>CM076954.1:2975000-4310000 GCA_039566865.1 Aurelia coerulea | reverse complement strand
TGATGATGATGATGATGAAATATACCCGGTGAACCACGAAGAACTTGACATGTTTGAAAATGCGTTATGTGGAGAATATTCGAGATATTGGCCTGAATTGAAGTTTGTTTGAAAGGCGAAAGGCTGAAGCATGTTTGTGATTTTTTTCTACCGGGTGAGTCAATAAAAAGGTTGAAATATTCTGCTCCCTGAATGTCAAAGCAATAATATTGAAAACTGTCTGTTTTATTCCCGATATGTTCAGTTAGGTTCAGTAATTTACCCGGATTTAATCGGCCATTCCGTTCCATCGATATGGGGGATTTTCTGCAGAAAGCCCCTTTCAAAAACTTGAGGAACTTCTCTTTGTTTTGCTTCCTAGCAATAATGACAGTTTGATGTATTCATGTATTTTGTCCTCTTGGGAGAATGGAATCCCCCTCAATAAATTATTCATACTAGGGGGAAGACTTTTTCATTCCCCCAAGAGCATAGCACGTGCTAAAGCGTGCTGAAGTCATTGATGTAAGGTAAACTTGCTGATGATTTTAGCATGTGTTTAAAGGTTTATGGAAGGACTCTTTTTTAGAAAATTTCTTGTAGAATCTGAACGGAGTGACCGATTTCAGCCAGGAAAACTTCTGAAAAGGATTGAATATGTTAATAAATAATTCAATCAGATATTGCTAATTTAACTATTTAAAAAAAATCATTTAACATTTTGAAAAAGTTTAAATCATCATTAATCCTAAACCAATGGAAGAAAAATGGTATAACCTTCAAGAAACCACAGTTTATGAAGGCCTACAACATGGTGGCAAGCGGAAAACTGTAGCCTTTCTAGTTTAGGATTTAAAAATTTGGTGACGTCATAGCCTCAAATTTAATAAATGCCGCCATTTTAAAACTAATCAATAAATTTCCATGGCAGATTTACAGCAAAAAGCCTAAGTTCCTTCCAAGCCATTTAGTTAAAAGAAAACTGTATGGAATTTTACACCGACCTTTTTAAAGATTTGAGCCCTATATTGATTTTGCTGAGCATTGGAAATGCAGGTAAAATTTATAATTTACAATAAAATCTGCAACTTCGAAATGCGTGAAGAATGGCCTAGAACTCTCGTTCAAAATTATGGCAAGCTCGTCTCTCAAAGGAGTTCATTTCGCTCAAGAGTTAAGAATTGAATCTTTATAACTAGGCAGGGAAAAGCAAGGACAGGTAATGTTACAGTAGGACTCGCTACTTTTTATTGACACCAAGATACGAAGCAATCTGTGATTGCAGACAAAGGGAATTCCATGCCCGGTTGGTCAAGACATAAACAAAACAAAGCAAGCTGCAAAAATTGCTCCGAAACCCGGGTCGCTAGCTCGCTCGTTGTGCATTCCAGAGATAGTTTGCAAGAGCAAATGTTAGCACATATCGAAAGAAGAAGGATATATCTAGACTTCTACCTCGGGCATTTTATTAATTTTATGTAAAAGCCAATTGGGAGGGGATTCAATTCTCGTACTTTTTAGGTGTAATTGAAACACTTACTATTCAGCTTCTGTACGAAAGAAATTAAATGCCCAAGGCAGATGTTTAGATATATCCTTCTTCTTTCGATATGTGCTAATATTTGCTCTTAAAAACTATTTCTGGAATGCACAACGAGCGAGCTAGCGAGTGGGTTTCAGGGCACCTTTTGCGGCTGCTTTGTTTTTGTTTATGACTTGACCAACCGGGCATGCAGTTCTCTTTGTCTGCAATCACAAATCGCTTTGTATCTAAGTATCAATGAAAAGTAGTGGATCCTATTGTAAGAAAACAAGGACAGATAATGTTACAATAGAACTCACTACTTTTCATTGACACCTAGATACAAAGCAATTTGTGATTGCAGACAAAGGGAATTCCATGCTCGGTTGGTCAAGACAAACAAAACAAAGCAAGCTGCAAAAATTGCCCCGAAACCCGGTTCGCTAGCTCGCTCGTTGTGCATTCCAGAGATAGTTTGTAAGAGCAAATGTTAGCACATATCGAAAGAAGAAGGATATATCTAGACTTCTGCCTCGGGCATTTTATTAATTTTATGTAAAAGTCAGTTGGGAGGGAACTCGATTCTCGTATTTTTTGGTGTAATTAAGACGCTCACTGCTCAACTTCTGTACGGAAAAAATAGAATGCCCGAGACAGAAGTTTAGATATATCCTTCTTCTTTAGATATGTGCTAATATTTGCTCTTGAAAACCATTTCTGAAATGCACAACGAGCGCGCTAGCATAAAAACGCCGCTTTTTGCGGCGCTTTAGGGTCCGTGGTTTTGAGAAAAAATAGGCATGTCCGTTTCTGGAAGCGTATTGTCATGAGTCGTAGTTATAGCGTCCATCAATGTATCAATCGCAATAACTACGAACGTGTAATCAGTCTATCAGCAACTAGTTGTCAGATTAACTCAAATATGTTCTCGAACTCAAAGTTAAAAAGCCTGTTCTATGAAACTGTACAAAAACAAGACACTAGAAGTTATGGTTCCTCCACAGCAGCAACACAAACGGGGCACAATTTTTTGGGACACCCTGTAGTCGGCTGTAAATGCTACTTGTGTGCGATCGCTAATCGATTTCTACAGACAGTGCCTATTGCAACAACGGATGCTGACACCGAAATTTCTTGCAAGGATTGTATTGTAATATCTTTTTATGTGGCTCGGTATGTACCGCGTGTCCTAAGAAATTATACAGATTCGGTTTGCCCTAGTGTTGAACTGGCAATAATCAATCTTTTTCAGAATATTCCTCAATAATTGACTTGAACATAGATACCTCGTTTGTTGATACAGGTGCTTTGAGGACAGAAATTCAAAGCTCAAATTTACGTCAGAGCCTTAAGCGTTTTGGCCAAAGCAAATTGTTTGAGGCACAGCGAATAAATCAACGATAGCCTTGATAAAATGTGAACAATGTTAGATCTTATTATGTTCTATTTGCTAGAAGTCACCCATTGTGCAATTCCTTAATTCTTTCTTTAATTTCACTTTTCAATTTCGATGTGCTTCAAGGATTTGCTGAGGCCAAAGCTCTGGTTTGGAGGCGGATGCAAATAAGAACTTTCGAGATTGATATTTCTGCTCTCAAATTACCCAACGAACAAGATACTGATGTCCAAATCAACTAACGAGGAACATTTTGAGAGTAATTAGCCATTGATTAAAGCTAAATTCAAATCGCTTCACCGAACTAAATCTGTATACTTTTTTGTTGGACCACTGTGATCCAGCTCTTTAGAAATCGTGGAATTAATCCCAAAAAATGAAAATACGAGTATACACTATTTAAGGGTTTCATCATGGCGAAGAGACATTGAGCTATTCGATAAAACAAAAATTTCTTAAATCCGTCTTATAAATCCAGAGATATGATTTTTTAAAGTTTGACTAAATTGCGATCTGTTGTTTACATTGCAATTTCCGGCCTTTTGTTTGTTGTATCGTTGAAAACCCAGAAATTCAAGTTCTTGTATCTCTTCAATAAATGCACCGATTTTTTGAAACTTTTTTTTGTCTTACAGATAAACACCTAAGCTATCTAAAAATACAAAGCTTTTTCTAAAATCTCAAGTTGGTATATCAATATTTGTCAAAATGGCGTATGACCTTTTTAAGCACGAAAACCAGGCAAATTATCAACATTCCGTCTGTTATAGTGAAAACAAAAAATCTAACTAAATCTAACTCTTCGAAAAAAATATTAAAATTGAATATAATGTCTTGAGAGAATTTCTGCCAAAGGATTCGTACAGCTTCGTACAGGAAAAAAAGTTATCACACATTTGGTATGGTAGGTCCTTTTCAGTTTGTGTTTGGTTATGGTCGTACTCACTGAAACCTTGACGACGAACTGTTGATAAAGATCTTGTTCTGGTATAACATTTTCATGCTTCTTGTCTGTCGACTCGGTTTTTATCTTTATCTTGATTCCATAGTCAATGAAAGTGTTAACTGACTGTCTTCAAGGGCTTCGATATGGTAGGGAAGAGGCGTCAATAGTCCCGATATGCTTGTGGCGACTTTTATTGGAACATAACTACTGCCTACATTCCCCTATAACTACTTTTCCATTCACTTATTCGCCTTAAATGCCTCTTTGTTTAAGGCAAGGCAACTTTACCTCGTTATTTCAAAATATATATTCAACTTTTAAACTTTGATAGTACGCATAGAGAGTATCTACAGCTCACCATACTGTATATGGGATGCAGGGAGTGCGCAAATTACAGGATGACGCAACTTTACATAAACTGATATGAAACTGCAAAACAATAAAAAAAATTTTTTCTCGTAACTATGACTGACCCAAGCCAAGCCTGTATGTTTCACATGCCTCTTTTGCAGTTAATTTAAGAAGTTAATTTCCAAGTCAGTTCCTACCACAATATAAAACAATGACTTTTAAAACACAAAACTGCTGGCCTGTAGTCTTTAAACCATTCCAATAGCTATGTGTCACAAAATCAATCACGTTTATCACAACGAATGGCGAGCTTTATGATTTCATAGTTGAAAACGGTGATTTAAAGGATAAAAGTACGAAGTAGAACACGAAATATACTGCGAAATTTAAGGATCTAGCTGATAAACTGATAGAGGAAAGGGGGGCTGAAGGAAGACGCATATAAAATTCAATTAGTACTCCAAAAATTGTATCAAGTTAAAGTCAAGGATGAAGCCTGGCGTGTAAAAGAAAGAGTGTTCAGTGATGAAGTAGATGAACGAGTTAAAAAACGTAGCCGACCAAGATCAGGCAGTCAATTATCATTAAAGTGAGGTGATCGATACACTAAACCGAGAAGAGGCCTTATCAAGGACATGTACAATGAGAATTAGATTATCGACCAAAAACTAAATACTTTAGAGACACAAGCTTTACTCAAGTAAAGCTAAGATAGTTGAAAGTGGTTTGCATAAACACTGTTCGTATGCGGAACAGTTCAATCATGTACAAAGCCAAAAATCATTGCCAAAAAATCAACGTTAAACCAAAAGGGCCTATCATACCAAATGTGTGATAACTTTTTTTCCTGTACGAAGCTGTACGAATCCTTTGGTAGAAATTCTCTCAAGACATCATATTCAATTGTGATATTTTTCTTGAAGAGTTAGATTTAGTTAGATTTTTTGTTTTCACTATAACAAACGGAATTTTGATAATTTGCCTGGTTTTTGTGCTTAAAAAGGTCATACACCATTTTGACAAATATTGATATACCAACTTGAGATTTTGCAAATAGCTTTGTATTTTTAGATAGCTTAGGTGTTTATCTGTAAAATAAAAAAAAGTTTCAAAAAATCGGTGCATTTGTTGAAGAGTTACAAGAACTTGAATGTATGGGTTTTCAACGACAACACAAACAAAAGGCCGGAAATTGCAATGTAAACAACAGTTCGCAATTTAGTCAAACTTTAAAAAATCATATCTCTGGATTTATGAGTCGGATTTAAGAAATTTTTGTTTTATCGAATAGCTCAACGTCTCTTCGCCATGATGAAACCCTCAAATAGTGTATACTCGTATTTTCATTTTTTGGGATTAATTCCCTGTCTGGATCACAGTGCAGCCTTTGAGCCACAAGTTGTTAATAACCATATTTTCAATCTTTTATCGCAAAACATTGAATACTGCTAATCCCTGGAGGATTGATATTCTGATTCTTTTATTATTAAAATGGGTTTCATTCTTTGTCTAAATTCAACCCAATAACTCTGTCTTCACAACTTCTATAAGCTGATTCCTACTGTAACTGCTATATTCCGGATAACTTCCCAGTTACAAGAAACTCCTTGGCTGAGATAGAAGCTGCTAAATTCTTGATAGCGCGCTCAGTTTCCACAGCAACGGCAAATATCGCTAAAAGATTTCTAGAATTCATAACAATATCTTCAAATCTCGCAGTTTTGCAAATCTTTTCAAATTGTTTGAGTTCCGAATTCTGATCACCGCATTTTCTTCTTTACTTTCTTCGATAACAAAGCCGAGCTAAAATTATTTTTAATCTGAAATGCAAATATGTATCTTGTTTGAACGGGAAGCAATACATATTCTGCGATAAGTTAAGCTCTGATTTAATTTCACCTCTGCAAAGCTTGCTTTCTGACACGATCAGCACGTTCACTGTATAACAAATATAAATGAATTTAAGTGGACCTGTGCTTGCATTTCGCGTGAAAATGACATCTGAATAACAAACACGGGATTTAGTGGCCTAAATGAAAGAAAGTTGAGGTTGCAACGCCTGGAATGGCTCGTGGAAATGATCTGAGTGACTTTGAGTTGTTTCTTGTGATGCTGAGCAATGTTTTAGGAAAGAGTATCGAGTTAGGCAGTAAGTATATGAGAACGAGGAATTGCAATGTTTTCTTTTTGTTTACAATGTTGCATTTACAGATTTCGTTGATCAAGGCATCTTGCAAACATTCAATGACTTTGTGGCATATGCTCTTGTTTTTGTTGAAGCGGAAGGGTAAAATTAGCGTTGACGAAGTAACATATTTAAAAGGCGAAGCTAGCTGAACATACCTTAACCCTATCTGGACCGGGGGGGGGGCTAAAATAGCCCCCCCCCTACCAGTTTTTTCTGGGTATCTTTTTTATGATAATTTCTAGGCTAATTATTTTTCGTGACTTTTCCTAACTATCCTTTTCGCATCTTTCTCAAAAATTTCTACAAGATATGTCATGTATTTTTGGAAATATAACAATTTTTTCAGAGAGTAGTTTTAATATCTTGTTTGTTTTACGGTCAAACCTTTTATAACTCCAAACTAAGATAATTCTTGACAGAAGTGAGATAAATGGATGAAATTTTCAGAGCAACCATAAATCAATAAGACAATATGGAAATAACTTATTTTTTGGTTTTTCTTTTGTAGTACGTCATTCATGACGTCATATATCTAATGAATTTAGGTAATGAATATAAGTTTATAAATTTCATAATTTTTTCAAAAAATTATGTTTTTCAGAAAATTAGATATTTCATCTGTTATTTAAAGTTATAAGAAACATGATATTTCTCGTAAGAAAGTTTTTACAGTTAAATCTGTAAGAGTACTGTTTTTGGCCTAAAACAAAGAAAATTGATGACGTCATCGAAAATACAACAATTAGAGTAAAATAAGATAGATATTCGGTCGTTTCACATTAAGTTACATAATGTCATCTTTCTAGCCCTTGTCAATTCTGAGTTCTGAGGGGGGGGCTAATTTAGCCCCCCCCTCGGCCTGAGGATGCTCAAAAAAGCCCGGTCCAGATAGGGTTAAAAATCTAAGCCCCCTCTCTACTTCTCATCAAGACCTCCCCCACTTGGCATCCTCTTCCGGGGCCTGGTCCTGGTGTGGGTCCTGAGTCCTCTTTTTCCGGTATTCCTCCCCACTTAAATCAAGTGTCAGTCGTTACCAAATATTTCCATCTATTTAGTTAAACAGGTTGGCATGTTAATTTTGATGTTGTTTGAGGGATAAAAACTGTGTCTAATTTGTGTATCAGATTCATAAAAGTGCATGTTGATTCCGCAAAGCATGGGATAGGTAACACTACTAAAGTCTAGGATTTATAATGCTGCCATTTGATTTTCTGAATAATAAAAGAAACTCCCACCTCATCTCCAGGACCGCCCGCCGCATTGGGACGGCAAAGGTCAAATGGCTCTTAGCACGAGGCTAAAGAAATCCGACACCCCTAAACTAATAATATAAAATGGTAAACGAAAGGAAACTAGAAAACAGAATAAAAATGAAATAATAAAACCCTAATGCAGAAAAGTAAACAACAGCAAATAACCTTTTAGAGAAGCGAAAAGATAGAGTCCACAAGCCTGACATTAAGTCCCTTAGGTGCAAAGCTATCCAATTTAAGTTGCCAAAAACTTTCCCTAACGCTAGACTCGCCAAATAACCTATCAATGACTTGAACCTTAACATCCTCCATAAAACCATGATGACCTGCTAGCTCAAAATGCCTATGAAAATCTGCCTGAGTAACCATCTCCCCTTTCTCAAATCTCCTACAGGATGACTTATAATTACACCAGACGAATCGCAATCAAGTTTAAGTTTCTAAGATAAGCTGTAGCAGATTAGTCGGTTTGTAGTTGATGCAGTTTCAATTTTCTTGTAACAGAATGAAGCGAGGGGGCGTTGCTCTATTGCCCGGTGGCATTTCGAGCCACGAGGCTGTGGGACGGCAGCTCTCAACGTTGGAGAATTTTCCAAAAATCTGCCCTTAATCGGGCAAAACTGTTGGTAAACAATGGACTCTTTATTGGGCAGCCCCCCCCCCTCGAGATCTTATCTTCCACGCTTATGCTTGCTGGAGTTGCTTTTCCGAAAAGCTGTGTTGCGTAAACAGTGATGATAGAAGGTAGTGTAGGCATGAGAATTTGAAAAGTATTGCACACATGGTTAATGTATCGTCCGTACGACATAATGGCTTTAGAGGAACTGCGGATACTTTGCTACAGTTCTAATTGGGCGACTTGTAATATCTTGAGTATTTTCAGAATTGAGGTGAGTGGCCGAGCGGCTTATACAGTTTCCGTCATGTCAGGTGACTTGAAGTTAAGCTCAATCGAGTGAGGTCAAACTCCGGATGGGTGACCTCTCCAAGGCCTGACCTCGCAACTCACCTCGCCGTCCTTCGAAAGGGACGTTAAACTAGGGGTCTCATGCCTGGATGCAGCATGAATAATGGGCTTAAATTAGCTGTAAATAGCTAGAAATACTTCCAGCCCACTTTGAATATATTAGCGAAAAAAGTATTCTCCTATGCTTCAACCAGTTTTGGTTTGTAAGGTCATCAAACTGAATTCTGAAAGAACATGTAGACTACATTCACACGACATCGGTACAATTTGAAAACGGAATGAAGCTTTTCAATAAGAAACTCGTTGCAATCTTCCCAAGAATTTGATGCTAAAAAATGTACCTACACCTTAAGAATCGATTATCCTCATTTTGAAAGCGTCGAAAAATGTCCCGTTTTTTATCATTTTCGAGTCTTCGCACAATGACGTTTTCACAATATGCCGGTTAGAGGCTGTTTGCAAAGTGTACCGTTTTCAAAATCTGCTGGCAAAAATTGTCCCGTTTTCGTGGGAACAGGAGGGCGATTCGTCACATTTTTCACCGTTTTAAATTTTTGCTGGTATCGTGTGAATGCAGTCTTGGTATATTAGGAGTTGCCAGTAAGGGTGGTCTGGTCGGCTTTTGTAATTGTGAGGGTGGTCTGGTCGGCTCTTTGTGGTGAGTTCTTCAATCAAACGATATACCGAAAAGACTCTAAATTCTTGTTTTATTGTCATTTTAGTGGTTGTTGCTGCTTGCAGTGTTGCTGGTGTTGCTGGCCTCGTTTTGGCTGGATATTGCTGGTTTAAGTAAGTGCTTTGTACTCTTGCAGTAATCAAAACGATATTAATGCAAAGTTGATAGAGCAAGATTGCCTTTTGCATAGGTTCCAATTCTTTAAATTTGTGTAAAAATGTGGATATGAATTATGTGACCTATTTCTTTGGATTTAATGGCTTGAAAAAAACTTCAGCTACTTCGCTATAATTCTACCGTTAGACTTTACTTTTCAGAAATCTTTGATAATTTTCGAAAAATACAGTGTCATTTGAGAATGTGATGGTTTATGTGAGGAAAAATAACCTCACCTGCCAGAGCCAGGGTTGACAGGCGAGGTAAATTTCAGCCACTGTTTATATGAGATTTTTACCTCTCCTGTCAGCCCCAGGGCTGAGAGGCGAGGTGGAGTAAAGTCTCTCATCCGTGATATCAGAATGAATTATAAAATAGCAATCAATGAAAAAAGCCAATACACCTCACCATACCCAAGGAGGATATAAAGCCTATCCCATGATGCAATTTCGTCCGCAGAATTAAATCGTGATGGCACGCGAAAGAAATTTGACGAAAAGATCGACCAAAGATTTTATCACCTCTTCGTGTAAATCCTATGTAGAAAAATAGGAAGTGTCCTTATCTCTTTTTAAACTCTACTGCTTTCTAATAAAGTTGATAAGATGTGAGGATAATCTTGTTTTCAAATCTTCCTTCAACGGGAAAGTGTGCGTGGCTGTTGTAAACGTAAAAAACGCCAAAAGCACTGGTCAGCTTTCCGACTTTTTAACAGCTCAGGCAAGGGACTTGTAGCTGAAATATCTGGGGATGAGACCTAAAACCTTGTTTCTTTCAATGAACCGAGAAGTCCCACGAAGTCCCCATGATTCATAAAGTTACAGTGACTTAAAATTTCTCAAAGTTATGGCCTAAGTACTGTAACCTACCGTCCCATTCAAATCGCGATTCAAATAATAAACAGCGAATAGCCTTCAGGTCTGATGATGTGTATGTAAAGAGAGAATCTTTGTCTATGTAATGCAAGTAAATCTCTGGGTTCATCTCCAGGTATGGACACTTTACTCCTTCGATTGCCTCCATGTTTTCGTTCGACGACGTGGTTATTTTGTTTAGCCTGTTGTTCTCTGACTCGCATTCATGTGTCATGTCGATGATAAAATTAATTCAAACATTTTCAAAAATTTCTTTTCAAATTTGGCTAAAGAACTTGTAAATAAGCTACCAAATCCACCCAAAATATTTGGGTCAGAAAGTGTCAAACAATACTACCAACACCTCAACCCAGGGAAGAACAAATTCACACTACATCATACAACTGATGAACATGTTCTCAAATTCTTAGAGAAAATAAATCCCGCAAAAGCAGCCGGGCCTGATAATCTCGCAGGAAAATTCCTTAAGGACGGTGCACCAATACTGGCAAAACCAGTCAAGGAGCTATGCAATCTCTCCATCTCTCTAGCTCGTTTCCCAGACGATTGCAAGCAAGCTAAATTGAAACCACTTTTTAAAAAGGGCAAGAAAGATGAACCAAAAAATTACAGGCCAATCTCACTCTTGCCTCAGATCTCCAAAGTTATTGAAAAAATTGTCCACGAGCAGATACAACAATACTTGGATACAAATAAGATTCTCTATCAATACCAGTCTGGTTTTCGTCCTTTCCACTCAACAGACAATAAAATCATACACGGGTTTGAAAACGGGAAGTTTACCGGCATGATATTAATTGACTTACAAAAAGCGTTTGACACAATCGACCACGAAATTTTCCTTGAAAAAATGACACACATAGGCTTTGCCGATTCAGTTATTTTTTGGTTTAGATCATATCTAAAAAACCGAACTTTTTTCGTAAATATAGGGAAGGAGATCTCGTCACCTGGGGAACTATCATGTGGAGTCCCGCAAGGTTCTATTCTTGGCCCACTAATTTTCCTCTTGTATGTCAATGATATGCCTCAGGCAGTTGACTGTGACCTTCTTTTATATGCAGATGACTCCTGCCTTGTATTCAGTGACAATAGCGTCAATGAAATAGAAAAGCAACTAAATAAGAATTTTAATTCCCTCTGTGATTGGTTCGTTGATAACAAACTAAGCATTCATTTTGGAGAGGACAAAACAAAGTCTATACTTTTTGGCAGAGCAAAAATGAGAACCGACAATCAAAATCTGGACATCAGAAGGGGTGACATCAGGATTAAACAGCACACCTCAGTGACCTATCTGGGCTGTATTCTTGATGGAGACCTGTCTGGTGAATCAATGGCTACCAGGACCCTGGGCAAAATAAATGGCAGGCTAAGGTTCCTCTATAGAAAGCAAAATTTTCTTGACTTCTCTCTTCGTAGGTTACTAGCAAATGCTCTAATCCAGCCCCACTTTGACTATGCATGCAGTGCTTGGTTTCCATTGATTAATAAAAGGCTAACCAAAAAAATTCAAACAGCTCAAAATAAATGTATCAGGTTTTGCTTAAGTATGAATAACAGAGCACACATAGGAATCAAAGAATTTAAAAATATAAATTGGCTCCCTACTAAAGAGAGGTTTAAACAATGTACTGCTACAAACGTTTACAAATTTTTCGATAATTCAGCCCCATCCTATATGTCGGAGATGTTCTTACCAGCTGGCCAGAGTCGGATTACTCGAAGGTCTAAAAACAAATTAAATCAACCATTCCGAAAGAGCAACATAGGGCAAAGTGGTCTATCTTACCTAGGACCTAAGATCTGGAACAATCTACACTCTGACCTAAAGTCTGCTAAAAACGTTAACAGTTTCAAACATAAGATAAAGGACAATTTCTTTAAAGACCTCCAAAATCAAGAAAACAGTCCCTATATATATTATTAAATTTCTAAAAACTGCATAAATAACAAGCCCAACAGGCTGTTACACTTTCTTATGAACGTCTCTTTTTTTTCATGAAAACTTTTCTTTTCTATAATACCCCTGGAGGGACCATTATGGAAACAAGGTTGCACTGACCTTTTAATGCTATCCCTGCCATTTTAAACTAGGGGTATTTTTATACTAGATCTTTAGTTTTTATTACCATTTTATACATGTAAATAGCCTTTCTTTCCTTTATTACATTTTCAATTTTTACTTTGTATGGCAAAATTTTACATACATACATACATGTCAACTGTCAACTGATTGTTTTGCCACGCGCGCGCGTTGCATATATCAAAAGTCCCAGGTGCATTGTGGGATACGCTTTACATCCTCCTTGCACCATACCGGTAGTGTTTCGTTTATGTGGAAATTTTCACCTCGCCAGGTGATATTCCACCTCTGTTTAGGCGATATCTCACCATGTGGTGCACTATACCGGTGTTGTCGCGTTTGTCACATAAACGCGAAGTAAAAATACAATGGGATTCTATAGGAAGGAGGAATCTCGCCTGTCGGGCCCGGGTCTTACAGGTGAGGTGTTTCTCCCCATATAGACAGGCCCTAAACCAGAAGAGTGCATGACTTTTGCGTGATGCCATGGTATAGATATCCATAAAGTACGTTTTTACTGAAAATTGTTCTGTGATTCCACAACAAGTTTTGAAATTATGATGGTTTTAATTTTTTCAAAATTTCCTTGAATTCCTACAAATGCAGATTTCAGAAAAGTCCAACGGTAGAATTATAGCGAAGTAGCTAAAGTTTCTTTGAAGCTATTCAGTTCAAAGAAATAGGTCATGGAATCTACATCAACATTTTTTAAAGATTTGGGACATCTGCAATGGGCTTGACAGTGAATCATTTTGAAACTAGTCCACATAAACAAATTACTAGCGCTGTTTTGATAGGCAGTATTGGACTCTCCAAATACCAAGTGACGCGAAAACTGCTCCTTTAAAGGGGCTGGGTCACGTAACTGTAAACAAATATGTTATCTTTATAATCTATATTGTTGCCCGCACGTGCCCATTGTGTTCTGCACATATTTTGGTGGATGGGGTGAATCCACAATAATGTTACTTCTAAAAATCCATCAATATCTTTGCAATCTTTCAACATATGGTTGTTTCGTTTGTTTCTGTCTGGAGTTCAAGAGTTCATCTTCAAAATAGCACTTTCATTTTGAGGAAAAAAGTGGAAAATCTGTGTGATATGGCCAACCAAAAAAACTGCAAAATCGTAGTTTGGAAAGAAGTTTGTTTACTTTACGTGACCCAGCCCCTTTAAAGCAAGGTTGCCTGTGCCTACATTATAGGGACTGTTTTTATTCCCAGTACTGTTTTCGTGACATAGTACACAGAGTAATTGCTGTCCTGTTTCAAATTCTAACGTCTGCTAGCGTTGACCAATCGCAAATCACGCTGTCTGGCTCCCTGTGGTAATCTCGTACAACAGTTGATCTCGTAATACACCGGAATTTGAAACCACAAATTTGTTCTTACATCTTCTTGACAGGACAGCAATTACTCTGTGTACTATGTCACGAAAACAGTTCTGAGAATAAACATGGTTCCTACAAGGTAAGCGTCCTTGTTTAAAGGTTGGCAAAATTTGAGTTCTTCATTTGGTGCTTATTTAAAGGGGCTCCGTCGCCAAGCAATAAACAAATCCGTAAACTCGCACGTGTCACCAATTATCCATTGTTTATCCATTGTTTTCTGCAGTTTGTTTGGTGTCTTCACCCAAGCCACCAAAATGACCGTTAAAAATCCACTTATATCCGAGCAATCTTAGGAGATATGAATGTTTGGTTTGTTCCTTCTTCGTAAAGTACAATGATTTATGTCCAAACAGCAACTTTCATTTTGGAAAGAATATGAAAATCCTGTGTGATATCACCTTTCAAAATACTGCAAAAATCATCGCTTTGTTTAGAGTCCCTTTAAGAGATATACCTGGTATCTCACAAGTGCAACCTTTTGGAGGACAATCACCAACATTTTTCAATTGTTCCCGATCTTGAACAAGTCTTTTGGAGGCATTTGCATCGAGGCTCATATTAATTTAGGATTAGTTACTTCAAAAATCAGTTTAGTAGTAAAAGATCAGTTGTAGGGTATGAAATGAATAGGAAAAGGCCTCGTGTTTCGAAATAATCTCAAATTTTTGTTTTCATTTGCAATAATGCAGCGATTCCCCGTCAGATTTACTGAAGAAAGATCTCAAACTCTGAGTTGAAACCTTCTCTATTTACAAATATCAAAAACACGAACATTGAGGTTAAAGCTGCGCTGCGCTGGCTCACGATAGAGAAAGATGGAAAATCATATCATCCAGCCCTCGGGAAACAGAGGATGGAACATGAAGAAGAAGCTCCACAACAGCCCATCAAACAGAGTCCAAACATTTGAGACACCCTGTAGGCGAACGGTAGAGTGGAAGTGAGTTGGCCGTAGCGTAATCTCTTGGATTTATTTCCTCAAAAGAAATTTGATTGTAATAGACTTAGTCTGGTAAAGAGAGATTTGGCTGCCGTAAATATTGTCACATTGTTCACGATGTGTGGAGAATAGCCAATGTTTTAGTTTGCAAATCAGACTGATTTGTTTACATTGTCACCCGTAAGGCTTGTTTGCTCCGGTATTTATGGAAATTGAATTACAGAGCAGGTTATATTGCAAGGCAAGGAGACCCATGCTCGACAATTTCATATTCGATCCGTTCGTAACGTTGCCTGCAAATTGGAAAACCACTGCTGTAAAGGGATTGTAAACGGGCTGTAAACGGGCTAACAAAGTGTACTTTACCACTCGGACAAGATGATGAGCAAACGTGGATTTTTAAGGAAATATTCATTCCTTTTGACGAATTTTTGTTGCTTCTCGTTCAGACTGCGAAAAGAGCAAGATGATTTGCCAGCCGAAGAGGAAAAGAAGAAATATACTAAAAAGAAAAAGAAAACCAAGAAACCAGAAATGGTATGAGATCACATTTTGCTTTATTCTGTTTTCATTCTATTTTCTCATTCATTTTATTTGTGTATGAAAGAGTTGCTCGGGAATGCAAATTTTGAATAACAGAGTTGAACATTCTAATGGCGTTTTGAGTGACCTTGTTCATGGCTCTAAACCTTATTATTATTAATTCTTTCATTTAAAGTTGGCTAAAAAATATAGCTACAGTTGCTAATTAAGGCCAACTATTTACAAAAAATACATATAATATTACAAGTGAAGATATAATTTACAATAAAAAACCTAAATTGGGATAAAATATTTTACATAATCTGCAGTTGCAGGCTTGGCATTGATGGGCTTTGATAAGCCTTTTGAAAATCTGAAGGGAATCTGAATTTTTCAGTTCTGGTGGTAGTGTCTCCCATACTTTTTTCCCCATAAATCTGACTGTATCGATTCCAAGGCAAGTTGTTTTCGCCTTTGGTAGTTGTAGTTTATCAGAACACCTTAGGTTGTAAGGCATTTCTTTTTCCTCAAAAATTTGCTTCATAAAGCAAGGGTGCTAGAACACGGATATTTTAATCACGTATTTATTTACCTTGTTTTGATCTTCATCTTATTTTCTTGTCTTGTTTTCTTCTCTGTTCTGTTTCCTCTTGCTGATGTAAATGCCTCGTGTTATTTAAATATATCTTCCTTGTATTCCTGTGTCTTAGCGCGCCTTCGTAAAGTTTTTTACACCGCAGTGCCAATATGGCACTGCGGTCTAAAAACCTTTCTTCTACGAAGGCGCGCTAAGACACAGGAATCCAAGGAAGATATATTTAAATAACACGAGGCATTTACATCAGCAAGAGGAAACAGAACAGAGAAGAAAACAAGACAAGAAAATAAGATGAAGATGAAGATCAAAACAAGGTAAATAAATACGTAATTAAAATATCCGTGTCCTAACACCCTTGCATAAAGCTGGGATTTAGATCATATTTTGTTTTGTAGATCTCTGCCATGAGCAACTGCAGGTTCCTCTGATGAACGGTTACCGAATTATCCATTTCTAACCTATGATAACAATGTTAACATGCGCACTTAAGCAAGGTTCATGTTTGCAGTCTCTAAGCTAGCGTCAACATTTGTCTTTTCCTTGCCTATTGTTTGCGTTGTGCATGCCGAGATGCTTGCTTGTAAATTTGATTCAGCTTGTGTCGTTGTTTGTTTATCTTCGCATTGTACCAGGTGAGTCAATGAAAACAATCCCCATTTGCATGGCCACTGCTTCCTGGCTAAGACAATGATATTAGCTAATATATCATTTAAAGGCACACTATCGTGGCGCTGATTGGATAAATGAGACAATATAAAAGAATAGAATTAGGCAGGCTTCAGTAATTTCGCTGTACACTGAAATTCGTGAACTTGATAACGATCTGACTCCCTTTATTCTCGAAACAAAGTATGATCCAGCAGCATAAAGGCTTGGTAATTATCAAAAGGGCAGGTCTTCAGTTTGTCATTTGATCATCACGACTAGCCAATAAAAGCCACGACAGTGTGCCTTTAATGGTAGACATATCCAAATCCATTTTGAAACTTACCTGACTGATATTGGCCAGTCTGTTCTGAAATTATAAAAGATTTTCCAGAGAACGCCCTTTAAGAATTCTTCAAAAGCGGTGTAAAATCACGATCAAATTTTCCTAAAATTTCTGCCTTACAGCGATGACTCATACGTGTTTTGGCATGTATCACCCCTTTGGAAGGATGAAATTGCCATCGCTACGAGCATAACTAGGCGATTTCATTCGCAGTTAGTGGGACGTGATGTTTGTTTAGTTTCTTAGTCTAAGGACTGTGTCCCTTGTGATCACGGTTGTATCTTTGTCTTTGTGTTAAAGTAGTTGGTCGTAACTTTGCACGTTGGTGGCGTATCAGCTGCACGGGAAATGCCTGTGCTCATGGGGAGTATAAAAAGTAGTATTGGCATGTTGATCAGTTGTCCATAACTACAAGACAGAGAATGGAAGTAAGCAGCACGCTGTCTTGCCCATGAGAGCAGTTGGTTTTTTGGTTACCGAGTTGGTTACCGAGGACACAGTATGCTGAAGCATATTGAAGTCATTCCTCTAAGGGCAGAAATATTTGGAAAAAGTTTACCGTGACCATATGCCGTATTTGAAGGTTTCTTGAAGAGGCTTTCTTAAGAAAATCCCTCATAATTTCAAAATGTAGAGGCTGATTTCAGTCAGTAATTTTAAAAATCTATTTGAACATGTTCGCTATCACTTGATATATTTGGCAATATTATTGCTTTGATGTTTAGGAAGCAGTGGCGTTGCGAACGGGGATTGTTTTTTATCACTCACCCACCAGAGGTGGAAAAAGGGCACGAAGCCACGAAGCAGCTTCGCAGGAAGCTCGTTTGTCTCGAAGGGAAGGAAAGGAGATAAACCGAGCATGCTGAATAAAGGAAGAAAGAGGGATAGAAACGAGAAGGGAAGAAAGAAGAAATGAAAGGAATAGGAGAGAGGAATGAGGAGATGAGCGAGAACGAAAAATGAAAATGGGAAAGAAAACAGGATGAAAAGTGAAACTAAACATTGAAAATGTAAAGAGGAAAGCAAGAAAGAACGAAAGACTGCAATGTTTAATTGTGTTCTTCTAGTGCTCGTATGCGCTGTGCAGTCAATAGTGCTTTGAGATCTGGCGCAAGAAAAAAATTGATAAAATAATCGAAAGAAGAATTTCAGGTTGAGGTCACTTCGCAGGAACGTAAATATTTTTTCCACCACTGTCACCCACCCGGCAGATATATTTACTTACACTGCACTGCTCTGCTCTGCTCCGTTATGTAGTCCATACAAAATCTAAGTCCACGTTAAACCATAACAGAAAAGCGTCTCTTCTTTTTGTTGTTGTTCCATCGCTGCCAAACGGAGACATAGACAAAGGGCAAGGGTATCCTTTTTATTTATTTAATTTTTTATTTTTACAAACAAATCTTAACTAAACTACGAAACAACATACATTACTTGTATGCCATTCACAGCGGGAAAAGACACGCGGTCGTCTAGTTCCACTGTCAATGGCATTTATATTTCTCTAATATTCTTCAAACGAAATGGAAATCTGTCTGGCCATTTAGGGGATCAATGGATAGCTCGAAAACATACCGGGTGAGCCTGAAAAAGTTCCCATTTTTGAATATTCATAACACCAAGAGTACTTTGCGGATTTCAATGAATCAAATTTTGCTCAATAGCCGAGAGAATTATATTTGTAATATTTCTTGCGTTTTTATAAGCATTAAAAACAATTCAACTGAATTCAACTTTGGTAAATTCTTCTACCGGGTGCGCCAAAATAAACTATGCACGTTTGGCAGGCCACAATAAATCGTACACTTGACCGATTTTGAAGATTTATGACTTAATCGTTAGCAGAAAGCCTGAATTAGATACTGGGATTTTTTGCAAATTTTTTCATCTTCAGTTTTTAGAGCTAGAAGCGAGTTTCCTAAAATTTTAGTTTTCGAAAACACTGAAAACGATAAAAAAAACATCGATCAAATTCTCTAAAGAATCGACATAAATGGACAAAAAGAGAACTTGTTCGTTGTGATTTGGGATTTAGAAATCGATTGGTTGTAATATGCTGTATGAGAGTTCGTACTAAATCCCCACATCCCCCTGAAAACGTTCTCTCTTTGTTCATTCATGTTGAATCTTTTAAAATTTGATCGACGTTTTTTTATCGTTTTCAACGTTTTCGGAAACGAATATTTTAAGAAATTTGCTTCTAGCTCTAACAACTGAAAACGGAAAAATTTGCAAATAGTCCTAGAATCTAATTCAGGCTTTCTGCTAAAGATAAAGTCACAAATCTTCAAAATCGGTCCAGTGTACGATTTATTGTGCTCTGCCAAACGTGCATAGTTTATTTTGGCGCACCCGGTATTTGATTTTTTTTTGGCTTGAAAGAACTTTACTGTAATACTGGATGAGCCAGAAAACAGGTTCTCGCTGTTGAAAATTCATAGCAGCAAGAGTACTTGGCGGATTTCAATGAATTGAATTCTGCTTGATAGCCGAGAGATGGAAGTATTTTTGTAATTTTTCTCACTTTTTTAATGAGCTTTGGTAGTAAGTAATCTCGACTTTACAAACGTTCACGGTTGCGAAATGCCTGAAAGGCCCCAAAACACTTGATAAAATCATATAAAAAACTCATCGCACAGAACAGTAAAGAAAGTACAATTTGTCGTGATTGAGAGATATTGACTGCACATTTATTGCTTTGAGATTGAAAATCTCTAGTATTCGTTTTAAAATCTACTTTTTATAGTTCCTGAGAGAGGTGAAATACCCTTGCGTATTGTTTTGTGCGAGGAGATTCCTTACGATTTGGTCAAGTGTTTTGGACCCATTTTTCAGGCATTTCGCAACCAAGAAATATTTGCAAAGTTGAATCTACCTTTTTTTAGAGTTCATAAAAAGGCAAGAAAAATTGCAAAAACAGTTTGGTTTTTCGGCTTTTAACTAGAATTTGAATCATTCAAAGCTGTCAAGGACTCTTGGTGCTATGAATTTCTGAAAGCGGGAATTTTTTTCTGGCTCACCTGGTAGAGTTGAGATTCTTTCTTCTTCTTTTCTCTTTAATCATCTGCCTTTAACAAGCAGGTTCGCTTTAATCATCTGCCTTTAACAAGCAGGTTCATGGCATCCAAATCTTCCACAATTCTCGATCTTGAGCTGCTTTTTCAATTCTGCATAACTTTTGTTGTTTTTATTCCATCAATTAGTGTCAAGCGTTTCCTTCCTCCGGTTTTTTTTCTTAGGTCTTTTCCTTCCAGCACTGTTTTTAAAAGTGCGTCTTGTCTGAAATTGCGCCCGATCTAACGATGTTGTTGTACCTTTTTCCAATATTTATGTTTCCTGGACAATTTCATTCAAGATATCTTCTCAGATCTCAAAGCTTTCAATCCTCTGCAAGGCAACTTTCCTTAGGGTTGACGTCTCACTTGCATACAAAGCTACACTCAATATTAAAGAACCGATATCTTTGTATCAAAGCTTATACCTTTTGTAAGCATGGCTCTGTTTTCTCTGAACTTTCCTTTGGCCATGCCTATCCTTGTTTTATCTCTCTTTCCGATTTGACATCTTCTGTTATCAAACTACTAAGATATTTATATTCCTTTACTTGCTCTAGTTGTGTCCTTTCTAGTTGTGTCCACACTAGAGGTGAGATAACAGAATATTTTAAACGATTTTTTCTGCCATTCAGTTGTGCTATCCATCTACAGCCATCAATGATAACAGTTTTCAGTTCAGGTCATCTTTACAACCCTTCATGCAAAGGTAGCCTTTAAGCAGGTCAACAGACACCTGCAAGAATTCTTTGCAAAGACACAAGTTTCAACCGAGTTTGTAGCATGGGAGTTATATCGAAAATTTCAGTTTCGCTGTCCCTAGCCAATTTCTGAGAAGTTGTACAGCTCAACTAAAAGTTTATAGCCAATTTCATTTACACTCGAAATGCGGGTTTTCTTTATACCCATTATTTTAGTTGCACAACAAATTGCAAACATGGAGACAAAGTTTAACAGCAAAAAGTCTTTTCTTGAGACTTGGAAACGATCCTTCTTTGAAGCTGACAGCTTAGAATTGTCTTCTGATAGATTTTTGAGACAATAGAAATTGTATACAGAGTGTCCAAGAAAAGTATACAGATTTGGTTGAGTCCAGCGATGTGAATTTAGCTTTAATAAATGACTGATCTCTTTGAAAATGTTCCTCGGAAGCTAACTTGAACATAGATACCTCGTTTGTTGGTATTGGTGCTTTGAGAGTAGAAATATTAATCTTGACAGCCCAAGTTTGCGTCCACCTCCAAGCCAGAGCTTTGGCCTTTTGGCCCAAGGAAATTCTTGAGGCATATCGAAATTATAAACCGAAATTAAAGGAAAATCAAAGGAACTGCACAAGGGATGACTTCTAGCAAGCATATGAATATAATATAATCTTACGCTCTAGTTTGGAGGTGGACGGAAAGTTGAGCTTTCGAGATTAATATTTCTACTCTAAAAGCACCAATATCAACAAACACGGTATCTATGTCCAAGTTGGCTATTGAAGAATATTTTTGAGATTGATTAGCCATTGATTGAAACTAAATTCTCATCGCTGGACCCAACTAAATCTGTATACTTTTTCATCTATGTTCAAGTAAACTATCGAGGAACATTTTGAGATTGGTTAGCCATTCATTAAAGCTAAATTCTCGTCGCTGGTCCCTACCAAATCTGTACACTTTTTTCTTGGACACCCGGTAGAATATGAACCACTGTTTCTACAGAGCTGTGTTTTCCTTCCAGCAGCATACTTTTGAAGAAACCTGCAAGAATTTTTGTCCCAAATTTTTTTTGCATCGATTTTCGCTTCCTTTACAAGAGCAGCCTATTTCAGTTCCTATGCAACTTTTTGTTTACCTTTAAGAAATGTCAGAAAACTAATTTATTTACAGTTTCATTGTAATCACAAAAAGCATATTTCATTGTTATGCTTTTAAGCAAAGTATTTTGTTCAAACTTTGCAGGATTGTTATTGTTTTTGTGTTATAGAAATACATTGTATACGTATTATGTGTATACATTTAGATGTTTTTGCAGACAGATATAAAAGATGCAATCGCTCGCTGGGGTCCAAACAACTTGGTAATCGAATTAAAAATGAATCAAAAAGCAAAGACTAAAAGTTGATCAACGATGTTTTCGAGCTTTTTGACTTCTTTCTGCTTAAAAGTATGTGGAGATTTGCATGAAATTGCCGGCGCATTATTCTAATTGCAGAAAACAAGACTTTTTTAGTGAAATATTTATCTTTCTTTAGGAAATCATGACAGAAATTCTTTGTTCGTAGGTATAAAGAAAACTAAAATTTTTTTCGTACCGTCAAAATTACTTCGCACAATGTCACGCTGTCGGGAATCCTACCAAAATTTGATTTTGAATGGAAGAAATCGTTCCCTTGTCATTTGCCCTGAAATCAAAATGATCGATGCTGGGTTCTTTGTTGTACATGTGAGTTAAAAATGCGGCACCTGTTTCAGAAATCACAGCTAGTTTTTTTATATGTATGATAAATAGTTTCCACCTTCCAACAGCTCACAAAATATTTATACCGGCTATACCTGGGGAGGGGTGTTCCAAAAAAGAGTAATCCTCTTTAAAAAAACTATCAAAAATCAATTATCAAACCTATGATAAGGTTTTTATTTTTGATTTGTTTTGTCAATGCACGGGCGGTAGGAAACGCTGAATTTAGAAAAAGTTTCATTCCTATCATACGATACCATTTCGTTCGTGATATTATTGTTCGTCACGCACTTCTCGTAAAAAGATCAAACGGACACCACTGGGCATAGTATTCCTCTTCAAGGGAATACGATTAAATCTGAAGCTTCAGTAAAGTTGCTCGGTGTAAATCTCGACCATAAACTAAACTTTGACCGCCACATATCTGATCTTTGCACAAAAGCAGCAACCCAGCTAAATGTACTGAAACGACTGAAATCATTTCTTGGCTTCGCGGAAAAAAAGGTACTTGTCCAAAGCTTTCTCTTTTCTAACTTTAACTACTGCCCATTAGTATGGGTTTTCTCATCAGCTAGGTCTATGGATAAGATAAGATCGAAAAAAATACAGGAGAGAGCCCTACGTTTTCTTTATGATGACCATAATTCTTCTTATGAATTTTTAGTTTGAAGTTACAAATCACATAGTTATTCGAATTAATGTTCAAGAATCATTTCATTATTTGAATTATCGAACATCACAGGCTCTTACCTCATAAGCACAGATTGTTTTTCACGCTTTTCCAAGGGTGGTCTTAAACTTATGGCCAAAGCTGTGGACATAAGGCCCTCCACTACCTTTTTCTCTGAAGCAATATTCTTCGTGGAGTTTCGATATTTTGCAAACAAATCATAGAAATGAACTGTGCATAGATTTATGTAAAATCCAGCTGAGTAACACAATTTTTGGGTCACACCCCTTGTCGGCAGAACCACTGTAATTTCCGAGATTTTCTATATATTTCATTGTGACGTCATAGCAAAATGGCGCCGAAATTATAAAAAAACATCAAAATTTGGAATCTACATGGAAAGTTGATCTAAACCAACTCCAAGAGAGTAAAATAGGCAGAGTGGTAGGGTTCCATATCGTTAGGCCAAGAAACGTTGTTGACAAAAAAGTAGTCTTAAACTTTTGGCCACGACTGTACATACATATGCGCGTGTCTTAAAGACAACGGTCAACAAAACAAAATTGCCAAATTACAACATTTGTCTCAAATTTTGTTTGCGTGTGATAATATAGCAATCACAAGAATAAAAGATAGCTGGTTGGCTTCCTGGTTAAACGTAGAAATTCCTTTCCTTTACGATCGGAGTTTCATGACCTACACGATTGCTAAGAGACTTTGCCCTGAAAGCCTATTGGATAAATGCCAACTGAGATCCTTCCACTCACAGCACTGTAAAGATCTCCAGATTCCTAGAGATAGGACAGAATTTGAAAAACAGGCTTTTATTACGCAGCTCTCAAGTTATGGAATGATACACCTGCCGAAATTCGTGAGCTACCGTTTTGAAAAACAACTTTAAACGCATCTAAAGAGCTAGACTCTCAAACACAACTCACTGGAAGAACAGCAATGATTAAGTTTTATAGGGCTGCAGGTTTTTATTCGTACGCTTTTCATCGTTATAAATTGCTGTTTTATATTTTAATTTGCTGAAGGGTTATTTCATGTATAAAGAATATTGAATGAAATGAATTTATCAAATTGGTTTCATAGCTTTTGCAATATAATTTTCGAAGCAGTGATGCATTTTTCGACTCACTCGGCATCGTTATCTGTTATTTTCATGATGTTTTATTCATATTGGGAATCATTACATTGACCATACTCTAACCACCTAAATTTTCTTCCAGACGGATGATGAAAAGTTAGCAAAGAGTGCAGAAATGTATCATTATATGCATACCAAGAAGCAGCTGGCTGCTATGGAAAAGTAAGTTTTTCTCTTTCATTAATTTCATTCATTCATTTTCACTTATAATGGTAATATGTCCATGTAAGTACAGCAACTATGCTATTTTCACGTGATGTTTCATGTGATCACTTTACCATGGAACTCAAAAGGTAGCCAGCTCTAATATAAGCAGACTGATGACTTACTTGCGGTTGCGATTCCAGAGCTGAACCTGAACTCCCATAGCAGGCAGCCTCGTTGTGAAATTTAAATTATAATTTTGCATATGATCAGTTAAATTCTACCAATCACAGTGCGTTCTTCGAGGCTCTTTGTCAGCATCGTGTCAGCATATTTTGCCCGGGGGGTCACTTCAATAGGCGGATGACGGGGGTGTGCCATTTTGAATTGTAAAATCATACCCTCAAATTTATGAATTTTTCAAAAACCATACCCCAAAATTTACGGGCCATTCAAAATAGATACCCTAAAATTGTGACCACAATTCGAAGTTCTAACCAAGTATCTGAAATTAGATCAAATTCAATACCCTGAAGCGTTTTTCTTCCAAAATGACACCCTAAAATTTATGTTCATTTGTGATGTTGCCAAAAATGACACCCTAAAATTTATTTCCAGCTTGAAAAAAGGTACCCCAAAAAATGGCACATCCCGCACTGGTACATATGGTAGTGACCCCCCCCCCCGGATATTTTGACAAGAGTGTATACTCTGCTGTACTTACATGGACAAATTGCCTGTAAGGCATTTTAGCCCCGTCAGTTCATCAAGGCTACTTTTCAGGGGGCCGTGGTAATATGATCTACAAATTAAGACAAACACAACTCTCTCAAAAGTCGAAACGAAGTCTTGGAACTGAAAATACGTGACAATGAGCTCGAAGTAGTTCAAAAGACAAAGTACCTTGGAGTACAAATCGATAGCTCTTTGGACTGGAAGGAGCAAATTAAGGCAGTTTCCACCAAGGTCTCCAGGGCAATCGGCTTTTTAAGACATGCTAAGTCTTTTCTACCTAAGGAGAGTTTGAAAACTCTTTACACAGGCATTGTTGAGCCCCATTTTCGATATTGTTGTTCTGTTTGGGGTTGTGCTGGTTCTACAGACATAAACCAGTTGCAAAAGCTTCAAAATCGTGCTGCTAGAATAATTACAAATAGCAGCTTTGAAACCCCAAGCAGACAACTTATCGAGGAGTTGGGCTGGAAGACTATCGTAGAACTCATTGATGTTGAGTCTAAAATGATGGTCTTCAAGTCGCTCAATGATTTGGCTCCACAATACCTGTGTAACCTTTTTATCAAAAACTCAACAAGTTCCTCACGCAGTCTCAGGAATACTGAAACTGATTTAAGGTTGCCAAAGAAAAAGTCAACAAATGGGCAAAAATGCTTTTCTTTCCGGGGAGCTATGGAATAGCCTCCCAGCTGAATCTAAGACGGCATCCTCCCTGAATGGTTTTAAAAAGTCAATAAAGGGTTAATTTTTCTTTTAATTGTAAATATTGCATAATTGTAAATAGGGTTTTAAAGTTATGGTTTTTTAGTGATAGGTTATTTTAGCTGTATATTGTAATTAAGTTGTTATTGGAGGGCCCCTTGAAAAACAGCTTCTGCTGAAGGGCAACCCTCCTTAAAAGAATGAAATATATGAAATATAAATATAAAATATAAATATAAAATATATATATATAAATATAAATATACAATATTGGCATAATAAGCATGTTGATCACCGTAAAAGCGCTATTAAGCCCCCAGGGGCTTATTTAATTTCGGAAACTCCATAAGGGGGACTTAAACGAGAGGGGGCTTCTTCATAAAATCAAATGACAAGGATAGATATGATGGCGTTTTAGTTCTTTTATGCCATATTTTGCGGATTCAACATACAATTTTACGAGTCAAATACATACATTCGACATATATCTCAAACCATATCAAAATTGACATGCAAACTTATTTAGCTCAGTAAATGGAAAATCTTTGGTAACCTCTAGAATTTGATACAAGTGGGGGGGGGGGGCTTAATAGAGAGGGTGCTTGATAAAGCTTTTACGATATTGTTGTTATTGATTCTTTTCTTAAAGGTAGTAAGGGAGGGTGCCTGTTTAATTTCAACTTCTAGGTGATGCCAAAGCTTACATCCACGAAAGATATGGCCTTTTGCCCATTTCTAGTTTTCGGCAAGGGTAGCGAAAGATCTGTCTCAGTCATTCTCAGTTTTCTGACATTTCAAATAGAATTTTTGACAAACGTCTTGGAAAGGTACTCAGGTACGAGACCATTTAGCAATTTGTACGTTGCAGTAATAGTTCTGCTTCTAATAATATCACTTAAAGTTTGCCAATTTAAATTGTGCATTAGTGCATATCAATTTTAATTTTTGTTGTGATCTCAGCCCCTCGATTTTGCAACTTTTGTGAGGTTTGCAGTTTGATTCCCCACAGATCCCCCACACCGAACTATGATACCGAAAGTGGGACTCAACCATACCCCGATACGTTTGACTGAAATGGTTCTGTTCTTCGGAAATATGCATTCCAGAATGTCTGAAAAGTGAGGTAGCGATAACTCCCATTTAGACCCTCTGTCAGTCGGAGTCAGTGGAAAGTCAATGAGGTATTTTTGGCAACAAACGAGCGTTTATCAATTTCGATTATGTTTTGCTTTTTTTAGAACTGGTTCAGAAAAGAAAGCAAGTGCAGCGGAAAGTGAAAGCTCGGATGAAGAAAGTGACAATACTGTTTATGAATGTCCAGGTTTAGCACCGGTAAGGTTTTTGTTCTTCTTCCGAAGCCTCCTGGCCTTGTAATATATTGAGAATTGAACTAATTCAAGTCTTCGTTGTTGTCTGACTCTTGTTTTTGAGCATTTGTTACTGTTGTTTCTGGTAAACACTGGTTATTGGTGGCAATGACATCTGATGTTCTAGAATTTTCTAAAAACAAGTTTTTAACCGCTTCAAAGATTTTTGCTTCTTTTTTTCAATAATTTACTTTAAAGGCACACTATCCCTTAGATGAATGAAAGAAATCGATAAAGATCTCTATTGAATATTCCACAAATTTATGCTAATTTCCTTTGTTCAACGAAGGCAGGATCATTCATGCGTAATTTTCATGGCCATGAAAATTATGCATGAATGACTTTGCTTTCTTTGGATGAAGCAAATTATCGAGGGGACAGTGTGCCTTTAAGTGGGTTGACGGGATTTCTAACTATTTAAAGCTAATTTAGGCCCATTATGCATACTGCATCCAGGCATGGGACCCCTAGTTTAACGTCCCTTCCGAAGGACGGTGAGGTGAGTTGCGACGTCGGGCTTCCAAGAGGTAACCCATCCGGAGTCTGACCTCATTCGACCGAGCTTGACTTGACGGAAACTGTTTAAGACACCTGACGGAAACTGTTTAAGCCACTAGGCCACCCACCCCACAAGGGTGCAGCAGATACTCGAATTAGCCCCCTCCTTCGAATAAATCCCTCTCGGATAGGCCCCACCTCAGATCGTAATGTTACCAAACAAGCCCCATCGAATATTTTTGCGTATATTTATACAATCTTTGTTTTGGTATCATACGGTACTCACTCTGAAACACAGAGCAATTTTGGAGAGAGGAGAAATTTCTGGTGTGCTTCTTTTGATTGAAAGAAATCTTTTACTCCACAGCCTGGTGACATGAAAGTCGTAAATCCCCTGTTCAGTGATGCGGAACGAGAGCACAGTGACGCACGAGGTAGCGATGGTAGCCATGTTTCAAGCCCCACCAGGGACCTTTCGCCCCCCTCACAAGTCACGAAGAAAGACTCTACTGGTAAATAGTAATCCGAATCAGTCTTTGAGATTATTTAATTTTCTGGGAAAATTTATCTGCTTTTAAAGTCATGTCTTAAATCAATCGGATGTAGAGGTATGTCACTGCTGTTGTGAATTCGCTTGACCAGGTTTCAATATCCCCAGTAATTGATTCTCATATACTAACAAACTTCCCCGATAAGCTAATACCGGTGAGTCAAAAAGATCACATGCGTTTGCCAGAATATACCGGACGAGCCAGAATTAGTTCCCGCTTTCTAGAACTCATAGCACTAAGAGTACTGGACGGATCTGGGTGATTTGAATTCTAATTAAAAGCCGAACGACTGAAATATTTTTAGGATTTTTCTCGCGTTTTATTGAGCACTGAAAATTTTGGTGAATATGACTTCTCGAAAATTTTGTTTGTGTGAGATGTGTGAAAAAGGACCTAAAATACTTGATCAAATCGCAAGGAATCTTCTCACACAGAACAATACGTTATGTGCATTTGACCTTTCTCAGGAGTTATGAGAAATAGGTTTCAAATGAATACTGAAGTTTTCCAACCTCACAGCATGTGATGGCAATACCTCTGACCGGTGGAAAATTATACTTTATTGTTCTGTGCGAGAATTTTCTGCATGCTCGAATTTTAACCCCTTGCTCGTATTTCTAAAGATGGACCTTTCTAACCAGAAGAGAAGCCGGAAATTTTGTAGCCAAATGCTGGTACGAATTATGTGGAGAAGTTTCGGGGTGTTCCCTTTCACCAAAGTTTCCCACTCTTATCTCATCATTCCAATCTTTAAGTTTATATAAATGGGGAAATGGGGAGTAGATTATGAAAATTCGATGAAAAATATGAAGGGAACCTTTGTCGTCGAAATGTGTCGCAATCTATGGGTGGGGGGAGGGGGAGTGGCAAAACTAAACTCGATGAATGAGTGTAGAAGCTCGTCTAATAGACCGCTGTCAAAGATTGTTGTTTTAAAGAGCCATTCTCACCCAGGGTCCTTTGCACGCACGCTGAGATTTTATACTGACTGAATTTAAATTTGGCCTAAATGGGAATTTTAGATGCATGCTGCAGTAGTTAAACCAATGAAAAGTTTTAATTTATTTGAACTGGTCCATCTTTTGTTATTTGAACTGGTCTATTTATTTGAGCTGAGATTTCATAGTGACTGAATTTAAATTTGGCCAAAATGGGAATTTTAGATCCATGTTGCAGTAGTGAAACCAATGAAGAAGTTTTACTTTATTTGAACTGGACAGTTCAACTACTTCTCTCTGGATATAATGGTTTCCGTTTAGGCCAAGTTTGATTTTCAGTCTGAAAGTGTAGCGTGCCCGCAAGGGACCCTGGGTGACAATGGTTCTTTGATGGACATGTTTCGACTTGACATATTTCGATGAGATGGGTTCTCTGGTATTGTTACACCTAAGCAACATTTTTCAATTCATGTAATCAATGTAGCGTTACCAAACACATTTTATATTTAGTTGCAATTTAGCTTTGAGTGGATTTTTTATTTTTTTATTCAGTTGAGGTATGGGTATATACCAATCAATCTCTTAAATTATTGACGTATTGAAGACACGGAAAGGCAAAGATTTTATTCCTTTTAGTTCTGTGTTATTTACAAAATGTAAATGATATCCTGCAGATCCGTTGCACATTAGATATCAGGCGAAAAGATGCACGAATTAAACACAATCATGATAATTCCCATGCATATTTTTGCGTTATCGCCAATTTCACCAGACATTTACTGTGAGCTAGACTTTAGGCCAACTGACCAGTATGTTTTACGAATTGTGTTACAATAAAAGCCAGTGGTTTTTGCTCCTTCAGTTTTCGTTGTTTTTTGCCAGTGGCTAGAGGTCCCATTAACGTAACCCAGATTGTTTACACAACGAGAAAAGTGTTTACGTTTCATGTTGATGTCCGTAGAGGATATTCGCCTCTACCAGAAAGAAATAATGATATCTCTCTCAGATTACTAAGCAATCTAAAATGACACACCAAGCATCTGGGACTAAGAGGAGAGAAGCAGAAAGCAGTGGCGGACACTTTGCCTTGAGTTTTGCCTTGAGAAAAGAGTTTTGCCTTGAGAAGGAAAGTTTTGCCTTGAGGAAAGAGTTTAGCCTTGAGAAAAGAAAGTTTTGCCTTGAGAAAAGAAAGTTTTGCCTTGAGAAAAGAGTTTTGCCTTGACACTTGTGGGCCACCGTACCTCTTTCCAGTAACACGATAACAAAATCTTTCATAGAAATTGCGAAGTCCTTTCGCTCATTATACAGGCCCATTCGTGATTGCTTGACATTAAGCTCACAGCCTTTGTGCCATGCAGAATGTTTATCAAACCGATTTCAACCGCAATTCAGTTCTTGGTACAGCAAATATGGTACATCAACTAAGAATTCTCGATGAAATGAGCGAACAAATCTATCATATACTCGATGGTGATTAGGTGACCAACACTCATTTCATACATCAAATTTTTAATTCATTTTTAAACAGAGTAGAAGCAGCAATAAATATATAAGTAATGCTTTACAGCTTGCCCTGTCAACCAAGCAAAAAGAATATCAACCTATTTAAAATGCTATTTCAAATCTAATGTAACGAAAAAAGGAAATATTAAATCAACATATCATTATGGCTCATGTAACAGCTTTCTTCAAAGCGGGAAAGCTACTTGTTGTTTTGGCTTCAGAACGCTACATTTGCATCTTTGAACACGGCCAACCCTCATATCTATTTGTTTGGAGCATAAATCCCAAGCATCTAGCCACTGGTTCGTTTATCTTTAACTAGTTGTTGCGTCTTTCTTGACAAATCCCTCGTTTACAGGTTAGCCTAGGCCATACAGGCTTACGCTGAATGAAGCTTAGGCCAATAAGTTACCTTGGACTCGGCCACCATCCTTTTAAGTTCCAATGTATAGATTTGGTAAAATCTAGCAGTTCTTTTTAAGAGAGGGTTGATTATTTTCTTTTGCAAGTATTATGATCAGTCATGAGTTGTCTCATTGTATTTATGAATGTTTGAGTTTTCGAACGTATAAGTTCTTACTCGTGTCAGTGGTTTTGATAAAGACATAGAAGCACAGTCACACTCGTGGTTTGTGAAAATTGGCTTTTATATAACTGTTTTAAAACGTCTTTAAAGTTTGCAGTGCAGAAATGATAGTTTTATCGACACCAGACCAGGTAAGACAAAATGTTCCAGGCCGAAAAGAGATAGAAGATGAGACAACACGTTCTATCTGTTCAGTTTGATAGTAGATATGTGTGGAAATAACAAGGTTAAACTAAACCAGGTTATTGAATGGGGCCTTTCAATTTGATTGGTTGAAATTTAACCTGGTTTTTGGTAAAGTTAACTTTGTCAAAGAGAGAGCGGTGTAAGATGCACAGATTTATTTCATAGGACATTCTACAAACTGTTCTAAAGTTATGAGCGACTAATACATCCTTTTCTCTTTGAATGGTGTTGTTTTCGTCAAGATCGGCCCTATGTGACAATAGAGGCAGTCACAAACAGACTTTTGAATCCCACATTATGTATATTTCTCTGACACGAATATTGAACTATTATAGTTCTAAGACCCAACCATTGACACGTTATATTCTCATTAATTATGTCATCATGATATGTAGTAATGACAAATGTAGATGTATCAAATAGGTCGAAATGAAAAAATAAAAACATTTGGGTTTTGTAGTTTCTGTGTTCAAATCTGTTGGAATGTATGCGAAGAAGAGGAAATGCGAAAGCCAAGCCAAACTTCAAAGTTGTGAATTTCATTTCATACCGGGTGCGCCAAAATAAACTATGCACGTTTGGCAGGCCGCGATAAATCGTACACTGGATCGATTTTAAACATTTATGGCTTAATCTTTAGCTTAAAGCCTGAATTAGATTCTAGGACTTTTTGCAAATTTTTCCGTTTTCAGTTTTTAGAGCTAGAAATGAATTTCTTAAAATTTTCGTTTTGGAAAACATTGAAAGCGATTAAAAAACGTCGATCAAATTTTTGAAGACTCAACGTGAATGAACAAAGAGAAAACGTTTTCAGGGTGATTTGGGGATTTAGTACGAACTCTCGTACAGCAGATTACAATTAATTGATTTCTAAATCCCAAATCACCAAGAAAAAGTTCTCTCTTTTTTCATTCATGTCCAATTTTAAGAAACTCGCTTCTAGCTCTAAACATAAGATCCTTTTGGATGATTACAAAGTCTGTCATGAGCAAAGCAAGCATAAGAATATCTGAATATTGATTTCTTCACAACCCCAAATGATCGTGGATGCTGTTTTTAGCTACAGTCAGAGAGATGAGCGTTGCTGCTAAAGTCGCCTTCAATAGAAAGTCAAGCCCCTTGTATAAGAACGAGAATCGCGTCGCAAAAAATCAAAAGTCATTACCCCTAGTTTGCTCAGTTCGTGCATGAAACTATTGGTGCATCTGTCTCAAATCATATGTCATGTGAGATTTACGATAACGCAAAATTACTTATTCAAAACCCTGCAGAACGTTTCAATTGTTGCTATTCGCGGGCATCTAATTTGAGACAAGCAGTCACGAAAATAACCTCTCTGCAGAATCGTATGCATGAAGATGTTTTGGTTCAGTGTGATCACGTGCCTTCCCTCAGTCAATGGCGCCATTGTGTGCTGAGATTCTGCACCGTTCCTCTCAATTTCACCTGCGACGTTTGCATCTTTGCATCTGTAGCTGTGTAGGAGGGAGGTCCTTCTAGGTCCTTCTACCTGCAGTGATGCTGCGAATACTACCCTCTGTGCAGGCTGCCGGTTACATCATCCTCTAAAGTTGACTTATTTGCATAATGAGTGCTATCAATAAGTAGTGGCTAATGATGCGTTCGTTCTAGAAAACGATTGTTTTAACATAATTAAGCTACTGATGAGGTCAAGAACGTGCCAATTCTGGTTAAATTTGTTATTGTGTCAGGGTAAACATCTTGGTGATTTATCCATCTTATGGTGTCAAATCTGTCTAACATGAAGTAAGCCGACGTCAAATTTTGCTATAGGATCGCGGGAAACTTCTGTCTTGTGTGCACTTTCTGTGCGCTTTCTTTCTTTCAGTGCCAATTAGCAGAGATAAAACGTTAATCAATTGCTATAACGAGCTTGATGGAAGTGGGTTACTTTCTTTCTTTCTGACTGACTGCCTGACATCGAAGCCCCTTCTTAGATTACAAAGTTGGACTTTGTAATCAAAAACTGAAAAAGAAAAAAATTCAAAAAATCCCATTAATCTATTCAGGATTTCTGCTAAAGCTTAAGACATAAATCTTCAAAATCGGTCCAGTGTGACGATTTATCGTGGCCTGCCAAAAGTACATAGTTTATTTTGGTGCACCCGGTACAATATAGCAAAGTAAAAGTAACACTGCTCCTAAACATGTTGAAATTGAGGACAGAGATTTACGTTGGCTCGCCATCGATGCGATGATGACACGAAAAGCTCGCGTCTTTTCGCGCATTCCTTCCATCCGCGCATTTCTTCCATCCATGGCGCGATCAGCGCGAAATTTAATTGCACGAAAACGAGGCCAATTCAAAATATTCTTCTTTCTCGTGCAAAAAAGATGGCGTCTATTCGAATCACAACTCGAAACTTTCAAGGCAGCAGTTCACGCGATAAAGTCAGCCAAGTTTGTCAGAGTTGTATCAAACAAGCTTTAAGGTCTTCAAGAAAATATTCAAGTGATGCCACAGTCCCACCATTGAGTGTTGCCCTGCCAGGCGTTGCAGAAGCTGGACAGGATTTAGGCCGCGATGAAAAAATCAGGCCTAAAGTTGGCCAATTGCAAGTGACGACACTGTCAAATGGGATCAAAGTTGCATCTGAAGATTCTTTTGGGCCATTTTGTACACTAGGAGGTAAGGTTATATTCGGCTTTCTTAGCATTTGCAAAAAGACTAGATAGAAGAGGGAGCTGGGAGGGAGGATTTGTGTCGTTTGCAAACGTTACAAGACAATAAATTTAGCTTCTTTCTGATGATGCGCTATTTTGAATTTTTAATATTTTACATTTCATGTTTTGATATGCCATGCATAGCAAATCTAGCAAATCCAAGCAAGCAATGAGTCAAAGACAAAAGAACATTTTTTTTTTGTATTTAAGACTAAGAGTTTAGTAGTGAGTTGTGCGTGTATGTAGAGGGGTTTCACCCCCTTTTTGGGATGCTTGGTTGGTAAGGAAAGCAGGTTTTCACAACATGATGAGTGAGGAGGGTCCCGAGTCCACAGAAATGTCTGCTTCTTCTTTGTGGATGTCCGTGTATTTTTCAAATTCCACGGAAAACCATCAGTCTACGGATATACTGCCGTGCCTTGTCCGTGCACTTATGATGCAAGTCACAGATTGGGTTATTGACCATAGAATTTGCATCTTTTTCGGTGAATGTGAAGGTTGCATGGGACATTTGTTGATTTCTTAGTTTTCCCTTGCATATTTTCATCACAAATCTACGTAAAAACCGAGCACATGAAGCACTTTGTTGCCTAATATAATACATGTGTCATGGGTTTGAAGTAGGTTGCCTCTTTTTCATTTTCTAGTGTTTGGATTTGACTACAATTTGAATATTTCCTGCAATCAATTTGAAAGATATGACATAAGGTAGACGCAAATTTCGGAAGTGGAATGTCTACAATCGCCAATATTTGAGGAAGTTGCAAACATGCTGTCACTTTGTTAAGTATTCTGTGCTTATTTTAAAGGTGAAGAACTTTTTTGTCCGTGGGTATGTATAACTTGCTAAACTTCACCACGGACCACATCCATGGCTAGAAATTGTCTGTGACCAATCTGGTTAAAAAACAAGACACAGACATTTCCATGGACTCAGGACCCTCATATAGTATGAAGCAAAAATGAGCATGATCCTCTACTCCTCCTCACCCTTCTCCGTTTATCTCATAACTACTTGTGACTTCATCTTGCTATATGATATCAGCTTTAATGCCAAGAGGTCTGAGCAGCATAATTTCAAAAGGTTTTTGACCGAGGAAAATTGTTAAAGGGGCCATTCCATTGCGATGCTTTCAAATTGCCTTAAATATTGATGCTTGACCATACAACATAGCATGAGCTCATATGTAGTACATACTGTAGGTGCACCATTAGGACGGCTTAGGCCCAAGATAATGCTCTTATAATCAGGGCACCTGGCGGCAAGATCGCTTGCATGATTTTGAGGATTTGCCAAAAACTAATCGATTCCAAAATCTCCATTTTGCCGGACCCTTAGAATTTTGCTAAAAATCAGTTGATCCCAAACATCTCAGTTTTACAGGTCGGGACCTTAAGAATTTTGCCAAAAATCAGTTGATCTTAAAAATCTCCATTTTACAGGTCCGCCCTTTACAATTTTGCTAAAAACTAAAAATCAATCCCAAAAATCTCAGTTTTATAGATTCGGCCTGATCTTTAGAATTTTGCTAAAAATCAGTTGATCTTAAAAATCTCCATTTTACAGGTCCGCCCTTTAGAATTTTGCTAAAAACTAATCAATCCCAAAAATCTCAGTTTTATAGATTCGGCCTGATCTTTAGAATTTTGTCAAAAATGAGTTGATCTTAAAAATCTCCATTTTACAGGCCCGCCCTTTCCAATTTTGCTAAAAACTAAAAATCAATCCCAAAAATCTCAGTTTTACAGGTCTGCTCTTTAGAATTTCGCTAAGAACTAGTTGATCCCGAAAATGTCAGTTTTATAGATCCGACCGGACCTTTAGAACTTTGCCAAAAATCAGTTGATCCTAATAATCTTCATTTTACAGGTCCGCCCTTTAGAATTTTGCTAAAAATCAGTTGATCCTAAAAGATCCCTTTAGAATTTGCAAAGAATGAGTTGATCCCAAAATTCTCAGTTTTATGGTTCCGAACCTTTAGAATTTTTCCAAAAATCAATCAGTCCCAAAAATCTCAATTTTGCAGGTGAAATTTGGCATTAATCAGTTGGTCCTAAAAAGTTTTGCGTTTTACTGGTAGAATCTTGCCAATAATCTCACATTTGCAGGTCCGGAGCTTCCCTAAATATCTCCATTTTACAGGTACGGACCTTCAGAATTTTGCCAAGAATTTGTCTGTCCCAAAATCTCACATTTGCAGGTTGACATTTAGAATTTTGCCACAAATGCTTTGCTGTGTCAACATCCTTCCAAAGAAGCTTTTCCACATTCATTACCATTTTGAATGACTTGGAAATCATATCAGTTTTTTTTCAATGACTAGAACAATTTGAGTGACAAGAAATTTCTCAAAGTGAACACAATTTTATTCTAACTTACTGTACTGTCTCCTTTTGCAGTTCTTGTTGATGCTGGATCAAGGCATGAAGTTGACTATCCAAGTGGTATTACACACATGCTTGAAAAGATGGCATTTCAGGTAAGCTTCCAGATGGAAATGTCTATTGTTGCAAAGAATTTTACTTGGATCGAAAATATTTACTTTGTATTTATATTCTGCACAGGATACCAGGTGTCCCACAAAGAGTACTCCTATATAAATTCACACAAAATTGATTATCAAACCTGTTGATAAAATTGTCTTTTTGAGTCATTTTGTGAAAGACCCAAAGATATTCACAGATAACAAAATGTTTGCTTTTGATACAGCAAAATTATAAAAAAATTACATCGAAAATTACATCGAAAAATTACATGTTGAGAAACTTTATTTTGAGCTGTAGTTTTTAAGCAAAATGCTCAGTCTTGCCTAAGAGCCAAAATTTTCAGAATTTCTATCATCATTGAAGTCTCTAATGATAGTGCGCATTTCTTTCTGTCATTTATGACCAAGCCAGAAGCTTTACATGCACAAAGAAATTGATATGGAAGTCATCAGTGCTTTTTTGCAGTATGATTCAATACCAGGTGGCCCTAAAAAGAGCTAAGTAATAAGTTTGCTGATTTTTAAATCAATTACAAGATTATCTATATCTTGGAAAATAATTTGGTCCTTGATCTACTTCCCAAAAAAAGAAAATTTAAGATTGGACATGTAACCAAATTTTGATGATTTTCTAACGGTAGTAGTATTTTCTTTGGGACACCCGGTATGAATAAGTATTTTTTGCAATGCCACTGCTTATGTCCTTGCTCCAAGGATCAACACTTGAAATGGGCAGAAAGCTATATCTTCCCAGGCTGCAAAGACTTGGTATCAATTATCTGTAGATGTCAAACAACCACTCCCCCTAGTGATATTGGAAATCTCGACAAAGCCCCTGTAAAGCTAGCCTGATTACATGAGTCTCAATTTTCCGCGCTGAATTTGATGATGTTTATGGCTTCAAACTGAGACTCATGACATTACAGCTTAAAAATGCAGATTGATTTTAGGCCATCTCCGCTGCGTTTACGGCAGGACCAATCAGATCGCTACTTTCTTTATATGGTCAACCCATACGATTATCCTTAGCATTTGATTGGCTGATTAGTTCAAAGTTCGAATTTTCGAAGCGAAGCGAAGCGGCGTTCATAACGATGTTCGAAGCTCTCTTCAGATTTCTCGTAGGATATAGTCTCTGTTTTGAATCTGTTTGGTTGCGAGTCCTTGTATGAGTGAAAATAAGAACATTAGATAGAAAACATTGAATGAAGACAAGGAATCACGTCGTCAGTCTACTGCGAAGCAGTGCTCTCTACTGATGGGACTTCCATGTAAACAAGATTAAAAATGACTGAAAAAATTTTTTTTTTAATTCAAATATTAAATTTTACAAGATACTTTACATTCTACTATACCTAATTCTAATTACTATACAACACTACAGGTACGATACACATGGGGAGCGAAAAGACTATGACTACCCCATGGCCAATATCTAAAACACGAAACGTTAAACTGTATAGAATCACACTACGAACATTTATAAATTAAAGGATACTATACTAGATTCTGTTTCACTCCAGATGTCAGGTCGGGGTTACAATGAATTTGTTGATGCAATGAGTGCAACTCATTTGATGTAGATTTAGGTAAATAGAATGCCTGACCATGTGAAAAATTTCTGAAAAATGAAAAAAAACTGAAAAATTTCTTTAAATTTGAGCATTTTCAATCTTTTCATACATAAAACTAATTTTACTATAAAGTCAAGTTTTGGTTCCCGAGAAATGTGCATGAGAAATTTGCTACAAAGATGACGTATATTTATTGCTGTTAGGTCATGGTCCTAAAGGAAAATGTTACATTCAGTGGTAAAATGTTATTCAAATTATGCTACAATAAATGTAATATATGAATTGATGATAATAAAGACTGTAGATTTGCTATGATAGATTAAAATGCTAAAATTTTTTTGCTTTCAGAGCACAAGAAAATTTTCAGACAGTGAAGAAATAAATGAAAAAATGGAGAAACTAGGAGGAAATGCAGATTGCCAGTCATTCAGGTAAACTTTCTAATACATGTTGGAAAGCTTTGAAAATATAAAGTGAACGATGAAGAAGGACAATTTCCACAGAGAGCAGGCATCGAGTTGATCTTTTGCGCTTTTTTATTTTCTCAGTTATCTGCTAACTAGTTTCGCCCACTAGGGCATCTTCAGAGCACCTCAAAGCATTGAAAATATATTTCTTCTTCAATGTTGTAGACCATTAGTATATTAGTTGTAGTTTTTCTAGCCCAGGTACAACAGTACAGGCCTTGTACGCATTAACATAGTCTCTGCCTAAGAATTCTTGTTTTGAAAAATTTACAATATTCCATTTGGCTTAACGAAATCTTGTCATGTTAATGTGTGCAAGGTCTGTGCTGTTTTTGAGACGAGATACAGTACAGACCCTGCACAAATTAACAATCGTTTCTTGCATAAGAATTCTCCAGACTTCTTGAGATTATTTCAAGCTTCTGTGCAAATACATCTTGCAAATAGATTGCAAAGCGTTAATGGTATATTTCTTCCTCAATGTTGTAGCCCATTAGCTGTAGTTTTTCTAGCCCAGGTACAGTACAGGCCTTGTACGCATCAACATATTTCATATGGCTCATAGAATTCTTGTCATGTTAATGTGTGTAAGGTCTGTGCTGTTTTTGAGATGAGATACAGTACAGACCTTGCACAAATTTAACAATTGTTTTCTTGCATAAGAATTCTCCAGACTTCTTGAGATTATGTGAAGCTTCTGTGCACATTCAAAAATTCTTCAAAATGTCTAAATACCAAAAACGTCAATTCTTGAGAACTCTTGTCATGTCATTGTGCTCAAGGCCTGTACTGATTAAAAAATACTGTTTGCTGGCTCGTCTTATATTGATTTAGTATATTGCTTTCCATAGGGATTGTACCATCTATGCCGCATCTGCATTGAAAAGTAATGTATCTGGAGCATTGGAAGTTTTATCAGAAGCAGTGTGGAATCCTCAGATAAAGGAGGATGAAGTAAGTTGAACTTTACTTCAAAACAGCATAGGGCTCAAATCTTTCAAATCTTTAAAAAGGTGGGTGTAAAGTTCTATTCCATTTTTCTTTGAATTGATTGGCTTGAAAGGAACTTATGGTACTTTGCTGTAAATCTGCCATGGAAATTTTGTGATGTCTTGAATTTTTTCAAAATGGCGGCAATTTGATCGTTTTTGGAAAAGTTCTTGGAAAATTTTGAAAAACTTTCAATAATCGTAAATCATAAACCAAAGGAGGAAAAATCATATAACTTTCAAGAAAACAATAGTTTATGAAGGCCTACAATATGGTGAAAAGCAGAAATCAGTATCTTTTCTGGTTTAGGATTTAGAAATTTGAAAGTGTACAAAACAGAGCGCAAAAAGTAATCTACGGATCGCAGAATACAACAGATGTAAACTTATTTCGGTCAACAATCAGAAAAAGCTGAAAGTAGTAATAGAAATGTTCAAATGCCGTCAAGGGACCTCCATACCAGCCCTCAGAACGTATGCAGACAATGTCGACCATAAACACGAAACAAGAAGCAATAAATCGCTGCTTAGACTGCCTTTAGTTAAAACAGATACTGCGAAAAGGTCCCTTTACTTTCAAGGGCCGTACTGCTTTAATGAACTTCCAAGGGACATACGTTCCCTGGAATGAATTGTAAATTTTAAATCCAAGTTGAGAGAACACTTTTCATCGTAAGGAAGAAATGTAAAGGTAGAGGACAATTTTTTAAAAACTTTAGAGATTTTGATTGTAATTAACTCAATTTTAATTAAGTTTTTTTTTCTAAGATCTTTTTTGTTTTTTAACAGGGCCCTTATTGATAACAGCACTTTTGTTGCTGAAAAGGCTACCCCTGTATAAATAACTGTATTATTATTATATATAAATTTGATGACGTCACAGCCTCAAATTTAATAAGTGCCGCCTTTTTGAAACTAATTAAGATATCAATAAATTTCCACAGCAGATTTACAGCAAAAAACCCAAAGTTCCTTCCAAGCCATTTAATTCAAAGGAAATTTTATTAGGATTTTACACCGACCTTTTTAAAGATTTTGAGCCCTATGCTCTTCAAAACTGTCTCTACCAAGAAAGTCAGTTAAAATGCACACCTTTCAAAAGACTACTGTTCTCTAAATATCAAAGCTATGATATATGATAATAAGTTGATTTTAGAATTTTTGTTGGCTGAAATCATTCACTCCATTCTGATTTTATGATAGATTTCCTTGATAAGTTCATCTCTTTGAAAAAGCTCTAAACTGTCTAAAATCACGATTAGATTTTTCCAATATTTCTGCCTTACAGCGATGAATTAAAAACGCTCTGGCTTGTGTTACCATCTTGGGAATATGAGAAGGTCTTCCCCACTAGTGCAATTAAATTACTCGAAGAAATTCCATCCTCCCAACAAGATATTACTGTACATTCTAACGCAAGTAACTGTCAGTCTTTTTTGGTAGGCAGGAAGACTGACAAAATTTGATCCTAATCTTATCATGAAAATCTTCCATCTTTCTGGAATGGAGACACCGATTTAAGCCAGGTAAAGTTTAGTGTCTAATTGAACATATCTGTTATTAAAGAATGCCGGTCAACCAGCATCCTTTGCAGTCGTGCTTTGCTGAGCAGTGCTATGTACGATGTCATATGAAAATGGCTGCCACAGTCGAAAGGCAAAATGCGATGCGCGCAAAGGAGGCTGGTCGACCGGCGTTCTTTAAGCAAGACACTCGCCAAAAGTATGTTATAAATATTCTGGGGGCAGTAACATTTCCAACATCATGCATTCGTTTGACTCATCGAGTGGTGTTTAAGAAAGAGCAAGTTCAGTTATTTTTCAGGGTGGCAAAGTGTGTTCCTGCACTTCTGGCAAAATGTTTTTATTTTAATGTGAGCTGCAGAAGATATTTTGACTTTATCTTGGAAGAATCATTGTAAATTCGTAACTGTGAAACATGACCAATTCTCTCGAATAGCTAAAAGCCATTTGAAAGAGACTGATTACAGCCCTTCTGCTTTGCCTCAAAGCTGTTATGTTTAGCTTTGTGATCACTGGGTAATTTTGCTGTACGATGATAGACTGACCTTTTATCTTTTACTCTTTTAGCTGCTTTTTTAGCTTTTAGTTGTTTAGCTGTTAAGATTTTTGCTGGACGTAAAACCTTCGCGTTTCAAAGAGCAAAATGTTTAACAATCTACCAAATAACTTAAAAACTGAAATATCATTGTTGAAATTTGAAGCATCCAGCAAGGACACAAACCTAGACTTTTAGCCATTTATCAGTTGTAATTTTAATCTGGTAATATTGAATTTGAATTTTTGTAAATTTTTAACTTTATTCGTGTAAATATCAACTTTTATTTTGCAAAAACAGGTCTTTGATTGATAACAGTAATCTTATTTACTGAACAAATTAACCTGTATAAATACCGGGTGTCCCAAAAAAAACGCAACAGATTTGAAAAATTACAATGCAAAGTGTTTCATACTCATCATCCAATAATTATTTTTATTCAAATTTGCAATAATTAGATTAAATTTTGATATATTTTTCAGTATTTTTGGTAATTTGGTTGTGGAGTTAAAAATCAGTAAACTTCGAAATCGCCCCCAGGTTAAACCAGAGCTGCTGTATTAACAATGGTGAATCATAATGTCAAATTGGAAAACATGAATATCTCTGCAATCACAAGGCATTGCTGACAAACACACGATTTCATTAAGCAAGGAACAGACACTTTCATAAAGATTTCTGTCAAAACACAGTCGTACTTCTAAAGTGTGCATGGTGGTTGTTTACTTTTCCTAACATGACTAGGCCATTATTAGATGTATACTTTCAATTATAAATGGGCAATGAAAGCTCCCTTGAGAATGGATAACTAATGAATCAGTAAGGGATCTCTTTGTTCAGTTTCTTAATGAAGTTGTGTGCTTGTTCGTAATTATGCGAAGTTTCAAATATTGCAATGCTTTTTATTTTACAGTATACTTTGCACTAATGCTGGTAGCTCTGGTTTTGCCCTGACAGCAAATTTGAAGTTTGTTGATTTTTAACTCTTCAATCAAGTCACCAAAAATTCTGAAAAATATATCAAAATTTAATCTAATTATTGTAGATTTAGATAAAAATAATCATGTCATTATTGATCTGAAAAAGCTTGCGTCAGAATTTTTTGAATCTGTTGCGTTTTTTTGGGACACCCGGTATGAAAGATTATTTTTATTATTATTATGTTCTGCAAAGAGTCTGGATCGCCCGATATTTTCATGAAATTTTCATACGTGAGGTTCGATTGAGTGGCGTTAGATCTTCTGTCACTATTGTGCACGTTCAAACTTCTTCCAATAGACCATTTGCCAATTAAGAAAAAAGGATTAGCGCGAGCGCGGTTAATTCCGACGGCCCTAGTAACAGTCGGAAATCCGGGGAGTCCTCTCCATTACAGTATAAACGGCAAGCCGACCCGGCCCGATTTTCTGACCCGAGGCTGCTTTTGGAGCCGATGCTCGATAGCTACTCAACCAATTTCAAAACAGAAAAAAATTTACTAGAGATGACTCGTTAGCGAGTCTAATCCCGCAATTTGGGGTTCAATATCGACCCCAGGAGCGGAGTGCGGGGACATCGAAAACAGGGGAAAATTTTTGTCTACCCCATTTTGGGCCGTAACTCCGTTTTGCGAGGGGTAAACGGCCTCTGCATGTCAAAAATCGACGGGAAACCGTATTCTTTCACCAAACACTTTTAATCTCTAATTTATCTCTAAAATTTGCAGAATAACGAGCCTTTCTTTTTTTTCAAAGCTGTGGAGAAAATCCCGAAAATTTCGACTTAGGCCCTTTTCCTCCCTAATGGATCGTGCTCGTTTTCCTACTAAATGCACTTGCTAACTCCAGATTAATGATTAAATACCTTAAAAGGGGATGAAACAAGGTCGTCCAAAATTTTGTTCTCAGTTTCTCGATTTATTCACTTCAGAATCAGCCCAAGACGATCGGCCAGTTTTCGTTGATTTTTCAAAATTTTCTCCCAAGGTTTGGACTTATTACATGTGAAGTAAGGGGTCAAAATCAGCTGATCATTTGTTTATGTGCCCTACTCTACAAATCGATTGTGGGAAATACATCGAATAAGATATTTCTGAAGTGGAGAGGATTCTCCGAATTTCTGACTGTTAGTAGGGCTGTCGGAATTGGCCGCGCTCGCCTCAATCCCTTTTTCCTAATTGGCAAATGGTCTATTGTATAAAATATTCTTCGATTGAAATTCTTTTCAGAAAAGCTAAAATGTCTATCAAACCAAGGGGCATTTCACTTTCAAAAAATCCCATACACCAGAGGCAAAAATCCTTGCGTTTTCAAGAAAACTTTATCATATATCATTTTTTCGAAATAGTCAAATGTCATCTCAATTAAATAAAACCGATGCTTGTCTATGAGTAGTTTTGATCGTTTATTTTGAAGTTTAACATTTTGCTTTTGAATTATTTTAGATTGAAGAACAGAAAAAAACAATTTCATTTGAAGTGGATTCATTGGAATACAGACCTGAACCAGAACCACAGCTTCATGACATGATACATGCAGTAAGTTATTATTTATTCTCCTGCCTATATTTTCCACAGGTAACTCTCGTTATGATCACAACCGTATAACAACATTATCAGGTGCCACGTGTTATGAAATCGGTGTTCATTGGCTTCGAATCAACTCGATTCCCTCTTCTTTTTGTCTCATCAGCTGTGGAAAATGTGGTCATGTTATTATCAAGAACCAACGAATTCGTTCCTCTCAAAATTAGCTAAAAGTATTTTCTCCACAATAGAGTCCTATAAAAGTATTTGAACCCTGTCTTTTGAGACATGTTTGCACTTTAATTCTAAATTTTTCGAACCTATTTGGAAGCTATGCTCCCACCCAGTATTCTTTCTTCCTTGCCTGCAATGAATGTATGATTTCTTGAACCTATTTAGGCTGGATATTCAGGAAACACGCTAGGCCTGCCAAAGATCTGTCCACTTGAAAACCTGACCGTGATGGATGGAGGGATATTAACTCATTTCATGAAAAGATATTACACACCACAAAGAATGACGATCGCAGCCATGAATGCGAATCACGAAGAGCTTGTTCGCTGGGCGGAAGAATATTTCGTAAAAGATGCACCATTTTGGATAAATGATATGGAAGATATTCCCCCTGTTGACGAATCAATAGCACAGTATACTGGTGGCATGATTAGGGTAAGTAGCTTTAATGTTAACATGAATGTGTTGTGGCGTAGTGGCGTAGTCTTCTGAATTTGCAGGCAGAATAGTCAGGGGGATGGAGTTCGATCCCCGCCACTTGATCATCATCATCATAATAATTATTATTATTATTATTATTATTGTCATTATTATTATTATCAATTCATTTAAAGTAGGCCTACAGTATAGCAGCCTACATATACATAGTGGTGGTACGATAAAATATGGTATTAAAATGGCAGATGCAACGAACGAAACAAGTCTAAATAATTGGCACACTGAGGCCTTTCAAACTTTGATAACATAAGTTTGAAAGGCCTCAGTGTGTCAAATATTTAGACTTGTTTCGTTCGTTGCATCTGCCATTTTAATACCATATACATAGTGAATATAATACATCATCAATCAATAATTTATTTACAGTAGGTAAGAATTAAAAATAGTTAATCTACATTCAATTGAGGCCTAAAAATGGATATACATACAATAGCTATAACCTGAGAACTAATCCAAGCCTACTATCTAAAAAGTAAAATTGTAACAAAAATAAATAAAATACAGAATAGTTAAATACAGATACATAGATTTACATATTTTTACAATGTTTTTTAATATTTACAATGTTTTTCATCATCACGAGAAGGGATCACAACTCAATTAAGTCTTCAATTAAGTCAATTCATATTATATTTCATATTTAATTCTTTTAAGGAGGGTTGCCCTTCAACAGAAACTGGTTTTGAAGGGGACTAACTCTGCGATGCCAGCGCTTCGTGTAACTTTACCTTCATCACTGTCAACTCCCTTGTTTTACAAAGACGTCTCTGTTGTGTTGTAGGGGTATAGTGTAAAGTTTTAGGGTCATTTTTCAAAGTATGAGATGAGAGTAGCTGATATTCGCAATGAAATTTTGAAAAATTTGAAATTTCAGAAATCTTGGCCAGCTACTGTATCAACTATTCGTTTTTTTTCCTTTTACTTTGTCCAGTAAAATTTTGTAGAAGCAATTTACATTTTGTTGTTGGTTATATCAACCCAGTACTTATTAGTTAAGACAAGTACTGACGAATCTAGAGCTTAGGGAAACCAAAAGAAGAAAAAGTCAAAATAGTTGAACCTTTTTTACACCATATTCCCACCAGCACAGTTAAACACCTTTATCAAAACTAGTTTGAATTTCAACCAATGAAATGGATTGGATTTGTTGCATTGACCAACCAAAAGGCCCAATTTGATAACCTGGTTTAGTTTGAGATTTTTTGTCTTGGAAGTGCGAGAAACTGGGGTATTAGATCAAAGGAATTTTCATGTTTAACCCTAGATTTTAATGTCTGATGGGTTACTTTTAGTTGCTCAAACAATAGTGCACGATAATCATGTCAAATTTCGTTTCATGAGAGTTTCGTGTCAGGTCTCATGTAAAGGGCCTCTAAGGTTTCTTTTGAAAATTGCTAACAGTTCAAATGATAGTTGTGCAAAAATCACAAAAGGCTGTTGGTTGTGTCAACCTCTGCTTTCGTGACGTACACTTTCCTTGGCCTACTGGGTGTGAAGGGTGTGCGGAAAAGAATTTGAAAAAGTGGTCTTTACAAAAGTATTCGATAATGTACCTTACTGCTTTTATGAAAAGCTCATTCTTAATTCTTGAGTATGATGGTATAGGGTTTGAGTGAGTAGGATCTTCCTAATTTTGATCGATTGCTTTAAGTCCATTTTCACGCAATTTGAAGTAACGGATTTTGCGTAAATCAAATTTTAACTCTGTTTCTGGAGTTAAATAAACGAAGTCATTGAAATTTATTCAACCTACCAAACTTTGAATCATTCCAGTTTAGCAATTATTTTCCGCATATCGAATTCTCGAACGTTTGAAGTGAAGTTCTTGTTGGTGCATCCGATATCCAAGATAGGTATTCTGTTTCGGTATGTATTACCAATAACAGCGCTATCGTCTCTTGCAGGATCACAGATCAGAGCCACGTGCTCAACCAGGCCCAAATCCACTTCCAGAACTTGCTCACGTCTCAATTGGCTTTGAAAGTGCTTCTTATAATGAAACAGATTTCTTCGCATTTGCTGTGTTGAATATGTTATTAGGCGGAGGAGGCTCCTTCTCGGCAGGTGGACCGGGAAAAGGAATGTATTCAAGGCTGTATTTGAATGTATTGAACAGGCATCATTGGATGTATTCGGCAACTGCATATAACCATAGTTATACTGACAGTGGTATTTTTTGTATCAATGCAAGTTCACATCCCAGTCAGGTAATATTTGTTTGTAGTTTTCTTACCAAGGTGTACAACAGACCCATCATTTTTCAATGGTTTTTTTATTATGGCAATGCAAATTCGCAAAATATATTATAGGACTAAGACAGCTGATAGTTTGCATTCTATCCCTATACGTAAGAAGCAAGTTTTTCACTTTTGTAGGCTATTTCAAAGGTCTTGTATCTCAGATAAATATTATTTAATATTAACCCCGTTTAGAGTTTATCGAGCATTACGCTGTGCACATCTGCGTAATGTGAATTTAATTAAATGGTTATCATGGAAGTATAATCGTGCAGATATTTTGTGTAACAAGATTGTTTTGATAGAAATCCAAACTGCTACCTCTTTGCATTTCCAGTGCGCTTCCACTTTTTGCTTTGAATAACACATTTTCTAAAGGTGTATCGTCCAATTTTTTGCAACAGGTAAAAGATCTCACACAAGTAATCATTAGAGAATATGTAAATTTAGCAACTGGTTTACCGCATAAGGTAAGTTAAGTTCCTTTTTTGTATAGCATAAGTTCTATCTTTAATAGGATTCGTGGAAAATTCTATGACCTATTTCTTTCAATTGAAGGGTTTGGAAGAAATTTTAGCTATTTTGCAATAATTCTACCGTTAGATTTTTTATTTGAAATCGTCAATGATCTCAGAATTAGAATGTTTTTCTTCTTTTTCAAGAATTCAACAAACATTTTCAAACAAACTTAAATTATCCTAATTTCTAAACTTTTGTGGAATCAGAGAATACTTTCCAAGAAGCCATAGTTTATGGATTTCCACTAAAGGTTATCAAGCAAAAGTCGACGGACTCTTCTGGTTTACGATTTGGTAATTTGATGACGTCACCTCTTAAATGAGTTGAAGCATATAATACGCTGTAATTTCGAAGAATTTTAAAGATTTCTGAAAAGTCCAATTATAGACTTATGACTTTTTGTCCCTTGTTTCCCTGCGTTTGATTTGTTGATATCACTTGCTCAATATGGACTCATACCATTACTCTTATGTGAGCCCACTGTTTCAAAATGGCCTAAACTCAGCAAAATCGCTTCAAAGTCTGGTTTAAAAAGCTTAACCCTAATCCATATGGGGGGGGTGGATTCCACCCCCTCAAGGCTTTATTTGCTGTGTTTTTAAACGACATCAGCTATGTCCCCCCAACCTCCCTGACTTTTACTAATTATCTATTACCTGTATTTTGATGAAATATTAATTACTATTTTTATAAATGTAATTACTAGTATTTCTTTCAAGTTTTGGAATTCATGATTGGATGCATTTTTTTTTTGTTTTAAATGGTGCTGAATTATTTTTGTAGTGTTATGTGTTATCTTATCTGCAGGAAGAAATGTCAAGGGCAAAAAAGCAATTACAATCAATGTTAATGATGAATTTAGAATCAAGAGTTATTGCATTTGAAGATATTGGCAGGTAAAGTGACAACATTTTTGACTAACTGTTGACATCATAGCATTTTGTTGCTTTCCCCTTCATTTGACATTCCACGACGAGTTCTTCTCGCTGGAGTTTCAGATTTATTACGACCAGTTGTTGAAATCACCAGTTTTTCAAACTATTTTCTAATGCACCTCTTATTATATGGTGACCAAGACCTTCCTAATGACCTAAATAGAAATGTACTCGAACTGACTATAGGATACATCCACAATACTGGTGGGTTTGAATAAGATCATAAAAGAATTTTTACATTTTTACACTCCCAATATGTCAGTACTGTAGACATCATTACTGCTGGAAAAACTGCGGACAAAATGGACTTTTTGGAAAGAGTTTTTTTTATTTTCAAAAAAGATGCTTTATATGCAATACAACTTAAAAAAGAAGTTTACCAGCGGTTAGGTATTGTATCTCTACCCATATGTGATGATTCTCTTATTTTTGTCTTCAATAGGCAAGTTCTTGGACTTGGATACAGGAAATCCCCACAAGAGCTTTACGATTCAATTGGTATGTGTGTCAGGCTATGATCTTACCTAATGTAATGGGTGATGCCATGATCAAACCTTGTTCTCTTGAAAATATAAACATTTCAAAGGACTAAACTTGACAAGACAAAGGGTTTGTTTATTAATTTATCGTTGCTATTTCTTGGAATATTGTAAGTGACATTTTGTAATGATGACCCCGTGACCATGCGTCTTCCTCGCTACAAATGCCATAGTATCTTGTATCAACTTGTTGTTTTTCAAATTCTAAGGCCTGGGTTACACGATGCCGGATTGCTTTTCGCATCGGATTGCTTTCAACCCATCTGCGTCAAAATCGCACCGTTTTCATTGCAGTTACACGACACCGGATTGCCATGGACCCATTTTTGATTGCAGTTACACGACACTGAGTCACCCTGCACTGCGAAGTCTAAATCTATTGTCTTTGACAACTGCGAAGCCAAAATGGAGTGGGGTCACATCGGATTGGTGCAGTTACACGAGCAAACGGAGTGGGGTCACACCGGATCGGTGCAGTTTCACGAGATGGAATGCGGAGCGGAGTGCATCGGATTCATTTTCACCTCACCTCCAGAGCGGAGTGGTTTCACTCCGCGAAAACTGAGTGGAGTTGCACCGGATTGCCTCGGTGTCGTGTAACTGCACTCCCTATCCGATGCGAAAAGTAATCCGGTGTGTGATGAATCCGGTATCGTGTCACTGGGGCCTTAGATTGATAAACAAAAAGAAAAGTGTCCAAGTGAATTAAGGATGTGATTCGTTATGAATTGTTGCTGCCTTTTCAGAGAGCGTGGCTTAGTAGGGAAGGGGGCTGAATAGAGCTATTACGGTCTAGGAGTTTTAACCCATGAGCTTCCCTTTGCAGAGGCAGTAACTGCGGAAGACATAAAGAACATATCAGAAAAGATGTTAGTAAAGAAACCTTGCATAGCAGCCATTGGGGAATTATCCCGTTTGCCGAATTATGAGGACATTGAAAGAGCCATTATGAGCAGAGGTACTCTTAAAAGTAGTGGAAGGTTCTTTTTTAATCGGTTTTAATTAATTATTTAATTATTTGGTACTCATGCATAGAGTGAGGGAACTCTCCTCTGCCGGTTTCTTTTGAAAATTACGGACCACGGAACCATGGACCATGAACTACGGAACCATGGACTGCGGAACTAGAAACCGGCGGTGGAGAATAGAGTTAGGGACTAATCACTCTTCTAAGAATCGCGTACACTTTCATCAATTGTCTCAAAGATTTTTGAAGAGGAAAAAGTTCCAGAAATCTTTCCCAACATCTTACAATTAAGAGAGAGAGAAAATCTGAGAGATCTTACAATTAAGCCTTAAAATATTCATACCCAACCCATGCCAACTCTGGAGCATTTTGAACCACCTTATTTGCGGGCCAATTATCCAAGATATTTTATTCTTTGAAACGTCTCTTCTAGTGCTTTTCCAGCCTTTGTCATATTCTTACATAACTTCAATCACAGTGAAATTGGCTCCGAATGTTAGCATGGGTGTGAATAATTTTGGGTGAATAAATATGAGTTCTCAGAAAGATATTTCACAATGAAAATCTCAGATATCTTTTGAATATTCAAAATCTTGCAAAATTTGGAAGGATCTTGCTAGATTTCGAAAATCTTTGCAAATCTAAACAAAATTTGAAAATCAGAGAAAGATGTTGGAAAATGTTTAGGAATCTCAAAATCTAAATGATCTGAGAAATCCCTGATACACCCAAACATCTTCCCTGAAAGATGTCACAGAATCTCAAAAATGAGAGACTTCAAGAATCCTAGAATCTCATATAGTTGTGTCCTGCATATAACAAACGCAATTGTAAGGAACACAGACCCTGATTTTCAAAATAGGAGCTTGTTTTTTATTTAAAAACCATGTATTAAAACCTTGAAAGAAATAACAAATTTTTTTGATTAGATTGTCAGTACTGTACAACTCTCTTTGTCGTTGTTTGTAAAATAGGCAAAACGCAGCCGTCGGGAACAACGGTAGTGGAAGTGAAAATTTACAATAACAAGTCAAAGTAATGTTTTGTATGACAATCACAGAGCTCGTGCTTGAGAAGTTGATCAATAGTACATGATTTTTCTGATTAGAAATTTTACCCTGATTTGAAGTTTATCTTATTATGTAAGAAACATGTCAACCTAGAAATTGAAAAAAGTAGTTTCTTGTATGCGGTACGCTATTTTCGCGTGATTTAATCATTGACACAGAGCGGAAAAAAAATCGTTTGTGCCCTATTTCATTTATCATTCTTTAAAGTTGGTTATTTACAAATAGTTATCAGCATAACAATATACACTACATCAACTAATTTAAACCAACTACAACTAAAAATAATTACATAATATAAAGTATAATACATGTCCTTTACAACATAGTTTACAGCTGCAGTTTGCCCCGTTCCATGTTTTTATTTTCTTTTTAAAAGCTGCCACATTTTCACTTGTTTTTATTGTCACTTAGTGCATATAAACCTGGAAGTAGCAAATAGGAGAAAACTTAAAACTCTTGTGAATCCCCATAGAAATTATTTCAAATTTACCAACACAACAACTTCAGTCTGTTAATTCAACTCACGGAGAAACTTAGAAACTTGGTTCATCAAATCTTTGAAAATCAACTAGTCGTTTATATTTTCAACATAACAGAACACTATTGATTCTGTATAATGTTTTATAATGTTAAGAAGCAGATATATAGTGGCTTGTGTCCCACACCCCAATACAGACTAATCTTTTTTTGATCCGAATATATTTTTTGATCCGGATTGGATGCAAACATTTGAAAATCGTGATTTTTCACCAATTGGTAATTGGTACCAAGCATTCTGTTTTTCCAAAGTATTATATAATTGTAAGTGTCATCCAAAGTAGGGACCGGATGACCTTGTGTCCTTTCCTGCTTTGGATGGCACAGTAACGAGTAATTTCATTTGCGTTTTAATTGTTTGATGATGACAGAAAAGACTGATCTGCTGCAATGCTGGAAGATACCATCCTGATATTTCGTGCATTTAAGAAATGAGAAACAAATTAAGAATCTTTTAGTACTAAAATGCGAAACTGTCTGATCCAAGTTTCTTATGAATAAATGTGTAGTTGATCAGACTGTCACTGAGAATTGTCCAATCAAGTGGGCACATTTGTGTGAAGCGATTTATACATAAGTACGTTTGTGCTATGAGACAATTCAAAATCTATCTTGAGGCGAAAATTAGCGTTATATTTCATGAGACTTATGTGTGGGACCACAGGTGGCTGAGAATGGTTCAGTTTTGAAATTGAATTGTTCAGTTTTCAAATTAATAAAACTAACCTTTCTTGCCGGTTAACTGTGTTTTATTTCTCGTTGTGTCTTCTCCCCTCGAACAGCGCTGCCATTTGCTCTTCGTCAGGCCAACGACTGTGTAGTGTTGTTACTGTACACAGTCGTTGGCATAAGGAAGAGCAAATGGCAGTGCTGTTCGAGGAGAGAAGACACGAGGAGAAATCATGCACAGTTAACTGGCAAGAAAGGTTAGTTTCTATTAATTTTAAAATTGAATGTAGCACTTGAGGACAAGACAAGCGCTTTTTGTGGTGTGGGTCGGTGGTTTTGAGAAAAAATAGCAGGTGATTTAGGGCATGTCCGTTTCTGGAAGCGTATGGCCATGAGTCGTAGTTATAGCATCCATCAGTCTTTTTTTTTTTTTTTTTTTTTTTTATATATCATCATAAAATATTAAAATATACAAAGCAACGACAACAGTTAAACTAGAATTGAGAAAAGAAAAAAAAATTATGTCGTTCGTAGCGAGAAAGGACACAAAGTCATCGAGTTCTCACTACGAACGACACTTACAACAGTTCAATACTACGACAGTATCTAGTCTAACAAATAAAACAACGTTACAAAAATTAAGGTGTTCCAGGTGCGTCAAAGAAATATATCTCTGACTCACCTGTTGGGGTGCGCTGTGATTTGATGGTTTTATTTCTAGCCTAATCGCTGTGTTGATTTCATGAAGGAAATGGCCGCTTCCAGAATTATTCTGTTTACAATCACATTTACGTTTGGGCTACCAAATAGTAGTAATTCGCAAATAGTCTTACTATCCAAACTCTCAATGTCAATGCCAGGAAGGTCCCCGAGCTGACCAAGGAGATCTCTACGCTGTAATTCAAAGAGAGGGCAATGCAGGAGAAAATGCTCGTTATCTTCTTTGCCTGTGCCACAAGCACAGATAGGGTCCAGACATTCAAAATTATGCCTAAATTTGTGTTCATTTAAGGCACTAAAATTCAAACGAAGCTTGGTCAGAAGTCTAATACCTGCTATATCATGTATATTATAAGTAGGCTTTTGAGCAGGCCTTATGATTCCCAGCAATTTACGCTTGAACTCAGCAATTGATGTAGAATTTCTAATATCAAGAGTGAGCGAGTTCCATTCAGAAAAGGTATTCTGGAAGTAGGTGTTTGAGAACCGGACAGTCCTACCTATGTTTTGTTCATACAGACGTGCACTTCTGAGGTTGTACATGACTTGACGCTCAGGAGGAATTTCTGCATACAAATACTCAGGATGGTGTGAGTTCTTTAATTTAAAAAAATGGCACAAGCGTCTATACCATCTCCTCTGATAGAGACTTTCCCACCCCAGTTCTTCATACAGCCTTTGCCTATTTGTACCTCTCCATGCACCGGTCACCGCCAAGGCAGCCAAATATTGAGTTTGTTCTATCTTACGCGTGAAGCTTTGGAGCATCTCAGGGTCATGCCTGTGGTAGACAATGTCACCATAATCTAAATGAGGTCTAACATAAAGCTTGTACATTTGATTAAGAACGTCCCTAGAAACATAATTAGAAATATGTCGTATTAATCCAATTCCTCGTCTTGCCTTTAAGATAGCTTCCTTGATATGACTCTGGAAATCCAGCTTGGGATCCAGAATCATGCCAAGGTGCTTATGCTCGGCCTTTTCTGTTACCACATCATTTCCTAACATTAGAGGGGGATGAAAGGGTTTAACTCTTTTTGTGGAGAAGATGAGTTCAACAGTTTTGTCAGCATTAAACTGCATTTTCCATTGCCATGCCCACATATTAACTGTCTCTAAATCACTGTTTAGTTCTTCGGCAGTTCTGGCTACATCATTCACAACAGAAAATAGAGATGTGTCGTCAGCAAAGATCTTAACATCACTCTTTAAGTCATCAAAAAGGTCATTTATGTAGACAAGAAAAAACAAGGGTCCTAAAACCGAGCCTTGAGGTACTCCAGCAGAAATTGTTGCCCATTCTGAGTTTTTCCCATTTAATAGAACACGTTGTTCACGGTTTGCAAGAAAATCGCGAATTAGTGCAAGGAGGCTTCCAGATATCCCACTGCATTCCAGTTTATACAGTAAGCCCTCGTGCCAAACTCTGTCAAAGGCCTTAGATAGGTCAAGAAAAACAGCCCTTGTTTCTTTACTTGGAATATCGTCAAAGGCGCAATAGATTTTATGACTTATTGCCAACAACTGGTTGACTGTCGAATCACCTGGACGGAAACCCGATTGATGTGGTGTTAACAGTCCGTTGTCGCACAGGTGCTCATAAATATAATCATAGATCAATTTTTCAAACATTTTTCCAAATATTGGAAGCAAAGAAATTGGTCGATAGTTCTTTTTGCATTGTCGACTACCCTTTTTGTGTACAGGAACTACATTTGCTTTTTTCCATATTGAAGGATACTTTCCCGTATCAAGGCATTTGTCAAAGATTAGGCACAAGGGCTCGACAATGGAGCAATCACAAATTTTTATCATTGATACTGAGATATCATCACATCCATGAGCTTTATTAGTATTTAGGTTACGTATCAACTTAAGAACCTTATCCCTATCGATAACAATGTTTTGCAGCATTTTGTTACAGCGGGGTAGAAAGACTGGAAGGGTACTCCCAGTTGCTAAAGTGCAGCATTGTTCAACAAAAAAATCGTTGAAAACATTAGCTTTAGCCTGTACATTAGCCACAAAAATTCCGTTCTCCAATAAAGGCGGAATATTGACTACTTTCTTTTTGTTTATTAATCTGTTCAGAGCCGACCAGTACGCTTTGACACCCTGACCTGGATCAGCCAACTTTCTGCCTAGACTCAAATAGTAATCCTCTTTGGTGCTAGTAATTAATTTTGAAGTTTCGTTCCGGACAGTTTTAACAAGTGCCCAATCCTCCTGCCTCCTCCCACGTTGTACAAATCTTTTGTAAACTCGGTGTTTGCGTATGATTGCTGATTTAAGACCAGGAGTTATCCACGGTGGATCCTTGTCGTCAATCTTAACGACTTTATTTGGTATATTTTTAGTTATAGTGGATACAAGAATACGAGTGAAACACTCTGTCATTTCATCCGAACTGAGAGCAGTAAATCGAGAAACCCAGTCAATTTCTTGAATCTCATCTCTTATCGCTTTGGTATCAGACTTTGAGTAATCCCAGACGGTTCGTTTGTAAGGAGGTGGAGAGGGTATGGTAATATTTAATTTTCCATAAATTATCTGATGCTGACAGTGTTCATCCAGCGATGGGTGTACCCCGTGTTCAACAAACATATTAGGTTGGTCAGTTATAACGAGGTCAATACATGACATGCCTTCACCCCTTATGTTAGTTGGTTCATCAATTAATTGATATAAGTTATTTGATTCAATTAATTCCTCCAGAGCAGTCCCTTCAGGGCTTTCCATATCCTCTGCCCACCATTGAGAGGATCTGCAATTAAAATCTCCAGTCACAATCACTGTGTATGGCCTTTCCCTACGGAGTAGGTCCAGTGTCGTCTGCAGTCTGTCAACGAAGTTTTCAAATTGCTCACTATTTTGACTGGGGCTACGGTAAACAGCTACAAGAAAGATTTTCTTCCGTGCAATGGTAATTTCAGAAACAATGATTTCTTGAAGCAGTTCAAGATCAATCCTACGTTTTATTGGTAGACCCTCCCTGAAGTACAGACATACCCCACCGAGCTTAGTGTTGCTTGGGTGATCACTGCGATAAATGTCCCTGCTGAAACCCTCAATGAGGATGTCATCATTGCTAACAGAACTGTCAAGCATTGACTCGGAAACTGCTATAACATCAAATCGATGGAGGGAGTTGTAAGCCTCAATCAGTGATATTTTTACCTTGTTCCTTGCACAAATGCTATTCAAATTCCAGTGGAAAAATTTCAAACAGTTGTCAATTTGAGGGCCTGGATTTGACTCAATGTCACCTGACAACATTAGCAGAACTTTTAGCGAAAATGTTTTCCCATAAAGAAGAAAGCTTATGTATTCTATTGTTAGTATCAAGTGTAGCACACTTTGCAGTAAGTAAATACATCGTTTCCGGTACAGAGGATATTTGATAAGAGCACGCATATTGTGGATCAGAAAGTTGGCTAAGAAAGACAGGGCAAAGCAAATGGTGGCCTGAAAGTATAGAGATATTTTTGTAAAATTAAGAACAATATCCTGCAATTCATTCACTTTAAAAGAAGATGTATTAAACCAACATGTGTACGGAGAGAAGTAGGAGAACAGTGCAGTGACCATGACAGCCAAGGGGAGTGTTACAACGGATGACCAAATGAAGAGGTACAAGTAGGCAATGCAATACCACAAAGAGAACAAGAGCCCTGTGAATGATCGATGAAAGCAAACCTTAGAAATTAGTCGGAACTTGCAAAGAGCTATTCCTGCACGCCACTGGTCAATACCTATGGGCATTTAACAGAGCTGTGATCTCCTTGGTCACTCGTATTTCTGCACATCTTCACAATAGGCTTCCTTGCACCGTATGTTATAAAAGTTAAAATCACCTGAAACCACCTGAAATCACCTGAAACCGCCTGAAATCATCTGCAAATCATCTGAAACCACCTGTAAATCACCTGCAAATCATCTGCTCATTGTTTTGATGAATGGGAAAAAGAGTTATTGTCTTCAACTTTGATCATTAACACCTAAAAAGGCAAATAATCCTACTGGTGTGATCGGTAGTTTATAGGTCTCACGCCTTTTGTCTCATTCAAATTGCTTTGTGGTCTCATTGGGCTGATCAGAGTTAAGCTACGTCCACACGTATCTAGCCTGCGTTGCAGACCGAATTCCAAAAGGAAAAGGTCTGCCACGCAGGCTAACACGTATCCGGATATTTTTGAAAAGTTCTATGCTCCATAGGGTAGGGTGGGGGTAATTTGGGTCTACGGGGTAAAATGGGTCTACTGAGCTTTTTGCTAGAAATATCCTTTCTCGTTAAATGGAAGAAAGGTTGGCTATTTTTCTTTTAATGTCTACACAATAAACTGCCTTTTTGCATAAAACATTCGTCTTAGATGTATCTCCACTCGTTTTATAAAATAACTTTACTGAACGGCCTATTGTGCAAGAATCTCAAAGCCCAGGAAAACTTTCTCCGGCCACTGTTGCTTTGCTTTTCTGGTCAATCTAATGACTATGAGGTGAGAGTTTGGTCATTTACAAATGAAATAGTGTTTATTTCAAAGTCATTGACGCGATTGTTCTTTTTATATTTATTTTTTTACCAGGTGGGGTAATGTGGACCTACTGAGAATTCAGCCATAATTCTAATTCGACGAAGCCTTGAATTGCTTAAATTGTCCCACTTATATTTATCTTGCCACGTTACTTCCTGTCTAAAATGCGAAAATGGGTTTACTATTACCGCAGTTGTTGTCTTGTAACCAATAAATATGAGTAAACATACTGCAAACATTTTTATTTGACTGTTATTATCAAATTCGTTCACTGACTTGCAAGTCGCAACGATGGTGGATCACAGCAGAATGACCGTAGTTTTATTTTCGTCGCGGGAACGGGATTGCTTGCGATAAAAGGCAAAGCTTGTGATTTTATTGAATAGAGAATAGTTGAGAAAGGTAATTCCATTAATTTTTCTAATCATTTATCCTTTCGTATTCCGATATTGTACAAGTTTTGAAAATAGACCCACTTTTCCTGCTCGTCGGAAAAAGTGGGCCTATTTTAGTTGCCATAAGAGAAAATTTTTTAAAAATATTTAACAGCCTTTGTCAGAGCTAAGATTTTTTCCCAAGAAACAAGAAGCACTGAATGTCCATTAAACGAAGCTTTTGAAATTGTTTGCATTTTATTGTCGTTTTACCGGCTATCCATTTTGAGATTTCGCTCATTTTAGACCCACATTGCCCCACCCTACCCTATAAATTTCAAGACTCAAGAGATATTCCCAGTCATCGCAACAATAGCAACAACAACAACAAGAACAACATTTGTATGGCGATAACTACGACCTGCTTAGACTAATTCCAAAAAAGTCTCTTGTTTCGCCCCCCCCCCCCCTACTGCAGACTTGTCACTACAACACACGAGGGGTACATCACCCTTCCGGAAAGGCGTACGAGATTTTTTTAAACAAAAGGATTTTTAGGGATTTTTTACGGATTTTTCTTGAAGACAAAAGGATTTTTACCAAAGGTGTACGAGATTTTTACAGAGTGATACGCCCCTCGACAACACAGAAGCTATGTTCAACAACAACAACAGCGAAGGTTAGAGGGACTTATGTAATGAGTCTACGAACTTGTATTATTGGTCTAATATATTTATAGGTCTTTCCATATCAAAAGATCCGCATTCCGCATCCACACGAGCAGCACCTTTGAAATTGTCCACATGAAAACCCTGCGACGCTTGAAACTGGGTGACCGTCCACTTGTGTGCGTGAAACCAAAACGGCTAAAAAAGATGCGTTTTCAAAAATATCCAGATGCGTGAAGACGTCTCTTAGCTTTTATACAATTTAGATAAAATACTAAAATCAGCCCAGTGAGACCAAAAAGCAATTTGAATGAGACAAAAGGCGTGAGACCTATAAACTGCCGATCACACCAGTAGGATTATTTGCCATCTTCATCTTAGGTGTTAATGATCAAAGTTGAAGACAATAAGACTTTTCCCCATTCATCAAAACAATGAGCAGATGATTTGCAGGTGATTTACAGGTGGTTTCAGATGATTTGCAGATGATTTCAGGTGGTTTTCAGGTGATTTCAGTTGGTTTCAGGTGATTTCAGGTGGTTTCAGGTGATTTCAGGTGATTTTAACTTTTATAACATACGTTCCTTGCACAGCGCTTAGGGGTACCGAAGTCTTTCAATGCACGAGACAAAAATAAATACATAAAAAAGTCATAATAAATACAACAAAGATCTAAGAAAAACAGATAAACAAACATGTTGCTGAAAAAGAATGTATAACACTGATAATGCATAGGGCAAGTTTTGTTGCTGAATGCATGCAAAATTATCTTTTTCCAATTGGCTTTTGAAATTTTCATTGGAATTCGATCGACTCTGAATAGAAAGTAATAAAAATTGTATGTCCTTTCATGGGAATTAAATTAAAAGGAGCATCTTCAAGGCTCTCATAAAATTTTCCATTGGGACCATGCAATCTTGAGATGCAATTCCTAAGAGATATGTTTTCAAAAATATATTTTTAGTTGAATAAAAGCAACTGTAAACACAAATCCATCAGTCTTAGACTGGTTACATGAGTCTCAGTTTTCTGCATTAAATTGGATGATGTTGTGGCTTCAAACTGAGACTCATGACAATACAGCTTCAAAACGCAGACTAATTTAGGCCATTCCGCTGCGTTTACGGTAACGTCACTCCAAAAGGACCCTCAAGTTACGCTCATCCTTTTGAATCGAATTGTTGTGGTTGTTGTCGCTCCACTGAGGGCCTTACACGTATTTTTTATATAAGAAACTGCCCATGAGAAACTCAACTCTCCGATCGCCAAAAAATTAAGAAACTCCAGTACTGGGAAAATATCAGTTCAGAAACTATTTGTTTTGATAAAAGAAGCACTGAACATAATTTTACTTTGCGCTCACTTATTTCCTGTATCATATTACTTGTAAGGTACTTGAGCAATGTCTAAACATTGAACGTGAACATGGAGATATGGTGTTATGGAACCTCTAAGAAACTCGTAAGAAACTCTGAGTACTGAAAATCTGATAACTTTAAAAAACTTTCAGTTCTGGCCCGAATTCTTAGTTTCTTATGAAAAAATACGTGCATAACGATAGAGCTGTAAACCGGACAAAAATGCCAATCGGCGACAATTTTTTGTCGCAACGTCGTGTGGTGATAAGACCACGGGGGGGGGGGGGGGTTCTTCATAGTAAAGGTACGTGGGGATGTGCTGCGAGCAAGGGTATACTTTTTCGGACTTCTAGTCTAGCCAAGGGTATACTTTTTTGCAATTTTGGCCTACAGTTGTCTAGCCAAGGGTATCATTTTTGACAATATTGGTCTAGCGAACGGTCATAATGTCATATTTGGTACAAATCTGACAACATTGGTCCAGGAAATTGTCAACATTCGTCTAGCCAAGGGTGTCATTTTCGTAAAAATTGGTCCAGAGAATGATCAAATCGGTCTAGCCAAGGGTACCATTTTCGTTAAAATTAGTCTAGCCAACGGTACCATTTTGAATATGCTCGCGGCAGACCCCTACCCAAAATTTGGCCGAGAACCCCCCCCCCCCCCCGTGGATAAGACTATGGCTTAGAGGAAGGCGGTTTTTGCATTTATGGCTAGGTAACAATATCAAAACCACGAAACTGTGATATATTTTTTGCATAATTTTACTCGACGTATTTTTGAGACTAAGCTTTTCAAAAGATACGCAAAATATGGGCGCTAACAATGTGACTAAATAAATTACACTCTTCTTTTATAAGAAAAATGTTTATAAGAACATTCAGGCTCAGGACCATCAAATTCTAAGAATTTTATAAGAATATTGCTCAGCCTCAGCTCACATATTTGTCCCAGGGGGTACTCTGGTATATTTAGGATAGGGGTGCTCAGGTTACTTTTTTGGGTCTAAAGTTTGGGCAAGGGTTATTTTTTTGGGTCAATGATTTGTACAGTTACTTTTTTGGGTTCCTGAAAATTCTGGCTTACTTTTTGGGTCTCAAATATGGGAAAAATTAACAGATTGGGAGAAATCTAATTTGCAAATGAAATCAAAATCAAGTAACATTACTGAAATAAAAAAGTCGAATATCTAAATACAATAAGGAGAAGTCTGATATTTAGTTAGGGCACATTTTACAGATTTAAGCAAGGGTGTTAGGACACGGATATTTTAATTGCGTATTTATTTACCTTGTTTTGATCTTCGTCTTGTTTTCTTGTCTTGTTTCGGCATTGTGGTTTAAAAATCTTTCTTCTACGAAGGCGCGCTAAGACACAGGAATACAAGGAAGATATATTCAAATAACACGAGGCATTTACATAAGAGGAAACAGAACAGAGAAGAAACAAGACAAGAAAACAAGACAAAGATCAAAACAAGGTAAATAAATACGCAATTAAAATATCCGTGTCCTAACACCCTTGATTTAAGATACTGATTTCATAATTTTTGGGTATGTAGGGTTAAAAAAAATTATTTTGTTGGGTCTATTTTCACGCTAGAAATAATCTTTTGGGTTGATGTGTTGCACCCCAGCCTGAGCACCCCTATCCTAAATATATGTGAGTACCCCCTGGGATATTTGTGTCCCATTTTGCAGCCGTTGCCTGTTTTGGGATGTTCATAACAGGGAATCGCATAACTGATATATCTCATGTTTTCAAAAAGCGTGGTTTCTATTCGAGGGTGGCTATTTCCATATCAGATTTTGAAAAAAAATAAGAATACTTTATAGTATTCTTATAAAAAAGGAGTGTATGAACTGTTGTAAAAATTTGCTCATATAAAAATAATTTTTAAAAACCAAAATGCAGTCTCTTCAAAATTATTGGGGGGGGGGGCTAAGGCATCTCCAGCCCCCCGTCTCCGCAGTCCCTGGTGACATAGACTTATGACGATGAGTCTCTTGTTTCCTTGTGCTCTTTGACTTCAAGATGGCGCTTCAGTCAACAGAGACTCATAATATTACTCTGAAAAACCTGACCCTATTAGGCCTAATATGCTGGGATTCCTAGCATACCAATCAGAATGCGAGATTTGGCGAAGAACAATAAGTTTCGAACCTTCGATTCGATTGACGCAGCTTACTAAATTTGAAGGAAGTTGCTGCAGCAGGTACTTGAAGATTTCTCTGCAATGTTTTGGTCTTAAAAACATGGAAATTGCAGCATTAAAAGACTTATTTTGCACTCACCAGGTAAAGTGAACTTTCTTCTTCAGATGAATACCAAGTTTCGTTAATTAAGAGTCTCCTTACCGTGGTTTCTATCGCATTTCCTTTCTGAGGAGTGACCGTTGAACAGAGCCGAAGCAGTCGTTCGATCCAGATTCGATCAATCGAATGCAGAAGATAGGGTCAGGTTTTTAACTGTTTCATTATGAGTCCCTGTGAGCAAGGTACCGCAGGGATACAAGGGACTCATCGTCATAAGTCTACTGGTGACACGCGTTAGCACAGCCACGTGATTTCAGGATTTCGCGCGCTTTCTCGACGCATTCCAAGAGAGGCTACCTCGATATGGTAGATGCGAGGAGGAAATGTTTTGGACCGCATGTTTTGGAGACGGACAGGCGGAAAAGAGCAGTGAGCAAACGACCGAACTCTCAAGAAAAGGGCGAAGAAGTGACACCAAAATGAGGAAAGAAGTAAAGAAATAAGAGACAAATACAAAGTGATGAAGAAGTTTTTAACAGGAAGGAAAAGATGATAGAAAGAACGAATGAGAAACTAGCCACTAGACTACGCCACGTGCTTGGTTGGCTGATTGATGTCTCTGATGTCAGATGTCTGATGTGATGTGATGACCGCCGTGTCTGGTAATTATTACATTTCGCATAGATACTATTATACTAGTAGTAAATATCATTTATCAAATGCTGCTATTCCTATCATGGGCAATTCTGACACGTGAAGAATGTTTTTAAATCAATAAGAGCGCTTACCTTTAGGATTTATTCCTGTGTGTGTGCTTTGAATGTCCTCGCAGCTTTCGATTTAGTTAGGCCCGATAGCAGATCCTCGCATGTTCAAAATGGCAAGTTGTTGTGGTTGTTCTCGTCATAAAGTCATGAAGTCAGGCAACTTATTTTGAAAATTGACAGAAAAGCCGCCATAGCTTCATTCCCTTATCAGAAACACACCAGTAACGAAAAATAACTGGCAATTGCAACTTCAAAATACACTCTTTTTTTTATCAGAATATTTTAAATTTTGTCCAGCCTCTATATTCTTAAGAAAGTTTCGTTTTGAGCCTGAACATATTCTTAAAATATCTATGCCATTCATGCGATTCTCTGTTATGAACATCACAAAACAGGCAATGGCTGGAAAATGGGACACAAATATGCCAGCTGAGGCTGGCAATATTCTTATAATATTCTTAAAAATTAGATGATTCTGAGCCTGAATATTCTTATAAACATTATTCTTATAAAAAGAAAAGAGTGTACGCAATACACGTATTTTTTTTATAAGAAACTGCCTATAAGAAACTCAACTCTCAGATTGCCAAAAATTAAGAAACTCCAGTACTGGGAGAATATAAGTTAAAAAACTATTTACTTTGATAAAAGACATCCTTGTCATATTTTTACTTTACCTTCACTCGTTTCCTGTATCATATTACTCGTAAGGTACTTGAGTAATGAGTAAACATTGGAAAGGCTTAAAAACATCGTTTTGAAATGTTTACGAGGTCACAGGTAGTAAACATGAAGATTGTTGTGGAACCTCTAAGAAACTCGTAAGAAACTCTGAGTACTCAAAATCTGATAATTTTAAGAAACTTTCAGTACTGGACCAAATTCTTAGTTTCTTATAAAAAAATACCGGGTGTCTCAGAAAAAAGTGCCCCCTTTTGACTGGTAATAGGAACCATGCAATAAGTTATCATTGCTCCCCGACTTCACAGCTAAATCTATCAATGTTCAACTTAGATGCATATACCTTGCATTTAGAAATCGTCCACCAAACACCGGAGGTACAAGTTCGCAAAGTCAAAATTTACTGTGCACCCAAAACCAGAGGTTTTGAAAAAGAGCCCAGTCATGATTTATATCGTGGGCATTTTCCAAAGTACCTGTAGACTTTAGGTTTCCGTGTTTTGCTTTTGAAAAGAATAAAAGATGCATGAACATGGCGCTGATTAAACAAATATAGTAAAAATGTGGTAAGAGTGATAAAGTCGTGCCACATCTCCAAAATAAGTGTGCATGTGCTCCTTTTCCTCTTCTTTAATACAAAACACTTGGGATCGAATGCAATGCAAGGACCGTTTCCTCAAAAGAAAAGTCACTTCAAGAACAATTGAAGTAATTCAAGGTATAAATCTTTTCAAAAATAAAAAGTAAAGGTCAAAGTTGAAAATTCGTTTGCAAAATGCCTGTTTGTTGCCAAATTATGGCTAGGCCATTTCTCAACACCTCTGGTTTCAGGTGCACTCCAAATTTTGACCTTGTGAACTCATATCTCCGGTGTTTGGTGATCGATTTCCAAATGCAAGATATGTGCATCTAAGTTGAAGACCAACACATGTAACCATGAATTCAAAGAGTCCCCAAATATTATCGTTTTGTTGCCTTGTTGAGTCAAAAGGGGGTACTTTTTTTTGAGACACCCGGTATGTGTATGTGATCTTATGCGATTGTGGATGGAAGTATAATTATAATGTACAAATACTGATATCATTGAGTGGAATCTTTCAAAAATGCATACAGTCAGAGATGCCCATCTTTTAAACAATAGAACCATCAGTGATCCAATGATATCCTTTGGTTTTGTTTTTCTCTCAATATTTCTACCTACAGTAGCATCCAAAAGGGTAATTTTAATGTGCTGAAAAAAGCTATCTTATCGAAGCAGTGTCCTGGTCTTTCCTCTTGATGTGACCACACCTCGTGATTCCTTTAGTAGTGTGGTAGTAGTAAACCTGTCGAACTGTGAATTTTGAGACTGACTGATTTTTTGCAAAATTTGACTGGTCCGGACCTGTGAAATGGTGAATTTTGAGACTGACTGATTTTTTGTGAAATTTGAGAGGTACGGACCTGTCAAACGGTGAATTTTGAGGCTGACTGATTTTTTGCAAAATTTGACTGGTCCGGACCTGTGAAATGGTGAATTTTGAGACATATTTTATTCTGCCTTTGCCGTTCATTTGTGAATCATCGTATTGTTTATACTTGGCTGACTGCAACTTTGCAAAAAGACAAATGACATGCAGATAATATCAAAATCATGGACATAGATTTATCACTTATAGCAATCTCCCCACAGCCAGGAACACATATGAGTGTTGATATCAGACCTGGCATTGCTGTTAACACCAGCAGAGGTAAAAGCTTATCATGATCTGAATTCATTTGTAATCAATCACATTGATATTCGTGGCAAATTGTTGCAAATTATTATGTGATATTTGCAAATTGTTACAACTTGTTGCAAACTGATACATAAATTTCTCAATAATTTGGATCCTGTGTGAGCACTGCATTCTACTCCTTGCCCTTTGAGATAGACAAAATCAGCTAAGGTTTATTTAACTTTTACTAAGGTTTATTTAACTGGGGTAGCCTGCCCAACACAAAGCTGCAAACGCTTCAGCGTCTACAGAACAGGGCCTTCTCAATTATTCAAAATGCTAGAATAAAGGACCCCTGGATCAATAATAGGCTGAACGTTGATCAAATCATCTATTTTGACAGATCTATCATGACACACAAAATAGTCAACAAGCAGTGCCCTGAGAGCCTCTGGAACAAGTATAGTCAGAGGAATGAAATTTCTAGGTATAACACAAGAAACAATAGAAATCTCGACATCCCAAAGTTTAAACTTGAGTGTACAAAAAAAAGTTTCCACCTTTCCGGGCTTAAAGCTTGGAATGAAATACCAATCGAAATAAGGGAAATCCCCTCGCTGTATCAGTTTAAAAGAAAATTGAAAACGCATTTAAAGAGCTCAGTAAACCCTAACTAAAACACAACTCTCAGGAAGATCAGATCTCAGCCTGGATCCAATCCTAGCTAATACCAAATTTTAAATTTTGTTTTTCATTTTTCATTTAAAACAAACTTGTAACTTTTGTAGTTTAATTTTGTACTGATGGGATATCGTGTAAAAATATGAATTAATAAAAAAAAAAACTCATTTCAAGTCATGTGATCAATCTCTTGATAAAACATCGTTTTGACTGACTGTTGTTGTGCAAAATTTGACAGGTCCGGACCTGTCAAACTGTGAATTTTGAGACTGACTCATTTTTTGCAAAATTTGACAGGGCCAAACCTGTCAAACGGTGAATTTTGAGACTGACTCATTTTTTTCAAAATTTGACATGTCCGGACCTGTCAAACAGTGAATTTTGAGACTGACTCATTCTTTGCAAAATTTGACAGGTCCGGACCTGTCAAATGGTGCATTTTGTGACTGACTGATTTTTTGCAAAATTCTACAGGTCCGGCCGGACCTGTCAAATCTTGAATTTTGAGATTGACTGATTTTTTGCAAAATTTAACAGGTCCGGACCTGTCAAACGGTGAATTTTGAGACTGACTCATTTTTTGCAAAATTTGACAGGTCCGGACCTGTCAAACGGTGAATTTTGAGACTGACTCATTTTTTGAAAAATTTGACAGGTCCGGACCTGTCAAACGGTGAATTTTGAGACTGACTCATTTTTTGCAAAATTTGACAGGTCCGGACCTGTCAAACCGTGAATTTTGAGACTGACTCATATTTTGCCAAATTTGACAGGTCCGGACCTGTCAAACCGTGAATTTTTGAGACTGACTCATTTTTTGCAAAATTTGACAGGACCGGACCAGTCAAACGGTGAATTTTGAGACTGACTCATTTTTTGCAAAATTTTACATGTCCGGACCAGTCAAACCTTGAATTTGGAGACATATCTTATTCTGCCTTTTCCCTTCAATTGTGACTCATCGTTTTGTTCATACTTAGATGACTACACCTTTGCAAGAAGACAAATGACATGCAGATAATATCAAGGTCATGGACATAGATTTATCACCTTTATCAATCCCCCCACAGCCAGGATCGCATATGAGTGTTGATAGCAGACCTGGGATTGCTGTTTACACCAACAGAGGTAAAAGCTTATCATTATCTGAATTTATTTGTAATCAGTCGCATTGATGTACCTGTTAAATTGTTGCAAATTGATATATGATATTTGCAAATGGTTACAACTTGTTGCAAACTGCACATAAATTTCTCAATAATTTGGATCCATTGCGAGCTCTGCACTCTACTCGGAGCATTTTGATATACACCAAATCAGCTAAGCTTTGTTTACACGCATTTCAAGTCATTTGATCAATCTCTTGATAAAACCCCGTTTAAATGAATGTTGTTTTGCAAAATTTGACAGGTCTAGACCTGTCAAACAATCAATTTTGAGTCTGATTGATTTTTTGCAAAATTTGACAGGTCAGGACCTGTCAAACGGTGAATTTTGAGACTGACTCATTTTTTTGCCAAATTTGACAGGTCCGGACCTGTCAAACAGTGAATTTTGAGACTGACTCATTTTTTTGCCAAATTTGACAGGTCCGGACCTGTCAAACGGTGAATTTTGAGACTGACTCATTTTTTGCAAAATTTGACTGGTCCGGACCTGTCAAACAGTGAATTTTGAGACTGACTTTTTTTGCCAAATTTGACAGGTCCGGACCTGTCTAACAGTGAATTTTGAGACTGACTCAAGTTTTGCAAAATTGGACAGGTTCGGACCTGTCAAACAGTGAATTTGGAGACTGACTCATTTTTTTGCAAAATTTGACAGGTCCGGACCTGTCAAACGGTGAATTTTGAGACTGACTCATTTTTTGCAAAATTTGACTGGTCCGGACCTGTCAAACAGTGAATTTTGAGACTGACTCATTTTTTGCACATTTTGACAGGTCCGGGCCTGTCAAAAGGTGAATTTTGAGACTAACTCAATTTTTGCAAAATTGGACAGGTCCGGACCTGTCAAACCGTGAATTTGGAGACTGACTCATTTTTTGCAAAATTTGACAGGTCCGGACCTGTCAAACGGTGAATTTTGAGACCGACTGATTTTTGCAAAATTTGATAGGCTCGGACCTGTCTAACGGTGAATTTTGAGACTGACTCAAGTTTTGCAAAATTGGACAGGTTCGGACCTGTCAAACCGTGAATTTTGAGACTGACTCATTTTTTGCAAAATTTGACAGGTCCGGACCTGTCAAACAGTGAATTTTGAGACTGACTTTTTTTGCCAAATTTGACAGGTCCGGACCTGTCAAACCGTGAATTTTTAGACTGACTAATTTTTTGCAAAATTTGACAGGTCCGGACCTGTCAAACGGTGAATTTTGAGACCGACTGATTTTTGCAAAATTTGACAGGTCTGGACCTGTCAAACCGTGAATCTTGAGACTGACTCATTTTTTTGCAAAATTTGACAGGTCCGGACCTGTCAAACGGTGAATTTTGAGACTGACTCATTTTCTGCAAAATTTGACTGGTCCGGACCTGTCAAACAGTGAATTTTGAGACTGACTCATTGTTTGCAAAATTTGATAGGCTCGGACCTGTCTAACGGTGAATTTTGAGACTGACTCAAGTTTTGCAAAATTGGACAGGTTCGGACCTGGCAAACAGTGAATTTTGAGACTGACTCATTTTTTTGCAAAATTTGACAGGTCCGGACCTGTCAAACAGTGAATTTTGAGACTGACTTTTTTTGCCAAATTTGACAGGTCCGGACATGTCAAACCGTGAATTTTTAAACTGACTAATTTTTTGCAAAATTTGACAGGTCCGGACCTGTCAAACAGTGAATTTTGAGACTGACTTTTTTTGCCAAATTTGACAGGTCCGTGAATTTTTAGACTGACTGATTTTTTGCAAAATTTGACAGGTCCGGACCTGTCAAACGGTGAATTTTGAGACCGACTGATTTTTGCAAAATTTGACAGGTCTGGACCTGTCAAACCGTGAATTTTGAGACTGACTCATTTTTTGCAAAATTTGACAGGTCCGGCCCTGTCAAAAGGTGAATTTTGAGACTAACTCAATTTTTGCAAAATTGGACAGGTTCGGACCTGTCAAACAGTGAATTTGGAGACTGACTCATTTTTTTGCAAAATTTGAAAGGTCCGGACCTGTCAAACGGTGAATTTTGAGACTGACTCATTTTTTGCAAAATTTGACTGGTCCGGACCTGTCAAACAGTGAATTTTGAGACTGACTTTTTTTTGCCAAATTTGACAGGTCCGGACCTGTCAAACCGTGAATTTTTAGACTGACTCATTTTTTGCAAAATTTGACAGGTCCGGGCCTGTCAAACGGTGAACTTTGAGACCGACTGATTTTTGCCAAATTTGACAGGTCCGGACCTGTCAAACCGTGAATTTTTAGACTGACTCAATTTTTGCAAAATTTGACAGGTCCGGACCTGTCAAAAGGTGAATTTTGAGACCGACTGATTTTTGCAAAATTTGACAGGTCTGGACCTGTCAAACCGTGAATTTTGAGACTGACTCATTTTTTGCACATTTTGACAGGTCCGGGCCTGTCAAAAGGTGAATTTTGAGACTAAATCAATTTTTGCAAAATTGGACAGGTCCGGACCTGTCAAACCGTGAATTTTTAGACTGACTCATTTTTTGCAAAATTTGACTGGTCCGGACCTGTCAAACAGTGAATTTTGAGACTGACTCATTGTTTGCAAAATTTGATAGGCTCGGACCTGTCTAACGGTGAATTTTGAGACTGACTCAAGTTTTGCAAAATTGGACAGGTTCGGACCTGTCTAACGGTGAATAGACCTTTTTGCTATTCTACAAAAGAGCCTGGATCGAGCGTTATTTTTATACACGAGGTTCGATAGAGTGGCGTTAGAGCTTCTATCAATATTGTGCATATTCGAAAATTCTACAAAGTGCACTTTGTAAAATTTTCGAATTTGCACAAAAGTGATAGAAGCTCTTAACACCACTCTATCGAGCCTCGTGTATAAAAATAACGCTCGATCCAGGCTCTTTTGTAGAATAGCTAAAAGGTCTATTTTGAGACTGACTCAAGTTTTGCAAAATTGGACAGGTTCGGACCTGTCAAACAGTGAATTTTGAGACTGACTCATTTTTTTGCAAAATTTGACAGGTCCGGACCTGTCAAACGGTGAATTTTGAGACTGACTCATTTTCTGCAAAATTTGACTGGTCCGGACCTGTCAAACAGTGAATTTTGAGACTGACTCATTGTTTGCAAAATTTGATAGGCTCGGACCTGTCTAACGGTGAATTTTGAGACTGACTCAAGTTTTGCAAAATTGGACAGGTTCGGACCTGGCAAACAGTGAATTTTGAGACTGACTCATTTTTTTGCAAAATTTGACAGGTCCGGACCTGTCAAACAGTGAATTTTGAGACTGACTTTTTTTGCCAAATTTGACAGGTCCGGACCTGTCAAACCGTGAATTTTTAGACTGACTCATTTTTTGCAAAATTTGACAGGTCCGGACCTGTCAAACGGTGAATTTTGAGACCGACTGATTTTTGCAAAATTTGACAGGTCCGGACCTGTCAAACCGTGAATTTTTAGACTGACTCATTTTTTGCAAAATTGGACAGGTCCGGACCTGGCAAACAGTGAATTTTGAGACTGACTCATTTTTTTGCAAAATTTGACAGGTCCGGACCTGTCAAACAGTGAATTTTGAGACTGACTTTTTTTGCCAAATTTGACAGGTCCGGACCTGTCAAACCGTGAATTTTTAGACTGACTCATTTTTTGCAAAATTTGACAGGTCCGGACCTGTCAAACGGTGAATTTTGAGACCGACTGATTTTTGCAAAATTTGACAGGTCCGGACCTGTCAAACCGTGAATTTTTAGACTGACTCATTTTTTGCAAAATTGGACAGGTCCGGACCTGTCAAACAGAGAATTTTGAGACTGACTTTTTTTGCCAAATTTGACAGGTCCGGACCTGTCAAACGGTGAATTTTGAGACCGACTGATTTTTGCAAAATTTGACAGGTCTGGACCTGTCAAACCGTGAATTTTGAGACTGACTCATTTTTTGCAAAATTTGACAGGTCCGGCCCTGTCAAAAGGTGAATTTTGAGACTAACTCAATTTTTGCAAAATTGGACAGGTTCGGACCTGTCAAACAGTGAATTTGGAGACTGACTCATTTTTTTGCAAAATTTGACAGGTCCGGACCTGTCAAACGGTGAATTTTGAGACTGACTCATTTTTTGCAAAATTTGACAGGTCCGGACCTGTCAAACAGTGAATTTTGAGACTGACTTTTTTTTGTCAAATTTGACAGGTCCGGACCTGTCAAACCGTGAATTTTTAGACTGACTCATTTTTTGCAAAATTTGACAGGTCCGGGCCTGTCAAACGGTGAATTTTGAGACTGACTGATTTTTGCCAAATTTGACAGGTCCGGACCTGTCAAACCGTGAATTTTTAGACTGACTCAATTTTTGCAAAATTTGACAAGTCCGGACCTGTCAAAAGGTGAATTTTGAGACCGACTGATTTTTGCAAAATTTGACAGGTCTGGACCTGTCAAACCGTGAATTTTGATACTGACTCATTTTTTGCACATTTTGACAGGTCCGGGCCTGTCAAAAGGTGAATTTTGAGACTAACTCAATTTTTGCAAAATTGGACAGGTCCGGACCTGTCAAACCGTGAATTTTTAGACTGACTCATTTTTTGCAAAATTTGACAGATCCGGACCTGTCAAACCGTGAATTTTGAGACCGACTGATTTTTGCAAAATTTGACAGGTCCGGACCTGTCAAACCGTGAATTTTGAGACTGACTCATTGTTTGCAAAATTTGATAGGCTCGGACCTGTCTAACGGTGAATTATGAGACTGACTCAAGTTTTGCAAAATTGGACAGGTTCGGACCTGTCAAACAGTGAATTTTGAGACTGACTCATTTTTTTGCAAAATTTGACAGGTCCGGACCTGTCAAACGGTGAGTTTTGAGACTGACTCATTTTCTGCAAAATTTGACTGGTCCGGACCTGTCAAACAGTGAATTTTGAGACTGACTCATTGTTTGCAAAATTTGATAGGCTCGGACCTGTCTAACGGTGAATTTTGAGACTGACTCAAGTTTTGCAAAATTGGACAGGTTCGGACCTGTCAAACAGTGAATTTGAGACTGACTCATTTTTTTGCAAAATTTGACAGGTCCGAACCTGTCAAACAGTGAATTTTGAGACTGACTTTTTTTGCCAAATTTGACAGGTCCGGACCTGTCAAACCGTGAATTTTTAGACTGACTCATTTTTTGCAAAATTTGACAGGTCCGGACCTGTCAAACGGTGAATTTTGAGACCGACTGATTTTTGCAAAATTTGACAGGTCTGGACCTGTCAAACCGTGAATTTTGAGACTAACTCAATTTTTGCAAAATTGGACAGGTCCGGACCTGTCAAACCGTGAATTTTGAGACTGACTCATTTTTTGCAAAATTTGACAGGTCCGGACCTGTCAAACGGTGAATTTTGAGACCGACTGATTTTTGCAAAATTTGACAGGTCCGGACCTGTCAAACCGTGAATTTTGAGACTGACTCATTGTTTGCAAAATTTGATAGGCTCGGACCTGTCTAACAGTGAATTTTGAGACTGACTCAAGTTTTGCAAAATTGGACAGGTTCGGACCTGTCAAACAGTGAATTTTGAGACTGACTCATTTTTTTGCAAAATTTGACAGGTCCGGACCTGTCAAACGGTGAATTTTGAGACCGACTGATTTTTGCAAAATTTGGCAGGTCTGGACCTGTCAAACCGTGAATTTTAAGACTGACTCATTTTTTGCAAAATTTGACAGGTCCGGGCCTGTCAAAAGGTGAATTTTGAGACTAACTCAATTTTTGCAAAATTGGACAGGTCCGGACCTGTCAAACCGGGAATTTTGAGACTGACTCATTTTTTGCAAAATTTGACAGGTCCGGACCTGTCAAACGGTGAATTTTGAGACCGATTGATTTTTGCAAAATTTGACAGGTCCGGACCTGTCAAACCGTGAATTTTGAGACTGACTCATTGTTTGCAAAATTTGATAGGCTCGGACCTGTCTAACAGTGAATTTTGAGACTGACTCAAGTTTTGCAAAATTGGACAGGTTCGGACCTGTCAAACAGTGAATTTTGAGACTGACTCATTTTTTTGCAAAATTTGACAGGTCCGGACCTGTCAAACGGTGAATTTTGAGACTGACTCTTTTTTTGCAAAATTTGACAGGTCCTGACCTGTCAAACCGTGAATTTGGAGACTGACTCTTTGTTTGCAAAATTTGACAGGTCCGGACCTGTCTAACGGTGAATTTTGAGACTGACTCAAGTTTTGCAAAATTGGACAGGTTCGGACCTGTCAAACAGTGAATTTTGAGACTGACTCATTTTTTTGCAAAATTTGACAGGTCCGGACCTGTCAAACGGTGAATTTTGAGACTGACTCATTTTCTGCAAAATTTGACTGGTCCGGACCTGTCAAACAGTGAATTTTGAGACTGACTTTTTTTTGCCAAATTTGACAGGTCCGGACCTGTCAAACCGTGAATTTTTAGACTGACTCATTTTTTGCAAAATTTGACAGGTCCGGACCTGTCAAACGGTGAATTTTGAGACCGACTGATTTTTGCAAAATTTGACAGGTCTGGACCTGTCAAACCGTGAATTTTGAGACTGACTCATTTTTTGCAAAATTTGACAGGTCCGGGCCTGTCAAAAGGTGAATTTTGAGACTAACTCAATTTTTGCAAAATTGGACAGGTCCGGACCTGTCAAACCGTGAATTTTGATACTGACTCATTTTTTGCAAAATTTGACAGGTCCGGACCTGTCAAACGGTGAATTTTGAGACCGACTGATTTTTGCCAAATTTGACAGGTCCGTACCTGTCAAACCGTGAATTTTGAGGCTGACTCATTGTTTGCAAAATTTGACAGGTCCGGACCTGTCAAAAGGTTAATTTTGAGACTGACTTATTTTTTGCAAAATTTCACAGGTCTGGACCTGTCAAACGGTGAATTTTGAGACTGACTCATTTTTTGCAAAATTTCACAGGTCTGGACCTGTCAAACGGTGAATTTTGAGACTGAGTCATTGTTTGCAAAATTTGACAGGTCCGGACCTATCAAATCTTGAATTTTTAGACTGACTCATCGTTTGCAAAATTTGACAGGTCTGGACCTGTCAAACGGTAAATTTTGAGACTGACTCATTTTTTGCAAAATTTGATAGGTTCGGACCTGTCTAACGGTGAATTTTGAGACTGACTCATTTTTTGCAAAATTTCACAGGTCTGGACCTGTCAAACACTCTGATAAGGTACAACAATTTTTCTAAATCTTGGAATATTAGCTTCACAGTTTCAATGCTCACTAAATAAAACAGATTGCATCATTTTTTAACAATTGAGTGTCGTTCAAAGTGTCGTGAAGAAAATTAATTGCATTACGTCAACTGTATCTAGTTATGATGATGATCATTATGATGATAGTAATGACAATGATGACAATGGTACATTATATACCAAGCGAGTCAAAAAATGTTTGGATGTTTGGCAGGCTGTGGAATAAAAAGTACACGACTGATATTCATAACGGAAACGTTAATCAATCAGTCAAAGGCTAACTTAGATATGAATTTATCTTTGTTTTTGAAGAAATTCTCTAACTTCTTTCTATAACTGTATTCCTCTGGGAGTTCAAAGAATTTTTCCGCACGCTGCGCGTTTCATGCAGGAATGCAAGAACCTAATGTTATAAAAAGGTTGAGCACAAACAACTCTCCATCTTGGCCTAATTTCATACACAGCCAGGTAACTTTCCACCATTAAGCTGTTTAGAAATCATTGTTCGTTATTGATATTAGAGTTTTCTTCAAAGTTGTCGTTAACAAAATAAATAAATAGATAATATAAAAAGGGGCAGCTATTACGGTTTTTCAGTAGTCCCTTATTCGTTGTGTTTATCGTTATTTAGAATTCGATTTTGCAGTTGTATCTTTATTTCGATGATTCATTGTGTTAAGTGTCAATCTAAATTGTGATCTTGGCTGTGTATGATAACCAACGCCACTACTCCTAATAAATGATTATTCCTTGTGTCAATTCTCGGAAAATTAAAAGGTAAATAATTTATTTTCGGTTCCATCACGAAGTGATGCATAAGAAAATAACTGATATTCATAACTGAAACGTTAATCAATCAGTCAAAGGCTAACTTAGATATGAAAATTTGGTTTGGTAGAATTTCTCATCTTTTAAACCCAGATATTAGGAAAATACTAATAATAAGGCGTTTGCGTAGGAACGATAATTCCAACTTCCATTCTGGTCCATGATTTTCTGGTCATTGAAATTTTATACCGGGTTTCCCAAAAAAGTACTCCAATTTAAAATATCACCAGAAATTGATTATCAAACCTTTCATAAAATTTTCTTTTTGAATTGCTTTGACCCAAAAAATTTTCACAGATGATAAAATGTCTGCTTTTGGCGTGCAGGTAGAAAAATTACACGTTGAACAACCTTAAGTTTGAGCTATAGTTTTTAAGCATAATACTCGATCTTGCTTAAGACTCAAATTTTTCAGATTGTTTTATCGTCATTGACGTCTCCAATGATAGTGTGCATTTATTTCTGTCATTTATGACCAAACTAAAAGTTTTACATGCACAAAGAAATTGATCTGGCAATCATCAGTGCTTTTAGCAGTATGATTCAAAACCAGGAAGCCCTAAAGGAGCTACATTTTCTTATTTTTTCAACTAATTACTAGATCAGCGATGTCTTGGAAAATAATTTGGTCCTTGATCTACTTGTCAAAAAAAGAAAATTGAAGATCGGCCATGTAATCAAATTTTGGTGAATTTTCAAACGTGAGTACTTTTTTGGGACACCCGGTACAATTGTCACTTTCACAAATAGAATATTAATTTCAATGGCAAGAAAATCATGAACAAGAATTTAAAATTCCCTTGCCAGCATTTTCGTTATTTCTATCGAGTGAGTCAGAATAAAGAATCCCCGTTTGGAAGGCCACTGCTCCATGAATACCAAAGCAATAATATTGAAAAATTTCTCGTTTTATTGCCAATATGTTCAATTAGGTTCAGTAATTTACCCGGCCTTAATCGGCCATTCCTTCCCGTGTGGATACGGGTGATTTTCAGCAGAAAGCCCCCTCCAAAAACCTGCAAAAACGAATAAAAAACAATGAGCACATTTTCCTTCCTAAAATTGATGACACTCACATAAATTCATGTATTTTGTCCTCTTGGGAGAATGGAACCCCCCTGAATAGATCATCGATACCAGGGGGAGGACTTGTTCATCCTCCCAAGAGGATAGCACGTGCTAAAGCATTCACAAGTCATTGCTGTAAGGCAGAAATGTCAGGGAAATTTGTTCATGATTTTGGGCACGTTTTGAAGGTTTTTTGAAGAGGCTTTCTCGAGAAAATCCCTCATAATTTCAGAATGGAGTGGCCGATTTCAGTCAGGTAAATTTTATAATAGATTTGAACATTTCTACCATTAAACTACATATTTGCCGATATCATTGCCTTGATACCAAGGGAGCCGTGACCTTTCAAACGGGGATTCTTTTTTCTGACTCACCTGGTAGGTCTAAAGGATGAGTGAGATTTAACAAATAACGTTTTCACAGCTAAGGTAGCCTTTGACTGATAGATTAACATTTCAGCTTTGAATATCGGCGACGCATCTTTTATCTCACACCTTGCCAAACGTGTTAACCTTTTTTGACTCACCAGGCAGAGGAAGATAATAATACACTAGTCGACTTATGATGTTTCCAAGCTACAATGAGCTCTTAAACGAGCTTAGAGAAATGAAAAACTGTTGAAAATCAACTGAAAAGACATTTGTAATTGCAACTGGCAAGCTACAGTGGAAAGGAGCAAGTGAGCTTGATAGTATTCACATATCTTATGATAAGAAATTAAGAATTTCAGCCAGTACTGAAAGTTTCTTGAAAGGATCCGATTCTGAGTACTAAGAGTTTCTTATGATTTTCTGATAATCTAATAAACAGAAAGAATTTGACTGTCACAGCCGTTGGGCAAATTGCGAGGAAATTCTATCAATGACTTCAGGCCCGTTTTGAAGTAATTTGAGATGCAGCATTTTTTAAAAATCGCCTGTACCCTGAGAACGATACGACCAATTTTGTCCAAATAAATTGTGCATCTAAGTTGATGTGTTAGCTACACGGGCACGGTATTCTCAGTTTATTGGAATCAGATGAATGATGAGAGAGCTACAAGCTTTCAAATGAATAAATGTCTTCACTCATCCGGTTTTTGGTAAACGAAACAGACCACTGCTAATGTTGTAGATGATTATCATAGGGAACAAGGTATTGCGTGCCTGCGCAACAGCCTTGAGAATACACGTTTTTTATAAGAAACTTGGATCAGCACTTAGTACTAAAATGTTCTTAATTTCGCATGAAAATGTCGGTGTTTTAGTAGTAAGAGTTTCTTAATTAGTTTCTTATTTTGGGGGGGGGGCTAACATTGCGTTATAGTTCGAAGTTGAGCCTTCTTTTCGACGAAGGGCTTGCATCTTGCATTGATATTTTCACCACGAATAAGCCATGCACATTAAGCAATATATTAACATTTTTTTGCAATAAAAAGTTAAAAAATATGAAGGGACCGACTTTCATTCTAGAAAGAAAACTTAGAGTTTCTTAATTGTGCTTGAACGTAGTGCTAGAGTTTCTTAAATTTTAGATCATCGTAGTACTAGTTTCTTATAAACCAGTTTCTTATATAAAAAAACGTGCAGATGATACCAGGTGTCCCAAAAAAGCAAAAAGATTTGGTTGAACATAGCTATGAAAATTTACCTTTATACAATGGTTGGTTGTTTTCATAACGTTCCTCAAGAGCTAACTTGCACATAGATACCTTGTTCGTTGATAATGGCGAGTGTGAAAATATTAATCTTGAAAATTCAAATTTGCCATCACCTCCAAACCAGAGCTTTCGTTTTTTGGCCTAAGCAAATCCCTACAGCGCATCTAATTAGAAATTTAAATAAAGAAAAGTTAAACAATCTTTTAACTACAGATTTAACCACAGGAACAGCAGAAAATCTGGTACAATTTCAAGAAACTTTCAGCACTGGCTCAAGTTCTTAGTTTGTTATGAAAATACGTGTATCATTCCTTCCCTGGATATGCCGATGGGCGTCCCGATAATGATTGCGTGGTAAAGTAGCTTGCCACTACGCAGAGCACAAATGATTTCAAATGGCTACTGAAGGCTTAATCTGACTTATTACATGACTAAATTCAATAACAAACTCGCAAAAATACAACTAACGACGATAACAATTATATCTAATAACCTTGAAATCCTACCAGCTGAGTCGAACAAATGTTTAGACGTTTAAAAAACTGTAGCGCTCAATCCATTTACCAGACGCATTACCAGATTCCAAGAAACTGGTGATACCTGTGTAGCTAACATATCAACTTCGATCATAAAATTTAGTAAGTCAAAATCAGTCGTATCTTTGTCAAATTACAAGCGATTTAAAGGGGCTCAGTCGTCAAACAGTAAACGAATCCGTAAACTTGCACGTGTCGGGGACTATCCATTGTTCATCCATTGCTCTCTGCAGTTTGTTTGGTGGCTTCACCCAAGCCACAAAAAAGTGACCGTTAAAAATCCACTTGTATCCGAGCAATCGTAGAAGATATGAATGTTCGGTTTGTTCCTTAGTGAAGTGCAAGGATTAATGCCCAAACAGCAACTTTCATTTTAAAAAAATACGAAAATCCTGTGTGATATCACCTTTCAAAAAACTGCAAAAATCATCGTCTTGTTTACATTTTGACGACGGAGCCCCTTTAATAAATTATTCTTCTCAAAATACTGCAAAAGCAGCATAAAATCCTTGATCAAATTATTCCGCAATCTAACCCCGCAACTAACAAAATAAAAGTCGATCGGTCTGTATTATTATAGCTCGAATATTTACAAAGAATAAAGAGGCTGCTGTATGAAACAGGGACAAATTTTGTAACACAATAGCTGGAGTTGCTTTTGTTGACACCTGAATTCAAAGCGATTAGTGATTGCCGATAAAGGAAATTCCCTCAACCAGTGATTCAAAACCAACGAAGCCGCGGAAGTTTCTCTAAAACCCAGGTAGCTAGCGCCAGGTAGCTGGTTGTGTAATTCAAAAATTGTTTTCAAGAGCAAACATGAGCATGTATCGAAAGAAGAAGGATGCATCTGCACATCTACCTCGGGCATTGTATTTCTTTGGTTCAGAAGCTGAGCAGTAAGTTTTCAATTACACCAAAAATATAAGAGAATTGAATCGCCTCCCAATCGGCTTTTTAGCCAAGTAAATTAAATTCTCGTGGCAGATGTGTAGATATATCCTTCTGCCATAGGCATACGGAAAGAAAAATCAAGGGGGGGGGGCTGCCCGACACGAAGTCCATTGTTTACCAACATTTTTGACCAACTGAGGGCAGATTTTGCCTGATTGGGGCTGATTTTGGATAATTTTCCCAACGTTGGGGGGGGGGGCTGCCGCCCCTGGCCACACCGGCTCGTACGCTTATGCCTTCTTCTTTCGATCTATGCTCATGTTTGCTCTTAAAAACAATTCTGGAATGCACAACGAGCGAGCCAGCTACTTGAGTGTCAGAGAAACTTTTGCGGCTTTGCTTGTTTTGAATTGCTGGTTGAGAGAACTACCGTTGTCTGCGATCGTTAATTGCTTTGAATTGCGGTGTCAATCAAAAGCAACTCACGCTATTGTCTTAAAGATCTGTCCTTGTTGCTGTATAATCCTCTACACTAGGGATTGCCATTCAGCTTTTTTCGCTTGGTTTGTATCATCATAAGGCTGGAATGATAGCAAATTTGATCAAGGATTTGAGGCCTGTTTTGGAGGATTCTGAGATGAAAAATTTCTATAAAGTCGCTCGCCATTTGAGAACGATATGGCCGATTCTGTCAAACTGACAAATTAGATGTCACCTACAAATACCCGTGAATAACAATAGAAGTGTTTTGCAAATGAATTTTGCGTTACCGCAAATCTCAGGCGACATCTAATTTCAGACGCACTTTAGTACATATTCGAGTTATAATATACAGGGTGTCCCAAAAAAATTGTTCGACGTTTGATGAAATATTTAAAAATAACGAAATAATGAACAGATTCTATGGTAAAATAATCATATTGCTGAGATTTTTGAATTAATTTTAGACACTAGAAGCTGGCAAAACGGCTAAATATTCATGGAGTTACGAGCTTTTGAAGTTCAAATTTGTGCGAAAGCTGAAACCAGACGCCCCTAAATTGCATATTTTGTGAAAGTAGCATCTCGTTTATTCAAACCAAGTCAAATGGAATTTGAAAAGCACTTTCGATAAATTAGCTCTCTCTTACGTTGAATCAAAGTTATGGATGCTTGGAGAAATTCTGTTGAGCACAATTTGGAATGGCTCCGTCTCTCATCGATTAAGTTTTCATTGCATGTCTTTTGATCCTTGCATTCTTAACTAAATTTTGGCAACGGTTACAAGAATTAAATTACTTTTGAAGTCCTATTTGGTTTGCTCTTACATCGGCAAGATGTTAAACATTGGACAGTCTTCTTTTAACTCGATTTTGGGACATCTTTTTCCAAAACAATTCAGTTAGGGGCGTCTGGTTTCAGCTTTCGCACAGACTTGAACTTCAAAAGCTTGTAACTCCGTGAATTCTTAGCGGATTCGCAAGAAGATTCTGGCGTCAAAAATCAATTTATAATCTTAGGAACAGAAATGTTTAACCAGAAACCTGTACTTTTTATCGTTGACTTTTAATATTTAATCAAACTTCGAACAATTTTCATGGGACACCCTGTAGACAGATATAATTTTATTTTGGTAGCAGCGGGGTTAGATTGCTGGAAAATGTGATCAAGGATTTTATGCTGGTTTTGAAGAATTTTGAGAAGAAATAATTTTATAAAATCACTTTCAATTTGAGAACAATCCGACCGACATTGACAAACTGAATTTTTTTCCATCTAAGTTGATATGCTAGCTACACAGGTATTATCAGAATATAGGAATCTGATAAATTGTTTGGGAGCTACAGGCATCTGAACATTCAAACATTTTCTGACCCAGCCGGTACGGCCTACAAGTATGACTACCTTAGTCCCCTAATTATCGTTTCACGAATACTACGACTATATTCTTAAGGAATTAAATGTTGCAAACTGAATTGTCTAAACAAACGCGCAAAGCTGTGAAAGCGGAAGAACGTTGCGTTGGATTCTTTAAAACATAAAAGCCATTGCTGTAAGGCTGAGATATTAGGAAAATTTGGATGTGATTTGAGGCCTGTTCTAAAGGTGTCATAAAGGGGCATTCTCAAGAAACTCCTTCATGATATCAGAATAGTGTGGCCGATCTCAATCAGGTATAAATTCTAAAATTTATTTGAACATGTCCACCATCAAACAATATACCGGGTGAGTCAGAAAAAAGAATCCCCGCTTGGAAGGCCACAGCTCCATGAATATCAAAGCAATAATACCAAAAACTGTCTTGCTTTATTGCAAATATGTTCAACTAGGTTCAGTAATTTACCCGGCCTTAATCGGCCATTCCTTCCCGTGGATATGGGTGATTTTCTGCAGAAAGCCCCTTCCAAAAACCTGCAAAAACGAACGAAAACAATGAGCAAATTTTCCTTCCTAAATTTGATGACACTCACATAAATTCATGTATTTTGTCCTCTTGGGAGAATGGAATCCCCCTGAATAGGCCATCGATACCAGGGGGAGGACTTGTTCATCCTCCCAAGAGGATAGCACGTGCTAAAGCGTCCACAAGTCATTGCTGTAAGGCCATTGTAAGGCAGAAACGTAAGGGAAATTTGTTCATGATTTTTGGCACGTTTTGAAGGTTTTTTGAAGAGGCTTTCTAGAGAAAATCCCTCATAATTTCAGAATGGAGAGGGCGATTTCAGTCAGGTAAATCTTATAGTAGATTTGAACATTTTTACCATTAAACTATGTATTTGCGGATATCATTGTCTTGATATCCAGGGTGCCGTGACCTTTAAAACGGGGATTCTTTTCCTGACTCACCCTGTATTTGCCAATATTATCGTATTGATATGCAGGGAGCAGTGGCCTTTCAAATTGAGATTCTTTTTCATTCACACGGTAGTAGTTTTCTCTGTCAGAAGTCCTAGTCCCGGTACCTAGGAAATTTTCCCTGTTTGTGCTAAAATCCTTCCCCGAGAGGTTTGAAAGGGCAGGTTTTGTTTTTGCACTTCCAATGGCCTTTAAACGGGCGCTGTTGTTCTTCTTCACCCGGTACAAGGCTTGCTACAGAGTTCAGTTCGACTCGTGACTTTTTTGTTCAATAAGCTGTCCATTGCGGAACTGTCCGTAAAATAAGTTGTCCAATCCTTTAAAGCAAAACAACGTATGATGCACTCGATATTTCGCTACAAGCAACGTTCATCATTCAAAAAAAATTTTAGATAAGTTTTCGAAACTGAAGGTAAGGCATTTTAATGTTGGTGGATCACGAATAGTGTATCCACAAAAAACTTAAAATATATACAAACGACTTCGTTCACGATTTAAAATCCTGATTTCTGCTTCTTAATTAAAGGCAGTTTGTCCCCAAGCAGATTGGTGTACGTAATATTTGTGAAAAAATCTATAGGCAGCATTTAAGGGGGAAACTGGCTTTAAAAGGTAAATCATTGTTCCAAAATATCAAGTAAACACTCTATACAAGGTTTAAATCTGCGTGCCTTCTAATAAAGGTAGCGATTCTAATAACGAGCAAAAATGAAAGGAACACTTACATTCACTTCAACTGAATCAAATCTCCTATCAAACAATCCAATTCAATTATAAATCCCTCCCAAGGTCTTTAACCGGATCCAAATCAATTCACTTCATTGCATTCAATTCAACCAACCACGAAACTCTAAACGCTAGCTCAAATCTTTCTTGTGCTGTAACCTGGAATCTATCTCCTTTGTAATCCTGTGTCTTATGCCAGGCATTGGCTAAGCTGAGCAAGTAAGTTGATCCTTTGATCAAATGCATCATGGGACAGTTAACGGCCATCTATCAAGCCTCGCTCTCATGAGACTATTTGCGAGGCTGCGGTGGTCTTTGGCTCCTCTTTTGGTCATTCAACAGTTGTTCCAGAGGAGACATGGCTCCATGTCCAATGCCATAGTTTGAGCTCCAAATGGACTGTTGAGTGAAGAAATCATCGAACGTGTGTACAAAACATTTACAAAACGTGTGTATTTCATCCATAGGATCAAAAAGTTATCCATAGTTTAGAATATTTGTAAAAACTTCGCAACAAATTCATGATAATGACAAAGTGTTCTAAATCTCTTAAAAAGGTTGATGTAAAATTATATGGCCTGTTTCTTTCAACTGAATGGCTTGAAAGGAAATTTCGCTACTTTGCTATAATTCTACAGTTGGACTTTCCAGAAATCTTGGATATTTTTCGAACTTACAGCTTATTTCATATTTGAACTTATTTCTGGACGTGACGTCATCAAATTTCTAAATCGTAAACCAGAAGAGTGATAGACCTCTGCTTGGTACGATATTGTAGATATTCATAAACTATGGCTTCCTTGAAAAAGACTCCATGTTTCTTCAAAAAAAATTAGACATTACGATGGTTTCTTTTCAAAACATTTCTCGAATTCTTAAAAAAGAAGACAACCCTAATTCTGAACAAAGTGAAAAATTCTGAAAAGTCGAACTGTAGAATCATAGAAAATTAGCTGAAGTTTCTTTCAAATCCCTCCCATTCCAAGGCTGAATGGAATTCTAAGAAATAGATCATATAATTTTACACCCACTTTTTTAAAGGACATATGTCACGTTAGCAATTGGTTAATACAGCAAAGAAGTTTGGAGTGGAATTCCATTGTTTCGTGACCTTTTATTTCTGCTTCATGAATTTTTATTGCAATAAAAATTCAGCCTCGATCCTGTGGCTTTGTAATAAACAATAGAGAGAATTGTACTGCATGAACCAATCAGGTTCATCACATATGCCCTTCAAAGATTTACAACTTATGCTCAATCTAAGAATAAAATGCGGAAAAGTGAAATAAATCAAGCTTGTCGTGTAATTATTATTGGAAAAACCAATAAAAAATTTTCAGGATGGCTTTCTTGGAAAGTCAAATGGGGATAGGCAGGCGTAAATATGTCCAAGGGCTTTATATTTATACTTGAGAGGTCTAAAATTGGTCACCAAAAGGAAAATACATGAATGTTTACATTGAAGCGGTATAAAAGCACAATTGCTAGGGATATCACTAATCTTCTTTGGCCCGGTGAAGATTCGTAAAGAATAAAATGTGATAAACAAACTGCAGAAAAAACCATGTCATGCTGTTTGCATGCTATAATAAACGCTTAAAAAAGCTTTTTGCTTTTCTTGAACTGCTTTGTCGTCAAAGTCGTCAAAATATTGGAACAGCCTCTCAGCTGAGTCGAAGCAAGCCGTACAACTCAACAGTTTTAAAAAAACTATTTAGGAAATGTTTCTTTTTTGCACTTTTTTTTTCTTCTGTAAATTAGAACAGTTTTGTATTCTAGATTTTCATTTTGAAATCATATATTGTAATTATTTTAATAGTAGGTATATTCCATAAATTGTAAGATTTTTTGACGGAGGGCCCCTTGTAAATCAGCCTTTGCTGAAGGGTTACCCTCCTATAAATAAATGAAATGAAATGAAAAATGAAAGTCTGTTGACAATAGCTCTGACAATAGTCTGTTGACAATAGTTCTGAAAACAACAGCTCAAAGTGAATACTAAAATTCAACGTTGACAATTAAAGCTGCAATATGACTGCAGAAATCATGCAAAAAATAACAGAATACCTGATTGCCTTGATTGACATTTCTTGCCATCCCTGGGGATCCAGGGGGTGTGGCATTCGACTGATTCGTCAAATGCTGATGATTATTATGGTTCTGGTACTGGGATCTTGGTGTTTGTCCAATTGCACCAAAAACTGCACCATTTGTGACAACTGGCTGGACAAAACCAGCAAAGTTACCATGATGGGGCATACCTTGATGAATAGCTATTGGGACAGGGGCAACAGGACCCACGAATGACAGGGGATGCTGGGTCATCGCTATGGGTGATGGGGTATTGTTGAAAGCTGGATGATTCATTCCTCCATGGACCATTTGGGCGTCACCTCTTGGGGGCATCACCAGTCGGCTAGGGGGTATGGTTGGCTGATTGTTATAGAAGCTGGCAGGGGGCATAAGTGGGGAGTTGATGGGTAAACGAGAAAGCTGGTTCTGAACGGGATGGTTTGGGACGGCACTTCCCATTGGGGACATAGGCCGGGGGCGATTAACGAGTTTTGGCTGCTGATGTTGTTGTTGTTGCTGCTGTTGTTGTTGCTGCTGCTGTTGTTGCTGCTGCTGCTGCTGTTGTTGTCGTGGTTGGGCATGGCTAGCTGTCGCAGATGAAGGGAATACGCCGATGTTGACAGATCTGGACGAGGCTGGGAAAACATCAGTTGTTTTGGAGTTGGTTCCATCGTCAGGGAAGGGGGCCGTTGGAGTATTGATTTCTTGTTTCATTGCAAGTTTTTCAAAGAGTTCTGGATAGCCTTGGTCTTCTGCTGGTGATTCTGCGATTGAAAAAACATGTTATTAGCTTAAAAGACATTTTATTAGCTTGCAATGAGCAAAAAAATAGCCTACAAATGATAAAAGCAAGGGGGAGGCGAAATTTGAAACAGGACCAATTGCCTGCCTGAACAAAAACATTGCCTGCAGAGCACCAGATGCAGATGAAATTCAGAAGTATTTCAGGAAATTTTTTCCTCAATACCCTGAGTAAAATGTATCGGGGCATCGTAGAGCCTCATTTAAGTTATTGCTGTTCCGCATAAGGAACTGTGGGGTGACCAGACTATAAGTGGTATTATTAGAAATGAAACTGCCATAACCATGTAAAAATCACTATATGGTCTTGCTCCAGAATATCTTTCCAAACTGTTCGTCAAAATTCTTCTCGAAATATCAGGCAACTGCGAAATACTGAAACTGATCTTTTATTACCTTTGAGGAAAACAAGAACAAGCAATGGGAAGAAAGGTATATGGAATCAGCTGAGAAAATTAGTGAAAAATTATAATCATACTAATTTTTCTAATTTTTGCATTTAGTTTTTCCTATTAATTTTTGTTTTATTAATTTTTGCCACAGCCCCCTGAAAAGCAGTCCTTTAGAACTGACGGGGCTGCACTTAATAGTAAAAATAGAAACAGAAATAAATAGAAATAGAGAGAAAAATGTTATTGTTGTAGTTGATTTCTTAGTTGTTGTGATTGTCTTAGTTGTTGCTGTTGTTTAGGACACGTAGTAATAGGAACAAGATGGCCTAGCTTTCAGACATAAAGAGTGTTAAAGTGGGAAAAATCAATGGCTACATCACGGGTGAGCCAGAATAAAATTCCCACATTTGAAGGTTCATAGCACCGAGAGTACTCGATGGATTGCAATGAATCTAAGACCCCGTTTACACGGTAGCGGATTAAAAATGTTGCGGATCAAAGTGTTACGGATCACCCTCCCGTCTACACGGTAGCGGATCAAAATTGTATCGGATCACCGTCTCGTTTACACGGTAGCGGATCAGCGGTCACCATAGAAATAGGACGAGGTCACATTCAAGACTTTCTCAGATTTTCAGTGATTTCCTTTTAACGTTAAAATTTCAAAACAAACTGCAATTATGATTAAACCTCATTTGTATGGAAAATACCCTCATAATGAATCCAAATCAAAATTGATGCGGATCACTTGCGTTTACACGGCGCAGAGCAAGAGTGATCCGATACAAAAGTGATCCGACACAAAACGAGTTCGCTTTCGTAGCAGGATCAAAATTGATGCGGATAGCGGAGCAGAAGTGTATCGGATCACTTCGAGCTCGTGTAAATGGGAGGCTGATCCGCAACACTTTTGTATCGGATCAAAAGTGATCCGCAACCGTGTAAACGGGGTCTAAGTCTGCTTGATAGCCGAGAGATTGAAGTATATTTGTAATTTTTCTCGTGCATTTATAAACACAAATTTCATGGTTGTCACATGCCTGAAAAAGGGCTTAAACCCTTGACCAAATCATGAAGAAAATTCTCGTACAGGACAATGAAGAAAGTACAATTTTTCATGAGAGACGATGTCAGCACATTTATTGACAAACTCGGTATTTGTTCGAAAATATATTTCTTATAACTCCTGAAGGTGAAATGCACTTACGTTTGTTCTGTGCGAGGAGATTCCCTAAGATTTGCTCATTGTTTAAGCATTTTTTGTGGCATTTTGCAACAAAGATATCTCCCTAAAGTCGAATTTACCTACACTTTCAGTGCTCATAAAACTGCGAGAAAAATGACAAAAATATTTTGGTCTTTCGTCCTTTGATTAAAGTTTAAATCATCACAATCCGTCAAGTGCTTTTGCGGCTATGAATTTTTGAAATCGAGAATTTTTGAAAATGTTTTTTCTGGCTCACCCGGTGGTCGCCATGTAATCATATACTCCTTGTGGCATCATTTCGTATCGACGTTGTAAATCTTATGAGGATAAAAAGTGACTGACCTACCAGGCCACTCAAGCAAAATAAATCTAATTAATGATAGCTGTAATTAAAGGGCTCCTTTTTCTTAGACAAGAGTAGGAACTGACGAAATATCAGGTGAGCCAAAACAAAGCTGCCACTTTTGAAAAATTCTTGGCACCAAGAGTACTGGATGGATTTGATGAATCAAATTCTAATTAAGAGATGAAGGACTGAAGTATTTGTGTAGCTTTTTTCCTGTTTTATGAGCAATACAAATATAGGTATTATCGACTTTACGAAAATCTCTTGGTTGGGGTAATGCTCGAAAAGGGCCTAAAACAATGGATCGTAAAGAATCTTCTCACAGAGAAAAATTTAAAAGGACATCGCATCTTCTCTTAAGAATTATAAGACAAACTTTATCAAACAAATATTGAAGATTTTCAATCCCATGGCAATAAACTTGCAGACAGTATCTGTTACCTGTGAAAAATTATACTTTCTTTATTGTTCTGTGCGAGGAGTTTCTTCCTAATTTCATGGAGTGTTTATAGCCCCTTTTCAAGCATTTCGCAACGAAGAGCTTTTCGTTAAATCCGATTTAGCTATATTGTCAGTGACACGAGATAAATACTTTATTTTCTCGGCTAGCAAGTAGAATTAGGTTTATTCCAATCTAACAAGTAGGGGAGACCGGGGACAATTGTAACACTTTTTGGAAAATCAGCCATTCCATCTAAATGATGATCAATAGCGTTCTTGGGGGTAGATAATATTATACTTGCATCTGTTGGAATGAGATAGAGCTAAGTCTCATTCCTGTAGAACCGAATTTCGTGTCATCGTGAAAGTTTTAAAACCAGCGGTCAAGTGTTACAATTGCCCCGTAACACGGGGCGATTGTAACACATGGTCGGGGCAATTGTAACACATCTTTAAAATCAGTACAGAGAATCATTCACCGGCTATTTTTGTTTCTCAACGCAGAACATATGAATGCTAGGTATCCACTCTTCCCTTCATCTGTAGTGAGACCAGAGATTTTGAAGCTAATATAGGGAAAGAAGCGTTTATTGGCCCAAAGCCTTTTCTAGATCCTTTGAAAATACCCTTGTGCGGGGATTGTAGCCCGCTTATGGGGCTTCCATATTTTTTAATTTATTACAATATCTTGACAGGGTTACGTGACATAAATTCATCTCTTTGGCAATGCATCGTACGGATTTTGCCTGATTTAAAATACATCGTGCTGCCTCTGGCAGTAAATGCAGATTTTCTCCTCGGTTTGTTATCCGTTTTCTGCTACGAACCATGTTCAAGATAAATGAAAATACAAAAGATCTTTGATGTGAAACATTCCAATTCATCATCCCTCCCCTGAGGTTGAAAAAATGTGCACTATATGTTGGAAAGCTTGTTTTATTTCAGATCTCGAGACTTGTTGCTTCTTTATTAAAAAGCTCGATGAATCAATTGAACAAATGAATCAATTGTGAGAAAAAGTGTTTTATATTAAAGGAATTATTGTTAAAAGTTTCAAAAATTCAACTCTATGATACTGCATGGATGCATGCTGTTCGCCTCGAATAGAAATTGAATCAAGACCAAGCCATCGGTCAGCTTTCACCGGGGCAATTGTAACAGCGTGTTACAATTGCCCCTGACCTGGTCAGCTTTCATTATACCCCATTTTCACATCTCATAGGCTGTGGAGCTTGAAAGTTTTAACGTAGCTTTGATCCTAAATAGATGTCATAGCTGCCATGTGAAAATGAACTTTTTTACTCAAGAGCAAAATCTCTCAGACAAAAATTTGCAGTGGAACTACGTTTTTACTTTTGGGCTCAAAAACATGTTTTTCCCCCGATAATTTCACAAACTCGGATGAATATTCCTGTATCTCAAGTCATATGTAAAGGGTTAGAATGAGCGTGTTCTGTGCAAAAATCAGATTTATTGCACTTTCCTGCTAGGCGTGAGAGCCAGTGTTACAATTGCCCCGTGTTACAATTGTCCCCGGTCTCCCCTACTCCAAGAGCTATGAATTTTCAAATGTAGGAACATTTTTCTGGCTCACCCAGCAGACGGTAAAATTATTCAGTTCTGTAACCTACCTTTGATCGGAGATCTATTGAATGGAACACTCCACGTGGAATCAAACAATGAGTAAGATGAGACGGGGCCGGCTACTTGTGGGATTTCCTTTATGCCTTGCTCTTCGGAGTCAGTTCTAAATAATGATCTGTGACGAAAATAAAATATAATTGAAATATGAAAACGAAGATGGATATGAAAGAAAGAAACCAAACTGAATCAGATAACAAGAGCAGATTTTGTAATACAATAGCAAAAGTTGCGTTTGATTGATACCTCAATTCAAAGCGATTAGCGGCTGCAGACAAAGGAAATTCTCTCAACCAATAATTCAAAACAAACAAAGCCGCAAAAGTTTCCCCAAAACTGGTAGGGCAAACTCTCACCTTGTGCAAGCGAAAGATGGTTTTTAAGGGAAGTTATGTGCTTACAGCGAAAGAAGAAGGGTAAATCTAAAGTTCTGTCGCTTAGATTATATTTATTTGATTCAGGAGCGGAGCAGAAGGCATTGTAATTCTCGCGTCTTTAGGGCTTAAAATGAAACGATTACAAAACAGCTCCTAAATCAAATAAACATAATCTAAGCGACAGAACTTTAGATATATAATTAAATATATGAAATGAAATGAAATGAAATGAAAAAGGCTAGATGTTATTGTTTTTTTAGCAGGGTACATTGTAAAACAGTTAAATATAAACTGAATATAAGCTCTTACATATAAACTGAATGTATTACCCTGGGTAAATAATTAAAAATGAAATGAAATGAAAATGATGCATTGTTTGAAAAATCGCACATTATTACCTATATGTACAACCAGGTATAGAATTTTAATTCCATAATCGTACTGAGGCTTCAATTTACTTTTCGATATATTTTTAATAATTTTAGGTGCATTTTATCCTTCTAAAATTAGGAATCAGCCCAAACTTCAATTTCTCAATTTTTCAAGAAACAGTGAAACATGGGTTGTTCACTGTCATATCAATTTAGAATTTTCATGCTCAGCATTGATAGAAAAGCATGATTACATTTCAACAGTTTTCGTATCATTAGAAAGCAGTGCCTGACCTAAGAAGAACACTGTTTTTTCTGTTTTACCATTTGAATCGTTGAACAAGGATCAAATAGAACCAATGAATTATAGCTGTGGCACAGCCCATGAAATATAGTTCCCGGAAATTCTACATTTGAGATTAAAATGATGCATTGTAAATTGTAAATAGATTTTAAAAATTAAGCTAAACCTTCAGTCAGGTGACCGAGACTTAACTTTTTATATTGGTGTTATAGTTTTTGTACTACGATTTTTCACAGGGTGGATGCATTTTTCTGACTCACTCGGTAGTTTAAGGCAAAGCTCATGAGTCAAATTATTGTCCAGTATGAAACCGGACTTGACCCCTCATACAGCAGAAAAAATACAAAGAGTTATGATACTGCCACTTGTAATCTACTGCAACAACATGTTTTAAAAACTTGTCACCATCTAAGAAACAACTATTCGAAAACATCCAAACACGATCTTTAAAGATTATAAATGGCAGAAGAAATAGTGTAAACCTACCATCAGTAAACCACATCAGAAATAGAATGTGTGAAATTGAGGTCTTTAAATGGTTGAATGGTCTTGCACCGCCTGACTTTATGGAATACTTTCAGCGTATAAAACAACACAAAGCAGCTCGTGGAAATGAACACAATTTACTGCTTCCAAAAGTAAAATATGAAGCAGGACGGAAAGCCTTTGCATTCCAAAGGTGCACAAATATTCAATGAAGTTCCTAAGAACCTGATGAGTGAAACATTAATACTAAGGTTCAAGAGTTACTCCAAGGATTATGACTTTGACTTTTAAGATTTTCTTTAAATTTCATCATTGTAAATAACTTGTAAACTTTATTTGTTGTTAATTATACATTTTAGGTACACTAGGTTGAAAAGTCCTTGGTTGATAGCAGCAAATTCATTTTGCTGAACAAGTTTACCTCTATAGATATGGTTTTATTACTATCATTATTAAGTGATGCCAACACTGACAAGAGCACAATGAAGAGATGCTGGGTTTCACTCACCGGGTCTCCCTGAATGGTGACTTGCTTCTGCCAGAATGACTTTTCTGCAAGGGAAGACAAAATTGTCACATCTTGCACAAATATTTTTGTGAAGGGTATATCACTGTTCCGAAAAGGCGCATGAGATTTTTAAAACAATAGGATTGTTGGCGATTTTTTATGGCTTTTCCTTGTAAACAAAAGGATTTTTGCCAGAGTTGTACGATATTTTACAGAGTGACGCGCCCCTTGAATATTTACTGTTCCTGCAAACACAGACACAACTGGTAAAACTTTTCAGAACATTTCATCCTCAGCAGTTTCGCCCTATAGCGAGCAAAAATTTATAGAAGTGAGACAGCAACAATTATGTTTAAATTATTTAATACTGTCGCACCTGATTATCTCTCAAACCACATTATCAAAAATTCTGCTCGCAATACTATTAAACCCCGTTTACACGGAGCAAAAGATACGGGATCGTGATCCAGATCATGATCCACAAGGATCGAGATCGCGTTCGAGTTGCGCTTACACGGGCGTCAAACGAAAATGGATCAGGATCGCGATCCATTCGCACATGCGTATTGCGCATAGATACGGAGCCTAGAAACACTACAACAACAATAGAAAAAATGGCGGTTGTATCTACTGCGCGTGCTCAAAGGATTTCGAACAGGATCGCGATCCCAAGAAGCGTTTACACAGCAAACTTTTCAGGAACGGGATTGTGGGATCGAATTTTAGGGGATTTCGATCGTGATAAAGTGTTTACACGGCACATTTTATCAGGATCGGGATTGCGATCTGGATCGCGAAACCCGTATTTTTGCTCCGTGTAAACGGGGTATTAGTCTAAGAAATGCCACAGCTGACTTGCTTGGGATGAACTTAGCAGCGAGCTCCCAAGCAAGCTCCCTCTTTCTCTTCTCTTGAGACCATTTGATAGCATTGTAAATAAAGAACTTTTTGTATACATTTCTACCTAGCATCCGAAGGTAATCTTAGGACGCTGAAAAGCTGAGCTTATCGAAGCAGCGTCCTGGTCCTTGTTCTCGATGTGACCACACCTCATGATTCCTTTAGCCTGGAAGTACAGAGAGTTGGCGACTCTCCGCACACTTTGTAGCAGGTTCGGCAGGGCGGGAACTCGAACCACCAACCTTCCAATTGGTGGTCAAACGTGCTACCACTGAGCCATCCCCACCACGAAATAAAGTCTCATCGTTATCAATTTCTTATTAAACAAGCAATGACAATAACCAGTCCGTGTGGTGTTTTGGGCATTGGAAACAAACCGAACCAAATATGGAACAATAGTTAATGGCAGGCCTTTCTCATTTTGTTGGCATTGCAAGATCGATGCCTGTCTTGCAACCGCTAGTTCTTGCAGTCAGTTCTGTTGACATCAAAAGATCAATGCCCATCTCCAGAATTAATCAGCTACTACTTGTATCATTGTCAATCTGGGCATTACCACTGCAGTCACCCAAGAAAGTTGTTTTGTGACAACGACTGAAATCAAACGATGGCGAATTTGTTTGCTCCTGGGCTGTCCCTCTCTAACGACTATCAGTGGCGAAGTTAGAGGGCATGCTTGTCATGCTCAGCATGACCAAACATTTTCAAAAATAACGTTTTTTTCAATCACAAAAATAGGTTTTTCTGCTCGAAAACGCAGTTTCTTATCGCCTAACCAGTTCAAAAATACAACAATTGATCGAATGACCCCCCCCCCCCCTGGTCAATATGGCTTCTGATGATATCCCCCGTATTCAGTTCGGCTCAGCCAATGAGATTCGCCACTGAGAGCAAGACGAAAGTCAACAGGGCATCCAATCTGGTCATGTCCTCATTCTTGAGCCTGACCTACCGGAAATCCCCCTATGAATACGGTCATGCCCATAAGGTTGGTACCCTATGCTTCATCATGCCCGACAAAGGAGTCCACTTCTGAGACAAAAGGAACGAACAAAGCTTGGTCTGGCAAAGCGAGAATAGCATGACCTCGTCGTTATAATCATCATAACCTAATCCTACAATTTCGATGAATGGTTCGTTTTGATTGGCTGAATATTTTATTCTGCAAAATCATTGCAAAGATTTTCTACGTCAAGGCATGTCAAGTTCTCAGGGCATGAGTGTCGTATGCAGGGCAACCCTGTGTCATTTCGTGAGTTTCACTCTGACAAGAGTGTGTTTAGGCCTAGCCGATTATGGCGCAAGTTCAAGCTCAGGGAATTATTGCTGACTGATCGAGACCTTGTGTCTCAGTTATTAAGAATGTCCTTTGCTTCGAGGACTGTTGCTGAGCAGAAGTACATCTACCAACAACAGCGACCAATGCGGAAATTGGCTGTGTGCGAGTGAAGGTATTTTTGTTGGCCATGTACATTAGTAGGCCAGGCAGGTGTATCCCAAACATGGACAGAAACAGGCTATACCAACATTCATGGCATGTGTTCCTCTCTGATTGCAAAACTGGCTAGGTGCACTGGTGCAGTATTATCATAATTTGTTGCTGACTATGAGAACTTTCACATGCCCACCATCCATGGTGAAGGAACTTTGCTGTTGTCTGTTGATGATTGCAGTATTATCATAAGTGCTGATCAAAGGACCTTTCCAAGAGAATTTTCCTGTTTGTGCAGTATTTTCATAATTTGTTGCTGACTATGAGAAATTTCACAAGGAACTTTCCTGTTGGTGATTGCAGTATTATAATCATAATTTTTTACTTATCAGAACAGCTTCCTCCCACAACAGCCAATTTTCTTTTATGGTCAATTGTAATGCAGTTTGATTACCCCCCAGTTTTACTGTTGCCATGAGCTGGTGGGGTTCCTTATGCTTAAAAATGGAAAACTCAAGCTAAATTTGCCTTGCAACTGTTCAACAAAATTAAATGTGAAAATCTTGACACAAAATGCCTGCCAAATTTATGACAAGCTTAAATGCCTCTGAAATGTCAGACTTAAAACAAGAACATTTGAAAACCAAGTCTTGGCCTAACATTTTTTGAAAATAAGAGTTTTCCCTCTGTGTTCAGATACATAAATGTGAAAATCTTGACACAAAATGCCTGCCAAATTTATGACAAGCTTAAATGCCTCTGAAATGTCAGACTTGAAATCAAAACAAAAACATTTGAAAACCAAATCTTGGCCTGAAATTTTTGAAAATGGGAGTTTTCCCTTGTGTTCAGGTGCATATTTAACCTGTAACCTATATTCTAAGGGGGCGTTATATATATTTAACCTATATATATATATAATATTTAACCTGTAAAGGGATAGGCGTTGTCCCCATCCTTGTGGAAAAGGGGGCGTTTCCTGGTTTCAAAAGGGTGTGGCCCAAAAAAAAATTACGGCGCAGAGCATGACCAGTCCTTTTGAGCCAGCTTCGCCCCTGACGACTATCATTGGAACAGTTTAAATTTAATTGTAAGTGACATGCATAGTGGGAACTCGCTGCTATAAGTCCTTTCCCTCAATGGATGGCAAAGAGTTAATTAGCCTGGTTGTTTTTGTAAATTGTTTGTTTTCTAAATGAACAAAGAAAACAATCAGACCAATACACATTCAATTAAACAAAATAAAAATCAAAAAGGATTTTTTACCACTGACGTTTCATGATTGTGTGATCATAACATGTTGTTTTACAGCAAATATCGTCTCACCCCCGCAGTAGCTTTTCTTTCAAGAATATGGAATCGAGATTTCGTTCCACATGTATCGCAAGTTTCTATTCAATTCCAATATCAATGCTGCTTATATTTGGTAAAGTTTTGGCACGGCCTCCTGAAAATCAGTCTTGCTGACGGGCTGGGCTACTGTGCGTAAAGAATTTTGAAATGAAAAAAAATAGGAAATGAAAAGACGAATCACAAGGGAACAACTGTACTTACGGCTTGAAGTTCAGGTAGCGTATCAAACAATTTCCTAACAGCAAGATCGAAATCTTTTTCACTCATCTTAAATTCTTCTAAAGCAATTTTTTCATCGTTGGGCGCTTCCTGCGATGAGAAGAAAACCTGTTCTTGAAAACACGACACTAAACATAGTATGAATTCAAAATCTGATGATTCCTAGGTGGCAGAAACTGCTTACTGTCAAAATGAAACTAGCTAATGTCAACAAAACACCTGCTTGCTGTAACAGAAAAATTACTAGGATTAGTTATTGACGAGAATTTGATTTTGGGGATGACCAATTCACAACAACGAATTCTAGCTTTAAGATGAGTTCAAAGGGGAAGGCGACGTAGACTTATGACGATGAGTCCCTTGTATCCCTGCAGTAAACCTTGCTCAACAGGGACTCATAATGAAATAGTCAAACATTTGACCCTATCCAACCTCGTACCCAGTGACAATGAAGGTTTTCCGTAAACTTCAACGCCTACATTGACGTCTAGCCTCCTATTGAAAACAACAGATACCCTTGGGAACGAGGTTGGACCCTATCTTCTGCACTCGATCGATCGAATCTGTATCGAACGACTGGTACGGCTTCGTTCAACGGTCACTCCTCGGAAAGGAAATGCGATAGAAACCACGGTAAGCAGACACTTAATCAACAAAACCTGGTATTCATCTGAAGGAGAACGTTCACTTTACATGGTGAGTGCAAAATAAGTCTTTTAATGCTGCAATTTCCATGTTTTTAAGACCAAAACATACCGGAGAAATCTTCAAGTACCTGCTGCAGCAACTTCCTTCAAATTTAGTCAACTACGTCAATCGAATCGAGTGCTCAAAACTCATTGTTCTTTGCCAAATCTTAGACTGATTACAATGAGTCCCAGTAATCGCTATCCAAAACGAGACTATTACGCCAGACCGAGACCGCTCTTACTGGGACTCATAATATTACGGCAATATTTTTGGACTGACTTTTTTCACTTTTGAACGCCCTTGGGAACGAGGCTGCTATACACAGTCATGTACAAAGTATACAACCAAATACAACGCCATTAGAATCTCTGCAAATTCGATTGATTGATGTTGACCAACGGAAACTCGAAGCTCAAAGCAGAGTTTCAAGGAGCTTGGCCGGACAGAACAAAAGTCTTATGAACAAGAATACCATGAAAACAATTGGCGACAATATCAAATTTTGTACGTAGGTACTATTTTGCTGCTTTCGCTAAGCATTAACCGATTTATTGTGAAGTTTTCAAATCAATGTGTTTCATTTGAAAACTACAAATGTTTGTGCTTTTCTGCCTAGGCCCTTATCGAAACGAGGCAGGCATAGTCATTTCAAAAAAATGGCGTTTGATTATGAGTCGTAGTTAGGAGCGTCCGGCAGTATTTCAATAGCGATAACTACGACCATATCATCAGTCTAGCCAAATCTCACAATCTGATTGGTATTCTTGGAACCTCGGAGTTTTGGGCCAAATAGGGTCAGCTTTTTCAGAGTAAGAATATGAGTCTCTATTGAACGAAGCGCCATCTTGAAGTCAAAGAGCACAAGGAAACAAGAGACTCATCGTCATAAGTCTAAAGGCGACGATGGTCGCTAAGAGTTAGGAAATTGATTTTGAACAAATATTAAAGATATTCGATCCCACGGCAATAAATGCGTAGACGAGATCCGATACCCATTAAAATATGTGCTGTTGTATTGTTTGCTGTGACAACTTCTTGTACGATTTGATCAAGTGTTTTAGGCCTCTTTTCATTTTGCAAACAAGGACTTTTCACAAATTCAAATTCACTTATATCTTCAGTACTCACAGAGGCACAAGAAAACTCACAAAAATATTTCAGCCTGTCTGCTATAAAAAATCGATTGATTCAAATCCATCCAGTACCACGATTTTTCAAACGTCTGAACATTTTTGGTGCACCCAATAGCATGATAATTAAATCTTTAAAAAACATTGCACGATTGGTTGATACATCTTTCGTTTGATCTAATGGCTTCAAAGAGCACCGGGCTCAAATCTTTGAAAAGGTGGGTGTACAATTCTATGACATTTTTCTTGGAAGTGAACGGCTTGAAAGGAACTTATGGTACTTTGCTGTAAATCTGCCGTGGACATTTTTTAATATCCTCGTTTATCTTTTCAAAACGGCGGAAATTTAATTATTTTTGAAAAAATTCATGGAAAATTTTGAAAAACTTTGAATCATCGTGAGTCCTAAGCCAATAGAGGGAAAATGATATAACCTTCATTTTTTTCATTTTCATTTCATTTAATAATATCTATACACAAATTATCCCTTCAGCAGATTAAACTGTATAACATCTATTTACAATGATAGAAAAAAAACCTACATCCCTATAAAACTTAATCCTTGCTGTTCTTCCAGGGAGTTGTGTTTGGCTTGAGAGTCTAGCTCTTTAGATGCGGTTTAAGTTGTTTTTTAAAACGATCAAGTGTCGGTAACTCACGGCAGGTGTATCATTCCATGACTTAAGGGCTGCATAATGGAATCCTTTTTTCAGCTTCGTCCTTCATTTTTCAGCTTCAGTTTTTCAACTGGCTTTGCCGTTTTTCAGCGAGAGGCAAAAAGCCGCATTTTAAAGGTATTCGAAGGAGCCCTCTCGAAAACATGCTTCCTAATTTCAGCGCGGGAAGTCCGATTTCAGTCAGGTGAATGTTAATCTCGAATTATAAATATCAGCTATTTGACAACGAATTTTCGATATCACTGCTTTGATATTCAGGGAGCAGTAATGTTTCAAACGTAATGCGTATATTTTACCCACGCAGTAGAATACACTTACCTGCAGATACACAAATCTAGCCTCGCCTCCACTTTCTCCTTTCGCTATGAACCTGCAAGCGAGAGAGAATAAGTCGTGATTTGAAGAAAAAAACAGGGATGCCAATAAAAACCAAAACTCACTAAAACTTGTTTTTTATTCAATATGAGATTTTACAAAAACGACCTACTTTACTTTGCCCCATTGCCTTGACATGGAGAAAACACAAATAAAATTACAACTAAATACAAAATTACAAAAATGCTATACATGAATGATTTTTACTGGTAAATACCGGAGCCTGTTTCACATTAAATGTCAGGCGTGAATATGCGATAATGCTGAGCAACAGGACCTAAGCAGAAAGAGCAACAACAACAACAACTGCCGCAGTCACTGCTTCCACCCAGAGTCCCATTGCTTAAGACACCGCGCCCACGCTATCAGGTTGGGGTTTCTTTCACAATATTGTTGATTTCTAAGATTCAAAATAAGTGTGATGATCTAGGGAATGAATTTTATTCGAGTGAGGAGAGCATTTTTGATTTTGATCGAGGTTTTTTGGCCTCTTTTCACTCGTTTCGGAGCTTACAAATCTTTGTATATAAAATTTTACCTGTATTTCCAATGCACAGAAAACTAGAACAAAAATCACAACACTATTTCAGCTTTTCGGGTATCATCCAAACTTTGATTGACTTTCATAACGCAAACATGTGAAGTTCTTTTTGGTCCAGTCTGTATGTACCCAAGTACGTGGACTTGCCCCAGTCGTCGTTCCTTACAAGACAACTTAAGTCCACCAAGCACGAGAAACAGGTTTGCGAAAAAATCTTCAAAAATAACTTCACTTCGTAACTTTCAATCTTGTGAAGAGTAGCACAAACGCAAAAACAACGTAAGATGTGGCTAAAATCTGCATTTCCTATAATTCTAGCTCTTGTTCTCAATGCCAGAATTTGCTATTGTTCACGTTTGTGCGCATATGCTGCCAAAAACAGCTTTCCTATGATTATAAACCCGTACCGCTGCATCATTTATTATAAATCTTTCATGAATTGGCAATCTTAAAAGACATGATAAGAAAATTACTGTTTGACATAATAAGATTATATTTTCACGAGAAACATGATTGGAGTACGTCAGTGGAAGAATTTAGCATAAATTTGTCCTGAAGGTAACTCTGCTCTCCAGTGAGCAGCGAGTTGCCGTTTTGCTAAACCACACTACTCGGAAAAACAATTAATTTCTTCAATATTATCCGGCCTATCGAAGCGGTAAAAAGGATGTTGCTCTGTATAAGCGTGGTAATCGAAAGATACATGAATCACAATGTTTCCGTTGATGCTGGTTTCTCAAACTCTTTTTCAAATTTGTTTTTCTTGATCTGAGAAAAGTGGATTTATCTCCAAAACCATTCCAAAATGTTTTGATCTTCTTTCGCTCGATCTTTAGCTAGTTCATTGATGTGTATCGAACTTTACAAAGTCTGATTGAAAAAGCTAGGCTAGATTTCCTGCAATCATATTTTACATTTCTGGTTACTTTTCGCAAGCGAAGGGGAGTAACATTGGTCTAAAGATTAGCTTGTTAAGCACGAATGCAAAGATCGGGTTTGAAACAACTTTGTGAAATGTTTCCATTGGCAAAAGAATGAACAAGATCTGTTGGGATTTCTACACCCACATCTCCATAGACATCCCAGGTGCACTTGCGAAAGTAATTAGCATCTATAGATTAAATATACTGAATTTTACCAGCAGTTTCACAACCTTGCCTCTGCGTGTTTCATAAGAGATTCATGAGCATTCACAAAATATGCAAGGAGTTTCTTCATGATCTGATCAAAATTTTTAGGCCGTTTTCTGGCATTTCACAGACATAAATTCTCGTACAGTCGAATTTACCTATATTTTCAGTGCTCATAAAACGCGAGAAAAATTACAAAACTTCTTCAATCTCTCCGCTATCAAGCAGAATTTGATTCATTGAAATCCATCTAGTACTCTCGGTGCTATGAATTTTAAACGTTGAAAACCTTTTCTTTGCTCATCCTGCATTGTAGTAAAGTTCCTTTCAAGCGAACAAATCAAACGGAAGAATTCATCTGGTCTCATTTACCTAAACAAGGACAGATAATGTTACAATAGGATCCGCTACTTTTGGTTGACACCTAAATACAAAGCGATTAGCGATTGCAGACAAAGGGAATGCAATGCCTGGTCGATCAACTTATAAACAAAAACAAGCGAGCTGCAAAAATTGCTCTGCAACTTAGAAAGCTCGCTCGCTCGTTGTGCACTCCAGAAATGGTTTTAAAGAGCAAACATGAGCATAAATCCAAAGAAGAAGGATATATCTACTAAACTTCTGCCTCAGAAATTTTATTTGTTTGGTTCAGGAGCTGAGCAGTAACTGTTTTAATTACACCGGAAAAGATAGGAGAATTGAATCGCCTATCAATCTGCTTCTAACCAAAATAAATAAACTGCCCAAGCCAAAATTTTAGTTACATCCCTCTTCTTTAAATATATATGCTCATGTTGCTCTTAAAAACAATTTTTGGAATGCACAACGAGCCAGCTCTCTACCTGGGTTTCACAGCAATTATTGCGGTCTGAATTGTTTTTGTTTATGACTTGATCAGCCTGGCATTGAATTCCCTTTGTCTGCATCGCTAATCTCCTTGTACTTGGGTGTCCAAAAAGTAGCGGGTCCTCATTGTAGCATTATCTGTCCTTGCTATTTAATACCTTTATTTCTAGTGCTCATAAAAGCACGAGAAAGAGTGCTAAAATACTTCAATCTCTTGGCAACCAAGCACAATTGATTCATTCAAATCCATCAAGTACTCTTGATGCTATGAATTTTCAAAAGCAGGAAATTATGGCAAGAGAGAAAAATAAATTGTACCTCGAAGCAGGTTCCTGTTGACAAATCCAGTTGATGAACGAAATGATTCTGTAAGCTCGAAGACTCGTTGTATTTTTGACGATGTCGTTTGCTTGCCGAAAGTCGAGTCGTCTGGGGAAAAAATATATAATTTCAACATTTTCATCAAAAATTCATGAAACCTAGCTGTTACAGTCACGGAAGAATGATAGGCGCGAGTTCATTGTTTACATGGCCAGCTGAGAGTAACTTGGATAATGCCAGCTTGCGTATGTGGATCAATTACTACTTTCGACTACGTAATCTGATTAGATAATCGAAACTAGTAATTGATCCACATACGCAAGTTGGCATTATTCACGTTACTTTATCTGTGTAGTTTATCTACAAGACAAGACTAGCAACCCTTTGACAAGTATAGGAATTTTTTTAACATAACGTTAGAACCCTTTCTTCCTTTGCATTCCCTTCTTTCAAAACCCAAGAGCTCGGGTTTGGACGTGGACGCAAATTTAGACTTTCAAGATTAATATTGGAACTCCCGCCGCACCAGTATCAAAAATAGGGTATTAATCTTCAAATTAAATATCGAAGAGTACTTCAAAACAAATTAGGGATCGATTCGACTTAAATTCTTATCACTAGCCACGATCAGCATAGCTTCCAAATCTTTAATTCGACTTAAAAAGGTGGGTGTAAAATTCTGTGATCTATTTCTTCTGACTGAGTGGCTTGAAACAAACTTTAGTTACTTATCTTTAATTCTACCGTTGGACTTTTCAGAAATTTTCAATATTTTTTGAAATTTCAGCGTATGTTATATTTCAACTCATTTGAGGGTGTGACGTCATCAATTTTCTAAATAATAAACCAGATGAGTGACAGACTTTTGCTTGATACCATATTCTAGACATTCATAAACTATGGTTTTCTTTTAAATTATTTCATGTTGCTTCAAACAGTTTAGAAACTACGATGGTTTTAAGTTTTTTTGAAAATTTTTCTTCAATTCTTGAAAAAGAAGAAAACACTCTAATTCTGAAAATATTGAAGATTTCACAAAAGTCCAACGGTAGAATTACAGAGAAATAGCTGAAGTTTCTTTGAAATCATTCAGTTCAAAGAAATAAGTAAATTAATTTTACACAAGGCTTTTTAAAGATTTGGAACCTATGCTGTCACGATCAAATCTGTTACCTTCTTTTTGGGCCACTTGGTATACCATGAAGGAAAAAATCAATATCATTACCTACCTGTGTACTCTTCGCAGCGGAAAGAACCCACGAACTTCACGATCTTCTGGTAATGGGGAAACTACAAAATAGAATCATCTTTATAGCTATTCTTTTAATTCAAACAAGGCAAAAGTGTACAGGGAGAGCAAACAAATGCCCTGCGTTTGAAAAAATTCTGCTCCCTGAATATCAAAGCAATACTATTGGAAAACTGTCTTGTTTTATTGCCGATATGTTCAATTAGATTCAGTAATATGCCCGGGTTTAATCGGCCATTTCTTCCCGTGGATATGGGAGATTTTCTGCAGAAAGCCCCTTTCAAAAACTTGCAAAAACGACGATCAAGAGTTCCTTTGCTTTCTTTCCTAACAACAATGACATTTGCATGTATTCGTGTCCTTTGGGAAGAATGGAATCCCCCTGAATAAGGTATTCATACTAAGAAGAAAACTTCTCCATGTTTCCAAGAGGATAGTACGTTTTAAAGCGTGTTCAAGTCATCGCTGTAAGGTGAAAATATTAGTGAAATTTTCGAGGTGATTTTCGAGGTGATTTTTTCTTGAAGCAATTTTCTGGAGAAAATCCCGTGTTAAAATTTGAGCGGAGTGATCGATTTCAGCGAGGAAAAATTCTATACAATAAAAGCTACTATCGGGTGAGTAACAAAAATCTATCCACAATAACAATAGCACGAGTTGCTTTTGTTGACACCTCAATTCAGAGCGATTAGCGATCACAGACAAAGGAATTTCTCTCAACCAGTAATTCAAAACAAACAAGGCCGCAAAATTTTCTTTGAAACCCACGTAGCTAGCTCGCTTGCTGTGCATTCCAGAAATTATTTTTAAGAACAAGCATGAACATAGATCAAAAGAAGAAGGATATATCTACACATCTGCCGCGGGCATTTTATTTCTTTGGTCGAGAAGCTGAGCAGTAAATGTTTTGATAACACCCAAAAAAATAAGAGAATTGAATCGCCTCCTAAACGGCTTTTGAACCAAACAAATAAAATGCCCGCGGCAGATGTGTAGATGCATCCTTCTTCTTTCGATCTACGCTCATGTTTGCCCTTAAAAACAGTTTCTGGAATGCACAACGAGCGAGCGAGCTAGCTACCTGGGTTTCAAAGAAACTTTTGCGGCTTTAGTTGTTTTGAATTGCTGGTTGAGAGAATTTCCTTTGTCTGCAATCGCTAATCGCTTTGAATTGAGGTGTCAACAAAAGCAACTCATGCTATTGTATTACAAAATCTGCACTTGTTATCCACAATCTGAAAAATCGCACAGGATTACCGATGCAGCCAATTCGTAGACTTCTAATTTCAATATATTACTGAGAAATCAACTCAATTTTCAAGATTTTTCTCATAATTGTAGGTGCACTATTTGCTTTTGACATCAAGAATTAGTTGATAGTCGAATTTGTTGATAGGCGCCAAACACAACCAAGTGTGGCTTGTTGACAACCATGTAGGTCGAGACTTTTTGCTGCCCAGTATTGATGGGGAAGCATCATAACATGTCAAGAGTTTCCGTATTATCAGCAAGCAAGCTACGAAACAAAATATTTTTACATTCTAATTGTTGAAACATAGATCAAATCATTTACAGTGTTCGGAAAAGCCAATGAAAGCTAGTTTTCAGGAATTCTTCGTTGAGATTATGACAAAGCATGTTGAATTATTAATAAATTCTCAAATTAAAGTCAACCAATTCCTCAGTTAGACAATGGAGAAGAGTGTATTCATCTTTCTGGCCCACCAGGTAGACTTGCCCCAACTGTGGGACAGGGATTGGCCAGACGGACTTCCGGAAATAGAATTTATTATAGGTCTAAATTTTATGGAAATTGCTTGAAAGGAAATCAAGAGTTTAGGACAGGAAATTTAAAGTACTTGACCATTCTTTATTTTCAAGGAAACTTACTACTCTCGAGTACCGAATAATCGCCCGCCCCCCGCTTATTAATTTTTGAAAACTTTTCCAACCTCCCCCACTTTTACTCCAACCCCCCTTTCATCAATTCTTGAAGAGTTTAAATGATAGTGGATATGATTTTTGAATATATATAGAACAGATACGTGTTTAACTAAGAAAACGAAAAACGACTATTTTAAATGTTTCCAACCTCCCCCATCCCCGATTATTGTTATATAGAACCATTTCCACCCTTTCCAATTATTCTCACCCCCCCCCCCCCTTTAATTCGGTACTCGAGAGTAGATCCATAATAAATTGTTCCGAAATGCTTGCTCCAAAAATAGCTTTCCCAAAATGGTGCCTCTCATATCTTAGTTTATGGTTTAATAAAATAAGACGGCAAGGCTAGGCCATTTTCTGCATGAAAAATACACTAAGGACATGACAAAAAATTGCCGATAACTGTTGGGTCTATGACCCTGGGTTCTTGTATATTAAATCATATAACTGGTCCTCATGTACTTGGGTCTTGTTTCAAAATGTTAGCCTAACGTTCTTAACACACTAAATTCTTATATGCAGGAGTTCATTACAAATCCTATCCCGGTAAGGTGGCAAATTTTGAAGTTTCTCAAACAAACTGGCCTACTTTCTGACTACAGCACAGCTCAGAATGAGCCAGATCTCTTTAAGTACGACCAATAACAGATAAGAATAAAAAAATAATTCATACCTGTGGCAGACGTTATAGAACCAGCCCGTTTCAATAATTCGTTACCAAGAGAAGCTAGACTCCCATAAAGCCTATGGGGAAAACATAGAAAATTGTTCAGTTATGAATATCGCACATGGACGGCCTTAAAAGTGACATTGTTCTGACGAAGGAGGATTCATATTTCCAAAATCGTATAGTCACTAAAACCAGCTAAAAGGTCAAAGAATCGTCATAGAGTTCGTGACATAAATATTTGGCAACTGGGCCTGTTTTGCTTTATTTTCGGAGAAGATATCGTCACAGTTCTTTCACCAAAGCAACAATAAAACCAGCTGCAGCAGCACCATGAACGAGAGATACACCAGGAAAGGCATTAATATAGAGCCCGATAAACCTGGATTCAGCCTGCAGTTGGTTTCTGTATGATATGAAGATGTCATCTTTTCTCTCTAAGACAAAACTCGGAAAGCATACTGGTTGATATGATTTCTTTAAAATACCGGATCTCTAAAAAAAAGTATACGGATTTGGTTAGCTCTAGCAATGTCAATTTTGCTTTGATCAATGGCTAATTACTTTCAAGATGTTTCTCGATAGTTAACTTGAACACAGGTACCTCGTTTGTTAGTATTGGTGCTATGAGAGCAGAAATTGTAATCTTGAAAGCTCACATTTGCCTCCAGGTCCAAATTAGAGCTTTGGTGTATTGGCCTAAGCAAACTCTTGAAACATATCGAAATTAAGAACTGAATTTGAAGAAAGATAAAAAAACTGCACAATGGGTGACTTTAGCAAACAGAATGTAATATAATCTAGTATAATTCAAATTTTATCAAGGCTATCGTTGATTTATTTGCTTTGATTCAAGAATTTGTTGAGGCTAAAACGCCAAAGCTCTGGTTTGGAGGTGGACGCAAATCCGAGCTTTCAAGATTAATATTGCTGCTTTCACAGCACCAATATGAACAAACGAGGTACCCACGTTCAATTTAACTATCGAGGAACATTTTGAGAGTGATTAGCCATTGACTAAAGCTAAATTCACATCGCTGCAGCCAACCAAATCTGTATACTCTTTTTTGGGACATCCGGTAGAAGTAAATACCAAAAAATGGTTACTCACTCTTTATTTCGATCATACGATTTTTCCAAGAAAATTGAAGATCCGGAACACAAAATCCAATCTGAAAAGACTTTGATGCTTGGCAGGAGCTTATCATCTTCAGCCTCGTTCGCAGAACTGACAGCAAGCATTACCAATGTTCGATAGAAGGATGCACTAAATGACGTAATTAGGTTCCAGACCTCTATTTCGTCTTCGGCGATGCATTCTTCTTGCTCGTCCTCTTCTTTCGGTTTGTTTTTGTACAATGTGAATATGTTGATGAGTGTCATACTCAACAGTTGGTCACCGGTGAATTCGTTGTTTAATGTCTGTGGAAGAGACTCATAAGAATCATTCTGTGAAACAGCCTTTGAAAAGATGCTCACGAAATCAGCATAGGTTCCAAATCTTTAATAAGGTTGGTGTAAAATTTAATGACCCATTTCTTTGAACCGAATGGCTTCAACGAAACTTCAGCTGTTTTGCTATAATTCTACCGTTGGACTTTTCAGAAATCTTCAATATTTTCAGATTTAGAGTGCTTTTTTTCTTTTTCAAGAATTCAAGAAAAATGGTCAAAAAACTCAAAACCATGGTAGTTTCTAAACTGTTTGACGCAACATCAAATAATTTTGAAGAAAGTGATAGTTTATGGATGTCTACAATATGGTATCAAGCAAAAGTCTATCACTCTTCTGGTCTATGATTTAGAAATTTGATGACGTCACGTCCTCAAATGAGTTAGAAAATCTCTTTCTCCTTCTCTTCGGATAGAATTGAAGAGACTGACGTTGTTATCAATGCAGAACTTAGCCTGGAAGGTAAGATAGTTTTCCTCGTATAAAGAGGCCTTAAGACATCAAAGACAAAATACTGACCTTAAAGTCAGCTATGAGTCTGTCATGGAGTGAAGCCAATTTGTCAATATCTAAGAGAAATCAATATCAATTCAGTTCAAAGCTTAAATTTGTTTATACTACATTAAAATTTTACAATACATGATACTCATAAGACTACCTACAAAATAGCATACAATACTACAAAAATGATACCGCGAGGAGCAAAATATCATGTCTACCCCGGGCAAGAGCATTAAAAAAGTACAAAAACTACATATAACTACTGCCACAGAGGAATGCTCACAAAAAGGGGACTTGGCGGTTTCTTGACAGACAGCAGAGATTTAGGGCCTGTTCAGATGGAGAAAGTTTCCCCGGCAATTTTCCATTTCACCGAGAAACTTGCTCAGCCGGTGTAATAATATTCCTTGTCATATGAGAGAAGTCTCCCCGGCAAGCCGGGATAGAAAAATAGCGCATTGTCTCTGACGCCAAAGGAGATTCGATGAACAAAAGAGATTTCCGAGCCTAGCCGGGAAAATGTGTTCCTATGGAGAAAGTTTCCCCGGCAATTTTCCATTTCACAGGGAAACTTGCTCAGCCGTTGTAATAATATTCCTTGTCATATGAGAGAAGTCTCCCCGGCATTTTCCCATTTCACCGGGAAACTTGCTCAGCCGTTGTAATAATATTCCTTGTCATATGAGAGAAGTTTTCCTGGCATTTTCCCATTTCACCGGGAAACTTGCTCAGCCGTTGTAATAATATTCCTTGTCATATGAGAGAAGTTTTCCTGGCATTTTCCCATTTCACCGGGAAACTTGCTCAGCCGTTGTAATAATATTCCTTGTCATATGAGAGAAGTCTCCCCGGCATTTTCCCATTTCACCGGGAAACTTGCTCAGCCGTTGTAATAATATTCCTTGTCATATGAGAGAAGTCTCCCCGGCATTTTCCCATTTCACAGGGAAACTTGCTCAGCCGTTGTAATAATATTCCTTGTCATATGAGAGAAGTCTCCCCGGCATTTTCCCATTTCACAGGGAAACTTGCTCAGCCGTTGTAATAATATTCCTTGTCATATGAGAGAAGTCTCCCCGGCATTTTCCCATTTCACAGGGAAACTTGCTCAGCCGTTATAATAATATTCCTTGTCATATGAGAGAAGTCTCCCCGGCATTTTCCCATTTCACAGGGAAACTTGCTCAGCCGTTGTAATAATATTCCTTGTCATATGAGAGAAGTCTCCCCGGCATTTTCCCATTTCACAGGGAAACTTGCTCAGCCGTTGTAATAATATTCCTTGTCATATGAGAGAAGTTTTCCCGGCATTTTCCCATTTCACAGGGAAACTTGCTCAGCCGTTGTAATAATATTCCTTGTCATATGAGAGAAGTCTCCCCGGCATTTTCCCATTTCACAGGGAAACTTGCTCAGCCGTTGTAATAATATTCCTTGTCATATGAGAGAAGTCTCCCCGGCATTTTCCCATTTCACAGGGAAACTTGCTCAGCCGTTGTAATAATATTCCTTGTCATATGAGAGAAGTTTTCCCGGCATTTTCCCATTTCACAGGGAAACTTGCTCAGCCGTTGTAATAATATTCCTTGTCATATGAGAGAAGTCTCCCCGGCATTGGCATTTTCCCATTTCACAGGGAAACTTGCTCAGCCGTTGTAATAATATTCCTTGTCATATGAGAGAAGTCTCCCCGGCATTTTCCCATTTCACAGGGAAACTTGCTCAGCCGTTGTAATAATATTCCTTGTCATATGGAGAAAGTTTCCCCGGCATTTTCCCATTTCACAGGGAAACTTGCTCAGCCGTTGTAATAATATTCCTTGTCATATGGAGAAAGTTTCCCCGGCATTTTCCCATTTCACAGGGAAACTTGCTCAGCCGTTGTAATAATATTCCTTGTCATATGAGAGAAGTCTCCCCGGCATTTTCCCATTTCACAGGGAAACTTGCTCAGCCGTTGTAATAATATTCATTGTCATATGAGAGAAGTTTTCCCGGCATTTTCCCATTTCACAGGGAAACTTGCTCAGCCGTTGTAATAATATTCCTTGTCATATGAGAGAAGTCTCCCCGGCATTTTCCCATTTCACAGGGAAACTTGCTCAGCCGTTGTAATAATATTCCTTGTCATATGAGAGAAGTCTCCCCGGCATTTTCCCATTTCACAGGGAAACTTGCTCAGCCGTTGTAATAATATTCCTTGTCATATGAGAGAAGTTTTCCTGGCATTTTCCCATTTCACCGGGAAACTTGCTCAGCCGTTGTAATAATATTCCTTGTCATATGAGAGAAGTTTTCCTGGCATTTTCCCATTTCACCGGGAAACTTACTCAGCCGTTGTAATAATATTCCTTGTCATATGAGAGAAGTTTTCCTGGCATTTTCCCATTTCACCGGGAAACTTGCTCAGCCGTTGTAATAATATTCCTTGTCATATGAGAGAAGTTTTCCTGGCATTTTCCCATTTCACCGGGAAACTTGCTCAGCCGTTGTAATAATATTCCTTGTCATATGGAGAAAGTTTCCCCGGCATTTTCCCATTTCACAGGGAAACTTGCTCAGCCGTTGTAATAATATTCCTTGTCATATCAGAGAAGTCTCCCCGGCATTTTCCCATTTCACCGGGAAACTTGCTCAGCCGTTGTAATAATATTCCTTGTCATATGAGAGAAGTCTCCCCGGCATTTTCCCATTTCACCGGGAAACTTGCTCAGCCGTTGTAATAATATTCCTTGTCATATGAGAGAAGTCTCCCCGGCATTTTCCCATTTCACAGGGAAACTTGCTCAGCCGTTGTAATAATATTCCTTGTCATATGAGAGAAGTTTTCCCGGCATTTTCCCATTTCACAGGGAAACTTGCTCAGCCGTTGTAATAATATTCCTTGTCATATGAGAGAAGTCTCCCCGGCATTTTCCCATTTCACAGGGAAACTTGCTCAGCCGTTGTAATAATATTCCTTGTCATATGGAGAAAGTTTCCCCGGCATTTTCCCATTTCACAGGGAAACTTGCTCAGCCGTTGTAATAATATTCCTTGTCATATCAGAGAAGTCTCCCCGGCATTTTCCCATTTCACAGGGAAACTTGCTCAGCCGTTGTAATAATATTCCTTGTCATATCAGAGAAGTCTCCCCGGCATTTTCCCATTTCACAGGGAAACTTGCTCAGCCGTTGTAATAATATTCATTGTCATATGAGAGAAGTCTCCCCGGCATTTTCCCATTTCACAGGGAAACTTGCTCAGCCGTTGTAATAATATTCCTTGTCATATGAGAGAAGTCTCCCCGGCATTTTCCCATTTCACAGGGAAACTTGCTCAGCCGTTGTAATAATATTCCTTGTCATATGAGAGAAGTCTCCCCGGCATTTTCCCATTTCACAGGGAAACTTGCTCAGCCGTTATAATAATATTCCTTGTCATATGAGAGAAGTCTCCCCGGCATTTTCCCATTTCACAGGGAAACTTGCTCAGCCGTTGTAATAATATTCCTTGTCATATGAGAGAAGTCTCCCCGGCATTTTCCCATTTCACAGGGAAACTTGCTCAGCCGTTGTAATAATATTCCTTGTCATATGAGAGAAGTTTTCCCGGCATTTTCCCATTTCACAGGGAAACTTGCTCAGCCGTTGTAATAATATTCCTTGTCATATGAGAGAAGTCTCCCCGGCATTTTCCCATTTCACAGGGAAACTTGCTCAGCCGTTGTAATAATATTCCTTGTCATATGAGAGAAGTCTCCCCGGCATTTTCCCATTTCACAGGGAAACTTGCTCAGCCGTTGTAATAATATTCCTTGTCATATGGAGAAAGTTTCCCCGGCATTTTCCCATTTCACAGGGAAACTTGCTCAGCCGTTGTAATAATATTCCTTGTCATATGGAGAAAGTTTCCCCGGCATTTTCCCATTTCACAGGGAAACTTGCTCAGCCGTTGTAATAATATTCCTTGTCATATGAGAGAAGTCTCCCCGGCATTTTCCCATTTCACAGGGAAACCTGCTCAGCCGTTGTAATAATATTCATTGTCATATGAGAGAAGTTTTCCCGGCATTTTCCCATTTCACAGGGAAACTTGCTCAGCCGTTGTAATAATATTCCTTGTCATATGAGAGAAGTCTCCCCGGCATTTTCCCATTTCACAGGGAAACTTGCTCAGCCGTTGTAATAATATTCCTTGTCATATGAGAGAAGTCTCCCCGGCATTTTCCCATTTCACAGGGAAACTTGCTCAGCCGTTGTAATAATATTCCTTGTCATATGAGAGAAGTCTCCCCGGCATTTTCCCATTTCACAGGGAAACTTGCTCAGCCGTTGTAATAATATTCCTTGTCATATGAGAGAAGTCTCCCCGGCATTTTCCCATTTCACAGGGAAACTTGCTCAGCCGTTGTAATAATATTCCTTGTCATATGAGAGAAGTTTTCCTGGCATTTTCCCATTTCACCGGGAAACTTGCTCAGCCGTTGTAATAATATTCCTTGTCATATGAGAGAAGTTTTCCTGGCATTTTCCCATTTCACAGGGAAACTTGCTCAGCCGGTGTAATAATATTCCTTGTCATATGAGAGAAGTCTCCCCGGCAAGCCGGGATAGAAAAATAGCGCATTGTCTCTGACGCCAAAGGAGATTCGATGAACAAAAGAGATTTCCGAGCCTAGCCGGGAAAATGTGTTCCTATGGAAAAATATTTCCTCGGCTAGGCGGGATCCCAGTAGAGTTCAAGCGAGATCTCGGCGATCTCGGCTAGCCGTATTTCTCGTGTGAACGATTGTTCTATTTTATATGGTAGAGCAATATGAAGCGGGATCTCGGCACAACGGGAATCCCGCTTCACCGGGAAAATGCCGAGGAAACTTTCTCCAGATGAACAGGCCCTTATGAAATCAATCAAATCGACCAGTTTCGTGGAATAAGGGTAGAATTAACTCAAGGATCTTTCTATTAATTTAATCAGGGTGGTGTTTATCACCGTACATTAAAGCTGCATTAAACCTCGTTTGAAGGATTACTGTGCCCAAATGGTCGTAATTATGCAAGGACCCCAAGAAGATCTCGTCTTTGAATGTCAATATACGAACAGGGCAAAAGAGCAGCTGAAGTCAGCCGAAATCAGCATAGGACAAAATGTTATCTATTCAAATAGGCTTAGTTCAGATGGATGTGATGTCTGTAGCCAAATTTTCATTTGACTGATGATTCTACCAGTTAACGAACTTTTTATTCTTTACAAAACTGTAGCGTTTTAGAAAATTGTGTTATATTTGCGAGAATAGGTTCCAAATTCTTGAAAAAAGTTGGTGTAAAAGTCTATTGGAACCTATGCTATGTTAGCATAGAAATCATTCGTCGTACATAGCCGAATGCTCATGGCCCGTGGCCGAAACCGCCTAAGCCTCATTTTCACGGACCAATCAGATGGCTAAAAGGCGAAGGAGACAAAAGAAACCCGTGAAGATTTTTCTAAATTTTATCTACCTTCATAAAACGTAACAAGGATAAAAAACTGCTTGAAATTTCCCGAATTTTTTGAAGAAATCTAATCTCCAGATGTTTGGGTGTAAAAGTTTGGATGCCAGTTAAAATATCTCTAGGATTGGCGGAATTATTGCCTCTCCAATAGACAAAATCGGCGAAGGCTTGTTGAGACCTGCTTACGCCACTTCTAGTCAGGTGATAAAGCCTCTTGATAAAACCTCTTTTGAATTTTATAAGTTATTTCGCAACGAGCAAGCTTTTGCCATGAATGCAAAAAGTAGTACAATACAGAAACTTCCCTAGAGTATTGCCACATGACTTGAAATGCGCGAACAAGCCTTTGTAGACTTTTTCAATTCACATAGAAACCGTAGGGGCATTGAATCTTAAACAAAAGAAAATTTAGCGAACGACAATAGCAAGAACAATTTAAAACGCAGATTTTGGCGTTTTCGGATCGTTCTTACAACAATCACTATTGTTATTACTATACTATTGTCTCCCGGCCAGAATTTCTATTGTTCAAGGTTCAGTGCCTTATCGATTTGTTTGTGGCCATGACTCCGCCAATCCTGGAGATATTATAACCGGCATCCAAACTCGTACACCCAAACATCTGGAGAGAAGATTGCTTTAAAAAAATTCGGGAAATCTCAACAGCTTTTTGTCCTGGTTGCGTTTTGTGAAGGCAGGTAAGATTTAGAAAAGTCTTCATGTGTTTCTTTTGTCTCCTTCGCTTTTTAGCCGTCTGATTGGTCCGTGAAAATGAGGCTTTGGCGGTTTCGACCGTGGGCCACAAGCAATCGGCTATGTACGACGAATGATTCCTATGCTTGCTATGTTTGTGCACTGAAAAGGACGAACATTCTGCAAAATTCCAATTAAGAAATAAAAATAGCAGATCAAGCTAAAATTTGTACTATTGCTTGTGATGTTTCAAACCAAATCAAATCAAATCAAATCAAATCAAATCAAATCAAATCAAATCAAATCAAATCAAATCAAATCAAATCAAATCAAATGTAACAAAAAAGCTTACTAAGCATGAGATAAATCGATCCATGATACTGCAGGAAGAGTGCAATGAACTCATCTATTGTAGAGCAACTTGTCTTCGTCAATATGCTAGAATGAACAACAAAGTCATTCATAAAAAATTAAAGATAGATATACTACGCTTGAGCACCTATCAAAACAGCCTGCGTGCAGATTCGACTGGTTTCTTTTCAGAAAGGTTTCTCCTCCAGTCGAATTTGCGCATCAGCGACACAAAGCGACGTTGTTGATATCAGCATGGGCATATTTTCATTAAATTGGCGCGTGCGTAAACAAAGCTGGCCACAGAAACCAAATTGTGTGTGGATGTTTTGTCTATCCTACCGGACGACCAAAAAAACTTCACCAGCTAAATCATAAGTAGCCTTACGAACTCAAAGGCTATTGAGAATTGCTCTTTATCACCGTTTCATTTAAAGGGAGTGCAGAGACCAGCAGCCTTTGCCGTCGTCTGCTTTCGTTTTTGTGAATTTCGTACAGTCGGTTATTCGGGAAGCTGTGTGTGAGCAAGTCGCTGACTTTGTGCAAAGCATGCTGGTCTTTGTTCTCCCTTTAAAGGCTTTCACGACATCACAACTCTAAGCTGATTAAACAAGAAAACACTGTACTTCTAAAAACAATCAAGATATCAAAATGATGCAAGGTACACAATGACAGCAAAGTATCCGAAGTTTCTTTCAAGCCATAAAATCAAACGGAAGATTCACCGGGTGACAACGGGTGACTCAAAAATTCCTTTCTTTGGAGCAATAAATAAGATATCAATTTCAGTTTCTGTCCAAGTTTATCCATTTATTGGTTATGTTAATTCTCAAATGCATTTCAAAAGGATTTAAAAAACCCAGAAGATTTGGTGGTGCATTTTAGGACATTTTTGAGCTCTGCAAGACTCGAGTTTTAAATATCTCGTATTTACTAAGGCATTACTACCTTAAAATAACCAAGAATTAATAATTCCATCTGTTAGCTATTAGAAAAATAAATCATTCTGATTATAACGCAACTAATGTTGCTGCAATGATTTCTGAAACAGGGAGAAATCCTTTTAGTAACCCGGTATTTACAACTTTAAGGATTTGATCACTATGATACCAATGCGTAGACTGATTATATGTTCGTAGGATATCGCTATTGATAGGCTGATGGACGCTATAACTACGACTCATGGACTTACGCTTCTAGAAACGGATATGGCCTAAATCACCTGCTATTTTTCCTCAAAACCACCGACCCTAAATCACCGAAAAAAGTGGTTATCCTGAAGTGCTACACTGCAAAACAAGCTATCAGTACTTAGAAGAATGTTTCTTCAAGCTATTAAGGCAAAAAAGTCTTACCTATAAGTGCTGTTTTGGTTATTTGGGGGCGCAAAAGATCTCGTAAATTCGCTCGTTACTTTGAGATTTTGATCATTGCAGCAGTTCAGTCGAACGCGTTGTTCGAATGCTTTTGTTTGCCTTTGGCGGGAAGTTTGAATTGAAGAAGAATCAGCCAATCCCATCAAGTTATTTTAAGTCTTGCATCCTGATTGGTCCAGGAACAAATTTGTTCCTGGCGAGAATTTTTTTGCCGTTTTGAGAAGAGTTAGTCCATAAGGCCCTCAACTGGAGCGACAACAACAACATCAATTCACTTCAATTAGATGAGCGTAAGTTGAGGGTCCTTGTGTAGTGAGGCTAACCAATGCGTATGGGAAAAGTCATTATAAACACTACCGATAGCCTTTAAAAAGAGTATAAGACGTTCATATGAATATCAGCATCAATACCTAAAATTTTGTCTGGTGCAGAACTGATTCAAGGTCTTCTGCAAATTCGACACTGCAGCTGGAAATGGGTTTTGTACAAGTGCACTGCAAAGAGGAACAAAGATGAAAAAAATTACAAAATTGCATGCGAAAGAGATATCGTCATATCGAGCGGACCAAAAAGAATTTCACATGTTTGAAAATTTGTTGTTGCGAAGAGTGCTTGAGATATTAAAGGCATTGAGTCATGGTAAATAGCGATTCTCCGCTGGGGGTCTGTCTGCTTTCATGCAATCAGTCTGTTTACATGTGATCAGACATCAACTTCATAAATATGAGGCTACGTCGGCTAAGCTTAGCCCATTGCGAGGTTACAATATCATGTGGGCAATTTGAAAAACAGCCACTCAGATTGGCGTAAGCTATCATCATGACTCAGCAATTTTTGCAATTTAGGTATACGCGGTATATTTACTATGACTCAATGCCTTTAAAATCAATCAAATTTAGTTGATACCCGAAAGGCTGAAGTAATTTTGTGATTTCTCTTCTGTTTTTCTGAGCATTGTTGGTATACTTGTTGGGGATACGAACAGGCTAAGTTTTGAGCTTCAAGGAATCCCCCAAAAAGGGCTCCAGATCGCATGCGCAGTAACGATTTATTTCACTTATGTAATATGCACATTATCTTGACCGTTGAGAACAAGGGAAGAAACAAAAGCAGCGATGCGCATGACAACGTGAGCCCCAACGTCGATTCGCTCACAACAAAGCTGAAACACAATGTATCAAAACAATAGGGTCAGCACTTCATCTCCCCAACAAATACGTAAAACTTGATTTACAAAAATTCCGTAACTTCGTGAAAAGAGGGCTAAAACCCTCAATCAAAATTATAAACAATCTCCCCACTCAAACATATTTCATTCCCCCTATGAGCTAAGAATCAAATCTTTATAAAAGCAATGCCGTATGTGATGTCATACATTTGCAAAAACTATTACTTAAGTCTTGACGGATATGAACTGTATTTGTATGGTGCTCCACATTCATTTTTTATGAGGATAGAATCAATTCTGTCCAGCCTCGATATTTTTAAGACATTTTCGTCTTGAACCTGAATATATTATTATTATTTTTCAAATCTGGTATGGTTTCAGGGGAACATAGTTAAACCACGCTTTTTGAAAAACGAGATATGTCAGTCATGCGATTCTCTTTAAGGAACATCGCAAAACAGGCAACTGCTGAAAAATGAGACACAAATATGTGAGCTGAAGCTGAGCAATATTCTTATAAAATTCTTAAAAATTGGATGATTCTGAGCTTGAATATTCTTATGAACATTATCTATATCTATTAATAATTTACAAAGCACAATCTTAATCTCAAATCAAGAATTACCAAAAACTAGCTTCCATGGGCTTTGGCTTGCTCAATTTAATCCACTATAAATGCCTTGCTCAATTTAATCCACTTTTCAACCATTAAATAAGACAAACAATGTTCTTCTAAGCCCATTCATTGACTTCTAAGGGGTCAATCATTTATAAATCTGGGTATTGGGGCGGGTTAGAATTGGAGGGGGTATGAAAACTATTCCAAGGAAAATTGGGGGGTATGAAACTTTCTTGGAAATTCTAGAGGGGTACGAAAACTTTTATGGTAGATTCTTTAGAAAATTATTTCAATGAGACAATAAGGCCTATGGAATACCATATCTTTTCACAACTGCAACTCTAGCTAGCTTCTTAATGACAGCCTTCAAGTCATCCATTGTACCCCATCATATTTGTATAAAATTCCAGCTCACTGGCCTTCCATGGTAGTACTTCATTAAGTTCAAATGGCATTGCTTTTCCTATTTTTTATCTCTTTTACAAAAACAGAACTTCTGTGATGTGATTATCTGAAAATAGTTTGATCGATGGCCAGTGGTAGGGTATGAAATTTTTTCTAATTTTCCAATGGTCCTCGAAATTTTTGGGAAAATTGGAAGGGGAATGAAAATTCTTAGCTAATTTAGCAATTCTAGCCCGCCCCGGTACCCAGAGTTATAAATGACTGACCCCTAATAACACGGAAAGTGTTGAACTGTAATTGTCCTCTCTAATCAATGCTGAACATCAAAAATTCAACTGTTACGTGACAGTGAACAGCCCATTTTTGGCTGCTCTTCTGGCAAATTAAAAATTGGATTTTTGGCTAAGCTCTGATTTCGAAGGGACATAATAGACCTGAAATTATGGGGAAAAGCCTCAAAAATTAAGTTGAAACCTCAGTAAGGCGATAGAATCAAATATTACAAATTGGCAGCAAAGCTTTTCTGGTACAATTTTTCAAAAAAGCATACATTTGTTTGACTCACTTAATCTGTGTCATTAGAGGGAAGATTTAAAATAATCCTGGTTTTTCAATTATCTAGTAGTACTGTCTCTTCAAACAAGTGACTGCTAAAAACAAATTACCGACAAGGAATGAAAATAAAAGCAATACGAAATATCAAACTTACCTTTTACAGTAATAGAAGACTGCTTTGAGCTGATCTCCTTTTACACTTTCAATGATTGCAAGTTGGTTATATGGTTGTCCTAAGAATAGAAATTAACTTGTTTTCAATTTGGAATGACTTGATGGATAATTCGTCAGCCAATGTTTACATAGAACTCGTCAAGGAGGGTCCGATCAAGCAGGAAACGACAAAGCTTTGCACCTGCCCAGCCGGGTGTCTACAGTGGGCCAAAATGGTGATTTTGCAGACATTCGTGGATATCTCCAGGGAAACAAATGTTACATGAGCAGTCGGTAGCTCGTTTTCAACATATGAGAAGGATAAATCATATGGTTTGCGAAAAATCCCGACTTAAATTCCGAGTAAAAAACGACTTGATAAAACATTTTCATCTTGCTTTTCAATAAACAGTGATTATCTAAGTTCTGGTAATGCTGATCAAACATTCTGCAACCTATTTTTCTAGCCGAAAAACATTTATCCACATACTTTGTCACTAGAATGCTGGGTGTAACATTTTCAAAGATTTTGTCAAATTTTCTCAGATTCAACAATCTACAACTCTGTGATAACACAAGATAAATGAAAACTTTAAAAGGCGCGTGAAAGCACAATTATTCGCCTTTCTAAAACTGCAAAACAATTAGTGATTTAGAGAGCTTCCAAATTTCCGAATGTCTGCCTATAGCCCACTGTGGTGTCCCCGAAAAAAGGATGCAGATTTCGGTTGTTTTGATACGTGTATTCCATCAAAAAATATACATGACAAATTACCAATTACACTACTTAAACTACTTAACAATACTACTATGATGATACCAAGCGGAGCAAAATACTATGACAACCGTGAGGCCACTTAGATAAAAAAACGCTGAAAATACATTTATATAAACCAGACATAACTATTACAAAAAAAAGAAACAAAAACACACAACTAAATAAAAACAAATAAACGATTACAAAAGCTACAAATAAACTATTGAAGACTGATAAATGTTAGAATCCGTTTTACATTGGATGTCAGGCCATCATAGGCGGATGATGCTGAACAACAGAAACCCCAAACGAGAGAACAACAGCAACAGAAATTGATGCAATCACTGCTCCCTGTCTAGAATCCCTGCTACCCAAAACAATGTGCTTATGTATATCAGGTAGAGATTTTTAGATTTCCTATATAATTGATTAAGGATATGGGATTTAATGTGGATGAACTGTAGATTTGGATTGGGCCTAGCGATGAGAACTTAGCTATAATCATTGACTTATCAATTTTAAAATGTTCCTCAACAGTAAACTTGAACTTAGATACGTCGTTTGTAGATATTGGTGCTTTGAGTGTTAAACTATTAATGTTGAAAGCTCAGCTTTTGGCGCTTCGGCCTGAGCATTTCCTTGAAGTACAGCTAATAAATCAACAATATTCTTGATAAAATGGGGAAAACTTTAATTATATTATATTCTATTTGCTAGAATTCACGCATCGTGTCGTTTTTTTTTTCATTTTTCTTAAATGCTAGTTATAAATTTCGATTTGCTTAAGGAATTTGCTTGGGCCAACAATACCGACGCTCTGGTTTGGACGTGGAGGCAAATTTGAACTTTCAAGATTATTGTTTCAGCTCTCAAAGCACCACTATCAACAAATGAGGTATCCATGTTAAAGTTAACTATCGAGGAACATTTTGAAATTGATTAGCTATTGATTAAAGCTAAAGTTTTATCGCTGGACCCAAACAAATCTGTATACTTTGTTGGGACACCCGGCAGAGCTGTCCCATCGTAAAATTATTGAATGGGATATGAAGAAGGATATATCAATAAAGATGAAAAACCAATACGAAACTGGCTTACCATTTACAGCTACGATCGTTGAAGCAAGTTTGTAATATGATTCTGCTTGGTTCATGTCATTCCTATATCGAGCTGCAAAATAATCAAGTTGGTCAAGAAAGTCTATTTTCATAATGGCATTGAAAGAGTAATTTGTGCAACAGATGCTAACTATAAATACGCGCATACAAGGGTTCAATCTTGCAAGTTAACCAATTGAAGTTTGTTGTTTTTAACCGCTCTCATTAGCAACACTGAAAACATTGGAAATCAGCTAACAATTTGTTCATATATATATATATTATATATGCTCATAAGGTTTACAATGTATCTAAACAACAATTACAACCTTCACATAATCATATACAACTACACAACGATGCTACAGAGAGCATGGATTTTCACAACAGCCCTGCGGCCACTTAAAATTAACTCAAAGTTTGTCCAAAAAGTGATGCCAGGTCAGACATTCGGGGAATTTCAATGGATATCGAGATATGCATGAGTAATATGCATGAGCATGAGGTCGGGGAGTCGGAGGAGAAAAGACTTACCTACCTGGTTACTTTTTTGGAACAGACTTTGACAACAAATATAAAAGAAACAAGTAACAAGACTATAAAAGATAAACTAGGTAATGAAAAAAAGAAATTGCTTGCGAGAGGAAAGCTAACAACAAATAACAGTAACGAGGAACAAGGCCAAAAATGAAATAAAACTTGTCTGTGTATAAACTAAACCATTCCTAACTAAGTTAGAGTAAATCATCGATGATTAACACTCCGAAAAGTGTTCCGAAATCCGAAGTGGCTTCATGTTATAGCTTGCAGTGTTTCTACTGAGAACGGGGTCGTGCTTTCGTTTTCCTTCTCAAACTTTACCGGATTTGGACGCTCGATCCAAACTTCTTTTCTTGCAAGTACAGTAGAGACCCGCATAAAAGAACCTAGTTTAACAAGAACCTTGAGGCTGAAATTCCAAGATTAGAACTTTTTAAACAAGAACTCAGAAGAGGAAGACATTTCTATAGGCTTATATAATAATTCAAAAGATGGTACTTTACTTCCGAACTCCAAAATCGTTCACAATAAAAACTACATTAAATGAAGTATATTGAAAAGTCAAGTGAATGAAGTAATGCACTGGCATCCATAAAAACTGCACCAAAATACAAAAGCAACTTTTTAACGACCTTACAGGCTGGACTTAATAATGAGCCTCATGCAGGTTGCCTCAAAAAATCCCAGGTTCTTTTATGCGGGTTTCTACTGTTAACAAGTCTCTTTGAGAAACGTACCTAAATCACCGAGGTGTACCAAACAGTCTTGTGAAATGTAATAACAGGAACTGGCCTTTGGCTTTGGGCGTTGAATTGGCTTGCATTCTGAAATAAATGTCAAGTGGTAAATCTATTAAAAATATTTTCATTTTGCTACTGACAGAACGCACAGGCGTTGCATCTTTGCAAAACTTTAAAATGACTCGTTTAAATGTTATTGCTCTATTCTTTCAACCAAATTGATCGAAGGGAACTTTTTATGTAATTTTCCATAATGCAAGAAAGAGCATTTTTGAAATCATCATTATTTTCTGACTTACATTATTTCAAACATTTCTGCTAGTTTTGCAGTTGTAATGTTATCAAGTTGCTTAATCGTAAACCATAACAGCTACAGACTTTATTCTTTCTACCATCTTGTACAAGTACCTTTTGATTCAAATACAAAAATTCTTGAGGCGACATTGAAATATATGAAGGCCTCAGAACGTTTCCAATAAATTGCTAAAACCAGCATGGGCGTTGGGTCTTTGGAGGGATGGCACAGTTTCGTGTGGTCTTTTTGGGGATCTGATGCTTATGCTCTAACTCTCTCGTGTAAACCTTTCCTCCTTTATGTTTAGAGTGGCGTCGTCTGTTATGCCCGGTCGCCAATTACGACCGATTAGCAAGTATACTAGCTAGTTGGCTTTTTGATTATACTTTTTGAGGACAAATTCAAATTTGTGACAACACTTGATGGTTTCTCGTAAACTATTCGTGTACTTCAGAAGCATTTGAGTTGTGTCCAAACATTGGAAAACCTTCAAAAAATTTTGTTTTGAAATGTTCACAGGGGCACGGGTAGCAAACATGAAGATTTTATTGAACCTTTAAGAAACTCGTAAGAAACTCTGAGTACTAAAATCTATCTGAAAATTTAAAGGGGCTGGGTCACGTAACCGTAAACAAATCTGTTATGTTTATTATCTATATTGTTGCCCGCACGCGCCGGCACGCGCCCATTGTGTTCTGCAAAGATTTTAGTGGATGGGGTGAATCCACAATAAAGTTACTTCTAAAAATCCATCAATATCTTTGCAGTCTTACAACATATGGTTGTCTCGTTTGTTTCTCTCTGAAGTTCAAGAGTTCATCTTCTAAATAGCACTTTCATTTTGAGAAAAATAGTGGAAAATCTGTGATATGGCCTGTCAAAAAAACTGCAAAATCGTCGTTTCGAAAGAAGTTTGTTTACTTTACGTGACCCAGCCCCTTTAAAGAACATTTCAGTTTGGCCCAAATTCTTGCGCTATTATGAAAAATATGTGCACATCTGTTTTAAAAAGTGCTTGTAAATTCATTGGAATCTTCCTATTTTGCAAAAATTTATAATCAACAATTGGAAATTATTTTAAAAAGTAACACAAACCTGGAAGAATTCCTAAATTGATGGCTTTTGTTCGAAATGGAAGATCGAGATCATGGCATTCGCAAAATTCTTGCAATAACTGTGAAAAGAAGATCAAAGAAATGAAATTAAATGAAATATAATGACGAGATATATCAAAAATATCAAACTGAAAGGATGAATTTTCAAAATGGCGGGAAAATCCTCCTTTCTAGTATGGTATCAAAAGTTTCTTAATTTATTTCCTTTTTCAAATTACACATTTGCACATACAGTGATCCAGCAAATGTAATAAATGCAGAAAAATGAAAGTTCTCAAAATCAATCACGCTGTAGCTCATTTGAAAGAGCAATGATTGGCAATTAAAATAAAAGAAGAATCGTTTAAAAATCGGACCTATGAGAGCCAAGATAGAAATCATAAGTTTACAAATTTGAATTCGAAAAAAGACAAACACTCGATTCAGGCTAATTTCAAAATTTAATTTCTCTGCTCACACAACTCTGATTCTTGAAATCATTTTTTAAATATTGATTGCATTTATCTCAGCATTATGTGTGTTTCATGTTATTGAAAACGAGTGGAAAATTTTCGCGAATTTTGTGTGAATAAAAGGTAGACAGAAATCCATCCCCTACAGTAAAAAAATAATCAGTGATTGCCGTGACCAGGATTCGAACCTGGGTTATTGCGGCCACAACGCAATGTACTAACCACTATACGATCACGGCCATGCTTCCACGTGAGGAAAAACGAGGAGGTATTCTCCGAAGGATTAGCAGGTGGCTGTGAAAGGCAGTTGGCTTTCCTCCTGTGCAGTGGCAGTTTAGAATAAACGTAAAGAAACTAACAATCTGGGCCACTACTGAAAGCTTCTTCAAGTTATCAGATCTGTGCCCACCAAAACATTTCAAAACAAGGTGTTTTGAAGCCTTTCCAATGTTTAGACATTACTCAAGTACTTTCCAAGTAATATGATACAGGAAAAAAGTGAGAATAAAGAAAAACATGCTTGAGTTTCTTAATTTTTGGTGATCCGAGAGTCTGAGTTTCATATAATAAAAATACGTGTGTGTCCGGAAAAATACCATAGAAGCTCTCCACGTATTTTTTATAAGGGGCTGCCCATACACGTATTCTTTATAAGAAACTGCCGATAAGAAACTCAACTCTCAGATCACCAAAAAATTAAGAAACTCCAGTACTGGGAATATTTAAGTTAAGAAACTATTTATTTTGACAAAGGAAATATTTGGCAAATTTTTCTTTAATTTCACTTGTTTCTTGTATCATATTACTCGTACTTGAGTAATATCTAAACATTGGAAAAGCTCAAAAACCTTTGTTATGAAATGTTCACGAGGGCACGAGGGCACAGGTAGTGAACATGAAGATTCAAACCTCTAAGAAACTCCTAAGAAAGTCTGAGTACTAAAAATCTGATGATTTTAAGAAACTTTCCGTACTGGCCCAAATTCTTATAAAAAAATACGTGTGATCGAAACTCGACTCTCAGATCGACAAAAAATTAAGAACTGCAGTACTGGGAAATAAAAGTCAAGAAACTATTTATTTTGACAAAGGAAATCTTTGACATATTTTTACTCTCTTTTCACTTGTTTCCTGTATCACATTACTTGGAAGGTACTTGAGTGACTAAACATTAGAAAAGTTTTAGAAGACCTTGTTTTGAAATGATCACGAGGGAACATTAGTGAACATGAAGATTGTCAGGCTTTATGCCACGTCAGATTATAATCTATTCGGACCATCAGATCAAGAGAACAAGAATACTATTTTATCTCACCTGAAGGTAGAAACCAACTGAGGCATCAATAAAGAAACACAGTTTAGCTTGCAATTCAGCTTTATCAGATCCCTGAAAAGTTGTGAAAATAATATATCAACATCGAAGATAATCTTCACCCACGGGTACTCGCTAACTTTCAATACGAGGAGGTCCATGCCACTATTTCCTTGCTGACCCCTAAATATTAAGCCTATTGTTTTGGCTCCAAATATTGAGTCTAATGTTTTAGAGACCTCAAATATTGTTATCTATTTCTGGGGCCTCTAAAATGTTTTTGAATGATTAAAATTTAAGCTTCTTGATCTTTCTAAGTTTTTGAATAATACCAAGACATTTATTTCATGATTCGCAGCTTCAGGGCCAAATTGCACGATTCTTCCTTTCTTCAAATGAGTGGACCCCAAATATTGAACTTTTGTCCATGTTGTAATTCACAGACCCCAAATATTGATTTAACGTAAAATTTCGGACCCCAAATATTAGCACGGACTCCCCCGTATTGAAAGTAAATGAGTACCCCCCCCCCTCCCTAGGAATCTTCATCCACACAATACAGTAAATCCCCGCATAAAAGAACCTACAAAATAAAAACAAAGAGGCTGTTTTCCAATTATGCACGTTGTAATCAAGAACCTGTTTCAGTTTGATGGAAAATGTGTTCTTACATAGGGGAATCAAATTTGATTTTGGATTGTCGTTATTGAGTTAATTTTTTTTCCAGTTGGCTATTAAAGTTAGAATCTCCACCCCTGCTGTTTGTAAACTTAGAATTAGTTATTAGGTCCACAATACCTTTGCCAAACAAGCAACAGGGTTAAACATCTTTGGTGAAGACTCCGAAAGGCCTACCCAAGGCGCCCTTCGAATAGAACCGTTATACCTTGAAATTAGTCTTAGTTAGCCTCAGCCAAGAAATTAGTCGCGTCGCAAGGCAAGTAAGAACTATATGCATGTCTCTCGTCTACGAAGTTTGTGCGTTGAAATTTGGAGCCTTTGATCACAAGTATGAGCTTTTCTGCAAACAGACAAATAGGTCACTGATGCTTTTAAGTTCAACCACATCTGATTTTGACACAGAAGCAAGTTCAATTTGACATAGAGACTTATAGCACGCAGGATCTTTAAGAACTCTTTAAAAAATTGTTAAAAACTCTGTAAAAAAATTTTGAATCTATAAAAATTGCAAATATAATTATCGGGTGAATAAAGAAAAATCTAAACGTTTGCAAGCAATTTAATCAAGTGTTTTAGGTCCTCTTTTGGGCATTTTATTTTTCAAGTAAGATCTAAACTAAATATACAATACATGTGACCAGAACCCTTCATTTATGCAGGAAATCTTCTTCGAAAATACAAGTCACTACAATATGCGTAACAATTATGAATGTATTCAACCAAGAGTGAGATCTGTCAACAACGGGACAGAAAGCGTCCGATTCAAAGGTCCGCAGCTGTGGAAAACGTTACCATCAACAATTCGCAATTCAGAATCCCTTCGTGAGTTTAAAATAAAGATAAAACATTGGTACGGAGAAAGTTTTCCATGCAAATTATGCCGCATTTTTATTCCGCATTTGGGCTTTTTATGATAAATATTTTCAGATATCTACTTTTATACTGCTTTTATGCTTTTATATTATATACTTTTGATGACTTATAAATATTTTATCCACTACTTTCTTATGTAATATTTGTATTTTAAAGTTTTAACGTTGGAATTAATTAGCTGATTACTTTTAGCTATCTTTGTATTTTTATCCAACGATAAAGAAATTGATAATAATAACAAAATATTGGTCCCATCCACAGCGAGAAAGGAAATGCTGTCACCTTGTTCCCATTGCAGATCCGGCTTTGTAACTCGAATTTGCCTATATTTTGAGAGCTTATAAAAGAAGAGGAAAATTACAAAATAGTCTTGTTCTTCGGCCTTCAACTTGAATCATTCATATCCGTCAAGTACTCTTGTTCCTATCAATTTTCGAAAGCATGTGCATTTTCCTGGTTCACCCACTAGCTATCAAAGTCCATGGAAAGAATATTTCAAACATCTTACCCTCTTTTCCTTCAGTCGTTGTCTCAAATAGTCAATGTGTCCTTTGAATGCATTATTCCATCTGCAGAACAAAACGTAAGATAAACATAAAATCCATCATGTTATTGAATTTTTTTTATAAGCTTTATTCCACAAAAAGTATAGCAAATAGGAAACTTCCTATTGACAGTACAGTAAAAACCTGCACATACGAACATCGTATACGAGCATACAGCCTGAAATCTTCAATATTCACTCCTTTATGTAAGAAATTATTCACCGTGACTTTTGCAAAGGTTCTTATTTTCCACAACAAATGCATTGATATGGCTCTCAGCTGTGACAATCTGGAACATTAATTTGATACGAAAACAAAAATTAACACTAGTCTACTCCTCAATCATCTAAAACGATCCCATCACATTGCTAATGTTCCGTCCTCTATCATAGCATTTTGATTTTAAGCAGAGACATTCTAAAGACCGCAAACTTGAGGAAAACATTTAAGAGACCTTAAGATTTACTGTAACCCTTCAGACGAAGAATGCTCGATTTTTCACTTTCGTCATAATCTGATGGTATAAGTATTTGAGTACCGTTTAAACCAACTCACTTCCAGAAGTAGCCGCAATTACTTGGAAATTTGAGCATCTTAAAGGGAGGAATCCTGTTGATCAAAATTTGCGGGAATATACATTAGGGGATTAAAGTAAACTCACTTGATCCTGCAGCAACGTTCATAACATCCCATGCTGCTTTGTAATTGACATAATGCGTTACCAAGACAGCGCTTAAGCCTTATTGCTTGACCTTTCATGCATAATCATTTTTCCTACAATTTTTGCTTCATTTTGATAAAAGCCTGATTTCTTGAAACAGGATTCCGGAGTTCTGGTGGGTACTAAATAATCTGTGTGTACCCAACAGGCCAATCAAATCCCTTGAAACTTGGCACACAGGGTCACAAAGCATCTAACTACGAAACTGTGTCAGCGATTTCTGATAGATGCACTGGTCTGATTTTTACAAAGAATTGAAAAATAAACAGTCGTGGTCCAACAATGATCGATGGGGTATACAAAGCTTTTTCGCAAGGGTGGTCGATTTTGCCTAAAATCTAGAATAAATCATTTGTGATTTCAATAGATCAACTGACTATATTCTTATACTGAAGGGTTACAGTAACCTTAAGGACCAAATTTAATAGCCTACAGCCTGATTTCGTGAATGTTATCAATTACATAAGAACTAAAACAGCTTGGTTTGAGAAAGGTAGGTTCTTATATGCAGGTATTTACTATACTGCTATCAAGAAGCCTAACATTACGTTGCGAGATAAAGCACAACAACCACAGTCTGTGTACAGAAGGCCTCAAACAGTTCCCGTGTCAGCACTGCCTAAAAGTTCATAAAAAGCAAACGAAATGCGTTCAAGGTAAAGAAAGGAATAACCTTAAAACTGCTTTTTATTGAAAATTCCCCTTGGTCTGCATTTTGGTTATTGGCTGTATAACGTGAGGACAAAGCGCATAACTCGATTCCACCGAATAAAACATCCGAGTTCAACGACTTCTGCGAGTTTCGCTCAGGGCCGTAGCTACATTGGGGGTGCTGGGGGTGCGGCACCCCCCCTGGCCAAATCTCAGTCGGCAAATCAAGTAAAAGTTACACTCAGTCGGCAAATTCCTGAGATCGGAACAAGAGCAGTTCAGCCTTGCCAAGTTACGTTACGTCACAATACAAAGTTCGTTAACGTTAATTTTGCTCAGCAGAATTTCTGCTCGTCGTTTAGATTACGAGAACGAACATTTTTTGTAGCCTTATTGTTTTTATCTAACATTTCTGTGAAGCTCTGTCGTTATCACATTTTTTATAACTGTCCAGGCACCAAGGAACAGACATTCCCTTACCAGAGGGTAACCAATATGATTTTCGGGAATCGGGAATCGCCACTTTTTTGGAGTTATGAGCCGGGAATCGTCAGATTTTTCAATTTGGCAACAGCTTTCGGGAAGCAGGATTGGCCCATATTGAAAAACTGGGGCTAGATTGATTGCTTCAGCCTCACGTGATGTGCCTCATTTCGGCAGTTGCGTGGCCACGGATGGGGGGGATGGGGTTGTCAAAAGATGGTCCTCTAGGTTCTTTCAAAATGAAGAGAAAGTAGTTGTGTATAGGCAGGGAAGGGTAAGACTTTTTCTGGGAAATGCTGGATTCTGACTGGCAGAGTCATTTTAAGTAAAGGTTGGTGTTTGAAAATTATTCCACATGAACTATCATGTAATTGTCAAGTCATCCATTATGGGAGCAGGCAGATGGATTGTTAGAATCGTTCTAGGATAAGGTAAACATGCGTTTGCACAAAATTTTCCTGAATGTTGTGATTCATAGATTCATAGATAATTGTTACAAATTGGCATTCTAAGCCAAAGAAAACTGTGTTTGCTCAAAAAGTTTTCTGGGGATGTTATAATCTATAAGATTACCTGTTACAAAATGTTCAATTTTAGCACCACTGATGTTGGATCGCTAGAAGTGTTCTAAGCCAAAGTAGAGGGCGTTGCATCAAAATTTAGCTGGGAGCTTCGCCCCCAGACCCCTTCATTTTAATACCGTCCCCCTTAATTTGCACTGGCCACGACGCTGCCCATTGCATTTGATCGCATATTAAAGTCCCTCATCATGAACTGCTCTAGAAGAGGATGGAAGAGACTTTGGAAATAATGTTAAATTACGATAAAAAAGACGTACATAATGTTAAACCAAGATGTTATAAAGTTCTTTATGATATCTTGCTTAAACTGAATGATAATTCTAGTCAAAAGCAGAGGGAATGCCTCTCCGGGTACGATCAAACGTCGTGAAAATGATGAATCTAGGTTTTGATGTACTTTAGGAAAGACAGCGGGAATTCGGTAAACAGTCCTGACGGGCTGGGGCGCTTCAGCCCCCCCCCCCAATAATTTGCTGCAGTCCGTTAAATTTTGTACACGAAAAAGGCTGTGAAAGCCAAGCTCTTGGAAATGAAGATTCAAACTTATTTGTATTCGAGGAAGTTACCAGAATGCATCAAGCTATCACTTTCAAGTTTCATATTATTATGCAATTCAAAAATGATCTATATCCTCGTGAAATTGAACTCCTATTTTCAAAATTTTCCTGGAAAGACCGTTCCGTGACAGGCCTGACGGGAATCAGGAATTTGGCTGAAAACGTAACGGAAATTCGGGAGCCTATTGGGTACCTTCTTACCAGAACAATATCTAAATCAGTGGCGTGGTCACGGGGGGGGGGGGGGGTATGGGGGGCAATTCCCCCCCCCCACTTTTGTCGAAAGATGGTCCTCGAGATTCCTCTAAAACCGAGGAGAAAATAGCTGGGTATATGTTGGGTAAGAATTTTCCGAGAAATATCAAATCTTCCATTTTACCACTGGCAAGCATGACATTGGGAGAAGCATTCTAAGCCAAAGTAAAGGATCCTTCTTCAAAAATTTTCCTCGTGCTCTGATTCATAGGATAACTGTTACAAAACGATCAAGGTTTCCTCGTCGCTAAAGGCAAGCATGATATTGGGAGAGGCATTCTAAGCCAAAGTAAAGGATATTTCCTCAAAAATTTTCCTCGTGCTCTGATTCATAGGATAACTGTTACAAAATGATCAAGGTTTCCCCGTCGCTAAAGGCAAGCATGATATTGGGAGATGCATTCTAAGCCAAAGTAAAGGGCATGGCCCCAAAATTTTCTTTGGGGCTTCGCCCCCAGACCCGCTCATTTACATCCCTTCCCCCACTTAATTTACCCTGGCCACGCCGCTGATCTAAATTCAGTGTTAGATATCGCCAAAGCTAACGAGAAGTTTCAATTAGTGAAACAAGTTGGCTTCTCGTGTATCATGTTAGAGCCCCTTGTGAAAGGTAAGGGAAAGTAGAAATGGAAGGGTTTCTCAAAGGAGAGGAACTTGAGCCTCTCAACAAGAAGTATGTGTATGTGACAAAAAAAGTCCACGCTCAAAAGCCACTCCCAACAGTCGGCAAATTGAGAGCTTGCACCCCCCCTAGCTTGATATCTCTAGCGACGGCCCTGGTTTCGCTTTCTAGACCTAGCCTGTCAGGGAGATGATTTGTGAAATTCAGCCTAGGCTACAGTATTTATATGAGAAAAACTGAATATCAGCTTAGATTGAAGTGTTTATGTGGGAGATTTTTATTTCGGCTACCTGATATAAACGTTCAATATTCAATCATAAGGTTTTAACCATAAATTTGCAAATGAGTGAGATCTTTTTCTGCCAAAACAGAGCCATCCCAGGCTAACATACACAGGCCCTATACAACTGCATTCTGTCACAGGGTCATAAGCATACCAGCAAGGGGGCTGGGAGGGCGGCAGCCCTCCCAACGTTCGAAAGCTTTTCAAAATTCAGCCTTTTCAGGCAAAAATCTGCAATTAGTCGGGCAAAGGTAAACAATGGTATCTTTATCGGTCAGCCCCACTAAGTTTTAGCTTCCGATACACTTATGCATAAAATGGTTTTTCAATGTAAATATCTGATATCATTTCAACTTCCATGTATAAGATACATAATAATTCACTTACAATTCAAGTTCAACTTTTCGGTCAAGGGCATACTGAAGGTCTGAGAGCAGGATCGTCTTGTAGATGTCTTGCAGGCTAAGAGAGAAAGAAATAAATATTAATGGATTCAAAACTGCTTGATTTTAATAAATCCCTATTTATATATTTATTTATTTATTTTTTATCTATTTATTTATATTTACATGACAAAACGAAAAAATGCAATAGGCAACTGAGAACATAAGTCAACACACAAAAGAAAGCATCAACAAAAACAAATCGTTTATTTTGCGACTAGTTCCGTCTGTTCATGCAGACTCTTCAGGCTCAAATGATAAATTCTATACTCTATATATATATATTCTATCTAAGATACTAAGATACTGAATTTGCAAATATAAGATACTATTAATTGTTATCACAATTAACTTGACATTTGTTTGCACACATTAAACGCAAAAACTTTCCAATGAATAAATTTCGAACAAAATATTTTCGAAACAAAACATTTTCGCACGTCTTCCCACAGAATTTTTGACTTTTTTACAGAAATTTCTGACGACTTAGAAACAATGCATTTTCAGTTTATTTCTAATTTGTTTATCTACAAAAAGCCATATAGTTTCAGTTTCATATAATTCCAATTCCACCACATATACCGGGTGACCAAGAAAAAAGTGACCCAACGCAATCTGTTATAGAAAAAAAAGTAAGTGACCGATTGAAATATTTCAAACGTTGTTCTATCACCAAGAGACTAGCCTACATTATGAGTATTTCTTGACATTTTTTGAACACAGTAAAGTTCCTGAATTAAGGATTTTGATGAAAAGGGCAGGCGTGAAATGCTCAAAAAGTCATCAAAAACAGGGGATCGATTTAAAGCCATTTCAGATCTTCAAAACAATGAAGAGCGTGTTTCATTTTGCCTGAGAATATTTTCAAATACCTAGGGACTATGAAATTGCTCTGAAGACTTCCGACTGGGTTGCCTATTCCCAGGTTGACATGAAACACACTCCTCGTTGTTTTGAAGAGTTGAAATGGCGGTAAATCGATCCCCTGTTTTTGACGACTTTTAGAGAATTTCAGGCATGCCCTTTTCCTTGAAATCCTTAATTTTGGAAATTTACCGGACCGAAAAAATTGCGAAAAATACTCAAAGCATAGGGTAGTCTTTTAGCGACAGAACAACGTTTGAAGCATTTCAATCGGCCACTTATTTAATTTTCTGTGACAAATTGCGTTGGGTCACTTTTTTTTTGGTCACCCGGTATATCTACATATCGTACTATATCTTAAATTCTCGAAGGGTTCCTCTGTGCAGAAACATGCACAAATAATCATTGTTGACGATAAGAATGATTGCTAAGATGGATTTAGTTACAGAAAATGTAATGCTATCTCACTAATTTTCACTCTCGGCATATTCCTTTTCAATGCAAAATGTCTTTTGATCAAGACATTATGTTTTCAAACAGTAAGAATGACTTACTACAATTTCTCCATGCTGCAAAAAGTTTCCGACACTAAATATTTCTGAATACAACAAATTTTGGACACTAAAAAATGTTCGGATGTTTTAAATGTTTGAAAATACGATATAATGTCTGAAATTTTTTCGCGTTTAATCATAGTATTATGGTTTGATGCATGACAACAACTAGATTGAAATGAAAAAATAAAATTTTTTCCTTGAAAGAAAATAACAACAGGCAAAACAAACAGTAGCAGGCCTTGACATGTTTACAACCACAAAGACCCCAGGAAAATTTCTAACATTTAAAGAATGCTTAAGAAATGTAGGAAACTTAGGCCCAGTTTAAACATCGTTCTTTGCCGTGCCGAATCTAATAAATGCTGCTGAAAACTTCTAAGTGTCAATTAAATTCGACATAAAAACGATATCTAAATCACCTGCCGTTTTAAGTAGATAAAGCGGCAGGAGCTCACCAGCTCTGTCGTATCAAACGGCAGAAAAACGACTTTATTAAACATCATATTTCGGCCGCATTTAATTAAATCTATTCTAGGCCGTGGTTCGCGGTTCCTACGTGTGATCAGATTCTAACAATCTTAATTTCAATCCGACACGGCAAAAAAACGATGATTAAACTAGGCCTTAATCTTGAATTCCTGTAGAGCAGTAACTTTGGAAATTACCATATTAAAATAATGTTTAACTTCATCCTTTTAAATTTCAATTAAATTGCAGTTGAACAAATTCTGCTAAACATACGTCTAGTGTACTGTGTGAGCCAGAAAAAAGTTTCCACTTTCGAAAATTCATAGCACCAATTATGCTGGACGGATTTGAATGTTCAAACTCTAGCTGAAAGCCAAAAAGACCAGAATGATTTTGTGATCTTTCTTGCATTTTTATGACCACTGAAATTCGACTTTATAAAAATTTCTTGCCTGCAAAATGCCTGAAAAGGGCAAAAAACACTTGATCAATTTGTTCACGCAGAACAATATGCAAGGGAATTTTACCTCTCTCAGGAGCTATAGATGAGTTATAGAAATAGATTTTCAAACAAATGTTGAAGATTCTCAACCCAATGGCAATAAATATGCAGAAGATATATAATAGATACATCTCACCCAAGAAAAATCGAACTTTCTTCGTTGCGCGATGCAATTAATTTTCTAAGATCCAATAGATGTTTCAGGCCTTTTTTCAGGCATCTTGCAAAAAGGCAATTTTCCTAAAGTGGAATTTATCAATATTTCCAGTACTCCTGAAGACGAGATAAAATTAGAGAAATATCTCAATCCATCAGCTATCAATTAAAATTTGATTCATTCCAATCCATCAAGGCTCTTTGTGCTGTGAAATTTCAAAAGTGGGAACCTTTTTCTGGTTCATCTGGTACACTGGGTGAGTCAATAAGAACAATCCCCATTTGAAAGGCTATTGCTCGCTGGATAGCAACAGGCGTGCATAATGTTCAAACCTCCCTGGGAGCGGTAGAAATTCTCTGAAAATCAGCCTGCATATCAACTTTGTACAGCTAGGGTAGCAAAGCCTATTACCAGAACCAGTGATCAAACACATGGAGCAACGAAACGATTAATCATATATTCAACAGCAGAACATGAGCAATTTGTACTATTTGTTTGCTATTATTCATCATCTTACTGCAATTACATTTCATCAAAAACAATTTTAGAACAAACTGCCTGCAAAATATTGCTTTGGAAAAAGCTGCCTGGGAACTTTGTTCCCACGTTCCCATGTTTATGCACGCCTAGATAGCAACGTGATGATATTGGCCCTTCCGTTGCCCTGAAGATGCCCTAGTGGGCGAAACTAGTCAGCAGAACATACTGGAACCACAAAAAGAGCAGAAAAGATCAAACTGATGTCTGCTCTCTTATGTTGTTGTACCTCTTCTTTCACCATAAACTAATATTGATGATATTGGCAAATATACCATTTAACAACGGACATGTTCCAACATATCTTAAGATTTACCTGGATGAAATTGGTCACTCTGTTCTGATTTTATAAGGGATTTTCTCATGAAATTACAGTGCCTTTGATAAACCTTTAAAATGTGTAGCATTTTTACCTCACAGCAATTACTTGAACGCGCTTTAGCATGTGCCATCCTCTTGAGAGGATGAGCAAGTCTTCCTGTCGTTCTCACTCATTTTTGCAGGTTTCCTTAAATGGGCTTTCTGCAGCAAAACTCCCATATCAAAAGGAAAGGAGTGACAGATGAAAACTAGGTAAATTACTGAATATAATTGAGCATATTGCCTATGAAGCAAGACAGCTTTCAATATAACATTTATTGCTTTGATATTCAGAGAGCAGTGCTATTCCAAATGGGGATTGCTTTTATTGACTCACCGGTATATCTAACAAATGCATGTTTGATTCTTTATCATTTAAACAACAGAAACTTACTTTTTACGAGCAACAAATTCTTCTGAGAAATGATCTGTGGTCTCTGCATATTTTCCTAGGCAGAACAAAATGATACTTTATAAATCTATGATATGAACTGGAACATAAGAACAAAGGGAATCTGGAGGGGCTGCCTGACTTGAATGTCATTATTTATGTTTACAGATATTTCATAGGGGGCTTCTCAACTAGTATAGATGGTTCCATTGCATCAATATAGATAATGAGAATTAAAATATGCACCACCAGTGGTCAGGAAGTGCACGCAATATTTGTTCATTCTTCCCCCACGTGCAATAAACTTATGCCTTGTTGGCTAAGGCCAACAATGAAAATGATGTTCTTCTGATCCAGGTTACATAAATATTACAGAAAATGGAAAAGGAATTATTGCACATTTACTTCATTGTTGACAAATGACTTTCCAGCATCTTGAATATTTGTGTGACGAAGTTCCCCTTTTTAGTTTCCGTTAACAATTTGGTATTTACCTTTCTACGTACAGCAATTTCACTCAAATCATTCACTGCATTTCTGCAAAAGTTTTACAAGCAAGAAACTCACTGTTTGTACATCACTAAAATACACCTTTTCAATAAAGGGGCCTTGTTTTGAAAATTTACAAAATCTCTTCATATTTCTTCATATAAAATGTTTGGTCTCAAATTCAGATTTAGCATCCAAATTTTAGTCTGATTACAAATTCCCATATTCCAAGTGCTAACGAATTTGTTTTATGATGATAAATGAATTTGAAAATTTATGAATATGAATGATGACTGAGAGAGTGTACAGTACAGTTACACCCTGAACAATTTCATTGTCAAATCCCACATAACTTTCAAATTTATCATCATCATCATATTAAAATCGCAAAACTACTGGGTGTCCCCAAAAAATACTCCTGCTTGAAAAATCACCAATGTTTGATTACATGACCGATGTTCAATTTTCCTTTTTTGCCAAGTAGATCAAGGACCAAATATTTTCCCAGACATAGCTGATCTTGTAATTGGTTTAAAATTAGCAAATTCAGCTCTTTTTAGGGCTACCTGGTTTTGAATCATACTGCAAAAAAGCATTTATGCTTGCCAAATCGATTAGTTTGTGCATATAAAGCTTCTAGTTTGGTCATAAATGAAAGAAAGAAATGCACACTATCATTGGAGACCTTGATGACGATGAAGAATCTGAAAATTTTGACTGTTAAGCAAGATTGAGCTCAAAATAAGGTTTTTCAATGTGTAATTTTCCTACCTCGTTGCATCAAAAGCAAATTTTTTAGCATCTGTAAAATGTTTGGGTCTTTGACAAAACAAGTTAAAAATAAAATCTTCTCAAAGGTTTGATAATCAATTGTTGGTGATATTTTAAACAGGAGTACTTTTTGGGAAAACCGGCAGGATTATGAAAAATTGAATGTAGATTAATTCTGAGTGCTGAATCCAAATCCATGGTCTAAACTTTTGAAGGAAGAAATGGTCAAAAGTTTCCACAAATGAGGCTGTTAATTGAAAAGGTGAATACTTGACAATAAAATTTATTTTTAACTTAAGATCATAATATGAATCAGCAATCAATCTTACCAGCTATGTTGGCCTTCAAGCCCTCTGCTTGTCTGTGAAAAATAATGTAAATCAAAAATCAGAATCCAGTCCATAGAAATTGGAATGCAATACAGGTTTACCATCCAAACACATTTGAAATATTATCAGTAAAACATTGCTTTGCATACCTAAAAATACAAAGCTTTGAAAATTTGGTATCTGCTTTTCTTGAAATCTGCATGCCGAAATTAACATCATTCTTATCGGAATCTTGCATATTGTTGGAGAAGCTTGGGTACTCTGCGTGAACCAAGGTAAAACGGTGGTGCAATAGGCATCAAACAAGGAAAGCATGTATTAGTGAGCCTCAAAACTGTTTGTTATTTTAATCTTTGTTAAACACTTAATTGTTTGCCAATTTTTAGTCTTATAAAAAATACACACATGAAAACTCTTTAAGGGCCTGTTTACATGCGAAACTCAAACCAGTTGAAATTTCACCCCGATCTGAATATTGGCCTGATAGCTTATTTCCCGTTACGTTTACATGCAGTTTTGCCCTGCTCTGAGATGGTTGTTGTTGTTCATTGATGTATTGAGCGCCAACAGAGATAATCTATGGCACAAAGTAAAACAATAGGCCAATTTGAACTTTGAACCTGAGACAATGCATCTCAAACTGATTTGAAAATAGTTTGCGTTTACATGGTGTTTTCAAACCGGTTTGACATTTCAAACCGATCTGAACAGGGAGTTGAGTTTCACCCGGGCTTGAGTTTTCCATGTAAAGGCTTTAAGGGCTTTGACCACACAACGAGTTCAACTCAGATCAGGGTGATATTTCGAACCGGTTTGAGTTTCTTGTGTAAACGGGCCCTAAGTTAGTTGACAGTGATACATACAGTAGCTAGCTCCAGGACTGTATATGCAAGTGTAAATTACCCAATTGTATTGATGATTTTGGCATGTGCATGGACTTTGTTAAGAGAGGAACAATAGAACTCATACACATTTTTATCCTATTTATAAACCCACTTTGCATACTGCACACAATAAACATTCCTTTCAGTTAAATACAGGCCTTATCCATATTGGAAAACATGTACGTTGTGCCAGAGATGTCCCGCATGGAACAACATCGAAAACAACAGTGGAGTGGAACAATTATTGTTTATTAGGCAGAGAGAAACAACTGGTGTGGCATAAACCTTTGCTGTTGCAAAAACAAACGTATCATCCAGCAGAGGCCTGACCAGGCTTGTACACCTCTCCTATGAAGACCTCCCCTAGGATTCCAAAGTCCTAAATTCCATGTCACAAGGAAATAAAACAACTGAAATGCGCAGGGGGGACTTCCCCTTTGTTTTGTCTCCATCATATCAATTAAAACCAAAAAACATGAACATTATCATTTCAACGCATATTCGGGAAACATAATATTTAGTTTAATTTCAACCATTACCTCCATTAAACATGAAAATTAAAGAAGTATAGTCGACTTGTGTCGTGCTGAATTGACCGCACAATGTTAGCGTGACCGTGGCCTGCCATTTGTCTGCAGTTTTTATGAGGATGGGCCTAAGTTCTTTCTTATTGCCGACAACTAACGACTTCCCTTGAAGCTCCTAGCATTTTATTTCTGCCACAAATTATCATAGCTTGTGGATTAAACATTCATTTAATGAATTCTTAACCTGATGCGAATAAAAAGGATGATAAAATAATGAGAATTATGCAAAATATTTACCTAAAAAGTTGAGCACTTGCGGCACTTGTCACCGCTGCAGACACCATTTTGGATGTGAAAGCATCTCTCCCTCGGTGCCCTGTGTGTTTAGAGGATGAACTTTGGACAGAGGGGGACAGAGAGGGATTTCAGCTGACAAAAAGAGTTGATGATTCATTTCAATGACATGACATGTCACAGTGATGGTGGTTCTGCAATTTTTAAAGAGCCACTATCGCCCAGGGTCCTTTGCATGCACGCTGCAATTCCACATTGCAGTAGTTGAATTGATGAGAAGTGAAGCTTGTGACACCTCTTCACGACGATGCTGCATGCTGGCCGCAAAAGTTAAACCACTATAACACTGCTCGACAACGCCTGCAAAATATGATGTACTTGCCCTCCCCCCCCCCATCTTTAAGTTCATAAACAGATATCTAAAGTCTGTCTCGATTGTTTACAAGAATATTTCCTCTGTCTCTCGCTTTCCGTATTATCTCGCTGAGTCCAAGCATTGTTCACTCCTTGATGTCATCCACCCACTGCTTTTCTGATCTGCCTCTTCTTCGTTTCCCTTCTACAATCCTCTCAAACGCTTACTTTCTCCATAGTACAGGTCAAAGCTATCTGCATCTGCATGCTGTTCATTCAGTCCAGTTCCCATGATTATCTAACTTCTCCGCTGGTTCTTTTACTCTTTCCATTGAATCAATACCACGGGGAGTAAAAAGCAATGTCTACTCAGTGACCTGTACCCAGTATATAAAATTAAACTGCTGATGCGTACGACAGAAAAAAAACAATGAATTCGATTAATGATTTGCATTTACAAGTATTTTTTACCCAGGGAGGGCATTCAGCACATGTACATACGGGGAGGTAAGTCCGATATTTTTGGGTCAGAATATTGCCGAAAGTGATATCTTTGGGCCCAAATAAACTGAGATTATGTTTTTGATATTTTGGGGCATCAAATATTGTCAAAATGATATTTCTGGGCTCTTTAGAGGCAATCCAGGCCTCAATTTGCATTGTTTCAGGATCTTTTATGTTCGTTTACAGATTTCAAGGCATAAAATGAGCTGATATTTTTGGGTTGTAATGAAGCTAAACTGACATTTTTGGGTTTCCTAAAAATTCTCGGATTGACCCCCTTCCGTATGCGCATGTGCTGAGTGTCACCCATGGGATTTTTTATAAGAAACTAAGAATTTGAGTCATCACTTAAAGCTTCTTAGAATTGTCAGATTTTGATTACTCAGAGTTTCTTGAAAGTTTCTTAAAGGCTCCATGTAAAGCAATTTTTATGATCTGTAATGTAATCAACTTGTAAGGTTTTTTAACACTCGGTAGATATCTCGGAAATAAACAATTTTTCTGGATTCGCTGGTGGATAGAGCTTTGTCACTATTGATATAGGTATGATAGAGGTAATAGTGCGGTAATAGCATTAGAGGCAATAGCATTCCAATATCATTCGTGACATGCCATGGCAGCATTTTGTAACCTGGCAACAACTGCAATTCACCTTAGCATCAGGAATTCCTCACAAAATGACTTGAGCATTCATCTATTTTTGGCCTTTTTTACATCCAGTGCCTTTTGTTTTTTATGTTTGACTGGAATCTTTTATGTAAGTATCTATTATGTTACATAAGTTAGGCAGTGAAGGAAAATTGAATAAATTTGCCTATGAAAAGTTTATTGTTGTTCATTTCTGACATCTCAGCTTAGAATAGAACAACAGCCAACCAACACAGTTTATGTAAACGGCTTTCTCTTTTCGGATACACGTTACCTTTTACCGTAAAAGATATTTAATTTTCAGCGACTCCAGCGGGGGAGGGCATAAATGATAGTTTTCCAGTTCTTTTACCCCATATTTTGCGGAATCATCAGCATATAATCTTGCGAGTCAAATACAAAAATTTGACACAAATTTTAACAAAACCATATCAAAAGTAACATACCAGTAACATGCAAACTTGTTTAGCTAACAACTAATCTCAAATCTTTGGTAAGCTCTAGACTGATGATATGGTCGTAGTTATCGCTATTGAAATACTGCCGGACGCTCCTAACTACGACTCATAAACAAACGCCATTATTTTGAAATGACTATACCTGCCTCGTTTCGATAAGAGCCTAGGCAGAAAAGCACAAACATTTGTAGTTTTCAAATGAAACACATTGATTTGAAAACTTAACAATAAATCAGTTAATGCTTAGCGAAAGCAGCAAAATAGTACCTACGTACAAGATTTGATATTGTCGCCAACTGTTTTCATGGTATTCTTGTTCGTAAGACTTTGTTCTGTCCGGCCAAGCTCCTTGATGTTGAAACTCTGCTTTGAGCTTCGAGTTTCCGTTGGTCAACATCAATCAATCGAATTTGCAGAGATTCTAATGGCGTTGTATTTGGTTATTTGGTTGTATACTTTGTACATGACTGTGTATAGCAGCCTCGTTCCCAAGGGCGTTCAAAAGTGAAAAAAGTCAGTCCAAAAATATTGCCGTAATATTATGAGTCCCAGTAAGAGCGGTCTCGGTCTGGCGTAATGGTCTCGTTTTGGATAGCGATTACTGGGACTCATCGTAATCAGTCTAGGTAAGCTCTGCCATTTGATATAAGTGGGGGCTTAACAGAGAGGGGGGTTAATTAAAATTTTGGTAGAAGAGAGCCCCAAGAGGTCTTATTAAAGAGAGGGCTTACCAGACCAGAGAGGAGGACTAAATCAAGCTTTTGCAGTGCTTTTACGGCATAAAAGAAACTGGTCTATAAGATACTGGTCTGTGTGTTAGATGCTAGTACTGAGATGACCACAATTTCATCTCAGAAGTAGTAAGAAACTTTCAAACTTAAATGAGGGGTACTTCGGGGGGGTCCCAATACCGCAATACCGCACGAAAAAGACACCAAATACCGCAATACCGCACCCAAAAATAGCAAAATACCGCGAACGCTAGAAAACTAAAAACATCGTTGTTAATACAGTATACCGGTCTGTAGCAGTTTGATTCCGACCTAAATCCACCTTCCTTCATCAAAATTTGTAGTTTGGTCTATTAGCTAGATCGTAGTTAGAGATTTTACAGACAAAACTGTGACGTGAGAACGGCGGGAAAAGTTTAATTGATGTGCTTTCAGTAAAACTGCATTGACAGCAGAAATTACGAAGATGTAGAACATATCAATTCTTTTTTAATATCGATTCTGCTACACAAGGGCTGACTTTTTCGCGAATACCAGATAAAAAGTTTATTCTGGCTGAAGCTTTTTTTACCCATTTCCAAATGTCGGTGTGGGTTCAGATGGTTATCAAAATCTACTTGTATGATTTTGTCTCATGAATAGTTTGATTGTAGATTTTGATGTCCACGTTTGGCTGTTTGGACAACTTTTAATGTGATCCATATAGCACAAATTCAGTTTTACCTTTTTTCAAGTTAAATGAACAAGTTATTTTCATGAAGCCAGTCTGCAACTTTTTGCAGTTCACTGTTAAGTAAATGTTGTATTTCAATTGAGTTCTTCCTTGCACAATATAAAACAGTATCGTTGGCATATAATATAATGCCAGCATCAGTGAGCGGAATATGGATTGCGCTGATTATCAGCCCAAAGAGAAGGGACCCCAGGATGGATCCTTGTGGTATACCGCATGTAACGTTTTCTTCGCATGAGCTGGTGTTATCAAATATTTAGTATTGTTTCCTATTAAAGAAATAATCACCTATCCATTGTAATTCCACATCATCTATACCATAACTTGGCAATTTTTCCAGCAAGGTTGCATTACGTACTGTGTCGAAGGCTTTACGAAGGTCAATATATAGACAGCACCACTAAGTAGCCCTTTTTCAACGTTCTGACTAAACTTTTCTGACAGTAAGGCAGGGCCGAAGCCCCCGAAGCCAGTGGGGGGGGGGCTGGGGGCGGAGCGCCCACCCATAAGGCCATTTATCGGAAATTTCACTCCACTTGTCGGATTTTTGTTGTTGTTACAGGCCCACATTTAGAAGATTTTACTGTGAAAATGATGCAAAGAACATGAATTTATTGACTTTCGAGGATAAATTTTGATATGAATTTTGAATCTACAGCATTTTTTTCTTCATATTGACCAATTTTGAAGGCTCCAACCTTGAGACTACAAAATAATTCCAAAATCTAGTCATTAAAGGAGCACATCAGTCCTTTCGTGCATGTTTTAACGGATCTTCCCAAAATTGGGGTTGTTGCTGTTGTTGTTGTTGATTTTAGAGCATCGGAAAAATTTTGGTTCTTTGCCCCCTAAGAATTAAGGCTGGTATCGGGCCTGCAGTGAGGTAACTGCATGTTGCGTAGATCTCCCTTGTCTAAACACAAACTGATGTAGGCACAATAGGCTATTCGATTCAAGGTACTGGGACAGTTGATTATAAATGATCTTCTAGATAACTTTTGATAGAGCAGGAATTACCGTGATAGGCGTATAGTTGTTCAACATTGTCGGATTGCCTGATTTGAAAATATGGGTGATTTCCTACATCTAAAGTTTTGAGTCGTGCAAATATTTTGATTCTTTTTCTTCAGATAAGAATGTTGCGTGCTCTTCTCCGCAGGCACCCTTTCAAGGTTGAGCAGGTGGAGCAGGCACAAGGAGAGAGGGACAAGGGACCACCCTCTTCTTCGTTTTTCTTTCCTCTATCAGTTCGTCTCGAAGATGCTTTCTTCTTCAACAGGAAAATGGCACTGCATGAAGTTTGGATGTTAATTTTCGTACAATACCGCATACCGCGCTGTGAATGCTCGATACCGCAATACCGCAAGTTTTTTCCGTCATTACCGCAATACCGCACAAAATTTACCCCCGATACCGCAATACCGCAAACCCCGAAGTACCCCTCTTAAATTCAACGATCTTATGGCAAATATGCTGTTCAACCCTTATTCTTGAGTACCATTAACTATGTTTTGAATGTAACAGAACACTGTTTCTTCCCAAAGTCCATAAGGTATTTTTCTTTTATACGTCAAGAAGCAAACTGTATTTACAGCATTATTAGAAACTAACTTGATAACGGGCTATGCTCGAAACGTCGTGCTTATTTAAATTCGCATCAAAGTGCTCATATTTTACTTTATTTACTTGTTTATTATTAGAAACTACGTGATATTCATAAATTCAAAAATTAGAAACAAATTAAGAAACTTTTGATATTAAAATGAGAAATCTTTTTAGCTGAATCAAGAAACTTTCAGTACTGTGGCCTGATTCGTGCTTTTTTGCAAAGGACTTGTGACACAATTTGCGAGATATTACCATTGATCCTGCCTTCGAGTGTTTAACTTGTAATTGTTCCAATTCTCAAGCACTCTTATTCAACAACTTACGATCAAAAACCGCTCCCTGAAATTTCTGATATTGAAACCAACAAAACAACGCTTGCGTTTGCAGTACCTTCATCATAATCGAGATAAATGCTGCGAAAAGTACAACGAAATTATTTTTGCTTGAATTTTAGATTTGAGACTGTGCATAATTGAAACCAGGTAAAACGTATGCGGGAAAGAAAATGAGTTATCGCAATAATCAAAGAGCCATTGTCAACCAAGGTTCTTTGCGGGCATGCTGAAATTCAGACTTCCTGAAAATCAAAGTTTGCGTTAGGTGCGTTAGTGGAAACCATGGATCCAGGAACGCCGGAGAGGGAGGGCGCGGGGGGGGCAAGCGCCCTCCTGCCCTTTCCTAAGTGCCCTTTCAATGAAAAACGATAATTTACTTTGAAACTTGATAGAAAAGCCGCCATAGCTTCATTCCCTTATCAGAAACACACCAGTAACGAAAAATGACTGGCAATTGCAACTTCGAAATAAATGCGATTTTATGCGATTCGGAATGAGGACATGTGGAGAAATAGCCGAACAATTTTGTGAAAGAACATTATTAATGTTCGTTAAAACGTTTTTGATAGCATATTTTAAGCCAATCTAAAGGGCGTGGTCACAGAAATTTTTCCGGGGGTGTACCCCCGGACCCCCTAATTTTTTAGGCTCGTTTTGCTCGCCTTCGGTCTCGATTGCCCTTACGTTCCTAGTCGCCCCCCTTGCCCTACCATCGCTCCGGCGTCCCTGCATGGATCCACACTGCAGTTGTTGAACTGATATACACGTATTTTTTTTATAAGAAACTGCCCATAAGAAACTCAACTCTCAGATCGCTAAAAAATTAAGAAACTCCAGTACTGGAAAAATATGAGTTAAGAAGCTATTTATTTTGATAAAGGAAATCCTTAACCCTAATCCATATGGGCTTTTTTTGAGCTACCATTTATGGGGGGGGGGGGGTGCTTTCCACCCCCCCTCTGAAAACTGCCTTAGACTCATCCGAATTCAATACAACTTGGCACAGTTATAGAACAGGTAATTTGTAGCTCGTAGCGTAATTTGGGTGTGGCTGCCACACCTTGTGACGTCACAGTGACGTCACGAAGCTGAAAATCTGTGAAAATCAGGCTTCCAAGTTGAATTCAAGTTTAATGAAGATTTTGCATGAACTTTGTGCAGTTTTTGGTTCAGTTTGTCAACATATGTGATTATAAAATAATATTTTATTGAAATTAACGATTTTTGAGTGATATTTTGGCAGAAATTAGCCAATTCTTATGACATCATTTGTGCGATTAATTTATTCTAGGTAAAAAGAGACCAAAATAACCTGCAAAATGGTGATTATCTATAACAAATGTATAATTAGAGTGTTTTTCATTGAAAAAGTTCGAGAAAACTTGAAAAAATTGCTAATTAGTCCAAAATGGCGGCCAAAATGACGTCATTATCAAAAAGTGCTGACATCATCAAATTCCAGAAATTCCGGTATCAAATTGAAGCCCTTTGATTGCTCATTCATTTGCTGTATAATACTTCATAATTAAATGTAATAATTCCATTAAAATCATTGAAAACAATGATTTTGCTGCTACCTCCTTCCAAATATGGGCATGTCACGTGACCTGTGAGTCCTATTGTTCAAAAATTTTTCCACCAAAATGTGGCTAATAGATAATTAGTAAAAGTCAGGGAGGCTGGGGGACATAGCAAACGTCGTTTAAAAACGCGGCAAATAAAACCTTGAGGGGGGGTGGAATCCACCCCCCCCATGTGGATTAGGGTTAACCTATTTTTAATTTATTCTCGCTTGTTTCCTCTATCAAATTACCATATTACTCGTAGGGTACTTGAGTAATGTCTAAACCTTGGAAAGGGTTAAAAAACCTTGTTTTGAAGTGTTCACGAGGACACAGGTAGTGAACATGAAGATTGTTAGGGAACCTCTAAGAAACTCGTAAGAAACTCTGAGTACTCAAAATCTGAAATTTTAAGAAACTTTCAGCACTAGACCAAATAAATTCTTAGTTTCTTATAAATAGAAATACGTGTATGGTTGAACTGTTCTGTGAGTTCAATAACTGAGCTGTTGATCTACCGGGTGCCTCAGAAAAAAGTACCCCCTTTTGACTGGAAATAGGAACCAAGCAATAAGATATCATTGCTCCCCGACTTCACAGCTAAATCTATCAATGTTCAACTTAAATGCACGTACCTTGCATTTAGAAATCGTCCACCAAACACCGGAGATACAGGCTCGCAAAGTCAAAATTTACAATGCACCCAAAACCAGAGGTTTTGAAAAAGAGCCTAGTCATGATTTGTATCGTGGACATTTTCCAAAGTACCTAAGTTTCCATGTTTTGCTTTTGAAAAGAATAAAAGATGCATGGACATGGCGCTTGGCGCTGATTAAACAAATATAGTAAAAATTTGGTAAGAGTGATAAAATCGTGCCACATCTCCAAAATAAGCGTGCATGTGCTCCTTTTCCTCTTCTTTAATACAAAACACTTGGGATCGAATGCAATGCAAGGACCGTTTCCTCACAAGAAAAGTCACTGCAAGAACAATTGAAGTAGTTCAAAGTATATATCTTTTTAAAAATAAAAAGTAAAGGTCAAAGTCGAAAATGCGTTTGCAAAATGCCTGTTTGTTGTCAAAGTATGACTAGGCCATTTCTCAAAACTTCTGGTTTCAGGTGCACTCCAAATTTTGACCTTGTGAACTCATATCTCCGGTGTTTGGTGATCAATTTGCAAATACATGTGCATTTAAGTTGAAGACCAACAAATATAGCCATGAATTCAAAAAGTCCCGAAATATTATCGTTTTGTTGCCTTGTTGAGTCAAAAGGGGGTACTTTTTTTTGAGACACCCGGTATAGTTTCCATTTAGGCCAAATATGATTCTCAGACAATGTGAAATTTCAGCAGCGTTCCCGCAAAGGACCCTGGGTGACAATGGCACTTTAACACGTATTTATTCTGGTTGGTGTGAACTAAACTGCACGCACCACTGGACGCCACACTCAAATATGAAAACAAAAGTTTGTTTACAAACAAGATTGTTGATGTGCAATGCATCTTGACGAGGATTGCTTGTGGGTACACAGCACAGGAAGGCCTATGATCGTTCATTAAGAACTTATTAATTCCTTTACTGCGCATATTAGCAGAAAATATATTCTGACGTGTTTCATCTGCATAAGAAGCCAGGCCTGCCAGGCGGCTGGGGCAGTTGTCCCCCAACAGTGGAAAATTTTCAAAAATTAGGCTTTTTCTACCCTGGGTACCAGACTCTCTGTTTTTATGTTAGAGAGGCTGGTACCCAGGGTAGGCTTTTTCAGGCAAAAGGCAAACATGTTGGTAAAAAATCGACTTTTTATCGCGCATCCACGCTTGTGTTCATCTGTGAAATAGACGTTTAGTCGAGAGTGCAGTATTTCCTTCTTCTCTCTCAAGAAAATATTTATTTCACAGGAGAGTAAATCAGTAGAAACAAAAAAATACTGTTAAATGGATTTCGTGTGGTGGGTACAACTTTGCAGATAGGCACCTCTCCTAGAAGTAGACCTGCCAATTGCCAAGATACTTGTATTAAGTCCAAGCAAGCAGTAACCAGAGCGGGAAACACCAAAGGGAATTTTGAGCCACCGATTCGATGGGCTATCGATAAAGGGAAACAAGTTTTATTGATCAGGAGTGGTCTAGACTAAGAAAGTCGACGACAAATTGCTTGGATGGGAAAGTATCAGCTTGCATGCTAAGAAACAGTGTAATCGCTGGCATAAAAAAGGGAGTGTACTAAAGCCTATTATTTACTCTACATACTTGAAGAGCTGATATCTCTTGAAGAAGGGTAGAAACCAACATATCTCAAGCGAGAAATAAACAAAAGGAGTAATTTAATTAGATCAACTGTGTATTCCATTGGTGTCTAAGAGAGTGAGTTCTGGTCTGGGTGTTTATTTGTTTTGTTTACTTCAGCTGTCTGAGATTGACTCGATATCTTGCAAAGTTGCCTGCGGTGAATTGACGTTCAACATTCTCCTGAAGAAAGGTCGACAATGTTTGCTTGAGAGAAAGTGGACAACAGCCGAGAGGGAAGCAAAAAAAGGAAGCAAGATGAAATCTATAAAGAGGAAAGTGTCGAATATTAAGATTTCAAACCAATCAACCCCATTGCTCGAGTCAGGGAAAGACCAAAATCAAGAAAACAAAAAAAAGTCATCGACCAGCAGATCAAGGTATTCGTCGCAAGGATCTATTCCCGATGATGCAAACGCGAATTACAGCGAATCACCTTCACCACAGCGAAAACGTTCACCATATTCGCCAGATTCTGCGATTTTCGAAACAGCATTTCAGCCACCGCCAAAACAAGAGCCATCATGGGTGAAAGAAGCGAGGGAACAGAGTGCGAAAGAACCAGTGGTAGATCACGAGGAATCAAGCTTCAAGTTGATAGAGATATCGATCGATGATACGTGGTATAGCACAATTTGGCAAAGTGTGCTGTTGGTATTGTCCTTCGTTGTTCTGCCATCAATACTCTTCGCTCTTCTTGGGGTCATATTCATTCGCTGTGTCATCGCCCCAAACGTTGGCCGGAGATCCGCAAGTGGGAAACGCAAGCTCAGAGTTGCGCTTATCGCCCTAATCGCTGCGATAATTTTCAGCATCTTCAAAGACAATATCATCGCAACTTCAATCGTCTGCTCGATTTTCGAAGTTACGATTTCATTTTACGAGATAATTTACGCCAACTTGCTGCTCTTTTCGCTACTATTGTTCGTAGCCTTGCCCCTCATCATATATGTGTACTCGGAAGCACAGTTCAGTTACGGGAGCGAGATTGGCGATACCAATGGAAAGTCGAAAATAATCAAGGGGCGAAAACTTGCCTCGGATTTCATGAAAAAGCATTTATACTCTCTACATGAAGTAAATAAGCCGAAAGAACAGGCAATCATGCTTTGGTCATTCGCATCAAAATGGTTATCCGTCGCCATGGCAGTGACTGCTTTTGTCATTTGTCTCATAAGAAGTTTCATCCCCTGGCTGTTCAGATTCTATCACCCACAGCAGCAAAGCCTCGGTTTCGTGAATTTCACGCAAAACAGCAACAACACAAATAATGCGACATCATTTGTAAACATTACAGCACCTGGGACTAACAAAACAATGGTAAATGATGTAGTCTTAGTGTTATCAGCCGCCAATGCCCTCATAATGTCCATATCCTTGTTCTTTGTATTCATCGTGGCAGTGCAGTGGCACTTGTTGATGCTGAGGATGTGGTGGGGCTTCAACTCCTCCACAGCAGCAGGGAATGATCTCCTTGGAAGCGGAAACGATGGAATAATTGCTTGGTGGCGAATTTACCAAACACTGCGATTCCATACATGGTCAAAAGGCAACCCTCCTGGAATTATCCGACTGTTTCTTCACAGTCTTTTTATCATAGCAGTCATTACTGTATCATGCTATCTGTTGTTAAATCAAGGATCATTCACGGGGGTTTGTAAGGTCACTGCCTACCTTGCTGTGACAGACAACCTCTTATTGGTTACTGGCCTCGTGATCGATATGATTATTTCAGCGCTGATCAGAGCATCGCAGAGGGCACTGATGGAAACTGTAAGCCTGGAGCGTTTGAATATGGCTGAGCAAGTCGGAAAATGCATTGGGAGTGGCGGAGGATCAAGCCCCGGGAAAGTGGAAGGAGAATATCAAGTGCATTTGAAAAGATTCAAGAACAGAAATCTGAGAGCAAGTTTTCAGTTGTTACAAGAAATGCACCTGGTGTTGAAGGAAATGGAATCCCACACAACGAATCTATTCTACACTCTACTGTGCCTTGTTGTGGTTGCTGTTGGCATCATTTCCAGTGCCAAAACGTTGAACGGACTCTCCTAAAACTATATAAGCTAATGAGTCGCCTTGTTTCACAATGGAGTGTGTTTGATTGGTAATTCCAAACCTACCAAACTCTGAAAAAAGTAGACTTCCTTCGGAGAGACGGAAATATATTCCTAAATCAAACTCAAAAAGTAGTTCAAATTCAAGACAGCATAGGTTTTTGGATTCATTTGCTAAAATAAAATTGGGATTCTCAAAGAATTTTACTAGACCTTCTGCATTTAGGAGCAAAAGTTTCAGAAGGCCTTTCTAAACATACTAAACTTGCTGTTTTCAGAATCTCGGAGTCATTCAAATACAAATTCCGAGTATGCCAAGTGTGCCGTTTCCTCGGAATTAGTACCAATCAAAGATAGATACCAATTTAATGTCTATAAGATTGCTATGCACCACGGTCCCGCGGGGGAGTACTTAGAATATTTGTCTGAAGGGAAGGCAAGGGGAAAGGGATGTGCCGTTTTTCCGAGTATCACTTTCACCTCTACTTTCTAGAGCTGGATGTCTTTTTTTCTTTTTTTTCGAGGACCTTTTTAGAGCCGGTTGTCATAACATGTCAAAAGGGGATATTTTGCTAGATCAGGTCGTTGCTCGAGCCAATTTTTATGTTTTGGAGTATATGCTTTTCACCGATTTTTTCTGAAGTTGGCTATCGTTGGAGGGAAAAATTCTGGAGAGGGGTAAACAAAATTTCGTGGACGAAACCCATGTGGACGAAAATAAGTTTAAGATTTCGAAATATAGTTCATTGTAATTATGTCTTATTTGTTGCACTTCACGTCGGTGTTGTGTTTCCTTTATTGACCTCTGTCCTGCGTAATTGATCAAATGCGAGAGTTAGATGAAATAACTAATGCAGTACAACGTAAATAGTACTATTTACATAGTTTACATAGTACTGCATTATTAGTTATTTCACATCGAACTCTCGCATTCGAACAACTACACAGTACAGAAGTCAATGAAAGAAACACAACATAGCCGTAGAGAAGTGCAACAGATAAGACACGAAGGTATTACAATTAACTATTTCGAAATTTAAACTTATTATCGTTCAACCGCCTTGGCTTCCTGTGGTTAAGATAGCTCACGCAACATTTTATGTTTTGTTGCAAGTATTTTGATTAGGACCAGCTGAAAAAGCACAGAGATAAGTGAAATCTCAATTAAGGATAAAGCTCTCCTTTTTCATCTCATTTGGTCTTCGAGTTTGTATCTGCATCAGTCTCAATGCAAGTAACAGAGAGTCTTTCAAAAGATGTTCGTCATACAGGCAACCACAACATAAGCCATTTTCAACAGGAATTACAATTTCAAAAGTTTGAATCATAATAGTCATTCGACTGATCTTTTTATTTCTTCTTGATATACTGCAAAGGTAAGCTTAATTTAGGCATGCAGGGTTTAAGAAGCGAATTGCGTATGTACGATGCTGCAAGATATGCTTCAATAGACGATATCGCTAAAGATGGCGGCAAGGAACTTTTTACCAAAATGCATTGCGTTCTAATTACGATTATTTAACGATTCTATAGGAATTCGATAAAAGAACACAGTGCATCTTGGTAAAAAGTTCCTCGCCGCCATCTTTGGCGTAATCGTCCATTGAGCGAGTGTTTGTATGAGGAAACCATCAAATCGAAAGTATCAGATTTTCAAAAAGGCTAGTAGTGTAAATGGCTTTTACATCTTTCTTTCTAATGAATGGTTTAAAACTACATTAAGCTACTTTGCTATAATCCTACCGTTGGACCTGTCTGAAATCATCAATGAGAGCCTAGGCGAGAGCTTCTAGTTTCTCAATGGTCTCAATGCGCAGATACGTAGGAACCGGGGGCGCTAGGGGCACGTGCCCCCAAGATTTTACAGTGAACAAAGAAGTGCCCATTTTATTTTCAGGAAGTGCCCATTTAGCTTATGAAAAAGTGCCCTTGGAGTGTCGTGCGCCCCCCTAAATTTGAGATGCTTTCTACATCCCTGTCAATACAATATTGCCTCATAGTCCATAGTGACTTTTCTAACCACTCAAATCAATTATTAGTTTAACTCATTCTGTATGGCAATGGAAGCTTCTACTCTAAAATTAATTCACGCAACTAAGCGCTTTTCAGCTGCAACCCCCCCCAATAAATGGACACATCCTCCCTTTGTAAATGTTACTGAAATTTGTATCAGTTAATTTCTTCTCGAATTTTTATATTTATAATTACATATTAAATGGCCACAGGGTTGATACGTATTTCCATTCTCCATATCGTTTCTGTAAGCTGTTGTAGTTGTTGTATTTTTATGAGATTATATATACGAAAAAGAAAAATCTTCAATATTTTCGAAATTACAACGTGCTTTTTACATTTCCACTCCTTTGAGGATGTGACGTCGTTAGATTTCTAAATCATAAATCATAAGAGTGAGAGACTGATGCTTGATACCATATATTGTAGAAATTCATAAACTATATGGCTTTCTGAAAGTTACTCTATGTTTGAAACATGGAGTATTTTCAAGAAAAACGTTTGCTCAAAAAGTTTTGGAATTATGATGGTTATGATTTTGCTCAAAAGTTTTCTTGAATATTCAAAAAAAGGGAAAAACTAGTATGCATATTCACAAATCTTACTCCAAAAACAGGATGCGAGTTTGAGTGTGCCTATGCAGACCGCTGCATTTTTCATGCTAAATTCGCATATTCCAATGTGAACAAGCCACAACCTTGTTGGGGATACGAACAGGCTAAGTTGCAAGCCTCAAGGAATCTCCCGAAAAGGGCTCCAGATCGCATGCGCAGTAAAGATTTACTTCACTTATGTAATATGTAAATTAGCTTGACCGTTGAGAACAAGAGAAGAAACAAAGGCAGCGATGCGCATGACAACGTGAGCCCCATAACTCTAGCCCGGGTCAACCAGAGCCATATGAGGGAAATCTGGTAGCTGCGGCGGGTTGATGGTAAAACATCCGTGGCCCCAAGTGCTGAAAATAAGTCGAATCTCTCTAGACTTAATGGAATTATCGCAGGCTAGCCACGTTAAATATGATTACCTACCTACCTACCTACAAAGCTGAAACACAATAAATCAAAACAATAGGGTCAGCACTTCATCTTCCCCAACAAAACTTAACCAGCATGAATGTGAACGAACATTTTCGGGATGAGGGGGTCCCCCCCAGGAAAATCCTGGCTAAGGAATCTAACAGTCGGACGCTATCAGACGATTTATCTTTTGACCAGTGTCTAACAATCCAATTTGCCTGGCCTCAAAATGGAAATTTTGACAGTTCTGTGATAGAAATTTTTCAAAAATCCAACCTATACGGCTTAAACGACTCTACCATTCACTTTCCATCATTTCTCCGAAAGAATCTTACCCTACTACCCATCCTATACAGAACTACTTTCTCCTCATTTGGTTTGTGAAAAAGATCTTGACTTAGATCTTTCACAAACTATGTTGTTGAGATGTGCAAGCTCGGAGGGCACATAGAACGGGGGTCTAGAGTCTAGGGCCTTCGCGACCAGAAAAAAATTCCGAGTCAGTGCCCTACAGATCATTGGAAAATGCAATAAGACAGCAAGATTGTACAAATCGGCCTAACCCCCCCCCCCAATAATTTTACACCGGAATTAGACGAATTAGAAAAGTGGTCCTGGAGAATATTGGGGGGGCGACCGCCCCCCCTTGCCCCCCCCTCCCGGCGCTTCTGTAGCTGCGGCGGGTTGATGGTAAAACATCCGTGGCCCCTGCTGAAAATAAGTCTCTCTCAGACTTTCGCAGGCTAGCCACGTTAAATATGAAACACAATAAATCAAAACAATAGGGTCAATTCATCTTCCCCAACAAAACTTAACCAGCGAATAAACATTCGAAAATCATATTTCGAATTTCAGAAGAGAAAATTGTTGTTGCTGTTGTTGGAATCACAGGGGTGCAAGCGAAATATATCAACAATGATGGCAGCTCCAATGAAAATTTTTTGCAAAAATCAGTTGACAAATACTTCATGAAATAGAAAGTTGCCTTACAATGGAAAGGAAAATTATTAGCAGTTTACGTGATATTGTTTCCTTGGCATTACATGAAAATGCAGAGGAAGAAAGAAAGGGAAGCCTGGCAGACACTGTTGCTGATGAGTTAGGCCATATCCACGAGCATGCTGTTGCTTCTATGCTGAGGCAGAGTTGGGATCATATCGAAAAGAATGATTTCACAAAGAGCTTGAATTTTACTCAGATTTCTTTGGATTATGTGTGGGAAAAACTTAATACTGGTTATTGGAAGGATGTTGACTTGCGCTGGAGAAAGGCCTACACAATAGGGTCGTTACTGAAAGTATTTTGTCTGGTAGGGAAAGGGGTAGAGCCTGACATAGTTTTCAGGACTTGCGATATGGGACTGTTGATGGGGGCACCAGTTTTAGGGAATATCTTGTCCAAAGTCACAAAGCTATTACAGGAAGAATATAAAGCTTACAGGAATGTCAGTTTGGAAGTCAGTGATGATTCAATACCCCATTTCAATAAGCCAAAAAGGATCAGACTTGAACAGAAAGAAAATGATGTGGAGAATGTGAAAGGTTGTGAATCAAGTGGTGCTGTCAGAGAGAGTATAACGCCTCAAATAGCAATGGAAAAAGATAAATTAATTCCAAGAGTTGAAGAGCTTTCTTTGGAAAAATTTCAGAAACTGTATTTGTCAGAATCAAAACCAATTATTATTGAAAATTCAATCAATCATTGGCCAGCATTGAGCAACAGAAAATGGACTGTGAATTATATCAGGGGGATAGGAGGGCACAGAACTGTTCCTATCGAAATTGGGTCAAGATACACTTCAGAGGATTGGACACAGAAATTACTCACAATCAATGAATTCATTGACACTTTCATCGAAAATAAAAAGAGCATGGAGAAGGGATATTTGGCTCAGCATCAATTATTTGACCAAATTCCAGAACTAAGACGTGATATTTATGTTCCTGATTATTGCTGCTTAAGTGATAATGACAATGATGTCATAATAAATGCATGGCTTGGTCCAAATGGTACTGTCTCACCTTTACACCATGACCCATATCATAACTTGTTTGCTCAAGTTGTTGGTCAGAAATACATCAGGCTTTATGATAAAAGAGACAGTGACATGGTCTATCCGCACAACTCACATTTACTTGATAATACTAGCCAGGTAAACTTACTTTATTGTTATAAGGAGCCTTTTTATGATAAAACCAGCTCTTAGATCATCAAAAATTAAGAAACTTGGGTTTACTGGCTAAAGCTTACTCAAGGAACTCAGAGATATTTGGAAAATTTGGTTTTGAATTGCCTGTTTTGAAGGTTTCTTGAAGAGGCTTTCTTGAGAAAACGCCTCATTATTTCAGAACTGAGTGGCTATTTTCAGTCATGTCAATCATAAAATATATTTGAAGATTTCCACTACTGAATGATACATTTGCCAGTATACCATTGCCTTGATATCTAGGGAGCAGCGGCCTTTGAAACAGATATGTTTCTACTCACTCTGTTTCAGAGTTTTCATATACAAATTACAGTCATTGGGAAACTAGCATCAAAAATGTACTTGCTAGAATTTTGGATCTGTACAGTGTTAGCAGCAGACATTGATTGCACAATGTGATCAGTGTCTGAAGTATTATAATATTTTACTCAATTCATTGTTTTTTCCATTGGCAGGTTGATGTGGAAAATCCGGACTTTGAAAAATTCCCATTGTTTTCAGCTGCTCCATATTTGGAATGCATAGTCAAAGAAGGAGATTTACTGTTTATACCAAAGAAATGTTGGCATTATGTTAAATCACTGTCTTTAAGTTTTTCAGTCAGCTTCTGGTGGGACTGATTCTTATGGGACACTTTTTAATATGTATACTGGGTGCGCCAAAATAAACTATGTACGTTTGGCAGGCCAGAATAAATCGTACACTTGACCAATTTTGAAAATTCATAAATCTTTAGCAAAAAGCCTGAATTAGATTCTAGGATTTTTCGCAAATTTTTTTTGCTTTCAGTTTTTAGAGCTAGAAGCGAGTTTCTTAAAATTGTCGTTCTTGATAACACTGAAAACGATCAAAATAACGTCGATCAAATTTTCTAAAGAATCAGCATGAATGGACAAAGAGAAAACTTGTATGTATTGATTTGGGATTTAGAAATGATCGATTCACCTGGTGGATGGACAAACGGATCAAAATATAATATGATAAATAAGTAATTTGAATGTATCAATAAGAAAGTATATGTGAAAACACGGCGTTTTCAGTCTGTACTCGTTCTCAAGTGTCTCAAAATCAATTTTATAGATATTGTAGGCAATGTTGGTTTAATTGTTATAGTACCACACGCAACAAAAATAACGTATTTTTTCATAAGAAACTGTTAAGAAACGCTGGCATGTTTTTCTTTATTCTCGCATGTTTCCCGTATCATATTACTCTGGAAGTCATGTCTAAACATTGGAAAGGCTTCAAAAAACCTTGTTTTGAAATATCCAGGAGGGCACAACGGTAATGACCCAAACTCCTAGTTTCTTACAAAAAAATTATTGGGTCAAACTATTGCATGGGCTGAGTAAACAAAATGAAGACAGAAGACAACTTTTAAATTCCCCCAATATATTAAAATCTTTGTAGTAATAATTATCAAAAATATAATACTGTATCTCGATAAAGTTTCTGCTCTAAACACATACTGAGTCTGAGTGACCCGAAAAAATGAACTTTTTAGGGACAGTGCAAAATTTATTTTATTACATGGCCAGTGGAGAAGCAAAATTGATGCAAAAACCTGTTCACCCCTTTGAAAATGTTTTAAAAAGAACTAACTGCCCTGTCAACAGCTTTCTTCAAAAAATGTATCTGCTCTGTACTTCTAAGCGATAGCTGTTCTAATACAGAGATGAATGAGCTGATGACCGCAACATAATTTAATCTGCTTGATCTCCAAAAAACATCACATACACTTATTCTGTTGCAAGTTTTTACCAACAAGAGATAATGTATTGATTCTCAAAATGTCAGATACCAATGACTGATAAACCGTTCTTGAAACGGATGGACACTTTTTATCATGATATTTACCACATTTTACGCAAAATAAAAATTATATTTTTCAAATTTTTCATTCTCGACTCATAAGAAAGGTACTGCCCCGTACATATTTGCATGATAAATAATGATGACCCTATTCTATATTAGCCTGGCGTGCAGACTCTACTGATTCCCTGAAGAGAAGTGAGGTTCCTCCTCCAGCAGTAGGAGGAGGAACTTCACTTCTCTTCAGGGAATCAGTAGAGCCCGCACGCAGGCTAATTCTGTATGGGCTAAAAGAGTTATTGCCCCGTTACGTTTTGCACTCGCCATGTTACAAAATGAATTTTGCACTCTCCATGATAGCATATAGGTTCCAAATCTTTAAAAAGGCTGGTGTAAAATTGAGTGACCTATTTCTTTGAATTGAATGACTTCAAAGAACCTTTAGCTATTTCTCTATAATTCTACCGTTGGATTTTCCTGAAATCTTTAATATTTTCAGAATTAGAGTGTTTTTCTCCTTTTTGAAGAGTTCAAGAAAAAATTTCAAAAAAAACTTAAAACAACCGTAATTTCCAAACCATTTGACGCAACATGAAGTAATTTCGAAGAGAATTGTAGTTTATGGTTGCCTAAAATATGGTATCAAGCAAAAGTCTATCACTCATCTGGTTTTGATTTAGAAATTTGATGACGTCACATCCTAAAATGAGCTGAAATGTAACATATGCTGTAATTTTGAAAAATATTCAAAATTTCTGGAAAATCCAACGGTAGAATTATAGATAAGTGTCTGAAGTTTCTTGCAAGCCATTCAATCAGAAGAAATAGGTCTTTGAATTTTACACCCACCCTTTTACACCGAGTTAGAGATTTGGAACCTATGCTCTCCCTGATGCATAAAGGAGTAATCAATGGAAATCTATGATTTAAACGTTGTTTGGTAGCTAAACGGCTTGGCTATATCCCTACAGTCTTTGTGCTATATTTATCAACGTGTCAAATCGACAAAAAAAATTTAGAGAAAAAGGCACTTCTATTCTTCTAAAACCCGTCGAATGGTCACATTACTGTATTTTCCCGTTGTAATGTGAATTGCCTCACTTTCTTGCCATTCGTTTTTGTCGCCAAAACGTACGGCAGTATAACGGTACACGACGCCCGGTCACACAGTGATGGGATGTATCATGTGACAACTATGCAAGGCTGCTATTGGTTTATTCTCCAAAACAATGCTTTGCAGACCTTGTTTTGCACGTCGTTTTTGGATCTGATAGTTTTCTTTTGGAATCAGTTCTCGGGACTCAGCGCGGTCCCCTGATTTTGATGAATTTCGATGGGTTTTAGAACTGCCTGTACAGTATTCGCTAAATCCTTATTTTCACGAGCTCACACCTTCGATAAAATAGCAAAAAATACTGGCGATTTGGCCCCAGCTATTTACCTACTAAAAAGGTTTGAATCAATTATTTCGGTCAGTTATTTCATTTTTTGTGACATATTTTCTTGGTTCACTTTTCTTGGCACCCGTTAAATAATTTTCTAAATTTGTAATCAGGATTCTAAACTGAATAATTATCTAATGTTGGATCCCACTGCGTGATGAAAAATCATCGCTTTGCTCATAACCAAATTTTCAAATGCGATGAATGTTTATCTTGCAACGACGAGGAGAGATATTTGTTTGACGGGGATGTGCCTTTTCAGGGTACAATCTTTGCCTCTTTCTAGCTCCTCCGGATACGCCTCCTTTTTATGTAAGATATATAACTATATTTTCTATATTTTCTATATTTCATATTCATAATCTTATAATATTATACCGGGTGAGTTCATGAGTTCGAAAGTTCATCACGCAGTGGGAACCAGCCTTTACAGAATTCTTATTATTAAAAATCACACCACACCAATATTTCACATTTTGTACATTTAAACAATTAACAATTTTTACAAGGAAGAGACATTGTCCAGTCAATTTCTATCTAAATAAAGATGCGAGTGGTTTCCCGCCAGAAGTCTCCAATAAAAGAGGCAATGAAAGCAACAAGGACAGATTTGGTAAAACTGTTTGGTTTGATTGACACCGCAATTCAAAGCGATTAGTGATCACAGACAAAGAAAATTCTCTCAACCAGTAATTCAAAACAAGCAAAGCCCCAAAAGTATCTCTGAAGCTAAGGTAGCTAGCTCGCTCCTTGTGCATTCCAGAAATTGTTTTCAAGAGCAAAGATGAGCATAGATCGAAAGAAGGATATACCTACACATCTGCCTCGCGCATTTAGTTTGTTTGGTTCAAAAGACGATTGGGAGGCGATTCAATTCTCTTATTTTTTGGGTGTAATAAAAACACTTAATGCTCGCCTTCTGAACCAAAGAAATGAAATGCCCGTGGTAGATGTGCAGATATCTCCTTCTTCTTTCGATATATGCTCATATTTGCTCTTAAAAACAATTTCTGGAATGCACAACGAGCGCACTAGCTACTTGGGTTTCAGAGAAACTGTTGCGGCTTTGTTTGTTTTGAATTTATGGTTGAGAGAATTTCTTTTGTCTGCAGTTGCTAATCGCTTTGAATTCACATGTCAACAAAAGCATCACATGCTATTGTGTTACAAATCTGTCCTTGTTTAATGGAAGCAGTGATTTGTGTGATTGATCGGTAACAGCAAGGAAAAGTGTTTCATTCCTTTCCCATAAATTTCTATGAAGAAATTTAAATTCAACTGGTTCTCATGTCAATTCATAGCTCTTCGAGGGTTACTGTCCATTTTAGGGGGCTTTAGGCCAGGCATAGCCTGCGGGCAGACTTTTATTTCCACTGCGACTCCTTCGTAGTAGAAAGTAAAGTCTGCACGCAGGCTAGGCCAGGCAAGTCTTGGTGTTATGATGACACTGCTGGATATATTCTATATATGTTTTCATTCCACTCCATGCATGGAACAACGTTAGAAAGCTAGAATGAATCCTCTGTTTAGACACAAAATTTTGCCAAATGGCAAGTTGTTTTCGATAGAAGCTGTCTTTCCTCCATGCAGCAAAGCTGCAAGCCTGTTTTCAGAGTTCCGAATCCAAATCACCACTACGCACGCGCTTTAACTCCTCGCATGGAGGGACGCATAAGTTTCCTCGAACGTACTTATCCCTATCTCCCGAACAGGGTGTCCTCGTGGGCTAGTTTGATAGAAGGATTTTAATTTTGCAAAACCTATACTTTATCTGAGACACCAAGTAGAAAAATACATGATACTTTAGCAAAAACTCTCTCCTGGAGTCAGACCTCATAAAAAATATTCTGCCTCCGAGCCGAGCAAATGATTGGGGAAAAAATTTGAAAGTGGGTATCAAAAGCAAGTTTGGGTAATTAGAAGAGGGTAGCTTTCTGAAAACCGGGCGGCAGACCCCCGTCCATCTTCAAGTCATGTACCCCCCCCGGGAAAATTTGCCTGCAATCAAAACCCTCTGAGTACAGTAAATGTGCCAATAAATGATGTAATGGCCCTTCGTGCCTGTGAGGGGTGTTCGTGCTCTTGCGCAAAATAACGAGGCTACAATCGCAGACAAAACTCGTTGGGACAGGTGAGTTTTGTGTTAAAAGGGTGGGGATCCTAACTCAAAATCTCCTCCAAAAAGCAACGTGTGTCATGAGTTTTGTCCGCGATTGTAGGCTTCATTCCAATTAACACATTTAGGGATTTGAGCCTGCCAGGCTGAAAAATCGCGTTTTGAAAACAAGCTGCGGATAAAAGAAGTCACGTGTTACCATAGATGATGTTCCTGACATATTTTTACAAATAACATGGAAAATAAAACTATTTTACTTCTCTCCTGAGCAAGATTCAAATTATCTAAAATGTACATTCTATACACAAACAATATACCTCTTTCAAACGAAAATAACACACGTAATTTGATTTCAATAATCTATAATTAGACTTACAACCTGTATCGATCAGATCGTTCTGGGTTTGTCCATGCCCTCTGCTTCGAGTAAACTGGATTTGGGGATCGAATTGGCGCTCGAGGGTCAGTCCGCAGTTGACTTGGTTGAAATGAATTGAGACTAGTTTTCTCTGCCAAGTGAATTGCTTGAAGATCACCAAGTGCTCGAGAAAATGGACTACTAAAACTCACAGATTTCCTGAAAAATAACACAAAAATAACGTAAGTGGAACAAGGAGGTGACGTTCGATAGGCTTAGTTCCAAGTCTGCGACCCAAGCCCAATCGATGTCGGCATTATGTTGGTGAGCGTATTCTATTCATGTTTGTTGGGGATTCATATTTTGAAAGAACACTAAACACTGATTGGCTTGAATTTCGTTATGTTATGATGCATTTTAATTAATCCACCTTTTCAAGGTAAGAGGCGCGAAAGCGGAAGTATTTTATTGTTTGAGATTTTGCATTTTTGAGACTAAAATCGTATTGTGCGTGCAAAGTTAGTGTTGAAACGAATTTTCAAATTCATATATGTCTTTATTTAGAAATTATGATGATATAACGAATTTGAATTCATAAGGGCTTTGACTGTGAAATCGGAGTTAGGACAAAGATTTGTCCAAACTTTGATTTGACGGTCAAAGCCCTTATGACTTTAACTTCTTAAACTTGTCATAATTTTGAAATGAAGACATCTATGAATGTGAAAATTTGCTACTTTGCTAAACTTTGTACGCAGAACAAGATCTTGGCCTCAAAAATGCAATATCTCAAATAACAAAAACTTCCGCTTTCACGCCTCTTACCTTGAAAAGGTGGATTGCAATATTTGACGAAAAACTTTAAAGATAGATCTTAATATTTGTGTTTATGGGCCGCACGTCAATTCTACTTCAACTTCTCTCCTGAGCAAGATTCAAATTATCTAAGCTGCACATTATATACACAAACAATAAAATAACGTAAGTGGAACAAGCACAGAAAACATTACAAGGGGATCCATTAGTTTTGATTGGCACCCAAATACAAAGCGATTATTGATTACAGACAAAGGGAATTTAATGCACTGTCGGTAAAGTCCGAAACAAAAAGGCGCTCTAAATCCTTGGTAGCTAGATCAATCATTGTGCATTCCTCAAATGGTTTTTTAGACCAAACACGAGAATCTGTAACCTGATACAGTAAATCCCCGCATATGAGAACCTACTGTTTTGACTGCCAGGCTGAAATAGGTTCTTATGCTACAGGTACAAATACTGATTTCAAGGTATAAAGCTTCTTATTTGAAGAGTGCCTTGCGTAGGCCATCTTCTTGTAATCTTTTGTCTGCCGTATTTCTATGAGATTACCCTGTAAGTTGTACGTTGAAGGAAAGATAGAGCAACGTAAGTTCGTGCTTGCTTTGACGCCGCAATTTTGCTTGATTCCCACAGCTTTGTTCTTTTGAGGAGGAGGAAAACATTATTTACTACTAAGGAGGAGGGTGTTAAAAAGTGATGCAGTGCAAGAATCGGGGCGAGAAACTAGTTATGAGTAAAACCAGTTAAACTAGTTAAACCAGTGAAACAAGTAAGAAGAATAGAACACTAACCTTGCTGCTGATTCACTTGGATGTCCATTGTTATTAAGATCATTGGAAGTATCATTATGACTGTATGAGAGGCGCAGTGATTGTTTCTTTATTGAGCCAGGTCTGAATCCTAAACCAATAAGGCTTTCTGTTGGGAGGAATGATCAAAATTGTAAACATGTAAACAACTTGAATTAAATTTCTGGCAAGCATAACACGCGAGCACGCAGGCCAAGCAAACAAACCGCCAAGCATGCGTGTAAGGTAGCAAGCCAGCAAAGAAGCAAGCAACCATGCAGGAAAGCAAGCAAACAAGCAAGGCAGTAAGCAAGTATTGGTGTCAAATCATTAAAGCAGATTGCACAAAAGGTGGGAGTCTCTTCGAAAAGCCTTGAAACGGCCTAACACCTCGATTCATTTCCCTAATATTTCTGCTGTACAGCGAGGGATTGAATGCATTTTAGTATGTGTTATTGAATCCGGGTACGTACATGCGCTTTATCTACCTGTGACAGATCTACTCATAACTATGATCTACTTCTGGTAGATAATGGGTCGAACATCTCTAGAACTGCGTTATCCCATCGTTATCCCTTTGCGAGAAAGCAAAAATCATTCTCGCAGGACAACCCATGCAAAAGTAAAATTGACAAAATTTGATCATCATGTTTAGCTAGCCTGCGTGCAGACTCAACTCCTCAAAAGTACCCTCGAGGAGTTGAGTCTGCACGCAGGCTATGTTTAGCCGTTTTTTCTGATACTTTTAGAAGGAGCCCTCTCGAGAAAATCCCTCCAAATTTCAGAACGGAAAGGCTAATTTCTGTCACGTAAATTCTAATATCTAACATATCAGCTGTTAAACAAGACATTTGAAACACTATTGCTTTGATATTCAGGGAGCAGTAATTTTTCAGATCTTTTTCAAAAATTTTCCGGTCAGCTTTTACTAATCCGGTAGTGTAGAAGCTGTAAAATACCTCTTGTTTTGAAGGATGGTCGATCCCGACGAGCCATTGCCTGTCTCTCAATCGAAGTACGACTGACCGCCGGTGGTACTACTTGTGGCACTTCAATTTGTATATTGCCTGTTGAATAATGCCGCCTTTTTGCCGAATTGTCTCCTTTGCATTCCTGTGGAAAACAGTAGTCACTTGATCATTGGGTTCAAATCTTGATAAAAGTGGGTGTAAAAATCTATTTCATATTTCTTTGAATTTAATGGCTTGAAAGAAGTTTAGCGTATTTTGCTGTAAATCTGCCGCAAACATTTTTTGATGCCTTTATTGATTTCAAAATGGCGGCAGCATATTTGAGGCTGTGACGTCATCAAATCATAAATTCTGAAACAGAAAAGCGACAGACTTTTGCTTGACACCATATTGTAGCCTTTTATAAATTATGGTTTTCTTTTTAAGATCGTATCATTTTTCCTCCATTCGTTTAGGATTTACGATGACTTCAAACCCAATTTCAAAATTGTGTAAGATTGATTTGACGATGGACACGAATGCACAAAAAGGAATTTTTAATATCTGTTTTATAATCAAAATTTGCTGATTTTTCAAAAAGTTCCACTTTTTGCGGTTACTCGATATTTGTATACAATCGTGCTAACGACCACGTTGATCTATGAGATGATGCTCCCGAATCTCAAATCGATCTCAAATTGCTTGTAATTTGAGAACGATACGACGAATCATAATAAAGGGAAGGTTCTCATCAACGTCGATATGTTAGCTTCAACTCTATTGTCAATTCATAGGAATTTGATGAACGGTTTGGGAGCTGCAGGCTTTCAAACATCCAACAAATTTTTATATTTACCTGGTATGCAAAAATCTACAGGGAGTCCCAAAAAATTGTGCCCCGTTTGTGTGGCTGCTGTGGAGGCGCTGTAGCATAAATTGTCTCGGTTTTTACACGGTTCCATAAGTTCGGCTTCAATTCAGAGTTTGATACTTTGAATCAATCTGACCAGTGGTTGCTGATTTGTGACACAGGAAATGCAAAGTAAGTGATTTGTTCAAAAACAGCACTTCTGTTATTCTCCAGCTATGTCAAAATTAAGTAAATTTTCAAAGAAAAGATTCTAAATTTTTGATGTACAGTAAGAACCCGCAAAATAGAAACCAGTTTTTTCAAAACAGCCTGTTTAGTTTCCTATTAAAAGGTCATTAATCTTGAAACAGGCTAAAAGGTTTCTTATCACATGGTTAAGAAACCTTCAGTTATTTCAACGTAAATCTTTAAAGAAATCCCAGAGCAAACACTATCAAACAGTATTTTCTTGTTACCTAGCATTCGCTGGAAATTTACTCAACCTTAGCTTACATGCCAAGTATATACGTAGATTGAGATGCTTTTGATGAAGTCTCTAAAAATGTTTGGCACCTGATTTTAGCAAAGATTATTTATTTAAAGATTATTTAGATGTGAATTTATTTGGGATCCTCCTATAAGAAACCTTCCTAAAACAGGCTGAGAAGTTTCTTATATGAGGGCACCATTTCTCAAATAAATCAGCCTGAGGTTTCTTATAAAGTGGTTTCTATTTTGCGGGTTCTTACTGTAAATGTTCTCTGTAGTTTAAAATCATTGATAGTTTGTTTATCTGCAAGGCAAAATTGTCAACCCTTTTAAAAATGTAAAGAAATTTTGAATATGACGCAAGAACGCTTTCTCTCAAATATCAGTTGATTGGACATTGCTGGAGAACGATATAAGTGCTGTTTTGAAGCAACCACTTATTTTGTTTTCCTTGACCATAAATCAGCAACCACTTGTCAGATTGACTCAAGCAAGGTCTCAAACTCTAGGTTGAAGCCTGGCCTATGCAAATGTGTGAAAACGGAGACAATCAAAGCTACAGCTCCTCCACAGCAGTCATAAAAACGGGGCACAATTTTTTTTGGGACACCTTCGATATATGTACATCACTATTAGACTTACCCTGTCCCTCATAGGGTCAGTACTGGCAACACTGAACCCTTCTACGACATTCAAATTGGCCGAAGCACGTTGCCCTGGAAAAATAATTGAAAATTTAGAATATCTGTGTAGTGTTCGAGTGAAACAAACGTTAAGGTTCCATGCACAAGGAGATTCTGTAAGGTTTAGTCCAATGCTTTAGGTCTTTTTCAGGGATTTCACAAAGATGACATTTTCGTCAAGTCGAATTTACCCATATTTTCAGTGTCTGTAAAACGCAGGAAAAATTGCAAAAACTATTTTAGTCTTTGGTATTTAATTAGGCTTTGAATCATTCACATCAGTCATGTACTCTTGGTGCTATGAATTTTTCGAAAGCAGAAACTTTTTTCTGGCTCACCCGGTATATCTAAGTTGCTAACAGTGATAAATGCTCGTAGCATGAGTGGAAAAAATAGTGGACCACGGTCCCAATGGTCCCAGAAATTTTTTCAGGTCTCCAGAAAGAAAGAAATGCGAGAAGAAGGGGGGAATTGATGATTCGATTTTGCGTGAAAATCCAAAATTTTCTCTTTGCATTCCAAAGAAATTGGATTGACTTTTGGTTAATTTAGGCTGTCTCCAGATTACAACAACACTGTTTATAACTTGGTAAGTAGTCAGTCGCAAATTCAACAAAATTCGCTAAACAACCTTTACAACTGAGATACAGGATTGCTGACCAATCTTCAAAATCTGTCCCACGTATTTCTATCATGACCTGCCAAAAAGTTGATTCTTGTTTGGAGCACTCTGCTGTCATAGAAAGTTTTTTCGACAACTTTTCGGCCCCAGAAATTAGAATAATTTTTCCACCCCTGGCAACTAGATAAAACATAGATCATAATACTAACTGATTGGGTTCTTTGATACTTGGAAAGATGTTTTTGGTCGATCAAAAGTGTCTGATACGACTTTAGCAGGTCTTGTAGATGTCACAGACTAATGAAGAAAATAAAAAAGACTATTATCATATGGCATTCAAACCTATTCAAATATTGGCTTGTTGCGAAATTCTGTAGTAGTTGCAATAAAGTGCCGCCCCAAAATCACAAATAAAAAATGTAACAAAACTCCATGCTTGCTGGCCCCATGACTCTTCCTCGCTTGTCTTTTTAACCCCCTTGATACAGAAACACAGCCTGCAGCAAAGCATAAATTCAATGACATTACAAAAGAAAAGACATTTCTTTATATTCTTGAAAATATTATTACATTTCTCACAAGATAGTACGAACTCTCGCACAGCAGCTTACAATTAGTCGATTTCTAAATCCCAAATCACCACGAAAAAGTTCTCTCTTTGTCCATTCATGTCGATTCTTTAGAAAGCTTGATAGACGTTTTTTTATCGTTTTCAGTGTTTTCGATAACAAACATTTTAAGAAACTCGCTTGTAGCTCTAAAAACTGAAAACAGAAAAATTTGCAAAAAATCCTAGAATCTAATTCAGGCTTTCTGCTAAAGATCAAGTCATAAATCTTTAAAATCGGTCTTGTGTACGATTTATCGGGGCCTGCCAAAAGTGCATAGTTTATTTTGGCGCACCCGGTATTATCATATGGCATTCGAAAATACGATAGTCAATGGTCTTCAAGTCCTCAAATGAGCTGGCTCCACAATACCTATGTGACCTCTTCACCCGAAATTCGCAATGTTCATCTGCCAGCCTTGGTAATGTCACTGAGATTTACCGAACAAGGATGAATCAAATCCTTGTTTTATGAAAGAAATTTTCGCGGAGAGAGAAATACATTACAACTTAAGAGTTACGAGGAACATCTATGCACGCCAACATAGGACCACAACCTATGGGTTAGAAACTGTGAATTTTCTGGGGCAGAATCTCTGTCGAGATTTGCCATTGCATATAAATGAATTTACAGCCCTGAAGAAGTCCTGCATGGCAGGACGAAATATTGGCAAAAATTAAATTAATCGTATTTGCTGTTGTTTTTTGTCGTGTTGCGGTGTTTCTGCCTTTAAATTTATTCATTTTTTCGTCATCGCAAGCATCTTCGGATCCGGCAATCGACGTTGGTATCGTGGCCTTTACTTTTTCAAATTATATAAATGATTCCCGATCTGTAGAGTATTTTAAAAGGGAAATCAAATTTTGGAATTTGTCATGCAGCTGTACATTGTTTACAGATTTTACTGTAAATTTAGGTTACATTTAGGTAACATTTTTGTATCAATGATGTTGGCATTAATTAGCCTAGTGCTATACAGGGTGTCCCAAAAAACATGTGCGCCGTTTGAATAGCTACTGTGGAGGAGCCATAATCTAACGTTCCTGCTTTCAGATTTGTGAATAGGAGAGATTTCAACTTAGAGTTTGGCACCGAGTTTGTGTAAATATGAGTAGTGGTTGCTGATTATTAAGAAAAAAAGTCATAATCACTGGTTGCTTCAAAACCAGAGGATGTTATCTCCGTACTTAACCTTATAACTTGAATTTTAGCATTAAATGAACTTACTACGCCAACCTTAAAGAAAGTAATCATTATTATTATCATCATTACAGGAATTGACCTTAGGTTACCCAAGAAAAGGTCCAATAACGGCCAGAGATGTTTTTCCCATAAATCAGCAACTAGTGATCAGATTTACTCAAACTCAGTGCTAATCTTTGATTTGAAGTCTCTTCTGTCAATAATCTTAAAAACGGAAAAACTGGAATTCTGGCTGCTCCGCAGAAGCCACTCAAACAGCGCACATGTTTTTTGGACACCCTGTACAGCCAACCTTAAAGAAAGTAATCATTATTATTATTATCATTACAGCAGGTTACCCAAGAAAAGGTCCAATAACGGCCAGAGATGTTTTTCCTGAAGAGGTGCATAACTGTGGAATAGCTTCTCAGCCGAGTCAAAGCAGGCATCCTCTCTGCATAGTGCATAGTTCTAAGAAAAATATTTAGAGACCGAAGGGATTTTTCTTTCAATGTAAATTTTCAAATTATTGTACACAAGTTTAAACATTTATTATAGATTGTAATTAATATATTCATCAGATGGCCCCTTGAATACCAGCTTATTCTGAAGGGCAACCCTTCTTAAAATAATTAAATATGAGATATAACTATGGAATAAATATACCCTCAGACTTGTAATGGAGCAATGTAATTGGTTTTTGATCGATATACAAGGTACTACAGAAAAAACGCAACCCTCCTCTGTTCGAGATTCTTCAGGCAACAATGTTTTTTTTTTAATGAATTTGACGCATACCATCTGAAAGTATACCATCTGTCTTTCTATCTCTAAACCTCATGAAGAGTTATGCTCGAAACGTCGTGTAAATCTTAGTTCTTTGTACGATGTCGAATTTTTAAATTAATTTATGACATCTGAAAAGTACCATCTAGATCCATTCCAATGATATCCAGGTTGTGCGTATTAATGGAATCATTCATCATTAAATTTACGTTTCTTTAAGTAAGGCCTATTTCAGATACTGGAAAATGATAGGGCTTTGTGAGAGCTTATTTTACCATCCTTGATAAATGCATCCAATGGGAATAAATTTGCCTTTTCTCCACTAGAGCATCATCTGAAGTGCTTCTAGGCCTGAACTGTTTCGACAAAATCTGTTTGGAAACTGTCTACCGTAAAAAGGGTGCTGATTTTGCTCTGACAGCATGCTGCATTTGAAATCGGCCATATGTACTAAAATATAAATCAATGATAAATAATTCCTTCACTATATCCAAACTGCATATCATTAGAAAAAGAAAGACTGTACTTTCAGATGGTGTACATTACATCTGCTACCGGGTGTCCCAAAATGATGTATTATTGTTTGATTGCTTACATGTCCATAACCAATGAACCGATTCTCAAAAACTTTGTTATATTTGATCGCCTAAAGGCTAAATTGTATTTTAAGATGTTGGTTGTGTTTTACTACGGCGTTTTCATGTCGAAAAGAAGAACGAGAAACCTGCTCAAATTCAAGCCTTGCTTAGATGGCATGAGAAAGAAACGGCCTATTTTTCCAGTCAACATTTTAGATGTGATACAAAAGGCTGAACTCGTATTCGTATTCTCTGAACTAATTATTAACCGAATTCGTATTCTCTGAACGACATGTATAAGTTCAGCCTTTTGCATCACATCTAAAATGTTGACTGGGAAAGAAGGCCGTTTCTTTTTCATACCATCTAAGACTTGAATTTGAGCAGGTTTATCGATCTTCTGTTCGACATGAAGACATCGGCCTAAACCACAACCAACATCCGCAAATACAATTTAGCCTTTCGGCAATCGGATAAAGTAAAGTTTTTGAAAATTGGTTTATTGTTTATGGACATATAAGCAATCAAACGATAATACATAATTTTGGGACACCCGGTACAATCTTTTAACTTTTTCAACATTTTCAATAATAGTTGGGCTGCGTTTTTTTTTTAAACACATTGTATAAAAGCCGTTTTCGTCAAAGCTGTATTGGGTCGGCGTACCTGAACAATGAAGTACAAGGGAAGAAGGACTAATGTGGTGATAGCAAGTCTGAGTAAATGTGAGAAACAGGTGCTGAATTATGGAGAAAGAAATTCAAAATCAAGAATTGTTTCGAAACCAGAGTCGTTCAAACAGCGCTCATGTTTTTCGGACACTCTGTATACCGGAGGATAAGTGTGGTAGCAATTAAACAACACGAAATTCCAGTGCTTAACAGGTAAACAATTAAATGAAGGTCTATCAAAGTAAGAAAGTCTATAATACCTTTGAGCGATGTTTTTGGAGAGAACGACTTGTTGCACTAGTATTTCTTTCAGATGCAACTGAAAAAAATTGTTGACATAAAAACCTAGCAAGTCCATCTCAAATTAGATATCGCCTGAAATTTGCAAAACACTTCCGTTGTCGTTATTCGCGGGCACTTGTAGGTAATATCTAATTTAAGACAGACTATAGTACTTTAAATCTTCAACATCGGTCCAGTATACGATTTATTGTGGCCTGTCAAAAATGCATAGTTCATTTTGGCGCACCCGGTATGACATGACCTTTTTCTTTGCATTGAATAGCTTGAACAAAAGTTTAGCTACCCATTCTATCATTTTACCGTCAGGAGTGAATATTTGTCGATATCCTGTGACCTGAGATGGAGAAAGATGGAAGCTTAAGACCTCTCGGGCAATCGGCATACATGGCAACCATATTTGGAAAGGTGACCTAATTTCATACTGCATGAAAATGATTTGTGATATCGCTAGGTCGGCGGTATGTTGCTGTTGCTCTAGATGCGGCAATATTTTTCTTTACGTGTGTAAGACAATGGAATTGAATTGAATGAAATCCAAAAAAATCGCAATGCATGCCGGTTACCCAAGATCCTTAAATATAAAGTTTACCGTTGGACTGGACGCGTAGTTCTTCTGGGGAAACGCGTTGTGAGCAATTAAATCACAGGTCGAGGGGCAGATCACTCCTAAGATCTCATACACTTTTGTAGAAAATACGAAAAACTTTCAAAAATCCCCAAAATCTTCTCAAATTCTTAGAAATCCCGAAGAAAATCCTAAAAATCTTCACAAACTCACCTAGAATAAATCCCTGAAATCTCTCCCAGCAAACAATACAAGTTCGTAAAAGATCCTTCGACGATTATTTGAAAATGTCAAAAATATTTTAAATCCTCCAAAATCTTGCAAAATATCGAAAAGAATTTGCGAAATCTCGGAAATCTTTTAAAATCTCGAAAAAATTCGAAATCTCAGAAAATTTGAGAATCAAAAATCTGAAAAATTCTTTTGGAGTGATTGGCCCCTCGAAATGTATGGGATGGGAAACAAAAGAAATTTGGTTGATATTCAGTAGATTTGACGCACAGGAGGACTTTGAACATTGATCTTACTAAACATAGAATCAAATACAGAATAGGAATATACTCGAACTGACTATACGATTCATCCACAATACTGGTCGGTTTGATAAAGATCATATCAAACTTAAGTCACATGCCATGCAACCACCAAGTTCCTCAAAGTAAATTTTCGTTTTGTTTGTAAATTCTGTCTCACATTAGATGTCAGGTATCCTATCCAAATAAAATGAACATAAAAGTTTTGCTCGTGACAGTTTTTGGGATATTACAGCCCTAACCTGACATCTAATGTTAGACAGACTACAGTACAGTATTTAACGTTTTTCTTTTTTAATTGTATGTAGCATTTATGTAAAATTGTATGTAGTTTAGCTTTTTCTGAACAATGCCATGGGGTAGTCATAGTCTTTTGCTCCTCATGGAATCGTCCTTGTAGAATTGTAAAGTAGTTTGTTGGCAGAGTAATCCGTAGCATGTATTGTAAATTTTTAATGGAATGTATAAACATAAATACAGAATATTTACCTTGTTTTGGTTTGCCATTATTCTTTGCTCGTTTCCCAAAAGGATACAATGGTTCTCTTGGAAAACTTCGCTCTGCAAGGAAGAAGAAACAGTTCTGAGCTACCAGGTTAGTGAAAAAGTTGAGACGCTTGAAAGCCTGCAGTTTGTTACCTATTCATCTGATTTCTTGAAACTGGTTATCATTGTGTAGGTAACACGTAAACTATAATCTGTCTCAAATTAGATATCACCTGCAAATGCCCGCGAATAACAAGAATGGAAGTGTTTTGCAAAGGAATTTGCGTTATCGCAAATCTCAGGTAACATCTAATTTGAAACGGACTTTAGACAATAAAAGTTAGTTGGTATAAATCGGGAAATGCCTTGTAGGCTCCTATAAAGGAAAAACATCGCTGGGGGTAATTTAGGACTTCGCTTGGAGAATAAATCACCAGTCTTCCAAATCAGCTCTTTTGTCAGAAATTTGTCTTAAGTGGGCTGGCAGGATTTCTAGCTATTGAAAGCTAACTTAGGTCCATTATGCATGCCGCATCCAGGGATGGGACCCCTAGTTTAAGGTCCCTTCCGAACGACGGCGAAGCGAGTTGCGAAGTCAGGCCTCTGAGAGGTCACCCATCCGGAGTTTGACTTCACTCGACCTAGCTTAGCTTTAGTGACCTGACGGAAATCGTTTAAGCCGCTCGGTCACTCACCCAACACTGTATCAGTTTTCATGGCCTGTCAAAAGTGGAAAATATTTTTGGCGTACCCGGTAGAGCCCTGTGACTAAATTATTTAAATGGGTGCCATATTTCTGAAAATTTTTGAGCCAAAAACTAAATTCGGAGCAAACGAAGGCAAGTTTCGTGCACAGTTTTCGACAAAAGCTTCCTGATAAAATTCTACCCGGGATTAATTTATCAATAAACAGTCATGTTGTAAACCTATACAGTTGGCACCCAACAACAGGCAACACAAAGAAACTCAGACAGTGGGCAAAATAATGGTTTATCGTTTTTAAGCAATACGCTAGATTGAAAACGGTGCTTCTTAAAGGGAATCTAAGCATATATAAACCTTCAACAAAAATAACCTTGCAAAGACAATAGGCCGATACACGTGCCGCACCATATTTGGGTAGCTTATCTACATCAACAGGAAATCCTGATATCTGATAGGCTAGAGTTTGACAGCAAGTGGCTTGAGCCACTTTTATATGCTTACATTCCCTTTAATCGTAGGTACCTACTGCATGGCATTCTCTACTCACTTTCTTTAGCTGTTCGCTTTTTGGCTGGATCACTCTCACATCTGCCTTCGTTTGTCCAAGCTGAGACCTAATGATAAGACAGCACAAAATTAATTTCCGCAATTAACATTCAACATTAACATTGTACAACTGCAAAACTTTCACGAATAAGCATATCTAAGCAGTTTTGCAGTCAATGCAAGCGAAGCATAGGGGAAGAACCACATTGGCTTCAAGAAAATATTTTTAGGAGGAGAACATTTCAAGAGGTTTGTTGTGATTTTGCAATAAATTCTTATAAGGAGCAAATAAATCGATTCTGCTGAGTCTCATCACAAGGAGCAAAAATCTAAAAAGAATACGAAACAGTACCATATCTAGAGTCTGCTATTGGATAAATTACCGTGAATATGTATTCTGTATTTGGAAGAAGTCTCCGAGAGGTACAGGTTCTGTCTATACCAGTGTATATGACCTAAAATGAATGGAAGATTAGTCTAAGAAGAAAGTCTCAATGGAATTGAGAATAAGATAGTAAAACGCAAAACACCCGGTATTGTCAGAAGAACATCAACTGTCAGAAGAACATCAACTGGTCAGAAATCGTTTGCTTACAGAGGGGCAAAGGTCTGGAGTGACCTAGATAGTGGTGTCAAGGCGTCCTCATCGCTCCACACTTTTCGAAAAAAATATAAAGCCAAACTATGACTCTTCTCGTTTTTCTTTCTTTTTTTTGTCAACGATTTATTGTAAATAGGAGTGTATTATACATTTATTTATTATCTAATTTTTAATATTACTTTAGCATGGCTCCCTGTAAAGCAGTATGTAAATATTGAGTGGATTACCATGGATAAAAAAGTTAAAATGAAAAAATGAAATGAAATTGTTTGAGTCGAGAAAACAATCTCCGTTTGAAATGTCATTGCTGCCTAGATATCAATACCATATCACTGGCAAATATATTATTCAATGAGAGGCATGTTAAAATCCATTTTAAAATTTACCCGACTGAAATCGGCCAATCCGTTCTGAATTATGAGGGATTTTCTCAGGAAATCCCCTAAGAGAAACATTCAAGACTTGCCTAAAATCACAAACAAATTTTTCTAGCATTTCTGCCTTTTCACAGCAATGTCTTCAACGCGTTTCAGCACCTGTTGCCCTCTAGGGAGGGTGCAATCGTCAAGAATGGTGTTATTATACTCCCAGAGGTGACACTTTCGTCCTCCCAAAGAGATAAAATGTGCTAAAGCACGTAAAAGTCATTGATGTAAGGCAGAAAATGTGATCTTAATTCTAGACCCATGATGAAGGTTTTTGAAGGGGCTTTCTTGAGAAAATCCCTCACAGTTTTGGGACGGAGTAGTCGATTCTATTCAGGTACATTTTAACATCTATTTAAACATGTCCATTATTAAATGATACATCTACCAATATTGTCGTCTTGATACAGCCTGGTGAGCAATGACCTTTCAAACGTGGATTGCTTTTTACCCATCGGGTAGATGAATTTTTTCCTTCTGCGTTAAAAATTAATCATGATAAACTTTCTGCATTTCTCAATATAAACAGTTATTATTTCCACAAACATGTCAAACAATGAATAAGAATCAACTCACTTCATCATCCATTTTGACTTCATAATAATTTATTCTCCCAAGTGGTTCCTCGGGGGGATTCCATTGTACTAGTATTTCATTACGACCTAATGCGTGTAGGGTAGGTTTTGGTGGTGCATGCTCGCCTGAAAAATAAGAAAATTGTCGGTTGGTAAAGCATTGGACAAATGTACAGCGTGTTCCTTTCTGATGACCTCAACAAAAATTTCCTCAATTTGACTCTTCAGTTCATCCATAAACCATGGGCGATTCTGACTCGTGAACAATTTTTTAAATCAATTAGAACGCATACCTTTGTGTTCATTCCTGTCTGCTTTGAATTCTCCTCGCAGATTTCGATTCGGCTTGGCCTATTTGCGGATTACAGCATGTTCGCAATTGTTGTTATGGTTGTTGCTTGATAGAGTCATGGTTCTCAAGCAGGTCTTCTTATAAGCAATGCTTAACCACAACAACAAGGACAGATAATGTTACAATAAGACTCGTTACTTTTTATTGACACCTAGATACAAAGCAATTTGTGATTGCAGACAAAGGGAACTCCATGCTCGGTTGGTCAAGACATAAACAAAAACAAAGCAAGCCGCAAAAATTGCCCTGAAACTCGGGTCGCTAGCTCGGTCGTTGTGCACTCCCCCTGCACTCCAGAAATGGTTTTAAAAAGCAAATATTAGCACATATCGAAAGAAGAAGGATATAGCTAAACTTCTGCCTCGGGCATTTTATTTTTTTCGTACAGAAGCTGAACAGTAAGTGTTTTAATTACACCTAAAAAGTACGAGAATTGAATCCCCTCCCAGTTGGCTTCTGCACAAAATAAACTAAATGCCCGAGGCAGAAGTTTAGATATATCCTTCTTCTTTCCATATGTGCTAATATTTGCTCTTAAAAACCATTTTTGGAATGCACAACGAACGCGCTAGCGACCCGAGTTTCAGGGCAATTTTTGCGGCTTGCTTTGTTTTTGTTTATATCTTGACCAACCGAGCATGGAATTCCCTTTGTCTGCAATCACAAATTGCTTTGTATCTTGGTGTCAATGAAAAGTAGCGAGTTCTATGGTAACATTATCTGTCCTTGTTAACAATTACGAACATGCTGCAATCTGCAAATAGACCTAGCAGAATCGAAGGCCACGAGGAGAACTCAAAGGACACAGGAATAAACACTAAGGTAAGCGTTCTAATTGATTTTAAACGTTCTTCACGTGTCAGAATCGTCCATGCATAAACCTGATCGGTTTGATTAAAATCGTTCCAACTTTGGATATGCGTGACGTAACTGCAAGGTCGCTTTTCGTACCAATGTTTCTTTTCATTTGTAAAGTCTGTTGGCTAAAAGATGGAAGACCGATCTACTCAAAGATTCCAAGAGGGGTTTTTTCCGCCAGTAATGTTTCCTTATCACTAACTTGGCCTAACATCTAATGTGAAGAAGTATTTAATCATTTTTTCGTAATTAGTCATCACGTGTATGGCATGCAGTACAAAGAGTTGGCGACTCTCCTCACTCTACGTGGCAGGTTCGGCAGGGCGAGGACTCGAACGTGCTACCACTGAGCCATCCCCGCATATTGTTGACTGATAACACATTAACACTGAACTATTTCCACATCGAGAAAAGGCAAATGCAGCGCTTGAACCCTAGAACAGGGCTACAAGGTAGGAGGGATCGAACAAGACATTAATGAGAAATGCACGAAGAATAACCTAGACAGCTAATAACTACTTACGCAAATCAACCGTGGCACAAACCAAATCTGCTTTATCTCCTTTGCCTACTGACGTCAAAGCATATATCTGGATGGATAAAAATGACACTGCTGATCGAGACGTTCACAAAGATGGAGTATATTTCTGAATCATCCTTGAAATTCTTATATGTTTAGGTGAATTGACTCTTTAATCATTTAAATTTCAATGCATATACTTTTGCAATTCAATGCTCTGCGTTTTTATTCACAGATTAAAGGGGCTCAGTCGTCAAACAGTAAACAAATCCGTAAACTCGCACGTGTCGGGGATTATCCATTGTTCACCCATTGTTCTCTGCAGTTTGTTTGGTGGCTTCATCCAAGCCACAAAAAAGTTACCGTTAAAAATCCACTTATATCCGAGCAATCGTAGAAGATATCAATGTTTGGTTTGTTCCTTAGTGAAGTACAAGGGTTAATGCCCAAACAGCAACTTTCATTTTGAAAAAAGTAGGAAAACCCTGTGTGATATCACCTTTCAAAAAACTGCAAAAATCATCGTTTTGTTTACATTTTGACGACGGAGCCCCCCTAAATTAATTTTTTCAGAAACATGCAACCCCATATGATATGCTCTTTAAAATTCCAGATGGTTTTCATTTACCTGTCCTCCATCTGAAATAACCCCTTTAGCTTTTCCCCTAACCAAGTCAGCACGAGGTCAAAAGAAAGTCTACATCCCTCTTTAAAAAATTCTGGCTGTCGGAACTCTCTATCACTAAAGAAGACTCTACCCGTAACAGTAAACTACGTACTTATAAAACCATAAAATCTAGCCTGAAACTAGAACCTTGTTTAACCAACAATTTATGCTTTGAAAAAGGCAGGCTCTTTGTAAATTCAGGTGCATTGATCATACTCTCTTCATTGAGGTTAGGGGGGGGGGGGCAAAAAGGTCTGGCAGTCGAGGAGCGACAATGCGAAATGTGTACATTAGGTCTCGTCGAGGACGAAACCCCACCAATGATAACTTAAGAACTATACTTCTAGCTTTATCTAATGTCCGCTGTTTACCTGTAAGCTTACAGTTTTCTAAAATCGTGAGTAGCGCTGACCTAAATATCATACATGCCCTAGCCAAATTCATTATTGATGCAAACAGTCTCAAACGAGCTTCTTCTGGGGACAAATAACTGGATGTTCCAACACCAAAAAAGTATTTTCATTATAGTTGGTTTTTCCCATTGCATTTTGTTTTTTGTTTCCTTTCGTTAGTTAGTTCTATTTGTCTGTAGCTTATTGTGTTTCATTGCATGGTTTGGTGTGGAACTGCCAGACGCCTTCTTTTCTTTTGACTATTTGTGTGTTGCTTTCTTGTTTTGTTTTGTCCCTTGTATCGTTGTATTCTATTTTCAATATGTCTTGAAGTTGTATTTGCAAATTGTAAGTACCGTTCTTGGTGTAGGCCAGATGACTTTGTATCTTCTTACACCAAGAGCGGTACGGTAGTAATATATTTAGGTTAATTAGTTTTAATTTATTATGAATAGAAAAAAATGTGTTTTAACGTTTTGCTGCCATGCCTTGTAAAATTAGGTAGTGCATCTAAGCATTTATGATGATGATGATCATTTACCTCAAAAGTATACTCCGTGCTGGGAATCAGATTTATAAATATGTGAGATAGATCCTTCGTTTCCGTGAAACCAGCTTTCCCTAAAGAGAATTCAAGAAAAGTTAAATAAAAGCAGAACAAATACGATACAATATCGGGTGGACCACAAAGAACTTCAACCATTTGAAAAATGCGGGTAATACCGCAAGTAAACAAAGACTTTTTATTGACACCTAGATACAAAGCGATGTGTGATTGCAGATAAAGGGAATTCCATGCTCGGTTGGTCAAGACATAAACAAAAACAAAGCAGGCCGCAAAAATTGCCCCGAAACCCAGGTCGCTAGCTCGCTCGTTGTGCATTTCATAAATGGTTTTTAAGAGCAAATATTAGCACATAACGAAAGAAGAAGGATGTATCTAAACTTCTGCCTGGGGCATTTTATTTTTTTTCGAACAGAAGCTGAGCAGTAAGTGTTTTAATTACACCTAAAAAGTACGAGAATTGAATCCCCTCACAATTGGCTTCTGCATAACATAAATAAAATGCCGAGGCAGAAGTTTAGATATATCCTTCTTCTTTCGATATGTGCTTATATTTGCTCTTAAAAACCATTTCTGGAATGCGCAACAAGCGACCTAGCGACCCAGGTTTCAGGGCAATTTTTGCGGCTTGCTTTGTTTTTGCTTATGTCTTGACCAACCGAGCATGGAATTCCCTTTGTCTGCCTGCAATCACAAATTGCTTTGTATCTTTTGTATCTAGGTGTCAATAAAAAGTAGCGAGTCCTATTGTAACATCATCTGTCCTTGTTCCGCAAGTATGGAATGAATCAAAGTTTAATTGATAGCCGAAAGTCTGAAGTATTCTTTTGGGATTTTTCTTCTACACGGATTTTGTTTATTTTATTCAAAAGCTGAGGAGAAGGCATTGCAATTCTCGCGTATTTAGGGCTGAAATGAAACGATAAACAAACAGCTCCTGAATCAAATAAACAAAATCCGCCAAACAGAACTTTAGATTTATCCTTCTTCCTTCGTTACAACCACGTAACTTCTCTCAACAACCACCTTTCGCGCGCACAAGGCAAAAGTTTGCCCTACTGGTCTCAAGGCAACTTTTGCGGCTTTGTTTGTTTTGCATTACTGGTTGAGAGAAGTTCCTTTGTCTGCAGTCGCTAATCGCTTTCAATTGAGGTGTCAATCAAACGCAACTGTTGATATTGAATTACAAAATCTGCCCTTGTTTCCCGTACGATTTTTCAAGCAGTGGAAGCATTTTCTGACTCGTCCAGTACTTAAGGTACCTCTGCTTTCCGCTCTAGTGCACAGTGAAATGCTGTTTCGCAAAACCAATCTCCTCAGAAAACAGTTAATTTCTCCAATATTATTCGGCCTATCGAAAAGCGGTAAAAAAGACGTTGTTCTGTATAATCTGGGCAATCGAAAGATGTATAAATCGCAATGTTTCCGTCAACCCTGGTTTCGCAAATCCTAGTTCAAATCTCTTTGCTAATTTCAGAAAAGTGGATTTATCTCCAAAACTACTCGAAAAATGTTCGATATTTTTTCGTTCCATCTTTAGCTAGGTTGTTGATCTACAACTTTGCCAAGTCTGATTGAAAAAGCTAGGCTAGATTTCCTGCAATCGAATTTCGTATTTCTGTTTACTTTTCGACAGCGAAATGGAGAAACCTTGGTCAACAGATTACCATGCTATGAAGCACGCTTGCAAAAGCTCAGGCTTGAAATAACTTTCAGAAGTTTTTCCATTGGCAAACAAATCAACGTCATCTTTTGGGAATACCATACGCAGGTCTCAAAAGACATCCTTAGTGCGCTTGTAAAGTATCATTTGCATCTATTGATTAAAAATTACTGATTTTTACCAGCAACTTCACGAAACCATGCTTTGGGTGTCTTTCGAGACTTTCGTAAGCATTCACAGATTATCAATTTCTTTTAGAGTCCACAATGAGCATAGATCTTAGATCAAGAACTAATTTTTTTGCAAAAACATTCTACGGGCGTTCAAATAGTTCTGCATGGGCTAAACTGTTGACCAACGGTTTTCCCCTTCGATGTCGAAAAGTAAACAGAAATGTAAAATTCGATTGCAGGAAATCTAGCCTAGCTTTTTCAATCAGACTTGGCAAAGTTGTAGATCAACTACTTAGCTAAAGATGGAGCGGAAAAAAATCGAAACTTTTTCGAGTAGTTTTGGAGGTAAATCCACTTTTTTGAAATCAGCAAAATGATTTGAGCTAGGATTTGCGAAGCCAGGGTTGACGGAAACATTGCGATTTATACATCTTTCGATTGCCCAGATTATACGGAACAACATCCTTTTTACCGCTTTTCGATAGACCGAATAATATTGGAGAAATTAACTGTTTTCTGAGGAGAGTGGTTTTGCGAAACGGCATTTCGCTGTGCACTAGAGCGGAAAGCAGAGTTACCTTAAGCAATCAATAAGTTATCTCCTTCCTACTTTCATAATTATTTCCAACCAAATTCAACTATCCATAAGATTGGAACGCGTCAGGCAACCAGAGGTGATCTTTTTATATCTACTACCCTTCATGGTCTTGAAACAATTCAATATTTTGGCTCTAAACTTTGGAACACCCTTCCACCTTCCACTTTTCATACGTGTTGCTAGTTCTGTTGCAATTTTTCGGTCCACATCAAAATCTCATTTCATTGACTCGTATGTGTCATTGTTTCTTGATTAAAAGTCTCTTTCAAATCCTTATATTTTTTCGGTCTCTATAGAACAAATCTGGCTAACATCTTGTTTTGATTTTAATAAAATATGCTGTAGTCTTAATTGTTTTTATGGGGGGGGGGGGGGGGCTCTCTCTCGATTAGTTAACCTATTTAGAGAGTTCCTCCTAAATCTGTCAGTCTTAAATACAATCTTGTAATGTTATTCTTTTCTGTAATTTCTAAGTTTAATTAATTTTGTGTTTATTGACCGGTATGTTGTAAGTATTTAGGTGTAGTGTAATTATGTAGAATTGTATTTTGGATTGATGGATAAATGAATAAAACTGAACTGAAAACTGAAATCTCCAGGCGATCAAGCAGAATTCGATTAAAATTCATGTTTCATATACATTGTCAGCTTTTTTCAGTAATTTATTTTGAGTGGGCAGGAAGCATTTCTAGCTACTTAAAGCTAATTGAAGCCCACTGTGCATGCCGCATCCAGGCATAGGACCCCTAGTTTAACGTCCCTTCCGACGGACGGCGAGTTGAGTTGCGAAGTCAAGCCTCCGAGGTCACCCATCTGGTGTTTGACCTCACTCGACCGAGCTTAACTTTAGTCCCCTGACGGAAACTGTATAAGCCGCTCGGCCACTCACCCAGCTGACAGTATGTTTGATTTTACATACCTGGTTGATGAATTTGATATCCCTTGACAATGCCATTTGGTGACTCAGGAGGATCCCATCCAATTTTCATTTGTGTTGTGGTTCTCCCTAAAACACGGGCGTTCTGTGGAGCACTTGGCACTGAAAGTGAAATCAGATATATCAAGATAAAATGAAATGCAACCTTGAAGAGGAATGAAGTTCATTCGGATCTCAGAGCATTTTTAGGAGAGTTAGTCAATCATCGAAATTCCACTCGAATTGAGTTACAAATGTCTCAGTCTATACATGTTTTCATTGTCTGCTGATTTTGCTGTGCACCTGTTGCAAACCAAAAGTGCGAGCATTTAAGGGCTTCACTTTGTGAGTTAACGATTGAAGTTTGCTGTTTTCAACCGTTCTCAGTAGAAACAATGAACGCACTAAATATAAGCTAACAAATGATTGAAAATAACAAGAAAAAGGCCTAAAGATGAACCAAACTTGCCTGTGTATCAACTGAAATATTGTAACTCTATTTTAATAAAATCATCGATGATTAACTAACTCTTTGCAAAATGTTCTGAGATCCGAGGTAACTTCGTGCCATAGGGAGCAGTGCTTCTACTTTCAACGGGGATCATGCTTTCGTTTGCGTTCGATTCAAAACTATTTCTACTAAGTAAAAAGGTTTATTCCATCAACCCTATAGTGGTTGGGCTACCTGACACGTCCTATTTTGGTTGGGGGGGGGGGCAAAAACGGTCTTGTATAACTATTGACTAACAGGTAGGGCAACCAGATTTGATGTGCTAATAGCTCAAAGCATATACTTTAAAAAATTAAACTGGACCTAAAACTGGCCATCATCATTGCTTACGTCAGCATTTTTATTTGCGTGGTTAAGAAAAGCGGCAAAATCAGCCAAAATCAAATTTGGAGCAGAATTTACGTCCGAACACGAGAGTTATGATAGAAGAAGTTACAAAATATTGAACTGTTGCTACTTTCTCGCGAAAATTTAGATTTCAGAATCTGCAATTTGACAGTGTCAATCCCGGAAAGCTGTCTCCTTCCCCCTTATTTGTCAAAATATTTAAATGAAAAATTGAAGTTGTTGTGGCGCAATGGTGTAATCCTCTGACTTTGCAGCAAGAACAGTCAGGCGGACAGGGTTCGATACCCGGTAGAGCCCCACCACTTGTGCGTCATGACAAGGGGTCGCGGACTCGATTAGGCCTATTCTACTTCAGCGATCCCAGCGCTTGGCGCTAAAAACCGCAACTTCAGCTTCACTTTACTGGTTGCTGCATAATAAGCAGCTGCAAAAGTCGACAAAGTTTCATGGCAAAAACCCTTCTACTTGCAGAGTTATGAACAATTTCCTGACGGAGGGGAAAAATTTGTCCCCCAATCAAAATAGGGTTAAGACAGGAGGACTATCGTACCTGATTCAGGCATTGAGAACGCGACAGCTTCGCTGATGGGACTTTGATCACCCTCTGTTGAAGTTTGCAATTTGCATGAATAATTCTTGGTTGGCTGAAGATTTTGAAGCTCAAATGAAGTTTCAAGTCCACAATAAACTTCTGATTCATCAGGGTCGACTGTAAGAACAAGAAAAGCATGTCAATTAATTGATACAAGATCATCATTTGAATTGAGATACATAGTAGGCCTAAATTCGCTTGAATTAGCTAGAAATTTCAAAAAAAATGCGCCCCGTTTGTCTCAAGATTGCGACAAAATGGCAAAAGATTCTCGCCAAACTTTTGCATGATGGTGCTTTTCAGATGTTCAATTAAAGTTTGCTACCATCCCCACAAAAATCCGTTGAAAAATGATGGAGCTATGACCAAATTTGCGCGATGACTGAAACCAGTGGTCGGACATTTTGTCTTAGTATTTTGCGATAAATAGCTTCATGGATTGAAAATGAAATAGCAGCATCCAATGGCATAGCTCTGGTGAAAATTCCGATAATCCTCAGAGAGTTCCACTATTTCTGACCTCGCAGAAATTATATCTTACCTCACGTGAAGATACTTATCACTGCAAAGTAGTAAGACAAAATGGCCGACCGCTGGTTTCAGTCATCAGGCAAATTTGGTCTTCTGAAGGTCATAGCTCCATCATTTTTCAACGGATTTTTACGGGGATGGCAGCAAACTTTATTCGAAAATCTGAAGAGCAACATCATATAAAAGTTTGGCAAGAATCTTTTGCCCTTTTGTTGCAATCTTTAGTCAAACGGGGCAAAATTTTTTGGGACACCCTGTACTTTAGATAAAGTAATGAATGAAAAATTGAAGAAAAAATGAACCATGGCGAGCAAAAAATCTTTCAACGGAACTCATTAGGTAAAATGATATCAATTGTCATAGTGCAACATTTCATAGCACATAATTTCTTCTACTTCACTGTGAATGCATTGACTACAAAGCCCAGGACAGTTCTATTGTAATTACCGAAAAGAAATGCGAGAACAGTCGGAATTAATTCACTTGTATTCATTTCATTTTCATTCATTTTATCTTTTTTACCCATGGTAGCCCCTCAATAATAGTAATTGATTTACAGGGGGCCATGCTAAAAACTTACAAATAACTACTAATTTACAATAAAAACGAAATTTGCTATAAAACCTAAACCTAAACTAATTACAATTTGCCATATGTAAACGAAAGGAAACAGAAAAGAATTGGTGAATGAAATTCATGGTTGCAACTCCTTTTTAAACGATCTCAGGGTTGAAGTGTTTCTGATCTCAGGGCCAAGATAGTTCCAAAGCTTGGCGCCTCGGTACGCGAAACATTTCTGCCCCCCTGCCGATTTTAGTAATGGCAACCTGGAACGACGACCTCCGTTGAAACATTCTACCAGCTATTATGAAAAATGTCAACTCAGCTGCGATATTTAAAAGAATTGTCAAAGAATGGAATGGGCAAAACTGACTTGTTAAATTTACAATTAATGACAACAAAGACAGAGGCGATAGTGAGGATCCCAATTTTGACTTTTAATTTTTTTTTATTGTAAATAATTGGTTTAAATTAGTTTGTAAGTGGATATTGTACCAACTGTAAATAATTCTATAACAATGATAATAAAGCTTACAGGATACCTATTTCTGTTTGAATCGAAAGACTCCAGTCACAAGAAATATTTTCCACTTACATAGCAAAAGTTTATAGGTCACTTCTAGGCCACTCTTAGGGTTCACGGCATTCCACTGAACGTTCGCAGTTGTAGAGCTTTCAACTGGGAAAGAAGAGGTTTCTTTAGTTTTACTAAGATATCTACAAGGTCTAATTAGTATAAAGTAACATCGAATAAAGAAGCAAATATCTGTTATCAGATTTGCTCTTGTAGGATTAGCATGCTCACTTCCATTGGGTCATACCGTAACTCTGTTATGGTATGACTGATTTCATCAAATAAATATCTTCATGTAATTTAGGCTTTTTGCTACAAAAAGATTGGTGTTTCATTCAAGTCAGTTCATAAGGCCTGATTTAAACATCGCATTTTTGCCGTGTTGAATAGAACTGTACTAAAAACGGCAGAGTCTGCCGTGCTAAAAATTTGATGTAAACATCGTCTTTGCCGTGTCGGATCGAAAATAAATATGTTGAAATGGCTATTTTTCAAAATCATATCTTTAATGCGCAAGTGCAGTGGCTGATCACACGTAGAAACAGCGGACCATGGCTTAGAACTGTTTGATTAAACGCTGCAGAAATACAATGTTTGAATCAAGTGGCGTTTCTGCCGTGTAACTCAACAGAGCTTGTGAACTCCTGCCGTTTAAAAACATTTAAAATGGCTGATTATTAAATATCGTTTTCATGTCAAATTTGATTGACATTTGGGAATTTTTAGCAGTAACTATTGAATTAGACATGGTATGGTAAAAATACGATGTTTAAACTATGCCGAACTGATGATGGAAAAAAGACTCCAAGATTAATTTATTTGATGATATGTATCTTACTTTTCACAGTTGGCTTTGTTGGCTTGCCAAGATGTTTCAGCATTTCCAATGTAACTTCAATTTCCTCTTTGATATCATCCTTTAAGCCTTCTCTCTTCACTGTATCCTACGAAAATTTTTACATGTTGCTACAAAAAAGTAGTGTATAAACGGGGTAATTCAAAAAAGTGCTTAGCTCTCGCAATATCTATCAAATAGCTATAAACTAATCATACATGTGCTGCCAGCATGTAAGCTTAGATAAGAAAATTTAATCTGTCAAAATCGGTTGTATACCGGATGAACCAGAAAAAAGTTCCCACTTTTGAAAATTCATAGCATTAAGAGTTGAATTGGAATGAATCAATATTTGAATGACAGCCAAAAGATCGAAGTATTGTTGTGATTTTTCTCGCCTCCTTACAAGCACTGGAAAAATTGGTAAATTCAAATTTAGAAAAACTTTGTGGTTACAAAAGACAAAATGACTGAGAAAGGCCTAAAATACTTGATCAAATCATAAAGGACTCCTTGCTCAGAACAACAGAGAAAATGCCATTTCTCATGGGTGAGAGATATCATCTGCACAGTTATAGCCATGGGATTGAAAATCTTTAGTGTCTGTTTGAGAATCTATGTCTTATTACTCGTGAGAGAGGTGAAACGCCCGTTCGTGTTGTTCTGTGTGAGGAGAGTCCTAACGATTTGATCAAGTGCTTTAGGCCCTTTCTCAGTAATTTTGCAAACATGAAATTTTTGTAAAGTTCCATTTACCTATAGTTGCAGTGCTCGTAAGAAGACGAGACAAATCACAAAAACACTTCGATCTTTTGGCTTTTAACTCGAATTTGAATCATTCAAATCCATGAATTACTTGTGGTGATACGAATTTTCGAAAATGGGAACTTTTTTGTGGCTCACCCGGTAGTTACCAAATTAGAATTGGTTCTACAAAATGCTTCGTCTAAAAATCCATGCTTCTTTGATTTGCTAGTAATCTAGCAAGGATTAATGTTTATTTGGCCAGGACTTTAGGCATGATTTCTCAATAACGAAAACAAACCAATTCACAAAGCAGCTTACCTTTAAAGCGCCCTTGACGAGCTGATGATCTCGTAGAGCAAGGCATCCTTGCTTTTTGCTGGATAATGTTCTCAAGGTCCTGTTGAAATATATCAATTACTAATCCAAATAAACAAACCAAAACAAAACAAATCGATTAAGCCCACTCTGAAGTCACATGCTCTCCTTTTTATTCTGTAAGTAATTCATAGACAGCTGAAGGAATACGCGTTCACTATTTTGAATTGGTCTTAAGAAGTTTCAAAATTGAGAAGCTTCTTTGTTACGACAATTCAAAAACTCCAAAGTTGAAAAATACAATTGGCTATATCTAGATTGCCCCAGCCCTGTTCCAGCTAGGCTGCTTTTAACTCGTTGATTTACTTGAAAGAAAAGCGACACGTGCATTTTCATTATGTAGCTTAAGAAACAATGTGCATGTAGGCATTCTCTCTAGTCTCACATTACATTACAGCCCTGAAGAAGTCCTGCATGGCAGGACGAAATATTGGCATAAAATTTATTCAACCATTTGCTGTTGTTGTTGTTGGATTGCGGTGTTTCTGCCTTTAAACTTGTTAATTTATTCGTCACCACAAGCATCTTCGGATCCGACAATCAACGCTGGTATCGTGGACTTTCCTTTTTCAAATCATTCTCTTTAGCCTATTTGTATCTACAACTCAATATATCTATGTAATTTCCTCTTAAGCAAAAGAACAATCCTTACATAGCTGCAAACCAGGCTGTTTCTTCATCTTCTGTGTTTAGCAATGAAGCTAATCTTAGAAGCATCTTTTCATTGGCTGTATGACTTAATAATCTTGACACACCATCACTGCTTCCTGCAATACAGCTGAATGCAAAACATGCATTTTTGTTGCTCCCTGCATCTCCAGAACACAGCATCTCTGTTAGTTTCGATAACTGTGGGGAAGAGACAAATTAGAAGATTAATGGGTATGTTAGATAATACTTTGAATCAGGCGTTCGTCTTACAGCCTTCTACATCGTTTCTTCTGCATTTTTACATAGCATCAAGGTAGTTTATGATGCTGAGAAGCTAAGCTTATCGAAGCAGCGTTTCGTGGCTCCTTTAGCCTGGAATTACAGAAAGTTCACGACTCTCCTCACTCTACATGGAATGTTCAGCAGGGCGAGGACTCGAACCATCGACCATCAGACTGGTATTCAAGCGTGCTACCACTGAGCCATCCCCGCCCTACATCGTTACAGCTTGGTCAACACTTAAAGCTACAACACAAAACATACCATCTTAGCATTATGTATCCAAACTTTCCTAATCCAGTCACCATTCAAACGAAGAAGAACACAGTTTACAAAAAGATCTTTTCCCAGCCACTTTCAAAAGAATTAAGAACTATACAAGCCTGTTCCTCGCCCACCCTTGACGCCATTGCTCGAGGCCCTGTAACTACTTTAGCTCGTTTTAGAGAAAAAGCGAAGCACTTTTGCCATATTTCATGTAAAGTAAAGGACGTCGACAATATATAGGGGAACATACACAGCTGCAGCAGGTTGCCTCAAAACAATCCTTTTCATTGTTTTAGGTTAGAAATAACAATCCATTCCAAAACAGGGAAATAATACTCATTCTTTTTGAAAATTGGAAACAAGCCCAGTATTTTTATGAAAAACAACAAAGGTAGAAGAGAAATACCTTGGAGTAACACAAAGAAAGATGTACCATGAGTCATATGTATCCCCCGAACAAAATTCATATGGGCTTGCCTCCCCTCTTTCCCAAGCTTTAGAAATCAGATGAGATGTTGTACCGGTTGAGTCAATAAAAAGGCCCGGTGTTTGAAAAAATGCTGCTGCCTGACTTTCAAAACGATGCCCAATTAGGTTCAGTAATTCACTCGGCTGCAATCGGTAATTCCTTCCCGTCGATAAAGGAGATTTTCTGCCGAAAGCCCCTTTCGATTTCCCTGTCTTTCCAGAAGTGGAAAAAGTGCGTGAAGCCGCGAAGCAGCTTCACAGGAAGCTAGTTTGTCTGGAAGGAAGATAAGGGAGGAAAGGGAGCTAGCGAAATAAAAGGAGTGAAATAAACGATAGAGGGAGGAAAGAAGAAGTGAAAGGAAAAAGAAGAAGGAAGGATGGATGGATGAAAAAGGATAGGATGAAGAGAAAACAAAGATTGAAAACATAAAGCGGAAAGGAAGGAATAAACAAAAGGAGAGCATAAAGGAAAGATGAAAGCAATGGCTCTTTTCATTTAATTGTGATAATATGCAAGACATTAAGCTTTACAACATGTGAAGCAATAAAATTGTTTGCTTCCTGAAACACGATTATTCGGCAGCAAGAGTGACTCTTAACATGCCCTCAGAAAACAGAAATGTGTGTTGTGCAAGACTTCAACAGAAATCTGGTACGAGAGAAAATTGATAAAACAACAGAAGGAAGAATTTGACTTTAGCATTGCTTCGCAGGAAGGCAAATATTTTTTCCATCACTGTGTCTTTCTTCCCAGCAATGAACTCCCCTGAATGAGATATTCATACCAAGGGGAAGATTTTCTTTCTTATACTTTCTCACGTGCTAAAGCGTGCTCAAGTCATTGCTATAAGGTAAACATTTTTGGGAACCTTGCTCACGATTTTAGCACGTTTTTTAAGGTTTCTCGAAGGAAAATTTTTAGAAAATACCTTGTAAAATCTGAATGGAGTGACCGATTTTCAGCCAGGAAAAATTCTAAGAATAATTGAACATGTTAGCTATTTACTGAGACATTGTTAAAATATCATTGCTTATATATTCAGGGAGCAGAAGCCTCTGAAATACCGGGCCTTTTCTGACTCACCTGGCATAGGTCGTCTAAAAATGTGTTGTGCAGTGTGTGAGGAGGTCATAGTTCACTGAGAGCGTTAAAAGTAAAAAAGAGCAATTCTAGTAAATCCGCTTGGACAAAGTACAAGCAACGCCAAATATCCATTTCTGTTTTGACATGCATATGATTTCTAAGGCACAATTTAAAACGTAAAAATCAATGGAGTGTTTTCCTAGATTTAACTTGGATTTAAATTCAACTGTAACTTAACTGTTTAGAATTAACTATGACAAATGTAAACATTCTTTTATCTCACACTTGACAGTGAAAATTTCAATTCAACAGATCCAACGGACAAATGTCAATATTTATATATCCACTGAGACATAGCAAATAAAACTGTGCGATAACTTTTGCTTTGTTGTTTCACTGGATAGCTTTTTATTCACGTCTTATTTATATTTACCAAACGCCTGGCTAGCTACACAGTTAACAGAAATGAGAGACCTGCCGTTACGTCAAAATCATAATGGTTTGTTATGAGAAATTAAATAGCAAGGCAAAAGTGTTTCCACAACTTATCAAGTTATATGTAAAACTTTGCAACAGAATCAGAAATTTTCAGTACTTTCGTCTGGACATCCAACCTTTTTCAACTGTACAGGTTAACACAAGAAAAAAGTGAGACTTTTGAAAAATCACCAAAATTTGATCATCTTATCGAGCATGTTAATATTTCTTTTCATGTATTCATGTGAGTCAAGGACAAAATAATTTTGATAGATGATCGTTATTCAGTTCTATTGGGAGATAGATGATGAAATGAAGGCAAGAAAAAACATTTTTGGGATACTTTGCCACAAAATATTTTGTTTTCGCCAATAAACTGTTTTTGGAGCATCAAAAGCAAAAATTTATCATCTATAAATGTTTCTGGGTCATTGACAAAATCGAACAAGTCAAAAAGGAAATTTCATCAAAGGTTTTATAATCTTTTTTTGGTGATTTTTAAACAGGAATACTTTTTTGGGATACCTGGTACATGGTAAAAGAATGTTGTCAAGGACGTAGGCAAACAATCTTAATGGTTTCTCAGGGCAAAATGTCAAATTGATAATCAATTCCTGTGACTTTGGAGTATGATTCAAATTTACCTAGCTTGTAAAAGAAGAAATTCCCAAAAATTCACAGCAATTGGAAGATTTTGCAATATGTCTAGATTAGTTTGATCCTTGATACAAATGCACAAAAAGAAATTTCAAGATCAGTGATGTAGGGTGATGTAATCAAATTTTGATGCTGACAGATACAAAATGTTTACCCTTTTTGGGGTATTTAGGCAAAATTAAAAGGTGCAATAATATTAGAAATAAGATGCTAGTTTCATATAGTTACCATAAGATCGGACTTCTTCAGCATTAACATATGCCGTCTCCCTGATTCCATGTCACACAGTCTGCCAATTGCAAAAGCTGCATTCATACCTCTACCTGGCAAAAATGAAAATTCTAAAATAGGATGCATTTCACTGACGGTCTAAGATTCTTTGAGCTATTTTCACTCAGTTGCCAGCAGGACTCAGCAGACTAAACTGTCTTATTCCCGACACAGAACATCAGCTGCTTTTTGTCATCCTTGGCATTTTTGAAGGACAAAGAAAGTGCTGTTTTGAAGCAACCATTTTTTCTACTTTCGTGTGCCATAAATCAGCAACCATCTGTCAGATGTACTAAAACAAGGTCTCAAGTTCTAAATTGAAGCCTATCCAAGGAAAGAGTGTCAAGAGTGAAACAATAGAACAAAAAATCCCTCCGCAGCAGCCACACAATCAGAGACACCCTGTAAATATTCAAGTTATTAAAGAGCCATTGTCACCCAGAGTCCTTTGCGCACCACGGGGAAGAAAACATAACACAACCTAGCTTGCTTGCAGAAAGAGGGAAGATGCGATAGCGACCAACTTTTATGGATCACTGGGAAGGGAAATGAAAATTAAATGAAATATCTACATTTAATATTAAAATTTCATTGAAATTATTGTGGAGTATTTGCATCAAGCTTCGCAGCCACATCGTATTCATACAAACGACTGTGTTTGGTTCCTATGAAATATCTACACATAACATTAAAGTTTCATTGAAATCCTTGTGGAGTATTTGCATCAAGCTTCGCAGCCATATCGTATTCATGCAAACGACTGTGTTTGGTTCCTATTATGTCTTTACAGGCTGTTGCGCCTGTAAATGCAGACTCCCACGCTTTGAGCAACACAAATCCAGCGAATGAGTCCTATCCCTGTGTATCTTATCAGCCTTAGCGATTGTTCATATTCAGACAGGTGGAACCAATGACTACTACAACGCAGATCCATATTTCCCGCTTAGGCCAAATTTGATTTTCAGATAATCTGAAATTACAACGTGCCCGCAAAGGAGCCTGGGTGACAATCGCTTTTTAACTAAACTGTCATCTTACCTGCGTCATCAATACCAAGACAGTTGACAAGCTGCAAAAGTAATTTTCTTGTGTCTCTTCTGTTCAGAATTCTAGCACACCCTTCTTCTTCGATTGTCAGCCTTACGGTAAGAAAGTTAAATCTAATCATTTCGCAAAGAGAACCAAATCAGAATTCAAGGTTTTGAATGGCGTTTCATTAATATGCTACCCAAAATTTGTACATAATGTCTGTTGGCAGCAAATTTTTGGACAAAAATCTTGGGTGCTTCTTCGTCGAATTTCGGAACATTTTGGAGAAATTTCGGACAAATATGAGAAATAACCTAGATACAGTTCAACTTGTTTCCTTCATAACAAAATGTTACAAGCTTACAGTTCGCTTTATTACAAGTTCTGAAGGAAGTCCTAATTTTGTTTATTTGATTCAGAAGCAGAACAGAGGGCATTGTAATTCTCGCGTATTTTGGTCTTAAATGAAGCGATTACAAATCAGCTCCTGAATCAAATGAACAAAATCTGCCAGACAAAACTTAGATCTGCTATTCTTCTTTCGTTATAAGCAAATAACTTCTCTTAAAAACTACCTTTCGCATGCACAAGACGAGAGTTTGCCCTACTGGTTTCGGGGAAACATATGCGGCTTTGTTTGCTTTGAATTATTGGTTGAGAGAATCTCCTTTATCTGCAGTCGCTGATCGCTTTGAATTGAGGTGTCAATCAAACGCAACTGTTGTATTACAAAATCTTCTCTTGTTTTTCAGTAAGCGTCTTTAATTCTGGATATTTTCAAGACCATTGCTGCTGACTCGAATACCATGACAAAGGAGCATTCAAAAACATATTACCGTGCAATAATAAGAGCAGCATTGCTGGCAGTCCATATGTCATCATTTACCAACAAAGATGCGATTTTTGTCAATGTGTCATCAAGAGTGTCTTTCCTCAGCATCCAAGACCTTCCTTCGACAGTCTCGGCCTGTATATGAAATAAAATTAATCAGGTAAATTGCGCTAGGGGTTGAGGGAGGGGGATGATAACTCCCAATATTAATGAAAACAATAATCTTTTGTTCAAAATTATTTGAATAAACAATGCATCTCATCTGAAACAATAGTTTTAACAGCTATCTTCTCCAATATTCACCATGAAGTGTTTAGGAGATGATGCAGCATTCAAAGGGCAAGGACGAAACGAAAGCTGAGACGTATCAAAGATCTAAGAGATGTCGGAGAAAAATCCCCAAGATTTTCACAAACTCCGGCTTTCATTTGAACTTAAATGTGTAATAAGAAAGTCGACAGTTAGGGGTATACAGGGAAAGAAGGAGAAAGTGCGTGAGAAGAAACGAAGGTGCTTAGCTTGCTACCAGGAAGGAAAATATTTTTGAGCCCTGCTTCTTGGCCCTGAACGCATCAAACGAATAATTTTAAGATATTGGAGATATTTTGAAATGATGCAAACTGCGATCTGTGCATACTTTTGCGTCTGTTTAAGCATTTGTTCAGTTGAACTCAAAGGAATTCTCCAATTTTGTCACCTCCGAGTTTTCGGCTTGGCCCTATTATGCCTAAGACGAAAATTCGGAGTTTTAAAAACTCGGAGATATCGATTTTAGAACACTGAACTAGAAGTCCTCTTAGGCACTGTTACTGAAATACACGCTTTGACAATCTATATACAGGACAATTTATAGCTGTTTCGAAAATAGCTCTGATATCTCCGACTTCGCGACTTATGCATATACAGTAGGGCCAAAAAGAAAACTTCGAGTTGAAAAACTCAAAGATTTTTCTCCGACTTCTCCAAGTTTTCGTCCAGGCCCATTTCAAAACAGCCGAAAGGCATCATAATAAAATCCACATTAGATTTATTTTCAGAAGTAAATCGCCATCAAATGATCCAAAAATCCTTTTCCTCGTACAGTATGCTACAATAACATAGATTCAGACACAAACTGTAGACTTCAAATAAATAGATTGTCCAACTCTTCAAATTGATCTTTCAGTGTTTGTTAGGTAAAATGTATTTTTTATGTTACGTTCATGTTACACTTGTGGTCAAGAACTAAACAATGCTATCATTTTCTAGTCTGTGCAAGATACAAACGAAGTAGATAGGGAACTGACTTGGGAAAATGATGTTTCAAAAAGATTGCAACCCATAGTAAGAGACATCTCAGGCAGCAAAGAATGAATGAAAGAAGGATAATCAATGGCTACCAATACGACTCATGGACTTTCACATTGAGAATGGGGACGAAATTGTTTCCCTTGACGTCACGTCCGATATGGAAACCATAGCAACACTATACGAAAAGCCGAGTGTTTCAAGCAATGGCGTATGGGCCTAAGTTATCGGCTCAAGCCTCAGATAATAAAACGCCTCAAAATTCAAGTGTTGAGTGACGTTAGCAATGAACAAAAGCCACAAGTATCCAGATGAATGTTTCCTCAATCTAAGGATTAACAAACCTTTCAGTTTCAATCAGAATTTTCTCATTTTGAAGGCCATTTCGTTTCCTTCAGCTCAAGCCAAAGCAAGCCACAGCTAGCTCCTGAAATTTCCAACAACCGAAAAGAGGCCATTAACCTCGTTTCAACGGGAATAGAAAAATATGTTCGCCCATTGTTTATTTTCGTCCCACTCTTTGATGTGAAAGTCCATAAGTCCCAGTTTGAGCAAAAATATATATTGTTGTTGTTGTTGTTGTTGTCATTGCTGTTGCTGTTGCGATAACTGGGACTATTTCGCGGCTTGTGTAAAACGCAGGTCATGCAGGTTAAGAAAACGCAGGTTAAGTTGTGCGGGTCAAAACTAGAGGCCATGGGCATACTGGCTTTCGGCTTACAGCCTACTGATGTTTTAAGTATGATAGTCCAAAGGTTACCTGGCTACATTGTGATAAGAAACCTTCATAGTCTCGACGATCGTTTGATTTGGGAAATTTTGAATGCAAATTATCACTTGTCCACATAATGAGATTTGTTGCTAGGGGAAACCCCGGAAACCTCTCCAACATAATAAAATCTATTTCAAAACGCTGTATGTTGGAATTGACATTTTGTAATCAAGAACTAAATTTGTCAAGATCATTGTTAGTTTTCTAAGAAATTTTAGGCATTGGATCAGTCAAGTAGAACACCTATCTATCAAAGAGGGTTTTGGGAAACCAATACCTCATGCAGGCAGACTCTTTTTAAGCGTTTAGCTGCTTGTACCTGCTTTTTGCAAAATGTTAAAAATACCATGTCATGGGTACCAAAGGTTTCTGCAGTTTCACAGCCTTCTCAAATTTTTGTTGTATTTAGTGAAAGGTTCCTTAAGCATTTCGTGAGTTTTTTTTACCATACCACAACACAGCGGAAATATGCGCATTGCCATCTCAGACAAAATGTAAGAAAGGCATAAATTTTTCATTATTTTGGCAACGCATTTTTGTTTGAAACACCCAGCAACTTGTTACCAAAAACTCAAGCGGTCCTGTCTTTAAATCCAACTAACGACCAAACAAACGCTTTCCGCAAAACCCATTGTGCAAACGGCGGAGGGCCTAAATCCAATGTGCCCATGGCCTAGCCTCACTACACAAGGACCCTCAACTTACGCTCATCATATTGAAGTGAATTGATGTAGTTGTTGTCGCTCCAGTTGAGGGCCTTATGGACAAACTCTTCTCAAAACGGCAAAAATTCTCGCCAGGAACAAATTTGTTCCTGGACCTATCAGGATGCAAGACTTGAAATAACTTGATGGGATTGGCTGATTCTTCTTCAATTCAAACTTCCCGCCAAAGGCAAACAAAAGCGTTCGAACAACGCGTTCGACTGAACTGCTGCAACGATCAAAATCTCAAAGTAACGAGTGAATTTACGAGATCTTTTGCGCCCCCAAATAACCAAAATAGAACTTATAGTTAAGAGTTTGTTCATATATTTCATATTTAATTCTTTTAAGGAGGGTTGCCCTTCAGCAGAAGCTGGTTTTCAAGGGGCCCTCCGATAAAAACAATAATTAAAATCTACAGAAACAAAGTAAAAAGCTATTAATTAAATAAAACTATAAAACCTTATTTACAATATCCAAAACCTATGTACAATAATGTTTAAAATTTAAAATCAAGCGAAAGAAAAAGATGCCTGTACCTAAATAGTCTTGAAACTCTTCAGTGAGGCTGCCTGCTTAGACTCGGCTGAGAGGCTATTCCACAGTTTTGCACCTCTGTAGGAGAAACATCTCTGGCCATTATTTGACCTTTTCTTGGGTAACCTAAGGTCGGTTCCTGTATTACGAAGGCTGTAGGATGAACACTGCGAATTTCGTGTGAAGAGGTCACACAGGTATTGCGGAGCCAGCTCATTTAAGGACTTGAAGACCATTGTCTGAGACTCATAGGCTACAAGTTCGTCAATGGTCTTCCATCCCAGCTCTTCGATAGCTGTTGCTTTAATAGCTTGAAGAAACATTCATCTAAGTACTGATAACTTGTTTTGCAGTGTAGCACTTCAGGAAAACCACTTTTTGCGGCATTTTAGGGTCGGTGGTTTTGAGAAAAAAATAGCAGGTAATTTAGGCCATGTCCGTTTCTGGAAGCGTAAGTGTATGAGTCGTAGTTATAGCGCCCATCAGTCTATCAATAGCGATAACCTACGAACATATAATCAGTCTACCCATGGCCACCATTTTTGACCCGCATGATTTAACCTGCGTTTTCTTAACCTGCATGACCTGCGTTTTACACAAGCCGACTATTTCGTGAGTCTAAGCTACCAATAGAGTAAAATTATCAAAAATGTGCCATTATGCATCAAACATACCAAAGTCCCAATGGTTCCTGCAGCATTCATGATACTTTCCCCATCTCTGCAGTAGAGTATGTTTGTTAGGTTGACAAGGACATCATGTCCACTTTCTCTGTAATTGACAACAATCTCGAGGATTCTCCTTCTCCCAACATCTATGTCACATAATGAGCCAATGACATAGGCAGCATGCCCTGCAACGCTGAAAAGATAAAGAGAATAATTTACATTTCCATTGGTAAGTTACAGTACAGTTAGGTACTGTATATAAGCACTTATGTTGACCACAAACCCATTTCTTCATGTTATGTTGTCCTTAGTTCTCTGGCTTTTTTCCAAGGCAAATTCTTATCCTCTCTAATTATTTTAAAATCACATGACCAGAATTCCGGGGGGTACATAAAAGGTTCAGGGTATAGAGGTATATGTCACCCATATGGGTAGGCTTTTTGGGCCCAAAAAACTCTAAACAAGGGTCCCTTTTTGGTAGATTTTCTATCAATATGGGTGGGGTTTCACAAAAGTTTGCAAAAATGGTCATAAATTGGCAGTTTTCCGCCAAAATTCATCATAAAACTTGGCATCAAGGCAAGTTTCAGTAATTAGAAGAGAGTAGCTTTTTGAAAACCGGCCGGCAAACCCCGATCCATCCACAAGTCATGTACCCCCTTCGCCCCCCAGGGCAAGACTAACAACATGTGTACCCTCAGTAAAAAATACAATTTCCGAAAACTTTGCAATGCATTGAGCATGCTCTTATAAGTTTGTGCAAATTTGAATGTTTACAGAAGGCTTTGAGCATACTGCTACAAACTGGTTTGATGCAAAATTCAAACTCTTAAAAACAAGTTATGTACAATCTACTAAACCTGAAACATTCCACAACAAACTTTGCACAATCTCTGCACAAATTTGCTGCAAAACATATGCAGACAATGCAAACCCCAATTTTACTGATGGATAAACATAGAAAACTCAAAAACAAATGTGAATTGATCAACTCTTTGGTTTTGGATTGGAGTCCATGTGATAATATATGATTGGTCCCCTGAAGTTCTTATGACTCAAAGAATATCAAATGTCCTTAAACCAGGTTGGCATTTTGTAAAATTTGAGGTTTTAAGCCATAATCCTACAAGGAAAACTGAGGCTTACATTACAAGTTTGAGAATTTGTAATTGCATTTAAGTCAGTAACTGGGCACTTGGATTAGTCTCATCAAAACAAAGGATTTTGGAACAATAAGCTCAATGGTCATGTGACAAACTCTGTTAACAAATATTACATTTCTCTGATGAATGAATAGTAGGTCAGATAAGCCCCCAAGTATCTCATATAAGATGGTTTTCCCATTCATCAAAGTTCAAGGAGAAGAACTCTGTAGACTGAGGAATTAGGTTGGGGTATGTTTCAAAAGGTAACTCACTCCTTTTTAACTGTTTCAATCTAAATATGGGCGAAACATATCCATACAATACAATATTTTCTGAGGGTCTGTCAGTGGGCAAACTGAAAATCTTCAAAATTCCAAAAGATTTCAAAATCTTCAAAATCTTCAAAATCTCAAAACTCTTTCACAAAATCTTTGAAATCCCCAAGAAAATCCTAAAAATCTTTGAAAATCTAAAAAATCCCAGAAAACCCCGCCAAATAAATGAATACCATTCTGAAAAAATTCATTTGCAGTTCTTTGAAAAGCTAAAAATCTCAGAAAAAACTGAAAAATATTTGAAAGATCTGAGAGATTTTCAAAATCCCTTACTCCATTTAAGGTAGGTTTCCACTTGCGCGAATTTGGTCGCGGGATCGCGCGACCAGTTAGTTGTCTCTGGGCATGCATAGTTTGTTGTAGTGACGAAAATTCCCCTGCCTTCGGCGATTGCGCGACTGATTTTGGAAGTTGGATTGATTTCAACTTTTTCGCGACCAGGATGAGCAGAGCCAATCAAATACGCACGAGCAGAGCCAGCCAAGCAGGCATGAGCGAATACGCATGGTCAGACCATTGGTTGCGCAACCAGATTGACACAAGTGGAAATCATTCGTGCGACTACTCTCGAGCGATCGCACGGCTTGCACGACCAAATTCCCAGAAGTGGAAACCCGCCTTTAATCAGCAATGTCATATTTATCATATTTCCGTTATCAGCTTGAAATGTATTATCAAAGTTCTGTAACCCTTCTGGCAATTAGAATTGCAATCAAAACTTTCAAACAATAAATTTAGGAAACATTGAATAATAGGAAGCACATTTTTGTGTGTCAACTTGCTACAGGTCTCAGTTTTAACTCCGAGAGAGTGTTCTCCAATAATCTGTAATCTCAGAGAGCATGGTGCTAGGAAGAGATTCAGTCTTGGTCCTTGATGCTGTCATGTTGGAACTCAAACTTGGAATAAGTCAAATTTTTGAGCAAACTATTTACGGTAGAAGTCTAATGTTCTTTAAAGAGACCAAAGAGCAACTCTTAAACACTCTTAAACTCTTAAACACTGCTTGTGATTAGGAAGTCAAAATATGACCAGGAAGGTGCAAAGAGTATACCTGATACTTTACTGATACTTGGAATAAGTCAAATTTTTGAGCAAAATATTTACGGTAGAAGTCTGATGTTCTTTAAAGAGACCAGAGAGCAACTCTTAAACACTGCTTGTGATTAGGAAGTCAAAATATGACCAGGAAGGTGCAAAGAGCAAAATGTACCTGCTACTTTGTACTTGTTGGAATTTTGAAAACGCCTTATATTATCTGCCTCAATGTAAAACAAAGAACAAAAAAGCAGATAACTTTGACAGAAAAATCTAAACATTTTCTCAAATGGGAGTCTAGAAATTTTTGCACTCCTTTGACTTACTCTTATACTTTTGGTGCCCTCTTTACAGGTTGCCCCTCCCCCCCCCCACCCTTCAACTTCAGGCTGGTGCAAAAACAGAACTTCACTATGATAGTTTGTACATTGACATAAACAAGGCCCTTGAGCCTTTGACTGATGACACAAAGTTCTAAAACAAGGTCAAGGCAGAAAAATTAAAATTTATTTGTGCACTGTGATATTATCAGTCCACTGGGACAAAAATCAGTCAAAAATCATAAGTCTAATACTAAACCCTTTGGGGTCCTTCTCTTGTTAAAAAAAACAGCCTCTTTCTGTGTACAAAAGAATCTCAGAAGAAACTAGAAGGAAGAAGATGGCCAAGATCATGGAGAAAAAGGCTTGTTGATCATATCCTTTGCAGACCTCTGGGGTCATCTCTCCCACTAACTCCCAACTGTAATTATACTGAGAATTACCTTTCTTTCCATGTTTGGTTCTAACAGTCAGTGGTGATAATAATTGATTGTTCAGATATTAGTGTTTATTGCCAATGGGAATTACTATAACAAGAACAAAAACCTGAGACAATAATTAGCCTGCCTGCAGAGAGTCTGCATTCAGGCTAACAATAATCCGCTCATTAAATTTAAAATGCAGCTGGCAGTTGGTAGGTTTTCCCTCAGTTGGCAACTTTCAAGGATTTTCTTCAAACGTCTCAAACAACCGAATTGAAATTGGTTTCAGTTTTACCTTTGAGAGGTCTTAGCAACTGTTTTGCACAGGGAAGTACTTGATTTACGAACCGTAACGAATTGTATTGTTGATCGTTTTCTGCCAGGCCAGTCGTAAAACAAAACATCAGCTGCTGGTAGGCATTTTGGAAAGTATTTTTCGAAAAAGCGCGCGGCCTGACAATCACAATGGCTTAAAAAACAGATAATAAACTATTCACCTTGCATCCTGGGATCCAATCAACCTTATAATACCCCACAAAATATCTTCAGAGCCTGGATGATTCAACAATTGATAGCAACATAATTCTTTGTCTTCGTGAATTTCGTCAACAAGCTCTTCAAGAGCATCTGCCGTCTTTTCGCCATGATTGATCAACAGCTTTAGGCCACGACTCAGCTGCCTTCCCGCTTGAAGAAACATGTTTGACCAGAAATGAACATTCTTTGCGGCTTTTCTTGAGGTAGTTTGATGATTCTTAGTTAAATCAACATTTAGATCAAAAGGATTAAGTGAGCAGCACTTTTTAGACTTCCTTCATTCGCACTGATTGAAATCAAAATGTGTGAATTGTATTCGTTCTCAAACGAGGCAATTCCCATAGTAACTGACAATATTTCAAAATGGCGCGAAAAAATATTTTCAAATTGTTTAGGGTGGCAAATTGTCCATTTTTTAGTTCTTCCCTCCCCTATTGGGGGTATTTTGGTATGTTTAGGATGGAGGTGCTCAGGGTGGGGGCAACGTCTCGGTACAAAGATTCCATTTCAGATAGATTCTTCAGAAATTCCATGAATTGATTTCTTATAGCAATGTTTCGATGCAGAATTGAATGTTGAGCTCAAAAAAGTTACCCAGACTGCAGAAGCGCCGGGAGGGGGGGGGGCAAGGGGGGGCGGTCGCCCCCCCAATATTCTCCAGGACCACTTTTCTAATTCGTCTAATTCCGGTGTAACATTATTGGGGGGGGGTAAGGCCAATGACCTTGGCAGTTATAATGTGAGTATCGATTTGTACAATCTTGCTGTCTTATTGCATTTTCCAACAATCTGTAGGGCATTGACTCGGAATTTTTCTTCTGGTCGTGAAGGTCCTAGACATCTCAACAACATAGCTTGTGGAAGATCTAAGTCAAGATCCTTTTTCACAAACCAAATGAGGAGAAAGTAGTTGCGTATAGGATGGGTAGTAGGGTACGATTCTTTCGGAGAAATTATGTAAAGTGACTGGGAGAGTCGTTCTAAGCCAATGTATAGGTTGGATTTTTGAAAAATTTCCGAGACAAACTATCACAGAATTGTCAAGATTTCAATTTTCTGGCCAGGCAAATTGGATTGTAGGACAAATTATAGTGTGTTTGCGCAAAAAATTTCCTCTGGTGGTGATTCATAAAAATACTATTACCTAATTATGAAAGTTTTCAAATGGGCACTGGTAAAGATGTGATGCATTCTAAACCAAAGAATATCATATTTTTACAAAAATAGTTTCCTGGGGATGCTAATTTAAACAACTATTACCAAATTGTCAACAATTCTATTTCACCACCAGGTAACATTTCATCGGTAGAAGTGTTCTAAGCCAAAGTAAAGGACGAGTCCCCGAAAATTTTCCTGGTGGCTTTGCCCCTAGCCACCTCATACTGGACTTTGAAGCTTCTGCTGATCCCGATGCCCTCTTTTCACAAACCATATACTTCAGATATCTACTTGACACGTATTAGATCGGTTGCGGGAAATTTTTGTAAATCCGAAGGCGTCGTTTGGTCGCTGGTGGGACGTCATTTTCTAATTGTGGTACCCTACTTGTGTTATTTCGACAGATTCATTTATCTTTATGTCAACCTATAAAAAGGGCGTTGGTTGCATTTACAGCCAAAGTAGAGGGCGTGGTCGAAGAAAATTTTTCTGGGGCTCCGCCCCAGACCCCATTCTATTTGGCCCCCCCAATAAAAAATCCTGGCGGCGCCACTGGCAGACTGCTGTAACATAATGGTTGTGCTAAACACCGGAATGGTCCAGAATCACCCAGAACCAGCCAGAATCACCCAGAACCAGCCAGAACCACCCAGAACCAGCCAGAACCAGCCAGAACCAGCCAGAACCAGCCAGAATCACCCAGAACCAGCCAGAATCACCCCAGAAACAATACCGCAACAACAACAACTCCTGACCATGAGGTTTTTAGGTCAGGAAAAATGGCGGAGCCGAGCTGGCGAATGTTCTGTACTGGGTGTGCAAGGTATGTTTTTAGGCATCCCATTATATAGATATTCTATTTAAGAATAAATTTCATACAATTGGTATTGTATAATAATTTCTTATCTTCCACAATGTTTGTTCTATTCTATCTAAATGTAGGATGGCGTTAGGTTTATGTTTTCTTTTAGGCCAAGCAAGGCCAGTTTGCTTAGTTAGGCTCTTTGTGAAAAGCCTCGAAGTAGACTGTGCAATTTACCCCCATTTGAACTCAGAATTGATTTTCTTCATATGTACTATGATTGGGGGAGGAACTTGGTCTTCGAGCATTCGGGAAGTTGCCCCTGGAAAATTTGAAAAAAGCATCCTGTCTGCCTGGGGAGTCGACCATCCATGATCCTTTGTACGTCAAATGAAAAGAAAAAAAAATAATCTAACTCGACTCCAGGCTTCAAAGAAACATGGTTGGCAAGGAAAAAATTGCTGTTTTATTTTAGATTTCCAAACAATAAATACCAACAACAACCGTCTACTGCAATCTAAACAACAGACATGTTTATTTATCGATAGTTGAATATTGGAATTTTTGAGAATGTTCATGATAGGATAATAAAGCTTTGTGACCATTTTTCACTGGGCCACAAAAAGCATAAGTCAGTTTACATTCAAAACTTAAAAATTGGGCTTTTGCATTGTCACTGTTGCATCCCTGAATATCAGCGATTCATGCACGCACACTTGGCCTCTACTGTGGCCCCTGTTGCATCCCTGAATATCAGTAATATTGCGCATGCGCCCCTAAATCTTTGCCAAGATGGCTGTTGTTGGCTGGTTCTGGGTGATTCTGGCTGGTTCCAGGTGGTTCTGGGTGATTCTGGAAGGTCCCAGGTGATTCTGGCTGGTTATGGGCTGGGTGATTCTGGCTGGTTCTGGGTGATTCTGGCTGGTTCTGGGTGATTCTGGACCGTTCCAGTGTTTAGCTCAACCGGTAACCAATAAACTTCACTTTGAAGAATTGCATCAAGCCAAGGTTCATATTCGATTCAATAACCATCAATTCATAAGATTTCAACCATTTAGTGTGTTTTGAATTCATACTTTCTCGATAAGTTTACTATCATTTGAACCCCATTGACCTGGTGAGGATGCAAATGTTTCAAAATCTCTATCTCATTTTAAGACAAGCATCAAGCCAAGTTTCATATTCGATTCATTGACCATCAATTCATAAGATTTCAACAATAGAGTGTGTTTTGACTTCATATTTTCTCGATAAGTTTACTATCATTTGAACCTCATTGAACCTGATGAGGTGTCAAATGTTTCAAAATATATATCTCATTTAGAGAATAACATCAAGAAAAGTTTCATATTCGATTCATAGACCAACAATTCATAAGATTTCAACAATAGAGTGTGTTTTGACTTTATTTTGTCTGAAAAAGTTTACTATCATCTGAACCCCATTAACCCTATGAGGTGTCAAATGTTTCAAAATATGTATCTCATTTGAAGAATAACATCAAGCCAAGTGTCATATTTGATTCATTTACCATCAATTCATAAGATTTCAACCAAAGAGTGTGTTTTGAATTCATTATTTCTCGAAAAGTTTACTATCACTTGAACCTCATTAACCTGATGATGTTTCAAATGTTTCAAAATATGTACCTCTTTTTAAAGAATTACATCAAGCCAAGTGTCATATTCGATTAATTGACCATTAATTCATAAGATTTCAACCAAAGAGTGTGTTTTGACTTCATATTTTCTCGAAAAGTTTACTATCACTTCAACCTCATTAACCTGATAAGGTTTCAAAGGTTTCAAAATATATATCTCATTTTGAAGAATTACATCAAGCCTACGTTCATATTCTATTCAACAACCATCAATTTATAAGATTTCAACCATTGAGAGTGTTTTGAATTCATATTTTCTCTTTAAGTTTACTATCATTTGAAACTAATTAACCTGATGAGGTTTCAAATGTTTTGCAATATAAACCTCATTTTGAAGAATTGCATCAAGCCAAGGTTCATATTCTATTCAATAACCATCAATTCATAAGATTTCAACCATTGAGAGTGTTTTGAATTCATATTTTCTCTTTAAGTCTACTATCATTTGAAACTCATTAGCCTGATGAGGTTTCAAATGTTTTGAATAATATACCTCATTTTGAAGAATTGCATCAAGCCAAGGTTAATATTCGTTTCAATAACCATCAATTCACAAGATTTCAACAATAGACAGTCATTTGAATTCATATTTCCTTGATAGGTTTACTATCATTTGAACCCCATTAACCTGATGAGGTGTCAAATGTTTCAAAATATATATCTCATTTTGAAGAATTACATCAAGCCAAGTTTCATATTCGATTCATTGACCATCAATTCATAAGATTTCAACAATAGAGTGTGTTTTGACTTCATATTTTCTCGAACATTTTACTATCATTTGAACCTCATTAACCTGACAAGGTTTCAAATGTTTTAAATATTATATCTCATTTTGAAGAATTACATCAAGCCAAGTTTCATATTCAATTCATTGACCGTCAATTCATTAGATTTAAAAAAAAGTGTGTTTTGACTTCATATTTTTATCGAAAAGTTTACTATTATTTGAACCTCATTAACCTAATGAGGTTTCAAATGTTTTGAAATATAGATGTCATTATGAAGAATTGCATCAAGCCAAGTTTCATATTCGATTCATTGACCATCAAATCATAAGATTTCAACCAAAGAATGTGTTTTGACTTAACATTTTCTCAAAAGTTTACTATCATTTGAACCTCATTAACCTGACGAGGAGTCAAATGTTTCAAAATATGTATCTCATCATCTCATCAAGCCAAGTTTAATATTCGATTCATTGACCATCAATTCAAAAGATTTCAAAAATAGAGTGTGTTTTGACTTAATATTTTATCGAAAAGTTTACTATCATTTGAACCTTGTTAACCTGTTGAGGTTTCAAATGTTTTAAAATATATATGTCATTAAGAAGAATTGCATCAAGCCAAGTTTTTTATTCAATTCATTGACCATCAATTCATAAGATTTCAACAATAGTGTGTGTTTTGACTTACTTCATATATTGTCAAAAAGTTTACTATCATTTGAACCTCATTAACCTGACGAGGAGTTAAATCTTTCAAAATATGTATCTCATTTTGAAGACTTACATCAAAGCAAGTTTCATATTCGATTCATTGACCATCAATTCATAAGATTTCAACAATAGAGTGTGTTTTGACTTCATATTCAGTCGAAAAGTTTACTATCATTTGAACCTCATTAACCTGATGAGGTTTCAAATGTTTCAAAATATGTATCTCATTTTGAAGAATTACATCAAGCCAAGTTTTTTATTCAATTCATTGACCATCAATTCATAAGATTTCAACAATAGAGTGTGTTTTGACTTCATATTTTCTCGAAAAGTTTACTATCATTTGAACCTCATTAACCTGATGAGGTTTCAAATGTTTCAAAATATGTATCTCATTTTGAAGAATTGCATCAAGCCAAGTTTCATATTGAATTCATTGACCATCAATTCATAAGATTTCAACAATAGAGTGTGTTTTGACTTCATATTTTCTCGAAAAGTTTACTATCATTTGAACCTCATTAACCTGATGAGGTTTCAAATGTTTCAAAATATGTATCTCATTTTGAAGAATTACATCAAGCCAAGTTTCATATTCGATTAATTGACCATCAATTCATAAGATTTCATCCAAAGATTGTGTTTTGACTTAACATTTTCTCAAAAAGTTTACTATCATTTGAACCTCATTAACCTGATGAGGTTTCAAATGTTTCAAAATATGTACCTCTTTTTAAAGAATTACATCAAGCCAAGTGTCATATTCGATTAATTGACCATTAATTCATCAGATATCATCCAAAGAGTGTGTTGTGACTTCATATTTTCTCGAAAAGTTTACTATCATTTGAACCTCATTAACCTGATTAGGTTTCAAATGTTTCAAAATATGTATCTCATTTTGAAGACTTACATCAAAGCAAGTTTCATATTCGATTCATTGACCATCAATTCATAAGATTTCAACAATAGAGTGTGTTTTGACTTCATATTTTTATCGAAAAGTTTACTATCATTTGAACCTCATTAACCTGATGAGGTTTCAAATGTTTCAAAATATGTATCTCATTTTGAAGAATTACATCAAGCCAAGTTTTTTATTCAATTCATTGACCATCAATTCATAAGATTTCAACAATAGAGTGTGTTTTGACTTCATATTTTCTCGAAAAGTTTACTATCATTTGAACCTCATTAACCTGATGAGGTTTCAAATGTTTCAAAATATGTATCTCATTTTGAAGAATTACATCAAGCCAAGTTTTTTATTCAATTCATTGACCATCAATTCATAAGATTTCAACAATAGAGTGTGTTTTGACTTCATATTTTTTCGAAAAGTTTACTATCATTTGAACCTCATTAACCTGATGAGGTTTCAAATGTTTCAAAATATGTATCTCATTTTGAAGAATTACATCAAGCCAAGTTTCATATTCGATTCATTGACCATCAATTCATAAGATTTCAACAATAGAGTGTGTTTTGACTTCATATTTTCTCGAAAAGTTTACTATCATTTGAACCTCATTAACCTGATGATGTTTCAAATGTTTCAAAATATGTACCTCTTTTTAAAGAATTACATCAAGCCAAGTGTCATATTCGATTAATTGACCATTAATTCATCAGATATCATCCAAAGAGTGTGTTGTGACTTCATATTTTCTCGAAAAGTTTACTATCATTTGAACCTCATTAACCTGATTAGGTTTCAAATGTTTCAAAATATGTATCTCATTTTGAAGACTTACATCAAAGCAAGTTTCATATTCGATTCATTGACCATCAATTCATAAGATTTCAACAATAGAGTGTGTTTTGACTTCATATTCACTCGAAAAGTTTACTATCATTTGAACCTCATTAACCTAATGAGGTTTCAAATGTTTCAAAATATGTATCTCATTTTGAAAAATTACATCAAGCCAAGTTTTTTTTTCAATTCATTGACCATCAATTCATAAGATTTCAACAATAGAGTGTGTTTTGACTTCATATTTTTTCGAAAAGTTTACTATCATTTGAACCTCATTAACCTGATGAGGTTTCAAATGTTTCAAAATATGTATCTCATTTTGAAGAATTACATCAAGCCAAGTTTTTTATTCAATTCATTGACCATCATTTCATAAGATTTCAACAATAGAGTGTGTTTTGACTTCATATTTTCTCGAAAAGTTTACTATCATTTGAACCTCATTAACCTGATGATGTTTCAAATGTTTCAAAATATGTACCTCTTTTTAAAGAATTACATCAAGCCAAGTGTCATATTCGATTAATTGACCATTAATTCATCAGATATCATCCAAAGAGTGTGTTGTGACTTCATATTTTTTCGAAAAGTTTACTATCATTTGAACCTCATTAACCTGATTAGGTTTCAAATGTTTCAAAATATGTATCTCATTTTGAAGACTTACATCAAAGCAAGTTTCATATTCGATTCATTGACCATCAATTCATAAGATTTCAACAATAGAGTGTGTTTTGACTTCATATTCACTCGAAAAGTTTACTATCATTTGAACCTCATTAACCTGATGAGGTTTCAAATGTTTCAAAATATGTATCTCATTTTGAAAAATTACATCAAGCCAAGTTTTTTTTCAATTCATTGACCATCAATTCATAAGATTTCAACAATAGAGTGTGTTTTGACTTCATATTTTTTCGAAAAGTTTACTATCATTTGAACCTCATTAACCTGATGAGGTTTCAAATGTTTCAAAATATGTATCTCATTATGAAGAATTGCATCAAGCCAAGTTTTTTATTCAATTCATTGACCATCAATTCATAAGATTTCAACAATAGAGTGTGTTTTGACTTCACATTTTCTCGAAAAGTTTACTATCATTTGAACCTCATTAACCTGATGAGGTTTCAAATGTTTCAAAATATGTATCTCATTTTGAAGAATTACATCAAGCCAAGTTCATATTCGATTCATTGACCATCAATTCATAAGATTTCAACCAAAGAGTGTGTTTTGACTTCATATTTTCTCGAAAAGTTTACTATCATTTAAGCCTCATTAACCTGATGAGGTTTCAAATGTTTCAAAATATGTACCTCTTTTTAAAGAATTACATCAAGCCAAGTGTCATATTCGATTAATTGACCATTAATTCATAAGATATCATCCAAAGAGTGTGTTGTGACTTCATATTTTCTCGAAAAGTTTACTATCATTTGAACCTCATTAACCTGATGAGGTTTCAAATGTTTCAAAATATGTATCTCATTTTGAAAAATTACATCAAGCCAAGTTTTTTTTCAATTCATTGACCATCAATTCATAAGATTTCAACAATAGAGTGTGTTTTGACTTCATATTTTTATCGAAAAGTTTACTATCATTTGAACCTCATTAACCTGATGAGGTTTCAAATGTTTCAAAATATGTATCTCATTTTGAAGAATTACATCAAGCCAAGTTTTTTATTCAATTCATTGACCATCAATTCATAAGATTTCAACAATAGAGTGTGTTTTGACTTCATATTTTCTCGAAAAGTTTACTATCATTTGAACCTCATTAACCTGATGAGGTTTCAAATGTTTCAAAATATGTACCTCTTTTTAAAGAATTACATCAAGCCAAGTTTCATATTCGATTAATTGACCATCAATTCATAAGATTTCATCCAAAGATTGTGTTTTGACTTAACATTTTCTCAAAAAGTTTACTATCATTTGAACCTCATTAACCTGATGAGGTTTCAAATGTTTCAAAATATGTATCTCATTTTGAAGAATTACATCAAGCCAAGTTTCATATTCGATTAATTGACCTTAATTCATAAGATTTCTTCCAAAGAGTGTGTTTTGACTTCATATTTTCTCGAAAAGTTTACTATCATTTGAACCTCATTAACCTGATGATGTTTCAAATGTTTCAAAATATGTACCTCTTTTTAAAGAATTACATCAAGCCAAGTGTCATATTCGATTAATTGACCATTAATTCATCAGATATCATCAAAGAGTGTGTTGTGACTTCATATTTTCTCGAAAAGTTTACTATCATTTGAACCTCATTAACCTGATTAGGTTTCAAATGTTTCAAAATATGTATCTCATTTTGAAGACTTACATCAAAGCAAGTTTCATATTCGATTCATTGAATATCAATTCATAAGATTTCAACAATAGAGTGTGCTTTGACTTCATATTCACTCGAAAAGTTTACTATCATTTGAACCTCATTAACCTAATGAGGTTTGAAATGTTTCAAAATATGTATCTCATTTTGAAAAATTACATCAAGCCAAGTTTTTTTTTCAATTCATTGACCATCAATTCATAAGATTTCAACAATAGAGTGTGTTTTGACTTCATATTTTCTCGAAAAATTTACTATCATTTAAGCCTCATTAACCTGATGAGGTTTCAAATGTTTCAAAATATGTACCTCTTTTTAAAGAATTACATCAAGCCAAGTTTCATATTCGATTAATTGACCATTAATTCATAAGATATCATCCAAAGAGAGTGTTGTGACTTCATGTTTTCTGGAAAAATTTACTATCATTTAAGCCTCATTAACCTGATGAGGTTTCAAATGTTTCAAAATATGTACCTCTTTTTAAAGAATTACATCATGCCTAGTGTCATATTCGATTAATTGACCATTAATTCATAAGATATCATCCAAAGAGTGTGTTGTGACTTCATGTTTTCTGGAAAAGTTTACTATCATTTGAACCTCATTAACCTGATGAGGTTTCAAATGTTTCAAAATATGTATGTCTTTTTGAAGAATTACATCAAGCCAAGTGTCATATTCGATTAATTGACCATTAATTCATAAGATATCATCCAAAGAGTGTGTTGTGACTTCATGTTTTCTCGAAAAGTTTACTATCATTTGAACCTCATTAACCTGATGAGGTTTCAAATGTTTCAAAATATGTATGTCTTTTTGAAGAATTACATCAAGCCAAGTGTCATATTCGATTAATTGACCATTAATTCATAAGATATCATCCAAAGAGTGTGTTGTGACTTCATATTTTTTCGAAAAGTTTACTATCATTTAAGCCTCATTAACCTGATGAGGTTTCAAATGTTTCAAAATATGTACCTCTTTTTAAAGAATTACATCAAGCCAAGTTTAATATTCGATTCATTGACCATCAATTCATAAGATTTCAACAATAGAGTGTGTTTTGACTTCATATTTTCTCGAAAAGTTTACTATCATTTGAACCTCATTAACCTGATGAGGTTTCAAATGTTTCAAAATATGTATCTCATTTTGAAGAATTACATCAAGCCAAGTTTCATATTCGATTCATTGACCATCAATTCATAAGATTTCAACAACAGAGTGTGTTTTGACTTCATGTTTTCTGGAAAAGTTTACTATCATTTGAACCTCATTAACCTGATGAGGTTTCAAATGTTTCAAAATATGTATCTCATTTTGAAGAATTACATCAAGCCAAGTTTCATATTCGATTCATTGACCATCAATTCATAAGATTTCAACAATAGAGTGTGTTTTGACTTCATATTTTTGCGAAAATTTTACTATCATTTGAACCTCATTAACCTGATGAGGTTTCAAATCTTTCAAAATATGTATCTCATTTGAAGAATAACATCAAGCCAAGTTTCATATTCGATTCATTGACCATCAATTCATAAGATTTCAACCATTGAGTGTGTTTTGACTTCATATTTTCTCGATAAGTTTACTATCATTTGAACCTCATTAACATGATGAGGTTTCAAACGTTTTGAAATATGTATCTCATATTGAAGAATTGCATCAAGCCAAGTTTTATATTCGATTCATTGACCATCAATTCATAAGATTTCAACAATAGAGTGTGTTTTGACTTCATATTTTTTCGAAAAGTTTACTATCATTTAAGCCTCATTAACCTGATGAGGTTTCAAATGTTTCAAAATATGTACCTCTTTTTAAAGAATTACATCAAGCCAAGTGTCATATTCGATTAATTGACCATTAATTCATAAGATATCATCCAAAGAGTGTGTTGTGACTTCATATTTTCTCGAAAAGTTTACTATCATTTGAACCTCATTAACCTGATTAGGTTTCAAATGTTTCAAAATATGTATCTCATTTTGAAGACTTACATCAAAGCAAGTTTCATATTCGATTCATTGACCATCAATTCATAAGATTTCAACAATAGAGTGTGTTTTGACTTCATATTTTTTCGAAAAGTTTACTATCATTTGAACCTCATTAACCTGATGAGGTTTCAAATGTTTCAAAATATGTATCTCATTTTGAAGAATTACATCAAGCCAAGTTTCATATTCGATTCATTGACCATCAATTCATAAGATTTCAACAATAGAGTGTGTTTTGACTTCATATTTTCTCGAAAAGTTTACTATCATTTGAACCTCATTAACCTGATGAGGTTTCAAATGTTTCAAAATATGTACCTCTTTTTAAAGAATTACATCATGCCTAAGTGTCATATTCGATTAATTGACCATTAATTCATAAGATATCATCCAAAGAGAGTGTTGTGACTTCATGTTTTCTGGAAAAGTTTACTATCATTTAAGCCTCATTAACCTGATGAGGTTTCAAATGTTTCAAAATATGTACCTCTTTTTAAAGAATTACATCAAGCCAAGTGTCATATTCGATTAATTGACCATTAATTCATAAGATATCATCCAAAGAGTGTGTTGTGACTTCATGTTTTCTGGAAAAGTTTACTATCATTTGAACCTCATTAACCTGATGAGGTTTCAAATGTTTCAAAATATGTACCTCTTTTTAAAGAATTACATCAAGCCAAGTGTCATATTCGATTAATTGACCATTAATTCATAAGATATCATCCAAAGAGTGTGTTGTGACTTCATGTTTTCTCGAAAAGTTTACTATCATTTAAGCCTCATTAACCTGATGAGGTTTCAAATGTTTCAAAATATGTACCTCTTTTTAAAGAATTACATCAAGCCAAGTGTCATATTCGATTAATTGACCATTAATTCATAAGATATCATCCAAAGAGTGTGTTGTGACTTCATATTTTCTCGAAAAATTTACTATCATTTAAGCCTCATTAACCTGATGAGGTTTCAAATGTTTCAAAATATGTACCTCTTTTTAAAGAATTACATCAAGCCAAGTGTCATATTCGATTAATTGACCATTAATTCATAAGATATCATCCAAAGAGTGTGTTGTGACTTCATATTTTCTCGAAAAGTTTACTATCATTTGAACCTCATTAACCTGATGAGGTTTCAAATGTTTCAAAATATGTATCTCTTTTTGAAAGAATTACATCAAGCCAAGTTTCATATTCGATTCATTGACCATTAATTCATAAGATTTCAACCAAAGAGTGTGTTTTGACTTCATATTTTCTCGAAAAGTTTACTATCATTTAAGCCTCATTAACCTGATGAGGTTTCAAATGTTTCAAAATATGTACCTCTTTTTAAAGAATTACATCAAGCCAAGTGTCATATTCGATTAATTGACCATTAATTCATAAGATATCATCCAAAGAGTGTGTTGTGACTTCATATTTTCTCGAAATGTTTACTATCATTTGAACCTCATTAACCTGATGAGGTTTCAAATGTTTCAAAATATGTATCTCATTTTGAAAAATTACATCAAGCCAAGTTTTTTTTTCAATTCATTGACCATCAATTCATAAGATTTCAACAATAGAGTGTGTTTTGACTTCATATTTTTTCGAAAAGTTTACTATCATTTGAACCTCATTAATCTGATGAGGTTTCAAATGTTTCAAAATATGTATCTCATTTTGAAGAATTACATCAAGCCAAGTTTCATATTCGATTCATTGACCATCAATTCATAAGATTTCAACAATAGAGTGTGTTTTGACTTCATATTTTCTCGAAAAGTTTACTATCATTTGAACCTCATTAACCTCATGAGGTTTCAAATGTTTCAAAATATGTATCTCATTTTGAAGAATTACATCAAGCCAAGCTTCATATTCGATTCATTGACCATCAATTCATAAGATTTCAACAACAGAGTGTGTTTTGACTTCATATTTTCTCGAAAAGTTTACTATCATTTGAACCTCATTAACCTGATGATGTGTCAAATGTTTCAAAATATGTATGTCTTTTTAAAGAATTACATCAAGCCAAGTTTCATATTCGATTAATTGAACCTTAATTCATAAGATTTCTTCCAAAGAGTGTGTTTTGACTTCATATTTTCTCGAAAAGTTTACTATCATTTAAGCCTCATTAACCTGATGAGGTTTCAAATGTTTCAAAATATGTACCTCTTTTTAAAGAATTACATCAAGCCAAGTTTCATATTCGATTAATTGACCATTAATTCATAAGATATCATCCAAAGAGAGTGTTGTGACTTCATGTTTTCTGGAAAAGTTTACTATCATTTGAAGCCTCATTAACCTGATGAGGTTTCAAATGTTTCAAAATATGTACCTCTTTTTAAAGAATTACATCAAGCCAAGTGTCATATTCGATTAATTGACCATTAATTCATAAGATATCATCCAAAGAGTGTGTTGTGACTTCATATTTTCTCGAAAAATTTACTATCATTTGAACCTCATTAACCTGATGAGGTTTCAAATGTTTCAAAATATGTATCTCTTTTTGAAGAATTACATCAAGCCAAGTGTCATATTCGATTAATTGACCATTAATTCATAAGATATCATCCAAAGAGTGTGTTGTGACTTCATATTTTCTCGAAAAGTTTACTATCATTTGAACCTCATTAACCTGATGAGGTTTCAAATGTTTCAAAATATGTATCTCTTTTTGAAGGATTACATCAAGCCAAGTTTCATATTCGATTCATTGACCATCAATTCATAAGATTTCAACAATAGAGTGTGTTTTGACTTCATATTTTCTCGAAAAGTTTACTATCATTTGAACCTCATTAACCTGATGAGGTTTCAAATGTTTCAAAATATGTATCTCATTTTGAAGAATTACATCAAGCCAAGTTTCATATTCGATTCATTGACCATCAATTCATAAGATTTCAACAATAGAGTGTGTTTTGACTTCATATTTTCTCGAAAAGTTTACTATCATTTGAACCTCATTAACCTGATGAGGTTTCAAATGTTTCAAAATATGTATCTCATTTTGAAGAATTACATCAAGCCAAGTTTCATATTGAATTCATTGACCATCAATTCATAAGATTTCAACAATAGAGTGTGTTTTGACTTCATATTTTCTCGAAAAGTTTACTATCATTTGAACCTCATTAACCTGATGAGGTTTCAAATGTTTCAAAATATGTATCTCATTTTGAAGAATAACATCAAGCCAAGTTTCATATTCGATTCATTGACCATCCAATTCATAAGATTTCAACCATAGAGTGTGTTTTGACTTCATATTTTCTCGAAAAGTTTACTATCATTTGAACCTCATTAACCTGATGAGGTTTCAAATGTTTTAAAATATGTATCTCATTTTGAAGAATTGCATCAAGCCAAGTTTTATATTCGATTCATTGACCATCAATTCATAAGATTTCAACAATAGAGTGTGTTTTGACTTCATATTTTCGCGAAAAGTTTACTATCATTTGAACCTCATTAACCTGATGAGGTTTCAAATGTTTCAAAATATGTATCTCATTTTGAAGACTTACATCAAAGCAAATTTCATATTCGATTCATTGACCATCAATTCATAAGATTTCAACAATAGAGTGTGTTTTGACTTCATATTTTCTCGAAAAGTTTACTATCATTTGAACCTCATTAACCTGATGAGGTTTCAAATGTTTCAAAATATGTATCTCATTTTGAAGAATTACATCAAGCCAAGTTTTATATTCGATTCATTGACCATCAATTCATAAGATTTCAACCAAAGAGTGTGTTTTGACTTCATATTTTCTCGAAAAGTTTACTATCATTTGAACCTCATTAACCTGATGAGGTTTCAAATGTTTCAAAATATGTATCTCTTTTTGAAGAATTACATCAAGGCAAGTTTCATATTCAATTCATTGACCATCAATTCATAAGATTTCAACAATAGAGTGTGTTTTGACTTCATATTTTTTCAAAAAGTTTACTATCATTTAAGCCTCATTAACCTGATGAGGTTTCAAATGTTTCAAAATATTTACCTCTTTTTAAAGAATTACATCAAGCCAAGTGTCATATTCGATTAATTGACCATTAATTCATAAGATATCATCCAAAGAGTGTGTTGTGACTTCATATTTTCTCGAAAAGTTTACTATCATTTGAACCTCATTAACCTGATTAGGTTTCAAATGTTTCAAAATATGTATCTCATTTTGAAGACTTACATCAAAGCAAGTTTCATATTCGATTCATTGACCATCAATTCATAAGATTTCAACAATAGAGTGTGTTTTGACTTCATATTTTCTCGAAAAGTTTACTATCATTTGAACCTCATTAACCTGATGAGGTTTCAAATGTTTCAAAATATGTATCTCATTTTGAAGAATTACATCAAGCCAAGTTTCATATTCGATTCATTGACCATCAATTCATAAGATTTCAACAATAGAGTGTGTTTTGACTTCATATTTTCTCGAAAATTTACTATCATTTGAACCTCATTAACCTGATGAGGTTTCAAATGTTTCAAAATATGTATCTCATTTGAAGAATAATATCAAGCCAAGTTTCATATTCGATTCATTGACCATCAATTCATAAGATTTCAACAATAGAGTGTGTTTTGACTTCATATTTTCTCGAAAATTTTACTATCATTTGAACCTCATTAACCTGATCAGGTATCAAATGTTTCAAAATATGTATCTCATTTTGAAGACTTACATCAAAGCAAGTTTCATATTCGATTCATTGACCATCAATTCATAAGATTTCAACAATAGAGTGTGTTTTGACTTCATATTTTCTCGAAAAGTTTACTATCATTTGAACCTCATTAACCTGATGAGGTTTCAAATGTTTCAAAATATGTATCTCTTTTTGAAGGATTACATCAATGCAAATTTCATATTCGATTCATTGACCATCAATTCATAAGATTTCAACAATAGAGTGTGTTTTGACTTTATATTTATATCGAAAGGTTTACTATCATTTGAACCTCATTAACTGATGAGGTTTCAAATGTTTCAAAATATGTATCTCATTTTGAAGAATTACATCAAGCCAAGTTTCATATTCGATTCATTGACCATCAATTCATAAGATTTCAACAATAGAGTGTGTTTTGACTTCATATTTTCTCGAAAAGTTTACTATCATTTGAACCTCATTAACCTGATGAGGTTTCAAATGTTTCAAAATATGTATCTCATTTTGAAGAATTACATCAAGCCAAGTTTCATATTCGATTCATTGACCATCAATTCATAAGATTTCAACAACAGAGTGTGTTTTGACTTCATGTTTTCTCGAAAAGTTTACTATCATTTAAGCCTCATTAACCTGATGAGGTTTCAAATGTTTCAAAATATGTACCTCTTTTTAAAGAATTACATCAAGCCAAGTGTCATATTCGATTAATTGACCATTAATTCATAAGATATCATCCAAAGAGTGTGTTGTGACTTCATATTTTCTCGAAAAGTTTACTATCATTTAAGCCTCATTAACCTGATGAGGTTTCAAATGTTTCAAAATATGTACCTCTTTTTAAAGAATTACATCAAGCCTAGTGTCATATTCGATTAATTGACCATTAATTCATAAGATATCATCCAAAGAGTGTGTTGTGACTTCATGTTTTCTCGAAAAGTTTACTATCATTTAAGCCTCATTAACCTGATGAGGTTTCAAATGTTTCAAAATATGTACCTCTTTTTAAAGAATTACATCATGCCTAGTGTCATATTCGATTAATTGACCATTAATTCATAAGATATCATCCAAAGAGAGTGTTGTGACTTCATGTTTTCTGGAAAAGTTTACTATCATTTAAGCCTCATTAACCTGATGAGGTTTCAAATGTTTCAAAATATGTACCTCTTTTTAAAGAATTACATCATGCCTAGTGTCATATTCGATTAATTGACCATTAATTCATAAGATATCATCCAAAGAGAGTGTTGTGACTTCATGTTTTCTGGAAAAGTTTACTATCATTTAAGCCTCATTAACCTGATGAGGTTTCAAATGTTTCAAAATATGTACCTCTTTTTAAAGAATTACATCATGCCTAGTGTCATATTCCGATTAATTGACCATTAATTCATAAGATATCATCCAAAGAGTGTGTTGTGACTTCATGTTTTCTCGAAAAGTTTACTATCATTTAAGCCTCATTAACCTGATGAGGTTTCAAATGTTTCAAAATATGTACCTCTTTTTAAAGAATTACATCATGCCTAGTGTCATATTCGATTAATTGACCATTAATTCATAAGATATCATCCAAAGAGAGTGTTGTGACTTCATGTTTTCTGGAAAAGTTTACTATCATTTAAGCCTCATTAACCTGATGAGGTTTCAAATGTTTCAAAATATGTACCTCTTTTTAAAGAATTACATCAAGCCAAGTGTCATATTCGATTAATTGACCATTAATTCATAAGATATCATCCAAAGAGTGTGTTGTGACTTCATATTTTCTCGAAATGTTTACTATCATTTGAACCTCATTAACCTGATGAGGTTTCAAATGTTTCAAAATATGTATCTCATTTTGAAAAATTACATCAAGCCAAGTTTTTTTTTCAATTCATTGACCATCAATTCATAAGATTTCAACAATAGAGTGTGTTTTGACTTCATATTTTTATCGAAAAGTTTACTATCATTTGAACCTCATTAATCTAATGAGGTTTCAAATGTTTTAAAATATGTATCTCATTTTGAAGAATTACATCAAGCCAAGTTTCATATTCGATTCATTGACCATCAATTCATAAGATTTCAACAATAGAGTGTGTTTTGACTTCATATTTTCTCGAAAAGTTTACTATCATTTGAACCTCATTAACCTGATGAGGTTTCAAATGTTTCAAAATATGTATCTCATTTTGAAGAATTACATCAAGCCAAGTTCATATTCGATTCATTGACCATCAATTCATAAGATTTCAACAACAGAGTGTGTTTTGACTTCATGTTTTCTCGAAAAGTTTACTATCATTTGAACCTCATTAACCTGATGATGTGTCAAATGTTTCAAAATGTGTATGTCTTTTTGAAGAATTACATCAAGCCAAGTTTATATTCGATTAATTGAACCTTAATTCATAAGATTTCTTCCAAAGAGTGTGTTTTGACTTCATATTTTCTCGAAAAGTTTACTATCATTTAAGCCTCATTAACCTGATGAGGTTTCAAATGTTTCAAAATATGTACCTCTTTTTAAAGAATTACATCAAGCCAAGTGTCATATTCGATTAATTGACCATTAATTCATAAGATATCATCCAAAGAGAGTGTTGTGACTTCATGTTTTCTGGAAAAGTTTACTATCATTTAAGCCTCATTAACCTGATGAGGTTTCAAATGTTTCAAAATATGTACCTCTTTTTAAAGAATTACATCATGCCTAGTGTCATATTCGATTAATTGACCATTAATTCATAAGATATCATCCAAAGAGTGTGTTGTGACTTCATATTTTCTGGAAAAGTTTACTATCATTTGAACCTCATTAACCTGATGAGGTTTCAAATGTTTCAAAATATGTATGTCTTTTTGAAGAATTACATCAAGCCAAGTGTCATATTCGATTAATTGACCATTAATTCATAAGATATCATCCAAAGAGAGTGTTGTGACTTCATGTTTTCTCGAAAAGTTTACTATCATTTGAACCTCATTAACCTGATGAGGTTTCAAATGTTTCAAAATATGTATGTCTTTTTGAAGAATTACATCAAGCCAAGTGTCATATTCGATTAATTGACCATTAATTCATAAGATATCATCCAAAGAGTGTGTTGTGACTTCATATTTTCTCGAAAAGTTTACTATCATTTAAGCCTCATTAACCTGATGAGGTTTCAAATGTTTCAAAATATGTACCTCTTTTTAAAGAATTACATCAAGCCAAGTTTCATATTCGATTCATTGACCATCAATTCATAAGATTTCAACAATAGAGTGTGTTTTGACTTCATATTTTCTCGAAAAGTTTACTATCATTTGAACCTCATTAACCTCATGAGGTTTCAAATGTTTCAAAATATGTATCTCATTTTGAAGAATTACATCAAGCCAAGTTCATATTCGATTCATTGACCATGAATTCATAAGGTTTCAGCTATCGACGGTCTTTTGACTTCATATTTTCTGGGAAAGTTTACTATCATTTGAACCTCATTAACCTGATGAGGTTTCAAATGTTTCAAAATATGTATCTCATTTTGAAGAATTACATCAAGCCAAGTTTCATATTCGATTCATTGACCATCAATTCATAAGATTTCAACAATAGAGTGTGTTTTGACTTCATATTTTCTCGAAAAGTTTACTATCATTTGAACCTCATTAACCTGATGAGGTTTCAAATGTTTCAAAATATGTATCTCATTTTGAAGAATTACATCAAGCCAAGTTTCATATTCGATTCATTGACCATCAATTCATAAGATTTCATCCAAAGAGTGTGTTTTGACTTCATATTTTCTCGAAAAGTTTACTATCATTTGAACCTCATTAACCTGATGAGGTTTCAAATGTTTCAAAATATGTATCTCATTTTGAAGAATTACATCAAGCCAAGTTTAATATTCGATTCATTGACCATTAATTCATAAGATTCATCCAAAGAGTGTGTTGTGACTTCATGTTTTCTGAAAAATTTACTATCATTTGAACCTCATTAACCTGATGAGGTTTCAAATGTTTCAAAATATGTATGTCTTTTTGAAGAATTACATCAAGCCAAGTGTCATATTCGATTAATTGACCATTAATTCATAAGATATCATCCAAAGAGAGTGTTGTGACTTCATGTTTTCTGGAAAAGTTTACTATCATTTGAACCTCATTAACCTGATGAGGTTTCAAATGTTTCAAAATATGTATGTCTTTTTGAAGAATTACATCAAGCCAAGTGTCATATTCGATTAATTGACCATTAATTCATAAGATATCATCCAAAGAGTGTGTTGTGACTTCATATTTTTTCGAACATTTTACTATCATTTGAACCTCATTAACCTGATGAGGTTTCAAATGTTTCAAAATATGTATCTCTTTTTGAAGGATTACATCAAGCCAAGTTTCATATTCGATTCATTGACCATCAATTCATAAGATTTCAACAATAGAGTGTGTTTTGACTTCATATTTTCTCGAAAAGTTTACTATCATTTGAACCTCATTAACCTGATGAGGTTTCAAATGTTTCAAAATATGTATCTCATTTTGAAGAATTACATCAAGCCAAGTTTCATATTCGATTCATTGACCATCAATTCATAAGATTTCAACAACAGAGTGTGTTTTGACTTCATGTTTTCGCGAAAAGTTTACTATCATTTGAACCTCATTAACCTGATGAGGTTTCAAATGTTTCAAAATATGTATCTCATTTTGAAGAATTACATCAAGCCAAGTTTCATATTCGATTCATTGACCATCAATTCATAAGATTTCAACAATAGAGTGTGTTTTGACTTCATATTTTCTCGAAAAGTTTACTATCATTTGAACCTCATTAACCTGATGAGGTTTCAAATGTTTCAAAATATGTATCTCATTTTGAAGAATTACATCAAGCCAAGTTTCATATTCGATTCATTGACCATCAATTCATAAGATTTCAACCATAGAGAGTGTTTTGACTTCATATTTTCTCCATAAGTTTACTATCATTTGAACCTCATTAACCTGATGAGGTATCAAATGTTTCAAAATATGTATCTCATTTTGAAGAATTACATCAAGCCAAGTTTCATATTCGATTCATTGACCATCAATTCATAAGATTTCAACCAAAGAGTGTGTTTTGACTTAACATTTTCTCGAAAAGTTTACTATCATTTGAACCTCATTAACCTGATGAGGTTTCAAATGTTTCAAAATATGTATCTTTTTTGAAGAATTACATCAAAGCAAGTTTCATATTCGATTCATTGACCATCAATTCATAAGATTTCAACAATAGAGTGTGTTTTGACTTCATATTTTTTCGAAAAGTTTACTATCATTTAAGCCTCATTAACCTGATGAGGTTTCAAATGTTTCAAAATATGTACCTCTTTTTAAAGAATTACATCAAGCCAAGTGTCATATTCGATTAATTGACCATTAATTCATAAGATATCATCCAAAGAGTGTGTTGTGACTTCATATTTTCTCGAAAAGTTTACTATCATTTGAACCTCATTAACCTGATTAGGTTTCAAATGTTTCAAAATATGTATCTCATTTTGAAGACTTACATCAAAGCAAGTTTCATATTCGATTCATTGACCATCAATTCATAAGATTTCAACAATAGAGTGTGTTTTGACTTCATATTTTTTCGAAAAGTTTACTATCATTTGAACCTCATTAACCTGATGTGGTTTCAAATGTTTCAAAATATGTATCTCATTTTGAAGAATTGCATCAAGCCAAGTTTCATATTCGATTCATTGACCATCAATTCATAAGATTTCAACAATAGAATGTGTTTTGACTTCATATTTTCTCGAAAAGTTTACTATCATTTGAACCTCATTAACCTGATGAGGTTTCAAATGTTTCAAAATATGTATCTCATTTTGAAGAATTACATCAAGCCAAGTGTCATATTCGATTAATTGACCATTAATTCATAAGATATCATCCAAAGAGTGTGTTGTGACTTCATATTTTCTCGAAAAGTTTACTATCATTTGAACCTCATTAACCTGATGAGGTTTCAAATGTTTCAAAATATGTATCTCTTTTTAAAGAATTACATCAAGCCAAGTTTCATATTCGATTAATTGACCATTAATTCATAAGATTTCAACCAAAGAGTGTGTTTTGACTTCATATTTTCTCGAAAAGTTTACTATCATTTAAGCCTCATTAACCTGATGAGGTTTCAAATGTTTCAAAATATGTACCTCTTTTTAAAGAATTACATCAAGCCAAGTTTCATATTCGATTCATTGACCATCAATTCATAAGATATCATCCAAAGAGTGTGTTGTGACTTCATATTTTCTCGAAAAGTTTACTATCATTTGAACCTCATTAACCTGATGAGGTTTCAAATGTTTCAAAATATGTATCTCATTTTGAAAGAATTACATCAAGCCAAGTTTCATATTCGATTCATTGACCATCAATTCATAAGATTTCAACAATAGAGTGTGTTTTGACTTCATATTTTCTCGAAAAGTTTACTATCATTTAAGCCTCATTAACCTGATGAGGTTTCAAATGTTTCAAAATATGTACCTCTTTTTAAAGAATTACATCAAGCCAAGTGTCATATTCGATTAATTGACCATTAATTCATAAGATATCATCCAAAGAGTGTGTTGTGACTTCATGTTTTCTCGAAAAATTTACTATCATTTAAGCCTCATTAACCTGATGAGGTTTCAAATGTTTCAAAATATGTACCTCTTTTTAAAGAATTACATCAAGCCAAGTGTCATATTCGATTAATTGACCATTAATTCATAAGATATCATCCAAAGAGTGTGTTGGACTTCATATTTTCTCGAAAAGTTTACTATCATTTGAACCTCATTAACCTGATGAGGTTTCAAATGTTTCAAAATATGTACCTCTCATTTTAAAGAATTACATCAAGCCTAGTGTCATATTCGATTAATTGACCATTAATTCATAAGATATCATCCAAAGAGTGTGTTTTGACTTCATATTTTCTGGAAAAGTTTACTATCATTTGAACCTCATTAACCTGATGAGGTTTCAAATGTTTCAAAATATGTATCTCTTTTTGAAGAATTACATCAAGCCAAGTGTCATATTCGATTAATTGACCATTAATTCATAAGATATCATCCAAAGAGTGTGTTGTGACTTCATATTTTCTGGAAAAGTTTACTATCATTTGAACCTCATTAACCTGATGAGGTTTCAAATGTTTCAAAATATGTATGTCTTTTTGAAGAATTACATCAAGCCAAGTTTCATATTCGATTAATTGAACCTTAATTCATAAGATTTCAACCAAAGAGTGTGTTTTGACTTCATATTTTCTCGAAAAGTTTACTATCATTTGAACCTCATTAACCTCATGAGGTTTCAAATGTTTCAAAATATGTACCTCTTTTTAAAGAATTACATCAAGCCAAGTGTCATATTCGATTAATTGACCATTAATTCATAAGATATCATCCAAAGAGAGTGTTGTGACTTCATGTTTTCTGGAAAAGTTTACTATCATTTGAACCTCATTAACCTGATGAGGTTTCAAATGTTTCAAAATATGTATCTCTTTTTGAAGAATTACATCAAGCCAAGTTTCATATTCGATTAATTGACCTTAATTCATAAGATTTCAACCAAAGAGTGTGTTTTGACTTCATATTTTCTCGAAAAGTTTACTATCATTTAAGCCTCATTAACCTGATGAGGTTTCAAATGTTTCAAAATATGTACCTCTTTTTGAAGAATTACATCAAGCCAAGTTTCATATTCGATTAATTGACCATTAATTCATAAGATATCATCCAAAGAGAGTGTTGTGACTTCATGTTTTCTGGAAAAGTTTACTATCATTTGAACCTCATTAACCTGATGAGGTTTCAAATGTTTCAAAATATGTATCTCTTTTTGAAGAATTACATCAAGCCAAGTGTCATATTCGATTAATTGACCATTAATTCATAAGATATCATCCAAAGAGTGTGTTGTGACTTCATATTTTTTCGAAAAGTTTACTATCATTTGAACCTCATTAACCTGATGAGGTTTCAAATGTTTCAAAATATGTATCTCATTTTGAAGAATTACATCAAGCCAAGTTTCATATTCGATTCATTGACCATCAATTCATAAGATTTCAACAATAGAGTGTGTTTTGACTTCATATTTTTATCGAAAAGTTTACTATTATTTGAACCTCATTAACCTAATGAGGTTTCAAATGTTTTGAAATATAGATGTCATTATGAAGAATTGCATCAAGCCAAGTTTCATATTCGATTCATTGACCATCAATTCATAAGATTTCAACAAAAGAGTGTGTTTTGACTTCATATTTTCTCGAAAAGTTTACTATCATTTGAACCTCATTAACCTGATGAGGTTTCAAATGTTTCAAAATATGTATCTCATTTTGAAGAATTACATCAAGCCAAGTTTCATATTCGATTCATTGACCATCAATTCATAAGATTTCAACAATAGAGTGTGTTTTGACTTCATATTTTTTCGAAAAGTTTACTATCATTTGAACCTCATTAACCTGATGAGGTTTCAAATGTTTCAAAATATGTACCTCTTTTTAAAGAATTACATCAAGCCTAGTGTCATATTCGATTAATTGACCATTAATTCATAAGATATCATCCAAAGAGAGTGTTGTGACTTCATGTTTTCTGGAAAAGTTTACTATCATTTGAACCTCATTAACCTGATGAGGTGTCAAATGTTTCAAAATATGTATGTCTTTTTGAAGAATTACATCAAGCCAAGTGTCATATTCGATTAATTGACCATTAATTCATAAGATATCATCCAAAGAGTGTGTTGTGACTTCATATTTTTTCGAAAAGTTTACTATCATTTAAGCCTCATTAACCTGATGAGGTTTCAAATGTTTCAAAATATGTACCTCTTTTTAAAGAATTACATCAAGCCAAGTTTCATATTCGATTCATTGACCATCAATTCATAAGATTTCAACAATAGAGTGTGTTTTGACTTCATATTTTCTCGAAAAGTTTACTATCATTTGAACCTCATTAACCTGATGAGGTTTCAAATGTTTCAAAATATGTATCTCATTTTGAAGAATTACATCAAGCCAAGTTTCATATTCGATTCATTGACCATCAATTCATAAGATTTCAACAATAGAGTGTGTTTTGACTTCATATTTTCTCGAAAAGTTTACTATCATTTGAACCTCATTAACCTGATGAGGTTTCAAATGTTTCAAAATATGTATCTCATTTTGAAGAATTACATCAAGCCAAGTTTCATATTCGATTCATTGACCATCAATTCATAAGATTTCAACAATAGAGTGTGTTTTGACTTCATATTTTCTCGAAAAGTTTACTATCATTTGAACCTCATTAACCTGATGAGGTTTCAAATGTTTCAAAATATGTATCTCATTTTGAAGAATTACATCAAGCCAAGTTTCATATTCGATTCATTGACCATCAATTCATAAGATTTCAACCATTGAGAGTGTTTTGAATTCATATTTTCTCGATAAGTTTACTATCACTTGAACCTCATCAACCTGATCAGGTTTCAAATGTTTCAAAATATGTATCTCCTTTTGAAGAATTACATCAAGCCAAGTTTTATATTCGATTCATTGACCATCAATTCATAAGATTTCATCCAAAGATTGTGTTTTGACTTAACATTTTCTCAAAAAGTTTACTATCATTTGAACCTCATTAACCTGATGAGGTGTCAAATGTTTCAAAATATGTATGTCTTTTTGAAGAATTACATCAAAGCAAGTTTCATATTCCATTCATTGACCATCAATTCATAAGATTTCAACAATAGAGTGTGTTTTGACTTCATATTTTTTCGAAAAGTTTACTATCATTTAAGCCTCATTAACCTGATGAGGTTTCAAATGTTTCAAAATATTTACCTCTTTTTAAAGAATTACATCAAGCCAAGTGTCATATTCGATTAATTGACCATTAATTCATAAGATATCATCCAAAGAGTGTGTTGTGACTTCATATTTTCTCGAAAAGTTTACTATCATTTGAACCTCATTAACCTGATTAGGTTTCAAATGTTTCAAAATATGTATCTCATTTTGAAGACTTACATCAAAGCAAGTTTCATATTCGATTCATTGACCATCAATTCATAAGATTTCAACAATAGAGTGTGTTTTGACTTCATATTTTTTCGAAAAGTTTACTATCATTTGAACCTCATTAACCTGATGAGGTTTCAAATGTTTCAAAATATGTATCTCATTTTGAAGAATTACATCAAGCCAAGTTTCATATTCGATTCATTGACCATCAATTCATAAGATTTCAACAATAGAGTGTGTTTTGACTTCATATTTTCTCGAAAAGTTTACTATCATTTAACCTCATTAACCTGATGAGGTTTCAAATGTTTCAAAATATGTATCTCTTTTTGAAGAATTACATCAAGCCAAGTTTCATATTCGATTCATTGACCGTCAATTCATTAGATTTAAAAAAAAGTGTGTTTTGACTTCATATTTTCATCGAAAAATTTACTATCATTTAAGCCTCATTAACCTGATGAGGTTTCAAATGTTTCAAAATATGTACCTCTTTTTAAAGAATTACATCAAGCCAAGTTTCATATTCGATTAATTGACCATTAATTCATAAGATTTCATCCAAAGAGTGTGTTTTGACTTCATATTTTCTCGAAAAATTTACTATCATTTAAGCCTCATTAACCTGATGAGGTTTCAAATGTTTCAAAATATGTACCTCTTTTTAAAGAATTACATCATGCCTAGTGTCATATTCGATTAATTGACCATTAATTCATAAGATATCATCCAAAGAGAGTGTTGTGACTTCATGTTTTCTGGAAAAGTTTACTATCATTTGAACCTCATTAACCTGATGAGGTTTCAAATGTTTCAAAATATGTACCTCTTTTTAAAGAATTACATCATGCCTAGTGTCATATTCGATTAATTGACCATTAATTCATAAGATATCATCCAAAGAGAGTGTTGTGACTTCATGTTTTCTGGAAAAGTTTACTATCATTTGAACCTCATTAACCTGATGAGGTTCAAATGTTTCAAAATATGTATGTCTTTTTGAAGAATTACATCAAGCCAAGTTTCATATTCGATTAATTGAACCATTAATTCATAAGATTTCTTCCAAAGAGTGTGTTTTGACTTCATATTTTCTCGAAAAATTTACTATCATTTAAGCCTCATTAACCTGATGAGGTTTCAAATGTTTCAAAATATGTACCTCTTTTTGAAGAATTACATCAAGCCAAGTTTCATATTCGATTAATTGACCATTAATTCATAAGATATCATCCAAAGAGAGTGTTGTGACTTCATGTTTTCTGGAAAAGTTTACTATCATTTGAACCTCATTAACCTGATGAGGTTTCAAATGTTTCAAAATATGTATGTCTTTTTGAAGAATTACATCAAGCCAAGTGCCATATTCGATTAATTGACCATTAATTCATAAGATATCATCCAAAGAGTGTGTTGTGACTTCATATTTTTTCGAAAAGTTTACTATCATTTAAGCCTCATTAACCTGATGAGGTTTCAAATGTTTCAAAATATGTACCTCTTTTTAAAGAATTACATCAAGCCAAGTTTCATATTCGATTCATTGACCATCAATTCATAAGATTTCAACAATAGAGTGTGTTTTGACTTCATATTTTTTCGAAAAGTTTACTATCATTTGAACCTCATTAACCTGATGAGGTTTCAAATGTTTCAAAATATGTATCTCATTTTGAAGAATTACATCAAGCCAAGTTTCATATTCGATTCATTGACCATCAATTCATAAGATTTCAACAATAGAGTGTGTTTTGACTTCATATTTTCTCGAAAAGTTTACTATCATTTGAACCTCATTAACCTAATGAGGTTTCAAATGTTTCAAAATATGTATCTCATTTTGAAGAATTACATCAAGCCAAGTTTCATATTCGATTCATTGACCATCAATTCATAAGATTTCAACAACAGAGTGTGTTTTGACTTCATGTTTTCTCGAAAAGTTTACTATCATTTGAACCTCATTAACCTGATGAGGTTTCAAATGTTTCAAAATATGTATGTCTTTTTGAAGAATTACATCAAGCCAAGTTTCATATTCGATTAATTGAACCTTAATTCATAAGATTTCTTCCAAAGAGTGTGTTTTGACTTCATATTTTCTCGAAAAATTTACTATCATTTAAGCCTCATTAACCTGATGAGGTTTCAAATGTTTCAAAATATGTACCTCTTTTTAAAGAATTACATCATGCCTAGTGTCATATTCGATTAATTGACCATTAATTCATAAGATATCATCCAAAGAGAGTGTTGTGACTTCATGTTTTCTGGAAAAGTTTACTATCATTTGAACCTCATTAACCTGATGAGGTGTCAAATGTTTCAAAATATGTATGTCTTTTTGAAGAATTACATCAAGCCAAGTGTCATATTCGATTAATTGACCATTAATTCATAAGATATCATCCAAAGAGTGTGTTGTGACTTCATATTTTTTCGAAAAGTTTACTATCATTTAAGCCTCATTAACCTGATGAGGTTTCAAATGTTTCAAAATATGTACCTCTTTTTAAAGAATTACATCAAGCCAAGTTTCATATTCGATTCATTGACCATCAATTCATAAGATTTCAACAATAGAGTGTGTTTTGACTTCATATTTTCTCGAAAAGTTTACTATCATTTGAACCTCATTAACCTGATGAGGTTTCAAATGTTTCAAAATATGTATCTCATTTTGAAGAATTACATCAAGCCAAGTTCATATTCGATTCATTGACCATCAATTCATAAGATTTCAACAACAGAGTGTGTTTTGACTTCATGTTTTCTGGAAAAGTTTACTATCATTTGAACCTCATTAACCTGATGAGGTTTCAAATGTTTCAAAATATGTATCTCATTTTGAAGAATTACATCAAGCCAAGTTTCATATTCGATTCATTGACCATCAATTCATAAGATTTCAACAATAGAGTGTGTTTTGACTTCATGTTTTCGCGAACAGTTTACTATCATTTGAACCTCATTAACCTGATGAGGTTTCAAATGTTTCAAAATATGTATCTCATTTTGAAGAATTACATCAAGCCAAGTTTTATATTCGATTCATTGACCATCAATTCATAAGATTTCAACCAAAGAGTGTGTTTTGACTTCATATTTTCTCGAAAAGTTTACTATCATTTGAACCTCATTAACCTGATGAGGTTTCAAATGTTTCAAAATATGTATCTCTTTTTGAAGAATTACATCAAGCCAAGTTTCATATTCGATTCATTGACCATCAATTCATAAGATTTCAACCAAAGAGTGTGTTTTGACTTCACATTTTCTCGAAAAGTTTACTATCATTTGAACCTCATTAACCTGATGAGGTTTCAAATGTTTCAAAATATGTATCTCATTTTGAAGAATTACATCAAGGCAAGTTTCATATTCGATTCATTGACCATCAATTCATAAGATTTCAACAATAGAGTGTGTTTTGACTTAATATTTTTTCGAAAAGTTTACTATCATTTAAGCCTCATTAACCTGATGAGGTTTCAAATGTTTCAAAATATGTACCTCTTTTTAAAGAATTACATCAAGCCAAGTGTCATATTCGATTAATTGACCATTAATTCATAAGATATCATCCAAAGAGTGTGTTGTGACTTCATATTTTCTCGAAAAGTTTACTATCATTTGAACCTCATTAACCTGATGAGGTTTCAAATGTTTCAAAATATGTATCTCATTTTGAAGAATTACATCAAGCCAAGTTTCATATTCGATTCATTGACCATCAATTCATAAGATTTCAACAATAGAGTGTGTTTTGACTTCATATTTTCGCGAAAAGTTTACTATCATTTGAACCTCATTAACCTGATGAGGTTGTCAAATGTTTCAAAATATGTATGTCTTTTTGAAGAATTACATCAAGCCAAGTTTCATATTCGATTAATTGACCTTAATTCATAAGATTTCTTCCAAAGAGTGTGTTTTGACTTCATATTTTCTCGAAAAATTTACTATCATTTAAGCCTCATTAACCTGATGAGGTTTCAAATGTTTCAAAATATGTACCTCTTTTTAAAGAATTACATCAAGCCAAGTGTCATATTCGATTAATTGACCATTAATTCATAAGATATCATCCAAAGAGAGTGTTGTGACTTCATGTTTTCTGGAAAAGTTTACTATCATTTGAACCTCATTAACCTGATGAGGTTTCAAATGTTTCAAAATATGTATCTCATTTTGAAGAATTACATCAAGCCAAGTTTCATATTCGATGAATTGACCATCAATTCATAAGATTTCATCCAAAGATTGTGTTTTGACTTAACATTTTCTCAAAAAGTTTACTATCATTTGAACCTCATTAACCTGATGAGGTTTCAAATGTTTCAAAATATGTATCTCATTTTAAGAATTACCTCAAGCCAAGTTTCATATTCGATTCATTGACCATCAATTCATAAGATTTCAACAATAGAGTGTGTTTTGACTTCATATTTTCTCGAAAAGTTTACTATCATTTGAACCTCATTAACCTGATGAGGTTTCAAATGTTTCAAAATATGTATCTCATTTTGAAGAATTACATCAAGCCAAGTTCATATTCAATTCATTGACCGTCAATTCATTAGATTTAAAAAAAAGTGTGTTTTTGATTTCATATTTTCTCGAAAAGTTTACTATCATTTGAACCTCATTAACCTGATGAGGTTTCAAATGTTTCAAAATATGTATCTCATTTTGAAGAATTACATCAAGCCAAGTTTCATATTCGATTCATTGACCATCAATTCATAAGATTTCAACAATAGAGTGTGTTTTGACTTCATATTTTCTCAAAAGTTTACTATCATTTGAACCTCATTAACCTGACGAGGAGTCAAATCTTTCAAAATATGTATCTCATCATCTCATCAAGCCAAGTTTAATATTCGATTCATTGACCATCAATTCATAAGATTTCAACCAATAGAGTGTGTTTTGACTTCATATTTTCTCGAAAAGTTTACTATCATTTGAACCTCATTAACCTGATGAGGTTTCAAATGTTTCAAAATATGTATCTCATTTTGAAGAATTACCTCAAGCCAAGTTTCATATTCGATTCATTGACCATCAATTCATAAGATTTCATCCAAAGAGTGTGTTTTGACTTAACATTTTCTCAAAAAGTTTACTATCATTTGAACCTCATTAACCTGATGAGGTTTCAAATGTTTCAAAATATGTATCTCATTTTGAAGAATTACATCAAGGCAAGTTTCATATTCGATTCATTGACCATCAATTCATAAGATTTCAACAATAGAGTGTGTTTTGACTTCATATTTTTTCGAAAAGTTTACTATCATTTAAGCCTCATTAACCTGATGAGGTTTCAAATGTTTCAAAATATGTACCTCTTTTTAAAGAATTACATCAAGCCAAGTGTCATATTCGATTAATTGACCATTAATTCATAAGATATCATCCAAAGAGTGTGTTGTGACTTCATATTTTCTCGAAAAGTTTACTATCATTTGAACCTCATTAACCTGATGAGGTTTCAAATGTTTCAAAATATGTATCTCATTTTGAAGAATTACATCAAGCCAAGTTTTTTATTCAATTCATTGACCATCAATTCATAAGATTTCAACAATAGAGTGTGTTTTGACTTCATATTTTCTCGAAAAGTTTACTATCATTTAAGCCTCATTAACCTGATGAGGTTTCAAATGTTTCAAAATATGTACCTCTTTTTAAAGAATTACATCAAGCCAAGTGTCATATTCGATTAGTTGACCATTAATTCATAAGATATCATCCAAAGAGAGTGTTGTGACTTCATGTTTTCTGGAAAAGTTTACTATCATTTGAACCTCATTAACCTGATGAGGTGTCAAATGTTTCAAAATATGTATGTCTTTTTGAAGAATTACATCAAGCCAAGTTCATATTCGATTAATTGACCATTAATTCATAAGATTTCAACCAAAGAGTGTGTTTGACTTCATATTTTCTCGAAAAGTTTACTATCATTTAAGCCTCATTAACCTGATGAGGTTTCAAATGTTTCAAAATATGTACCTCTTTTTAAAGAATTACATCAAGCCAAGTTTCATATTCGATTCATTGACCATCAATTCATAAGATTTCAACAATAGAGTGTGTTTTGACTTCATATTTTCTCGAAAAGTTTACTATCATTTGAACCTCATTAACCTGATGAGGTTTCAAATGTTTCAAAATATGTATCTCATTTTGAAGAATTACATCAAGCCAAGTTTCATATTCGATTCATTGACCATCAATTCATAAGATTTCAACAATAGAGTGTGTTTTGACTTCATGTTTTCTGAAAAGTTTACTATCATTTGAACCTTATTAACCTGATGAGGTCTCAAATGTTTCAAAATATGTATCTCATCTGAAGAATCTCATCAAGCCAAGTTTCATATTCGATTCATTGACCATCAATTCATAAGATTTCAACCAAAGAGTGTGTTTTGACTTAACATTTTCTCAAAAAGTTTACTATCATTTGAACCTCATTAACCTGATGAGGTTTCAAATGTTTCAAAATATGTACCTCTTTTTAAAGAATTACATCAAGCCAAGTGTCATATTCGATTAATTGACCATTAATTCATAAGATTTCATCCAAAGAGTGTGTTTTGACTTAACATTTTCTCAAAAAGTTTACTATCATTTGAACCTCATTAACCTGATGAGGTTTCAAATGTTTCAAAATATGTATCTCATTTTGAAGAATTACATCAAGCCAAGTTTCATATTCGATTCATTGACCATCAATTCATAAGATTTCAACAATAGAGTGTGTTTTGACTTCATATTTTCGCGAAAATTTTACTATCATTTGAACCTCATTAACCTAATGAGGTTTCAAATGTTTCAAAATATGTACCTCTTTTTAAAGAATTACATCAAGCCAAGTGTCATATTCGATTAGTTGACCATTAATTCATAAGATATCATCCAAAGAGAGTGTTGTGACTTCATGTTTTCTGGAAAAGTTTACTATCATTTGAACCTCATTAACGTGATGAGGTTTCAAATGTTTCAAAATATGTATCTCATTTTGAAGAATTACATCAAGCCAAGTTTCATATTCGATTCATTGACCATCAATTCATAAGATTTCAACAATAGAGTGTGTTTTGACGAAAAGTTTATTATCATTTGAACCTTGTTAACCTGTTGAGGTTTCAAATGTTTCAAAATATGTATCTCATTTGAAGAATAACATCAAGCCAAGTTTCATATTCGATTCAATAACCATCAATTCATAAGATTTCAACCATTGAGAATGTTTTGAATTCATATTTTCTCGATAAGTTTACTATCACTTGAACCTCATTAAGCTGATCAGGTATCAAATGTTTTTTTAAATATAAACCTCATTTTGAAGAATTTCATCAAGCCAAGGTTCATATTCGATTCAATAGCCATCAATTCATAAGATTTCAACCACTGACAGTGTTTTGAATTAATATTTTCTCGATAAGTTTACTATCACTTGAACGTCATTAACCTGATGAGGTTTCAAATGTTTTGATTTATAACCCTCATTTTGAAGAATTGTATCAAGCCAAGCTTCATAAACCTTTCATTGAGCATCAATTCGCAAGATTTCAGCCATAGACTGTGTTTTGAATTCATTTTTTCTCGAGAAGTTTTGCATCACTCTTGATCCCAAACTCATCCATTTTTACACCAACCTCACAGTAGACCCTACATTCAATTGGTCGTAATAATGCAACATCATACTTGCCAATCGTCCCATTTCGTATACCTTATCAGCATAGTTTCCAAATCTTTAAAATGATTGGTCTGCTTCTTTGCACTGAATGACTCCAAAGAAACTTTAGCTATTTCACTACAGGGTGTCCCAAAAATTGTTTGCTACGTTTGTCTAAAGATTGCAACAAAAGGGCGAAATATTCTCACCAAACTTTCATATGATGTTGCTATTCAGATGTTCAAATGAAGTTTGCTGCCATCCCCGTAAAATCCTTTGAAAAATGATGGAGCTATGACCTTCAGAAGACCAAATTTGCCTGATGACTGAAACCAGCGGTCGGCCATTATTTTGTCTTGCTATTTTGCAGTGATACGTATCTTTGCGTGAGGTAAGAAATAATTTCTGTGATGTCAGAAATAGTGGAACTCTCTGAGGATTATCGGAATCTTCACGAGAGCTATGAAATTGGAGGTTGCTGTTTCATTCTCAATTCATGATGCTATTTATCGTTGCATAATAGTAAGACAACATGGCCGACCGCTGGTTTCAGTCATCGGGCAAATTTGGTCTCCTGAATGTCATAGCTCCATCATTTTTCAACAGATTTTTATGTGGATGGTAGCAAACGTTAATTGAACATCTGAAGAAAACCATCACGCAAAAATTTGGTGAGAATCTTTTGCTGCTTTGTCGCAATCTGACAAACAGGGCACAATTTTTTTAAGACACCCTGTATAATTCCACCGTTTGACTGTCATAAAATGTTCAATATTTTCGAAATTAAAATGTTGTTCTCCTTTCTTTAAGAATTCAAGAAAACAGTTTGAAGGAAATTTAAAATCATAGTGACCACTGAACTTTTTCACGCAGCATGAAACAATTTTCAAGAAAACCACAGTTTCTGGATGTCTACAATATGGTGTCAAGTAAAAATCGGCCCTTCTTCTTGTTTACGATACAGAAATTTGATGACGTTATATCCTCAAATAAGTTGAAACATCAAATGTGCTGTAATTTCGAATCACGGGGGGGGGGGGGGGGGGGGGGGGGGGGGCTCTTCCATACTAAAGGTACCCGGGGATGTGCCGCGAGTAAGGGTATTCTTTTTTGGACTTCTAGTCTAACCAAGGGCATCATTTTTGACTAATTTTGGCCTACAACGGTCTAGCCAAGGGTATCATTTTTGACAATATTGGTCTAGCGAACGGTCATGATATCATATTTGGTACAAATTTGACAATATTGGTCCAGGGAATTGTCAAAATTGGTCCAGCCAAGGGTAGCATTTTCGTAAAGATTAGTCTAGCCTACGGTACCATTTTGAATATACTCGCGGCAAACTCCTACCCAAAATTTGGCCAAGAACCCCCCCTCCCCCGTGTTTCGAATAATATCAAAGGTTTGTGAAAAATCCAACATATAAGAAACAGGTCATAGAATTTTAAACCAACTGTTTTAAACCTAAGCTAAAGATTTGCTACTTATGTTTGCCTTATCATCATAGAAACTGTGTGAGGGAACTGGGAATCACCCCATATGGCCCCCGTTTGTCTGTTCAAGTTCGCTAAGGAGCATCTATCATGTGTACTTCCTCCTCTGTACCACCAACCTCCTACGTGATTTCTAGCACAGTTGCTTGAATCCAGATCATTGTCCTGGTCAACGGTGGAGAACTTCATTTTGTCATGATAGTGGAGTTTGTCAGTATAGGCTGAGGAGTTTCTTTCATACCCAGAAATGTCAAGAGAGTAGCTTTCTGCTTCGGATCCAACTGAGAATTTCTTGTAGTGAATTTCTTTGCCATGCAAAGTGATTTTCAGCTCTGTCTAACAACAAATATAAAAATCATGAATAGTAGCGGGTGGGTAAAGATACGAGCCAAGTTTGAAAAGGCAACGCTCCGCGATATCAAAGTAAATCCGGTATAGGGTTAAATAAAACATTTTCCAATATCATTAGTAATGATATTGGAAAATGTTTTATTTAACCCTATACCGGGTGTCCCAAAATGATGTATTATTGTTTGATTGCTTACATGTACATAACCAATGAACCGATTTTCAAAAACTTTGTTTTATTTGATTGCCTAATGGCTAAATTGTATTGTAAGATGTTCGTTGTGGTTTTACCAGTTTTTGAAAATCGATTCATCGGTTATGGACACATAAGCAATCAAACGATAATACATCATTTTGGGACACCCGGTAGTAGTTGGGCAATCTGATACGTCCTATTTTGGTTGGGGGCGGGCAAAAAAGCCCCCCCTACCTAACTCTCGACTGGAAATAGATAGAGCAATCAGATTTAGTGTACTGATAGCCCCAGGCGTGTACTTTATGAGAATTTAGAAATTGACCAAAAATTAGTCGTCATTATTGCTTGCGTTAGCACTTTTCTTTGTGTGGTCAAGGAAAGTGGCAAAATCGTTTAAAATCAGGAAAAATGCAATAAAAGTTAATTTGGAGCACAATTTCCATCTAAACATGAAAATTATGATAGATTACATCAGATAGCACTACCCTACAAATTATCTTTGCAAAATATCGCAATCTTGCTACTTTTTTGTTTTTCGAAAATTACTATTCGAGAATTCACGACGACAGAGTCAGTTCCGGAAAATTGTCTTCCTCCCCTTCATTTGTCAAAGTATTTTTGTAAAACTACTTGAGTCGTTGCACAATAAGTAGCAGCAAAAAGTCAGAAAATCTCCAGGCCATAATTTTTCTTATGGCTGAGTTATAACAAAGAGTCTGCTAAGGGGGGGGGGGCAAATTTGCCCCCTCCTCCAAGACCTGTTCAAATCTATCTTAAGATTCATCTGACTAAAATAAGCCACTCTGTTCTGAAATTATGAGTGCCTAAAAAATCATGAACAAATTCTCCCAATATTTATGCCTTACAACAAGGGCAGATTTTGTAATACAATAGCAACAGTTGCGTTTGATTGACACCTCAATTCAAAGCGATTAGCGGATGCAGATAAAGGAAATTCTCTCAACCAGTAATTCAAAACAAACAAAGCCGCAAAAGTTTCCCCGAAACTAGTAGGGCAAACTCTCGCCTTGTGCAAGCGAAAGATGGTTTTTAAGAGAAGTTATGTGCGAAAGAAGAAGGGTAAATCTAAAACTATGTCGCTTAGATTATGTTTATTTGATTTAGGAGCTGTTTTGTAATCGTTTCATTTTAAGCCCTAAAGACGCGAGAATTACAATGCCTGAATCAAATATACATAATCTAAGCGACAGAACTTTAGATTTACCCTTCTTCTTTCGCTATAAGCGCATAACTTCTCTTAAAAACCACCTTTCGCTTGCACAAGGCGAGAGTTTGCCCTACTAGTTTCGGCGAAACTTTTGCGGCTTTGTTTGTTTTGAATTACTGGTTGAGAGAATTTCCTTTGTCTGCATCAGCTAATCGCTTTGAATTGAGGTGTCAATCAAACGCAACTGTTGCTATTGTATTACAAAATCTGCCCTTGTTGTGCCTTACAGCAATGACTTCAACACGTTTCAGCATGTGTTATCCCCTTGGGAGGATAACATTGCCCAGAATGATGTTGTTATGCTCCTAGGGATGAAACTTTCGTCCTCCCAAAGGGATAACACGCGTAAAGCACTTAAAAATCATTGCTGTCAGGCAGAAAATGTTGTCTTAATTCAAGGTTTGTTTCAATATTTCTTGAAGGAGTATTATTCAGAAAATCCTTCCTGATTTCAGAACGGAGTAGCCAGTTCTCGTCAGGTAAATTTTGAAATAAATTGGAACATGTCCACTGTTGAATGATAATACATGTTGGGGAGATGAGATACGGTTTGTCCGAGGAAACTTATGTGTCTCCCCGTGCAGTGGGTTAATGCTCATGCGCCCGTCAGAGTACCAACCCAAAAAGCTACTGCGCATGGGCATGAACCTACTGCATGGGGGTGGGGACACATACGTTTCCTCGGACAAACCGTATGTCCTCTCCCCAACAAATACTAGCCAATATTATTGCCTTGGTATCCAGGGGGCAATGTTCTTTCAAACTAGGATCTTTTTTTACTCACCCGGTATCTAGTGGATTGATTGCAAATACAGAAATTGGAATAACAGGTTGCGAAGAAGGAAAATTAATTTGAACTAAGTTCTTTTCTTAAGTTGACACCTAAAGTCTGCCTCAAATTAGACTTCACATTAGATTTTTGATAACGCAGAAACTCGTCAAATGTTTTCATCGAACATTTTCACATGACATCTTGAGTTTTCTTTGGATGTGAATCTTTAGCTGTTCCAAACAAATGTATATGGTATATACAGCACAGGATGCTATGCATGTGACACGAATGCTTTTAGGTGCATATATAACGGGTGTCTCAAAGAATTACATAGATTCAGTTAAGTCCAGTTCAGTTGATATTCTAAATTTGAACAGATCTGCTTTGATCCAGCAACGTTAAGTTTGTTTTAATCAATGGTGAATCTCTTACAACATGTTCATCGATAGTTAACTTGAACATAGTTACCTCGTTGTTTATTTAGTACTAATGCTTTGAGAGCAGAAATATTAAATTTTGAAAGCTCAGATTTGCGTCTACCTCCAAACCAGAGCTTTGGCATTTTTGCTTGACGAGTCTTTGAAGCAATAAATCAACGATAGCCTTGCTAAAGTTTGAGCAATATTAGATCATATCATACTCTTTTTACTAGTAGTCACTCCTTTGTGCAGTTTCTCTAAGACTTTTAGTCATTTATCAGCTGTTATTTCAATACAAATATCAGTTGCATGCACACTCGTTGAAACTGCTGACAAAATGCTGACATGCATGCAGTTTTTGGATGAATTGATTGGTTTAAACTGAGTCTGCTACAAACTGATCACATGAAAAACATTGGACTTTACCTCGTATTCACACGAAAGCTGATCACACGAGTCACGTGAATAAGCAGGAAGATATCACATGTTTGCAAAATATCCCCCTCGAAGCATGCTACTTACATGGACACATTGCCTTTAACTTTTATTCTTGCAAATTTTAACTTAATTTTTGTAAATATTAGCCTTTACTTTGTAGCATACAGGTCTTTGATTGAAAACAGTAATTTTACTCACTGAACGAATTAACCTGTATAAATACAAAATATCATTATTATTACTACTGTTTCATGAACTTTTTTTAATTTCACTTTTCAATTTCAATGTGCTTCAAGAATTTGCTTAGGCCAAAAAGGTCAAAGCTCTGGTCTGGAGGTGGACACAGATTTGAGCTTTCCACATAAATGTTCCTACTTTCAAAGTACCATTATCAACAAATTAAATTCATGTTCAAATTAATGTTCAAATTAACTATTATTGTGGAACATTTTGAGAGTCATTAGCTATTGGTTATAACTAAATTCACATTTCTAGACTCAACCAGATGTGAATATTTTCTTGGAGTACCTGGTTTTTAAAAGGGCCAAGATCAATTTTAGGCCTAAGGCTCTTCGCTACAGGCATCTTCTTTTGACTAGGTCCGACGCACAAGTTGCTATCATTGTTTATCTCAATACAATTCACCTAATCGTAATACTTACTTTCTTGCCTCCTGTAGTAAGCATGTGAATTTTTTCCAATCCAATCCAATAGCCAGATTCTTCTAAGCTTCCAAACCCTTCCACGTAATCTTTCCAATTTCTTTCAAAATTAAATGTAGAATCTCTTCTCCTTTGAATTACAATCCATCCAGACCAACAAATAACTTTTTCAGAGATGTTTGGCTTCGGATGAATCGTGCGATATTCCTCTTGTCCATTCTTTGATCCTTTGCAATTTTTCCATCCTAAAATTTAACAAATATCAAGTTTTGAAACTGCATTATCAAAAAGGCTCATTTTATAGCAATAGCAATGGTTTCATTTGATTAAACACGACAAGATAGGAATAAAATGTTTTTGCCGAAATTTGCCCGTGGCCCATGGTGGACAAATCAGACGGACCAGCCAGACGCACCCATTGTGGACCAATCAGACTGCGAAAAAGCGAAGAAGACAAAGGAAACCCGTGAAAATCTTGCTGAATTTTACCTACCTTCATAAAAAGCAACACGGAAAGAAGATTGCTTGAGATTTCCCGATTTTTTTCGAAGAAATGTACTCTCTAGATGTTGGAGTATACCTGTTTGAATGCCCATGCAGTGGCGGAAATTCAGCTTTTTGAGTGGAGGAACAAGCACCGTACCCTGGGTACCAGCCTCTGTTAGAGAGGCTGGTACCAAGGGTACAAGCACCGTCAATTTTCAGAGTCTAGGAAATGCTTTTGTTTTCAGGTATTTTGCTGGAGGACTGGATAAAAAAGGATCCTTAAATGTGCTAAGAGAATATATATATCAGATTTCAAAACAATTTATATTCAGCAGTTGATAAAAAGAGGCAAGAATGTATTCCGAAGGTAGGCCCAACAGCTACAAGGATTCTGGCGGCGAAGCCCCCAGGAAAACTTTTGAGGACACGCCCATTTCAGACACGAATTTTTCAAATCTGTTTGGTTTTTTTTTGGGACACTCGGTATTTTTATTTCTCTTGCAAAATGAGATTTTGATGAACTTTCAAAAGAGCCCCGTCAAAATGCCCCGGCACATTCTATCCCTGTGCATTCCTCGGCGAATCAATGAAATAAAACCTGTTCTCTAGACAAGATGTGAATCTCCTCGGTAGAAAACATCTCACGAATGAAACATAGGTTGCAAATTTGCAAGCCTGGCCAAAATTTGAGAAACCTTTTCCGCGCAGAAACAGTCCGCCACCATTAATTATTCTGTCCTCTATACGACATAGTAGCCCCCTGTGAAAATGGGACTACTTAATTGACCACAAGGAACAAGGTTTCAATGGGGCACTTAGACGATGCTGTTTCAAACAGATGAAGATGAAAGACAACAAAATAGAGCCATGGCCACCGAGGGTGCTTTGCGGGCAAGCAAAAGTTCGGACAATCTGAACATCAAAATTGGCCTAAATGGAAACTATATAGATGTACAGTGCAGTAGCTGAACTGATAGAGCAGTTCCACTAATTCAAAACTTTTATCAGTTCACCACCCGCAGCATGAGCAATAGGATACATACAGATTGGGTGATTTCAATGGCTTAAGTAAGCTACTCTCATCCTGTGTTTATTCAGTTTGCAGCGTAGTATAGTCAGTTTGCAATGAACATTAAATGACAACTTACTTGTCTCCTTCTTTGTCATTTCCTAATGTCGCAATTACTGTATTCTCCAAGCCAAATACAGACAGCACCGAAGCAAGCATTCTCTTCTTCCGCCATTTTTCAAACCGTCGTACGTGTATCGTCGCTTTTGCGGAGGAGCGAAGCGTCGATACTCGTACGATGATTTGAAAAATGGCGGAAGAGGAGAAAGCTTGCTTTGGTGCTGTCTGTATTTGGCTATTGGCTTGGAGAATACAGTAATTGCGACATTAGGAAATGACAAAGAAGGAGACAAGTAAGTTGTCATTTAATGTTAATTGCAAACTGACTATACTACGCTGCAACTGAATAAACACAGAATGAGAGTAGCTTACTTAGGCCATTGAAATCACCCAATCTGTATGTATGCTATTGCTCATGCCCGCAGTTCAATGTGGATCGATGGTTTCCTCTTACGTCGAATTTGATTTTCACACAGTCTGAAATTTCAGCTTGCTCGCAAAGGACCCTGGGTGACGATTGCTCTTTAACTTACTATCGCAACGTAGTCCAGTTTTGTCACTACTGCAAGGAAAGCAACTATACCCTGGACATTCACATGTGTCTTTACACAAGACCTCCTCTGGGCATGGGTTTTCCTGTTGACACCTCTGACCAATCTGTTTACGAGATAATAAAAATAATGAAACTCAAGTTGTAAGGAGACGATTTTGAAAAATGTGTAACGAGGTGTGTCAGACCTAGCCTACGTGTAGACCCATTATTCCAAAAGAAGAAAGGGTCTACGAAACAATGAGCAAAAGCTTGCTACTACAGTTCCAGAGTTCTGGAACTTAATTTATGCAGCCTTTGTTGAGACGCGTTTCACACATTATTTGAATAGAGGATTAGCATAATTAATTGGGCAGCTGTAGCAAGCTTCATCTCTTTATTTCGTAGACCCTTTATTCTTTAGGATAATGGGTCTACTCGTAGGCTATGTCAGACCAGGTTATGAAGTGAAAGACTGGCAATAAAGATCTTCCCATTTCACTAAATAGATATATTCTTGAGCTTACGCTACATTTTATCCATGAAACTGGTCGATTCGAGTGAATTTCTGTAGACACCCTTCATAAGCCGCCCGATTTTGTCGCGTAGTTAAAATAGTTGAAGTAGTTTCTTTTTCTTTATTATCTTTATCTAATGGCCTCGGTGAAGACACAACCTTTTGCTCCCTGGGGTTGATCGTCCTAGCAGTATTGCAGAGTAATTTTGTAAGTAATGCAGCTCGTAATGTGATTGTAAATTTTATTTGGAATATGTTATATAAAAAATTAAAAAAGTAAGACTCAGTTTTTTGGATGCTATTGCTGTTTTGTAAACTCGAAAACCAGAGATCTTGTAGCTGCAATGTACAGAGGAAGAATATTGCTTGGCAAAATCATTCTTAGTACCAACAGCTTGTTTCGAGAGTGTTTGGGTTAGCCTGTGTTCCAGACCACTTGGAAAGGAAAGTGGTCTGTGTAACCAAGCACTAATCCGTGGTCAGACGATGAATTGAATTGCGAAATAATTAAGGGCATTCTTTCACCCATCTGATCGGCTGCAATGAAGTCAGTGATCAACACAACGGATGTCTTTGTGAACATGTGTGTTTGAAACAAACCAGGGCTGATCGTTATCACTTTGCACGGGCGTAAAAACTCAGTAGGATTCAGATTCCGAAGAAAATTTGTGAACACGGATTAGTGCTTGGTTACACAGACCACTTTCCTTCTCAAGTGGTCTGGAACACAGGCTAGTTTGGGTGGGTTGTTAGGTGTACGAGTCATTTAGGTAATATTTTACTTAATATAGAGTAGCTACTTTGGAATGAGAAAGTATCTCTTCTGTTTTCATGGTAATTCTATGAGACCTTTTATAAACAACTCCAAATCAAAGAATGAATAGAAATAATGGCAAAGGTAGTAAGTCTATGTGGAACCTTGTTGCCAAAAGTGGCTTATAACAGTTTCCGTTATGCAACTTAAGTAGTTTAGTGGTGTGACGTCAAAATCCGGGTGAGCAACCTCCCTGATGCCTGACAAAACAACTCATTTGGCCATCCTTCGGAAGAGACGTTAAACTAGGGGTCCCATGCCTTGATGTGGCATGCATAGAAGGCCTAAGTTAGCGGCAATAACAAGGACAGATTTCGTAACACAATAGCATGAAATTATTTTGCTGACGCCTGAATTCAAAGCGCTTAGCGACTGCAGATAAAGAAAGTTTTCTCAACCATAAATTCAAAATAAACAAAGCTACAAAAGTTTCTCTGAAACCCAAGTAGCTGGCTCGCTCGTTGTGCATTCCAGAAATTGTTTTAAAGAGCAAATTTTAGCATATATCGAACGAAGAAGAACATATCTAAACATTGAAGTCAGGCTTTTTATTTCTTTTGTTCAGAAGCTGAGCGGTAAGTATATTAATGACACCCAAAAATTAGAGAATTGAATCGCCTCCCAATCGGCTCCTGAACCACATAAATAAAATGCCCGACGTAGATGTGTAGATATATCCACAGGCAACAGGATAAATAGTTGTAAAATTATAACGTAAATACTTGCCTCGCGTTACCAAAATGTCTTTTTCTTTGTTTTCAGTCTGTTCTGCAAAGTTTCTTCGGACGGCCATTCGAGGCTGGGCAGTCGTTACATTATTTCCAAGATGGCCGTCCGAAGAAACTTTCAGGCCTCGCATATCGATATTAAAATCGCTTGTTTGTGCACATTTGTTAGCAAAACAGACAGAAAACAAAGAAAAAGACATTTTGGTAACGTGAGGCAAGTATTTACATTATAATTTTACAACTATTTATCCTGTTGCCTGTGATATATCCTTCTTCTTTCGACAAATGCTCGATGTTTGCTCTTAGAAACAATTTCTGGAATGCACAACGATCGCGCTAGCTACCTGGGTTTCAGAGAAACTTTGCGGCTTTGTTTGTTTTGAATTACTGGTTGAGGAAAATTCCTTTGTCTGCGATCGTAAAACGTTTGAATTCAGGTGCCAACAAAAGCAACTCACGCTATTGTCTTACAAAATCTGTCCTTGTTAGCGGCAATAAAGCTAAACATCTTCAACCTCGTTCCCAAGGCGTTCTTAATCTTACGTCATACCCTGATCACAAAGCCAAATGAACATAAATGAATGACGATAAAAATGGAACAACGAACTCACTCTGGGGACGAGATTCAAAAAGCTTTTCAACCTATTTAGAAAAAGAAATGAGCAAAGCTTGTAGCGAAATGAAGGTACCCCAAAGATTTCAATGAGGAAGATTTCACCATGATATGTTGCACATCACTGGACCAATGGAATGAAGCAATGAACCACCGATTGCCTTTAGAATTGCAAGGGCGGGCATGTCACAATGGGAACGATGGTCCTACCTATGTCCGAAAACCGGTAGTTCATGAATAAATGTTGTACCACCTTTGTCCCAAAAACTGGTCCTCTTTGATGGCAAATTTCCGCTGTTATTTTTCTTCAATTTGGAAGACAAGTTGAACATTATGTATCACTGACGATGTTTGTCCCAAAAACCGGTAGTTCCGACCAACTACTGTTTTCGAAACCAAGTGGTAATTATAGATATGAAAATACAAGTGTCCCAAAACCGGTTGCCAGGCAATGATAGGACCGCTTTGGTGAAAAATTAGAAATTCTGGCCTTTTTTCGGAAATTTGCCGGACAAAGGTAGAACCGGTTTAGTGAAAAATTGGAATTTCTGGTCCCTTTTCCGTAATTTGGCGGACAAAGGTAGAACAGTTTACGTGAAAATTTGAAATACTGGTCTTTTCTGCTTAAATCTGGCGGAAAAAGGGAGAACCAGCTTACAGGTAAACTTCTGGATTTTAATTAGATAGGAGGTTAAAAAACTTGATTTTTGTGACAAACTGATAGAATAAGACGATTGATATTCAAATTTCACCTTTGTCCCAAAAAATGGTTGTTTTGGGCAGGAAAGTCGTACTTTTTGATAAAAGAACTGGTTATTTTTTCCAGTTCCTCTGGACAAACATGGGGTTAAATGTTTTACAGTACTTGCCCGCCCCTGGAATTGCAATGCCTTTTGATAAGTCCCCTCACTAAGTGTAGGCTTTAAATCTTTGCAACATTTTAAAATGAATGGTGTAAAATATTATTGCCCTGATCTTTCAAAAGATGTCATCGAAGGGAACTTTAGGTAAATGTTCTATATTCCCAGAAAGAGTATTTTTGATATTGCTACCGTGTGAGTCAATAAAAAGAATCCCTGTTTGAAAAATCACCATTCCCTGATTACACGGGGGGGGGGGTTCTTCCATAGTAAAGGTACCTGGGGATGTGCCGCGAGCAGGGGTATACTTTTTCGGACTTCTAGTCTAGCCAAGGGTATCCTTTTTTGCAATTTTGGCCAGCAACGGTCTACCCAAGGGTATCATTTTTGACAATACTGGTCTAGCGAACGGTCATGACATCATATTTGGGACAAATTTGACAATATTGGTCGAGAAAATGGTCAAAAGTGGTCTAGCCAAGGGTATCATTTTCGTAAAAATTGGTTAAAACAATGGTAAAATTGGTCTAGCCAAGGGTACCATTTTCGTAAAAATTAGTCTAGCCAACGGTACCCTTTGGAAGATGCTCGCGGCAGACCCCTACCCAAAATCTGGCCAAGAACCCCCCCCCTCCCCCCCCCCGTGCCTGATTATCAAGATGATGATATTGGGAAGCATAACATCTCACAGCAGACATGTTCAAATGGATAAACATAATTTCTCTATTGATTAAACTAAAATGCCAGGATTTAATTGGACTAAACGTATCGGGCATAACCCTTCCTCAGTACTACTGAGGAAGGGTTATGCCCGATGCGTTTAGTCCAATTAAATCCTGGCATTTTAGTTTAATCAATAGAGAAATTTATGTTTATCAACTGTAACTATTGTTGCATGTCAACCTCAAGATTTTATTTTGCATGTTCAAATGGACTTCAACATTTACCTGACCGAAATTGGCCACTCCATTCTGAAGTTATGAGGGATTTTCTCCAGAAAACCCTTTCGAGAAATCTTCAAAGTAGGCTCAAATCAACGACCAACATTTTCCGAGCTTTCTGCCTAATCTCAATGAGTCCAACACATTCTAACATGTTTAATTCCCCCTTGGAAAGATGAAATCGTCCAGAATAATGTTGTTTTGCCCCCAGGGATGACCTTTTCATCTCTCACAGGGATAGAACGTGCCAAGGCATGTGCAAGTCATTGCTATAAGGCAGACATACGAGAAGTTTGGTCGTGATTTGATGCAGTTTTTGGAAATTTCTTGGATGCGCTTCGTCGAGAAAATCTCTTACAATTTCAGAACGGAGTGTCTGATTTCAAGCAGATCAAATATTCCATCTAAAGTATCTGCAGTCACAACATCATTTTACCAAATCTAATGGAAAAACTAGAATCTGTTCAGTATTCTGCTGCTCTAGCTGTAACAGGTACATGGAGGGGATCATCACGTGAAAAGCTTTACACAGAGCTTGGCTGGGAGTCACTAAGTTCCCGAAGGTGGAGCAGACGCCTGACTTTGTTCTATAAGATTATGAATAATCTCACCCCATTGTATACAAAGGAACCAATCCCGCCACGCCATGTGTCGAATTACTCCCTTCGCAATCATGATGCTATCGGGCGAATAAAGGCAAGAACAGAAAAATTTCAATCTAGCTTCTATCCAAACTGCATCTCCGAATGGAATAAACTTGATCCTGAAGTCAGGCTTGCACCGTCCGTTCCTGTTTTTAAGAAAAAGCTTCTATCAATAGTTCGCCCCCCTCCAAAACCTGTATTTGGTATTCATGACCCAATAGGCCTATCACATCTTTCCCAATTAAGGGTCGGTCTCAGTAAACTAAACTTCCACAAATTCAAGCAGATAAAATGTGCCCAACGCATGACGGTATTGAGGATACGGAGCACTTTTTGTTGCTTTGCCCTTCATTTGACATTCAACGACGAGATCTTCTCGCTGGAGTTTCAGATCTACTACGACCATTTGCTGATATCACCAGTCTTTCAAACGATTTTCTAATGCACCTTTTATTATATGGTGACCAAGACCTGTCTAATGACCTGAATAGAAATATACTCGAACTTACTATACGATTCATCCACAATACTGGTCGGTTTGACTAAGATCATATCAAGTTTCAGTCACATGTCATGCAACCACCAAGTGCCCACCAATTGTCTGAAGTAAATTTTCTTTTTGTTTGTAATTTCTGTCTCACATTAGATGTCAGGTCCAAAATAAAAATTTACATTTTTGGGCAAATTACAGCCCCAACCAGACATCTAATGTTAGACAGGCCACAGTCATCGCTTTTTTTTTTGTAGCATTGTTTGTAGCATCTATGTAAAATTGTATGCAGTTTAGCATTTTTTTTTTAAACAATGCCATGGGGCAGACATAGACTTTTGCTCCTCGTGGCATCGTCCTTGTAGTATTGTAAAGTAGTTTGTAGGTAAAGTAGTCTGTAACATGTATTGTAAAATTTTAATTGAATATATAAAAAAAAAAAGAAAAAAAAGATCAAATTTAGAATATATTTTAACATGTTCACTATTGAATGACGCATTTGCCAACACTGTTGTCTTGATATCGAGGGGTCTGTGGTCTTTCAAACAGGGATTTTTTACTCACCCAGGGCCAGTATATTCCCAGAATTACATCATTTTAAAATTTTCTGCTTGTCTTGAAGTTGTGACATCATCTCATTGGTAAATCGTAAAGCATAAAAGCTATAAACATTTGCTTGCCACCATTTTGTAGACCCTCAAGAACTGAGTGTTTCTCGTTTTCGTCGCATATTGATTTTCCTCAATCAGCTTAGAATTTATGGAGCTTTTGATGTTTGTCAATGCTTCACATACGTCCTCTGGTATCTATAAAATTTCAACAACAGTGATTATATCAAAAAGCTCTCTCTGGGATTATGGCAAGCTACATAAGTTCCCCTCTTAGAACTTCACAAAATTCAGTCGACAGAACGGGGAAATAGCATCTTACACATTTCTTTTTAAAGTTTTGCACAGATTCGACGGCTTTTGCTACAATCTCCTTGGCATAATTATCTGTCAAAAAAATTTACTCACCAATCGGTAAGAATAATCCGTTGACTGAAAAGTCCATCCTGGCTTGCTAACTAAAGTAGCGCTATCTTGTCGATCCTCAGTTGTTTTATTGTTCAGTTCACAAGTTTGATCCCCTTGCTCTTCTCTGTTGATTGATTTGCATTGGCTGTTGAGCATACAATCAAAGCGACATTCACGCTCACTTTTAAAGAGTAATGTCGCAATGACTGATCCTTGCAGAGCAGCATTAGGTTTGATAATACTGAAATTGGCGAAGTGTTTACATGGTAAGCGTAGAATTTCAGCACTGACTGTCGAAATTGTGCCCAAGAAAACACTATAAAGAGAGGAGATAAAGAGAATTTATGATACTATTACAGTTCACATCAACTTTTAAAAAGCAACGTCACAATGACTGATCCTTGTAGAGCAGCATTAGGTTTGATAATACTGAAATTGGCGAAGTGTTTACATGGTAAGCGTAGAATTTCAGCACTGATTGTCGAAATTGTGCCCAAGAAAACACTATAAAGAGAGGAGATAAAGAGAATTTATGATACTATTGCGGTTCACATCAACTTTTAAAAAGCAACGTCACAATGACTGATCCTTGCAGAGCAGCATTAGGTTTGATAATACTGAAATTTGCGAAGTGTTTACATGGTAAGCGTAGAATTTCAGCATTGATTGTTGAAGTGATGTAGGTGAAGGCTCTAGAAATGGGAGAACATTTTCTGTCATAGCTTGCAGCACTTTTCAAAGCAGTGAGATCTTTTAGAACAGAAGGTAAAAAAAAATTAAGAAAAATTTTCGAACAATACTTACAAAATGAGAAAGCAATATGCAGCCATCTTCTAAGTAGACATTTCGACTGTTTTTCTGGGAATATTCTGCTTTTGACTTGCGCAAGTTAATCAACAACGCTTTTAACAGACCAGCAATTAAAATATTTACAAGTCTCTTACTGGTGGCAACCTTAAGAAAAATTGCTACTTCATTTCACTTCATAACTACGTAATAAATACAATTTTGTTGCCAAGTTACAACTAAGACCTCAAAGCAATTATATTTGCTGGACATATTAACAGAATGCTCGGTATTTGAAAATCATTTGAGCATTCGAGCATTTTGCTGTTGATGTGAATTGAAAATAAAATAAAATGTGAGGATCAACGCCCTTCATCATCATCATCATCATCATAAACATTATTTAGAGTTGGCTTTAACCTAGTACAGAGTACTAATTCATTCCAACTAAAAGTAAACTACCTAGTAATTTAACAAATGTATTGATATATTTCTACACAAAAAATACATTATAAGCATAGCCTGCAGGTACACTTGTCACCAGTCCATGATTTTATTTGATTTTTAAATGCTGCAAGAGTTGGACTTTGCTTGATGTTGTCACTAAGAGTGTTCCAGGAGGAGACTTCCTCTGAAGGAAAGTGACTCCGAGCCATAACGTTTTTTGATCTTTGGAAGTTTACAAAGATCTTTAGTCCTTAGGTCGTACGTTACTTCTTTCCTTTCATGAAATTCCCATAAATATGAGGGGTTCAGTTTTTTGACTGACTTGTAGATTTCAGTCATTAATTTCTGGAGATTTTTAACATGGATAGTTTGGCTGTTATCTCTGCTTAATAGTAGCTGGAAAGAGGATTCAAAGTCCTGGTAGAGTACCCGCAGACAACGTTTATGTTTTTTGCTCTGTACAAGCGAGTTATTTTCGTTTTCGAAAACACTGAAAACGATAAAAAAACGTTGATCAAATTTTCTAAAGACTCAACATGAATGGACAAAGAGAAAACGTTTTCAACGTGATTTGGGGATTTGAAAATTAATTGTTGTAAACTTCTGCACGAGAGTTATTTCAATGATTGGCCTGTTGCGAATTCTGTAGTAGTTGCAATCAAGTGCCACTCCAAAAGCCGTCACAAAATAAAAACTGTAAGAAGACTCCATGCTTGCTGGCCTCATGACGCTTCCTCGCTTGTCTTTTTAACCCCCTTGACACAGGAACACAACCTGCACCAAAGCATAAATTCAATGACATCACAAAAGAAAAGACAGTTCTTTGTATCCTTGAGAATATTATTACATTTCTCCCAAGATAGTACGAACTCTCGTACAGCAGCTTACAATTAATCGATTTCTAAATCTCAAATCACCATGAAAAAGTTTTCTCTTTGTCCATTCACGTCGATTCTTTAGAAAATTTGATCTACGTTTTTTGATCGTTTTCAGTGTTTTCGAAAACGAAAATTTTAAGAAACTCGCTTGTAGCTCTAAAAACTGAAAACAGAAAAATTTTCAAAAAATCCTAGAATCTAATTCAGGCTTTCTGCTAAAGATTAAGTCATAAATCTTCCAAATCGGTCCTGTGTACGATTTATCGTGGCCTGCCAAAAGTGCATAGTTTATTTTGGCGCACCCGGTAGAGTACCCGCAGACAACGTTTATGTGCTCTGTATTATTCATTGGTCGAAGTTCAACAAGCTATAAAAAATTGGTACGGGGAAAACTGTCCATGCAAATTATGCCGCACTTTCATTCCGAACTTAGGCTATGTATGATAAATGTTTTTAGATATCCGTTTTATATTGTATACTTGTTGATGACTTGTAAATATTTTACCCACTACTTTCTTATGTAATATTGTATATAGGTTTTTAACGTTGGAATTAATTAGCTACCATTTTTATTTAGCTATCATGTGTTTTAATCCAACGAGAAATAAATTGATAATAATGAATAATAATAACTTTATTGATTTGATTGATTTGGGTGATTGATTGATTGATTGGTTGATTGGTTGATTGTTTGATTGGTTGATTGGTTGATTGATATAACCCTGAGTACCAGACTCTCTAGAAAGGAAACAAATTTCTTTGTAATGTCAACTCACGCTATTTCGATTGTCATCACAAAGCAAGCAGTTTTCGTGCATTTTTAAAGTTGTCAATAACTCCAAATTCCATTAACCATCTGTTTTAAGGACAATATCTATTAAAGCGAATTATAGCGGTTGGTTTGTGAGATTGCTGGTGAACCGCAGTAAGATCGATCTCCATTTTTTCGCTCGATTGCTGGCGAGACTATAAAAATTGAAATGGGAATTGAAAATTTGAATCAAATTTCGTAACTTTCGCTGGCAATCGCTGAAAAGTTCAAGCAACTTGAACTCCAGGGCGAACCGCGGTGACCGGTCTGCAGGTGTGAAAAAATGAACTACGCATGCTCAAAATGTGGCAATCGCTGACGATCGTTGCGATTCGCTTTTATGGAGATTGACCATCTTGACTCAGATTTTGTAAGACAATAGCACGAGTTGGTTTTTATTGACACCGCAATTCAAAGCGATTATCGATCGCAGACAAAGAATATTCTCTCAACAAGTAATTCAAAACAAGCAAAGCCACAAAAGTATCTTTGAAACTCAGGTAGCTAGCTCACTTGTTGTGCATTCCAGAAGTTGTTTTCAAGAGCAAAGATGAGCATATATCGAAAGAAGAATGATATATCTACACATCTGCCTCGGGCATTTTGTTCGTTTGGTTAAAAAGCCGATTGGGAGGCGATTCAATTTTCTTATTTTTTTGGGTTTAATAAAAACACTTAATGCCCAGCTTCTGAACCAAAGAAACTAAATGCCCGCGGCAGATGTGTAGATGTATCCTTCTTCTTTCGATATATGCTCATGGTTGCTCTTAAAAACAATTTGTGGAATGCACAACAAGCGCACTAGCTACTTGGGTTTCAGAGAAACTTTTGCGGCTTTGTTTGTTTTGAATTTATGGTTGAGAGAATTTCCTTTGTCTGCAGTTGCTAATCGCTTTGAATTCACTTTTCAGCAAAAGCATCGCATGCTGTTGTGTTGCAAAATCTGTCCTTGTTGTCCGATCGTTCAGTCAGTTCCGAAAGTGAGTGGAGTGAGCGAGCAGAGCGAGTGAACGAGATGAGCGGCTCTCGGAACTGCTCGTTCGCTTTCGGAACTGACTCAACGATCGGACGGGACTGAGACTTTAACAAGTCAAGGCTGAATCAGAAATTTTGCCAGTTTAGTTCAATTAATCTGCGAATACAAATCCGATTTGGGCATGCAAGGTCGCAAAATTTAAGTGAAGAGCTTATCTATAGTGACCATGAATGGAAAAGAGAATTTTTTAAAACCTAGGCTTCTTCGCAGTAATTGCTCAAACGCGTTTGCTTTTTTGGGACACCTATGGTACACATCAAAAGAAAAAGACAAGGTGTAAGTCTAGTTCGATTTGATTTTCCTGTGATGGCATTATATGATTTTCCCGTCAAAGTATGGGAGTGCCCTCCCCCCGGGATTATATGATTTTGAACAAGTGAAGCCCTGAAAAACTTTGGGATAAGTACGAATACAGATAGGCATACTCAAATTATGAAACAAGGAACTGCAAAAATCTCCAAATAACCCAGGCTCAAAACAGAACATGACAAAAAAGGAATTTACTACCGGGTGAGTCAATAAAGAGAATCCCTGTTTGAAAATCACGATTCCCTGAATATCAAGATGATGATATTGAGAAACATACCATTTAACAGCAAACATGTTCAAATGGACCTCAACATTTACCGGACTGAAATCGGCCACTCCATTCTGAAATTATGAGAAAGCCCTTTCGAGAAATCTTCAAAACAGGCTCAAAACAACGACCAACATTTTCCGAGCTTTCTGCTCAATGAGTTCAACCCATTTTTTTTACTCAAATATAAAATTTTACAATAATCTTACATTCTACTATACCTATCTAAATTACTATACAACACTACAGGTACGATACCATGGGGAGCGAAATACAATGAATACCCCATGGCCAATATATAAAAACGTGAAACATTAAACTGTATACAGACACATTACGAATGCGAAACAATTAAAGATTAATTCGGCCACCTTTCTGATGTCAGAAAGTGTGGATCATAGGGCCCCAAGAGAATACAAATTCGCAAAGGATGACAGTTGACCAAGGCCCTTTAATCATCACTAGTTGTGACCAGATCAAAACCCGTGCAAAGCAGGCCTTTGGATGAAAAATTCATTTTTATGGCCAGGTTGTTTAGACGACAATTGTTGCGTTTTCTCTTTGTCGGCATGTATAGCATTCAAAAGCCAATTTGTTTGCCAAAACACGGTGTCTTTGAAGTATATTATTAATTCGTGTGCAGCACAACTTAAGATCTAATAAAGTGATTCAAGACAAAAAGATATGTTTCGACTCAACAGAACCACCCTGAAATAGTGACGTACTAATTAACAGCGTCGTAAGACATGAATGACAGCGCAACAATCTTTTCTTCTGAGACGAGAGCTAGGGTTAGAGCAAAGGGACCCCAGTAAATTGTATAACTCCTCCCCCCCCCCCCCCAATGATAAAGAGGCCCTGTTCCGTAGCCTTCTTTGCGATTTCGAAGCAATGGCGCAATGCGTTTAATCATGGGCGATTCTGACTCGGCAAGAATGTGTCTAACTTGCTATTTATAAACTTCAGATGAATTTGAATGCTTTCCTTCTTGTCTATTTTGTCTGCTTTTAGTGCTCTGAGTCCATCTCCACATTTTGTTGAAATTCGTAAGGCCAAACAACGTGCGCAAACCGCAATCTGTTGTTTAAATTCTTTCCTAATGTCATGGTTCTCAAGCAGAATTTTTATTAATAACGCTGGGATCCCTTTAAAAACTTAAAAAGCTTAATTAAAAGGAAGTTTTTAGGGCCTGTTCATATGGAGAAAGTTTCCCCGGCATTTCCCCGGTGAAGCGGGATTCCCGTTCAACCGAGATCTCGCCTCATATAGCGTTACCACATAAAATAGAACGAGCGTTCACATGAGAAAACATTTCCCCGGCTAGCCGAGATCTCGCTTGAGCTCTACCGGGATCCCGCCTAGCCGAGGAAATATTTTCCCATATGAACACATTTTCCCGGCTAGGCGGGGAAACTTCTTTTGTTTATCGTTAATCCTTTCGAATTCTTTGGCGTCAGAGACAAAGCGCTATTGTTTTATTTCCCCGGCTTGCCGGGGAAACTTCTCTCATATGAAAGGTCGATGAATATTTCCCCGGCTAGCCGGGAATCCCGCTTCACCGGGGAAATGCCGGGGAAACTTTCTCCATATGAACAGGCCCTTAGAAGGGTCCCAGCATTGCTAATAAAAACCTGCTTGAGAACCATGACATTAGAAAATAATTTAAACACATATCTACACATTTTTTTCAAAATTAAATCCTGAGATTAGACCGTCTGTTGCTGTTTTTAAGAAGAAGCTCTTATCGATAATTAGACCCCCTGTAAGATCTATATTTGGCATTCATGACCCAACAGGTTTATCCTATCTCACTCAACTAAGGGTTGGTCTCAGCAAACCACACTTTCACAAATTCAAGCACAATTTTAGGGATACCAAAAACCCAATGTGCCCTTCAAGCGATGGTATCGAGGATACTGAACACTTTTTGTTGCTTTGCCCTTCCCTTGCAGTACCACGCAGAGATCTTCTCGCTGGAGTTTTTCCTTTGCTGCAACCATATGTATATACCAATGTCCAAAATAATGTTCTAGTGCAGATTTTATTGTTTGGTGATAGAAATTTCCCAAACGAACTTAACAAAAATATACTCCTTCTGACTCTAAAATTTATCCACAAATCTGGTCCATTCGGTTAGAAAATTCCAAAGAACTCCGTTATAAGTCACTTCACCACAGCCACAATGTTACATGTTCCATTTTAGTTTATTTTGTTTTCGTTTCTGTTCTCGTTTTTCTTTAGTTAAGTCGTGTATTTTTAAAGGTCTATCTCAAATTAGATACCATGCAATATTTGCGATAAAGTTATTATACGAGCTGAACACAAACTAAAACACGACGCCCTGGAATAGCAGCTGCTATTAGATAGGTTACTGTACATAATTTCGCTTTAACTGTATGTAGATTATATCAATGTAATTAGGATATTTATTTTTGAGGCACGGTAGTGAAGTCATAGGGGTGGTGGGCATTTTCCTGTTTACAAAATCCTTTATGTCATGGGGTGAAGGACGTGATGAAGTCCACATCAAGCCTTGCAACAACGCGAGTTCAAAGCTGGTCGTTCAGCGGAGGCCCTCCTGAGGTGTATGACATCTCAAAGGTCAAACGCTCCAGCGGTTTGAGCACGCGCGGCCACTCTACGGAAAGAACGAATCATGGTCGCGGAGCCTGCGCGCTCAAAATGCTGGATGAAAAACTGCATTCAACGAGAGAAAGGTACGTCTCTCATCTTTGATCAAGAAGTTTATCAACTTACTTTTTCGTAGCTGCTTAAAATCAATTTTCAATTCAAGCCTTGCATTTTTTAACTTTCTGTGCATTTTATTTGAATCATAGCCGATTTTGCTTCAAAAGTAGGCCTAGACTTTTAATTTGTTCAGCAATAGTCTGAATTCAATGTTTTGTTCGGACTAGACCTCTAAGTTGACTTGTGCAAAGCACATTGATCTTGAGGTTTGCGCTAAATTGTGAATAATAAACTTCTGGAAAATAGAGGGACTGCAGATGAGAACAGGCCGAGATTGGAAAATATAATGTGTGTGGCATGGCAGCCACCTTGCTCGCCTGTGTTGATGCATCATTTCACAGAATGAGATTGGTTGCTAAGGGAAATTTCTCCAACAAAATGAACTCTTTGAGTGCAGTAATTAGCTCAATGACGTTCCCATCAAAATTATTTCAAAAAGCTCTTTGTTAGCATTTTTTCAAGATTATTGTTAGTTTTCTAAGAACTTTTAGGCAGCTGATCAGTCAAGTAGAACAGCAATCGAAGAGTTTTCAAGAAACCAATAAATTTTCCCACCCGTACTGAAAGTCTCTTTTAGCTTTCAGTAAACAGTTGAAATTAGCAGATCATGGGTACCAAAGGTTTTTGCAGTTTCTCCGCATCCTTCTTACATGTTCGTTGTATTCATTGATAGGTAACTTCCCAAGCATTTCGTGAGTTTTACCAGAATACAGCGCCAGTATGCGAATTACCTCCTCAGACAAAATAAACAAGTTTCTTGAGCAGTATCCAAGTTCTCAGTCGAGGTTCTTACTGGTTTAGTTCTTAGTTGAATTCTTGAAAAGAGTTTCTTATTAACACTAGCACTGTTTAATCATGCTGAAAACGGATTACACGTTTTTTTTTATAAGAAACTGGTTTATAAGAAACTAGTACTATACGATGACCAAAAATTTAAGAACCTCTAGTACTACGCTCAAGAACAGTTAAGAAACTCTAAAACGTTATATCTGTATGTCTCTCTTATTCTATGTCTCTCTAACAAAGGTGCCTTCGTCTTTTCTTGACTTTTAACTGCAAAATTGGTAAATTTTTGCCTTGATGTGCATGGCTTCTTCTTGATGACAATGTCAATGCAAAATGGAAGCCCTTTCTCGAGAAGAAGGCTCAACTTTGAACAATACCGCAATTTTAGGCCCAAAAAAATAAGAAACTAATTAAGAAACTTTTACTACTAAAACACCGAAATTTTCATGCGAAATTAAGAAACTTTTAGTACTAAGTGCTGATCCAAGTTTCTTATAATAAAAAAAACGTGTATTTTGTGATTAATTTGATTGCTCGTGTGTTTAATTAGATTGTTTGTTCTCCACTGAAAAATCTTCAAGAAAAGACTAAACATTTCCTGCACGCCAATTTTTGATGGTTGCTTCCTCAGACTGCATTCTGTAACGTAACATTACAGCATATTTACTCATATTTCGAGAAAGGTGCAATAAAATTGCACTGATCTTCCTTTGCATTCTCATGGAATAATTTGGAAAATTCACAATAAAAATCATTAAGCCCGTGAGTCACTTCTAAGGTCCTTTGATCTTATTTAGTTATTGGTTTCGTAAACTGAAGGGTTTTTTGTGTATAAAGAATTTAAAATGAAAATGAAGATGAAAATGTTGTCGAGTGACATACCATTTCAAAGCGATTAGTAATCGCAGCCAAAGGAAATTCTCTCAAGCGACAATTTAAAGCGTTGTATCGCAGTGGTGTGATCCTCTCACTTTGCTGCGAGATCAGTCAGGCGGATAGGGTTTGATACCCGGTAGAGCCCCACCACTTGGGCGCCATAACAAGGGACCCGAATGTATCTCTCTGCTTCTGCGATCCCACCGCTTGGTGATAAAAAACGCAACTTTACCTTCACCTACTTCACCTTCAAAACAAAGACAGTTGCAAAAGATGCCCTGAAACGTGTGGAGCTACAGTCTGGCAAAAACATTGATTTATTAGACTTTGCCTGTGAACAGTGAACGTTGTATAACGTTTAACTTGCTTCTTTTTCGATCAAACATGTAGCCATCATCTACGTGGAGAAAGAATATTGTGCCACACCTCAAGTGACACACCCAACTAACACAAAAGAATGATTATAGAATTCAACTAAATCTGCAGTAATGATTGAATAAGGACACAATGGTTTTATGCTCCTTTTTAAACTATTGGAATCCAAATAGAGCAGGGACAGTGCCATTATATGATTTGGTCACGGGTAACCACAAGGGTAACTACAAGAGTAACCACAAGGGTAACTACAAGAGTAACCACAAGGGTAACCATGATTTCATACTATTTTTCGTTGAATAAGCACGGATAACCACGGGTAACCACGGGTAACCATAATATTTATAAGGAAATATAACTTTCCTTTTAAATATTACGGTTACCCGTGGTTACCCGTGCTTATTCAATACAAAAAGGTATGAAATCATGGTTACCCTTGTGGTTACCCGTGTGGTTACCCGTGCCAAAGCCCATCAGTGTATACATAAGATAATTGTGATGCAAAATTGCAAATACCACATAGTCCTAAGATCGGCCATCTTTGCGAAAAGCTGCCATATTTGTTACCATAGAGATTTTTCATGCCAAAAGACGCTATTATTTCTGCATATCAATTTGTTTATTGGAATTATGGATGAATGGCCTGAATTTATTTCTCTATCAAATTATAAAGAACAGTCAGACATGACCGTACTCGTTGTAAGTACTACAAAATTGGTCTATGATATGTTGTTCTGACAATGTGTGAAGATTTGCCAATTCCATCATCAATACTGAGCCCTTCCTTGCTAATTTGATCATTTATCCTGTTAAAATTGTCAAATGTTACATTTTTGCACTGATGCCATCTTACTGGTAAAGATTCTAAATATTTTTCGCATTTCTCCCTTTCTTTGACCAACCCTACAAGTTTCTTCATACAGACAATCGTGGACAAAATATATTGGAACAACTTAAGATTCTATAATTTCAAATGAACAACCCCCCTTTTACCCCCGATACAATGTTGCTTGGATATTTTCAGCCTCAAGATGGCAACCAACATTGCTTCGGGGGTAAAAGGGGGTGGTGCAAATGTAAGAGTGAGAAGAACAGAGATAATCACCAAAAAATCAACTTTGTTCCAAATATTTTGTCCAGGATGGTCTGGCAAAAACATTGATTTATTAGACTTTGCCTGTGAACAGTGAACGTTGTATAACGTTTAACTTGCTTCTTTTTCGATCAAACATGTAGCCATCATCTACGTGGAGAAAGAATATTGTGCCACACCTCAAGTGACACACCCAACTAACACAAAAGAATGATTATAGAATTCAACTAAATCTGCAGTAATGATTGAATAAGGACACAATTGTTTTATGCTCCTTTTTAAACTATTGGAATCCAAATAGAGCAGGGACAGTGCCATTATATGATTTGGTCACGGGTAACCACAAGGGTAACTACAAGAGTAACCACAAGGGTAACTACAAGAGTAACCACAAGGGTAACCATGATTTCATACTATTTTTCGTTGAATAAGCACGGATAACCACGGGTAACCACGGGTAACCATAATATTTATAAGGAAATATAACTTTCCTTTTAAATATTACGGTTACCCGTGGTTACCCGTGGTTACCCGTGCTTATTCAATGCAAAAAGGTATGAAATCATGGTTACCCTTGTGGTTACCCGTGTGGTTACCCGTGCCAAAGCCCATCAGTGTATACATAAGATAATTGTGATGCAAAATTGCAAATACCACATAGTCCTAAGATCGGCCATCTTTGCGAAAAGCTGCCATATTTGTTACCATAGAGATTTTTCATGCCAAAAGACGCTATTATTTCTGCATATCAATTTGTTTATTGGAATTATGGATGAATGGCCTGAATTTATTTCTCTATCAAATTATAAAGAACAGTCAGACATGACCGTACTCGTTGTAAGTACTACAAAATTGGTCTATGATAGGTTGTTCTGACAATGTGTGAAGATTTGCCAATTCCATCGTCAATACTGAGCCCTTCCTTGCTAATTTGATCATTTATCCTGTTAAAATTGTCAAATGTTACATTTTTGCACTGATGCCATCTTACTGGTAAAGATTCTAAATATTTTTCGCATTTCTCCCTTTCTTTGACCAACCCTACAAGTTTCTTCATACAGACAATCGTGGACAAAATATATTGGAACAACCTAAGATTCTATAATTTCAAATGAACAACCCCCCTTTTACCCCCGATACAATGTTGCTTGGATATTTTCAGCCTCAAGATGGCAACCAACATTGCTTCGGGGGTAAAAGGGGGTGGTGCAAATGTAAGAGTGAGAAGAACAGAGATAATCACCAAAAAATCAACTTTGTTCCAAATATTTTGTCCAGGATTGTCTGGCAAAAACATTGATTTATTAGACTTTGCCTGTGAACAGTGAACGTTGTATAACGTTTAACTTGCTTCTTTTTCGATCAAACATGTAGCCATCATCTACGTGGAGAAAGAATATTGTGCCACACCTCAAGTGACACACCCAACTAACACAAAAGAATGATTATAGAATTCAACTAAATCTGCAGTAATGATTGAATAAGGACACAATGGTTTTATGCTCCTTTTAAAACTATTGGAATCCAAATAGAGCAGGGACAGTGCCATTATATGATTTGGTCACGGGTAACCACAAGGGTAACTACAAGAGTAACCACAAGGGTAACTACAAGAGTAACCACAAGGGTAACCATGATTTCATACTATTTTTCGTTGAATAAGCACGGATAACCACGGGTAACCACGGGTAACCATAATATTTATAAGGAAATATAACTTTCCTTTTAAATATTACGGTTACCCGTGGTTACCCGTGGTTACCCGTGCTTATTCAATGCAAAAAGGTATGAAATCATGGTTACCCTTGTGGTTACCCGTGTGGTTACCCGTGCCAAAGCCCATCAGTGTATACATAAGATAATTGTGATGCAAAATTGCAAATACCACATAGTCCTAAGATCGGCCATCTTTGCGAAAAGCTGCCATATTTGTTACCATAGAGATTTTTCATGCCAAAAGACGCTATTATTTCTGCATATCAATTTGTTTATTGGAATTATGGATGAATGGCCTGAATTTATTTCTCTATCAAATTATAAAGAACAGTCAGACATGACCGTACTCGTTGTAAGTACTACAAAATTGGTTTATGATATGTTGTTCTGACAATGTGTGAAGATTTGCCAATTCCATCGTCAATACTGAGCCCTTCCTTGCTAATTTGATCATTTATCCTGTTAAAATTGTCAAATGTTACATTTTTGCACTGATGCCATCTTACTGGTAATGATTCTAAATATTTTTCGCATTTCTCCCTTTCTTTGACCAACCCTACAAGTTTCTTCATACAGACAGTCTGGCAAAAACATTGATTTATTAGACTTTGCCTGTGAACAGTGAACGTTGTATAACGTTTAACTTGCTTCTTTTTCGATCAAACATGTAGCCATCATCTACGTGGAGAAAGAATATTGTGCCACACCTCAAGTTAGACACCCAACTAACACAAAAGAATGATTATAGAATTCAACTAAATCTGCAGTAATGATTGAATAAGGACGCAATGGTTTTATGCTCCTTTTAAAACTATTGGAATCCAAATAGAGCAGGGACAGTGCCATTATATGATTTGGTCACGGGTAACCACAAGGGTAACTACAAGAGTAACCACAAGGGTAACTACAAGAGTAACCACAAGGGTAACCATGATTTCATACTATTTTTCGTTGAATAAGCACGGAAAACCACGGGTCACCACGGGTAACCATAATATTTATAAGGAAATATAACTTTCCTTTTAAATATTACGGTTACCCGTGGTTACCCGTGGTTACCCGTGCTTATTCAATGCAAAAAGGTATGAAATCATGATTACCCTTGTGGTTACCCGTGTGGTTACCCGTGCCAAAGCCCATCAGTGTATACATAAGATAATTGTGATGCAAAATTGCAAATACCACATAGTCCTAAGATCGGCCATCTTTGCGAAAAGCTGCCATATTTGTTACCATAGAGATTTTTCATGCCAAAAGACGCTATTATTTCTGCATATCAATTTGTTTATTGGAATTATGGATGAATGGCCTGAATTTATTTCTCTATCAAATTATAAAGAACAGTCAGACATGACCGTACTCGTTGTAAGTACTACAAAATTGGTCTATGATATGTTGTTCTGACAATGTGTGAAGATTTGCCAACTCCATCATCAATACTGAGCCCTTCCTTGCTAATTTGATCATTTATCCTGTTAAAATTGTCAAATGTTACATTTTTGCACTGATGCCATCTTACTGGTAAAGATTCTAAATATTTTTCGCATTTCTCCCTTTCTTTGACCAACCCTACAAGTTTCTTCATACAGACAATCGTGGACAAAATATATTGGAACAACTTAAGATTCTATAATTTCAAATGAACAACCCCCCTTTTACCCCCGATACAATGTTGCTTGGATATTTTCAGCCTCAAGATGGCAACCAACATTGCTTCGGGGGTAAAAGGGGGTGGTGCAAATGTAAGAGTGAGAAGAACAGAGATAATCACCAAAAAATCAACTTTGTTCCAAATATTTTGTCCAGGATTGTCTGGCAAAAACATTGATTTATTAGACTTTGCCTGTGAACAGTGAACGTTGTATAACGTTTAACTTGCTTCTTTTTCGATCAAACATGTAGCCATCATCTACGTGGAGAAAGAATATTGTGCCACACCTCAAGTGACACACCCAACTAACACAAAAGAATGATTATAGAATTCAACTAAATCTGCAGTAATGATTGAATAAGGACACAATGGTTTTATGCTCCTTTTAAAACTATTGGAATCCAAATAGAGCAGGGACAGTGCCATTATATGATTTGGTCACGGGTAACCACAAGGGTAACTACAAGAGTAACCACAAGGGTAACTACAAGAGTAACCACAAGGGTCACCATGATTTCATACTATTTTTCGTTGAATAAGCACGGATAACCACGGGTAACCACGGGTAACCATAATATTTATAAGGAAATATAACTTTCCTTTTAAATATTACGGTTACCCGTGGTTACCCGTGGTTACCCGTGCTTATTCAATGCAAAAAGGTATGAAATCATGGTTACCCTTGTGGTTACCCGTGTGGTTACCCGTGCCAAAGCCCATCAGTGTATACATAAGATAATTGTGATGCAAAATTGCAAATACCACATAGTCCTAAGATCGGCCATCTTTGCGAAAAGCTGCCATATTTGTTACCATAGAGATTTTTCATGCCAAAAGACGCTATTATTTCTGCATATCAATTTGTTTATTGGAATTATGGATGAATGGCCTGAATTTATTTCTCTATCAAATTATAAAGAACAGTCAGACATGACCGTACTCGTTGTAAGTACTACAAAATTGGTCTATGATATGTTGTTCTGACAATGTGTGAAGATTTGCCAATTCCATCATCAATACTGAGCCCTTCCTTGCTAATTTGATCATTTATCCTGTTAAAATTGTCAAATGTTACATTTTTGCACTGATGCCATCTTACTGGTAAAGATTCTAAATATTTTTCGCATTTCTCCCTTTCTTTGACCAACCCTACAAGTTTCTTCATACAGACAATCGTGGACAAAATATATTGGAACAACCTAAGATTCTATAATTTCAAATGAACAACCCCCCTTTTACCCCCGATACAATGTTGCTTGGATATTTTCAGCCTCAAGATGGCAACCAACATTGCTTCGGGGGTAAAAGGGGGTGGTGCAAATGTAAGAGTGAGAAGAACAGAGATAATCACCAAAAAATCAACATTGTTCCAAATATTTTGTCCAGGATTGTAGCTTAACCCTAATCCATATGGGCTTTTTTCGAGCTACCATTGATGGGCGGGGGGGTGCTTACCACCCCCCTTCTGATAACTGCCTTAGACTCATCCGAATTCAATACAACTTGGCACAGTTATAGAACAGGTAATTTTTAGCTCGTAGCGTAATTTGGGTGTGGCTGCCACACCTTGTGACGTCACAGTGACGTCACGAAGCTGAAAATCTGTGAAAATCAGGCTTCCAAGTTGAATTCAAGTTTAATGGAGATTTTGCACGAACTTTATGCAGTTTTTGGTTCAGTTTGTCAACATATTTGGTGATAAAATATTATTTCATTGAAAATAACAATTTTGGAGTCATTCGTGCGAGTAATTTATTCTAGGTAAAAAGAGACCAAAAGAGCCTGCAAAATGGTGATTATGTACAACAAATGTATCATTAGAGTGTTTTTCATTGAAAAAGTTCGAAAAAACTTGAACAAATTGCTAATTAGTCCAAAATGGCGGCCAAAATGACGTCATTATGAAAAATGCTGACATCATCAAATTCCAGAAATTCCAGTATCAAATTGAAGCCCTTTGTTTGCTGATTCATTTGCTGTATAATACTTCATAATTCAATCAAATAATTCCATTAAAATGATTGAAAACAATGATTTTGCTGCTACCTCCTTCCAAATATAGGCATGTCACGTGACCTGTGAGTCCTATTGTTCAAAAATTTTTCCACCAAAATTTGGGTAATAGATAATTAGTTAAAGTCAGGGAGGCTGGGGGACATAGCAAATGTCGTTTAAAAACGCAGCAAATAAAACCTTGAGGGGGGTAGAATCCAACCCCCCCATGTGGGTTAGGGTTAAATGGGCAGTCAGACGCGAAACGCGGGTATCAGATTCTGCGTGTAACAATCCAATTCGTATAGGCCTAAATACCAAAACATGTCTACTGTACCTCTTTGTTCGCTGTAATTCTGATGAAATTAATTGAGCAATGAATCCAGTAGAGTGTGAGAAGGTTCTATTCACCTTTCGGTTTCACCTAACATCATAAATCTGACTCAAAAACCAGATTCTTTGGCGAGTTTCCCCGGGGGGGGGGGGGGGGTCACTACCATATGTACCAGTACGGGATGTGCCATTTTTTGGGGTACCTGTTTTCAGGCTGAAAATAAATTTTAGGGTGTCATTTTTGGTAACATCACAAATGAACATAAATTTTGGGGTGTCATTTTGGAAGAAAAATGCTCGAGGGTATTGAATTTAATCTGATTTCAGGTACTTGGTCAGAATTTCGAATTTTGGTCACAATTTTAGGGTATCTTTTTTGAAAGGCCCGTAAATTTTGGGGTACGGTTTTTGAAAAATTCATAAATTTTAGGGTATGATTTTACAATTGAAAATGGCACACCCCCGTCATCCGCCTATTGAAGTGACCCCCCCGGGCGAGTTTCTTGCCCACTTCGACTTGTAGATTATCTCTTCGCAGCTTCAAAGTTGCTTCTGCAAAATCGCTGTTTACGACTTCAGGAATTTGTGATAAACAAAATAACTTTGCAAATACATGAAATCTACATAGACGAACAATATCTGTCAATTAAATCCTTGAGATTGTCAAGAACAATGTCGATGGAGATGGATTGAAATGTGCGATAATCCAATTCAAAATCTCCATTGACGAGTCGATGCTAGGCCTAAGCACTTTTCATGCAAATACAATGGAAATGTTCCGCGCAACATCACGTCTGACTGCCCCTTTAAGGTAGCAGATAACCATTAAAATTTTGAAAAAAATTTAAAAAGTCGATTTTTATATTTTAGTGTCAAGATGCTCTGTCATCTGTGCTGAATTAGTTCTCAAATTATCTCTCAATTATCTCCACGTTTTACCCCAAAAATGAAGTTTTAAAAGTAGAGGGGTAGGAGAAATTCTCCATAGCAACGCCTTAGCAACCAATTTTTTTAATTTTTGCTGGTTTTTACTGTCCATATTTGTCGAAAAAAAGCCCCCAAGACATCCAGAAAAGACCCTGTATCAATGACGCATCATAGCCTCATAATGATGACAGCTTCAAAGAGAGGTTATTGTACTAATTGCTATTTCTCTTGCTTCGATATCGATGGAAATTTGCGATCTTGGTCTCTTTCCCAATCATTATTTCGTTTTCTGAGTGCAACAAGAAAGTGCAAAGAAGATCTAGAGCTAGAAGAAGACTGTTTTACAGTAACCAGCACCTGAAATAAGCTTTGGATTGACTGGAGTAAACAGACACACCATTATTGGCTTGGCTTAGGCCCACACAGTAGAGACAGGAAGGCAATTATTCTGAGGTCTCCAGAAGAACCATCAACTTCAGCCAGGAAACTCAGGCTATCTGGCTGATTTCTTCAGTCATCTTCCCCCAGAAGTGACGAAGGAAGTGATGGTTTTGTTATGATAGCAGAGCAGACATTTTGATTCCTCTTTGGTGCCTGCTCTGCTGGCGTGCTGCTTAGATTGCAAGGCCTCTTGTTTCTTTTTGATAGGCTTTGAAAGTCAAAAGGACTTGTTGAGAGAAAGATAGAGGGTAAAACTGTTTTTAATGCAGCTCCTGGTTAAAATTGATGTGAAATCAATGTGACGATGGCAATAGGCATCAGGGAATTTGGCCAGGGCCTGGTATCTATGCTGTATGCCACATATTGTCAACACGCTTCCGCCAATGTCAAAGTCAGTATATAATACGGCTGTGAAACTATTGCAGTCCTGTCACGGTGATGTAGCTTTTTCAAGCATGAAGAAGCTTGCTGATCATATATCTTTACTAAATCAAAGCAATGATACCAATGTTTTAAAGACTTAAAATCAGTGACAATTTATTGGAGACACGCTTGCGCGGATAAACCCAAAATTCAGACAATGCAGCATATATGGCCGATATGCTGAAAGGCCAACCTTTTTTCAGCAAGGAACTTTGTTGGGATAGCCACTGCATCTCTGTTTACAATTATGGGAGCAAAGGTGTACTGTAAATCTTGCCCTTACAAATGTCATGAAATTGCTCCCTGTAGATTTACCAATCAGATAATAATTGCTGCTGATGCTGCGCAATTAAAAGATATGCTGAAAATGCCAAAAAATATGCCAAAACAGAGGAAAAAGATGGAAGGCCATTAGAAAAGGATTCAGGACACTTAGATGGAGACAGGGGACAATGTTTTTGGGGTCTAAAGCCCATTAGATTGGGGGGACCTCATATCTGACACTAGTTTTATGTTTAAAGCCATTTTTCTCAAATCGCAAAAAAACGCATCCTTCAGTAGCTTCTAACAAGGATTGCAACAGAACCACTAAAGATATAAGCTTGCAACTTGGTATTCTTTTAGAGTAAGACATTGTGAAGGGGCTGAAGCTCAAACCTCATATCTAGTAAATCCTTTTCAGTAATACCAAGAGTTTTAAGTTTGTTCAAATTGCAAAAAAATTAGCCACCTTAATAAATTCCCAATTTTTTTCAGAGACGCAATACATGCAAATATTTTTTTTTGGTCTAGCCCCTTAACCCTATTTTAACCGGGAGGGGGTGTTTTTCGCCCCCCTACCGGATTTTGTTTAATAACTCCCGAACAATGCTAGGTATAACGCTGAAACTTCCTGACTTTTACTAAAATTTAATTGGCCATCAGAAAATAAAATATTTGCTGACATTAACAGTTTATTAAATCTATGATGTCATCAGTTTTTATGACGTCATATTTCTAATTAATCAATAATTTTTTCATGCAAAACTCATGGAATGACTTCAAATATTGATGAAGGTACTTGATCTCACAAAATACATGCGAAATTAATGGTTTTTAATCATCATTATTGAGCATGCAACTTTGCATTGAATCAAATTGTCATTAATTAATTAGTTAATTCATTAGAAACCAAAAATATCCGCATGAAACTATATGAAACTACAAATTGATGCTATCAAGCAGCTATTTGGATGGTTTTTGCCGATTTTATCCAGTTATTTGGTAAAAGTAGGCCCTTTTTGCAAATAGCTCAATTTTGTCAAAATTTGCTTTGTTTTTGGTTGCCTAGCAACCAATCACGTGACTATAGATTGATTGATGCTATTTTTGGATTCTCCTTTGTTCAATTATGACACAGTGCAAGTTTCATTGTCATAGCTGTTATACTTGCGGAGAAAATTAGGGGGGCGAAAAACGCCCCCCCCCCCCCGGTAGAAAATCACTTGTTTTTTACCTGGTTAAAATAGGGTTAAGCATCTTCTTGTGCACAAAATTGCAAAGTTTCATAGCTGGATAGGTTCTGGTTCAGATTTTATCCTTGTTAAAAGCCGATCCATCTTTTTCTACAAACATGATCATTCAAGCGTAACTAATTAATTGATTTGCAAAATGTTTAGGTAAAAATCTTTTTAAAGTGAAAGACTTACAAATTAAGTGAAACTGAAATGTCTATTCCTTCAAATAAAAGTTTTTCCCTTAATGGTTATCTGCTACCTTAAACCCCGTTTACACGGAGCAAAAATACGGGATCTCGATCCAGACCGCAATCCCGATCCTGATAAAATGTCCTGTGTAATCACTTTATCGCGATCATGATCCCCTAAAATTCGATCCCACTTCAGAGGTCTATCGCGATCCGAATCGCAATCGCGATATCCTGAAAGAGTGTGCCGTGTGAACGCTTCTTGGGATCGCCATTCCATTCGAAATCCTTTAGGCATGCGCAATAGATACAACCGCCATTTTGTCCATTTTGGTCGTAGTGTTTCTATGCTCCGTAACTATGTGCAAGACGAATGTGCGAATGGATCTCGATCCTGGTCGGTTTTCGCTTGACGCCCGTGTAAGCGCGTCTCAAACGCAATCTCGATCCTTGTGGATCACGATCTGGATCGCGATCCTGTATCTTTGCTACGTGTAAACAGGGTATTAGACCAGATACACTAGTCCGTCAACTTCGCTGTTGTTGTCGTTGCTGGGAGACAAATAAGTTCTAAGAAGCATACAGAGATTGTGTAGCTAGTCTAGAGCTAGCTGTCTAATCGTGCAAGCGATACAAGAAAATGTGTGCACAAGATAGAGCAATCGGCCTAAACGAGTGATTCCAACGTCGTTTATAGTAGCTAAATAGCTGGGCCAAATCGCTAATTGACTTTGCAAAATGGAGAAAACAAACATCTAATGAAAAGAAGCAGTTCTAAAACCTGTAGAAATTTGTCAAAATCACGGGATCAATGTTAATCAGCTGCAATGCAAAGATACAGTGAGCACATGTTCCTAGGGACTATACAACTTGGATAGGATGCATAAAAAAATTTGTTCAGAAACTTTTTTAAATACAGCGGAAAGGAAAAGCTTCGTGAAAAGTTTTTTGGTTTGCTCCTGGAGTGGGACCCGCATTTTATGGGACCTGCAGACCCGCATTTTACAGAAGCCGTTCGAGAAGCATTCTTTGTTGTCTTGCACTGATAAAATCGATCTAATGTTTGGATTATTTTCGTCGGGTTCAACAACTACATGTTTTCACTAAATCCTCATTTTGTCTAGGTTTTGATATTGATCCAAAAAGCAAAAATTTTTTGATTGACAGATACAGCTAATGAAGACTAATGAAGGCTAATGAAGCTAATGAAGATGAAACGGCAACAAAAATGGTTCGTTTTCAATACACACATTGCTGTAAGGCATTCTCTCAAAAATCATAATATTTGATCGTTTCAAAAACTTGTTTTTGAATCCTCTAAGTGGGCTGCTTTGAAATAATCATAATTTTGCCAACAAAACAAAAATATTTTGATAACCCAGAACTTACCTTAAAACATTTATAATTTTGCAAGCAAAAATAATAATATTTTGACCAGGTAGGGCGTGCCATGAAATAAAATATTCATGATTTTCCAAGCAAAAATGAGAGTATTTTGACAATATTAGAATTTTTGTATCAATTTTTTTATCAGCTGTTGGCAAAAAAGCGGTCATGTGTAGCAAATAAGATCAAAAAATTATAATTGTTTCAAGGCAGCCCACTAAGAAGATTCAAAAACAAGTTTTCGAAATGATCAAATATTATGACTTTGAGAGAATGCCTTACAGCAATGTGTGTATTGAAAACGAACCATTTTGTTACTGTTTCATCTTCATTAGCTTCATTAGTCTTCATTAGCTGTATCTATCAATCAAAACATTATAATTGTTTCAAGGCAGCCCACTTAGAAGATTCAAAACAAGTTTGCAAATTGATCAGATATTATGATTTTGAGAGAATGCCTTACAGCAATGTGTGTATTGAAAACGAACCATTTTGTTGCCGTTTCATCTTCATTAGCTTCATTAGTCTTCATTAGCTGTATCTATCAATCAAAAAATTATAATTGTCTCAAGGCAGCCCACTTAGAAGATTCAAAAACAAGTTTCGAAATGATCAGATATTATGACTTTGAGAGAATGCCTTACAGCAATGTGTGTTTTGAAAACGAACCATTTTGTTGCCGTTTCATCTTCATTAGCTTCATTAGTCTTCATTAGTCTTCATTAGCTGTATCTATCAATCAAAAAATTATAATTGTCTCAAGGCAGCCCACTTAGAAGATTCAAAAACAAGTTTCGAAGTGATCAGATATTATGACTTTGAGAGAATGCCTTACAGCAATGTGTGTTTTGAAAACGAACCATTTTGTTGCCGTTTCATCTTCATTAGCTTCATAAGTCTTCATTAGTCTTAATTAGCTGTATCTATCAATCAAAGAAATATAATTCTTTCAAGGCAGCCCACTTAGAAGATTCAAAAACAAGTTTTCGAAATGATCAGATATTATGATTTTGAGAGAATGCCTTACAGCAATGTGTGTATTGAAAACGAACCATTTTGTTACCGTTTCATCTTCATTAGCTTCATTAGTCTTCATTAGTCTTCATTAGCTGTATCTATCAATCAAAAATTATAATTGTTTCAAGGCAGCCCACTTAGAAGATTCAAAAACAAGTTTTCGAAATGATCAGATATTATGACTTTGAGAGAATGCCTTACAGCAATGTGTGTTTTGAAAACGAACCATTTTGTTACCGTTTCATCTTCATTAGCTTCATTAGTCTTCATTAGCTTCATTAGCTGTATCTATCAATCAAAAAATTATAATTGTTTCAAGGCAGCCCACTTAGAAGATTCAAAAACAAGTTTTTGAAATGATCAAATATTATGATTTTGAGAGAATGCCTTACAGCAATGTGTGTATTGAAAACGAACCATTTTGTTACCGTTTCATCTTCATTAGCTTCATTAGTCTTCATTCTTCATTAGCTGTATCTATCAATCAAAAAATTATAATTGTTTCAAGGCAGCCCACTTAGAAGATTCAAAAACAAGTTTTCGAAATGATCAGATATTATGATTTTGAGAGAATGCCTTACAGCAATGTGTGTATTGAAAACGAACCATTTTGTTACCGTTTCATCTTCATTAGCTTCATTAGTCTTCATTAGCTGTATCTATCAATCAAAAAATTATAATTGTTTCAAGGCAGCCCACTTAGAAGATTCAAAAACAAGTTTTCGAAATGATCAGATATTATGATTTTGAGAGAATGCCTTACAGCAATGTGTGTATTGAAAACGAACCATTTTGTTACCGTTTCATCTTCATTAGCTTCATTAGTCTTCATTAGTCTTAATTAGCTGTATCTATCAATCAAAAAATTATAATTGTTTCAAGGCAGCCCACTTAGAAGATTCAAAAACAAGTTTTCGAAATGATCAAATATTATGATTTGAGAGAATGCCTTACAGCAATGTGTGTATTGAAAACGAACCATTTTGTTACCGTTTCATCTTCATTAGCTTCATTAGTCTTCATTAGTCTTCATTAGCTGTATCTATCAATCAAAAAATTATAATTGTTTCAAGGCAGCCCACTTAGAAGATTCAAAAACAAGTTTTTGAAATGATCAAATATTATGATTTTGAGAGAATGCCATACAGCAATGTGTGTATTGAAAACGAACCATTTTGTTACCGTTTCATCTTCATTAGCTTCATTAGTCTTCATTAGTCTTTTAGCTGTATCTATCAATCAAAAAATTATAATTGTTTCAAGGCAGCCCACTTAGAAGATTCAAAAACAAGTTTTCGAAATGATCAGATATTATGATTTTGAGAGAATGCCTTACAGCAATGTGTGTATTGAAAACGAACCATTTTGTTACCGTTTCATCTTCATTAGCTTCATTAGTCTTCTTTAGCTGTATCCATCAATCAAAAAATTATAATTGTTTCAAGGCAGCCCACTTAGAAGATTCAAAAACAAGTTTTCGAAATGATCAAATATTATGACTTTGAGAGAATGCCTTACAGCAATGTGTGTATTGAAAACGAACCATTTTGTTACCGTTTCATCTTCATTAGCTTCATTAGTCTTCATTAGCTTCATTAGCTGTATCTATCAATCAAAAAATTATAATTGTTTCAAGGCAGCCCACTTAGAAGATTCAAAACAAGTTTGCAAATTGATCAGATATTATGATTTTGAGAGAATGCCTTACAGCAATGTGTGTATTGAAAACGAACCATTTTGTTGCCGTTTCATCTTCATTAGCTTCATTAGTCTTCATTAGCTGTATCTATCAATCAAAAAATTATAATTGTTTCAAGGCAGCCCACTTAGAAGATTCAAAAACAAGTTTTCGAAATGATCAGATATTATGACTTTGAGAGAATGCCTTACAGCAATGTGTGTTTTGAAAACGAACCATTTTGTTGCCGTTTCATCTTCATTAGCTTCATTAGTCTTCATTAGTCTTCATTAGCTGTATCTATCAATCAAAAAATTATAATTGTCTCAAGGCAGCCCACTTAGAAGATTCAAAAACAAGTTTCGAAGTGATCAGATATTATGACTTTGAGAGAATGCCTTACAGCAATGTGTGTTTTGAAAACGAACCATTTTGTTGCCGTTTCATCTTCATTAGCTTCATTAGTCTTCATTAGTCTTCATTAGCTGTATCTATCAATCAAAAAATTATAATTGTTTCAAAGCAGCCCACTTAGAAGATTCAAAAACAAGTTTTCGAAATGATCAAATATTATGATTTTGAGAGAATGCCTTACAGCAATGTGTGTATTGAAAACGAACCATTTTGTTACCGTTTCATCTTCATTAGCTTCATTAGTCTTCATTAGTCTTCATTAGCTGTATCTATCAATCATAAAATTATAATTGCTTCAAGGCAGCCCACTTAGAAGATTCAAAAACAAGTTTTCGAAATGATCAGATATGATTTTGAGAGAATGCCTTACAGCAATGTGTGTATTGAAAACGAACCATTTTGTTACCGTTTCATCTTCATTAGCTTCATTAGTCTTCATTAGCTGTATCTATCAATCAAAAAATTATAATTGTTTCAAGGCAGCCCACTTAGAAGATTCAAAAACAAGTTTTCGAAATGATCAGATATTATGACTTTGAGAGAATGCCTTACAGCAATGTGTGTTTTGAAAACGAACCATTTTGTTGCCGTTTCATCTTCATTAGCTTCATTAGTCTTCATTAGTCTTCATTAGCTGTATCTATCAATCAAAAAATTATAATTGTTTCAAGGCAGCCCACTTAGAAGATTCAAAAACAAGTTTTCGAAATGATCAAATATTATGACTTTGAGAGAATGCCTTACAGCAATGTGTGTATTGAAAACGAACCATTTTGTTGCCGTTTCATCTTCATTAGCTTCATAAGTCTTCATTAGTCTTAATTAGCTGTATCTATCAATCAAAAAATTATAATTGTTTCAAGGCAGCCCACTTAGAAGATTCAAAAACAAGTTTTCGAAATGATCAGATATTATGATTTTGAGAGAATGCCTTACAGCAATGTGTGTATTGAAAACGAACCATTTTGTTACCGTTTCATCTTCATTAGCTTCATTAGTCTTCATTAGTCTTCATTAGCTGTATCTATCAATCAAAAAATTATAATTGTTTCAAGGCAGCCCACTTAGAAGATTCAAAAACAAGTTTTTGAAATGATCAAATATTATGATTTTGAGAGAATGCCTTACAGCAATGTGTGTATTGAAAACGAACCATTTTGTTACCGTTTCATCTTCATTAGCTTCATTAGTCTTCATTAGCTGTATCTATCAATCAAAAAATTATAATTGTTTCAAGGCAGCCCACTTAGAAGATTCAAAACAAGTTTTCGAAATGATCAAATATTATGATTTTGAGAGAATGCCTTACAGCAATGTGTGTATTGAAAACGAACCATTTTGTTACCGTTTCATCTTCATTAGCTTCATTAGTCTTCATTAGTCTTCATTAGCTGTATCTATCAATCAAAAAATTATAATTGTTTCAAGGCAGCCCACTTAGAAGATTCAAAAACAAGTTTTTGAAATGATCAAATATTATGATTTTGAGAGAATGCCTTACAGCAATGTGTGTATTGAAAACGAACCATTTTGTTACCGTTTCATCTTCATTAGCTTCATTAGTCTTCATTAGTCTTCATTAGCTGTATCTATCAATCATAAAATTATAATTGTTTCAAGGCAGCCCACTTAGAAGATTCAAAAACAAGTTTTCGAAATGATCAAATATTATGACTTTGAGAGAATGCCTTACAGCAATGTGTGTATTAAAAACGAACCATTTTGTTACCGTTTCATCTTCATTAGCTTCATTAGTCTTCATTAGTCTTTTAGCTGTATCTATCAATCAAAAAATTATAATTGTTTCAAGGCAGCCCACTTAGAAGATTCAAAAACAAGTTTTCGAAATGATCAAATATTATGATTTTGAGAGAATGCCTTACAGCAATGTGTGTATTGAAAACGAACCATTTTGTTGCCGTTTCATCTTCATTAGCTTCATTAGTCTTCATTAGCTGTATCTATCAATCAAAAAATTATAATTGTTTCAAGGCAGCCCACTTAGAAGATTCAAAAACAAGTTTTCGAAATGATCAAATATTATGACTTTGAGAGAATGCCTTACAGCAATGTGTGTATTGAAAACGAACCATTTTGTTACCGTTTCATCTTCATTAGCTTCATTAGTCTTCATTAGCTGTATCTATCAATCAAAAAATTATAATTGTTTCAAGGCAGCCCACTTAGAAGATTCAAAACAAGTTTTCGAAATGATCAAATATTATGACTTTGAGAGAATGCCTTACAGCAATGTGTGTATTGAAAACGAACCATTTTGTTGCCGTTTCATCTTCATTAGCTTCATTAGTCTTCATTAGCTGTATCTATCAATCAAAAAATTATAATTGTTTCAAGGCAGCCCACTTAGAAGATTCAAAACAAGTTTTCGAAATGATCAAATATTATGACTTTGAGAGAATGCCTTACAGCAATGTGTGTATTGAAAACGAACCATTTTGTTGCCGTTTCATCTTCATTAGCTTCATTAGTCTTCATTAGTCTTCATTAGCTGTATCTATCAATCAAAAAATTATAATTGTTTCAAGGCAGCCCACTTAGAAGATTCAAAAACAAGTTTTCGAAATGATCAGATATTATGACTTTGAGAGAATGCCTTACAGCAATGTGTGTTTTGAAAACGAACCATTTTGTTGCCGTTTCATCTTCATTAGCTTCATAAGTCTTCATTGGTCTTAATTAGCTGTATCTATCAATCAAAAAAATATAATTCTTTCAAGGCAGCCCACTTAGAAGATTCAAAAACAAGTTTTCGAAATGATCAGATATTATGATTTTGAGAGAATGCCTTACAGCAATGTGTGTATTGAAAACGAACCATTTTGTTACCGTTTCATCTTCATTAGCTTCATTAGTCTTCATTAGTCTTCATTAGCTGTATCTATCAATCAAAAAATTATAATTGTTTCAAGGCAGCCCACTTAGAAGATTCAAAAACAAGTTTTCGAAATGATCAGATATGATTTTGAGAGAATGCCTTACAGCAATGTGTGTATTGAAAACGAACCATTTTGTTACCGTTTCATCTTCATTAGCTTCATTAGTCTTCATTAGCTGTATCTATCAATCAAAAAATTATAATTGTTTCAAGGCAGCCCACTTAGAAGATTCAAAAACAAGTTTTCGAAATGATCAGATATTATGACTTTGAGAGAATGCCTTACAGCAATGTGTGTTTTGAAAACGAACCATTTTGTTGCCGTTTCATCTTCATTAGCTTCATTAGTCTTCATTAGTCTTCATTAGCTGTATCTATCAATCAAAAAAATATAATTGTTTCAAGGCAGCCCACTTAGAAGATTCAAAAACAAGTTTCGAAGTGATCAGATATTATGACTTTGAGAGAATGCCTTACAGCAATGTGTGTTTTGAAAACGAACCATTTTGTTGCCGTTTCATCTTCATTAGCTTCATAAGTCTTCATTAGTCTTAATTAGCTGTATCTATCAATCAAAAAAATATAATTGTTTCAAGGCAGCCCACTTAGAAGATTCAAAAACAAGTTTTCGAAATGATCAGATATTATGATTTTGAGAGAATGCCTTACAGCAATGTGTGTATTGAAAACGAACCATTTTGTTACCGTTTCATCTTCATTAGCTTCATTAGTCTTCATTAGTCTTCATTAGCTGTATCTATCAATCAAAAAATTATAATTGTTTCAAGGCAGCCCACTTAGAAGATTCAAAAACAAGTTTTCGAAATGATCAGATATTATGATTTTGAGAGAATGCCTTACAGCAATGTGTGTATTGAAAACGAACCATTTTGTTACCGTTTCATCTTCATTAGCTTCATTAGTCTTCATTAGCTGTATCTATCAATCATAAAATTATAACTGTTGCAAGGCAGCCCACTTAGAAGATTCAAAACAGGTTTTCGAAATGATCAAATATTATGACTTTGAGAGAATGCTATACAGCAATGTGTGTTTTGAAAACGAACCATTTTGTTGCCGTTTCATCTTCATTAGTTTCATTAGTCTTCATTAGCTGTATCTATCAATCAAAAAAATATAATTGTTTCAAGGCAGCCCACTTAGAAGATTCAAAAACAAGTTTTTGAAATGATCAAATATTATGATTTTCAGAGAATGCCTTATAGCAATGTGTGTATTGAAAACGAACCATTTTGTTGCCGTTTCATCTTCATTAGCTTCATAAGTCTTCATTAGTCTTAATTAGCTGTATCTATCAATCAAAAAAAATATATTTATTTCAAAGCAGCCCACTTAGAAGATTCAAAACAAGTTTTCGAAATGATCAGATATTATGATTTTGAGAGAATGCCTTACAGCAATGTGTGTATTGAAAACGAACCATTTTGTTACCGTTTCATCTTCATTAGCTTCATTAGTCTTCATTAGCTTTATCCATCAATCAAAAAATTATAATTGTTTCAAGGCAGCCCACTTAGAAGATTCAAAAACAAGTTTTCGAAATGATCAAATATTATGATTTTGAGAGAATGCCTTACAGCAATGTGTGTATTGAAAACGAACCATTTTGTTACCGTTTCATCTTCATTAGCTTCATTAGTCTTCATTAGCTGTATCTATCAATCAAAAAATTATAATTGTTTCAAGGCAGCCCACTTAGAAGATTCAAAAACAAGTTTTCGAAATGATCAAATATTATGATTTTGAGAGAATGCCTTACAGCAATGTGTGTATTGAAAACGAACCATTTTGTTACCGTTTCATCTTCATTAGCTTCATTAGTCTTCATTAGTCTTCATTAGCTGTATCTATCAATCAAAAAATTATAATTGTTTCAAGGCAGCCCACTTAGAAGATTCAAAACAAGTTTTCGAAATGATCAAATATTATGATTTTGAGAGAATGCCTTACAGCAATGTGTGTATTGAAAACGAACCATTTTGTTACCGTTTCATCTTCATTAGCTTCATTAGTCTTCATTAGCTGTATCTATCAATCAAAAAATTATAATTGTTTCAAGGCAGCCCACTTAGAAGATTCAAAAACAAGTTTTCGAAATGATCAAATATTATGACTTTGAGAGAATGCCTTACAGCAATGTGTGTATTGAAAACGAACCATTTTGTTACCGTTTCATCTTCATTAGCTTCATTAGTCTTCATTAGTCTTCATTAGCTGTATCTATCAATCAAAAAATTATAATTGTTTCAAGGCAGCCCACTTAGAAGATTCAAAACAAGTTTTCGAAATGATCAAATATTATGATTTTGAGAGAATGCCTTACAGCAATGTGTGTGTTGAAAACGAACCATTTTGTTACCGTTTCATCTTCATTAGCTTCATTAGTCTTCATTTGTCTTCATTAGCTGTATCTATCAATCAAAAAATTATAATTGTTTCAAGGCAGCCCACTTAGAAGATTCAAAAACAAGTTTTCGAAATGATCAAATATTATGACTTTGAGAGAATGCCTTACAGCAATGTGTGTATTGAAAACGAACCATTTTGTTACCGTTTCATCTTCATTAGCTTCATTAGTCTTCATTAGTCTTCATTAGCTGTATCTATCAATCAAAAAATTATAATTGTTTCAAGGCAGCCCACTTAGAAGATTCAAAACAAGTTTTCGAAATGATCAAATATTATGATTTTGAGAGAATGCCTTACAGCAATGTGTGTATTGAAAACGAACCATTTTGTTACCGTTTCATCTTCATTAGCTTCATTAGTCTTCATTAGCTGTATTTATCAATCAAAAAATTTGCCGTAAATCAACTAGTCAATGATATTTTAGGAAAAGTAGCAAAGTTTCAGCTCTTTATCTTTTGAACTGACGGCACTACATCAAATAAACTTTCTTTGTGCCCCCCCCCCCCCCGGTAGTAATATGGTTAAATAACGGACTCCTCATATTTGTTGCGTTTATGGGTTTAATATGATTAGTCCGTTATTCAAGTTTCGAAGATTTACTGACAAAAGCAAACACAGTGTCCGTTCACCACAAGAATTTACAGTTGCTTGCTACTGAAATTTTTAAAACTCAGAGGAATCTCAATCCAAGTTTCATGAATCAAATCTTTGTAGAGAAAGATACTAGATACACCCTTCGTAGTGGCAGAAATATTTTGGCACCAACACCAAATACGACAAGGTATGGTATTGAAAATGCACGTTTCCTTGGACCTAAGATATGGCATGCAATGCCATCTTCCTTAAAAGAGTCCCACACTTTGAACAGTTTCAAAAGAAACATTAAAAGCCACGAGTTTGCTTGCTACTGCAGATTATGTAAACGATATATTGATAATCTAGGGTTTCTGTAGTTGTTGCATGGTTGTAGATTGATTGATATCCTTGTGACGTAGTTTTAACAATATTATCAACACATGTTTAACTCTTTCTGGACTGGGGGGGGGGGAGCTAAAATGGCCTCCCTACCAGTTTTGTTTCGGTATCTTTTTATGATAATTTCTAGGCTAAATATCTTTCGTGACTTTTCCTAACTATCCTTTCGCATCTTTCACCAAAATTTCTACAAGAGATGTCATGTATTTTTGGAAATATAAAATATTTTTCAGAGAGTAGTTTTAATATCTTGTTTGTTTTACGGTCAAACCTTTTATAACTTTAAACTAAGATAATTCTTGACAGATGTGAGATAAATGCATGAAATTTTTAGAGCAACCATAAATCAATAAGCTAATATGGAAATAAATTTTTTTGTTTTTCTTTTCTATCACGTCATTCATGATGTCAATATATCTATTGAATTTAGGTGATAAATAAAGTTAATAAATATCATAATTTTTCAAAAAATTATGTTTTTCAGAAATTTTCATATCTTGTCTGTCAATTAAAGTTACAAGAAGAGTTAAATCTGTAAAAGTACTGTTTTTGGCCTAAAACAAAGAAAATTTATGACGTCATCAAAAATACAGCAATTAGAGTAAATAAGATTAGATATTCGGAAGTTTCACATTAAGTTACATATTATGACCAAATTTTATCCTTCTAGCCCTTGTCAATTCGGAGTTCTGAGGGGGGGGGGCTAATTTAAGTTTTGGTTGGCAATAATTAGCTTTAGCTAGACCAGAAGCCAACCTGAAATAAAGAAATTATTATCATTATTATTATTATACCTACCCCTTAGTAACTGGCGCTTAAAAACATAACTTTCCATACACTTGAATGCCAATTACGACAGCGGGGCAGCGCGGTGCCGCATTTTTCTCAAGGCGGTTGTCAAAAGTGTGATTTCATTGTTTTGAAAAATTTTTGCGTTTTGGAGTATACTTTTAGCTAATTTTTCTAAATCCGGCTATCATTTCGAGGGAAAAATTCAAAAGCCAGGTGAAGAAAATGTTCTTCGAGTGTACACCCGTACAAAGTCAAGTACCTCCCCCCGGATCAAAAATTATTTAGATACAATGTTCAGCAGCTCATTAATTCAAAAGCTCTACCTGCTAACATTTGCAGCAGAAACAATTTCTGATGCTGGAGGTAAGAGATAAGAGGAGAAGAAAAGAAAAAAAATCAAGTCACTTTGAAGACGTCCACAGACAACTACAAGAAATGATGCTGCTTCATGCGTAAGATCATAAAGAACTTCATCTGTTCGAGAACTTGTAATGCGGAGAGTACTTAAGATACTGGCATGAATCAAGGTTTGATTGATAGCCAAAAGTCTGAAATAGTTTGTGCGATTTTTGATCCATTTTTCTGAACATCGGAAAGTATGGGTAAAATTGGATTTACGAATATTCCTTTATTTTGAAACTCATGAAAAAGGGACAAGAAATCACTTCACTTAGGGCTTTATGCTAATACATTTCATTTCCCTCGAAGCTTAAAAACTGATTTTTACACAATTGTTAAACTGATTATTTTTGTTTAAGTTTGCTTGTTCATTGCTGCCATGTATCGTTTTTATGTAGTGCATTGTAGCATATGATAATTATGCTGATGATGATGCTGATGATGATGATGATGAGTAACTGTTACATTGTTTTAAACTCTTTCGCAGAATTCAGTTGTTGCTAGTGCTCCTGGCACAAAGGATGGCGGAGGCAGTCAAATGCAGCTCTCGATTTTACTGCAGAACATCAGAAATAAAATACATGGCAATGGAAGAGAAGTTAGGCGTTTACTTGAATGCAACAGCTATCAACATTCGCACAGCCAAAAATATAACCCAGTGCCAGACTTTCTGCGTCAGAGAAAACGGATGCACATCATTGAATATGAACATAAGCAAGATGAAAGGAAGGAAAAATTGTCAGCTACTTGATGGTAACATGTACAAGAATAAAAGTTCACTTGTCGCAGATAAAAATTTTATCCACCTCTATATCCCGGTAAGCTGCTGTCGTTTCAGCGTTCTTTATTTCACAAATGTGGCATGAATCGACAAACGTACTGCGAAAAACTGCGCGAATAGTTTGTCGTAAGGAAGTAGGAGTAAAGCTCCGGCCATAGGCTCTCGACTTTTCACTCGACAGCGCTTGACAGTTGTGTCGAGTGAAAAGTCGAGAGCGTTTGGCCACCTTGTATTGTGTAGTGATCAGGGGCGGGCAAGTACTGTAAAACATTTGACCCTATGTTTGTCCAGAGGAACTGGAAAAAATAACCAGTTCTTTTATCGAAAAGTACGACTTTCCTGCCCAAAACAACCATTTTTTGGGACAAAGGTGAAATTTGAATATCAATCGTCTTATTCCATCAGTTTGTCACAAAAATCAAGTTTTTTAACCTCCTATCTAATTAAAATCCAGAAGTTTACCTGTAAGCTGGTTCTCCCTTTTTCCGCCAGATTTAAGCAGAAAAGACCAGTATTTCAAATTTTCACGTAAACTGTTCTACCTTTGTCCGCCAAATTACGGAAAAGGGACCAGAAATTCCAATTTTTCACTAAACCGGTTCTACCTTTGTCCGGCAAATTTCCGAAAAAAGGCCAGAATTTCTAATTTTTCACCAAAGCGGTCCTATCATTGCCTGGCAACCGGTTTTGGGACACTTGTATTTTCATATCTATAATTACCACTTGGTTTCGAAAACAGTAGTTGGTCGAAACTACCGGTTTTTGGGACAAACATCGTCAGTGATACATAATGTTAAACTTGTCTTCCAAATTGAAGAAAAATAACAGCGGAAATTTGCCATCAAAGAGGACCAGTTTTTGGGACAAAGGTGGTACAACATTTATTCATGAACTACCGGTTTTCGGACATAGGTAGGACCATCGTTCCCATTGTGACATGCCCGCCCTTGAGTGATGTCGAGTCATGTTGAGCGTTGTCGAGCGTTGTCGAGTCAAATTTGATACAGGTCAAAATTCGGCTTCACTCGACATTTCTAGTGTTTGATGTGCTGTCGAGTGTTGTTTAGAGCATTTGGCCAGGTGCTCGACTTTCTGCTCGACAATTGGAACTTATACTCGGTATTTGTCTTTATTCACGTAAACGGGGACAGATTCTGTAACAAAATAGCATCAGTTGCTATTGAAACCAGTAGTGCAAACTGCTGTTTTTGCACATGAAAGGTGATTTTTTAAGAGAGGTCATGAGTTTATGATGAAAGATGGAGGGTAAATATAAAGATCTGACTTTTTGATTTTGTTTATTTGTTTCAGAAGTCGAACAATTATGGGGGTATAACTGTATCAAAATTCGACAGCCCTAAAAACACCTAAATTCAATGCATCAAATCACAAAACCTCTAAAAGTAAAGTAAACCTATAGTGAACGATGAAGAAGAGGGACAGCATCATCAGAGAGCAGGCGTCGAGTTGATCTTTGCGCTTTTTTCATTTATTTAGCTATCTGCTAACTAGTTTCACCCACTAGGGCATCTTCAGAGCAACTGATTAAGTTAAAAGCAATCTGTCCCCTATTGTTCTGGCCTTGGTTACTGCTTTATTTATCTTATTTACGCTGCAGCTAAATTCATGCATCACTGAGTCTCTATGACCCTGATTTCTTTGGATAAAGCGAATTAACACCAACTTCTGGAATATACAATAGAGATCTTTATCGATTTTATTTTCATTCATCGAAGGGGACAGATTGCCTTTAAAGTATCGACCTCTATTTGTAGTAAAATTCGAAATCATACTCTGATGAGGACACAAGTCCGAAAGGCCTCAGTGTGTTAAAATATAGCCTGTGTTCCAGACCACTTGAGAAGGAAAGTGGTCTGTGTAACCAAGCACTAATCCGTGTTCACGAATTTTCTTCGGAATCTGTAGAAAAATTAATATATGCAACTAATAATTCGCATAATCACTATTTGTTTTGTTATAAAAAGGAAAAGCCTGTCTCATGTGAAGAACTCACATTACAATACAAAGAATAGAAAATTTCAATGTCTGCTAATCCTATTGACTTTTTACGATGAAAGAATAGGAGATTTGAATGCCTGCTAATCCTACTGAGTTTTTACGCCCGTGCAAAGTGATAACGATCAGCCCTGGTTTGTTTCAAACACACATGTTCACAAAGACATCTGTTGTGTTGATCACTGACTTCATTGCAGCCAATCAGATCCGTGAAAGAATGTCCTTAATTATTTCGCAATTCAATTCATCGTCTGAACACGGATTAGTGATTGGTTACACAGACCACTTTCCTTTCCAAGTGGTCTGGAACACAGGCTAGTTAAAATATAGCTTATAGTATTTTTTGTCGTCCAACCTCCCTACATCAAGTTTGTAGTAAAATGTATGTCCATATAAGGTTAATCAATTTACAAGTATCATTTTGTCTTTATAAGGTAAAAATGTTCTTGTCATATGTTGTTTCTGTTGTTAGCCTCGTTCTCGTTGTTTTTTAGTTGAGTCCTTGTCGTTGTAGGGGTCGGATCTCGTGTCCTGGTGTTGTATTTTCGCGCTTTGTCTTTTGCAGTCAGATCTTCTTTCATCGTTCTTCGAGCGCCGCTCTTCCAATTTTTTATTTACGGTGCTTCTTTGCCAGTGGCTGATTCCCTGAATCTTACCCCACCTCGGGTGTACCTAATGAGATGGGTTAAGATGGGTAAAAGTAAACCTAAATACATCGAATTACAATCCTGGGTACCTGTAACTCTAATACATCTAACTTCGGGTGAACTTCGATACACCTATTCCGTTTAGATGTATTTTGGTTAGATGTATTCTGGTTAGATGTTTTCTGATTAGATTAATTTAGGTTAAAGTGTATTGAAGTTAGATGTATTAGAGTTACAAGTACTCAGCATTGCAATTAGATGTATTTAGGTTTATTTTTAAATGTTTTCTGATTAGATGTATTGAATTTAGGTGTTTTTAGGGCTGTCGAATTTTGATACAGTTGCAATTGCTTCTCAGCTCCTGAAGCAAATAGAACAAATTTAGCCTATGAGATCTTTAGATTTTTCCTGGACTTAACAAATCAAAAGCACATAAACAATTGTGGCTCTCTACTGATAAAAATTTGAAGTGACACATATTTGGTGTCCTGTCACTCATGGTGTTACATTGCTTATCTCGGCCTACTATATGCATCTACGGAAAGCACGAGAAGAAAGACATTGAAGAAACGGACCATTTTCAAACTTGGAACATTGTATCCTTCAGGACTCAACAAGCAATTTACATATATCCAAATAACATTCTATTGTTCACAATTTTATTCCTACATCTCTTTCGAATTCTCAGTCCTCTTTACGTCTCATCGATTCCCTTGATTACTATCATTATTCTTCGAGTCTGCCGTTCTTTTAGCTTGATTAGTGTCGGTTCTACTAATTTTTCTTTGTTTGATAACGGGTTATGCTCGAAGCGTCGTGCTTTTTTCAATTTGCATCAAATTGCTCATATTTTACTTTTACTTGTTTATCGTTGTATTTTTGTAATTTTTTAGAGCAAATGCCAATCAAGTCCATGTGCAAATGGGGCTACATGTATCCCAAAGTACGAAAATGACTCTTACTCTTGTGAATGCAAAAGTGATAGAACCTTCATTACCAGCGGAACGCATTGCAAGAAGGTGAAAAGTAAGTATATCTTTCATCTGCTTTTTCGGTATCATACCTGTCCTGTCAGCAAAGGTCTCACATTTCTTCGACCTGTGGATTTTCCTTACTCACCATTAGCTGAAGCTAAACCAGGTTATCGAGTTGGGTCTTCTCATTGGTCAATCCAACAAATGGAATGCAGTTTGTTGGTTAAATCTGCAATGCACAAACAATCTTTTGTATGCATGTTGTACGATGTCCTCTATTAACATAAACGTTTAAAATAAAATGAATTGTACTTTGAACAGAGTATGATTAAAGCACGACTTTTCGAGCCTAGCCCGTTATCAGTAGACTTATGAATTTTTCGTCCCTTATTCTTTGATTTACTGATATCACTTGGTAGTAGGCAAGTGATATCACCTATTGAGCAAATGATATCAGCAAACCAAAGAACGCAGGGAAACAAGGGACGAAAAGTCTTAAGTCTACGCAACCTGGTGCGGAAGGCCAATTTCCTACGTCAGTAATGACCCTGGTACCGGGCAGGTTAAATCTGCAATTTGATTGGCTATTCGATAGAAAATAGCTCATTAATCATTCCAAATTTCAAAGACTTATTGTTTAGCAGAAAATCGGTCAACTTTAGGTCATTGTCAAGGGAAAACGGGACAAAGAATTGAAAAGCCGATTGTTGGTATACAGGGTGTCCCAAAAACATGTGCGCTGTTTGAGTGGCTTCTGTGGAGGAGCCATAAATCCGATTTGTCTGTTTTTAAGGTTCTTGATAGAAGAGACTTCAAATTAAAGGTTGACATCAAGTTTGAGTAAATCTGATCACTAGTTGCTGATTTATGGAGCAAGAGAGCCAAAATTCTTGGCTGGCTCAAAACCAGAGGATTCATTATTCTCCATTGCGTTAAAATCAACAAAATTGATTGAAAAAAACATACCTAGCCCTGTTTTCTGATGGTCATAAGTGAGACAGATAGTCATACATTGAATTTTGTGACAACCAAAAATATTGGACTTATCTAGGGTTGCTAGGAATGGTAATGTGCAACACAAGTGATTCAGGCCATGGCATGCGTCCATCCGATATTTTGCTTCTCAAAAGTGATGAAATCGTTTTAAATCAACACTATTGCATTCAGCAGGCTGCTCGGTCAATATTCTTGAGTTATATGGTCATTAATCACTCCTAAATGCGTTTCCTGGCATAACTGTGAAGTTTAAGTTAATTTGATATTAAAATATAAGTTATAAGGTTAAGTACGGAGATAAAATCCTCTGGTTTTGCAGCAACGAGTGATTGTGACTTTCGTTCTCAAAAAATTAGCAACCACTTGTGAGATTTACATAAACTCGGTTCCATACTCTAAGTTAAAATCTTTTCTATCAAGAACCTTAAAAACAGAAAAATTGGATTTATTGCTGCTCCGCAGAAGCCACTCAAACAGCGCACATGTTTTTTGGGACATCCTGTACCTAAAAGTCATAATTGGGCAATGGGCATGGAATATTTCTTTTATCTGTAGATCTTCGCTTAAGGGGGGTGTACCACTCGAAAACGCGGTTTTATTGTAAAATATTTTATTCGTACTTTGGGTCCTAAAATGCATGATGTATTTTTTCTGTGCCATTTCAGCAATGTAATAACAATAATTGCTTGCAAAAAGCAGTGCATTGTACGCAGTTACCTACTTAGCACCGCCATAGCAACGGGATTTATGCATCATATCAATATGATAAAACGGCTTTGTTCTGAGCAAAATCGTTTGAAAAATATTCATTGTCATTTCTCCTCTGCGGTGGCACTCGATTCATTCTGTGATTGGCATAAAATAAAACAACCTTGTCAATCAAATGAGACGTTGGAGCGTTTTGGCCTAAAAGTGGTTGAAAAACCACTTTTTAGTTCACGTGATCAAAGTGAAGTTGAATTGACTGTTGGCCTTTGACTGTTGGCCTAACAGAGCAGAGCAGTAGATGGGTTGACCTGTACGTTTGTGCCAATCTACATGATGGAAGGACATTACAATTGCTGGTGCAAGCCTTGTCAAGAAGCCAACTTAGACAGATACTCCACATTCGACGTGAAAGGCCTACCACGAATGTTTTAGAAATACCTGCGAGATCTGCGAGATGAAAGTTCGGATGCAATCGATCAGACGTTTGCTGTGGTCATGAGGCGAATTGTGGCAGCCAAGGCGTTTAAAGTTATGGCTCAACGAGTCACACACTACAAGCAAGTCGAACGCCAGTTGCAAGAACTTGGCTATGAACAGGAAAGGATCAAGACCCTAGCTAGGAGAATAAACAATTCTTGTTGGATTTTTAAGAACTTCAACAAGATTGTTTCCAACCTTGAAAATTGTTCACTGTTGGATATTTTCCGCCTTTCATTGAAAGATCTCTAAATGGCCTGGCCAAAAACATGCACTGGTGCTTGGCAAGGCAACCGTTACAGAGACGATGACTTTTATAATCTTCTAGAGTCAGTGAAAAGCAGTGCATGCTACCAATCAATTTTCCACAATGATCATGAAGCTAGCAAAGTCATCATTATGCTTCATCGCCATTTGCTAAAATATTCGATAAGTGACCTCAACGTCTTCCTAAAAAATGGTTTTTTAAAACCACCAAACTAGCCGTGTTGCTGGACCTATGTTCGTATCTCAACCTCATTTTTCTTATCTTATTTCTCTTATGATGTGCAACTGAGTTAGTTGGGGTTTGGGAGCAGTAGCCCGCAATAATAATAATTGACGAAATGATAATGAAGCAAATAATATATCAATGCTACTAATTTCTGATGATAAGATTTGACGGAATATTGATATAAATTAATAAATTTTTGGATGCTTTTTAAAGAAAATAAAGACGAACAAAAATCAGACAGAAATTATAAGTCTAGTGCAATACTGCAAAAAGAACGAAATATGCAGACTGAGCCTTTAGGAAACTGAGCCTTTAGCCTTTAGCGATAACTAGGACAAAAATTGTAAGTCTAGTGCAACACTACAAAAAGAACGAAATATGGAGATGAGCTTTTAGCGATAACTAGGACAAAAGTTATAGTACGTCTTGTGCGACACTGCAAAAGAACGTTTTCATGCTAGAAGAATTTCCGAATGATTGCAATTTGTTAAACATTATTGTGTCCTCTTATATATTACAGGAGGATACGACACAGCGTTGCAGTACTGGTCATTTAATGGGATTGATAACAAAGCGCGTATGACTGGCAGTAACAAATCATTTGTTTTTGGTAACAATTTTGCAAAGGAGCCTGGACGCAAATCAACAGTGATGAATGTTGATAAAGGCTACTACATCTATCCTGGAAATGCGAAATGCTTCAGGTATGCTACCTAGAACTCATTCCAAGAGTCAGCGAAAGTTAGAGGGACTTATGTAAAAAGTCGTTATACTACCTATCATAGAAACTGATTATACGGGGATAGGAGTCAGGCCCGTAGGAAGCGGGGGGGGGGGGGGGGCAGGTGGGGCTAAAGCCCCACAATAATTTTGAAAACAATGGTGCTAAGTCACACGAATTGATTAGATGTATTGTTCTCTATTGTTTTAAGAACAATTGCCCCCCCCCAATCCGAAGCTTCTTCCTACGGCCCTGATAGGAGTACTCTAAGTTCGATTGTGGACCAGGATTGAAAATTTAGTCTTGTATCTATGATCCTTCACTAAATTTATTGAGACCAACAAAAAATTCCCAAAATTTAGTACTCTCTTGCCTCTGCAATGTTTCTTTGCCCCCGTAACGTCCCCTCCCTCCTCAATCTATGTTGTATTTCTATGCGATATTTTTTATGAAAATTTACATCGATAATCGCAAAGTCCAATAAATATTAAGTTGTAAATCGGTAATTTTGTTTTGGTGACCATTGTTTTTAAGACACGCGCAATTATCTAACTTTAAAAACTAACATTGTTACCTCAAATATTTCGCTGCCCATCGGCAGCCTCATCAGTGAGTTCCACAACGCCAATAAATATTGACTGATGGGAAAAGGGATGCAGTCTCACAACTTTTGTGAAGGATTGGTGATTGAAAACATAGGGCGCGTATTTACCGGGTGCACCAAAATTAACTATGCACGTTTGGCAGGCCACAATAGATTGTGAACTGGACCGATTTGGAGGATTTATGACTTAATCTTTAGCAGAAAGCCTGAATTAGATACTGATATTTTTTGCAAATTGTTTCATTTTCAGTTTTTAGAGCTAGAAGCGAGTTTCCTAAACTTTTAGTTTTCCAAAACAATGAAAGCGATAAAAAAAACATCGATCAAGTTTTCTAAAGAATTGACATGAATGGACAAAAAGAGAATTTGTTCGTTGTGATTTGCAATTTAGAACTCGACCAATTGTGATCTGCTCGTGCTAATCCCCCAAACCCCCCTGAAAATGTTTTCTCTTTGTTCATTCATGTTGATTCTTTTAAAATTTGATAGACAGTTTTTGATCGTTTTCAATGTTTTCGAAAACGAAAATTTTAGGAAACTCGCTTCTAGCTTCAAAAACTGAGAACGGAAATATTGTAAAAAGTTCTAGAATCTTAGTCCTAGGCTTTCTGCTAAATATTTAGTCATAAATCTCTAAAATTGATCCAGTGAACGATTTATTGTGGCCTGCCAAACATGCATAGTTTCTTTGGCGCACCCGGTAGTTTGTAGACTGCATACATAGTTAATTAATGGATACGCAAACTACCACAACTATCAAACAAATTTGAAAAATTATTCATTTCAAAAAAAAATTCTTTAAATATTGTCGTTGTCGTCGTCGTTGTTGCTGTTGCGATAACTGCGAATTTGCAGTTTAGACATCCATGGACAAAAATAATGATGAATTTCTTCAAATCAACTAAATGATACAATTAACTTTCTGTGAAAATAAGAGTAACTACGGGGTAAATCAATAAAAATAATCTTTGTTTAAAAGGTCATTGCTACCTGGATACAAAGACGATGATATCGGCACATAATCATTCAATGGTTGACATGTTTGAATTAATTCTAAAATTTGTATTACTTAAATCGGCCAGGCCGCTCTGAAATTTTGAGGGCTTTGTTCGAGAAAGCTTAATGAAAACACTTTTAAAATGTGCTTAAAGTCACGAACAAATTTTTCTAATAGTTCTGCCTTACAGCAATGACTTCTTTCAGCTCGTTTTGTTTGCTTGAGGGGATGAAATCGACCGGAATGATGTTGCTTTTCTTCCAGGGATGACCCTTTGTCCTCCCAAAGGGACACGTGCTAAGGATGTAATAGTCATGGCTATGAGACAGACAAATTGCTCGTTATCATAAGCCTGTTTTGAAGGTCTCTTGGAAGGGCTTACTAGAGAAAATCTCTCATGATTTCAGAACAGGGTTGCCAAGTTTATTCAGCTAAATTTTTAATTCATTTGGATATGTCCACTCTTGAATTATATACCAGCCAACTTGAATTATATACCAGGCCAACATCATTGCCTTGATATCCAGGGAGCAATGGCTTTTCAAAACGGGGATTGTTTTTTCACTCGCCTGGTAGATTTGCAAAGATTTCGCGAAAGTTTCCAAGAGATCATTTCTCTCTGTATTGATTCCTATCCTAGTCTGTTTGCCGTGGGAGATGGACAGTAATTTCTTGACAAATTCTGGAGCACTTGCATCCTTATGTGTTATTAAAAATTCTTAGATCTAATGGTATTTAGCATTTGTATTCTAGCACTTTCGATAATTGTGGAACTCATGTAACATACAGTATATGGATCAAACTGAGAAAGAAGCAGATTTTGAAAGACCAAAGCATGCCCATTCTTAGAACACACCCTTTTAAGTCTCACCGAGGAATTTATTTCTATGCTTTTCAGAAGAGTGACGACGGCTTTTACTTTGCAATTTCTCTAACCACATCGAAGCGGTGGATTCTCGCCCACTTTGGTAAACATGTTAACAGGCAGTACTGGAATCAGTTCACATTTGCTGTAGATAATGAAAAACAGGCATGTGTCTATGTGAATGGAGCCAAGGAGATGTGCCAGCATGCTTCAATACCAGTGTCCTTATCATCCAGCAAAGTTGAAGGCTTCTACATTGGCTGTTATGGATGGAGTACTTCTACGTCCTCTTATACCGAAATGTTTGCGGATGACATTGCTGTGTGGCAGTTGGCCTTTACTGACGAAGAGGCTCAGTCCTTGTATGATTTAAGCAAATAACTTTCTAATATTTTGCATATTTGGAACCAGCACCTTTGAGCTAACTTTGGTATAAATTATTTGTTACTTTGACTAAGGGCTCGTGTATTTAGAGACTGATATATCGGCTAGGGGGTTGAGGGATAACTCGGTCTCAAGTCTTTGGCTTCAAACTAGCAAGCAAGCAAGCAACATTTATTTCTAACGTGCAGGCCAAGGTGCAGGCTAAATTTCTTGCAGCTATACAGCTGATGTGGGCATGTGCGGCACTATGCCTTGTGCGTTCAGAGTTACCCAGGGCCTCTTTTAACATGTTCTCATGATGCCCCCCCCCCCCCAGTTACAGTTTTTTACACTGTTTTGCATCCCTCCCCCCATTAGATGGTCCCTTTTTCTTTTTGCTGTTTTTGGCCATTTGCACTTTTCACTGTGAAGGCGAAAAGTGTAACCCTAAAGCAATAAATATGCTAATTTTTCTTCATGTATTATTATTGGACAAGCCTCTCTTTGCTCCATTTGATTTAGACAGGAGGCCGCTGCTATGACAATATTACAGGCATTATCCAAATGGTCAGATCTAGATCTGTGGTTTTCGTCGTTATTTTTGCACGGATACCTAATGCTGAAAAGAGACGGCCATAAAGAGAGCGGAAAATAGAAAATGATGCAGCACAATGTCATACGGTTAATAAGTCTTCACCGTTGATGATTCATCACAAGCAGAGCCTAGGAGAGGGGTTTAGTGGGATCTAATTTTGGGGCCCGTAGCCATAGGGGTCCATAGGGGTTCAAAAATTCATAGCACCAAAATAAGAATGATTCAAATTCTTGTTAGAGCCAGAAGATGAAACTATTTTATTGATTTTTCTAGCGTTCTTATGAGCACTGAAAATATACCGTAGATACATTTGACGTTATATAGTGTACGGTATTAGGTATAAACCATCATTTAGACCAGGATCGGAGTGAAAACATGGCGTCTTATCTCGTGGGCTCTTTAGGTCTAATGTTAGGTGCCAATCTTCGAACACAAGTCTCAAATTGTTGGTCAAATTTTCTAAAAGTTATCAAACATGATCATCCTTTCACTCATCGAAGGAACCAATCAAAATTTAAGCCTGCAAATCAAAATTCCTAACTTGGATTCAACCACAAGGGACTCGTTAACAAATGAAAATATTTTTTTCACTGGCGCTTATTTGCTACACATGACCGCTTTTTCCCAACAGCTGATAAAAAAATTGATACAAAAATTCTAATATTGTCAAAATACTCTCATTTTTGCTTGGAAAATCATGAATATTTTATTTCATGGCACGCCCTACCTGGTCAAAATATTATTATTTTTGCTTGCAAAATTATAAATGTTTTAAGGTAAGTTCTGGGTTATCAAAATATTTTTGTTTTGTTGGCAAAATTATGATTTTTTCAAAGCAGCCCACTTAGAAGATTCAAAAACAAGTTTTTGAAACGATCAAATATTATGATTTTTGAGAGAATGCCTTACAGCAATGTGTGTATTGAAAACGAACCATTTTTGTTGCCGTTTCATCTTCATTAGCTTCATTAGCCTTCATTAGTCTTCATTAGCTGTATCTGTCAATCAAAAAATTTGCCGTAAATCAACTAAGGAGGCTGTTTGCTATTTGGATCAATATCAAAACCTAGACAAAATGAGGATTTAGTGAAAACATGTAGTTGTTGAACCCGACGAAAATAATTCAAACATGAGATCGATTTTATCAGTACAAGACAACAAAGAATGCTTCTCGAACGGCTTCTGTAAAATGCGAGTCTGCAGGTCCCATAAAATGCGGGTCCCACTCTAGGAGCAAACCAGGAGCAAAACTTTTCACGAAGCTTTTCCTTTCGGCTGTATTTGAAAAATCTTCTGAAGAAATTTTTGTATGCATCCCATCCAAGTTGTATAGTCCCAAGGAACATGTGCTCACTATATATTTGCATTGCAGCTGATTAAAATTGATCCTGTGAGTTTGACTAATTTCTATAGGTTTTAGAACTGCTTCTTTTCATTAAATTTTTGTTTTCTCCATTTTGCAAAGTCGATAAGAATATAAAAAAATATTAGCGATTTGGCCCAGCTATTTAGCTACTATAAGCGACGTTGGAATCACTCGTTTAGGCCGATTGCTCTTTCTTGTGCATATATTTTCTCGTATCGCTTGCACGATAAGACAGCAAGCTCTAGACTGGCTACACAATCTCTGTATGCTTCTTAGAACTTATTTGTCTCCCAGCAACGACAACAACAGCGAGGTTGACGAACTAGTGTAGCTGGTCTAATACCCTCTTTACACCAGGGAGATTAAGTAGCAAAGATACAGGATCGCGATACACGATAAGCAGCTATTCCTAGACGAATTGTCAGCCATTGACTGGAACGAGATTCTTGCTCCGACTGATGGTGACCCTGATCTCATGGCCTCCGTTTTTAATAGTGTTATTTCGTCTCTTCCAGAGGTGCATGCACCACTAAAGCGTAGAAAGGTAACTAACCATCATGCTCCTTGGATTACAGCCGAATTAAAAAGCCTGATGAAGCCGGGGGGGGGTACTCCAATTGTGGCCTGACAGGGGGGTCCAGTCAGGGTTAAAGAGGGCCAAAGCAAAAATTTTGAAAAATACCCTCAAATGGTAGTCTCTTTTTACAGAACCCCCCAAATGGTAGTTCGTAGAGCTAAAATTGGTCCATTTGGGAGCATCTGGGAGCAAACATTTTCTGCAGTTTTTCAAAATTTTCTATTGTAAAACTGATAGAAAACTTCAAAATTCAATAATAATTATTGTTGTTACGACTATATTGCCATGCGGAGGAGCTAACTGAGTTGAAATCTTATAACTGGCTAGGAATCTTGGAATACCCCCAATTGGTAGTAGGAGTTTGACAAAAAGGGCCATTTGACGACTGCACCCCCCTGTTAGGCCATAACGGGAGTACCCCCCCCCCCCCTGGGTGATGAGGGAACGTGATTTAGCTAAAAAGAGATCTGAGAAAGATGCTTCCTATTGGTCAGACTATAAGAAATTGCCGAACAAAGTCACTAATCAACTTCGTACAAGGATACAGGAATATTACCATAACCTTATTGATGAATCGCAAAACAATCCGAAGGCTATGTGGAAAACAATAAATAAGGTTTTGCATAAGAACTCAAATCACACTGTTACTCAAAACATCCTTTTTGAAGGCACAGAACTTAAATCATCCTCGCAAATTTCAGAAGCTTTCAACAAATATTTTACAACGGTTGGACCTAAGTTAGCGGAGAAAATTAAAAGTCAACCTTCTGATGACCCTCTTAAATACCTTGGCAACAACTCCAATGGTACCAAATTTAAATTACAGCCAGTAAGCGTAGGGTATGTAGAACGCGCTATAAGAGCTCTGAATAACTCCAAATCTCCTGGTGCTGACAGAATCCCCGTCAAAATATTGAAATATGCTATAGACTTTGTGTCAAAACCACTTAGACTAATATACAAGGCATCTTTAGAAAGGGGTATTTTCCCCCAGACCTGGAAATTAGCCAGAGTAACACCAATTTATAAGGCGGGCGCTAAAACAGATGTAAACAATTACCGGGCTATTTCAGTACTATCAGTTGTGTCGAGGATATTAGAAAAAATTGCACAAGACCAATTAATGGAGTATCTGAAAGAGCAAAACAAACTTTGTTTGAACCAATTTGCATTTCAAAAACTGCACAGTACACTGACATGTCTATTGAATGTTATAGACCCATGGTTCAAGAACTCTGATGAGGGTAAAATAAACTTGAGTTTATTTCTTGATCTTAAAAAAGCATTCGATACCGTTGACCATAAAATCTTATTGTCAAAGTTACGAGAGTATGGCGCCGACGGTACTCTTCACGACTGGTTCACTTCTTATCTGACCAATAGGGAGCAGTTCTGTTATTTTGATGGATCTAGCTCCAGCATAAGCAGCATAAAGTGTGGTATTCCGCAGGGCTCGTGTTTGGGACCCTTGCTTTTCATACTATACATTAATGACTTTGAGAACTGTCTGGAAAGCATGAACCCAAATATGTATGCCGATGATACATGTGTGAATATCGCGTCGGAAAACCTGAATGAACTTCTAACAGATTTGAAAAACGAGCTAGAAAATTTATCGAACTGGATGAGGATCAATAAACATAGTTTGAATGCCAGCAAAAGTGAATATATGGTTATAAGCCATAGGCGACAATTGAATAGGGTAGGTGATGATTTGCCAGATCTTGTCCTCAATAATGAAGTTATCAAAAGGGTTGACAAGACAAAATATTTAGGAATCAACATCGATGAAAGCCTTACTTGGAAAGAGCAGTACAAAACTATCAAAAGCAAGCTGAAAGGAGGCTTGAGCTCCCGGAGAAAGCTGAAAGACATCCTTCCGCAAAGGAAACTTGACCAGGTCTACAAAGCTCTCTTTGAAAGCCACCCTCGCTATGGCGACATTGTTTGGAGTACTCTTTCCAACACCAAACTATCCCAACTGCAACGATTACAGACAAGGGCAAAGAAGCTAATACTGGATGCCAAGTATAAGCAAGGCCCCCGATGAGATCAGAAAAGTGGGGGGGCCAAACTTGATACAAAAAATTTATCACAATACAACGTGATGAGCTGCCTTTCAGAACGGCATGATTTGCCAAAAAGTGGGGGGGCCATGGCCCCCCCGGCCCCCCCGTCGTCGGAGGCCCTGATAAGGACGGTTGGAGCTGTAAATGGCTCAATGTAAAGTCTTTGCTCTCATTTGACAAAGAAGTCATGACATATAAAATTCTGCATGACCTTTGTCCCGAAAATCTTCGCCATAAGTTCACTGAAAGATCCATGATTTTAGAGCATAGAACCAGAAATCATGGAGATCTGCAAATTCCCAAAGTTAGGTTAGAATATGCAAAGCGAAGTTTCTACTTCTCTGGTGTCAAAAATTGGAATGATATCCCGGACAACATTCGAGAACAAGAATCAATCGCTCGTTTTAAAACAGGTTTTAGAAAGTATCGTTTGGACACCCACAGTACTACAGGACCGATCCCTTGGTAGAGCAGCATATTTAAGTTATTTACAAATTTTTCTTTTAATTTTTTCTTTGAAATAATTTGTTAATACGCTGAAAGGTTTTTCGTGTATAAATATTGATAAAATGAACAAAAAAATGAAAAATGATCCAGAAGGATCGAGATCGCGTTTGAGACGCATTTACACGGGCATCAAGCGAAAACGGATCAGGATCGCGATCCATTCGCACATTCTTATTGCGCATAGTTACGGAGCATAGAAACACTACAACAAAAATGGACAAAATGGCGGTGGTATCTATTGCGCATGCCTAAGGGATTTCAAATGGGATCGCCATCCCAAGAAGCGTTTACAAGGCAGCATATGAGTCAAATCTTTCAATAGGGCACAGGGAAACCCGCAAATCTTCCAATTTCACGCTTATAAGCCAATGATATCGTTGTATTCCGATCACATGACTGAAAATAAGGCTTTCGAGATAAATTTTCGAGTACCTTCACGAAAATAAAAATGGATATTCGAGTAATAAAGATACAGAGCTGGTTTTACCACGAGTCGATTCGAGAGGCCTCACTCCACATTTGTTTTTCTGCATTTGGTTAAAATCTCGTCAGGGATCGGCGTTACATCGAATTTAATTCCTTTGAAAATTGGCCTATGTTCAAGAATTCTTCAGGAACGCTACAAATAAGATATAGCTTTCAAAATTTCACAGGTTACGTGAATTATGTCCAGGAATAACATAAAAATATTTGTTTGTGAGATTTTCGAAAATCGTAGACGAATTAAAGCTATTTGCTGCGAAGAAAGCTAATGGGCCTACCTTCACCCGCAGCAAAATCCCAGTAATCGGCATTAAATCACTCTTTTTCGCAATAATAGCCAGCGGATACATTAACGAATAACTTCACCACAAATCCAATTTCTTTCCACCATTTTATCATCGATAATTTCGATAAAATGTGACAAGACTTTACAGCCTCTGCAGCAAACCGTTCAACTACCGTCGATTCAAAGTTTTCTTGTTGCAAACACCAGGAAAGCTTGCATAAAACAAAAGGTTGTGCAAGGCTCAGGTCTCCCATATGACACAGCAAATTGTTACCTTTGATAATAGATTATACACCTTCGAGAATAGATTGCAGGGGAAATTTCTTTACACAAATTATGTACTTCTCCGATGTGACAAAGAAATTTGCAATCTTTGAGAAATGTTTTAATTTTTCTTTATTTTGCAACGATAGAATGCCTCCAGGAGTGTGCAATCTATTCTCAAAGTTGTCATTTTGCTGTGTCATATGGGAGACCTAAGTCTTGCAAAATCTTTTGTTTTATGAAGTCTTGCAAGACTTCCAACGTGTTTGCAACAAGAAAACTTTGAATCGACGGTAGTTGGACGGTTTGCTGCAGAGGCTGTAAGGTCTTGTCACATTTCATCGAAATTATCGATGATAGAATGGTGGAAAGAAATTGGATTTGTGGTGAAGTTATTCGTTAATGTATCCGCTGGTTATTATTGCGAAAAAGAGTGATTTAATGCCGATTACTGGGATTTTGCTGCGGGTGAAGGTAGGCCCATTAGCTTTCTTCGCAGCAAATAGCTTTAATTCGTCTACGATTTTCGAAAATCACACAAAACAAATATTTTCATGTTATTCCTGGACATAATTCACGTAACATGGGAAATTTTGAAAGCTATATCTTATTTGTAGCGTTCCTGAAGAATTCTTGAACATAGGCCAATTTTTGAAGGAATGAAATTCGATGTAACGCCGATCTCTGACGAGATTTTAACCAAATGCAGAAAAACAAATGTGGAGTGAGGCCTCTCGAATCGATTCGTGGTAAAACCAGCTCTGTATCTTTATTACTCGAATATCCATTTTTATTTTCGTGAAGGTACTCGAAAATTTATCTCGAAAGCCTTATTTTCAGTCATGTGATCGAAATACGACGATATCATTGGCTTATAAGCGTGAAATTGGAAGATTTGCGGGTTTCCCTGTGCCCTATTGAAAGATTTGACTCATATGCTTTACAAGGCACACTCTTTCAGGATCGGGATTGCGATCCGGATCGCGATCGACCTCTGAAGTGGGATCGAATTTTAGGGGATCACGATCGCGATAAAGTGATTACACGAGACATTTTATCAGGATCGGGATTGCGATCTGGATCGCGATCCCGTATTTTTGTTCCGTGTAAACGGGGTTTAAGCTAGCTCCACACGTTTCAGGGCATCTTTTGCAACTGTCTTTTTTTTAAGGTGAAGTTGGTGAAGGTAAAGTTGCAGTTTTTATCACCAAGCGGTGGGATCGCAGAAGCAGAGAGATATATTCGAGTCCCTTGTTATGGCGCCCAAGTGGTGGGGCTCTACCGGGTATCAAACCATCTCCGCCTGACTGATCTGGCTGCAAAATGAGAGGATCACACCAGTGCGATACAACGCTTTGAATTGTCGCTCGAGAGAATTTCCTTTGTCTGCGATTACTAATCGCTTTGAAATAGTATGTCTCTCGACAACATTTTCATTTTCATTTTAAATTCTTTATACACAAAAAACTCTTCAGCTTACGAACGCAATACCTAAATAAGTAAATAAATGTTCTAATGACAGCAGAATACTGAACAGATTCTAATTTTTCCACAAAGCTCGGTAAAATGACGCTACCACTGAACTCACACACTTTGGCCGGAATATGGTAAATGACATCCCCATAGTCAAGATGCAGTCGCACATGGAGCTTATATAACTCGTTTAGAGTATGCCTGGGCAGATATTTGGAGAGATATTTCGGCAAGCCAATACCCTTTCTTGTTTTAGAGATAGTTGAATTGATATGGGCAGAAAAAGACAGCTTTAAATCGAGTATAATTCCTAAATGTTTGTGTTCATCTGCTTTCATCACTGATGTGTTGTTAAAGTAAATTTCCGGATGATTAGCTTCAATCTTTTTCCTTGAGAATATTAGTTCACAGCTTGTTTTGTGGATCAGGATTAAACGACATCTTCCAGTCATCAGCCCACTATCTTATCAACCCCAAGTCATGGTTCGTGTCATTGGCAGCTGAATCAGAATCTTAAGACCGCAAATAATGACGTATCATCAGCGAAAAGCTTAGCATTGCACCTCAAGTCTTCAGTTAGGTCATTTATATACACGAGGAAAAATAAGGGTCCTAGAATAGAGCCCTGGGGTACTCCTGCTGAAATATCTCTCCAAGAAGAACTCGGCCCATTCAAAACAGTTCGCTACTTTCTATTCTCAAGAAAGCTCTTGACAAGAGAAAGAAGATTTCCTGAGACGCCACATCGTTGTAGTTTGTAAATCAGACCATCATGCCATACCCTGTCAAATGCTTTGGAAATATACAGATATACAGAACGAACTTCGAGAGGGGGATTACAATCAAATGCTTTAAAAATTGTGTGCGTTATGGAGGTTAATTGGTTGACTGTTGAGTCACCTGGACGAAAACCTGATTGATTTGGGTTAAGTAACTCAGATGGAACAAGATGTGAATATAGAGAATCGTAAATGAATTTTTCAAGTATTTTACCAAAGATTGGAAGAAGTGAAATTGGGCGGTAGTTTCCCTTCAAATTTTTTTCGTTTTTTTTGTGAACAGGCACAACATTTGCATGCTTCCATATTTGGGGAAATAGACCACGCCTCAGGCAATTTGTGAATATGATCTTTAATGCAGCAACTAATGCAGCATCACTCAACTTTATCATTCTCACAGATATTTCATCCCAGCCATGTGCTTTGTTAGGATTGAGTGAACGTATGATTTGTAGTATCTTTTCTTCAGAGATAGCAAAGTCATTTATCAGATTAGAAGTTACTGGGATATGTCCTGGAATTGCACTGCCTGTGTCAATCGTCGTACACTGAAGTATAAAATAATCGTTGAATAATTGAGCCTTTTAGTAAAATCAGTAACAAATAGCCCATTCTCTAAAAGTGGTGGTATTATTGGAATCTTCGCCTTGTTTAGAAAAGTATTGATCAAGGACCAATACGTTTTGCTAGGGGTTTCACGGCTAGCTAAGGCTTTCCCTGCCTTAAGAAAGTAATTCCGTTTTGCATCTTCAATCATTTTTTAACCTTCGGCTATCATTTTTTGTATCCCCTCAAGCCTGTCGTCTGGCTGACCATTCCTCATAAAACTTTTATAAGCACGATTCTTATTCCTTAGAAAATTCTTAACCCTATTTTAACCGGGGGGAGGGGGGCGTTTTTCCTAGAATTTAGTTGGCAATCAGAAAATAGAAACTTCAATACCTATTTTTTGACCGCGTGACCACCACATGCCCATATTTGGAGAGTGGTCACAAAGAAATTCTTAAAAACGGCTCTAATTTCTTCCTTTGTTACTAAATCTCAACAATATATACACCATTCGATTCCTCTCGATGAGCACTTTCATTTGATATATATAATTTATTCATATTTGCTGACATTAGCAGTTTATTATTTCTATGACGTCATCAATCTTTATGACGTCATATTCCTAATGAATGAGTAATTTTTCATGCAAAACTGATGGAATTACCTCACATATCGATGAAGGTACTTGATTTCACCAATAATATGCGAAATTAATTGTTTTAAACCATAATTATTGAGCTAACAATTTTGCATTGAATCAAATTTTCATTACTTAATTAGTTAATTTATTAGAAACCACAAATTTCCGTATGAAACCATATGAAACTACAAATTAATGATATCAAGCAGGTATTTGGATGGTTTTTTGCCAATTCTATCGCGCTATTTGCTAATAATGGACCCTTTTCTGCAAATAGCTCGATTTTCTCAAAATTTGCATTGTTTTTGGTTGCCTAGCAACCAATCACGTGACTATTGATTGATTGGTGCTATTTTTACATTCTCCTTTGTTCAATTATGACACAGTGCAAGTTTCATTGTCATAGCTGTTATACTTGAGAGGAAAAACAGTGGGGGGGGGGGGGCGAAAAACGCCCCCTCCCCCGGTAGAAAATCACTTTTTTTTTACCCGGTTAAAATAGGGTTAACAGTTTGCGTTATCCAGGGTGCTTGGCGATGTCTAGGGTCTAATCCTTTTAACTTTGTTAGGAATGAAATTGGAATAAATGTTCAAAAGTACTTCATTGAGCAATGTGACCTGCTCATTAGGACATGTTATATTTTCGAGATGCTTTTTCCAGTTAAACATTTCAATGCTCTTCATAAGGTCCACAAAATTTGCCTTGTCATAGTACCAAATCCTGCGAGTGTAAGGAGGTGACGTTATGTTTGAAACTGATAATTTTCCATGAGTAATTTGATGATGACACTGTTCATGCAAAGTCGGATGTACACCAGATTCAATAAAGAGGTTAGGCTGATTGGTAAAAAGTAGCTCTCGTCTCAGAAGAGAAGATTGTTGCCGTCATTCATGTCTTAGAAATCAAGAACAAGTCTTGACGACGCTGTTAATTAGTACGTCACTATTTCAGGGTGGTTCTGTTGAGTCGCAACATATCTTTTTGTCTTGAATCACTTTATTAAGCCCCGGTCAAACGCATCCAACATTTCATCCAACATGCTGAAAACCAATGTTGGATGAAATGTTGGATGCGTTTGACCACCCATGTTGGATCATCCAACATCTGCAAACTGATGTTGGATGAAGTTTGATCGAGATCAAAAACAAATCTTGTTTTTAAATGTTGGATGCAAAGTTGGATGCGTTTGACCGCCTCATCCAACATTTCGTCCAACATTTCATGTTTGAGTACTCTCAAGTACCGAATAAACGGGGGGGGGGGGTGAGAATAATAGGGGGGGTTGGAAATGGTTCAATATATTAATAATTGGGGGGCTGGAACAATCGGGGGGGGGGGGGTTGGAAAAATTGAGAATAGTCGTTTCTCGTTTTATTAGTAAAACACGTATCTAACATGGGTACCACGTATGTAAAACACGTATGTAACACGGGTCAGGCAAACAAAGGAGAATAAAGTTAATAAATACAGTAAGTACATTTGCTTAGCAGGAATTAGTAAAAAACATTTTTCACTATTACTTCTATTTTTCAAGAATTAATAAAAGGGGGGTTGGAATAAAAGTGGGGGGGTTGGAAAATTTTTCAAAAATTAATAAGCGGGGGGGACGATTATTCGTTACTTGAAAGTATGCGCAGAACGTTTCGTTTTGTTTTTTGCGCCTTTTTTAATTGATGTAAACACGCTGCTGCGCAGGCGATGTACGATCAAGGAAATGTTGGATGAAATGTTGGATGCGTTTGACCACCCCCTCATAAACATTGGCAAACTTTAAATTTTTTTGGGTTGAAATGTTCGATGAAATGTTGGATGCGTTTGACCAAGGCTTAAGACATTGCTTCGCGGATACTCTTTGTTACTTAATTGCGAAGCTTTTCATATGAATTCCACATTGCAGGAGATCTTTCAGCATCTTTTTTGGCAGTATCCCTTTTTATCATTAATTCTCTAATGAGAGGTGCCATCCAGGGTGCTATTTGGGAGTGCAGCCTCTTTTTTTCATTGGTTGATGCATGTCTAAAATTGACTGGAAGATCTCCTGAAATGTGGTGCTCATTTCATTACAATTGTTGTTGCATGTGTTGAGAATGGTTTCCCAATCTACCTTTTGTAAGTCATTGTGAAAAAGGGACCTGTCATACTTCTTTAGATTTCTGGTCTCGACAATGTTTGGTTTCTTATTTTTATTTTGCCACCAGGTATTGATTTTTCATATGCCATACACCAAATAGTGGTCTACCATTCCAATCTTCAGCACATCCGAATGTAAAATGTATTTCGGGCAGGAGGAATAGAAATGGTCTATCAGCGTTTTAGTAACAGTTTCGTCAAGACTTGTTCTTGATTTCTAAGACATGAATGACCGCAATAATCTTCTCTCTGAGACGAGAGCTAGGGTTAGGGCAAAGGGACCCCAGTAAATTGTATTGTAAATTGTAAATTGTAAATTGTATGGTATTGAGGACGTGGAGCACTTTTTGTTGCTCTGCCCTTCTTTTGATGCTCAACGCCGAGATCTTCTCGCTGGAATTGTTGAATTATTACGACCATCTGTACATATCACCAATCTTTCAAATGATGCTTTGGTGCAACTTTTATTATATGGTGATCAAGACCTTTCTTATGACAGACTTGAACAGAGATATACTCGAACTAACTTTACATTTCATTCACGAAACTGGTCGGTTTGAATAAGATCTTCCAAACGTCAGTCATGCACAAAGCAGCCACCAAGTCTCTTTGCGTAAATGTTTCCTTTTCTTTGTAAATTCTGTTTCACATCAGATGACAGGCATTGGATTTACCTTAAATATCTAGAACGAGTTGTGCTCGCATTGATCGCAACCCTGACCTGACATCTGATGTGGGATGGAATCTTGTATAGTATCCAGTAGTTTTTAAATCGTTCGTAGTGCAGTTGTATTTAGTTTAACGTTGCGTGTCTTTTCATATTGGCCATGGGGTAGTCATAGTCTTTCGCTCCCCATGGTATCGTCCCTGTAGTGTAGTATAGTAATCAGGAACGTATAGTAGAATGTAAGATTATATTGTAATATTTTGATATGAATAGAAAAAAAAAAAGTAAATTGTATAACTCCCCCCCCCCCCTCCAATAATAAAGAGACCCTTCTCCGTGTAGCCTTCTTTGCAATTTCATAGCAATGGCGCAATGCTTTCAATGAGAAATCGAAAGCGGGGCATTACGTCATTGATTCGCAACCACAAAACTTGAGTTGAGTTTCAGAATGGAGAGCAGCAAAGAGACATGTTGTTGGTTCTAATGAGTGTGCTACTAGAACTCAGAATAAATCACGATTTGACAAGATTACTAATAGAAATAAATATGTTAATGATTAGCTATATAAGGAACTACAAGTGACAATACATGTGACACTAAATGCACGTGATATTGGGTGCGCGTCATCCAAGGTGTGCACGTGATGAGTATTCCTGATGAGCATTCAAAAATGTGTCTGACCCTTCCTCTTCATTCCACCCGGGGGTGGGGGGTTAGTATATTTGTCTGACGGGGATGTGCCGTTTTTTAGGGTATCGTTTTCACCCATTTTTTATTTCATAGGGTATCAAAAGAAGCAATTTTTTCTGGAGCAGGTTGTCAAAACATGCATGTCAAAATGGGAAGTTTTGCTAGATCAGGTCGTTTTTCGATCAAATTGTTCTGTTTTGGAGACTGGAGTATAAGTTTCATCAAATTTTTCTAGAATCGGTTATCATTTGGAGCGACAGTTTATGGGGCTGGGTAAAAATGAAATTTTCGTGGGCACACCCCCGTACAAATTCAAATCAAGTGCCCCCACCTGGTAATCAGTCGCCTACCAACAGGGAGTTCGCCCCTGAAAAAAGGTATCATTGCTTTCCCTGAAAAAAGGTATCATTGAGCGGGTGAGTGGCCGAGTGGCTTAAACAGTTTCCGTCAGGTGACTGAAGTTAAGTTCGGTCGAGTGAGGTCAAACTCCGGATGGGTGACCTCTGAGGCCTGACCTCGCAACTCACCTCGCGCCGTCCTTTGGAAGGGACGTTAAACTAGGGGTCCCATAGACTGATTACAATTCGTCGTAAATTTCGCTCGCTTTTTATATTTTTGACTTTAACCTTTTCGCTCAATCTACGACTCATAAAAAAGCTATGTGAAAACGAGGACAAAACTAATGTACGAGAATTCGACCGAAACTTGGTCGGCCGATTGATTGATTGATTGATTGATGGATTCGATTGATTGTTCGTGCCGCAGGGAGACTTCCCGGCTGTGATGGAGGTCATGTGACTTTTCTACGCCTTCAAACTTTTTTCGGAATGAGTGAACCAGACAAATTTGCGTTCCTTTGACAATCAAAACAATAGCCAGCGGGATCTGATTTCTCTCAAATGAAACAATGATAGATCTAAAACAATACAATCATGATTGTTTTGATTGCCAAAGGAACCCAAGGTATATTTCAAAAACTTTTTGCTGAAGCCTTCTGTTTACGCCAAAAACCTGCACTAGCGATTTTGTAATAATTTCAATCACTAATATTTCTGCTGTTAATACTATGGTTAGCAAAGCATAAGCGTTTCATCAAGTTTCGGTTGTTCTTTATCTTAAAATGCGTGCGTTTTCTGGCGTTATCTTCAGGGGAACTTTGCAAATTTTTTCCAGAATGTTCTTCGGTCGGGGAAGCTCAAGAAACGAACACAAATTATTCTCGCAAAGAAAAACACCCACAAAGGCTTCTCAAAACTATAAATAATTCTCCTAAAAATATGCAGTTATCCACAAAACTCTTATGACACATTTGTTTCGTAAGATTGAAAATAGTTTCTGCTTAAGCAGCTTTTGTGATTTTAAACTTCATAAGGAAAGATAAATTGATCGGCACTTTGCAAGAACGAAGAAACGTTTTCAAGGTTCAAGCCTCTTTGACAAATTTACTATAATTTGCATAGAATTTCAAATACGAATACTTCTGCTGTTTATAGAGGAATTTTTCAAGAAATTTCGGTACCTTTTCCCTATCGAATGTGTGAGTTTTCTCGTAACTTTTTACCGGGTCGAAGTGCTTACCTCAAGCTCCTTTTTTGTTTTGCTCCGGCCAAAAAGAATCCTGTGTTTCATGATTTAAATTCGCCAAACAGTAAGTCTTCCCACAGCAAGTTGGTAAACAAACAAATGCATCCTTTCCCTTCAAAACCCTTTCGTACAGTGCCTTTTGAGATCCTTTTGAGTGCCTTTTGACTCTTTCGCACAGTGCCAGTCAAATTCCTTGTCTTTATTCTGTCCGTAGCTGCGATAATAACAACCTCAATTTTGGCAAAAAGCAACGCGAAGCGCTGTCCTCTTGACTGGCACCGAAAATTCAGAAAACTACCGAAAATGTTACCGAAAGCTCAAAAATTTACGCGGGAAATTTAAATGAGCCAATCACAGCCGAGCAGCCCCGAATGCTGCAATCTGATTGTAACGTCAAGAACTTGACGTGAAAACGAGTTTTTGTCCTGATTTTGAGATAGTTTGATTATGAGTCCCTGTTTGAGCGAGTAATTCCATTCAATTCAATCAATAATTCTACTCAATAGCGAGCGAAAACTAGGGACGAACTGTAATAAGTCTAGGGGTCCCATGCCTGGATGAGGCATGCATAGTGGGCCTAAATTAGCTTTAAATAGCTAGAAATATCAGCGCACTTAAATAAATTACTACTACTACTACTACTTCTACTACTTCTACTTCCCTAAGTTCTCTTCTTTTAAAACTTGGCAGTTACCTCCACCATCCATTCCTTTCTTTCATTGGGATATTTTGAATAATGATGGGGAGGGGGGGAAGTTTCCTGGGCTCACTCTTCGAAATTGCAAATTCTCGAAACACAGTTTTCGCAACAAAAGTAGTAAAATTACAGTGATTGTAAATTCTTTTGCAGAGTAGTGTTTTTTGATGTATTTCATCATAGCTTTCATGTTTGAATGGAAATCGTGCTCCAAATTTCACTTTTCACATTTTTCCTGATTTTGGTCAATGTCGCCGATTTTCTCGATAATACTGGACTTGCTCCAAGTCTCGCTCTTGATCAATGAATACAGGAGGGGAAAGGAGAAAAGGGAGGAGGACACGTAGACTGATGATATGGTCGTAGTTATCGCTATTGAAATACTGCCGGACGCTCCTAACTAGTAAGAGCGGTCTCGGTCTGGTGTAATAGTCTCGTTTTGGATAGCGATTACTGGGACTCATCGTAATCAGTCTAGTCTCGCTCTTGATCAATAAATACAGGACGAGAAAGGAGAAAAGGGAGGAGGACACGGGGAAAGTGAGAAAGGAAGAAAGAAAGTGAAGAGAAAGGGGAACGCTCTCCTTCCCTTTCTTTCTTTCTTTCTTCCTTTCCCCGTGTCCTCCCTTCTTTCCTCCTTTCCCTCCGAAATTTATTGATCAAGAGCGAGACTTGGAGCAAGTCCACGATAATTTACACAAAAATGCTGACGTAATCATTGATGACGACTAATTTTGAGTTAATTTTCATAATTCTACAAAGTACGTGCCTGGAGCAGCCATTAGTACACCCATCAAATTTGGTTGTACTACCTACTATCAGTCAAGTGTTAGGTAGGGGGCTTTCTTGTCCTCCAATCAAATAGGACTTCTCAGATCAAAGGCGCCTACCTTGTAGGAAGTGTCTTTATTCCCATTACTATACCCGTGACCCAGTACACAGAGTAATTGGTGTCCTGTGACCCAGTCCTGTTTTCAAATTCTAACGTCTGCTAGTATTGACCAATTAAGAATCACGTGTCTGGTTCCCTGTGGCTAACTCGTATACCGGAATTTGAAACCACAAAGTTATTCATACGTCAGCATCTTGACCTTGACAGGACTGACTCTGTGTACTGGGTCACAGGACACCAATTACTCTACATTACTGGGAATTAATACATTTTCTACAAGGTAGGCGCCATTGGTCAAGCATAGGCTCCAAATCTTTAAAAAGGCTGGTGTAAAATTGAATGACCTATTTCTTTGAACTGAATGACTTCAAAGAAACTTTAGCTATTTCTCTATAATTCTACCGTTGGACTTTTCCAAAATCTTCGATGTTTTCAGATTTAGAGTGATTTTCTTCTTTTTCAAGAATTCAAGAAAATTTTCAAAAAAAACTTAAAACCATCGCAATTTCTAAACTGTTTGACGTAACATGACATAACTTCGAAGAACACCATAGTTTATGAATGCCTACAATATGGTATCAAGCAAAAGTCTGTCACTCATCTGGTTTATGATTTAGACATTTGATGACGTCACATCCTCAAATGAGTTTAAATGTAAGATACGCTGTAATTTTGAAAAATATTCAAAATTTCTGGAAAGTCCAACGGTAGAATTATAGATTAGTATATAAAGTTTCTTTCAAGTCATTAAAACAGAAGACATAGGTCATTGAATTTTACACCCACCTTTTTACGCCGAGAAAAAGATTTGGAACCTATGCTCATTGGTCAGATAGCCCGAACCATTATAGGGTTAAGCTGTGCCATTGTCAGTAAATCTAATTGCCATATCAGAGAGCACCACCCGTACATCAGCTAGTCCACTGAAGTCAATAGAATTGGTATTAAAGTTTGCCTCTCTACATGATGAGTTAGCAGGTTCTCTATACCACCATCCAGCCCCATGCAACGATGCACGGTTTGTGCCATCACTTGAATTTATCACATCAAATGTTGAAAATTTTGTCCCGTTCAAGCATGTGAAGAAATCTGGTGCTGCCTTGTTAGCTGCTTCATGTGGAATGAAATCACCAACCTGAAATTTAGGCCAAAAAATGTTTTGAAAGTACATTTATTTTGCAACTTAATTCCCGAGTTCGGTAGAATTCGCTGCAGAATTCGTAAGACTTCACCAAAGTTTATCTTTAGAGTCTAAGCCAAGGGGGGCGGGGGGGGGGGGGGTTTCTTGGCCAAATTTTAGGTAGGGGTCTGCAACGAGCATATTCAAAATGGTACCGTTGGCTAGACTAATTTTTACGAAAATGGTACCCTTGGCTAGACCAACTTGACCATTCTCTGGACCAATTTTTACGAAAATAGTACCCTTGGCTAGACCAATTTTGACCATTTCCTGGACCAATATTGTCTAATTTGTACCAAATATGATATCATGACCGTTCGCCTGACCAATATTGTCAAAAATGATACCCTTGGCAAGTCCGAAAAAGTATAGCCTTGGTCGCGGCACGCCCCCAGGTACCTCTAACAACTAAAACATCTAAAGCAACTAAAACTAAAACATGTAACAACGATCTAAAAGATCAGACTACAAATTTTGATGGAGGAAGGTGGATTTAGTTCGCAATCAAACTACAACAGACCGGTGTACTGTATTAGTAGCTTTGTTTTTTTAGTTTTCTAGCGTTTGCGGTATTTTGCTATTTTCGGTGCGGTATTGCGGTATTTGGTGTCTTTTTCGTACGGTATTGCGGTATTGGGACCCCCCCCGAAGTACCCCTCTTACATGGACATATTACCTTTAAATCGACTGCTCCTTGGATTGGAAAGAGCAAATCAAGGCAGTTTCTAGCAAGGTCTCAAGGGCAGTTGGCTTTTTAAGACATGCCAAGTCTTTTCTCCCGAAAGAAACATTGCAAACTCTCTACACAACTGCTGTTCTGTCTGGGGCTGCGCCGGTTTAACTGAAATTAATCAGTTGCAAAAACTTCAAAACCGTGCTGCTAGGATAATAACGAATAGCAACTTCGATGCCCCAGGCAAACCTCTTATTGAAGGGCTGGGATAGAAAACCGTTGACCAGCTGGTTACTGGTGAATCTAAGACAATGGTCTTCAAGTCCCTGAATGAGCTTGCAACACAATACCTGTGTGATCTCTTCACCAGAAATTCGCTCTGCTCATCATATAGCCTTCGCAATACGGGGACCGACCTGAAGTTGCCGATGAAAAGGTCAGTAATTGGCCAGAGATGTTTCTCTTACAGAGGTGCACAACTATGGAATAGCCTGTCAGCCGAGTCAAAACAGGCAACCTCTCTGTATAGTTTTAAAAGAACTATTTAGAAACAGGCACTTTTCTTTCTTTCGTTTTTATTGTAATTTTGACCATTATTGTACATAGATTAAAAATATTGTAAATAAGGTTTTATAGTTTTATTTCATTAATAGCTTTTATTTTGTACCGTTTTACCTTAGATTGTAATTAATGTTTTTATCGAAGGGCCCCTTGAAAATCAACTTGTTGAAGAGCCACCCTCCTTGAAAAAATTAAAAATGAAAAATGAAATGAAATGACATTCTAACTTACATTTAACCGATAACCATCTGATTCTCCACTGACTTTGAAAGAACTGTATCTTGCTTTTTTCCATTTATTATTTCCCAGATTTCTATTATTCAGCTTCATGGAAATTTTCAACTCTACATTTCGCTCTGTTGATGTCAGCTGGTGAATTTTCTCTAAACCAAGCCAAAAACTTGTTTCTAGACTTCCAAATCCTTCTTTATACTCTAGCCATGTGCGATTGGAAATCAATTTTGATGCCTCTTCATTATTTCTGTGGATGAACATCCACGCTCTTGATACTCCGGTATCATTGAAGCATCGCACCTTCATCGTTACACCGGGCACTGGCATCACAATTTCATACACAGGACCATTACCTATTGTCAGGGCATCACAATCTTTCATTGCTTGAAACAATAGAACAAAGTGAGTTAAAGCAAAAAGAAATTTGGTAACAATACTGGGTGAGCGAACAAGGACAGATTTTGTAACACAATTGCATCCTTTAAATTTGAAAAACAGTTACTGGGAAAAAGGACCGGTTTTGTAAGACAATAGCATCAGTTGCTTTTGATTGACACCGTAACTCAAAGCAATTAGTGATCACAGACAGAGGAAATTCCCTCAACCAGTATTTCAAAACAAACAAGATCGCAAAAGTTTCTCTGAAACCCAGGTAGCTGGCTCGCTCGCTTGTTAAGCATTCCAGCAATTGTTTTGAAGAACAAAAATGAGCATATATCGAAAGAAGAAGGATATATCTACACATACACCTCGGGCATTTGATTTATTTGGTTCAGGAGCTGAACGGTAAGTAAGTGTTTTAATTACACCTAAAAAACTCTCGAGCGTCAAGACGTTTGAAGAGTGGAAGTACTTTTAATGAGCTCCTCTTATTATCGATGGTTCTCGTTGTTGTTTGAGTTCTTTACAACTGTCTATTGATGGAAGATACGAAAATTGAGAAAGCTATATACGCAGCCATAAATAAAATTAGAAAAGTTTGGAGACATCGACCTCACGCTCAAAATATCATCGCCGTTACCGCCAAGCAAACTGGCCTAGCTGCAGTAACGATACAAAACGCACTCGACTTCCTTGTGGAGAGTGGAGCAGCCAGTACTGGTGTAGCCTACGAGTAGACCCATTATCCTAAAGAATAAAGGGTCTACGAAATAAAGAGATGAAGCTTGCTACAGCTGCCCAATTAATTATGTTAATCTTCTATTCAGATAATGTATGAAACCCGTCTAAACAAAGGCTGCATAAATTAAGTTCTAGAAATCTGGAACTGTAGTAGCAAGCTTTCGCTCATTAATTCGTAGACCCTTTCTCCAGTTGGATAAGGGGTCTACACGTAGGCTAGTACTGGTGAGGATTCGTATTTTATTTTCAATCCAGATAAATTTGATAGCAATACCGATTTTCTTGGTTCCCTTTCATCTAAAGACGATTCTAACGTTTTGCCTGATGCTACGATGGATGCCTCTAAGAGTTTTTCCTTCTCGTCGCCCAACCCGAAGGGATGTGGTGACTACGATAGTGTCGAAAGATCGGATTTTGTCGTGTTTCTGGATCTCGTAAACAAGCTTACTGATGACATCCGGGATTTGAATAAAACTACCAACAGTTTAAGGGGAAAAAATGAGCTTTTAACTCAGGAAAAATTCAGTTTGCTTTTTGAAAATGAAAAACTCAAAGCAACCATGGCCCTGAACCCTCAGCTCAGTTCACCTTCAGTCTTATCTCAAGGGGCAGCTCCTAAGAAATTAAAACAAAAGAAAAGATCATTGAAAAGGTCGTTGATGCTAACAATACTAAGATTGTTTGCGAGAGTATTGAGCTAGACAATAGCAGTATTATACCAGAAAACAATAAGAGTCACACAAATCGTCCGAGCAAAAAGAAGAGACAAAAGGCAAAGGCTAAACAAAAGGCAAAAACCAATGAAGCAACTGCTCAAAATAAACACATTGGCAAACAAGATGAAAATACCGATTCTCCGAAGCTTAGAGAAGCACAGAAACCTAAAACGCCTGAGTCTGACGAGCAAAGTGCCTTGCATATTACAGTGGAAAAGAATGAAGCATCTAAATCTCAAAAATGCTGGTCACGTAACGAAAACCAGCAACGAAAAAAGCGATCGACTTATATTGTGGGCGATTCTATGGTAAAAGACGTGCAAGGATGGGAGCTCAAGAAGTCTTGTGGTGATGAGAATGAGAATATATTTGTAAAGCCTTTCTCCGGCTCAACTGTGAAGGACATGAACAGTTATTGCCAGCATCATTGTTAGCAGTGTTATTGCCAGCACCAGGTTAGCAGTGGAGTCACGAAGTCCACGTGAAAATTGAGTACAGGAATTTGCAAATTTTGCTTGCTTGGAAACGAACTTTGAGTACAAACGATCTTTGTAGATATCATTAGTGAACTTTGCTTTCGTTGTTGGACGTTTCACGGAGTTAATTCTCGAATTATCACGGAAAATCTGCCGAGGTTTAGCTGAAGCCGTAAAAACCTAGAAAGGGCCTAAAAGAACAAGAGATGCGCCCAGTGCAAAAGAAGCAGAGATTGACGAAAGGAGCGTCGAGTAAAGAAAATATCGGGCCTGGAGATTTCAAGACATACCAGAGTGGAGGGTGTGTATCCCTGGAGTCGAAAGAGGATTTGCAGGCTTGGATAGAAGTATGTAACATCAGGTACTATGATCATTTGGCAGTAGAGCCAAATTTAGAAGAGTCTATCCTCGTGATTTGGGAGGATGACAAAGGGGAACCCCCGAAAGAGAAAGATGGCAAATTTGACATAGATCAAATGAAGTTGCTGAGACTGGAAATATATTGGCATAAAGAAGACAATAAGTATTTGAAGATTATGTCCATTACTTTCCATTTGACTGGCAAAAAGAATTCAATTGTGTTAGCTGGTCATGCAGCACATGACTGGATTGATTTTGAAGTGCCTGTTTTGAAAGCGATGATGGGGATGAAAGGGAAAGGCTACAGCAAGATCCTCAAAAAGTCTAAAACCGAATCATTCGCAAACAAACTTACTGAGAATCCAAGGAGTAAGGGGAAATTAACAATAATAGATGTCGGAGAGGTAGCCAATGCGGAATCTTCACAGATGAATGATGAAGCAAAAGGAAATAAAATGCAAGGCAAAGAAAGTGAAAAGCAACCAAGAAATGAAAACCAGACCAACAATGGGGAAAGTGATGAAGAAGAATATGATCAAGAAGAAGGAGAAAAACAAAAAGACTTGATCAAAGAAAGAAATGCACTAAAGAAAAGAGTAAAAGAGCTGGAAAAGAAAACAGAGATGTTGGAAATAAAGATCATTGAATTAAAAGAAGAAAGAGAAATTTTTAGAAAGGCCTACAGAGAAACAAAGAAAGATAAAGATTATTTGGAAGATATTATCGATAAAATAGAAGAAAGTGAAAAGGAAAGCATAAGTAGTGTCCAAGAAGAAGAGGCAAAAAGAAAGAATCCAAAGAAACAAAGTGAACACAAGGGAAGGAATCAAGAAGTAAACAGCTCAGAGGAAGGTGCAAAGGAAAGAGAAAAGGATGAAGAAATGGAAAGGTTGATAAAACACCAAATCAGCTTGGGAAATGCTCTTCATGGTTCAACAGAAGCTAGGTATGTCACCAAATCAGAGCAGCGTATAGAATGCAGATATGAAAAGATCATGAGAGGAAGTTGCAAGTGGGGAGACCAGTGTAGATTTTCACACAATATATCACCCAAAGATCAAAGAGATGAATGGAGGAAAAGGGGATATTGTTTTCAGTTCATGAATGGAAGATGTGCAAACTTCTATTGCAAGTATCTACACCCACCTTTAAACCAACCAAAAGAAGGAAGGAGAGAGGCACCACAAGAAAGATGGAATGACAGATACCAGTACGCAAACACAACACAGACAAGAAGAGACGAAACACCACAAGAAAACTGGAATCAAGGAAACACATACATGAACATGGCAAGATTTGAAGAAAGACAGAAAAGAGAAGAACAGAAAGTTCAGGACATAAACAATATTGAACTGATAGTTAAGCAACAAATAGCTGATGCATTGAGTGCTTTCAAAAAAGAGATCACTCAACCAGGGCAAGCACAAGTGCAGTACCCCCCACGTGTTTCATGGGCTCCAGACCTTGTGTGAAAGCGAATCATTTGGGCAAACAAAGTAAGAGAAGGAGGTCAAACAGAGAAAAAAGGTATGAAAAATACAACCTAAAGATTTATTATACCAATGCTAATGGATTAAAGTCTAAAATGGAAAGTTTAAATGATATTGTTGATAACCTCCACCCATCAATCATATGTATAACAGAATCAAAACTTAATAAATATGATAACTGTAAGCTGGCTGGATTTTGTGACCCAATAGAATTAAGAAGAAATAACAAAACAGGAGGTGGCATATGGATAACCTATAAAGAATCATTCAAAAATAGAATTACTGTATATGAAATAGGAGATGAGGAAATAGAACAAGTCTGGCTAAATATTAAAATAGGAGCCAAGGATCTAATTATGGGTGTTGTATATGGTAAACAAGAATCAAGAGTTAAAAAAGAAAATATTCAAAGTTTCATGGACAACATTGATTATTATGCGATCAAAGCAAAAAATGAAAACAAATCGTTCTTGGTAATTGGGGACTTCAATGTAAAAGTTGGAAACAAAATTAAAGGGAATCATACGAAAAGAAGTAACGGTGGTAAAATTCTTAACAAAATGATAGAAAAACGAAAACTTGTTCTACTCAATAGCAGCAAAAAATGTAAAGGTTTATGGACCCGAATAACAACAACAGATAGTAACAATATTGAAAAGAAATCAGTCTTAGATTATACAATAACTAACCAAATATGTTTCAATAAAATACAAAGTATGATAATAGATGAAGATAGAAACTTTGTAATGGAAAGAATATCAAGAAATTCTATTAAGGAATCAGATCATAATGCCATTATCCTTGATCTAAACTTAAAATTAGGGAATTCATCAACTACTAACTTAAAAGATAAGAAGTCCTTTCAATGGAGCATTACAGATGATTCATTGCAAGAATTCAAGAAATGTACAGAAGATCTAGTTTTAGAATCTAGGAGTAAGGATATTGATAAAATATATAAAACCTGGGATGAGAAAGTGAACAACTTAATGGCTAAATGTTTTAAAAGGAAAGTAAAAAAATGCCAAAAGGGATATTCACCAAAGAGTAAGGAACATAAACAGTTGCAGATGAGAAAAAGATGCTTGAAAAAACAATTAACTAAATATGTAAATGAATGCAATGAAGCTAAAACTGATATAATGAAAATAAAGATCAAATTACTAAACAGAAAACTAATAAAACTAAATAACAAGGAAAACAGTGAAAAGCTTGATGCTAATTTAAATAAAATAAAACAACTCAAGGTAAATAGTACAGAGTTCTTTAAACTAAGAAAAAGCATACTAGGAAGTCATAAAACTGAAGTCCCTACTTCAATAATAGATGATAATGGAAATGAAATAACAAATGTTTATGATATTATTAAGGAACATGAAAACTATTTTAAAAAACTAATGACAAATAGAAATCCTGGAGAAAAGTATATACAACACATAAAAAATGTCAAAAATCTGTTCACTAAGTTAATCAAAAGACAGAATAAGTTCTATTATCCCACAGATGCCCCTTTTAAGATGTTCGAACTAGAAAAAGTACTTAAAAATTTGAAGAAGAAAAAATGTCCTGGCCATGATAAATTAAGCAATGAATTATTTATAGATTCAGGGAAGGAATTTAAAAACTCAATATTAAAAATAATAAACCTTGTCTTCAAAAAAGGGCAGACACCAACCAAATGGAAGAAATTAATTATAAAAACATTGTACAAAAAGAAAGGAAACAGAAGACAATTAAAAAACTGGAGAGGCATTTTCCTAACTTTGAGCATAAGCAAAATATTTGAAAAATTGATATTAAATAGAATATCACAAGATATTGAAAAAAGTTTTTCAGAAGCTGCTGCAGGAGGACGTAAAGGTAGATCAACAATTGATCACTTATTTGTTTGGGAGGCAATTAATGACTATTACAAATACATTAAGTGTAATATTACGTTTACATTTCTTGATTTAGAGAAGGCATTTGACAAACTTTTTCTAAAGTCATGCTTACTGGACTTATTTAAAAGTGGAATAAATGGTAAATGCTTGAGGAGCATTTATGAACTTAACAAGAAAGGTTTTATACAAATTGAGACCCCATGTGGGATGACAAAGGAGGTTGAAATTGATGAGAACCTGAAACAAGGAACAATATTGGCAGCCCCAATCTGTGCCAATCACATTGACAAAGGCATGCAGCCAATAATAACAAAAAAATTAGGAATACGTTTTGGAAACATGATAATTCCTCCGTTATTGTATCAGGATGATATATTACTAGCATCAATTTCAATTGAAAAAATGCAAGAAATGCTTAATATTGCAGAAGAATTTCAAAACAAAAACTTGTTAAACTTTAATTTGGAGAAAAGTGAAATTTTGCACATGCATTTTGATAGAACAAAACATAACAGTACTGAAATAAAATTGAAATTAAATAATGAAATAATCAAAGAGGTTGAAACGTATAAGTATTTAGGGGACTTAAAAGATAATAAAAATTCGTTAGACAAAACCATTAGCAACAGACGAAACTCTGCAAAAGCAGTAACTAATGAAATTAAATTCTTAGTAAATCAAATGCCATTTAAGGAGAAAAGTTTGGAGATAAGCATACGACTCATAGAATGCTTATTAATACCAAAAATACTGTACGCGTGTGAAACGTGGTCAAAAATTTCTAAAAAACAACTTAAACAACTTGAAAACATACAAAAGGACGCTTTAACTATAATCAATGGTCTCCCAATTTCAACACCATACCAAGGCATATTATATGAATGTGGCCTCAAACCAATGGAATATAGAATAAAGGAAAAAAGGCTTACATATCTGCATAAAATACTAAATATGAAAGAAACAAGACTTGTGAAACAAGTGTACGAAGAACAAAAACGACTAAACTTTGTAGATTGCTGGTATAATCAAATTATGGAAGATTTAAAAAACCTTAACATTGATCTAACGGAAGAACAAATTTGCAACTTGACAACCAAAGGGTGGAAAAAATTAATAAACCAAAAAATAATTACATCCATTGAAAATGATATGAGTCAAAATAATAAAACAAAAATGAGATTTATCAAAAAAACTTCATTTGGTCTAAAACGGTATATTAAACACAACGAAGGTGCAAAACTACTAAAACTAAAATTAAACATGACTGAATTAAAGACAAACTACAAAGGAAAACATGAAAGCGCTTTATGCAGAAGGTGTGGAGAACATGAGGAATATTTAGAGCACCTGTGGGAATGCTCCTATTTCCAAAACAACGATTTACCAAGAATATGTAGCATACAGGGAAATAATCCAAAATTACTAAGTAACATAAACAAATGTGTGGAACAATTTTGCTTTCTGAACTAAAGCAAGACCAGTCAAAAACCCGTGTTACTACTCTCACTGCACTTGTGCAAAGTAGTCTTAAAGTAGTAATTGCTCCGAAATGGAGAAGAGGTACATATATTATTATTATATTATTATATGAAGCAGCTTATATCCGAGCCTACTCGTGAGACGACGGATACCTCAACTATAATAGATCACATCGCTGTCAGTAACCCCTCGAATGTGGTAGAATCCGGTGTAATTAAATCAGGGGCGGATCCAGGGGGGTGCAACGGGTGCGCAAGCACCTGTCAAAGTTGCGAGGAAATCATTTACTTTGGGAAAGGCAAACTTCAAACAATCTTCTGTTGTAAAATATTAGTGAGATATCACTTGTTAAAATCGTTGAATGATGAATTGCCATGAAATCACCGTATCCTCGTTTCTTAGTTCGCCCCCCCCTACCCCTCGAGCCCCATTCATCGACGATAAATTTATCGGAGGGCATCCTCCCGCAGCTTTGATCATCGCAAAGAAAGAGTCTTTATCCATAAGGGGAATCTCCTCGTTTCCATGCCCAAATTCTCTTGCAGAGGCAGGCAGGCACAGTGCAACTCGCGTAAGGAAGGCGCCTTGGTGCAAACCAATCAGAGAGCTGCATGAGGGTTGCTTGAAATTGGCGGGAGCACCCGTAGTTTGAAACTGAGGGGTGCAAGCCAATAGGAAAAAACCTTGAGGGGTGCAAGCCAATAGGGGAACGTCTGATAGAAATGACTAGACCATTAGCCAATCACCAAATGAAGAACAAACTGCTTACGAAACAGAATGCCGCGCAAAAACATGGCGGCCATGTCGACGACGCGAGAAAGGCTATCCCTTCTACGAGGGAAAGAAGTTTCGATTTGGAAGACTTAGGATATATCAATGGATCCAAGAATGTTTCGAAGCTTCAGTAGATACCAGAAGTTATAAAGGAAAAGCTCAGCGACTGTGAGGCAATCTCGGTAGGCCCTTCATTTTTGTGTATGCGGTGCTGCTAGTGGCTAGGCCTAGGCCCTGTTATTTTACCATGAACTAAATCAATATTTACCAATACGACTTGGGCAAAACTTTTGATTTATGTTTGCTTTGGAAACAATAAATAGGTAGTAATCAAAATAAGTTAGAAATTGTTAGCTGTTGCTGCGAGTTGTTGTTGGCCTGTTGGGTAGGGTTTATCATATTTGTATGGAATATTGGACAAAAGGGGCTTTGTAGCAGTAAATTGTCTTACGAATAATGGCTGTAATCACGAATTCCCAAACATATTTGGTTTGAATAAACTTGTTTTTTCCCTTTTGTGATGTGAAGAATGCACCATTCATTACCATATTTGAACGAAATCCAACACCCTTCTTCAAATGAGACATGTTTTTGATTACAAAGTCCACTTTGTAATCTAAGAAGGGGCTTCGATGTCAGTCAGTCAGTCAGAAAGAAAGAAAGTAAGAAAGAAAGAAAGAAAGAAAGTAAGTAACCCACTTCCGTCACGCTCGTTAAAGCGATTGATTAACGTTTTATCTCTGCTAATTGGCACTGAAATAAAGAAAGCGCACATAAAGCGCACTCAAGACAGAAGTTTCCCGCGATCCTATAGCAACATTTGACGTCGGCTTATTTCATGTTAGACAGATTTGACACCATAAGATGGATAAATTACCATGATGTTTACCCTGGTTCATCGTGAAAGCGCTTTGGAGTTTGCCATATGTTACCCTGGGTACCAGAGCCTAAAAATTTAAAAATATAAAAAGAAAAAAAATGAGAAGAAAAAGGAGTTCCTTTTTCTTCTCATTTTTTATTTTTTATTTTTTTTTTTATTTTTAAATTTTTAGGCTCTGGTACCCAGGGTAGCCATATGTCCATGTCCAACAGTAGTTTTTGCAGTTTGTCCTAAACCTTCATTGAAACAAACAGTTCACACTGTCCGTTTTCTGAAAAGTCTTCTAGAAATTGTTATTGATTTTCTAAATGAGAATTCAAACTTTCAAGCAAAATATAGGGCGTGGTCACATTTTAAGCCAAAGTAAAGGGCGTGGCCCCAAAAATTTTCCCGGGGGCTACGCCCCCGGACCCCCATTCTGCCTCCCTTCAGCACCCATCAGATTTGGACCTGGATCCGCCCCTGATTAAATGTTCTATTAGTGATCACAATTTGGTATATGTGACGCGAAAATTTCGAGGTTCCGTCAAAGCTAAACACAAGAAGATCAGATCGAGGCAAATGAAAAATTTTGACAAGGATCTTTTTCTCCAAGACCTTGCGTCGTACGACTGGCTAAGTGTAGTGAATAATGCTGATAGTGTTGACGATGCAGTCAATAAATGGTCTGAACTGGTTTCTCTCGTAATCGAAAAGCATGCGCCAATCAGAGAACGAAGGGTAACGCAACGCTTTTCTCCTTGGATTACTCCATCCCTGAAACAGCTCTTCAGAACGAGAGATAAACTTAAGGTTAAGGCAGTAAAAATCAAATCTGAGATACTAATGAGCGCATACAAGCAAGTCCGTTGTAAAGCTAACAATTTGAATCGCAGAATGAAAAGGGAATATTTTTCCAATAAGCTAGAATCCTGTGAGGGGGACATAAAGGAAACTTGGAAAACTGTTAATCAGCTGATAAATAAGAGGTCTAAAACCAGTAACATCCTCTCTATTAAAGAGGACGAGAAAGTGATTTCAAATCCGGAAGATATAGCGGAAACCATGAATCACTTTTTTTGCAACATTGGAAAAGATCTCAGTGACAAGATACCGGCTACAAAAAATCCTCTTCTTGATGGAGATTTTGGTGATAAAATTGTTTCATCTTCGTTTTCGTTCTCCCCCCTCGACAAGGCGAAAGTTTTCAAAGCTTTTTCGAAAATCAAAACATCCAATGGGTTTGGTACTGATATGATCTCCAGCTTTTTCTTAAAAACTGGCATTGAAATTTTGGCGCCCTCCCTTGTACTGCTGTTCAACTGGTCCCTGTCTGTTGGACGCTTTCCTGACAAATGGAAGACTGCACGAGTTGCGCCTATCTTCAAACAAGGGTCCACTGATAATAAGTCTAATTATAGACCGATTTTAGTACTCCCCGTCGTTTCACGTCTGTTTGAAAAATTTGTCTTTGACCAGTTGTATTCCTATTTCAACGACAACAAACTAATATTTTCGGATCAGTCAGGTTTTCGATCACTCTATTCAACCCTTACGAGTCTGCTCAGGTGCACGAATGATTGGTACCTTAATATCGATAAGGGTTTATATACGGCAGCTGTCTATATTGATCTCAAGAAAGCCTTCGACACAGTAGATCACGAGATTCTATTGAGTAAACTCAAATTCTATGGTGTTAAAGGGAAGGAATTTAAATGGTTTCATTCCTACCTTGCCGACAGGAGGCAATTTTGTAGGGTTAACGGACAAATATCTAGAACCGAGCCTATAAATTGCGGAGTTCCTCAGGGATCCCGTCTTGGGCCCCTCATCTTTTTGGTCTACATTAATGATTTACCAAAATGCTTGAAGCATTCCCATGTATCTATGTATGCCGATGATCCTAGTATCTATTTTGCATCTAATTCCGTTTCTGAGATCAATGACGCTATTAACACTGATTTAGCTGCTTTGAAATTGTGGCTACAAGGAAACAAGCTATCATTAAATGTTGCAAAAACTGAAGGCATGATTATCGGACTCCCAGGTAAACTGAAAAAACTTACTTCACCTGGCTCAGCTAAACCACAGTACTAAATACCTAGGAGTTCAAGTAGATCAGCAATTAAAATGGTCTTCCCAATTGGCCTCATTGACAAGTAAGATTTCTAGAGGTATTGGCATATTAAGATACTCTAAAAGGTACGTGCCTGCATCCACTGTTAAACAGATGTACAAAAGCCTCGTGGAACCTTACTTTAGATATTGCTGCCCTGTTTGGGGGAATGTTGGTGAGACCTCTCTTAATAAACTCCAAAAGCTACAAAACCGTGCTGCCAGAATAGTTACCGGCAGTCGATATGACCAGTCAGCCTTGCCACTCTTTCGTGCCCTAGGATGGCCCACGGTTAGGGAATTGATTGATCTTGAAACACTAAAAATGGTTTTCAAGTCCCTAAACGGTGATGCGCCGTCCTATATGAGCGACATGTTCAATAGAGTGAACGAAACAACCTCTCGCGTACTGAGGAATTCTAATATAAACCTTAGGACTCCAATGTTAAGAACATCAGCTGGTCAGAGATGTTTTTCATTCAGAGGGGCCAGTCTCTGGAATGGGTTGAATGATGAATTAAAAGGAGCACCTACTCTAAAGAAATTCCGGGAAGGGTTGATGAAATCCCACAAAGCATAAGTTGAGATGCTTTATGCAATGAACTCTTTTATTTTTACTTTTATTGATATTATTCTAATCAGATTGTAATCTTAGTTTAGTTTTAGTATTTTTATTGCATGGCCCCCTGTAAATCAGTTTTTCTCTAACTGAGGGGCTACCATGCCTAAAAAATTGAAAATGAAAAATAAATGAAATGAAAAATGAAATTGAATCAAATAAATAAAATGCGCGAGGCAGATGTTTAGACATGTCTTTCTTCTTGCGATACATGCTCATGTTCGCTCTTGAAAACAACTTCTGGAATGCAGAAGGAGCGCACGAGCTACCTGGGTTTGAGAGAAACTTTGTCGACCTTGTTTGTTTTGAATTATTGGTTAACCCTATTTTGGTTGGGGGGCAAATTTGCCCCCCCCCCTAGTAGACTTTTTGTTATAACTCTGTCAGGATAGCAATTATGGCCCGGAAACTCTTTGACTTTTTCTAATACTTATTATGCAATGACTCAAGAAGTTTCATAAAAATATTTTGACAAATGAGGGGGAGGGAGACACTTTTCCGGAACTGACTCTGTCGAAATCGCCAATTCTCAAATATTAATTTTCGCGAAAAAAGTAGCAAAATTGCAAAATTTTGCAAAGATATTTGCAGGGTAGTGCTATTTGATGTATTCTATCATAATTTAAATGTTTGGATGGAAATTGTGCTCCAAAAAAAATTTTATCGCATTTTTCCTGATATTGACCGATTTTGCCACTTTTCTTGACCACACAAAGAAAAATGCTGACGCACGCAATAATGACGGCTAAGTCTAGGTTAATTTTTATATTTTCGTAAAGTACATGCCTGGGGCTATTAGTACACCAAATCTGGTTGCCCTATCTATTTCCAGTCAAGAGTGAGGTGGGGGGGGGGGCTTTTTTGCCCCCCCCCCAACCAAAATAGGACGTGTCAGATAGCCCAACCACTATAGGGTTAAGGGAATTTCCTTTGTCTGCGATCGCTAATCGCTTTGAATTGAAGTGTCAACAAAAGCAACTCATGCTATTGTCTTCCAAAATCTGTCCTTGTTGCACTGGGTGAGTCAGAAAATGTATCCACTCCTTCAAAAATGGTAATATATTACCATAAAACCAATTTGAAATTGTGAAACTCTGTTGTCTGACTGGAAATTAAACTTACTTTTGAGGGTTTATCCATAATTCACAATCGATCATCTTTACCTCAAAAGACCAATAGACCTTTTAGCTATTCTGCCGAAAGAATCTGAATTGATCAATTTTATGATACATTTTGCAGAATTTTCGAATGTGCATAAAAGAGAAAGAATCTCTAACACCAATCAATCAAACCATAACCATTCGTATAGCTATTTTTAAATTAGAAATATTGCTCGATCCAGACTCTTTTGTAGAATAACTAAAAGGTCTATGTATTCCCGAAAACTAGCATTCGTTGAATTTTGCCTGAAACTATAAATGATTGGCTCGATATGATCCATGCTTCAACGATTAAAATACCAAAATAATGGCTGTTGTCACACTAGACGTTTTACCTCGTTTTATCACAGGTGGCGGAGAATGGTTCAGTATTTCTTGCCAGTTAAATGTGTCTGATTTCTCTGTGAATCTGATCCACTGCTATCTACTTTAGCTAGGCCAATATGCGAACGACTGTTTAGTGTTGTTGCTGTTGTCTCAGAAATAACAGCAACACTAAACAGTCGTTCGCATATTGGCCTAACTAAAGAAAATAGCAGTGGATCAGATTCCCAGAGAAATCAGACACGAAAGGTTTGTTTTTACTAATTTTAAAACTGAACAATTCCATTATAAAAATACTGAACCATTCTCCGCCGCCACCTGTGGTTTTATACCTTCAAAACATTCATAAAAATTGATTAACTACGCTGCGATATGTGACCGTATTTTGCTTTCACATGCAACGCTGTTACAGCGCTTTCATCCTGGATGTTAATTCCATAAGAAAATTATCAGATGCAAAGCAACAGGCAAAACAATGTCCCGACCAGACCTATATTTTATACTTAATCTCCCTGGTCCTGACCTATATTTTAGCCACAATCAGAGAATGAACCAATCGCAGCCTTGCGTAGCTGTCACATGATACATTACATCACTGTGTGACCGGTCGTCATTATACCGTTATATTGCCGTGCTTTGTGGCCCCGGGGAGGGAGGGGGGGGGGTACTTGACTTAAATTTGTACTGGGGTGTGCCCACGAAAAAAATTTTCTTTACCCTGCTCCAGAATGTTTCGTTCAAAATGATAACCTGTACTAGTAAAACTTTTGTGAAAAGTATACTCAAAAACATGAAATTTGACCGAAAAACGACCCGATCTAGCAGAATATTCTCCTTGACATATTTTGACAACCTGCTCTAGAAAAATTGCCTCATTTTGATACCCTGTGCTAGAAAAAATTGGTGAAAACGATACCCTTAAAAACGGCACATCCCCGTCGGACAAATATACTAAGTACCCCCCCCCGGGTTTCTGGCGAAAAAAATAAATTGCAAGAAAATGAAGCAATTCACATTGCAACGGGAAAATACAATAGTGTGACCATAGGGGGCGCCGAAGTGCTGCGGTCTCTGAGTGTGACTGCAGCCAATATCTTTTAAGGTCAACGATTGCTTTCTAATGATACTGTAAAGTGATTTAAGCTTTCCCATCAATGTTGCATTTTTTCAGAAACACTAAGAAGACCCCCGAGAAGACCAAGGAGTCCAAAAATTTCGAGTTTCATTTCGTTGAAACCTTTTTAAAATATGCTCATACAAACCTTCACAACGCAAACCGAACTTTCCCTCTGGACACGGTCGACCACATTGATAACCAGGGCATTCGCAGGTATCTCGACATACAACACTTTCGTCACAAGGATTCTTGTTTCTGCAGTTTTCACCGAGCTGTAATCAATCAAAGAATCAATTGAATCATAAGAAGTGAATCATTAATCACAAAAACGCATCAAGAATCACATCAAGGAACGAATTACTCCAAGAGCTGAATATCCCCAATAGACGATTGCGCTAAAGATGGCGACGAGGAACTTTTTACCAAGATGCATTGCGTTCGAATTATGAATCTTTAGCAATTCTATAGGAGTTCAATTGAAGAGCGCAATTCATGTTGGTAGAAATTTCCTAGCCGCCATCTTTAACGCAATCCTCTATTGCCAAGTGAGTCATTGTAAAGTACCAACGTTTAACAGGCGAATAAGAACCATGTAGACAGAGAAATTTCTCAAACGACATAAGCAAAACATTCGTGGACTTTTCCCAAGGAAAATTCGGTCGCTTTACCTACATTTTGGTGACTAAAAACGATAAATTTACAATGTATTTTGCACGTTTCATACTTGAGAAATGTCATGCATTTATGGTTTGTGCATTAAGCTTTCAATGAGTTGCTCGTCAGAATTTGCACAAGTGAATATTGTTGAGGAAGATGGAAATGATTGCTAAGATGGGATTACTTTCAGTTTCTGTAAACGGATGTTTATAGAAATGAAGATTTATATCAAGCTATATCACGTTGTTATCTAAAATTTGAAAACGATCTATTTTCCAGTGCTCTTGACGTCCTTTTTTCGAAATTTCCCATGAAAAATAAATAGTAGATTCTTCAAAATAGGGGCGTTTTGCAACGATCTAAAGGGCGTGGTCACAGAAAATTTTTCCGGGGGCAGGCCCCTGGACCCCCAGTTTTCCTCCTTCCTTGCGCATCTAGCTTCAGCCTCACCTCCAACACCAATCACGACATAAGGATCTGCCTGACCTTTGATTTTATGCTTGACTTCTACTAAATCGGCCAAGGAGATTTAAAATAGACTCGGAGACATTTTCTATTTTCATTTATAAGAGCCATTTCTTGAAGCAAGCAAAGGTACCTGGGTTTGATTAAAGCTTTTGTGGCTTGCTTTGTTTTTGCTTATGATTTGACAATCATATTGTAACATTATCTTTCCTGGTCGTCCATGTTGCCATTTCATCAATTTTTGTAAGTCGCAAAATTGATGAAATGGCAACGAGGACATGTGATATCGATTATACTCACCAGTGGGTCAGCGTAGTCTGTAGACTGGAATGTCCATCCTAATCTAGTATCCAATTGCACGTCATCTCTCAAATCCACGCTTGTTTTATTGTTCAGTTCACAAGTTTGATCCCCTTGCTCTTCTCTGTTGATTGATTTGCATTGGCTGTTGATCATACAATCAAAGCGACATTCACGCTCACTTTTAAAGAGTAATGTCGCAATGACTGATCCTTGCAGAGCAGCATTAGGTTTGATAATACTGAAATTGGCGAAGTGTTTACATGGTAAGCGTAGAATTTCAGCACTGACTGTCGAAATTGTGCCCAAGAAAACACTATAAAGAGAGGAGATAAAGAGAATTTATGATACTATTACAGTTCACATCAACTTTTAAAAAGCAACGTCACAATGACTGATCCTTGCAGAGCAGCATTAGGTTTGATAATACTGAAATTTGCGAAGTGTTTACATGGTAAGCGTAAAATTTCAGCACTGACTGTCGAAATTGTGCCCAAGAAAACACTATAAAGAGAGGAGATAAAGAGAATTTATGATACTATTGCGGTTCACATCAACTTTTAAAAAGCAACACCACCATGACTGATCCTTGCAGAGCAGCATTAGGTTTGATAATACTGAAATTTGCGAAGTGTTTACATGGTAAGCGTAGAATTTCAGCACTGACTGTCGAAATTGTGCCCAAGAAAACACTATAAAGAGAGGAGATAAAGAGAATTTATGATACTATTACAGTTCACATCAACTTTTAAAAAGCAACGTCACAATGACTGATCCTTGTAGAGCAGAATTAGGTTTAAAAATACTGAAGTTAGCGAAAAGTTTGCATGGTAGGCGCAGAATTTCAGCACTTATTGTCGAAATTGTGGACTTGAAAGCACTGGAAAAGAGAGTAGATAAGGAGAGTTCAGGATCAAAATCTGATATCATCGCAGCTCTTTTTTGCTTTTAAATGGCAATGTCGCAGAGACTGATCCTTTTATAGAGCAGTATTAGGTTTGTTTAAGTTGAATTTAGTGAAATATTTATATGGTAGGTGCATAACTCTAGAATTGATTGTCAAAGTTACAGAAGTCGTAAAAAGGGGAAAAAGAGATCAATATTAAATCTAACATGATATCACATTTGGCATTCGCTTTTAAACAACAATGTCACAATGACTGATCCTTGTAGAGAAGCATTATGCTTAATAATGCTAAAATTTGAAATTGAAAAATGGAGGGCGTAGAATGTTATTATGGACCGTTTGAAGCATCAGCACGGATATAATCGAGAATAACGAAATTGAAAGAAATGCTCTAAAGGAGCTTTTGCAACTGGCATGCCTTGCACGTGCTGTCTCTTCTTTGTCGGCCATGTTAGTAGACCAATCAAGTGGTAAACAAAAATACTGCAAGAGAGTGTGATCACAAAGCATACCAGTTGCAAAGGTTTCTCAAAACTTCTCAAAGCTTCTCAATTTAACTTTTAGCAAATTTGACCAACAATTTGAGACTTGTTTTCGAAGATTGTGCACGGTGGGAAATTTTCATGAGATGGCTTAGTATTACATGAGAAAGATAAGACCGTTGTTTACGAGGATGGGTACACTATGAGAATCTTTTTTTGTACTCACTATGAATTTTTCACAAAACAAGCCAAGACACTACGTATGAACTACTTTACTACTTTTTTTATATATATATTCCATCTAAAAATTTACATGACAGATTACTACCACACTACACTACCACACTACCACACTACACTACTTAATCTACTTTACAACACTACGACTACGATACTAAGAGGAGCAAAATAAAATGTCAACCCCGAGGCCTTAAAAAAACTGAAAAACTACATTTGTATAAACTAGACTTAACTACAAACAAAACAAAAAAGAAAAGAAAAAACAAAGACTTGCAAACAACAAACAAACAAACAAAAACAAAAACAAAAGACAAAAGACAAAAAATATAGCAATAATTTTGCAAAGAAAACGAGCGTACTTTACTACTCTACAAGGTTGATGCCACGGAGAGCAGGAGACGATGACAACTCTGTAGGGGTCATTAACAGAAAGACGTGTAGCTAATCTGCAATTAAATATACGGCTAAGAAAAATACTTAAAACGATTTTTACTGATAAATGCTAAAGATTTGTCACTTTGTATGTTGAGCTGACGTTTGACTAACAGGTCTTTTCGACAAAGTGGGTGATCTAAGGATTCAGTCTCGGATTGGATGGATTTGTGCCCAGTGTGCCTAACTTGATCATCCTTCCACTCATCGAAAGAACCAATCAAAATTTAAGTTTGCAAATCAAAATTCCTAACGTGAATTCAACCACAAGGGACTCGTTAACAAATGAAAATATTTTGTTTTTACTGGTGCTTGTTTGCTACACATGACCGTTTTCTTCCGACAGCTGATAAAATACAATTTATAAACAAATTCTAACATTGATAAAATATTCTCATTTTTGCTTGGAAAGTCATAAATATTATATGGTAAGCCCTTACTGATCCAAATATTATTATTTTTGCTTGCAAAATCTTAAATTATTTAAGGTAAGTTCTGGCTTTATCAAAATATTGTTTGTCTTGTAGGCAAAAATCATAATTGCTTCAAAGCCGCCTACTTAGAAGATTCAAAAACAAGTTTTCAAAATGATCAAATATTATGATTTTGAAAGAATGTCTTACAGCTTTTTTAATATGTTTCTTAATCATGTTTTTAGTTTGTATTGGAAACGAACGATTTTGTTGCCGTTTTATCTCATGGTATCGAGTCTTCATTAGCTGCATCTGTCAATCAAAAATATGCCGTAAATCAACTAAGGAGGCTGTTTGCTATTTTGATCGATATCAAAAACTGGAGAAAAGGAGGATTTAGTGAAAACAGGCAGTTCTATCGGGTGAGTTAGAAAAAAGGATCCCCGCTTGGAAGGCCACTGCTCCATGAATATCAAAGCAATAATATTGAAAAATGTCTTGTTTTATTGCCATTATGTTCAATTAGGTTCAGTAATTTATCCGGCCTTAATCGACCATTCCTTCCCGTGGATGTGGGTGATTTTCTGCAGAAAGCCACTTCAAAAAACCCGCAAAAACGAATGAAAACAATGAGCACATTTTCCTTCCTAAAATTGATGACACTCACAGAAATTCACATATTTTGTCCTCTTGGGAGAATGAAATCTCCCTGAATAGGTCATCAATACCAGGGGGGCGGACTTGTTCATCCTCCCAAGAGGATAGTACGTACCAAAGCGTTCACAAGTCATTGCTGTAAGGCCATTGTAAGGCAGAAATATTAGGGAAATTTGTTTCTGATTTTGGGCACCTTTTGAAGGTTTTTTGAAGAGGCTTTCTGGAGAAAATCCCTCATAATTTCAGAATGGAGTAGCCGATTTCAGTCAGGAAAATTTTAAAGTAGATTTGAACATTTCTACCATTAAACTATGTATTTGCGGATATTATTTTCTTGATATCCAGGGTGCCGTGACCTTTCAAACGGGGATTTTTTTTCTGACTCATCCGGTAGAACCCGACGAAAATAATTCAAACATGGGATCCATCTTATCAGTACATGACAGCAAAGAATGCTTCTCGAACGGCTTCTGTAAAATGCGAGTATGCAGGTCCCATAAAATGTGGGTCCCATTCCAGGAGCAAACAAAAAAACTTTTCACGAAGCTTTTCCTTTCTGCTGTATATAAACAATTCTCTGAAGAAATTTTTGTGGCACAAGGGGATCGTTTAGATGCATCCAATCCAAGTTGTATAGTCCCAAGGAACATGTGCTGATTGTGTCTTTGCATTGCAGCTGATTAATATTGATCCCATGATTTTGACTAATTTCTACAGGTTTTAGAACTGCTTCTTTTCATTAAATCTTTGTTTTCTCTATTTTGCAAAGTCAATAAAACGTAAAAAAGTATTGGCGATTTGGCCTAGCTATTTAGCTTCCAAACGACGTTTGAATCACTCGTTTAGGCCAATGACTCTATCTTGTGCACAGACTTTCTTGGTTCATTTATTTTCTGGGCCACAACACCCGGTATCCTTAATCGTTTGATAAGTACCTAAGGACCTGTTCATATGGAGACGAGCAAGCCCGCGTACCGGGCTGGAGGTTTTTGCCGATATCCACGGGGGGGGGGGGGGTTCTTGGCCAAATTTTAGGTAGAGGTCTGCCGCGAACATATTCAAAATGGTACCGTTGGCTAGACTAAATTTTACGAAAATGGTACCCTTGGCTAGACCAATTTCACCATTCTCTGGACCAGTTTTTACGAAAATGGTACCCTTGGCTAGACCAATTTTGACGATCTCCTGGACGAATATTGTCAAATTTGTACCAAACAAGATATCATGACCCTTCGCTAGACCAATAGTGTCAAAAATGATACCTTTGGCTAGACCGTTGTAGGCCAAAAATTGCAAAAAAAGTATACCCTTTGGCTAGACTAGAAGTCCGAAAAAGTATACCCTTGCTCGCCGCACATCCCCAGGTACCTTTTCTATGAAAGAACCCCCTTCCCGTGCCGATATCTTACCTTATCCTTGTTTCCCATTCAAAGTTAATTGTCTGTTCATATGAGCAGGCTGGCTTGCCCGGTAGGCGAGGTCTCACTCAAGTACTGCCGGGATCCCGCTTGGCGTAGCCTGCGTGCAGACTCTACTAATTCAGGGAATCAGTAGAGTCTGCACGCAGGCTAGCTTGGCGGGATCAAAATTTTCCCTTATGAGCACTCCAGCCACCTGCCGATACGAAAACGTCTCTACTGTGCATGTGCGGGCATGCTAAACCATCCCACCAACGATGTCATGTGGCAAATTCCAGGCCAGTAGGCGGGATGGATTTTGACATATGAACAGAATGTGAAATCACCTGACTTAGCGGACCAGCCTGGTAGGCGGGCTGGCTCGCTTCCCATTTGAACAGGTCATAAAACCCCTTATTGCTTGCAACAGAAGACATCTAGCTCTAGAACTAGCTACACAATCTCAGAATACTTCTTAGAACTGATTTGTCACCCAGCAACAACAGCAACAGTGAGATTGACGGACTAGTGCAGCTAAGCTAGTCTATAAGCCAGCTCCACACGTTTCAGGGCATCTTTTGCAGCTTTCTTTGTTTTGAAGGTGAAATTGGTGAAGGTAAAGTTGCATTATCGCCAAGCGCTGGAATCGCAGAAGCAGAGAAGATCTAATCGAGTCCGCGATCCCTTGTCATGAGCATAGGTTCCAAATCTGTAACTCAGTGTTAAAAGATGGGTGTAAAATTCAATGATCTATTTCTTCTGATTGAATGGCTTGAAAGAAATTTTAGATACTTATCTATAATTCTCAAAATATGAAGAATTCTTGAAAATTCTCTGTAATTCTTGGGAATTTTTGTCATGACAATGTGCATGGCCTGTTCCTTATGCCCAGAGAATCTTACGAATTGTTGCAGCAAATTTGTTCCATATGCATTGAATTAGTTGAAACAGAGGTTTAAAATGACAAAACAAATGCTTTCTATTTGGTAAACCAGTCTGGAAGATAAATGTAAGGAATCTTGTTTTGATCTTATTCCTAATTAAAGGCTTAGCTTAGCTTAATGCATAACTTTCTGAAAATACCTTCAAATATTTTTGAATTTTATCAACACAATTTTCTCACTTTTCAATTTTCTCACAATTGGATTTGAAACTGCATAATCAATGTTCAAGCTTCTTTTTTAGTATATCTGCTTTCTTTTTCATTTTAATTTTCAGTCTTCTCTTAGCATAGCTTCTGCATTATTAGTTCTATCTAGCAAATTTTGTACAAACAGCTTTTAGCTATTCTGAGTTAGGAGGCATTACCGTTGGACTTTGCAGAAATCTTGGATATTTTTCGAAATCACAGCGTATCTTACATTTCAACTCATTTGAGGATGTGACGTCATCAAATTTCTAAATCATAAACCAGATGAGTGAGAGACTTTTGCTTGATTGATACCATATTGTAGGCATTCATGAATTATGGTTTTTTTCGAAATTATTTCATGTTGCCTCAAACAGTTTAGAAATTACGATAGTTTTAAGTTTTTTTGAAAATTTTTCTTTAATTCCAATTGCAAACTAGGTATCACGTAAATGAATTTAGCGACAGCAACTTGATTCCAGCGGTTATGAAAACTGAAAATTTAAGTGTGAAGGTGCTTTGGAAAATGCCCATGATATCAAATCATGGATAGGCCTTTTTCCAAAACCTCTGGTTTTAGGTTCATTCTTAATTTTGACCATATTAAACTCGTATCGCCGGCGTTTGGTGGACGATTTTTAAATGCAAACCTGCTATTAACTTGGGGATTAATAAATTTAGCTGTGGAAGCAAAAAATAGTTCCGGTATCTTATCGTCTTGTTCCTTTGTCTAGTCAAAAGGAGAAACTTTTCTAAGTGAGACACCCCGTATAGGCAAACAAGTGAATAGGGGGGACCGGGGACAATTGCAACAAGGGGCAATAGTAACACTGACTCTCACGCCTTGCAGAAAAGTGCAAAATATCTTATTTTTGCACAGAACATGCTCATTCTAAACCCTCTTCACACGACTTGAGATACAGGATTATTCAGCCAAGTTTGCAAGATTTCCGGAGGAAAAACATATTTTTGAGTACGAAAGTAAATACGTGCTTTCCTGTAAATGTGTGTCTGAAAGATTTTGCTCTTGCGTAAAAATTTTCCTTTTCACACCACAGACATGGCATCTATTTAGGATAAAACCTAGGCATCTATTTAGGATAAAAACTACGTTAAAACCTTATGAGATGTGAAAATGGAAAATAATGATAGCTGACGGGTAGCTGACCAGGTCAGGGGCAATTGTAACACGCTGCTACAATTGCCCTGGTGTAAGCTGTCCGATGCTTTGGTTTTAACTCATTTTATAATCTGGTCGAACAGTGTGCATCTATGCAGTATTAAAGAGTCCAGAATTGAAATTTGAAAAAAAAATTATATTGTCAATCGTTTCAATTTTTTTCAGCTGATGCACCCAAATTTAAAGAAATAGAGACCAGGCCTTATCTTTAATTTGTTCTTTGTAAAGCCATGAATAATCTGCCACCTGGTGCTACATTTTGTGTAAGGAAAAAGCAGAGTCGCGCAATAATCATCTGTGATGATTTTAAAGATACGTAACAATTGCTCCAGCCATCTGTCACAATTTTCCCGTGTTATCTGGGCAATTGTAACACTTGACCACTGATTTTGAAACTATCACAGCGTCACAAAAATTGGTTCTATGTGATGGAAACTAATGTCTATTTTATTTCAAGGGATGCAACTACAATACCATTTACCTTCAAGAGCACATTTAATCATTATTTAGACGATATGGCTGATTTTCCAAAAATGTGCGCATGCGTACAGCCAAAATACGCATAATCATGCGTTTAAATTACAAAAAAATTATGCAGTTGGATAGAGGATTAAAAGTAGCATATATTCCTCCGGTTTCATTGTTTCCTGCATTTGCTGTAGATTTTATTAGCATTTATTGAAATTTTGCACAGACATCTCTCAAAAATTGATCGCGTTTATCCCCTGGAGTGAATTTGATTTTTCTGAAAAGTTAATTTTTGATTATAAGAAGGATAAAAACTAAAAGTCAGAAAGTTTAAGCGTTGTAAGTGCACTTGGTAAAAATCCACAAAAGAAAAGCCGCTAGGGGGGGGCTGATTCAGCCCCCCCCCCCAGGCTTGATAGGGTTCAAACAGATGGAAGGGAGACATGGCGGAAGAAGACATAGAATAACTGTAAAGAGATTAGCTCCCTTTCTAGAGGACCCAATGCTCAGGCAAGTCTTAGAGGCTGTTTATATTCAAGAACTGATACCTATGCTAAATTCAAAAGAAGAAGGGGGAAATACACATGTGCCAAGAAGACGCCATACCAACAGTAGGTTCCTCCAGGATTGCGACGTTCCTGATGCTCTAAATGCCATTGATTAATTTTGTCGAACAATCAACAAACTGAAATCAAGTTCGAGCAAAACCGGCGTTTAGTTGCTGATGAGGCTTCAGAAGTGAGGCGGAAGCTTCAACAATATAAGCAATGAAAGTGTGAATGTTTAAAATAAATGGCAAACAATTAAAGAATAAAAATCACGAATCAACTTACAAGGAAACTTGAAGAATTCGAAGCATAATTTCCAATCAGGTGCACATCACCATAAAACTGCTTGATTCTGAAAGAATATCTGAAAACTGCGGCTAATACACAGAATTTTTGATTGTATACACTAATTATTGATAACAAAAAGTTTTTTATACTAATGCAAATGTCAACAAAACTATCACATGCTGCTTATTTTGAAAATCAATAACGAATCCATCATTGCAGGTGAAATCAAGTACATTCACTAGCTATCTTTGATTTACAATCATGGCCGTTTACCCAAAAACTACATGAATTTTTAACCGAAATGTAAGTTCCATATTTTTGAAAAAGAGAAGGTAAACCATGGGTAGTTAGACACTGCTGGTGTGCTTCTATGGAGGAGCGCTGGATAATATTTATCTGCGGGGGAAATTTTTTATGGTACTGCGGAGGAGATGTCGAAATAATGAAAATATTAAACTAATACTGAACTATTAAAACTATTAATTATTCTTCTCTCTCCTTCTCTCTTTGCTTCCGATATCTCCTCCGCAGTACTATAAAAAATTTCCCCCGCAGATACATATTATCCAGCGCTCCTCCATAGAAGCACACTAGCAGTGTCTAACTACCCATGGGTAAACTAACTAACGTAAAAAGCCGTTTTGGTACCTTGTAAACGTACCTTCCAGAAATCTTGTTAATTGAAGATCATGAGGAATCAATTTCTAAACCCCAGGAAATAGCGGACACCACACGATTAAATTGTTCTGCAGTGTTTTGCCTTTGTGATTTCAACTGAAAGTGCCCCAAGATTGTCAAGTCTTTCTTGGCTTATTGTTGATCTCAAATCACGGGCGGTAGGAAACTCTGAATTTAGAAGAAGCTTTATGGTTGATACATCGAGTTATTCCTATCCTAATGTATCATTCCATTCGTGATATATCGACCTGTTTTCCTTGTGGCGTCTACCTCTCCTTGCGAAGGCGCCATTCTAATCCGATTGACATGACCTCAAAGGCCCTTGAGTAATCATGCCCCTCAAGTGTGGTAAAATGAAACGGATCGGATTAAAATGGCGCCTTCGCAGGAGAGGTAGACACATTTTCATTTTTTTTCATTTTAAATTATTTATACACAAAAACCCTTCAGCTAACAAACGCAATACTTAAATAAGAAAATAAATATCCTAATTACATTAATATAGTCTATATACAGTTAAAGCAAAATTATGTACAGTAATCTATGTAGTAGCAGCTGCTCTTCCAGGGCGTCGTGTTTTAGTTTGTGTTCAGCTCATATAATAACTTTTCAATTGTTTTTTGAATCTACTAAGTGTAGGGAGCTCTCTGATATTGACGGGTATATTGTTCCAAGCTTTCAGAGCCGAATAGTGAAAGCCTTTCTTGACATATTCAAGATTATTTCTTGGGATTTGTAGGTCCCTGCAATTCCTTGTTCTGTAGTTGGAATGCTGGGTCCTATGATGGTATTTACCCCAAAGGCTTTCGGGACATTGCCTGTTGATTATTTTATATGTCATAACTGATCGATCAAAGTTTATTAGTTGTTCAACTGTCAACCAATTATGAGACCAATTGTCTTTTAGTCTGGCCTTATCAATAATCGAATGGGCTCTGTCCTGCAGACGTTGGAGGGTATTCAATTTTGATTTAGGAAGACTCCCCCAAATAACATTGGCGTATCGCAGATGGCTTTCTACAAGTGCACGGTACACATGCTCCAGCTGGGATTGGGAAATGAGATTTTTCAATTTTTTTAGTGACTTAAGACCGCCACTAATCTTCCCTTTCACTTTGTTGAATTGTTCATCCCAGTTTAGCCCTTCATCCACAATAACCCCTAGTGATTTAGTCTTCACCACACGCTTAATTTCTGAATTGTTAAGATTCAGTGGTTCTGAGATTTCAACCTTATTTGTCCTCCGTGGATGGCCAATGATCATGTATTCAGTTCACACAAAGGAAAACAAGTCGATATATCACGAATGGAATGATATACTAGGATAGGAACAAGTCGATGTATCAATAAAGCTTTTTCTAAATTCAGAGTTTCCTACCGCCCGTGTTTAGCCTAAGCACATTCGATAATTTGACACGCAGCGCCATGCAGAGAGGACGGGTTGTGCAGCCCCTTTAAAATGCACGAATGACTTATATTTGAATATTGATAAAGGTAAATGCACTTCTGTTGTTTACATAGACCCCAAGAAAGCACTTGACACAGTTAAAGGAGAAGAACTTCACTGATTTCGCTAGTGTCTCACCGATAGACTACATTGCTTTGAGGTAAATAGGCAAACCCTGCTACTGAGAGTATATAACTTATGGTGTACCACAAGGGTCATGTCTTGGACCATTTCTCTTCCTTGTCTATACTAATAACCTTCCTAGTTGATTTCCCCAGGCCGTCGTGTCTTGAGAATTTAAGTTGTGATATATGCAATAGGACGAATCACTCATTTTCCACCAACCAAGTTTAAAAGGTGTTATTTCTGCAGCTTTATCAACATCTCAGATTTTTTGACGATTTTAGTTCCCCAGATCGCTATGTCTTGAATATTTAAGTTGTTATACATGCAAGATGACGAATCACCCGTTGTCCACCAACCAAGGCAGTGTGTATCAAAAATTGTAAATGTCAAGAATTCCATGCCATTGAGCTCACTAAGACCATCTCCAGCATTGCCTGAATAGCCACCAACTGTAAGGGGATATTCATCAGCACGTGCTCCAATTTTGAACAACTCATATTGGGCCCAAAAATGGCGGGAAGTCTCGTCTACGAGGTTGATCCGAAGAATCGCAGATCTGCCACTGCTGGTCAGAAGATGCAAATTATTCAACCCAATCCAATAATATTCCTGAAACGTAGACTCAGATTCGAATGCAATATTTTTGATGAATTTGTTGTCAAGGAAATCGGATTTTCTTTGGACTAAAATCCAGCCTCCATCCAGTGTCATCTCGCAAATAACTTTGAAGTATAAGGCTCCAAACGGTTTGATCAAATGGTACCCACTCTTGTTCGAACCACGTTCACTTTGTGTTTGGCAATCCGTTCTTGTATCTATGATAAACAAACGTAGCAGAGTTCAAGCAGAGTTCAAGCTGTTGTACATGGATGCTTGTTCTTATTATTGTTATTATTATTATTATTATTAAAACAAAACCACCATCAAAAATAACAGAAAAAAGTATATGAAAAACAAAACTGTTAAAAGCAAAACGTTTCGATTATAAAATCTTCATCAGTCTTTTTTTTAAAACAAGATTCCTGAAGCAGATTTGACTAAACTTTGAAAGAAATGGCTGATGTTTTGTGAATGGCTGCGAAAGGGATCAGTCTCGATATTATAATATTATTATTATTATTATTATTATTATTATTATTATTATTATTATTATTTTATAGAGACTAGCCATTTTATCGACATTTACAAAATGGCGACGACATTGGGCCTAACTTACGGAAAATGTTGTACGACTTTACAACAGACAGAGATCTCAAAACTTGGAAAGAAATCACAATTGGTGTTCGTCAGTTGGAATGGGTGCTTTTTAACATTAATTGTAGAAAGCCCGGACTTTGTCCTTAATAGAATTTTACTCACATCTTTTTGAAGATTTGAGCCCTGCACATACTGTTCTGAAATAGTGCCGGTATCATGGGAATCTATCTGCATTTACCTGGAATTAGATAGCACTGATACCCAGGGCATAAACAGCTGTCTTGACATCGATAATTTTTTCCACATGGTTGAGTGTGTTGGCAAATTTGACCAACCTGAAACAAGATTCCAGAATTTTTTCAAATTGTCAACATTTAGTTGTGACAGCCATTAACTGATATTTTTCAAACTGAAAATGATACCAAATGCGGTTAGACACTGCAGTTATGCTCCATTGATTGTTGCAGACCTCAAAACCTCCTTCGCAAAATGATGTGAATTTTCCTCCGCAGAAGCCTATGTGCCGAAACATAACTGCGGTGTCTAGCAACCCATGATAATACCATGAGCAATACCCAATTAAATTCAGTCCAGTTCATTTTCAACCTCGTTCCCAGGGTGTTCTGACGTCATACGCTGGTCACGAAGCCGAAAGAACACCCTGGTACACTTGGCATCAATCTTGCCAATATATGGCAAGATGCGCCCCATTATGGATTTGCAGTTTGCTAGGCAACGATAATCGACGAAAAATGGTCGTTGCTCTAGCGCTAATTCTGAAGTATATAAATTGAGAAATTAAAAACAAACACTTTGAGGACCCTATTTTAGCCCTTTTTAAGGTATTTAATCATTAATCCGGGGTTAGCAAGTGCATTTAGTAGGAAAACGAGCACGATCCATTTGGGTGGGAAAAGGGCCTAAGTTGAAATTTTCGAGAATTTCCCCCACAGCTTAGAAAATAGAATGGCTCGTTATTCGGCGAATTTTAGAGATAAATTGGAGATTAAAAGTGTTTTAGTGAAAGAATACAGTTTTCCGTTGATTTTTGACATGCCGCGGCCGTTTACTCCTCGCAAAACGGAGTTACGATGTAAAATGGGGTAGGCCGAAATTATTCCCCATTTTTGGGGGACGCGCGCTCCGCTTTTAGGGGCAATATTGAACCCCAAATTACGTTATTAGACTTGCAGACGAATGGTCTCTTGAAAACTTTTTTCTTTTTTGAAATCGGGCTTGTAACAATGGAGCATCGACTCCAAACGTAGCCTCAGGTCGGAAAATCGCAACATTTATTTTTCAACCCCCTGTTATGACGTCATAATGAGCCCAACATTTCCTGAAACTCCGAAATTCGGATGCGCCGTGGTCCATTACCCCTCTTAAACTCCTCACTTGCCCCATACACCCCATTGATTTTGTGAAATTACCGATTCAATAAAGGCCATTTTTGAATGGGAGCAAGTTATAATCTGATTTTACTATTGTTTTCGAATAGCCAATCAAATTGCCGAACGGCCTCTTGTATCCCAGAGTAGAGGTAGAACAACGAACTCACTCTGGGGACGAGATTGGTTCATTTTATTTTCAAATTCCGTCACATAGAAAGCCATCAAAGGAATTGTAACATACCACATAAAATACTTTTTACTATGGAGGCTTTACAATTAATGTGGATCTGCACTTAAGATGGCTCACCGAAAATTTCAAAATGACGAAGCAGTGATAAGGTGGCTCACTACCAAGTAAAAATTAGGTAAAAACATACAAAAAACAATTGGTTAAGGTGGCTCGCTACCAATAAAAGTTTCACACACTTGGTGTCCTATAGCCTGTGTTCCAGACCACTTGAGAAGGAAAGTGTTCTGTGTAACCAAGCACTAATCCGTGTTCAAAAATTTCCTTCGGAATCTGAAGAAAAATTAATATGTGCAACTAATAATTCGCATAATCGCTATTTGTTTTGTTATCAAAAGGAAAAGCCTGTCTCATGTGAAGAACTCACATTACAATACAAAGAATAGAAAATTTCAATGTCTGCTAATCCTGTTGACTTTTTACGATGAAAGAATAGGAGATTTGAATGCCTGCTAATCCTACTGAGTTTTTACGCCCGTGCAAAGTGATAACGATCAGCATTCAGCCCTGGTATGTTTCAAACACACATGTTCACAAAGACATCCGTTGTGTTGATCACTGACTTCTTGCAGCCAATCAGATCCGTGAAAGAATGTCCTTAATTATTTCGCAATTCAATTCATCGTCTGAACACGAATTAGTGCTTGGTTACACAGACCACTTTCCTTTCCAAGTGGTCTGGAACACAGGCTAGGTGTCCTATCGCTCATGTAAAAACTAGCAAAATAAAAACTTTATAAAGGAATTTATTTGTAGGGAATTTCACAAGAGAGGAGCTCTCTTAACAGGTAAACTATGAAATTTGATTGTAGTGCCTTCAGTTTTTCACTAAGTATATCTAGCTTATTGAAAGCCCAAAGTTTTTTTATTTACCCGGTATATAGAACCACCAACACATAGACATGTATAAAAGCTATTTCAGTCAGCCTGTTGCAGAAAATCACAAATTCTTTTGTACAGGTTTTTAGTGTAATCATCAATGCTTTACACAGTATGTTTGTAACGCCTAGAACGGATTAACGCTTACCATTGTTCGAGAATAATTGCTTGAAATGTATTTCCAGCCAGGCTTTGATTTGAATGAAGCATTGCCTTCAAGATCGAGCGCCGTTATATTGTTTAACTCACATCTTTGGTCTCCTGTCTTCTCAATATTCATCGAACCACATTTTTCATTCATCAGACATTCCAACTGACATTCTATCTCGCTTTTAAAGAGCAACGTCTCAAACACATATCCTTGCAGAACAACATGTTTCTGTTTGATGTTGTATTTAGATTGATATTTGCAAGGAAGTCGAAGTGTGTTCGAATTGATTGAAGTACAAAGCAAGAAAAGGTTTAATCTGAAAATAGAGACAGGAAATGAGATGAAAACGTGAACAGACAAACTCAGCCTAAACTGATGCGTCTAAAACACACACCAGAGGTCCCTCGATGTATCAGAAAAGGAATTTTTTCACCCTGTCTCGAGGCCCTGCCGAATGTGGGTCATTAGGGGGATTAGAGTAAGCCAAGCATTTATAAAAACATATGTTCGATAAAAGTAAGGCTGTATCCATGATTTGAAACACGAAGTAACATCTATTTGATAGATGAAGCGAAGAGCAAGAATTGCGACGATAATCATTTTCATTGTTTATATTATTTCATTCCAAGACAATCCAAGTTAATAACTACGACAAATCCATGTGTGACAAATCCGAGAAGTTAATTAAAAGACTAGGCCATGTTGAATTATTGACGTTTCGAAGCAAAGCTGTGCTTCATCATCAGAATACCAAGTTTCCTAAAGCACGAGGCTAAATTTATATCCATAAAGACAATAAACTACCAAAAATGCGTTGTTTACAAATCCTACGTGAAAAATAAATAATGACGTAAGCCCGGAGGACAATACCTAAAACAGAGCTAAGGGAATAGAAGATTGCTGAGAGTTAAGTGACGGACGATCGCGCAAAATTAATAAACTTTCATGAATGAGCAAATCAAAATCATTATTAGCTCTGTCCAAAACTGAGAAATCTTCCACCGACGCGGCGTGACCTGATTGGTTAATGTGGTTTTCTGACCTGCCTTATTTATTCCCAAATGCTCCCTGCAGCGTGTAATCTAGCCTACGAGTAGACCCATTATCCTAAAGAATAAAGGGTCTACGAAATAAAGAGATGAAGCTTGCTACAGCTGCCCAATTAATTATGCTAATCCTCTATTCAAATAATGTGTGAAACGCGTCTCAACAAAGGCTGCATAAATTAAGTTCCAGAACTCTGGAACTGTAGTAGCAAGCTTTTGCTCATTGTTTCGTAGACCCTTTCTTCTTTTGGAATAATGGGTCTACACGTAGGCTACGTGTAATCAAGTTACGGGTTGTTTTTCCAAAGTACAAGGCATGGCAGCCATGACACTTAAATTTGTAAACAACAGAGGAGCGAATGAGAGTTGGAAAGCGGTCTTTAAATGGAAAAAAAGACTGGATGCGTTTTGAAGATCGAAAGATAACCTTAAGTTGAATACCCGGATAACATTGCTTAACTAATCTACAAATTCTAGTTTTCATCTAAACTGTACCTGCCAAGATATGGTATGCAAAACAATAGGGCCGTTTTGGCTTCTGCTAGGGCAGGGGTTCTGGTGCGAACCTTTTATCCAGGAAGGATTTAATAATACGATCTGTCAGCGCCCTTGGAAAACTATTTTTAGATAAGATCTCCTTTATTCGAACAATTTCATCGTGAAAGTTCTTATATGATGAGCATATATGAAAGGCTCGATAAATCAAAACGCTAATCAGATTATTCTTGTATTTATCGGGAGCAAGGCTGGCAAAATCCGTATAAAGACCAGTAAATGTCTTTTTCCTGTATAGACTAGTGATAAAAGTATTCCCTTCACGGGTAATGAGAACATCCAAAAAGGGTAAAGAGTTTTCCGACTCAATTTCAGTGGTGAAATTGATGTTAGGGTGCTGACAATTAATATACTCTAAGAACATAGCAATATGGTCCCTGTCCCTAAATAAACAATAAGTATCATCTACATATCTACGATACAGTACAGGTTTAAACTCAGCGGGGCAATTAGTTAAATAGCGTTTTTCCAGGTGACTCATAAATATATTAGCAAGTGACGGTCCCAAAGGAGAACCCATTGCTACACCATCAATTTGATCAAAAAGTTGCCCATTAAAAACAAAATGATTTTCTTTGACAGCAAAGCCCAACAATTTACGAAACTGAGTGCGGTCCAACGAACAATCCCTATATTGTAATTTATCATTTCCATCAAATATTAAGTCAGTGCATAAATCTATAGTTTCTTCTAATGGGATGTTCGTAAACAAACTGGAGACATCAAAACTGGCCATAACCAATTCCTCATTCGCACTAAATGCGGTAATTTCAGACACGAAAGAAAAAGAATCCTTAATAACAAATTCATTATTTGATAGATGTGAGACGTGTATAAATATATAATTTGCAACGCTGAAAACCATCTACTTAATAGATGTGGAAGGTGCACCGGGTGAGCCACAAAAAAGTTCCCACTTTTGAAAATTCATAGCATGAAGAGTACGAAATGGATTGGAATGAATCAATATTTGCTTGACAGCCAAAGATCGAAGTATTTTTGTGATTTTTCTCGCGTTCTTACGAGCATTGGAAAAACTGGTAAATTCAAGCTTACAAAAACTTGATGGTTGCAAAATGACTGAAAAAGGCCCAAAATGCTTGATCAAATCATAAAGGACTCCTCGCTCAGAACAACAGAGAAAATGCAATTTCTCATGGGTGAGAGATATCGTCTGCACATCTATTGCCATGGGATTGAAAATCTGTAGTATCTGTTTGAGAATCTATTTCTTGTAACTCTTGAGAGAAGTGAAACGCATGTGCGTATTGTTCTGTGTGAGGAGAGTCCTAACGATTTGATCTAGTGTTTTAGGCCTTTATTCAGTCATTTTGCAGCCATGACATTTTTGTAAAGTTGAATTTACCTATATTTGCAGTGCTCGTAAGAAGACGAAAAAAATCACAAAAATACTTCGATCTTTTTGCTTTCAACTAGAATTTGAATCATTCAAATCCATGAAGTACTTGTGGTGCTACGAATTTTAGAAAGTGGGAACTTTTTTCTGGCTCATCCGGTACAAGTAAAGAGGTGTATACCCACCAGGGTAGAGATTTGAGACATCAATTCAACGCCACAAGACAAAAGATCTCAAATAGAAATATACAAATTTGAAGGCTCCTATAGGAACTATTAAGGAACTGTCAATAATGAAAATTTGACAATTGAAAGAAAAATGTCAGATTTTGGATAATTTTCCAGTTCTTCTGAACAAGTAAGTGTAACTTACACAACTCCAATTTCCGCTGTGCGCTCCATCGTCTTCAAATTAAAACTTGAAAAGCGACTAAAAAGCCAGGTAGTTGCTTTACAATCTCTTGCAAGGATGTCAATGGTCGCTCTAAATAATCCATCTCTGTAGTTATTTTGACATAGCAGCTTTTGTGAAAGAAAACTTAGGAACTCTGTTTCAGGAAATAGTCATGTACAAATGTTATGATGATAATAATGCATGACTAAGTTCTTCAAGCAGTTTCTAATCTAACTAATTAAGCAATTAAAAAAAACTGAACATTTTCAAGGTCAAAAACAAAATTGCTCTCAAAAATTTCACAATTTCTATTAAACAAGAGGAAATTTCTAAGAACACCGCTAACAATTGATTTGCAATTATTTAGCCAAACCTCGTTTTTCTTGAATCACCGAATGACCCAATAGAAACTCTTGACTAAGGGTATTTTGAAAACAAATTGACAGAAAGTACAGGGTGTCCCAAAAAATTGTACTCCGTTTGCCAAAAGATTGTGACAAAACGGTGAATTATTCTCGCCAAACTTTTATATGATGCTGTTCTTCAGGTGTTCAAATAAAGTTTGCTGCCATCTCCGTAAAAATCGGTTGAACAATGATGGCGCTATGACCTTCAGAAAACCAAATTTGACTGATGACTGAAACTAGCGGTCGGCCACTTTGTCTTGCTATTTTTAGTGATAAATTGCTGCATGTGAGGTAAGAAATAATTTCTGTGAGGTCAGAAATAGTGGAACTCTATGAGGAATATCTATCGGAATCTTCACGAGAGCTATGACATTGGAGGCTGCTGTTTCATTTTCCATCCGTGAAGCTATTTATCGCTGCAAAATAGTAAGACAAAATGGCCGACCGCTGGTTTAAGGTTTAAGTCCTCAGGAAAATGTGGTCTTCTGATGGTCATAACTCCATCATTTTTCAACGGAACTTTACCAGGATGGCAGCAAACTTTATTTGAACATCTGAAGAGCAACATCGTGTAAAAATTTGGCGAGAATCTTTTGCCGTTTTGTCGCAATCTTTAGGCCAAGGTGCCACAATTTTTTCGGGACACCCTGTAGAGTCTGCTCTGCTCTTCAATGCGCGCTTCAATGAAAGTGCAGGCGAAGTTGCGGTTTAGTGCCAAGCGTTGGGATCGCAGAAGCAGAGAAGATCTAATTGAGTCCACGACCCCTTGTTATGACGCTCAAGTGATGGGGCTTGGATCGAACCCTGTCCGTCTGCCTGACTGTTCTGGCTGCAAAGTCAGATGATTACACCACTGCTGCACCACAATACCTGCAGCGATCTAAAATTTACAAAACTTCTGCTTTTCAATTAGCTAACTGAAAATTTACATCATTACGTACAATGACGTCACGGCATGAATTTAAAGAGATATTCATCAAGCAACTTGACCCTGGCATTCAATGCCAGGTGAAAGGCCTCATACTGTCTAGCTACTGATGAGCCCTGAATTGGGCGAAACAGGTCTGTAGCATGACTTGTGAGGTGCTTTGATGATTTCTCTCTTCAATGCATAAGTTTCTTATACAGTATTATATAGGGTATGACTGCAAGAATCTTCCTACCAAGCACACCGGACTGTCACCTCTTTAAAGTCGTACTCTGATTTTAACGACAGAAGTCAGAAGGGCCTCAATGTGCTAAATCTCCTGGTTTGTTTCATATAAATCTCTTTACAATTCCTTTGATATTCAATATACCTACAGTTAAGCCCGAAATTATTCATACCTATGCCAAATTTGGAGTATTTTCAATCATTATATTTGCTAGCCAATTCACAAGATATTTCATTCCTTGAAATGTCTCTTGCTGTAGCACTTGTTTCAGCCTTTTATCACATTCTTGCGAAACTTCAGCCACAGTAAAATTGGTCATCGAATAGAACGATGCAAAATACTCAGAATTTGGCATACAATGCCTGCCAAAAGTCCTTGGAACACTTATTAGGCCATTTCTTGACAATCCGCGGTTCTAACCATAGCGATTAGGCTTAAACACCCCCTCACCCCCAAAACAATGTTGATTTGCAAGGTTATTGTCCTAGCATTCCATCAGAGTCGCGAATCGTCCTGCCATCCCCATTTTGTCATCACAGAACAACATTGTTCTGAGGGGGAGAGGGGGAAATCGCAAAGAAATGCAAAAATAGCAAAGGTGTTCCAAGACTTTTGGCAGGCATTGTGGGTATGAATAATTTCGGGCTTAACTGTATGCCCCATTCCTGAATTCTCTGTTCACAAATTACTGCAAAACTGATACCATAAATATTTTCGTATGACCAGATGGTGGAGTTGTTCCTCGTCGATGGTCTTTATTGTGGCATTTTGGTTCAGCGAAATCCATGCATAAGATAGAAAAGGTACAAGAGCGTGCATTTTGATTTGTCTGTATACTGATGGCGTGTCAGTTCGTTTAACGACTAATAATGTAATCGATAACTGCAGTACTAAAACGCTGTACAGTGCATGTTTCTCTCCTTATACTATACCTTTCTTAGGTCTTAAATTCCTCCCACCAACTGAATATCCCACCCTCAAATGTTCTGTCCAAAAACTATCCCAAAACTGCTGCTGCATCTTTCTGCATGACCAGATAATGGAGTCCCCTAGGCTCTTTGATGTGGCACTTTCGCTCAGCGATATTCATGCAAATCGATACATAAGGTCTAATATGTAAAAATCGTGCACTTACATTCCTTTACAATGACCATGTCAATATGTATAACCTCCTGCTACTACAGCCACCTACCAGGGGTGTCGCAAAAAAAGTACTCCTGTTTAAAAATCACAAAAATTTCTTATCAAACCTTTGATAAAATTTTCTTTTTGAGCTTTGTCAAAGACCCAAAAATATTCATAAATGATCAAATGTTTGCTTTTGATACAACAAAGTAGAACAATTACACTCTTAAAAACCTTATTTTGAGCTATAGGTTCTAAGCAAAATCCTCAATCTTGCCTAAGAGCTGAAATTTTCAGATTTTTTCATCATTATTGAAGTCTTCAATGATAGTGCGTATTTCTTCTTGTCATTTATGACCAAACTAGAAGCTTTACATGCCCAAAGAAATTGATAGTGCTTTTTCGTAGCATGATTCAAAACCAGGCAGCTCTAATAAGAGCTGAAAAATCCTCAATTTCTTGAAATAATCGAGCAACTTCAGTGCGCTCCTCAATTATTCTCAACCTTTTCCTTGGAAAATGTAACAATCCACATTTTCTGCTTAGGTCAAATTTGATTTTCATAAGACAGCCCTAAATTGAAGTGTGCCTAGAAGGAACGCCAAAGACAATGGTTTTCCTACCGGGTGTCCCAAAAAAAACGCAACAGATTTGAAAAAATTCTACTGCAAATTGTTTCATACACATTATCCAACAATTATTTTTCTTCAAATCTGCAGTAATTAGATTAAATTTTGATATATTTTTCATTATTTTTTCCTGACTTGCTTGTATAGTTAAAAATCAGCAAACTTCAAAATTGCCCCCAGGTCAAAACCAGAGCTGCTGCATTAACAATGATGAATCATAATGTCAAATTGTAAAACATAACAATCCCTGCAATTGCAACGAATTGCTGACAAACACGCGACTTAATTAAACATTTATAAGACACTTTCATCAAGATTTCTATCAAAAAACTGCCATGCTTCTTAAGTGTCCATGATGGTTGCTTGCTTTTTTCTAAATGACTAGGCCATTATTAGATTTGTACTTTCAATTATAAATGAACACTGAAAGATCCCTCAAGAATGGATAACTCATAAATCTGTAAGAGATCCCTTTGTTGCAGTTTCTTAACGAAGCTGTGTGCTTGTTAATGTATTCATGTAAAGTTTCAGATTTAATGATGGTAGCTCTGGTTTTGCCTTTATAGCAAATTTTAAGTTTGTTGATTTTTAACTCTTCAATCAAGTCGCCAAAAATTCTGAAAAATATATCAAAATTTAATCTAATCATTGTAGATTTAGATGAAAATAATCATTTGATTATTAATTTGAAACAGCTTCCGACAGAATTTTTTGAATCTGTTGCATTTTTTTTGGGACACCCGGTAATTAAATTAAAAAATAACCCACTTCAAGCGAAAGATTTAATCTATTGCCAATTTCCAATTTTCCAAAGAGTGTGTGAAACTTTTCTTTCGAATTCTTTATGAGAAATGAGAATTTTTTGAGAAATGGTGCTCTCATATAAGAAACTTCTCAGCCTGATTCTTGGAAGGTTTCCTATAAGAAGATCCCCAAAAAAATTCATATTTAGTAATTTTTTGTTAAAATCAGGTGCTAAATATTTTTTAAAGATTTCATGCAAAAGCATCTCCATCTACAGTATACTTGGCATGCATGCTATGATTGACCAAATTTGGAGAGAATGCTACGTAACAAGAACATACTGTTTGACAGCGTTTGCTCTGGGGTTTCTTTAAAGATTTGAAGGTTTCTTAATAACCATGTGATAAGAAACATTTCAGCCTGTTTGCAGATTAATGCCCTTTAATAAGAAACCCAACAGGCTGTTTTGAAAAAACTGGTTTCTATTTTGCGGGTTCTTACTGTATTGCCAATTTCCAATTTTCCAAAGAGTGTGTGAAACTTTTCTTTCGAATTCTTTATGCCCGAGACCTTTCCATCAGAAATACTTTGGTAGGTAAGGTACTTAATAATAAATTGTAAAGAGATTCGGATGCAAAAAAACGAGAAGATTTAGCACACTGAGGCCTTTCTGACTTGTGTCGTCATCAGAGTGTGACTTTAAACAGAACTAAATGAAATTTTGTTCTACGGTCTTACTTATACATGGTTATGATTAGGTGATTAAGTAAGACCGTAGAACAAAATTTCATTTAGTTCTGTTTAAAGTCACACTCTGATGACGACGCAAGTCAGAAAGGCCTCAGTGTGCTAAATCTTCTCGTTTTTTTGCATCCGAATCTCTTTACAATTTATCCATCAGAAATATGTGTATGTCAATGCATCATGGTTCTCTGAATTTTATCACCATGTACGAATATATGATAGTCAACTCCTCCCATAATGCTTTCTGCTTCAAGTTCAAATTATTAAAAATGCAGTCAAACATAGTAGTAACAGGAGGTGCCCACCATCCCATGCACATCGAGGTATCGTGTGGAAAAGTGACGAAAGGTAGGCCATTGAAACGACTTAGGCCATCTCCAGCATTGCCTGAATAGCCACCAACCTTCAGAGTATAGTTCTGAACTTTGTCTCCAACTTTGAAAATACTATACTGGGCCCAATATCGCTTCTCTCTTACATCTTTTAGGAAGATTCGCAGAATAACAGGTTTCGAAGTGCTTGTAAGAACATGTAAGTTCTCCAATCCAATCCAGTGGAACGACTTGAAAGCATACTGGGATTGGAATTTCGCTTTGACTACATGGGCAACAGCTGCTTGGTCAATTTCTTTGTCTCTTCCTTGCACCATTATCCAGCCCTCTTGCGGCATCATCATGCAGAACACTGTGAGGACCAAAGTAGGCAACGGCATGATCTGATAATAACCGTTCTTGTTTGAGTGACGTTCATATATGGTTTGACAATCTGTCGTTTTAATAACTTGGGTTATTCCTATTTGGGGATCTCTTCTTGTTTGAGGAGCCAAGGAAATTGTCGTATCTATAGCAAACAATTAGAGAACATTAACGCTAGATCCCATATCAATTACAATGTGTCCCAAATACCAGTGGCGGACTGGCTACCAGTCAACCCACCGGGAAAAGCAACCAAAAGGGCGCCAATAGGTGGTCAATCTGCTTAACTTTGGGGTTAGTGAATGGGCCCCGAAAAACTGTGTGTGGGGGAGAATCTCATAACATCTCATAACATCTTTTTAAACCCCTCGCCATGGACCGTGGAATGGCCTAAAAATGGGGTCCGGGCAGCGGCGTGGCCAGGGTAAATTAAGTGGGGGAGTTCTTGAAATGAGGGGGTCTGGGGGCAAAGCCCCCAGGAAAATTTTCGGGGCCACGCCCTTTACTTTGGCTTAGAATGCATCTCCCAATATCATGCTTGCCACTAGCGACAAGAAAACTTTTATAGTTTTGTGACAGTTATCCTATAAATCAGTCAGAGCACGAGGAAAATTTTTGAAGGAAGATCCTTTACTTTGGCTTAGAATGCATCTCCTGATGATATCATGCTTGCCAGTGCTAAAATGGAAGATTTGACATTTTTCGGAAATTTTTACCCAACCTATACCCAGTTATCTTCTCTTCGGTTTTAAAGGAATCTCGAGGACCATTTACAAGGTCGGAAAATGCCCAGTGGTGTAGAGCTGGGGGGGCTCAGGGGGGCTCAGCCCCCCTAGTTATTTTTTCCGTAATTTTGGGGGGGCTTTAGCCCCCCTAGTTATTCTGAAGTGGCTGTCAAGCTCTCGTCTTCCTTGATGTTTATAAGCATAAATGGGATGCCACTAATGTTACATCGAAATGGCTTCAGAAACACACAAGTGCAAATAACAATAGGACAAGGAAGTGCAAACAGACATCATAAGTGGCAAGGCAATGGGGGTATGGGGTGCCCCCGCCACTTGTTTCGAAAAATGGTCCTCGATATTCCTTTAACATGGAAGAGAAATGGCTGGGTATAGGTTCGGTGAGAATTTTTCCGTGAAATGCAAAATAATGCTAGAAGGAGATTATACATAATTGAACTGTGTTATCAAAGCTTCCATTTTAGCACTGGTAAATATGGAGTCAGGGGATGCCTTCTGAGCCAGAGAAAAGGATGTTTCTTCAAAAAAATTTTCGTCGTGCTCTGATTTGTAGGATAACTGTCAGTTGTCACAAAACTATCAAGGTTTTCTTGTTGCTAATGGCAAGCATGATATTGGGAGATGCATTCTACGTCAAAGTAAAGGAAGGTTTCCTCGCTGCTAATGGCAAGCATGATATTGGGAGATGCATTCTACGCCAAAGTAAAAGGCGTGGCCCCAACAAATTTCCTGGTGCCACCTCTCTACCTGAGCCCCCCTAGTTATTAATCTAGCTCTACACCACTGAAAATGCCCCATTATGAATAATAAAGGCTTCTTTATGCACAATTTGCTTTTGAGAAGAAGAAGATTCTCATCTAGATAGACTGCATTTGCATTTGGAATACATGAAAAATATGTATGATTTTCCAACAGGTCAATTGATGGCTGTAATCATTTTTAGTTCTGTACGATGATTGTTTTGTTTGCCTTTTAAGATAACAAGTTTTTTGAAAAACAAACTTGAGCCAATGGGCGCACCAGGAAATTTCCCGGTCTCCCGGTGGGCCAGTCCGCTTCTGCCAAATACATTCATCGCTCCCAAAACGAGACAAATACCGAGCTGAGCCACTCAAACTTGGAACTCACGATATCATGTATCAAAAATGGCCTCGGAAGCGCCAGGATTCCTTCGCGCATTGAAACGAGTCTCTCACAACTTCAATTGTCAACTATCCATCTTGACTACATATGAATCTTTACAAATAAGTGATATGGTGGAATGAAACTTATAGTGTATTAGGTTTGAACCATCATGTATAAGCCTCGGATTCAGGAAGAGGTATTATTGATTAGATCAGGATCGGAGTGGAAACGTGGCGTCTTATCTTGTGTGCTCTTTAGGTCTAGCGTTAGGTCGCAGCGGATCTTAGGCATCGCGCGCGCATATACACAGCAAAACTCTAACCTGTTGAGAGTGTCTTGAGCAGTGGGGACCCTGGATGGGAAGCAACGACGGAGACAGTTGTTGTTCTTGTTGTTCTCTCGGCTAGGGAATCGATTTTTCTAGCCTGACATCCAATGTGAAACCGGCTCAAGTATTTATTCGTAGAAATTGTTCATATGCAGCATTTTGTAATTGTATCTTTAGTTGTATTTTAGGTATATGTTCTTGATGTAAACATAAGGTGCTCCCCTTGGCACCGTTCTTGTAGCGTTAGATTGTAGTTTTTTCGTAGTGTCTTGGGTAATTCGTTGACTGATTATATGGCCGTAGTTATCGCTACTGAAAGACTGCCGGACGCTCCTAACTACGACTCATAATCAAACGCCTTTTTTTGAAATGACTAGTACAGCTTCGCTCCAAAGGGCGTTCAAAAGTGAAAAAGTCAGTCCAAAAATATTACCGTAATAATATGAGTCCCAGTATGAGCGGTCTCGGTTTGGTGTAGTAGTCTCGTTTTGAATAGTGATTACTGGGACTCATTGTATTCAGTCTAGGTAATTCGTTATTGTAAACTTTTTATATTGAATTCACTTAAAAGAATTGTCAACTGAACCGGCCATGAAAATGTTTCGGGATTTCAGGGATTCCCGAAATGCTTCTCAGGGTCGTTGACATTTGTAGCCTCTAAAACGCCTCATGATGCCAAAAAACGCTAGCTGGAGCTTGTTGATTGGTGCTACATCACAGCCCGGGGGGGGGTACTTGACTTAAATTTGTACGGGGGTGTGCCCAAGAAAATTTTCTTTACCCTGCTCCAGAATTTTTCGCTCAAAATGATAACCTGTTCTAGAGAAAATTGCTGAAAAGTATACTCAAAAACATGAAATTTGACCGAAAAACGACCCGATTCAGCAGAATATTCCCCTTTGACATGTTTTGACAACCTGCTCTAGAAAAATTGCCTTATTTTGATACCCTGTGCTAGAAAAAATTGGTGAGAACGATACCCTTAAAAACGGCACATCCCCGTTGGACAAATATACTAAGTACCCCCCGGGCATCACAGGGACTTGCTTATAGGCAAATTTCCAGTCAATTAAATTTCTTCGAAAGGGGGGAACTTCTATCGTGTACAATAGAAAATATCGCTTTCCTATTGAATAGAAACGTAAGGTTGAATGACCTTTTATTGTGTAAAATTCTGCCCTCGCGGAGAATCCCACTGACTGTCAATAATGTAACAAATGTAGCATGATACAACAAAGGTTGAGTATGAGCTTCCCTGGGAATAGTTCAACAGTTGTTTGTTTGCTGAGCGAACTTTTTTCTCCCGAACTGTAGCTGGAATCATTCCTACGTCTTGCAACAAACTTTCGTCGATATTTCTCCGTCAACGTTTGTCACATTGCACAACATTCGTCTTCTGGTGGAAAACGGGCTTAAAGTGAATTTAAGCATATAAAAGTGGCTCAAGCCACTTGCAGTCAAAGTCTAGCCTATCCGGGTCACGTAGATCCGTTACCCAAATATGATGCGGCATGTGTCATGGCCTATTGTTTTTGTAAGGCTATTTTTGTCAACAGCTTATGTATGCTTAGATTCCCTTTAAGGTTGCTTTGGAGTGGCACGAAGATCACGAATAATTCACATCTATCTGAAATTCACTTTTTCATCATTTCATTATTTGGGTACCGTGATTCTGTGTATCCATTATTTTAAACGCCACCCTGTATTATTAAGTTATAAACCTACCTTTACTGAGATAGCATTGATATCCAGGGCACGAACAAATGTCTTTGCAAACAGCACCAACCCCGCATGGTTTCAGGTCTTGGCAAATTTGACCAATCTACAAGCAAATTATAATTTGTACTATAAATAATATCGGACAAGAAAGGGAGCCTACTTATAATTTTTTAATCATTCACATGGAATAAAATATTTAATGCAGCAAGTGTCAGGCCGCGTCAAAATTATCAAGCTTTCTTTTCGTGCTCCTAACTATTGCAAAAATGTTTTTAATTTGGGCCTAAACACTAACCTGATTCGGGGCGCCATTTTGTGAAATGCCAGGACCCACTAACCTCGATTTACGGCCTCGTTCGGATAGAGTACAAGTTACAGCAGCACTGCAGCACAAAATGGCACATCGAATTTTAAGCATGATGATGTCGCTAATAATTATTCATATATCTCATATTTTCAGCGAAATTGACGAAAATGTTAGAAAAAGTTATATCCTTTCATACAAGAATCTTCTTTCATTGTGCCGTGAATCATGCCAAACCAGGATTTGTCTTTGAAGCAACCTTCTCAGCCATTGAGTTTCATCCAGAGAAGATCTTTGGAAACATTTTAAACAAACACTTTATTTATACCGCAAGTGTAGCCTAGTGATAGAGTGTTCGCTCCCTCATTTCGTGTGGAAGGTTGTGTGTGCTCATATTCTGGCCAATTCATACCGAATACTTAAAAATGGAACTCGGTGTTTCTGTGTTTACCACTCTGCATCAAGAGTTGGACTAAGGGAAAAGTAGAAAGTTGTCTTTGGACCAAGGATTGTTTAAATGTCATGTACTTAAAGCATCGAGTGATGACAATTGTAAAACCATGCTTGATTAAGACATATAAAACAATTCATTTTGCATTTCTATATTCAAAAATTAGACTTGCTACACAACATTGACTTATCATCCTGAAAACAGTTCATGTTCGACATTTCTAAAGAAGGATCTACAGCTCTATACATCTCTTCAGTCGCGACATGTTTCTGAGACATTGCAAATATCTAAAAGAAATGAATACATCATGCTTACTGCTGTTCCAGAATAGTTACTTGAAATAAATTTCCAGTCAGGCCTGGACTTCCAAGAAAGAAAATCCACCACATCTAGGGCCGTTATATTGTTTAATTCACATCTTTGGTCTCCTTTCTCCTCAATATTCATCGAACCACATTTATGATTCATCAGGCATTCCAACTGACATTCTCTCTCGCTTTTAAAGAGCAACGTCTCAAAGACGTATCCTTGTAGAACACCGTCATCCCACTTGATGTTGTATTTAGACTGATACTTGCAAGGTAGTCGAAGTGTGTTTGCGTTGATTGAAATGCAAAGCAAGGAAAGGCTGAATCTGAAAATAGAGACAGAAAATGCGATGGAAATGCCTAGAAAGAAAGTCAACCCAAACTTGAGTAAAGCCTAAACATTAGAAAGCCTTAAAAACGCTTTGAAATGTTCACGAACGCACACAAAGTAAAGATGGAGATTATTATGGAACTCATGAGAGACTTGTAAGTACTCAAAATCTGATAATTTTTTGGAAACTTTCCGTACTGGATAAAAGATAAAATTCGTAGTTTCTTATAAAAAGACGTGTGCACAGGAATTTAACATGCAGATTTTATGGACCTCATTTGAGATTCGGAAAAACCTCTGAGTACTCAATATCTTACCCTGGGTACCAGACTCTCTAACATAAAATGGACATACAATCAATTTTATGTCAGAGAATCTGGTACCCAGGGTATCAACATCTGATAAGATTTTGCAAGGAAGTTTTGGAAAAATTCCGTACTAGCTCAAAATCGTTAGTTTCTCATAAGAGACACGTGTGCACAGGAAGTAAATATGAAGATTTTTATAGAGCTCATGAGAGATTCGGTGGAACTTTGAGTACTCAAAATCTAGCTGTTTTAAGAAACTTTTGTTACTGATTCAAATACTTAGGTTCTTGTGAAATAATAGGTGTGCACAGGAAGTAAACGTGGAGATTTTTATGGCAGTTATAGGAGATTTGGAAGAAACTCTGAGTACTCAAAATCTGATAGTTTTAAGAAACTCTCAATACTGGCTCTAATATTTAAGCTCTTATGAAATGATACGCGTGCACATGAAGTAAACATGAAGACTTTTATGGCAGTTATAGGAGATTTTGAAGAAACTCTGAGTACTCAGAATATGACGATTTCAAGAAATTTTCAGAACTGGTTCAAATCCTTAGTTTCTTACAAATACGTGTGGCTTATACTTACATGCCTCCGACAAAGAGCATTGATTCCATAACGTCAAGTCAAAATGAAACTTGAAAATGAATTCAACAGAAGCGGGTACTCATTTTCCAATCGCTTTCTGACCACGGTCAATGAAAAAGGGACACGAAAATTCCCCATTCCTTATTATCTTAATAATCTACGTTTGGAGAATTGACAATAAGGGCAATAATTACGAGAAACAGTTACAAAAATTGTCTTTTGATTGATATGACATTATTTTTAGAGCAATCAGTAATCTTATAAATTAGAAAATAAATAAAAAGAGAAGTTTTATGAAGGTCATCAGCTGAGTATTTTTTAAAATGAAATGAAATTGTCAATGAAACAAGTTGAATAGCTATTTTTAGAAAATTCAAAGAATGTTACTAATAAAAGATCAATTATTTACACTTTAGCGTTTCTCTTCCTAGTAAAGCTTCTTGAGGAAAGAGTTAAAAGCATCGTGCAGTCTGTCAAGCAAAAATTGGTCAAGTGTCACAGCCAACAAAATTGTGTCAAAGAAAATTTAGTGGACCGTTTTTTTTTCATGGCAATGCTAATCAACCTTGGGCTCTCTTCAATCAAACCTAAATCCATTTTCTGCCCAACCACGCAGAGACCTCAGAAAGTGCTGAATTTAAGATCTTTTTTTAGCATTTCCTAATAGTCAATATTTATGAAGGATGACTTGCCGTCAGAAATGCCCTCTACAGGAGCTATAAGAATGTCAAAGTGCGAGCAAATGCGAGAGCTTTTACTGCATAGTATTTCCTCATATACCACAATATACCCTCCACAGGAGCTAAGAATGTTGAAGTGCGAGCAATGCGAGAGCTTTTACTACATAGTATTTCCTCATATACCACAATACCTTAGTCCTTTCAAATTTCGCCTGCCTTCAATTTTGGCTCCCTTTAATTTTCGCCCCTTTAATTTTCGCCCCCCTTGTACAGAAGTTTCGTGGGAGTTTCGCTCCCTTTAATTTTCACCCCCCCTGGTTTGGATTGATATGACGTTATTTGGATGGATATGGCCCCGAGGAAGAGAAAACGGTGGAACTAGAACAACAAAATCACCCCTTAGACACAGGGGAGGACAATATCATTGTTATCGAAGAGTAATGCATGTCTTGTATTTTGTATTACAATCAAAACTAAAGTTTTTTTTATAGAAAATAGATTTTTTCGCTTCCTTTAATTTTCACTCCCTCCAATTTTCGCCCCCCCCCAAAATAATTCCGCAATTCGCTCCCTTTAATTTTCGCCTCCCTCCGGGGCGAAAAAGGCAGGCGAAATTTGAAGGGACTAAGGTGTACCTTGACTTGCGCCAAGTCTATCTCGTCAATTATAAGAAGTCTCTCTTAATTTTTACGAAATAGACTTGGAGCAAGTCTAGGTATATTGTGGTAAATGAGGAAATACTATGTAGTAAAAGCACTCCCATTGCTCGCACTTCAACATTCTTAGCTCCTGTGGAGGGTATATCTGCCCCAAATCTATTTCGTCAATTATAAGAAGTCTATCTTAAAGGGGCTGGATAAGAAACTGCAGGGGAAATTTTGGATTTAGCAGTTTTCTGATGAGCTAATTTATCGCGACTATTCAATGAAAATTCAAAATAAATGTATCATCTTGGAGATTCGCCTTTGCACTTTTTTCTGATACAAATTAGATCTCCATATGTTTTGGGATTGCTGTGATATAAATGGATTTCCAACAAGTATTTTTGTTGATCTTTCACCTAAAGATCAGCCCGTATCTAGATAAGGATCTTTCCTTCTGAATTTAGCTAATTACAAAGGAATTTCTCCTTTCAAAGTGCTATATTTGATGCACAAACCATGGATTTGTTTACGTATTTCTTATCCAGCCCCTTTAATTCTTACGAAATAAACTTGGAGCAAGTCTAGGTATATTGTGGTATATGAGGAAATACTATGTAGTAAAAGCTCTCGCATTGCTCGCACTTCAACATTCTTAGCTCCTGTGGAGGGTATATCTGCCCCAAATCTATTTCGTCAATTATAAGAAGTCTCTCTTAATTCTTACGAAATAAACTTGGAGCAAGTCTAGGTATATTGTGGTATATGAGGAAATACTATGTAGTAAAAGCTCTCGCATTGCTTGCACTTCAACATTCTTAGCTCCTGTCGAGGGTATATCTGCCCCAAATCTTTTTCGTCAATTATAAGAAGTCTCTCTTAATTCTTACGAAATAAACTTGGAGCAAGTCTAGGTATATTATGGTAAATGAGGAAATACTATGTAGTAAAAGCTCTCGCATTGCTCGCACTTCAACATTCTTAGCTCCTGTAGAGGGTATATCTGATGAAGCACGGGGCTCAAGTCGTTTCAAAAATTTAAGATTCTACTGCCCCATCCTTTCAACTGAATTGATTACAGAGAACTTCATATAATTAATAATTTGGCATAATCCCAGACAGAGAATTTTGATATGATGGTTATTTTCAGAATCACAGCGTTTTTAGTTAATGAAAGTTTATGGAGCTGGTCTGAGTACTCAAAATCTTATGATTTTAAGAAACTTTCGGATCGCAACAAATCTGTCACTATTTGTTAACCGAACAAAAAAATTGAGCAGGCGACAGGTGTCAAAAATTTGGTACAAATGTTTAGGGTTACAGGTTACAAGTGGTCTGGGTCCAAGAATAGACTCGTTTTGAATTGAGTAAATACCCGCGCAATTTGAAATCTCGATTTGAAACAAAACAAGTTGCAGCTTGTTATGACGAGAGGAGATAAAGGAAAGAGATTTAGTTCTTTTCTTTATATTTCATATTATCATCGTTTGATGGCGGCAAATAAGATACGAATGCAATGACAAGAATTTGTGGAGCGCCATGAATCATATTTACTTAACTGTAACCATTTGCTGATTAACAAAGACAGCGAATTACTTACCTTAGGCCTATCCAAGAAGATGGCGCCTAAGCATGGCAGACAAAGATATTCTGGTACCTGTTCAATTAACACAACTACAAAATGGCTGATGATTACCTGTTTGCTTTCACTTTGGTGTGATTTGCCTCTCATTTACGCTGAAGAACGACCAAGTGATTTTGATGCAGCTCAAGGGATACCTGAGGATAATATAAATCAATTTTCGATAGTCACGAATAGTTCTGATGAGAAAGGAGGCGTTGCTAAAGATTCTAATATAGATCCTTTTGGATATATATTGTACTGCCCTTGTATGGGTTAGTTGAACAATTATTTACATTTTATGATTACTGTATTGTTTACTGTATGTGATGTAAGATTGCAATGGGGCTGTATATGAATGAAAGAATTTCCCACTTTTAGGAAACCACTTTATAAGAAATTCAGACCCTGAATTTTTGAAAGAACAATAAGATAATAGGGCTATTAAAAAAGGAGAAAATTTGTCTGAGGTAAAAAGTTGGTTTCTTAAAGTGCATATGAAGCAAAATGTTTTATTCTCTGTTTCAATAAATTTGAGGTTGCTGATTACAACTGTGGTGATGAAATCTTTGAGAAATTGCTGCGAGATACGTAATAAGCCTTTGAAAGTCCAATTCTGGTGGTTCAGGGGTCTAGACCGGGTATTGTGTTTTGACGTAATAGGTTTGTCAGTTCACAAAGAACATCGCAAGAACAAAGGCTTTTCGCAATAGTGCCGCCAGTCAGTGGCCTGTTGCACTTTGACGTTCTCAACGAGTCGGCTAGGCTTTCAGAGGCAACTTTTTGAATATAGAGGGTTCAAATTTTATTAAAGATAAGCCAGGTAAGCCACCAACCAAGCAAGGCACCAAATCAAGTAGGTTCAGTGAAGGTCTTACAGGCCTGGCCGTGAGCATTTTAGCAGGCGAGCGATACATCGCTCTCCTCAGTAAAGTCAGGCGGGCGATTTTCAGTCTCCCGAAAATCCTCAATAAAAGTAGTTGAATAAACGAGGAATGCACTATTGGCCTGAAAACAGCTAACTTTGCAAAACGAGAAGGCGATTCTCCGACAGAAACGAAGCCATAGTTTATATAGTCGCAAATCAACCACACTTTCACCAACAAAGTTTTGAACAGTAAGTTTTGACTTGGAAGTAGTTAACGATTTTGCAGGAGGAGATAAATAACAGTCTGGTGTAAAGCCATTCAAATATCAAAGTGCGCTTCATTTTTCGTTTGACTTGTGAAGTAGTTAACGATTTTACAGGAGGAGATGACTTCCTGAGAGATTAAAAGGTGATGAAGTTTATTTTGAGGTCAAACTATAAGGATTAATTTCCTATCAATAGTTTAGTTTTACTTCAAGAGGTGATGAATACATGAATGAGTGAATGACATTGAGGCGGGCGGTTCATGTGCGAACTGACATTGAGGCGAGCGATGAATCGCTCACCTCACCAACCCGAGGCGGGCGTGGAGGCGGGCGCGGGCGATCGCCCGCCTTAAATGGCCAGGCCTGGTCTTAGATTCTTTTTCCTCATTTTCCCAAAATTCTGTAAAATGTGCACCAAAATGTAGTAAATAGTCTCTCTTATCAAAATAAAGAACAGAGCACTAGAAGTGCAGCTTTTTGGATGAAATTTTACAAAATCTTGATGTGGACTGTAATACACCATAAATCATCAAAGTCCATATCAAACTGGAGTGTGCAATTTCATAAATTCAATAAAAGTGAAAGAGATACTTCATGGCTCTTTAAGCCTATTATACCCCTTGAAAATTTCATTTTTTCTGAATTTTATTCCATTTAGTTATAAGAGCTTTTTACACTATGCCCTGCATAAAGAAGACACACCCAAGATTCAGGCATAGCTATATGTTGCTTTATATCCAGATCATAGTGCAATTGCTCTTTCAGAGAGCCAGCTTTTTGCAAGAATGAAAATAAACATGTTCCTAATCTATATTTTGTCTCAATATCAAGAACCTGATTATAGAGAGACGGTGCATACCCTGCCTAAATATCTTTACTTTGTGGTGTTGAGGCACTTATAATTGAGTGAGATACACGTATTTTTTCATAAGAAACTAAGAAACTGGGCCAGTACTGACAGTTTCTTAAGATTATCAGATTTTGAGTACTCAGAGTTTCTTACGAGTTTCTTAGAAGTTCCATAAAAATCTTCATGTTCACTACCTGTGCCCTCGTAAACATTTCAAAACAATGTTCTTCAAGTCTTTCCAATGTTTAGAGACTACTCAAGTACCTTATGATACAGGAAACGAATGAAAGTAAAGTAAAAATATGTGAAGGATTTCCTTTATCAAAATGATTAGTTTCTTAACTTGCATTTCCCAGTACTGGAAATTCTTAATTTTTTGGCAGTCTGAGAGCTGAGTTTCTTATGGGCAGTTTCTTATGAAAAAAATACGTGTACCTCAATCAGTGGAGCATCTGCCTAGATAGCAAAAGGCTCCGGGCTCGATGCCCGGTCTCAGCTCACTTTTCCATTTTTCTCCATTCGTCAAAAATTTAGCATGAAAATTATGGTTTAAAAATTTTAGTATCAAAATATGAATTTCATTACAGGCATATACAGTTACACAGAGGCAAGAAACATTTTCCATTCATTTTAACTCCCCAAACACACAAAATCTGCACACAGACTCAACGGGCCTTTATTATGCAGGGGATTAGGGTATGAAATATAGCTTGAATCTTTCACAGAAAGTTGTTACATTTTAATTTTCATCTAGATCGACAATACATATTATTTTCTTTGTTACAGGAAGATTTGGTAACCAAGCAGAACAGTTTCTTGGAGCACTTGCATTTGCAAAGGAATTAAACAGGACTCTGGTCTTACCACCTTTCATTGTTTACCCTTTTTATCACATTGGTGGATCGGTAAGTTTAATCTCAATCAGGAGTGGCAGTATGGGGTTAAGTGGATTCTCTGTGAGTTATCCTCAGTTGCCCCTGAGTTGCCGCCAAGTTTGAAAGCATATCCTTTGCAAAAAAAATCATTTTGGCACAACTGGGAATGCTTGCAAAATGATGTCATTTCCACTCTAATGATTGGTTGAAATGAAACTTTTTGCAGAGGTCTGCAGACAGCCCCCTCTCTGTTTTTGTTGTTTAGCTTTTGATTTTTGCTGGAAAGTTTCCAGTCCATTGTTGGTTAATATTTTTTCTGATATCAATGACAAACATGTAGGTGACACTAGGGTTAGGACTGGGGAGGACTTGTCCCTGACATTTGTCCAATATTCAGCCTTATTTGTTTGAGAAATGTCATAAAATGGATCAGTAATACCTTTATCTTCTCCCTAATTTGGAAATTATACAGGGTGTCCCAAAAACATGTGCGCCATTTAAAAAGTTGCTGCTTTAAGAAATTTGGTCATTCATTACCCCAAGATGTGTTTTCTGATAAAAACATAAAGACAAGGTCCATTTGGTGCTAAAATTCAAATTATGAGGTTAAAGTGAATAATTTGAGTTAAAAGATGAGATCTCATAGATTTATAGGATAGCATATTCTATTTGATAATCCAGCTTGTGGTGACTTAAAGCAATGCAGAAGAAAAAGATAGAGGGATTAGATGTTACTGTGTCCTATTCATAGACAAGCGCAATGTATCTCATGTCATTGACTTTAAGTACAGGAGATAAAATCCTCTGTTTTTCAGGCAACCAGTAATTGTTACTTTCTTACTCCATATATCTGCAACTACTTTTAAAGGTGACCTGAAGCGAAAATTTTTATTAATGCAAATGGACGGCACAGTCGAATGAGGAAGAATCCTGTTTATATTTCTTTGATATCTCTTTTCGTTTTCAAGTTATCCACTAATATCAAGTTGCAGCCGATGACGTCATTTTGTTTGCAAATTACTAGGATAACATATGGAAATATAGCTGTATCTGATCTTTGATTTGAAAGGTTACAGTTGTAAGAAATATTTACGCTGAGCTGAATAAATGTTATGTAAATTGCCTCATGACTTAATATGATGTTTAGAAAGGCATGTTGATTGTACACAGTTTTTTAATTAGATTTATCTTTGGAAACATGGCCAACCTTGTATACTTTCTTTACATTTTGCAAACAAAATGACGTCATCAGTCAATCGTACACAATAGTGGATAACTCTAAAATGAAACAAGGTATCAAAACACTTTAAATGACATCCTTTATCATTCAACTGCGCTATTCATTTGCATCAATAAAAATTTTTGTTTCACACCACCTTTAAGATTTACTCAAACTTGGTATCAAACTCTAAGTTGAGGTCTCTTCTATTCACAAATCTGAAAAATGGGAAAAAAGGATTTATGGCTCCTTCACAGTAGCAATTCAAATGGTGCACATGTTTTTTTGGGACGCCTGGTACATTATTGCATGCGCATGCACAGTACAAGCCTTGACATGTTAACATTACAATAGAATTCTCAAGACTTTTCAAGAATTTGCAAGAATTCTTCACATTTTGATAAGATTTCTTGGGCGACATGGAAGACTGTACATTTTCTAAACAAGAATAGACCTTTTTGCTATTTCAAAAAAGAATCTGAATAGAACAATATTTTTGTAGATTTTTTGAATATTCAAATTTGCATAATAGCGAGAGAACCTCTAATGCCACTCAACCAAACCTTGTGTGTAACAATATGTATACAGATATACAACAACATATAGCTATGCCTAAATTTTGGGTGTGTCTTCTTTATGCAGAGCATAGTGTAAAAAACTCTTATAACTAAATGGAATAAAATTATAAAAAAATGGAAATTTTCAAGGGGTATAAATAGGCTTAAAGAGCCATGAAGTATCTCTTTCAAATTAATTAAATTTATGAAATTGCACACTCCAGTTTGATATGGACTTTGATGATTTATGGTGTATTACAGTATGTACACAGATATTTATTTATTTTTTATATAACCCAGTGAAATTTTACAATACATATTACGGACCTACACTACTTACAAGAATTATTTTACTATTCCACTAAGACGATCCGGGGGGGGGGGGTACTTCATTGTTAAGTGATACTGGACGTGCCGCTCATATGGGTGGGTTTTTTCATCTGAAATTCTCTACATATGGGTCTGTTTTTAACCATAATTCTCGTTGATGGATAGTTTTTTGAAATTTTCTTATCAATGAGTCCCATAATAATAATCAGCACCAAACGACTGAAATTTTCCTTTGTTTCAAATCGAAAAATTCATACACATGGGTCAGAAATTTCCCTGATATTCATGCAAATGGGTTGAGAATTCTTGAATATTCCGTGATGCAAATGGGTCCTTTTCTCAAAGTCCAGATGCAGGCTGCATCACGTTCATAATGAAGCCCCTTCCCCCCGGGAAGATGATAACCCCTGGGGAGCAAAAAGCTGTGTCTACCCCCCGAGGGCATTAATATAGAGATAAAAGAAAAGAAAACTACTTAAACTACGCAACTACAACAACACATGGCAGAATTAAGTCTCTTTCATATTAGTCTATTAGATGTGAGATTGAAAATGTCGCAAAGAAAAATAAGCAGTGGAAAAACTTTTCTTAAAGTTGTAAAGATATTGTTTGACCCAGACTCTTCTTAGAATAGCTCATATTCTCAGAGAATTATTGGGCAGCAAAACCATATTAGTGTGCACAAGGCCTGTACTGTATGGAGTTCACTGAAGCTTAACAGCGAGGAAAAAGTAGAAATTGGAGGTATTTTATTTTAAAATAGTAACAAGGTGTCTATAATGTTTCAATAGGAAACATTATGCCTACCATATTTTTATAACCAACCATTGGTGTTTACGTTTCAACAGGATAGAATTCGATTTTCAAAATGGTTTCGAATTGAGCCATTGAAAGAATACCACAAAGTTATGTCAATGGAGAAATTTATGAAAGAACTTGCACCCAAGGTCTGGCCTTCGGGGAAAAGATATGGTAACTTCGTTATTTTCTTGTCTATTTTAATTTTAAATGTTGCTCTCCTCTGTTTCTCCTTCAATTTCTTACACAGCAAATGTTCATGTACCAAGACGTTTCAATATACCCCCCCACCCCTTCCACTTGTTAGTTTTTGCAAAAGACCCGTATGGGACATCCTTATTCCACACCCCTCCCTGTAACAAACTTCTCACATCGAACAACACAAAAACAGTTTTTCAGAATCAGATGCTGTGTGCACATTTATTGCCATGGGATCGAAAATGTGCAGTTTGAAGATTTATTTTCTATAACTCTTGAGAAGGATTAAAGACCCTTGGGCGTTGTCCTGTGTGAGAGATTCCATTTACGATTGAATCGAGTCTTTTAGGCCCGTTTCCAGCTACAGATATTTTATTACACGTTTTTTTTTTATAAGAAACTGGTTTATAAGAAACTAGTACTACGATGACCAAAAATTTAAGAAACTGTAGTACTACGCTCAAGAACAGTTAAGAAACTCTAAAACTTTATTTCTGTATGTCTCTCTTATTCTATGTCTCTCTAAAAAAGGTACCTCCGTCTTTTCTTGACTTTTAACTGCAAATTGGTAAAGTTTGCCTTGATGTGCATGGCTTCTTCTAGCCTGCGTGCAGACTTTACTTTCCACTGCGAAGGAGAGCCAAGGCTCTCCTTCGCAGTGGAAAGTAAAGTCTGCACCAGTCTGGTTCCCTGACGTCATTTTCGACTAAGGGGACTGGGCTCCACGGAAGCGGTCCAAAATAACGTCTGGACAAAAACCGTAACCATGGGCCCTAACAGGACCCTAATGATAACAATATTGTAAATATTGATAGGTTGTCCTGTTAAAATATTCGTAAATTATAATTATTAGTCCATAATTAACGTTTTATTATCGACTGGATTTGTTTAACATGGTCTTAAATAACCTGAAATGTCATAATTAATTGGAAATGTTGCTGTCCTTTTCTGAAATGATGATCAAAATGAAATCTATAATTTCTCCTTTGTTTTTTCTCAGATAGTTTACATCAAATCACATATTCCTTCGAATGTGTTTGGTCCGGATACAGCTCCTGCAAGATGCACATTTTGGCTGGACCTTGCAAGATTTTCAACACATTCCCACAGAAGATTGGACACTGTTTGAATAGGATGAATTCTACCAAATCTTGAGGCATTGCCATATTTCCATTTAGGCTTGCGTAAATATTGTTAAGTATGTAAAAAAATCTAAGGAATTTCAGATTGATTGATCCTAAATAAGTCAGTGATGTAAAGTCTTTCAGCATTTTTTCTGTAACTACACTGATAACTTTTTTTGTGACTACACTGAAAGCAACCAAAGATGCTGGGGTCATTGCTGGTCTAAATGTGATCAAGAAGGTGAAAAGAAGATTTTGGATTAAGGCATTTTTTGTGTGACTACGCACTGATAATTGTTGTGTCTTGTTTGAATTCCTCAACTGACCATAAAACAGTGGGATCTTTTGAATTAAAAATTTTGTTGAAACTGTATTTTACCATTAGATGCAAAGGTCCAGAATAGACAATTATGCTCAAGATGGAAGGGAGGAGGTGAGGAACTTTTTACCAAGATGCTTTTATGGTAAAGATTCAATCAAAGAATGCAATGTATCAAATGGTAAAAATTCCTCATTGCCATCTTCAGGGTAATGGTTTATTGTGCTCATCAAATCTCTATGAAGTAGATAAGCTGTGCTTTATGAAAAAGGCAGATGAGTTTGAAGCAGAGGCGTAGGAACCCCAGGGGGGTACTCAGGTATATTTAGGATAGGGGTGCTCAGGCTGAGGTACAACGCATCAACCCAAAAAAGTAATTTCTACCATCAAAATAGACCCAAAAAAATTATTTTTCCACCCTCACATACCCAAAAGTTATGAAGTCAATATCTCAAATCATGCTGAAATCTGCAGAAAAGTGCCCTAACTGATTAGATTTGATTTTAGTAATGTTAGTTGATTGTAATTTTTTTGTAAATTATATTTTTCCCAATTTTTTTACTTTTTATCATATTTGAGACCCAAAAAAGTAAGCCAGAATTTCAGGAACCCAAAAGAATAACTGTACAAATGAGTGACCAAAGAAAATAATCCTTGCCCAAATTTTAGACCCAAAAAAGTAACCTGAGCACCCCTATCCTGAATATACTAGAGTACCCCCCTGGGGTAGGAACCATGGGGGCACTTGGAGAGCATGCCCCCAACATTTTGCAATATTATGATGGCAAAGTGTCCTTTTGTTTCAGGAGGTGTTTGTCCTTGAAGTGTCAAGCCCCTCCCCCCTCTAAGTGCTTCCTACGGCTCTGGTTTGAATGAGTACTACTGTATTGCAGCACATTGGCTCCTAAAAACAATGGTATCCTATTGTTGTACAAACAGGCATAATGTTGTGCCTCAGAAGAAAATTATGACCGAGTCTACAACAACAGAATGAATGCCATTGCTTTTAGGAGCCAATCAGCTGGGTGACAGTGCACTTTTAATACCAACCAATTGTAACATTCAAGAAATTTTTAGAGACAATGGTGCATTATTTTTTCAAAATGTTTGCTAAAGATAGAGAGGAGAGAGATTAGTCCTAAATTAGATGTCATTGAGGCAAGTCCTTTCTTAAAGATTGGCACTACCTTGGCAATTTTAAGTTTTTTTTAGGAAAGGTTCCAGAAACAGAAGATTCATTAATAAGGAAAGAAAGATCACTGGAGATAGGTGCTTGAAGAATTTTTAGTAGCTTGACAGGGATACTGTTTGGTCCACTTAACTTATCAAGTTTTAAAGACAGGATAAGACAGGATATTTCCTCAGCTGTGCAAGGGGAGACAAAAATGAATCTAAATTGGAATTGGACATCAAATAATCCAATGGGGATTTTGGAGTTCTTGGGATTTTCTTTGTTATACTACTATATAGCAACATTTGATAAAATAGTCATTGAATTCAGTGGCTATTTTGACAGGATTTGAAATGTTGGTACCATCCTGGTCCTTTAAACATGAAATTGTTTCAAAGTTTCCAGGCCATATACTTACTGTATTATGCCCTTTATTCCTTTGCATAGCATTTTCATGTTGCTTTTGTGTTCATCAAAATACTTATGGGTAGCAATACTTTTTGCTTTCTCTAATTTCATTCACGATACGGTTTCGGAATTGCTTGTGTATGGATGTTCTAGGTCACTGACAGAATTTATTAATTTGAACTGATGGAATAGATTGTCCCTAATTTTAATCATTTTCTGAATGTGCAAATTAATTCAAGGTTTATTTCTTAGCTTGAAAGCCTTTTTGATAATTTTCTTGGGGTAATGTTTGTCAATAAGATTGTGGAGATTAATCAGAAAAATATCAAATTTTTGATTTAAATCAATAGCATTGTCATTGAGAAAGGATTTTTCAATATCTTTATAGTTGGCAAGAAATTTAGCTTCATCAAAGTTTTTATAATCATAAGCAAAACAGGATGAAGTTTTGTACTCGGGGGTGTTACCATACAGAATAGCAAACTGGGGAAGATGGTCGGAAATCAAGGATAGTATGTTACCACCACGCACACCACTATCAGTGGCACTATTTATGTACTAAATGTGTCAATAATGCGTGTTGGGTGTAGGATGGTTGGCTGGAAGTGATTAGAGAAGATCATATTGATAAACTTGTTTGTAGCGGTGTGACTATCATAATTTAATAAATCAATATTAAAGTCACCCATGATAGCAATTTGCGTATTTTCCTTTGCTAAATTTCCAAGTACCTCATGAAAATGATCATTGAACTTTAGTGATATCAGAACTTGGATGCATGTAGACGCAGCCACAGATTATATTTTTTGCTTGGGATTACTTATTTCAATCCAGACAGTTTCAAAATCAACATCACTGACACAGAGAGCACCCCTTTTGTTAGCTTCAAGATTGGATGTTACATAGAGACCTACACCACCAGCTGAGCTGTGAGAAGGAGTGCAATGAAACTAATAACCAGGAAGCTCAATGTTTGTTTTGAGTTGAAAATCAGATGAGACCTTTATTTCTGATAGACCTATAACTTGGAAGTTGACATTGAGGCTTGAGAGGAGAGCATGAAGTTCATCAAAATGAAGAGAATGACTTCTAATATTCATGTGAAAAAGTGAAAGGTCTTTATCAGACAGTTCCATGCAGTGTCAGACTCCAAAGTGAATGGAAATATTGAAGCATTATTTAAAATTTAGCATTGAAGGCATATCCATTGCTTTTCATCAGGCTCTTCTACAAGAATTTTATATTCCGAATCAGAAATGTTGTTACATTTAAATGTATATCCATTTATCACATTGATCTGCAATACAGTACTCATTCGTTGTGAGTGGTGGGTCCTAGATCACTATATTGTTTTCTACAATATGCTCATTTTGTCTCGAAGAGGGAAACATCTGGTTGAAACATAAAAATTAAAGAAAATTGCAAAAACAAAACAGGTTTTAGCCTTTTCTCTTTTTTTAGCCTTAAGGACTTTTCAAGCTTGCAAAAAACATGTTGGTTAACAGATTTGGAGGTTACATTACCATGCATCAATATATTCAGCAAAAAGTGCAATAAAACTGCTGAAGGAATAATACAAATTGTATTAGACCAGCTAGACCATCATAACATCCTAGATAGGGAATTTCCTCTAACCATCCAGCCAACCACACAAGCCCCACCCCCACACCCAACCTTAATCAGGCACACCACCAGAGGTCAGGCAGACCCACAGACAGCCAGAGGAAACCCCCCTCAATTCAGCTCAACTAGAAGGATTTATACTTTGTGTACTGTTTTATCAGTCTTACGACATTTGATCACTAGTGTTGCAGGATATGCCAGATAACCCATTATTAGATATTTCTTTGGTTGCTATCAATTTTTGCCGCTCAAACATTGCATCATTTCGTCTCTTGTTACTTCTTTGGAGTACATTTGGTCAGCTCGGATACCCATCTTTGGGTGCTTTCAACAAAGATCAGAAAATCCATTTTTGACAGTCTCACGGTCAAGAGAAGAACTTTACATAGATATGACTTGGCCCTTTCCTATCATTAGATTGCTTTCCTCTGTGTGCTCGCTCAATCATTTCTGCAACTTGATCAGCTTCAATTTTGAGGTGTCTTGCGATAACTTCTACCAGAATTCCCTATGTTTGGTCCCATTTTTCGTGGGGCTCCTCTTTAATTCCCTAAAGGATTAGGGTTGAGCGCATTGATCTTTGTTAGTAGCTTCTTAGATTGAAGTTGTAGAATCTCTTCGAGGTTGGCATTTGCCAAAGTATCTTATCTGCCTTCTAGGCTATTTCAGTGGTTTTTCGCATGTCCAGCTAGGTCCAGCTTGATTTCCGTAAATTTCCTGTGTATCTCTCTAAGGATTTAATCTTTTTTGTTCATTCAACAGAGTTTTCATATATCATCCAATTCCAGGGTTATGTCAGGCATGTAAATTTTGGGCCTAAGTTGCATGCAAGTTTGGCAGTTTTTCTTTCGTAAATAAAATGATAGGCAGCAGCAGTTGTATCAAACTAGCATAAATGGATACAAATATTGATATTTGACCGCATCATGTAGATTATCACATTGGATTGAGACGATACAGGAAGAAATAAACCAACTTTTGCCTTGCTTTGCTCACACGCCACGGCCATATCGGCTAAAGATTCAACGCCGTAGCGAGGACGTTACAACATGAAAATTTTCATTGAAAATGACGACTTGGCCTCCTTGGTGACAAATGCAAATGGAGCTTCTTTTCTTTCTTGCATAAAACTTTGGCTGGTTTTTGTCCAGGCGTCAACAAATCGCTTCCCTGGCGCCCAGTATCCTCACGCGAACGCGGTCAAGTTGACGCACAGGGAACCAGGCTGAAGTCTGCACGCAGGCTAGGCTTCTTCTTGATGACAATGTTAATGCAGAATGGAAGCCCTTTGCCTAGAAGAAGGCTCAACTTCGAACAATATGCAATTTAGGCCCAGAAAAATAAGAAACTAATTAAGAAACTTTTACTACTAAAACACCAAAATTTTCATGCGAAATTAAGAAACTTTTAGTACTAAGTGCTGATCCAAGTTTCTTATAAAAAATCGTGTAGCTGTTCTGGAAAGAATCACAATCGAACGATATTTTGCCACATTCTGTAGAATTCTTGAATGTGCACAACAATAGTGATAAAAGATCTAACGTTAGGCCCGTTTTCAGCAATAGACCTTTTATTAGCTGTTCTGGAAAGAATCACAATCGAACGATATTTTGCCACATTCTGTAGAATTTTCGAATGTGCATAATAGTGATAAAAGCTCTAACGCCACTCGATCGATCCTCGCGTACAAAATATATAAAAATAACGCTCGATCCAGACTCTTTTGTAGAATAGCTAAAATATATTTTTCACAACCAATGAATTTTCGTACAGTTACATTTACTTGTACTTTCCTTGCTCACGAAAACGTGAGGAAAATCACAAAAAACCTAAGTATTTCTGCTATTAAGCGATTTAAGATTTATTCAAATTCATCCAGCACTTTAGGTAGTACTATTTTTAGAACCCCTGAGGTTTTTTTTGGCACACTCTCATTATTTTCTGCTTTTAATGGTTTCTTATAATGCTCAACATGTGCTTGATTTCATTTACGGGAAAACAGTCTGTTCGTTTCGCCGGATGCCAGGGAATTTTCTATCCAGTTCATTTATCTTTCATTCTGAATCTCAAAGTCCACCGGATGAGCCAGAAAAAAGTTCTCACTTTCGAAAATTCGTAGCTCCACAAGTACTTCATGGATTTGAATGATTCAAATTCTAGTTAAAAGCCAAAAGGTCGAAGTCTTTTTTTATTTTTCTCGTCTTCTTACGAGTGCTGCAAATGTAGGTAAATTCAACTTTACAAAAATTTATGGTTGCAAAATGAGTGAAAAAGGGCCTAAAACACTTGATCAAATCGTTAGGACTCTCCTAACACAGAACAATACGCACAGGCGTTTCACCTCTCTTTTTTTATTATTATTATTATTATAACATTCTTTAAAGTTGGTTATTAAAAATAGCTCTACTTCAAGAACTAATAAAGACCAACTATTTACAAAAACAAAATAAATTACAGTTCATGATAAGAAACGAGAATACCCTAAAATACCCTATTTACAAATTTTGCAACGGCAAGTCTCTCCAATCCATTTTTTATGCATGACTTAAAAGAACAGACGGAGGTGGCAATTTTTGTATCATTGGGCAGGGAATTCCATAATATGCTACCACGAAAAGATAAACTATCGTTGCCATAAGTAGTTGTTTTAGTTTGAGGCAACATCAACAGATTCTTTGATCGTAGATTGTAATTATTGTCCTTTTCATGGAACATGTCCCACAAAAAGAAGGGTTTTGTTGTGTTAAACTGCTATAAACCTCGAGCATTAACTTTTGCAAGTTCTTTTGATGAATAGTGCACTCCTTTCCTCTCTGTAACAACTCATCAAAAGAAGATATAAAATCGTTGAAGAGAATTCGAAGCGCTCTCTTATGGGTGCGATTGAGATCATTATTCGCAACCTTTCCGCAAAACATCCATATCAACGGACAATAATTAAACTCAAGAGTTATAAGTCATAGATTCTCAAACAGATACGAAAGATTTTCAATTCCATGGCAATAAATGTGCAGACGATATCTCACACCTATGAGAAATTGCATCTTCTCTGTTTTTCTGAGTGAGGAGGCCTTGACGATTTGATCAAGTATTTTAGGCCTTTTTCAGTCATTTTGCAACCACAAAGTTTTTGTAAACTAAATTTACCAGTTTTTCCAATGCTCATAAGGAGGCAAAAACAATCAAAAAAATGCTTTCATCGTTTGGCTGTCAAGCAAATATTGATTCATTCCAATCCATCCAGTACTCTTGATGCTATGATTTTTCAGAAGTGGGAACTTTTTTCTGGCTCACCCGCTATATATCTATTCTCAGGTTTCTGCTACATGTTCAGAGAGAGTAATAAATGCTCCATGAAAGATGGAAACCCATTTGGCCCATTTTGGAATCATTTTGATGTCTCCTTTGATGGCTCTGTTGATCATCCGGGACTTTTGTGGGACACATATAACAAACACATGGCTGAAGGATGGAACAAAAGGTAGTGTAGCCGTCTTCATTATTTGACTAACTACATGAGCGTCCGTTTTCCATTTTGAATTGAATGGTAAATGTTTGATGGGAGAGAGTGAATACAAAGGCTTCCGTCGCAAGTCGAATTTGTTATCATATGAAACAACACTGTTGACACTTAGTGGGCAAGGGGATGCGATCGCGCCCCCCTCCCTCCCTTCCAATAATGATGGCTAGAACAAATATCTTGTGCTTGAGGACAATAGAGAGAAACAATGCTTTTGAACTGAAACAATAGGTTCATCCCCCCCCCTAATATTTAGCAAAGTTTCCGCCATTGTGTTGCAAGCACAAATAACGGGCGAATCAGAAAAAGGTTTCAACATGTGAAAAAGCAAAAAGCTGCAACATAAAATATCTCGACTTAGGACCTGTTCATGCGGAAGCGAGCCAGCCCGCCTACCGGGTTGGCCCACTAAATGAGCTGATTTCGCATTCTGTTGATATGGTAAAATCCATCCCGCCTGCTGGGCAGCATAGGGCTCAAATCTTTCAAATCTTTAAAAAGGTCGGTGTAAAATTCTATTGCAGTTTTCTTTGAATTGGATGGCTTGAAAGGAACTTAGGGTACTTTGCTGTAAATCTGCCGTGGAAATTTTTTGATATCTTGATTTTTTCCAAAATGGCGGCAATTTAATTCTTTTTGAAAAAATTCATGAAAAATTTTGCAAAAAGTTTAAATCATCGTAAATCCTGGATGATACTGGAAACATTGTATAACCTTCAAGAAAACCATAGTTTATGAAGGTCTACAATATGGTGGCAAGCAGAAATCTGTAGCTTTTCTTGTTTAGGATTTAGAAATTTGATGACGTCATAGCCTCAAATTTAATAAATGCCGCCATAGTGTAACTAATCGAGATATCAATAAATTGCCACGGCAGATTTACAGCAAAAAACCCTAAGTTCCTTCCAAGCCTTTTATTTCAAAGAAATCTGCAATAGAATTTTACACCGACTTTTTTAAAGAGTTGAGCCCTATGTTCTACTGGGCTGGAATTGGTCACGTGACATCGTTGGTGGGATTATTTTGCATGCCTACACGTGCGCAGTAGAGACGTTTTCGTCTCGGAAGGCGGGCTGGAGTGTTCATATGGGAAAATGTTGATCCCACCAAGCGGAATCCCGGCTGTACTTGAGTGAGATCTTGCCTACCAAACCAGCCCGCCCGCTCATATGAGCAGACACCAAACTCTGAATGGGAAATATGGATAACGTGAGATCTCAGCAAAAACCTCCAGCCCGGTAAGCGGGCTGGCTCGCCTCCATATGAACAGGTCCTTTCTGAATGAATTTCATTTAACAGGTTTCCAGCTTCGAAATATCTAGTCTATGCATTCCAAGGTGCTCCGGGAGACTATCCTTCCAAAGAAAAGAATCAGGACATCCAGAAATACATAAAATTTTCAAAATACATCAGCAAGAAATCGGATGAATTCATCAAAAATAGAATGAACGGGGAAGCGTTTGTTGCTATTCATCTTCGAAATGGTGGCGATATGGTGAGTTTTAGTATCGGGTGAGTCATAAAAACCCCCTCCGTTTCAAAGGCCACTGCTCCCTAACAAGGACAGACAATGTTACAATAGGACTTGCTTCTTTTATTGACACCTAGATGCAAAGCAATTTGTGATTGCAGACAAAGGGAATTCCATGTTCGGTTGGTCAAGACAAAAACAAAAACAAAGCAAGCCGCAAAAATTGCCCTGAAACCCAGGTCGCTAGCTCGGTCGTTGTGCATTCCAGAAATGGTTTTAAAGAGCAAATATTAGCACATATCAAAAGAAGGAGGATATATCTAAACTTCTGCCTCGGGCATTTTATTTTTTTCGTACAGAAGCTGAGCAGTAAGTGTTTTAATTACACCTAAAAAGTACGAGAATTGAATCCCCTCCCAATTGGCTTCTGCACAAAATAAATAAAATGCCCGAGGCAGAAGTTTAGATATATCATTCTTCTTTCGATATGTGCTAATATTTGCTCTTTAAAACCATTTCTGGAATGCACAACGACCGAGCTAGCGACCCGGGTTTCGGGGCAACTTTTGCGGCTTGCTTTGTTTTTGTTTATTTCTTGACCAACCGAGCATTGAATTCCCTTTGTCTGCTATCACAAATTGCTTTGTATCTAGGTGTCAATAAAAAGTAGCGAGTCCTATTGTAACATTATCTGTCCTTGTTCTGCTCCCTAAATATACCAGGTGTCCCAAAAAAAGTATACAGAATTGGTTGACTCCGGCGATGTGAATTTAGCTTTAATCAATGGCTAATCAATCTCAAAATGCTCCTAGATAGTTAACTTGAACATAGATACCTCGTTTGTTGGTATTGGTGCGTTGAGAGCAGAAATCTCCTCTTGAAAGCTCAAAGTTGCGTCCACGTGCAAACCAGAGCTTTGGCCTTTTGGCCTAAGCAAATTCCTGAAGCACATCGAAATTAAGAACTGAAATTAATAAAAATTTGAGAAGCTACCCAATGGGTGACTAGGGCGTGACTTCTGGACAACAATATAACACAAGGTCTAATATTGCTCAAATTTCAAAAAATGCTATCGTTGATTTATACGCTGTGCCTTAAGCTCTTGTTTGGGGGAAGAGGCAAATTTGAGCTTTCAAGATTAATATGTCTGCTCTCAAAGCACAAATACCAAAAACCGACGTACCTATGTTCAAGTTAACTATCGAGGAACATTTTTAGAGTGATTAGACATTGATTGAAGCTACATTCACACCGCTGGAGTCAACCAAATCCGTATACATATTTTGGGACACCCGGTATAAGCAATAGCGTTTTGCAATATCTGATTGAATAGCCAACGTGTTCAGTTATCTTTAGATTTTTTCTCGCTGAAATTGGTCTCTCCGTTCACATTTTACTAGGAATTTTCTCGAGAAAGTCCCTTCAAGACACTTTCGAAAGCGTGCTAAAATCACGAGCAAATTTCCCTACTATCTTTTCCTTACAGCAATGACTTGAACATGCTTTATCACGTGCTATCCTCTTTAGAAGATGAAAAGGTCTTCCCCCTGGTATGAATAACTTATTCCAGGAGATTCCATTCTCCCAAGAGGAAACAATATTTAAGTGTTATTATTGTTGGGAAGAAAAACTTAGCAAATGTTGTTGTTTTCGTCGTTTTGGCAGGTTTTCGAAAGGGGCTTCCTGCAGGAGATCTTCTATATCCATGGAAAGGAATAGCCGAATAAAGTCAGGTCTATTACTGAATCTAATTGAACATATCAGCAATAAAGCAAGACCTTTTTCAGCATAATTGCTTTGATATTCAGAGAGTAATATTTTTTCAAATGCCGGGCGTTTTTTTTTTACTCATTAGGTTTTGGTTTAGTTGCAGTTCAGCTTTCATTGACAGATGTACTTGAATACATTTCAATAAAAGTACGAAGTTACCTAACTTGAAATAAGATAATAAAACATGTTTGCTGTTATTCTCCTGTTAACTTTCATTCCTTGATTATTTTCGAAATGGCAGCGATTTCCGTTTTCAAAAGGAATAGGCTCAGGATAGTTATGGTGCCTAGGAACTTTTAATCAAGATGCATTGCATTACAGAACACAATGCATTTTGGTACGAACTCTTCGTCGCCAACTATAGGGTGTATGAAACAAGGACAGATTTTGTAAGACAATAGCATGAGTTGCTTTTGTTGACACCTTAATTCAAAGCGATTAGCAATTGCAGACAAAGGAAATTCTCTCAACCAGTAATTCAAAACAAATAAAGCCGCAAAAGTTTCTCTGAAACCTAGGTAGCTAGCTCGCTCGTTATGCATTCCAGAAATTGTTTTGAGAGCAAATATGAGTATAGATCAAAAGAAGAAGGATATGTCTGCACATCTATCGCGGGCATTTTATTTCTTTGGTTCAAAAGCCGATTGGGAGGCGATTCAATTCTCTTATTTTTTTGGGTGTTGTTAGATTACTTACTGCTCAGCTTCTGAACCAAATGGATAAAATACCCGAGGTAGATGTGTAGATACATTCTTCTTCTTTCGATATATGCTCATGTTTGCTCTTGAAAACAATTTCTGGAATGCACGACGATCGTGCTTGCTATCTGGGTTTCAGAGAAACTTTTGCGGCTTTGTTTGTTTTGAATTACTGGTTGACGGGATTTCCTTTGTCTGCGATCGAAAATCGCTTTGAATTCACGTGTCATCCAAAGCAACTCATGATATTGTCTTACAAAATCTGTCCTTGTTGGTGTATGAAGAAAAAGCCACAACAGGCCGACAAATTTGAATTTCTTTGGAACGAAAGAGTTCAAATAAATTAGATAGGGACTCTCTGCAAGGTCCACTCTTGTGCTTTCATTTGATGTATAGTTTCTATAAAATTGGTCGCTAGAGAATTCGTAAACAAGAAGAAAGTAGCCGTATGTCAAAATGAGGTAGCGCTTCTTTTCGACATTGTTCTAATTGTATCGTTTGATGTAAGCTGAGCCTTTGTTCATTCATATGACATTCATTCAGTCATCAGAGAGAGCTTATTGTCAGAAAATCTCTCACATAAGTTGAAATGTTTGTTTTGAAAACCTGGTAGCTTATAAAACCATGAGCGATAGGACACCAAGTGTGTGAAAGTTTTATTGGTAGCGAGCCACCTTATCCAATTTTTTTGTGTTTTTACCTAATTTTTACTTGGTAGTGAGCCACCTTATCGCTGTTTCGTCATTTTGAAATTTCGGTAGTGAGCCGCCTTAAGTGCAGATCCACCTTTATCGTGTGGATATTTGGTAATTTTTCAAACACTGATACATCATTTAGGGACTCCTTCTTTTAAACGCCATGCTCCTCCTGAGCATGGACTATCATGGCCTTCCATCTACTACGATCTTTTGTTTACTGCAGTACGTCTGTTTCACTCCTGTTGCTGTCTGTTTTTCAACCATTGTTTTTAAAGAGGTCTCTCTTTGTCTGCCTCTGCCCCTCTTTCCCTTAATTTCCTGTTAACACGACATTTTGCTGCACCCATCTGATATTGCTGGCCCTTTACTGTTTCCTTTCTCTCTAAATCATTCATTATTTGTCTTTGCAGTTGAGCGTTTGTGAGGATATAAAGAAGGAAATGTTGTTGTGGGTGTTTTCAACCATTGTTTTTAAAGAGGTCTCTCTTTGTCTGCCTCTGCCCCTCTTTCCTTTAATTTTCCTGTTAACACTATATTTTGCTACACCCATCTAATGTTGCTGGCGCTTTACTGTTTCCTTTCTCTCTAAATCATTCATTATTTATCTTTGCAGTTGAGCGTTTGTGAGGATATAAAGAAGGAAATGTTGTTGTGGGTGTTTTCAACCATTGTTTTTAAAGAGGTCTCTCTTTGTCTGCCTCTGCCCCTCTTTCCTTTAATTTTCCTGTTAACACTATATTTTGCTACACCCATCTAATGTTGCTGGCGCTTTACTGTTTCCTTTCTCTCTAAATCATTCATTATTTGTCTTTGCAGTTGAGCGTTTGTGAGGATATAAAGAAGGAAATGTTGTTGTGGGTGTTTTCAACCATTGTTTTTAAAGAGGTCTCTCTTTGTCTGCCTCTGCCCCTCTTTCCTTTAATTTTCCTGTTAACACTATATTTTGCTACACCCATCTAATGTTGCTGGCGCTTTACTGTTTCCTTTCTCTCTAAATCATTCATTATTTGTCTTTGCAGTTGAGCGTTTGTGAGGATATAAAGAAGGAAATGTTGTTGTTGGTGTTTTCAACCATTGTTTTTAAAGACGTCTCTCTTTGTCTGCCTCTGCCCCTCTTTCCTTTAATTTTCCTGTTAACCCTATATTTTGCTACACCCATCTAATGTTGCTGGCGCTTTACTGTTTCCTTTCTCTCTAAATCATTCATTATTTGTCTTTGCAGTTGAGCGTTTGTGAGGATATAAAGAAGGAAATGTTGGTGTTTGTGTTTTCAACCGTTGTTTTTAAAGAGGTCTCTCTTTGTCTGCCTCTGCCCCTCTTCCCTTTAATTTTCCTGTCAACATGACATTTTGCTACACCCATCTGATGTTGCTGGCCCTTTACTGTTTCCTTCTCTCTAAACCATTCATTCTCTGTCATTGCAGTTGAGCGTTTGTGAGGATATAAAGAAGGAAATGTTGTTGTTTGTGTTTTCAACCATTGTTTTTAAAGAGGTCTCTCTTTGTCTGCCTCTGCCCCTCTTTCCTTTAATTTTCCTGTTAACACTATATTTTGCTACACCCATCTAATGTTGCTGGCGCTTTACTGTTTCCTTTCTCTCTAAATCATTCATTATTTGTCTTTGCAGTTGAGCGTTTGTGAGGATATAAAGAAGGAAATGTTGTTGTTGGTGTTTTCAACCATTGTTTTTAAAGAGGTCTCTCTTTGTCTGCCTCTGCCCCTCTTTCCTTTAATTTTCCTGTTAACACTATATTTTGCTACACCCATCTAATGTTGCTGGCGCTTTACTGTTTCCTTTCTCTCTAAATCATTCATTATTTGTCTTTGCAGTTGAGCGTTTGTGAGGATATAAAGAAGGAAATGTTGTTGTTTGTGTTTTCAACCATTGTTTTTAAAGAGGTCTCTCTTTGTCTGCCTCTGCCCCTCTTTCCTTTAATTTTCCTGTTAACACTATATTTTGCTACACCCATCTAATGTTGCTAACCCTTTACTGTTTCCTTTCTCTCTAAATCATTCATTATTTGTCTTTGCAGTTGAGCGTTTGTGAGGATATAAAGAAGGAAATGTTGGTGTTTGTGTTTTCAACCGTTGTTTTTAAAGAGGTCTCTCTTTGTCTGCCTCTGCCCCTCTTCCCTTTAATTTTCCTGTCAACATGACATTTTGCTACACCCATCTGATGTTGCTGGCCCTTTACTGTTTCCTTCTCTCTAAACCATTCATTCTCTGTCATTGCAGTTGAGCGTTTGTGAGGATATAAAGAAGGAAATGTTGCTGTCTGTTTTTTCAACCATTGTTTTTAAAGAGGTCTCTCTTTGTCTGCCCCTGCCCCTCTTTCCCTTAATTTCCTGTTAACACGACATTTTGCTGCACCCATCTGATATTGCTGGCCCTTTACTGTTTCCTTTCTCTCTAAATCATTCATTATTTGTCTTTGCAGTTGAGCGTTTGTGAGGATATAAAGAAGGAAATGTTGTTGTGGGTGTTTTCAACCATTGTTTTTAAAGAGGTCTCTCTTTGTCTGCCTCTGCCCCTCTTTCCTTTAATTTTCCTGTTAACACTATATTTTGCTACACCCATCTAATGTTGCTGGCGCTTTACTGTTTCCTTTCTCTCTAAATCATTCATTATTTATCTTTGCAGTTGAGCGTTTGTGAGGATATAAAGAAGGAAATGTTGTTGTTGGTGTTTTCAACCATTGTTTTTAAAGAGGTCTCTCTTTGTCTGCCTCTGCCCCTCTTTCCTTTAATTTTCCTGTTAACACTATATTTTGCTACACCCATCTAATGTTGCTGGCCCTTTACTGTTTCCTTTCTCTCTAAATCATTCATTATTTGTCTTTGCAATTGAGCATTTGTGAGGATATAAAGAAGGAAATGTTGGTGTTTGTGTTTTCAACCGTTGTTTTTAAAGAGGTCTCTCTTTGTCTGCCTCTGCCCCTCTTTCCTTTAATTTTCCTGTTAACACTATATTTTGCTACACCCATCTAATGTTGCTGGCGCTTTACTGTTTCCTTTCTCTCTAAATCATTCATTATTTATCTTTGCAGTTGAGCGTTTGTGAGGATATAAAGAAGGAAATGTTGTTGTGGGTGTTTTCAACCATTGTTTTTAAAGAGGTCTCTCTTTGTCTGCCTCTGCCCCTCTTTCCTTTAATTTTCCTGTTAACACTATATTTTGCTACACCCATCTAATGTTGCTGGCGCTTTACTGTTTCCTTTCTCTCTAAATCATTCATTATTTGTCTTTGCAATTGAGCGTTTGTGAGGATATAAAGAAGGAAATGTTGTTGTGGGTGTTTTCAACCATTGTTTTTAAAGAGGTCTCTCTTTGTCTGCCTCTGCCCCTCTTTCCTTTAATTTTCCTGTTAACACTATATTTTGCTACACCCATCTAATGTTGCTGGCCCTTTACTGTTTCCTTTCTCTCTAAATCATTCATTATTTGTCTCTGCAGTTGAGCGTTTGTGAGGATATAAAGAAGGAAATGTTGTTGTTGGTGTTTTCAACCATTGTTTTTAAAGAGGTCTCTCTTTGTCTGCCTCTGCCCCTCTTTCCTTTAATTTTCCTGTTAACACTATATTTTGCTACACCCATCTAATGTTGCTGGCCCTTTACTGTTTCCTTTCTCTCTAAATCATTCATTATTTGTCTTTGCAGTTGAGCGTTTGTGAGGATATAAAGAAGGAAATGTTGTTGTGGGTGTTTTCAACCATTGTTTTTAAAGAGGTCTCTCTTTGTCTGCCTCTGCCCCTCTTTCCTTTAATTTTCCTGTTAACACTATATTTTGCTACACCCATCTAATGTTGCTGGCGCTTTACTGTTTCCTTTCTCTCTAAATCATTCATTATTTATCTTTGCAGTTGAGCGTTTGTGAGGATATAAAGAAGGAAATGTTGTTGTGGGTGTTTTCAACCATTGTTTTTAAAGAGGTCTCTCTTTGTCTGCCTCTGCCCCTCTTTCCTTTAATTTTCCTGTTAACACTATATTTTGCTACACCCATCTGATGTTGCTGGCCCTTTACTGTTTCCTTTCTCTCTAAATCATTCATTATTTGTCTTTGCAGTTGAGCGTTTGTGAGGATATAAAGAAGGAAATGTTGTTGTTGGTGTTTTCAACCATTGTTTTTAAAGAGGTCTCTCTTTGTCTGCCTCTGCCCCTCTTTCCTTTAATTTTCCTGTTAACACTATATTTTGCAACAGCCATCTAATGTTGCTGGCCCTTTACTGTTTCCTTTCTCTCTAAATCATTCATTATTTGTCTTTGCAGTTGAGCGTTTGTGAGGATATAAAGAAGGAAATGTTGGTGTTTGTGTTTTCAACCATTGTTTTTAAAGAGGTCTCTCTTTGTCTGCCTCTGCCCCTCTTTCCTTTAATTTTCCTGTTAACACTATATTTTGCTACACCCATCTGATGTTGCTGGCCCTTTACTGTTTCCTTTCTCTCTAAATCATTCGTTATTTGCCTTTGCAATTGAGCGTTTGTGAGGATATAAAGAAGGAAATGTTGTTGTTGGTGTTTTCAACCATTGTTTTTAAAGAGGTCTCTCTTTGTCTGCTTCTGCCCCTCTTCCCTTTAATTTTCCTGTTAACACTATATTTTGCTACAGCCATCTAATGTTGCTGGCCCTTTACTGTTTCCTTTCTCTCTAAATCATTCATTATTTGTCTTTGCAGTTGAGCGTTTGTGAGGATATAAAGAAGGAAATGTTGTTGTTGGTGTTTTCAACCGTTGTTTTTAAAGAGGTCTCTCTTTGTCTGCCTCTGCCCCTCTTCCCTTTAATTTTCCTGTTAACACTATATTTTGCTACACCCATCTGACGTTTCTGGCCCTTTACTGTTTCCTTTCTCTCTAAATCATTCATTATTTGTCTTTGCAGTTGAGCGTTTGTGAGGATATAAAGAAGGAAATGTTGGTGTTTGTGTTTTCAACCATTGTTTTTAAAGAGGTCTCTCTTTGTCTGCCTCTGCCCCTCTTTCCTTTAATTTTCCTGTTAACACTATATTTTGCTACACCCATCTAATGTTGCTGGCCCTTTACTGTTTCCTTCTCTCTAAATCATTCATTATTTGTCTTTGCAGTTGAGCGTTTGTGAGGATATAAAGAAGGAAATGTTGTTGTTGGTGTTTTCAACCATTGTTTTTAAAGAGGTCTCTCTTTGTCTGTCTCTGCCCCTCTTTCCTTTAATTTTCCTGTTAACACTATATTTTGCAACAGCCATCTAATGTTGCTGGCCCTTTACTGTTTCCTTTCTCTCTAAATCATTCATTATTTGTCTTTGCAGTTGAGCGTTTGTGAGGATATAAAGAAGGAAATGTTGTTGTTGGTGTTTTCAACCATTGTTTTTAAAGAGGTCTCTCTTTGTCTGCCTCTGCCCCTCTTTCCTTTAATTTTCCTGTTAACACTATATTTTGCAACAGCCATCTAATGTTGCTGGCCCTTTACTGTTTCCTTTCTCTCTAAATCATTCATTATTTGTCTTTGCAGTTGAGCGTTTGTGAGGATATAAAGAAGGAAATGTTGGTGTTTGTGTTTTCAACCATTGTTTTTAAAGAGGTCTCTCTTTGTCTGCCTCTGCCCCTCTTTCCTTTAATTTTCCTGTTAACACTATATTTTGCTACACCCATCTAATGTTGCTGGCCCTTTACTGTTTCCTTTCTCTCTAAATCATTCATTATTTGTCTTTGCAGTTGAGCGTTTGTGAGGATATAAAGAAGGAAATGTTGTTGTTGGTGTTTTCAACCATTGTTTTTAAAGAGGTCTCTCTTTGTCTGCTTCTGCCCCTCTTCCCTTTAATTTTCCTGTTAACACTATATTTTGCTACAGCCATCTAATGTTGCTGGCGCTTTACTGTTTCCTTTCTCTCTAAATCATTCATTATTTGTCTTTGCAGTTGAGCGTTTGTGAGGATATAAAGAAGGAAATGTTGTTGTTGGTGTTTTCAACCGTTGTTTTTAAAGAGGTCTCTCTTTGTCTGCCTCTGCCCCTCTTCCCTTTAATTTTCCTGTTAACACTATATTTTGCTACACCCATCTGACGTTTCTGGCCCTTTACTGTTTCCTTTCTCTCTAAATCATTCATTATTTGTCTTTGCAGTTGAGCGTTTGTGAGGATATAAAGAAGGAAATGTTGGTGTTTGTGTTTTCAACCATTGTTTTTAAAGAGGTCTCTCTTTGTCTGCCTCTGCCCCTCTTTCCTTTAATTTTCCTGTTAACACTATATTTTGCTACACCCATCTAATGTTGCTGGCCCTTTACTGTTTCCTTCTCTCTAAATCATTCATTATTTGTCTTTGCAGTTGAGCGTTTGTGAGGATATAAAGAAGGAAATGTTGTTGTTGGTGTTTTCAACCATTGTTTTTAAAGAGGTCTCTCTTTGTCTGTCTCTGCCCCTCTTTCCTTTAATTTTCCTGTTAACACTATATTTTGCAACAGCCATCTAATGTTGCTGGCCCTTTACTGTTTCCTTTCTCTCTAAATCATTCATTATTTGTCTTTGCAGTTGAGCGTTTGTGAGGATATAAAGAAGGAAATGTTGTTGTTGGTGTTTTCAACCATTGTTTTTAAAGAGGTCTCTCTTTGTCTGTCTCTGCCCCTCTTTCCTTTAATTTTCCTGTTAACACTATATTTTGCAACAGCCATCTAATGTTGCTGGCCCTTTACTGTTTCCTTTCTCTCTAAATCATTCATTATTTATCTTTGCAGTTGAGCGTTTGTGAGGATATAAAGAAGGAAATGTTGTTGTTGGTGTTTTCAACCATTGTTTTTAAAGAGGTCTCTCTTTGTCTGTCTCTGCCCCTCTTTCCTTTAATTTTCCTGTTAACACTATATTTTGCAACAGCCATCTGATGTTGCTGGCCCTTTACTGTTTCCTTTCTCTCTAAATCATTCATTATTTGTCTTTGCAGTTGAGCGTTTGTGAGGATATAAGGAAGGAAATGTTGTTGTTTGTGTTTTCAACCATTGTTTTTAAAGAGGTCTCTCTTTGTCTGCCTCTGCCCCTCTTTCCTTTAATTTTCCTGTTAACACTATATTTTGCTACACCCATCTAATGTTGCTGGCCCTTTACTGTTTCCTTTCTCTCTAAATCATTCATTATTTGTCTTTGCAGTTGAGCGTTTGTGAGGATATAAAGAAGGAAATGTTGTTGTTGGTGTTTTCAACCATTGTTTTTAAAGAGGTCTCTCTTTGTCTGTCTCTGCCCCTCTTTCCTTTAATTTTCCTGTTAACACTATATTTTGCAACAGCCATCTGATGTTGCTGGCCCTTTACTGTTTCCTTTCTCTCTAAATCATTCATTATTTGTCTTTGCAGTTGAGCGTTTGTGAGGATATAAAGAAGGAAATGTTGTTGTTGGTGTTTTCAACCATTGTTTTTAAAGAGGTCTCTCTTTGTCTGTCTCTGCCCCTCTTTCCTTTAATTTTCCTGTTAACACTATATTTTGCAACAGCCATCTGATGTTGCTGGCCCTTTACTGTTTCCTTTCTCTCTAAATCATTCATTATTTGTCTTTGCAATTGAGCGTTTGTGAGGATATAAAGAAGGAAATGTTGTTGTTGGTGTTTTCAACCATTGTTTTTAAAGAGGTCTCTCTTTGTCTGTCTCTGCCCCTCTTTCCTTTAATTTTCCTGTTAACACTATATTTTGCTACACCCATCTAATGTTGCTAACCCTTTACTGTTTCCTTTCTCTCTAAATCATTCATTATTTGTCTTTGCAGTTGAGCGTTTGTGAGGATATAAAGAAGGAAATGTTGGTGTTTGTGTTTTCAACCATTGTTTTTAAAGAGGTCTCTCTTTGTCTGCCTCTGCCCCTCTTTCCTTTAATTTTCCTGTTAACACTATATTTTGCTACACCCATCTAATGTTGCTAACCCTTTACTGTTTCCTTTCTCTCTAAATCATTCATTATTTGTCTTTGCAGTTGAGCGTTTGTGAGGATATAAAGAAGGAAATGTTGGTGTTTGTGTTTTCAACCATTGTTTTTAAAGAGGTCTCTCTTTGTCTGTCTCTGCCCCTCTTTCCTTTAATTTTCCTGTTAACACTATATTTTGCTACACCCATCTAATGTTGCTAACCCTTTACTGTTTCCTTTCTCTCTAAATCATTCATTATTTGTCTTTGCAGTTGAGCGTTTGTGAGGATATAAAGAAGGAAATGTTGTTGTTTGTGTTTTCAACCATTGTTTTTAAAGAGGTCTCTCTTTGTCTGCCTCTGCCCCTCTTTCCTTTAATTTTCCTGTTAACACTATATTTTGCTACACCAATCTAATGTTGCTGGCGCTTTACTGTTTCCTTTCTCTCTAAATCATTCGTTATTTGTCTTTGCAATTGAGCGTTTGTGAGGATATAAAGAAGGAAATGTTGTTGTTGGTGTTTTCAACCATTGTTTTTAAAGAGGTCTCTCTTTGTCTGCCTCTGCCCCTCTTTCCTTTAATTTTCCTGTTAACACTATATTTTGCTACACCCATCTGATGTTGCTAACCCTTTACTGTTTCCTTTCTCTCTAAATCATTCGTTATTTGTCTTTGCAGTTGAGCGTTTGTGAGGATATAAAGAAGGAAATGTTGGTGTTTGTGTTTTCAACCATTGTTTTTAAAGAAGTCTCTCTTTGTCTGCCTCTGCCCCTCTTCCCTTTAATTTTCCTGTTAACACTATATTTTGCTACACCCATCTAATGTTGCTGGTCCTTTACTGTTTCCTTTCTCTCTAAATCATTCGTTATTTGTCTTTGCAATTGAGCGTTTGTGAGGATATAAAGAAAGAAATGTTGTTGTGGGTGGTTTCAACCGTTGTTTTTAAAGAGGTCTCTCTTTGTCTGCCTCTGCCCCTCTTTCCTTTAATTTTCCTGTTAACACTATATTTTGCTACACCCATCTGATGTTGCTAACCCTTTACTGTTTCCTTTCTCTCTAAATCATTCATTATTTGTCTTTGTAGTTGAGCGTTTGTGAGGATATACAGAAGGAAAAAATTGAAAAGATATTCTGTTCAGAACAATGTACAGGATACAAGAAGGAGAGGAAACTAACATATGATATGTGTGCACCTCCAAAAGGGGAAATAATAAAGAAAGTAAAGAAATATTTAAAGAAAACTAAAGCAAAAAGATTATTTATTGGGACTGATAACAATCCCATGATCAAAGATTTTGAAAAGGCTTTGAAGAAAATGCAGGTAAGCTCTAGAAGAATTGTAATGCCGTAGCTCTGAACCTAGAGGCTGTTTTCCCTACATTATGCACCTTGTGATTAAGAACCTGTTTCATTTTGATGAAAAATATGTTCTTATTGTAGGGGTAGCAAAGTTGATTTAGAATTGTCCTTATTAAATGCATCTTTGTCCCACTTTGCTGCTAAAGCTTTAATCTCCTCCCCTGGTGTTTGTAAGCATAGAATTGGTTATTAGGTACCTTTGTGAAGATTCTACGCAGCCTACGCAGACGGCTCAAACAAGACACTCTTCAAATAAGAACCTTTATACCTTGATATTACTCTTGGTACCTTTATAATAAGAACCTATTTCAGCCTGGCTCTCAAAAAAGTAGGTTGGGATTTACTGTATGAGAACGTACAAAAATGAACCTGCAGGCTTATTTATCCTAAATTATGCACCTTGTAAATTGTAATTAAGAACCTGTTTCAGTTTGATGAAAAATATGTTCTTATTGTAGGGGTAGCAAAGTTGATTTAGAATTGTCCTTATTAAATGCATCTTTGTCCCACTTTGCTGCTAAAGCTTTAATCTCCTCCCCTGGTGTTTGTAAGCATAGAATTGGTTATTAGGTACCTTTGTGAAGATTCTACGCAGCCTACGCAGACGGCCCAAACAAGACACTCTTCAAATAAGAACCTTTATACCTTGATATTACTCTTGGTACCTTTATAATAAGAACCTATTTCAGCCTGGCTCTCAAAAAAGTAGGTTGGGATTTACTGTATGAGAACGTACAAAAATGAACCTGCAGGCTTATTTATCCTAAATTATGCACCTTGTAATTAAGAATCTGTTTCAACTTGATGAAAAATATGTTCTTATTGCAGGGGCTATGAAGCTGTATTTTTGATCGTACTTATTAAGTTCTGTTTTGTCTTGGTTGGCTGTTAAAATTTGATGGAGCGTATTAGGCCCTTTATGAGGCATCTCACAACTAAGAATTTTTCGTACGTTCGAATTTACTTATATTTTCAGTGCTCGTAAAAACAGGAGAAACATCACTACGATATCTCAGTCTTTCTACTAGCATGCGAAATTCAAATCCATCCAATACTCTAGGTGCAACGATTTTTCAAATGCACTAACTTTTTTCGACACACCTTATCTGGCACAATATGGTGGTAAGCAGAAATCTGTAGCTTTGCTGGTTTATAATTTAGCAATTTAATAACGTCACGCAACATAGGGCTCAAATCTTTAAAAAGGTCGATGTAAAACTCTATCACATTTTACTTTGAATTAAGTGGCTTGGAAGGAACTGAGGGGCTTTTGCTGTAAATCTACCGTGGAAATTTATTGAGATCTTAATTAGTTTTAAATGGTGGTATTTATTAAATTTGAGGCTGTGACGTCGTCAAATTTCTAAATCCTTAACCAGAAAAGCTACAGATTTCTGCTTGCCACCATATTGTACCGGGTCTCCCAATAAAAAATGTATACAGATTTGGTTGACTCCAGCGATGTGACTTTAGCTTTAATCAATGGCTAATCACTCTCAAAATGTTCCTCGATAGTTCACTTGAACATAGATACCTCGTTTGTTGGTATTGGTGCTTTGAGAGCAGAAATATCAATCTTAATCTTAAAGGCTCAAATTTGCGTCCAATTGCAAACCAGAGCTTTGGCCTTTGGGCCAAAGTAAATTCCTGAAGCACATCAAAATTAAGAACTGAAATTAAGGAAAAATTAAGAAACTTCCCAATGGGTGACTGGGGGGTGACTTCCGGAGAATAGAAGATCTAATATTGTTCAAAGTTTATCAAGGTTATCGTTGATTTATACGCTGTGCCTTAAGAAATTGCTGAGACCAAAAGGCTAAAGCTCTGGTTTGCAGGAAGAGGCAAATTTGAGCTTTCAAGATTAACACGTCTGCTCTCAAGGTACCAATACCAACAAACGAGGTATCTATGTTCAAATCAACTATCAAGGAACATTTTCAGAATGGTCAGACATTGATTGAAGCTAAATTCACAGCGCTGGAGTCAACCAAATCCGCATACATTGTTTTGGGACACCTGGTAGAGCTTCATAAACTATGGGTTTCTTGAGGTTTATGTAATTTTTTCTCTATTGGTCTAGGATTTACAAAGATTTGAATTTTTTCCATCACACTGCAAAACTGGTTGAAACACAACACGTTAGAATTGTGAAAATATTCAAGATATTAAAACTTGCCATTGACAATAATGGCAAAGTGTTTCACGTCTCTTCTAAGCAATTTAATCTCAAGAAAGTTGCAATAACCGTTTTTAAAGCAAGTGTGCATTGGTAAATAGATTCCTCTATAAATAGAACAAAGAAATAACTTAGACACAGTATTGTTCCTTAGCAAGATAAAATCTCATTCTTAGGCTACCCTTTGTTGACATTGTGTGCAACTTCGATTTGAATGGGGTATTTTTAGACTTTTCTGCTCTCTGCAAATGCAAGCTTTTAACCTTGCACAAACCCTTTAATGATTTGACACCTTTGTTCATTTTTATTTCCTGCGAAAAATTAATTTTTTCTCAATGTCTCGTTTAGGTTTCTGTTTACGTGCGACCTGGCGAGAACGAGAAAGATGATCCAATAGTGGATATCGCTATCATGGCAAGTGCTGATTATTTCATTGGAAACTGTGTTTCATCCTTCAGTTCTTTTGTAAGACGACAAAGAAAGGCTGCCGGGAAACCAACCGCTTTCTTTGGAACAGACCAATAAGCCCTGTTGTTCTTAGTTAGGATTCTTATAGGTAGTTCTACCAAGGGCCTATAGACGAGAGATTATAGTAGTCGTCCCGTTGCAGTTAATTTCTAATGCTTGGTTTGAAAAACTTACATATGTTCTCCTTGTGATTTCTTCTTTCATAAATTTCTTGGTTTTTGCGTTATAAACGACAAATATCCCATCTTTTCTCTAGTTGAAATAAACTGTTTGCTCTGCATCATCAACGCCATTTTCAATTTATGGACAACCAAACGAAAGTGAGATTAATCTCTGGCCAGGTTGGAAAGGAGGATGGGTGTGACATGCGCCGTTTCTTATTGTTTCCTCATCTACCAAGGCTCGTAACCCAGCCACTACCATATATAGAAGCGTGTCCTGACACCTCTCAATTTTGATTGGTTGCTGTATTGTTGCGCGGGCTTTTCAAACCGAATGAAGGTAACGAGCCATAGACCGTCACATGACACGCTTTGCAAATGGCCGCCAGAGACGAGGTGGCACGATCAAACAGTTCATTTCTACTTGAGAAAACATGTGATTTATGTCGTTTATAAAGCAAAACCAAGAAATTTATGAAAGAAGAAACCACCAAGGAGAACATAGGTAAGTTTTTCAAACCAAATATTAGAAATTAACTGCAACGGGACGACTATAATCTCTCGTCCTATAGGCCCTTGGTTCTACTGGGTGTTTCAGAAAAAGCAAGCTGACAAGACTATAAATTAATCAATCAATCAATCAGTCAATCAAGGTCGACCGTTGAGATGCCCTGTAATTGAAATTTGGAGAAAACGATAAATTATAACTGACATAATGTATTCTACCGGGTGCGCCATAATAAACTATGCAGGTTTGGCAGGCCACGGTAAATTGTACACTGGACCGATTTTGAAGATTTACGACTTAATCTTTAGCAAAAAGCCTGAATTATATTCTAGGATTTTTTGCAAATTCTTTTGTCTTCAGTTTCTAGAGCTAGAAGCGAGTTTCTTAAAATTTTCGTTTTTGAAAACACTGAAAACGATCAAAAAACGTCGATCAAATTTTCTAAAGAATCGATATGAATGGACAGAGAGAGAACTTTTTCGTGGTGATTTGGGATTTATAAATCGATTAATTAATCGATAAAATTAGTTGATACAATTACTCGATTCCTGAATCCCAAATCACCACAAACAAATTTTCTCTTTGTCCATGTCGCGTCTTTAGAAAATTTGATGAACGTCTTTTTATCGTTTTCAGTGTTTTCGAGAACAAAAATTTTAAGAAACTCGCGTCTAGCTATAAAAAATTAAAACAAAAATAATTGCAAAAATTCTTAGAATTTAAGTCAGGCTGCTTTTTGCTAAAGATTAAGTCACGAATCTTCAAAATCGGTCCAGTGTATGATTTATTGTGGCCTGCCAAACGTGCATGGCGCACCCCGTATCTGAAATCACAAGCTGTCTTCATTCCAATGATATCCAATTTGAATACACTAATAGTAGGCCTATTGTTTATCATCTAATTTATATTTTAGGACTTATGGCCGGTTTCAAATACAGTATGGTGCAAGAGCAAAATTAAATTTTAGACCTTTTTTTATTATAAAATCTGCAAAACAGATTTTGTGGAAAAATTTCAGGCCCAGTAGCACTTGAGGTGATGCCCTTTGGTATGAAACTTGCAAATTTACTGCCATGAGATGCATTTAATAAAACTAATAGAAGAAGCTCTGACCCCGGGGGGGGGGGGTACTCCCATTATGGCCTAACAAGGGGGGTCCAGTTGGTTTGAGGGTCTTACGAAATGGCTACCAAATGGCCCTATTTGTCAAACCCATGCTACCAATTGGGGATATTCCAAGATTCCTGGCCAGTTATAAGATTTCAAATCAGTAGGCTCCTCCGCATGGCAATATGGTCGTTGCAAAGCTGCAAAAAATTTTTACTACTAGATACTACCAAATGGCCCAAGTTTAGGACCACGAACTACCACTTGGGGGTTTCTGTAAAAAGATGCTACCATTTCAGGGTATTTTTCAAAATTTTTGCTTTGGCCCTCTTTAACCCTGACTGGACCCCCCTGTCAGGCCACAGTTGGAGTACCCCCCCCCCCCGGATCTCGCGAAGATGGGGTTTTGCCTATGTAAATCTCCTACCACTTTCTGCATCTGAAATAGACTGTGGATGGTTATGCCAAAGCTGAATATCATTTCATTGGAAAGGAGAAAGACCCGGGGGGGGGGTAACTTCAATAGGCGGATGACGGGGGTGTGCCATTTTGAATTGTAAAATCATACCCTAAAATTTATGAATTTTTCAAAAATCATACCCCAAAATTTACGGGCCATTCAAAATAGATACCCTAAAATTGTGACCAAAATTCAAAATTCTAACCAAGTATCTGAAATTAGATCAAATTCAATACCCTAAAGCGTTTTTTTCCAAAATGACACCCCAAAATTTATGTTCATTTGTGATTTTACCAAAAATGACACCCTAAAATTTATTTTCAGCCTGAAAAAAGGTACCCCAAAAAATGGCACATCCCGTACTAGTACATATGGTAGTGACCCCCCCCCCCCCCCCCGGGGAGAAAGATCGTGCTTTCAGATGGTATACATTGCATCAGTTCAAACCAAGGGCCCTAGGACGATATTAAAAGATCTTACCTATCCAATGTTGTCCTTGTTTGTTTCTTTGCTGATTATGATCTTGGTTTTGTTTTCAAACGACATATAGCCCATGTTTTCTCAAGTAGAAATGAACTGTTCGATCGTTGTACTGTCGCCTCTTGCTGAGAACAACCTCACTTTCGTTTATGTAAATTGCAAATGGCCGCCAAGGGACGAAAGTAAAACGATCAAACAGTTCATTTCTACTTGAGAAAACATGGGATATATGTCGTTTAAAGGGGCTCAGTCGTCAAACAGTAAACAAATCCGTAAACTCGCACGTGTCGGGGATTATCCATTGTTCATTCATTGTTCTCTGCAGTTTGTTTGGTGGCTTCACCCAAGCCACAAAAAAGTGACCGTTAAAAATCCACTTATATCCGAGCAATCGTAGAAGATATGAATGTTTGGTTTGTTCCATAGTGAAGTACAAGGATTAATGCCCAAACAGCAACTTTCATTTTGAAAAAGTACGAAAATCCTGTGTGATATCACCTTTCAAAAAACCGCAAAAATCATCGTTTTGTTTACATTTTGACGACGGAGCCCACTAAGATCAAAATCAATAAAGAAACAACCAAGGACAACGTTGGATAGGTAAGATCTTTTAATATCGTCCTAGGGCCCTTGGTAAAAGTCTTCAGGTTGCATTTCTTCTAATACAGCCTGTAGTTATACAGTTATGCAGAGTACTTTTATTCCGTTTAGCCGAATTTGCCCAGAAGTTGAAATTTTATTGCACTTTGCACCTACAGGGTGTCCCAAAAAACATGTGCGCCGTTTGAATGGCTACTGCGGAGGAGCCATAAATCTAACTTTCCTGTTTTTCAGATTTGTGAATAGAAGAGATTCCAACTTAGAGTTTGGCACCGAGTTTGTGTAAATCTGACAAGTGGTTGCTGATTTATTGAGAAAGAAAGTCACAATCACTGGTTGCTGCAAAACCAGAGGATTTTATCTCCGTACTTAACCTTGTAACTTGAATTTTAACATTAAATTGAATGAACTTAAACTTTACAGTTATGCCAGGAAACGCATTTAGGGGTAATTAATGACCATATTCTTTAAGAATATCGACCAAGCAGCATGCTAAACGCAATATTGTTGGCTTAAAACGACTTTATCACTTTTGAGAAGCAAAATATCTGATGGACGCATGCCATGGCCTGACGCACTTGTGTTGCACATTTCCATTCCTAGCAACCCTAGATATGTCCATTATTCTTGGTTATCACAAAATTCAATGTATGACTATCTGTCTCACTTATGAACATCAGAAAACAGGGCTAGGTATGTTTTATTCAATCAATTTCCTTGATTTTAACGCAATGGAGAATAATGAATCCTCTGGTTTTGAGGCAGCCAATAATTTAGGCTTTCTTGCTCCTTAAATCAGCAACTACTGATCAGATTTACTCAAACTTGGTATCAACCTTTAATTTGAAGTCTCTTCTGTCAAGAATCTTAAAAACAGAAAAATTGGATTTATGGCTGCTCCGCAGAAGCCACTCAAACAGCGCACATGTTTTTTGGGACACCCTGTATATTATTTCGTTATTATTATTTTGTTCGTTTTACCGGTAGTTGATTCATTTCTCGATATACGTTTAATGCGTAAGAAATCTCTTTTTCCTTCCAAATATTGGTTCACGGTTCATACGCCAATAAGTTTGCGTCAGTAATCGTAGAAACTACGTATATCATGATTTTGGACATATACAAAAATGGGTGACATTTGTCTGAGCATGCGCCGTGACATTCAGGGATGCCAGACTGCAATTCAAGTATTCTGATACGTATACAGTATTACCCCGCCACTAAGAAATTGACTTATAAGAAACTGCAGCCTGCCAGATGGCACCATAGTCATTGTCTAACATTTGGTTCAATATAACAATTTATATAATATTTATAAGAAATCAGGCAGCCTGGTTTTACAAAATGAGTTTCTTAGTGGCGGGGTAATACTGTAGTAGTTTTGGAAATTAGCTATTTTGCTTGCGAATTCGGTTGTTCAAACAAGAACAGCTTCATTTCATTTAATTTTGAATTCTTTATACAAGGGGGCCCCATCAGCCAAGAATGGCTGCTTTTCAGGGGGCCGTGGTAAAAACCTAATTACAGTGTTATAATAAAAGAGAAATATTTACAATATTAAATTAGAATAAAGTAAAAAACTAAAAGCTATTTACAGCGCAATCTACGTTTAAAAGTAGACAGAGAGGGGGCTATCTTAACCTCAGTTTCTAATTTATTCCAAACTGTTGATCCACGGAACGAAAATGTTTTTTGCAAATCAGTCGCAGAATTTCTCAAATTTAGAATCGAGATGAGTTCCTCGTGAATAGAATTGAGAGGTAAGTGGGCGCGAAACCACTTATTGACTTGAAAACGATAGTAGCCGTCTCTTTCTTGATCGACTTGAAAGATCAGATCTATCTCGATATTTAATCGCAACATTCACCACTTCCTATTTTTGGCATAAAATCAGCAATAGTATCATTATTCAAAGGCCGGTCTCTGAGCAGTTTTTTCGGCTATTTTTCTACAACTAGCTGGGGGTGCTGGGGGCGCACTAGGCAGGCCCGTAGGATAATTTCTTGAAACAATGGTGCTACGTCACACGCATTAACTAGATGTATTGTTCTCTATTGTTTTGAGAACAATTGCCCCCCCCCCCCAATCCGAAGCTGCTTCCTACGGTCCTGGCACTAGGAAATGCGACCAAGGCCTAGCCTGGATGTTCCTAGACACCAAAACGCATTCGTCTCGTCGTTATTTTAGCTTTCACTGCAGTTTTAAGTGGTCCATTTTAGTTTATTTCATTTAGTTCATCGTTTGAGTAGTTCATGTGATATTGTTTTAGTTTTTATTGCCATGCATTTACTTGGTAGTGTATTTGCTTATGATAATGATGGAAAATGCTAAGACTATTCGTTTCCCGGAACATGACATTTACTGTAAAAGGTAGCCCAGGCTCTCTTTTTCATTTAACAAAAATCTATTACTTTGGTGTGACAAATGTTTGGCCGCCAGAGCGGATTTCGCACATAAAGATTTGCCATGAAAGCTCTATTAATCCCCCAAGGGCTTAGATTTCGCTCTAGAAGGGGGATGAGTTAAAAGAGAGGGAGTCTTCTTCAAAATGTCAAACCAGAAAGATTTAGATAAAAGCTTTTTAGTTCTTTTACCCATATTTTGGGAAGTGAGCATATAATTTTACGAGTTAAAAACACAGGTTTCGACACAGTCTTTATCCCAAACCATATCAAAATTAACATGCAAATATTTTTGTCTACGTAAATGAAAATCTTTGGTATGCTCTGGCATTTGATATAAGTGAGTGGTTTGATAGGGGACTTATTCAAAATTTTCGCTTAGAAAGGGGGACTTATTAGAGAGGGGGCTTAACAGAGAGGGCTAATTATTATTATTATTATTTTTATTATTATTATTATTATTATTTTTATTATTATTGATTTATTTAAAGTAGGCATAAATACAATAGCTACATATAAAATAAGAGCTAATTCAAGCCTACTATTTAGGAAAATAAAATTTGTAAAAAAAGAAATAAAATACAGAACAATTAGCTAAAAGTACATAAATTTACAATGTTTCAAATATTTACAATTTTTTTGTATTTACAGAGCAGCAAATTTATATCAGCTCAAGAACCCAACCTGGGCCACAAAAGGTCTGCACAATCTACAAAAACGATAGGACTAAATAGACTTTTTATGGTATTCCCAAAGACTTTAGTCCAAGGCAGATTTCAAACAGTTGAACTAACCAAAGATGGCACAGGAGACGGCGAATAAACACCATACTTGCAGAAAATTTGATTTTAGACTTAAATACATTTAAATATACTTCAATCATCTATATATTTATAGAAGTGCAATTTCCAAAATGTTAATGACTTTCAAACATGTTTGTTTATCCAGATGTGCAGTGAAGTTGCATTGTTGAATCAGCCGGTTTTATTTTTATTAATGCAATACTACGACGGGGAGCACGCTTTTCTTTGAGAATATTGGCAATCAACGTTGCGACTTGCGATGGAAATAAGGGTGAGGGTTTTTTCAACAAGGACAGATTTTTATTAGCATCAGTTGCTTTTAATTGACACCGCAATTCAAAACGATTAGCGATTACAAACAAAGGAAATTCTCTCAAGCAGTAATTCAATACGAGCAAAGCCGTAAAAATTGCCCTGAACTGAACCAATAGGGCAAACTGTCGCCTTGTGCATGCGAAAAGGTTGTCCTGTTGGTTTCAGGGCTTCAATGGTGCATAAATTTGCAAAGCAATATCAATACTCAGAAGCTACACGAAACATTGAGCCATCCCAGAGACGTAGGAACCGGGGGGGGGCACTGGGGGCATGTGCCCCCCAAGATTTGGCAATAAACAAAGAAGTGCCCTTTTTATTTTCAGGAAATGAAAAAATCTTAATGAAAAAAGTGCCCTTGAAGTGTCGTGCTCCCCCCCCCCAAATTTGAGATGCTTCCTACGTCCCTGACCCATGGAGAGTGACAAACTAGCAACATCAGTTGCACTGGAATGCAGTAAAAATGCATTTTAAAGGCTTATGCAATCAGGTAGAAAAGCCCCCGGTTTTGCAATGATTTATCTTAGCAGACCTGTGAGGGCTGTACATTGCATTTTACAAGGTCTCATAAACGTAGGCCAGAGAGAGCTTAACACATCGAGAAATAAACACTGACTCTGCAGTTTCATACCTATCGCTTACAACAAGTTTGTTTTCAGTTGGATAAAGGAATTAGGATAGTTTGGCAATGAAATCATGTTCAATCCTCGCTTAAAACAAAGAATCGCAGCTTTACTTATTGTCATTTTATCAGCAATTCAAACATGGGGAAGCAAATGCGATCTTTTCAAGCAATTGCAAGGCGAACGGATTTCATCTGAGTTTAAATATCACGCAAATGATTGTGCCAGCTTTTTAGTAGCTGAACGTATCGTCTACATAAGATTACATTGTCTGGATTACTGCAATCTTAATCCGGATTGCGTTTCAGTCAATTACAAGAAAACTACAGACGGCAAACTGAGATGTTTGTTGCTCAGTGAAAGCATATCAAAACTAATCCAGAAAAATTGTTTGTTGACACTTGGCTATACTAAAATCACGAGTGAAGTTGTGATCGAAGGCTGGCAAGAAGATGTTACAAAGGTCCATTTTCCGAGGGATCGACAATGCATCAATTAGATGGACATTGAAAGGGAAGATTCCATGACAATTACACCTCGTTGACTTATTTTCGATTTTACCGTCAATAGATCTTTTAGCTATTCTACAAAAGAGCCTGGCTCGAGCGTTATTTTATAAATTTTTTTGCTCGACGTTCGATCGAGTGGCGTTAGAGCTCCTATCACTATTGTGCACATTCGAAAATTCTACAAAATGTAGTTCGATTCTGATTCTATTCAGAATAGCTAAAAGGTCTATTATGGGATCGTTTTAAGCCGAATTCTACTGGAAGTAAATTCTTTGTCGCAACAAATACTCTCACTATATTATGCTATTTGCTATTTTGGAAATCAATTATTTGCAAGTTAATTCAGTTGTTCATCGAGGAAAATCGGCCGTGAAAATTCCTTTGCCTGCAATGAATAATCAGTTTGATTTTTTCATTTAAATTGGCTGATTTTGGAAGGACACCCTTTTCACACAGATTAAGACTATGGGCTTACATCTTTCGCTAAAATCGGTTCATTCCAAAAGTGCTCATTTTCCACAAAAACTAAGACTATTGGCTTACATTTTTCACTGAAATCCACTGATTTCGAAAGTACTCATTTTCCACCAGAAAGTAAGGCTATTAGCTTACCTTTTTCACTAAAATCGGTTGATTTCGAAAGTGCTCATTTTTCACCAAAAAGTAGGGCTATTGGCCTACCTTTTTCATTAAAATCGGCTGATTTCGATAGCGCTCATTTTCCACAAAAAAGTAGGGCTGTAGGCTTATCTTCCTGCCAAAAATCGGTCGATCTTGAAAGTACTCATTTTCCACCAGAAAGTATGGCTATTGGCTTACTTTTTTCACTAAAATTGGCTAATTTCGACAGTGCCCATTTTTCACCAAAGAGGAAAGCTGTAGGCTTATCTTTCTCGCAAAAATAGGTTGATCTAGAAAATATTCATTTTCCTTCAGAGAGTAAGGCTATTGGCTTACATTTTTTGCTAAAAATCGCCTGATTTCGAAAGTGCTCATCTTTCATAAAAAAGTAAGGCTGTATGCTTATCTTCTTCGCTAAGATAGGTTGATCTTGAAGGTATTCACTTTCCACCAGAAAGAATGGCTATTGGCTTACATTTTTCGCTAAAAATCGCCTGATTTCGAAAGTGATGATTTTTCACCAAAAAGTAAGGCTGTAGGCTTATCTGCTTCGCTAAAATAGGTTGATCTTGAAGGTATTCACTTTCCACCAGAAAGCATGGCTATTGGCTTACATTTTTCGCTAAAATCGCCTGATTTCGAAAGTGCTCATCTTTCACAAAAAAAGTAAGGCTGTAGGCTTATCAGCTTCGCTAAAATAGGTTGATCTTGAAGGTATTCACTTTCCACCAGAAAGCATGGCAATTGGCTTACATTTTTCGCTAAAAATCGCCTGATTTCGAAAGTGCTCATTTTCCATCAGAAAGTAAGGCTATTGTCTTACATTTTCCAATAAAATCGGTTGATCTTGAAAGTATTCATTTGCCACCAGAAGGTAAGGCTATTGCCTTACCTCTTCACTAAAATCGGCTGATTTCGGAAGTGCTCATTTTCCACCATAAAGTAAGGCTATTGGCTTACATTTTCCAATAAAATCGGCTGATTTCGAAAGTACTCATTTTCCATCAGAAAGTAAGGCTATTGGCTTACATTTTCCAATAAAATCGGTTGATCTTGAAAGTATTCATTTGCCATCAGAAAGTATGGCTATTGGCTTACCTCTTCACTAAAATCGGCTGATTTCGAAAGTGCTCATTTTCCACCAGAAAGTAAGGCTGTAGGCTTACATTTTCCAATAAAATCGGTTGATCTTGAAAGTATTCATTTGCCACCAGAAAGTATTGCTTTTGGCTTACCTTCTACGCTAAAATTGGCTGATTTTGAAATTAATCATTTTCCATCAGTAAGCCCTCAGTAAGTAAGGCCTATAAGCTTTACAATTTTTAAACAATCATAAATTTTGCAAACAGGAGCACTTTTTAAGATACCCAGTAGATGCCTACAATCTTACAGAAACTTGTTGAAGATTTGCACCCTCCTATGTAGATCTGAGAAGAGCAAAAGGACAATACCGAGTGTCCCAGGAAAATTATTCAAATTTGGTTTGCTCCTGAAATGAGAATTTAGCTTTAATGAATGGCTATCAATGGCTAATCTATTTTAAAATGTTCCTCGAAAATTAATTCTTCTTTTCTATTCAAATATAAAATGTTACAATATATCTTACATTCTACTATACCTATTTCAGTTACTATACAACACTACAGGTATGATACCATGGGGAGCGACAAAAGACAATAACTACCCCATGGCCAATATATAAAAACATGAAACGTTAAACTGTATACAGTCACATTACGAACAATTAAAAATCAATGGATACTATACTAGATTCTGTCTCATATCAGATGTCAGGTCAGGAGTACAATGAGTTGGAAGATGTCACGAGCGCAAATCATTTAATTGTTGATTTAGGTAAGTAAAATGCCTGACATCTGATGTGATACAGAATTTACAAAGAAAAGAACTATTTACGATAAGGGACTAGTTGGTTGCTTAGTACAAAGCCGAAGTCTCAATAGATCTTAATCAAAGTTAATTTGAACGTAGATACCTCATTTGTTGATATAGGCGCTTTGGGTTGGCCTAATCAAATTCCTGAAGCACATCAAAATTTCAAATCAAAGTAATATGCCGCACCATGGATTACTTCAAGCAAGCAGAACATAATATGATGTAAGCTTCGTTCAGATCTTATCAAGGCAACTGTTTTTTTATTCGCTGTGCTTCAAGAATTTGCTAAGGCCAAAACAACAATGCTCTGGCTTGGAGGTGACAGAAAATGTTAACTTTCAACGTTAATATTTCAACACTCGAAGCACCAACATCTACAAACGAGGTATCTGTGTTGAAGTTAACTATCGAGGAATATTTTGAAATCAATTAGCCATCGACTAAAGCTAAATTGTCATCGTTGGGCCCTAGACTCACGAAATAGTCCCAGTTATCGCAACAACAACAGCAACAGTAATGACAACAACAACAACAATATATATTTTTGCTCAAACTGGGACTTATGGACTTTCACATCAAAAAGTGGGACGAAAATAAACAATGGGCGCACAGATTTTTCTGTGCCCTTTGAAACGAGGTTAATGGCCTCTTTTCGGTAGTTGGAGAATTTCAGGAGCTGTGACGTGTTGGCGTGCACTATTGATAGATGAAGATTGCCTTCAAAATGAGGAAATTCTTGTTGAAACTGAAAGGTTTGTCAATTCTTAGATTAAAGAAACATTCATGCGAATACTTGTGACTTTTGTTCATTGCTAACATCACTCAAAACTTGAATTTCGAGGCGTTTTATTAACTGAGGTTTGAGCTGACAATTTAGGCCCAACGCCATTACTCGCCTTTTCGTACAGCGTTGCTATGGTTTCCATATCGGACATGAAATCGAGGGAAACAATTTCGTCCCAACTTTCAATGTGAAAGTCCATGAGTCGTAGTTATAGCGTCCATCAGCCTATCAATAGCAATAACTACGAACTTGCAATCAGTCTAGCTGGGCCCAACCAAATCTGTATACTTTTTTCTGGGAGACCCGATACTCGAGTTTTGAATTTTGTCAAGAAATTGGGAGGAATAACCACCATAAAATGGAACGAAAAATTTGCTCATAATTGACGTGCTTCAAATATGATTGATAATAACAGGAATATATAAAAGCTAAGAGACAAAAGTAGGGTAGTAAGAGTTTAAGTCAATTGTGAGCGTCGAAAATACAATCTGTGTAGTGTTCTGTACATGTTATGAAAAAGTCTTTCCTGTTCTCTATTTACCTCTCTTCTTCAACAACACAATTCAATCGATGTTCGTTTTCGTTTACAATCTAGCATCGGAATCAAATATTTAAAACAGGCTGCCAGATACTCTAATTACAGTATCGGCGGTCTCGGTTTTGTTGGGGAGACGAGATACACCCGAGGAAACCCATGCTTCCCCCCATGCAGTAGGTTAAAGCTCATGCGCAGTAGCGTGTTGGGGTTGAAGCTCTGGCGGGCGCATGCGCTTTAACCCACTGCACGGGGGGACACATCAGTTTCCTCGGACAAAGCGATCTTGTCTCCCCAACAAGGTTATCGTAATCCGCCAAGGCTAATTCATCTTTCGTGTGATTTAATGACCTAAAAGGAACTTCAGGTACTTGGTTATGAGTGATCATTGGCAATCTGTAATATCTTGATTAGTTTCAGCATTACACTTTACAGCATCTTCTTGGTTTCAAACAGTTTTCCGGTTGTGACGTCATCCAATTCCTCAATCGCAAACCAGCAAAGCTACATATTCCTACTCACTGCCATATAAAAGGCCTTCAAAAACTATGGTTTTCTTTAAGATAGTACACAATTAGCTCGGAGCCTAGTTACGTGCCTATATCTAGTACAAGTTTTGTGCTACATTTTCACCGCAGTTCTTTTTGATTCAGTTCTTTCTCATCTTATTTTACTATATTGTTATTGTATTTTATATTAGTTTCATTATGTTAGGTTATGTTTTATGTTTAGTTTAGTTAGCTTGCCATGCCTGTAAACTTAGGTAGTGCATGATGATGACATATACAATGACGTTAATTTTTTCCAATTTTTCCGTGAAAATTCTGTCAACAAAAAGAAACGCGAAATTCTGAAAATGATCAAGATATCAAAGATTGTAAACAAACACGTATATCGAAGGACTAGAAGTTCCTTTAAGCCAAAGGAAAGATGCCTCAACCAATCGTGCAACGTTTTTTAAAGATTTGATCCCTATGCTTCACAATCTAAAGATATTTACGTCTCGATAAACATATTCAACTTGAATCAAATGTCTATACATTATACTCCAGTCCCTACTCAACTCCTTACCCCAAGGGGGAGGGGTACTCTAATGTAGATTGTGCACTGAATTTAAATCTTTTTCAGGAAAGGTCCTAAACCTATTAAAACGTAGCTTTTATCTCATACTCAGTTCCTTACCACCGGGGAGGCTTTGGGTGGATCCCAAAGCAAGGATCTCAGGAACCGTCTGAATCGATCGGTTAAATTTCGGCACAATGAAATCTCTTAAATAGCCACTGGTTGTGGAAATCAGCCGATAAAACCGCGTATAAACCGGCATTTGGATGATAACATATTCTGCTGACCTCATGCTGATGAAGTGCCTAATGTTTTGAATAAATACCTGGAAAAAGTCGAATATTTTCGGCCGATATTCACAGGACAGCTGAATTAGCTTGCTAAATAACTGATTTCCAAAATTTCAATATCCTTATTCTAAATTGCAGATCAAATTCAACTTCGGTTAAAGTCGGCCAAAAACAATCTTTCCATTCGGACGATCCCTTACAAACCTTACAAGGGTTCAAAATCCAAAGTTTATGGCAACATATCAGCCTTAGTTGAACGAATACACATGTTATGCAGACGGGTCTGACAAGTTAAAAACATAATCAACAACTTTTACTCCAAACATAAATCCACAAGCTACCGGGTGTCCCATAATGTACTCCCATTTTAAAAAATCACCAAAGTTCGATAATGACACCAATCTATATTTTTTTAGCTCTTTTGCCGATGATCTGGACTTGCCCCAAGTCTCTTCCGCGAAAATAAAACAAAAATACGGTAGTGGGGCAATTTGTTTCGTTATAAACACGGGAGAGGCTTGGGCAAGTCCACCGATGATCCAAATATATTCAAAGATGATACAATGTTCCATTAGTTTTCTTAAAGGGTATAAAATGACAGTATGAAAAACTCTATCATGAGCAATAGTCTTTATGCAACATTGTAAATCTCGCTTGAAAGTTAGGTAGCCTGTAACCAAACCAGAAGGTTGATATACAAAAATAAATTCATCTGGTAATCGCCTGTGCTGTTGCAGTATGCGTCAAAACCAGGCAGCCCTAAAACGAGCTAAATTTGCTAATGTTAAAACCAATTACAAGATCAACTATACCTGGAAAATAATTTGGTCTTTGGTCAAAAAGAAAATCTAAGACCGACTTTTAAGCAAATTTTGGCAATTTTTCGAACAGGAGTACATGTTTCTGGGACACCCGGTAGAAATATCCTCTCCCAACTAAAGCACTCGGAATGACATGATGGCTCCTGGTCACGTCAGTCTACCACGCGCGGGGATTAAAACACCCACTTGCTTTATCAGAAACGAAATAATGAACAAGGACGGCCCAAGGTATCATGCAAAAATAAAACAGTTCAGAGTTTCCAACAACCCGTGGTGTATGGTAGGCCAAATTTCTAGAACCTATGACACTTGAATTTCGTTACCCTCATAAAGCGAAGAAATGCATCAAAATATGTTACTAAGTCCCGCCCCTCTTTTTAGCCCCCCTTGGGTCCCTAGCATGACAATAAACAATCATGGGGATTCCAGAATACGGAGTTAAACCCAGAATACGGAGTTAAACCCAGAGTTACTCAGATGTTGCACAAACGTTCGAAATATGTTATTCTACCACAGCAATCTTTCAGGAAGAGTGATGTAAACAGTTATCACATTCTTTGGATTACAATTCCACCCTCTAACTTTCTATTTTCAATTATTTTCAGAATTCCACCGTATTTTATGTTTCCACTTGTCTTAAAGTTGTGACGTCATGAAATTTCTAAATCATAAATGAGAAAAGCAATATGATTGCGCTTACCGACATAGTGTAGACCTTCATACACTACAGTGTCCTTGAAAATGTTACAATTTTTGATCGATTAATTTAGACATTACGATGGTTCCGGGGGGGGGGGGTACTTAGTATATTTGTCCGACGGGGATGTGCCGTTTTTAAGGGTATCGTTTTCACCAATTTTTTCTAGCACAGGATATCAAATAAGGCAGTTTTTCTAGAGCAGGTTGTCAAAACATATCAAAAGAGGATATTTTGTTAGACTGGGTCGCTTTTCGGTCAAATTTTCATCTTTTGGAGTATCCTTTTCACCAATCTTTTCTAGCACAGGTTATATTTTGGAGCAAGGTAAAAAAACATTTTCGTGGGCATACCCCCGTACAAATTTAGGTCAAGTACCCCCCTCCCGGGGATGGTTCTAATTCGTTTACAAAACTTTATTTGAAATCGTGCCGAGAATGGAAACACAACTGTAATTCTGGAACGAATAATTGTACAGTAGAAACCCGCATAAAAGAACCTGAGACAGCCTGAGCTTGGTATAAAACTGGGAAACCTTGAACTAGGTGAATAAACATCACGTTGGACGTGCAGGTATCGCAGAAGCTCTATCAAGCCCCCGGGGTGGTGGAGGGGAGGGGTTATCTAATTTCAGAGTCTACAAAGGGAGCATAAAAGAGAGGAAGGGGGAAGACTCAAAATGATGGGATTTTGGAAATTTCACTTCACATTTTCAATACAGGTTGAATAGCAAAACTTGGGAAAGATAGAACTCGTATAAAAACCAGATCATGAACTGAAAACGGTTGATACTTTGAGTTCACAAGCCGTGTGTTTTTTAAAGTTGCCTTCGGGCAACAGGAACTTACTTCATCTGTCAATTTTCAAATTATTTTTAGCAAGCATCTAAAATGTGGATTCAAAATTATACCTCTAAACAGCATGAACCAATTCAATTCAACAGTGATATAAACAACGATTGTACTGAATCTATCAAATAATCTGTTATCCAATAATCTGCTATTTACTTCCTTCGAGGGAAGAAACATTCGCGGGAAGCAACTTTCGCGTTTTTCATGTTTTTGGCCAAAATTCGCGATAAAGTTTATCCCGTGAAATTTCCCAAAATGTGAAACTCGCAAAAGTTTATTCTTGCAAAATTTGCTACAAAATAAAAATCAAATATTAATTTAATCAAATATTGATATTCCTCTTTTTATTATTCAATATGATCTTGTTTAACAGCAAACCATTCGAACTATGCTACCAATTAGCATATGTATGGAAGATTCAGAAGAGTCATTGAAGAGCAAAGGAACAACGACATTTGACAAGAGACGAAATTTGCGAAAGTTCATTTCCGCGCAATTTTCTCATTCTGGCCGATTCGCGAAAGTTAATTCAAAAAATTTCGCGCTATTTCCAACTCGCAAAAGTTCCTTACCGCGAAAGTTTCGTCCCTTAAAGTGACAAAAAAATAGCTTTTTCTTTCCTACTCCAGGCTAAAACAGCTAAAATACGCCAAACTGTTCAAGGGGATTGGCTCCTCTTGGAGGAGTGCCATTTTGGAATGTTTTTGGGTAAAGTATAGACGAAAATATGATGTTCTAGCACCCTAGTCCCCAATACAAAACATGTAACTACTGCTTATGCATAGACAAAACATCCATTGTTCATATGTCTCTAGTCGAACGTCATCTGAAAATTCAATCATCTTGTCTAACCCTGCTGACATACTGGATCACGTGGCTTAACGCTTCTCGTTTCCCTTCATAACATGAAGTGGGGAGAGGGAGGGGTGACTTTGATTAGACTTGCTCCAAGTCTACTCTGTGGTCTATCAGCGCTAAAGTAATATAATAGCAGTTTTTTTTCCGTATGAACTGAATGTTTTTACCCTGTATAAATAATTTAAAATGAAAAATGAAATGAAATAATTACCTCTGCGGAGGCGTACGTAAGAGGCGATTGAGGCCTCTGCGAAGGAGAAACGAGGCGAAAACGATTCTCCTTCGCAGAAACCTTAATCGCCTCTTACGCACGCCTCCGCAGAGGTAATTTATTACTTTAGCGCTGATAGACCACAGAGTAGACTTAGAGCAAGTCTAGACTTTGATCAATTTTCGATGTTTTTTCTTCATAATACGGGTCAGAAATGAATAAATGTAATACAATTTCTTCGTGTGAGTATTGTGCATTAGATGTACCGGGTGTGCCAAAAAAACGCAACAGATCTCAACAATTCTTATGCAAACTGTTTCATACTCGTTATCCAACAATTGTCTTTCAAATCGGCAACAACTAATTTTGATACCGGGTGAGTCACAAAAAACGTGGGGTGTTTGGCAGACTGTGACGTCGCGTTAGCCATCCGATCGTTGTTGTGAACTAAGTTATTCCGTGCTGCCATTAATCTGACTTAGATCATAAACCTTTCCCCCATCGAAATCGGTCATGTGATGCATTATTTGAAATAGATTTTCTTCCTCAGACTTTGTATGGGAGTCTTGCAAACTGAGGAAGCCTTTAACACAGCCCTTTCAGCATCTTAGCATTGCTAAAACTGCAGGTACACGCAGTATTATCAGGGGAGAATGAAACAGGTCGGTAATAGTGTTTGCTCCCCTGGGATACCTTGTCATAACTTGTCCTGCAAAAAGAATATGTTTGAGAGACAGTCAAAACGCATGCTTCTTTGCGTTATAAAAGAGTCTTCTTTCAACAAGATCAACGCACTGTATCATGACAAAACTATTTCATTCTCCCCTGATAATACCATGTGTACCTGCAGCTTTAGCAAGGGTAAAATGCTGAAGGGACTTTATTAAAGATTTTATCAGCTAGCAAGCCTCCCATGCAACGTCTTATGAAGAAAATATTTTGTGATTAATACATCAAGAGACCGATTTCGATGGGGAAAGGCTTATGATCTAAGTTAGACCTTTGGCTGCAAGAGAAAAATTAGTTCACTACGATCGGGTGGCTAAATGCGACTTCACAGTTTGCCAAACACCCCACGTTTTTTCTGACTCCCCGGTACAAGCAAAACAGTCTACTGTTGAAATATTCAAATTTTCAAAAACTTTGTGTCCCCAAGAAAACGAGAACCCCGGAAGCAAACAGTATGAGAACTGTTAGACGTGACAAGTTGAATTTCCCAACGACCTTTGCGTGTATTGTCGTAGACGATTTTTATACTTTACTGGTAAATTAACATATTTCTAAAAATGTCATACCTTGATTATTTTTCTTCACCAGTAGGGAGCAAGACTAATTTGCAAATGACAACGTCCATCTTTTGTGTCGGTCTTCCTTCTGTCGACTGTTGGCTGCATATCTCCGTCATGTCAGCTGCATATCTCCGTCATGTCGGCTCCATGTTGGCTCCGTGTCTGTTGGTTTCTGTCCGTCATCGTCTGATGAGTCTATCGTCGGATCATTGGTGGTGGTCAAACACCCGCCATCGGCGGCAGGCGGCACTTCTGTCATCTACCTCTGCTTACGTCGGACAGCTTTCCTGATGACACGTCCGGATGGCGCTGCTGGTGGAGCACCTGAGGAAAACATCGTTGCACCACCGCTGTTTGTACCACTTGTGAAAGTGAAGCCACCACTTGCCGCCGGTTGGTTATTTGTGAAGTTGAAGCCGCTGGTACCAGCTGCTTTCGCCGGAGCTGCAGTACCGGATTCAAACGGGCTGCTATTGACATCCGTGTTACTGAACTTGAATCCGCCGCTGGCTGGGTTGCTTGTTGAGGCATTGAAACCGAAGGAGGTCGCCTTTTCCTGAGGTGTATTGGACACTGCATCCGTGAACAGCTTTGTACTTGGGGTGGGTGCCCCTGCAAAACCAAAACCACCCAAACCAGGATTCTGCTCTGCATTTTGAGTTGACTGGCTCCCAAAAATAGACCCACTTGAAGCACTGGTCAGATTACTACCAAAGCTGAACCCACCACCAGATAAATTGTTACTAGTGGTTGATGAACCGAAAACACTGCTCGAACCTGTACTCTGTAATACTGAAGTTTTGTTGTCACCTCCAAAAACAATTGATTTAGCTTCTGGGTTTGAGTTCGTAAAACTAAAAGGGGATTGAGTTGCAGTAATACCGCTATTGAATAATAATTTGTTCTCTGCACTTCCAGCTGGATTAGAGAATGAGTTTGTCTGTGCTGTTCCAAATGTGGCACTTTTTACTGGCTCAGAACTAAATTGAAATGGTTTTTGAGAGTCCGTGCTGTTTTCTTTGTCATTCTTAGAGCTGTCAAATAACGAAGGAATGGCAGACTGGGCACTACTTTGACCAAAACTAAACTTCGGTGCAGTGTCACTTTTAGGTGGATCAGAATTGTCCGTTTGTTTATTTGTGCCACCAAACGAAAACCCTGAGCCATGATTTGAAAGAATAGACTGCGATGATTGATTATCTGCTGCACTCGTTGGTTTTGCTGAGAAAGCACTACTTGTGCCAAAACTGAATCCTGAGTTTGTTGTTGTGCTTGTTTCGGATGCTTTACTTGAAATCATGAACTCACTGCTTGCCTTAGCTGCAAATAAATTACTATTCCCCACGCTCTGGTTTCCAGAGAAATCAAATGGTTTTGCGGCAGATGAATCCTGCGTTTCAGTTTTGGAACTAAATATAATTGAATTACCTTCACTCATTACATTAGTGACTGGTCCATTTGCAACAGCACCAAATGAAAACTTAGGTGTCTTTTGTTTGCTCTCTGGCTCACTTAAATTACCCTTTGCAGGTGACGTTTTCTGTTCCAATCCCGGAACTCTGAGGAAACCTGCTTGGGCTGCTTCTGCGATTGATGAGATCCCTCCAGCTTTTACAGGCCCGGTGCTAGGCTTACTCCCTGCCATTGCCTTTGGAGAGCCAAACATTGAAGATCCAGCAACAATGGCTGCATTTGGCGCTAACTTGTTGTTATTCTCCTCAGTTTTAACCTCACTTTCTTCAACTTTTGTGTCATTGACCTTGACATCTTTTGGGGCATTGAATGAAAATCCAGTGGCTCCTCCAAAGCTTACTTTGCCACTGTCCTTACTATTTCCAAACGCAAAACCTTTGCTTTCTGTTGTACCGATAGTCCCTGCAATATTTCCACTGTTTCCAAACTTTAGCCCCCCTGAGCTTGAACTACCAAACGTAAATCCACTGCCTCCAGTTGTATTTCCAAATTTAACTGAATTTGATGCTGTGTTGCCTGCACCAAACATAACAGCACTACTTGATCCTGTTGTTCCAAAAGAAAATGATGGTGCACTTGTTTTTGGCACTGTACTACCTCCTGGTTTTGGTGTGCTGCATGAAATACACTCAGTAGCATCTCCTTTATTCATGACCATACAGGTATCACACTCCCATGACTTTTCAGGGGGTGCAAATTTATTCTTTAATGCCTCTCCAAATACAGATGGAGCATTTTTTGGTGCAGATCCTGGCTTCTTTGATCCACATGAAATACATTCACTTTTGTCACCTCCATTTGGCACCATGCATTCTTTGCAATCCCAAGAGTCTGCAGGTGCACCAAATTTCATACGAAGGGCAGCACCAGAACTTGACTGAGCAGATTCTTTTGAAGGCACACTAGATCCTGGCTTCTTAGTATTACATGCAACGCATTCATCTTTGTCTGCAGTATTCTGTACCATGCATGAATCGCATTCCCATGAGCCTTGAGCTGGCTTGAATAAGTTTTTTAGACTTTTAGACACATTTGTTGATTCTGCTTTGGCCTCTTTCTTACTGGGATTTGTAGTTTTACAAGCAATACAAGTGTCCTTATCTTTGCTGTTCATTATCATGCATGCAGGGCATTCCCATGAGCCAACAGAGGGTTTGAATTTATCAGCTAAAGTCTCTTGTTTAGGTGCTTCAATAACCTTGGCATCTTTCTTGACAGGTTTTGGTGCAGTACAAGCAACACATGAAGTGTTTTCAGTTGAATTAATAATCATGCAAGTGTCACACTCCCAACCTTTTGGCTGATTAACTAACAACAGTTTTTGTGATGGTGCCCCTGTCTTCAAAATTGGGCTTACAACTGACGAAGCAATAATTTCAAAGGGCTTTGTTGCGCTATCTTTCTTCTCAATGTCAGCAGTCTCTGTTGCATCCTTTTCTTTAGACATTGGCTTGCTAAACTGAAAAGAACTCTTTGCTACGTTCGTACCTGCTTGTCCCTTGTCACTTGAAATCTTCTCTGGTTGTGAAAATGTGAAAGATCCTAAACTTGGTTTTGAAGTTGTAAAAGGAGCCTTCGTCTCCGCAGACGATTTGGTTGCTGTCGTTGCTTGTGTTGAAGAAGTACTGGGACCACCAAAATTAAATTTTGGTAAGCTTTGAACAAGCAATGGAGCTGCATTACGAATTTCTGGGAGAGTGTTGACAGGTTCTTCCTCCTTGTCTGTGACAGAAGCAGCAGCAAAATGTGAAGTCTGCCTCTGCCGTTTCATCTTACCCCCTGCTCTGCTGTCCTCCTCTGGAGAGAATGAAGTAGGTAGGCCTTTTGATTTGAATGTTGCCACAGGTGCACTAGGTCTTATGTTCCCTGTTTCAAACCTATTTGTGAAATTGAATGGTGTACTTGTTTGATCAGTACGTTGAACGTTAATAGTCCTTGGGGTGGTTAATAAACTTGTTGGTGGTCCCTGCCCAGGCCTTTTTGCGGTACTGGACAAAAACCCAAGTGAAGAGTCTGTTCTCCTCTTTGGTGGGTTGAATAAAATTGATGATGGGGAATTAGGCAATTTAGATGCATCTTTGATCGGTGATGACATTTTCTCCAATGCTCCCAAAATCTTTCTTGCGGTGTCACTAGTAACAGCACCCATTCTTCCAGACTTCATTGACCTTGGCTTTATGTTACTCTTTTTGGTTGGTAGTCCTGAGGCAACAGGGGAAACTCTTTGCCGTTTGATGCTCCTGTTTTGGAGAGCAGATGCACCTCCAAATGAAGTTCTACCTGGATAAAAAGATGATGATGATCCACAGGGAATCAAAGGGCTCGTTGACACAAAACTTGATACTTTAAAGGATGGTTTAGTTCTTGAAGTAAAAAATCTTTGTGGTGCTTCACTAGGTTTGCTACCGAGAGAAAACTGATAGTTCACATTCTTTGTTCCCTCTTTGCTCTGGACAGGACCCTCAGCATCATCATTATCATCTATACTTAAAAGTACTCTGGATGACTGAGTCGTTTTCAACATCTCTGCCTCATATTCTCTAATTGTTGTATCCTCCTGATTTGTACCGGATGTGCCTTCTTGTGGATCCATGACATCTGAGCTCAAAACTGTAAATGAAGATCTACTTTGTACCATAGGCGTAGATGTCATGTGTTCTATGGTTTCACCTTGGCCAATATGATTGCTTGTTATTGCATTTGATATCACTCCTCCTGAGACGTGCTCTGGTTCATTGTCATCATCACTATCTTCACTTGAAGACGCCTCTTCTTGATTCTTATCCTACAAAATAAGTAAGCAACTTCTCAGCTCAATGACATTTTCTACAGTTTTTCACGCTGTTTTTTGCTTTGTTTCCCATTCGCTGGGGAAAGCAGACTTTATCCTGTACAATAATCAAACATGGGCGCTTTAGCAGCCTTTCATTGTATACTGCATACAGCACAACAAAGAATTCATATTTGATGGACTACAGGGTGTCCCATAAAATTTTGCCAAAAAATAATCCTTTGTTAAGCAATGGAAACCAAGCACTGCATGCATAGTCAAAAAGCGGCTGGATCAGTGTATTTGCTAGTAGCGTACAAAGAGAAAAGTCAATAAAACCTTGTTTTAATAATAATAATAATATTTCATATTTATACAGGTTAATTTGTTCAGTAAATAAGATTACTGTTATCAATCAAAGACCTGTATAAAGAGAAATATAATAGAGAAACCTAAGCCTGCCATTGATTTTACCCCGGATCCTGGTAGCCATCGATTCACCAGACAAGTTTTCATATTCCTGACATCTTAAAACCGGAATCATTTCAGCATGGTGACTAATCAGAAACGATTGACTGTCGAGCTTCTAGGACTTTCAAGAAATATGACAACGGGCTGTATGATACATTAAAAACATAACTTTCTTCAACATCTTGCCAATATATTTTCTTTTCTTACAGAAGCCTTTTTGAGAAACTAAACTCTCAGATCGCAAAAAAATTAAGAAACTCAAGCACTGGGAAAATATTACCGGAGATCGCCAAGACATTCTTCTATCTTGTCTGAAGCATATTTGCAATTTTTTGTAGCAATTACGAAGCTTTCAACCCTCAAAATCTCTTAATCTTAAGAAACTTTCAAGTATTGGGTGAATTTCTTCGTTTCTTATGCTCCTGTAACAACAAACCCAGAAATAACAAACCTTCCAGTACTTGGTCATTCAAATGCCAAGTTTAGAATGACTACTAGTTTGTACTAATGTTATAAGAAATTGTACTCGGCTTTAAGCTTAGTTCCGTTCAAACACTCGTTAGTATGTGGTTGATTTGCCACTACATAAAACTAAAGTTTCGTTTCTGTCAGAAAAAATGGTGAGAACAAATGAAGATATCTCAGAGGAATCACCTGTCCCAATTTGCTCTTGGGAAAGAACTAAAACAATAATAACATTTACAGCGTTTGCTATCATCAATTGGGATAATAACAGGAAAAAGTCACTTTGGGTGTAAGATGTCAGGTTGGAGCGCATTCCATCAAGCAGACTTGCGCTGTAGACATTTTGTGGTAATAAACGTAGTAAATTTTACAGTAGGTTTATTGCAAAAATAAAACGGCAAAATTTCTCCCAGTGAGAGGTTTTTTTTGCAGTAGCAGAACCATATCAAGCTGATTGCAACCTTTGTCCTACTTTCTGATTTTTCTGTCCTGCCACTTCAATATGTGTGTCAAACTGAAAATGCTACCATGAGGAGCATAGCTTCCAAATCTTTAACTCCGCACAAAAAGGTGGGTGTAAAATTCTGTGATCTTTTTCTTCTGTTTGTGTGGCTTGAAAAAAACTTTAGTTATAGTACTTGTCTTTAATTCTACTGTTGGACATTTCAGAAGTTCTGAATATTTTTCGAAATTTCAGCATATGTTACATTTCAACTCATTTGAGGGTGTGACAGCATTAAATTTCTAAATCATAAACCATAAAAGTGACAGACTTTTGTTTGATACCATATTGTAGATATCCATAAACTATGGTTTCTCCAAAGTTATTTCATGTTGTTTCAAACAGTTTAGAAATTACGATGGTTTTAAGTTTTTTTGAAATTTTTCTTGAATTCTTGAAAACGTAGAAAAACACACTTACTTTGAAAATATTAAAGATTTCAGAAAAGTCCAACGGTAGAATTATTGAGAAATAGCTGAAGTTTTTTTGAAGTCATTCAGTTCAAGGAAATAACTAACTGAATTTTACACCCGCATTTTTAAAGATTTGGAACCCATGCTACCATGATGGAAATCTATCTATAATTCATCATGCAACATTTTTGACTCTAGATTTGAATTCTACACTCAAAAATAGTCTAGCTGCAATGTTTTGTGTTTTGTCCTTTTCATATTAATTTTATGGTGATAGAAAGCTTGAGATCTTATAAGGGATTTGACAACAATAAAGGTCATTGAAGTTACCATAAATTCCTCATAAAATTAAGACTTTTTATCACTCAAGTAAATACAGATAGGCTCAGTAACTGGACAAACTACTGTACAGCCTCTATTTCAGTTCTTTTCCCCAACACTGGTATACAGTCTGCCACAATATTGGGAATCTTCTTTGGACAGCTCAAACCTTAACCCTTAGCATGCTGGTCGCTTTGTTGATTGCCCAACCTTTCCAGCTGAGCATTTTCGAAAAATCCCGCATTGAATCACCGAACAACTTTTGTCAAATTGTTTTGGGTCAAATCGATGTTTGACAAAAAAGTGAAGTATTGCAAGATTATAAAGCAAATTTTGGAGAACAAATATGTGAATAAATCTTTGTGATACAAACGGTAAGTTTCCCAGTATTTTGTGAGTAATGAGATCATAAATATTTCTGAAATTGCTCTGGTTTCCTCCGTGGCGAAGAGCGGCGCTCTTGCTGACCACTCGCCATTTTGAAAGTCGGTGTGGCCTCAATTGAGGGCCAATCATATCAGAAAGAGGCTATGTCAAAAGAGAAGAGAACGGGCTTCAAAATGGTACCAAAGATCAACACAAGACACGAGTTTCTACAAATCCGAAGCCGTAAAAATGTTCATCGTCGCTGTCTTCATTCTTCACCTTCATACATCTCAAAAGGTTAATGGCGTGTCAGCTGATTCTTGGTAAATGTATAAAAACGTTGGAAGCGATGCTATGAAAAAACGGCAATAGGAAGGCCTAACTTTTTTGACATCAAAGTGGAGCTTGTTTTGTACGCTGAAAAAAAAGTTCCCGTATGTTTATGTTTGTTCGCGTGCTCCCGCAATAACCGCAGATTTCGTTGGCCTGCCTGAAATGTCGAGATATCTCGCCCGCAGTCGGAACAAAGGGGATTAATGTGTCGAGATATCTCGCCTGCAGCATGCTAAGGGTTAAAGTATTTACCTCACACTGATTCCCTTAAATTCAATTTCTATCTTTCAAATTTACTCTTCTTTTATCCTACGTTCCACAAATCTTACTTCACTTGATAATGGGTTTAAGCTTGAAACGTCGTACAAAATAAAACTGTTCAAAGCTCAATTATTTATACTGTTATTTGTTTGTAGTTATTGAAACATCGTGCAACACGCATAGAAGAAGGTTGTTTGTGCAACTTTACAATGCTTCATGCTTCTTTCTCAAATCCCAAGAAGACTTTTGTACTGTTTGATCATTTATGTGTAGCATCTCATAGAGTAAAGGAATAAGGCTCTTTTCAATTTCTCAGAGATTTTCTAGCTACAAGAGCATAATGTTTCTGTGGTCTCAGAAATCTACTGTTTTCAGAAGAGTCAGATAGCAGTCAACTAAAAGACCAAAACTGTCCAAAAATGATTAGCAGTCTTGGATCTAACGATCCCTAAGAATGCAAAATTCCATTATCTTCAGAAATTACCAAAAAGGAATGTGTCCTTTTAGATTGTTTGCCAAATCTTGCTTATTATCATCCAACAAAAGTGAGCAAATGTGGAATCAATGTTGCTATTCAAAATGAGAGGTTGCTTGATAGGGCTTGAAAAATATTCACATACACACCTTTTTACTCCTTGAAAACCAGCTAGATATCCATCGTGGGACAATGTAGCTTGTAACTTTACCAAGGAAGCCCTGAAAACAAAAACAGCACACATATTAACATATGTCAACCTTGTTTAGATGAAAACAGTGGAACATCATTTCAATTCATACATGCACTTCGCATATCCTTGGGCCTGTGGACAGAGCACCTGTGCTTCAATGTTGCATTTAGGAGTAATCTGTTTTTGAAATAGGCAGAACTTCCAAATTGGGAAAGAAATTGGGCTTTCTTTGATCATTCAGTGATATTCAAAAGCCTGTCTCTCTTTACCAATAATCGAATGGGCCAAAGATGGCATCAGGATTTTTTTACCTCATCCTAAAAATTGTTGATTGATGAGATTGTATAATTTATCATGAAAGGCAAAAGATCATGGTAAAGAATTCCCTGACACCATCTTTAGCGCAATTGTCTATTAGAGCTAAAATAATATCCAATTTGATTAACATGCATTGCCCATCTGAAAAGAAAGTTTCCTTGAAAATTCTAGAAGCTTGATAAAGTGAGCGTCTTGCTTGATAACTTTTTAATTACAGTTAGGTTTTCATTTCTTGCTGCATTTTTTGATGTGTCATTCAACTAACTACAATTTCTAAGAGCTCAGGGATCTCATGTAAAACTGCAGTGTATTTTGCACATATCACATGTAATGCGATCACAGGATTGTTGGCAGAGTCTTGGAATTGGCAATGATTGCAGTAACAAATCATATTATTTATTGTTTAGTACAATCTTTACTGATTGCAACAATGTTCACAGTGTAATTCTTACTGATTCCAAACTCTACTGTGTAATCACAATGTCAGGATTTTTACTGTCAAGTGCCTGTATTTTTCTGCTTCACAGGGCCTGTTGTTGGATAGGGCCTGTGTGCTGGACTAAAGCCGGTTTTCCACTAGGCGGATTTTGCCGCGCGCAGCGGAGCGGCTGTTGTTTTTAGAATAATGCACATTCCGTAGGGATTCCGTGTGTTCTCATCTTGATCAGCCATTTTGAATCCCTGTCTTGCTCATGGCTTTTCCCTAGATGTCATGTGTCAAAGCTTTCGAGTGATTTGATTGGTTGGTGCCATTGAACGCTGCGGAAAAGTTGAAGTCAATCCGACTTCAAGTACGCGCGTAGCGGAGCGACAAGATGTGGTCATTGTTTGCCAAAACAATGCAAATACAATAGCCGCTCCGCTGCGCGCTGAAAAATCCGCCTAGTGGAAAACCGGCTTAACCCTTTGCGTGCTGAATTGTTTTCAGGTGATTGCCCTGTGAGACTGAATATTTTCCGCAAGAATTCAAATATGGCAGTTCAAAATTTCAAACTTGTTTTTCATCGGCAAGAAGTCTTTTTATTCGAAAATAAAGTTTACAAATACTGTTCAGAATTAACTGTAGTTTTCATTTCTTGTCTCTATATTACTGCTAAATACCTTACTTTACCTTATTTAGCGGGAGAATGACTTTGGAGAGAGTTGCGATGTGTTTACAGCGCCGCTCCGGCAGCCGCCGCTGCTTAGGCCCATTTTTTCTTCCACTGCATCACATAGAGGCTATCTACCTTACCAGAAGGAGGCTAAATCAAAAGGGCAGCCCTCACGCATCAAAATGAGATCTTTCGCAAGCTGATTGCTTGTGGAGAACGTAATTTATGGAGAAAATAAAACAGATGAAAATTTCGAGAAGTTAGAGAAAAATCGAAGAAAAACTACGCGATGAAGTCGGAGAAACTTGGATTGCCAATAAATCGTAGAACTTCACTGTAAACCATGGTAAATTTTATCACAGACAACACTAAATTCCCTGTTAAAAACATTGAGCGAAGTATTTCCGCCTGTTTTGCATCCGATCGATCCACAGAGGGAAATAAAGTAGAGGAGGTACTTCGGCCCATATCTGGGCCCGCAGCATGGAAGTGAAAGTTTTGCTGGGCCCAAATTTGGGCCTGCAGCATGCAAAGGGTTAAGGTTGACTTGTGCATAAAATGCTCATTTAACCCAATCTTTCTCTTTCTATTGGTTTAATATTGTCAATTCAAGAATTGTCATTGCAAAATCATTGGCCTTCAAAAATGTTTGGATACAGCCAAAACTGTCCTTGACAGTCCTATCCATTCCGCCATCCAGTCCTGTTCAAGACTCATCCAGCCCTTCACCATCTCGCCATATCAGAGCCCTGTTTGATGGCACTCTCCCCTTTAACTAAAATATTGGGTGTACAAGTACCATACTCTCAAGACTAAACACAAATGAAATTCTACAGGTTGGCCAGGGCTGGAAAAAGTGCTCGACCCTACGACTCAGTCAGAGGCACAGTGTGAAAACTGGCATCAAAATAGAGGCATTGTTTAATTTCGCTGAAAGGGCTTTCAACACGATATTTTCCACTCTTAATTATTTCAATAGAACGCATCACATTCAATTTCTTTGAATGAAAAAGAGCCTCATAAAACAACATCATATTGACCTTCCATTGCCGATATGTGGAAGAACTACGTTGTCTGGTCTGGTCTGGTCGGAGGCACTAAGAAATCTTTTCCAGTCCTGAGGTTGGCTATGATTTGGACTGGCTTTTGAGTGAGAAAACATGTGGAAGTCCAGTTCTTTACATTTTTCATCTAAAAACCACTTCTGTTTCTAAGATGGGTGACAGTTTGCCACCTATATCTTGAGGAACAAACCGAGATTGTGCAATTCTTCATAAAATTTTGTATTTTTTTCTGCGTACTTTCTAAAGTCACAGTTCAAAAGAAATTTTACATAGGCCTAGTGTTTGACCATAATCATTTGATTTTAAAACTATTTGTAGCAGCGTTTGATGACATAGCTAACCAAATGCAAGAATACAAGAAGCACGACCTGGACCAGAACGGAACATTGAATAGACCATTGCCTCAAGGTACGACCAGGCCAGACCACAAACCATGAGGGCGCGGGAAAAAATTCTCGAAACATTGCAACATATTATTTCGTCAAGGTTCCCAATGCTATGAGATATTCCTAACTTCCTGATGGTTTTATAGGCAACACTTCTTCAGAAGAAAGCCATCTATAAGTAACCAGCTTTATCAGCCTGGGAGTTTGTAGCAAGGCCTGATTCAATCCATTCTGAACACTCTGAACCAGCCCTCCTCATGACTATGTCCAAATGGCCTTCATAAAAGCCTGGATTAAGTCAACATAATCCCTCCAGAACCTTGAAGTAAATTCTCCAAATATTAAATCTCATCTTCGCTATACCTTCTCAGCATCTGCTTGTTGTAGATCTTCTGTGGGCTTCTTTACTTTCTTCCTCGCGTATGGCTTCGCACGATTCCGCCCGCCGTGACTGACACGGACTTTCCCGGTCGTTGGTAGCTTGTTGAAGGGATCCTGGGGATCCATCAAATATCTCAAACGATTCTCTGGTATATCATTCAGATTCCAATGACTAGATAACTCTGCTAAAACCAATCTATTCAATAAAAATCGATTCGAAACTTATGAAAGCATGTAGGCCACTTCGACACCACGCACGCATTCCGCAATGGGAAGGTGAAATTCAAATGTCATGTCTCATAAGTATGTCACATGTTCACAGCCAAAGTGCAATATTTGGTACAAGAGGTGACATGGGACTATTGCGGTGCCAGCCTTGAAGAAACTGGAGGAAACTGAAGAAAAATTTATAATCATTACTGAATTCTACACATCTCTAGCTTTCTTCATAATAAACATCAATCTTAGAAGATGATGGCTTTTCAGCCAAGATATATCCATGATTGCGATGATGGGAACAAAACTGATAAGATACCAATAGACCTTTTAGCTATTCTACAAAAGAGTCTGGATCGAGCGTCATTTTTATACATTTTTATACGCGAGGTTCGATCGAGTGGCGCTAGAGCTTCCATCACTATTGTGCACATTCGAAAATTCTACAAAATTGTAGGAAAATAGCGTTCGATTCGGATTCTTTTCAGAATAGCTAAAAGGTCTATTTGTGAATTGCTTCCACATTCTAATTTCATTGCCATTTCTAATAAAAGTAATGACTAAACAGTACCATTTGACTTTACCCGGGCGCAATTACTTGGATTTCATTGGTATGTATGTGCATTCTAGGAAATATATTTACATCCTCGGAAAAATCCACTATATGATATTCAAAATTGAAACAAAAACAAATAAACAAGGGTAAAAAAGTGAAAATGCAATCGAACAGTTTGGACGACTTGATTTCGAGGAGGGGCATTTGCCATGAAAAGCCCCCTTTTTAGAATTACATTACTTGCCTCTGAGCCATGACATCTGAATCCAAACCCAACGGAAAGGCTTGCACATTTCGAAATTAGACATGGCCGCTGTTCTTCCCATAATGCATTGCTTCCAGCCGCCATTTGAGATTTGTCTGTCACGCGGGAAAACTTGGGCATTGTCGCGGAAATAAATGGCGGGAAATAAGTGTGATTTGGGGTGAAGTTGGTACATGGTTTGTGGGACTAATCAATTTCCACCTTGATGATTCTCATTCAATCACAAACGTTTGCCTGATTTGCTTTGTATTGGTCGAGAATCCATACAACAAATTACAAAGTATTTGGCGTGAGACAAGTATGACAGTACATCTCCAAGATTCCTTTACAGTAGTAACTACATTCTTTTTTATAAAAATAATGTTCATAAGAATATTTGTGTCCCGTTTTTGTGTCTCATGTTTCAAGAGCTCGATTACCGAATTAACTCTGCAAAGTGCGCATTTGCTGATGAACACCGTGGAATGCTCGCAAATGGGATAAGAACATCACATTGAGAACACGCATAACATTTTTGAATGGATTTGTACGCAGCAGGCTTACACATGGGTGCCATGCATGGCGACCAACACAAGCAGAACTTTCCAAACTGAATGCAACTTATAACAAATTCCTACGAAGCATGATATGGAATGGATTTAAAAGAAAGCAGGACCATTGTAATGATAACGATGAAGATACTACAGAGATAGATTGGTCATATAAAATAACTAACGAAAAACTCTACGAAATAACTAATACAGTCGATATAACCACCTATTATGAAAAACAACAGAAACAATGGATAGCACATGTCATCCGGAGAGAGAACAACCACCCCTGTAAGATGATGGATAGCACATGTCATCCGGAGAGAGAACAACCACCCCTGTAAGATGCTGACCTTCCACACAAACAAGATCAAAAGAAGAGGCCGAAAAGTACCTTCTATACAAGAAAAAACCATATTGTCAAGTAACATAAGTAAAGGACAATGCCTGTCTGACTGCTTCAAGAAAGGATGAAAAAAGTAACTCTTGATGAAAGATCAACTGAAACAGTGACACTGTAACAGTCAATGATTGCCAATTGCTTCCAAATTTGGAAGCGGCTAATTCTAATTATTATTATTATTATTATTATGTATATTTGTGTCTCATTTTTCAGCAGATGCCTGTTTTGCGATGTTCAGAGAATCGCATGACTGACATATCTAATTTTTTCAAAAAGCGTGGCTTCTATTCGAAACCATATCAGATTTGAAAAAAATAAAAGTACTTTGATTATATTCAGGCTCAAAACAAAAGTTTCTTAAGAATATCGAGGCTGGATAAAATTTATTGTATTCTCAAAAAAAGAGAATGTTTACAATTATCGTATATATAAGAGTGCCCCCCCCCCCCCCCCAATAGCTTTTTAGGTGGATTTGACCATTTTTGGACTGAAAACGTGAATCGGTAAATTTCATAGCGTGATTTCGTGAATTAAGCACTAAGGTCCACCGAATATGAAAACTCATTTTTCATGGACGTGAATTCGTGAGATGATTTAATTGCTATGTGGGAATATGTAAAAAGCTTTTACTTTCATATCCTAAAAACTATTTCATTTTCATTGACTTAGAATTCATGTCTTCAACCCATCTGTGCCAAATTGGAAACATTCACAATTTTTGCAGCAGTTTTCTATGAAACGTTCAGGGCAAAAATTTGCGCAGATCACACTTTACCTTGTTTAATTTTTTAATCAAAATCTACTGAAACAAAGTAAAAAGCTATCAATTAAATCAAACTATTAAAAATTATTTATCAACTCAGCAAGTTTTGTATCTGCGAGGAGAAAGAACAGAAGGAAAAGTTAGTTGCAAGGAGTTTGCAACATTTTCGAAAGAAGTCTGGTTAAATCCATCTACAAAAGGATTTTGGAATTGTATACCTTCTTCAAGTTTCGTAAACAAGCATCCTTTTCTCTTTTTTACATTGTGCGATTTGGGGATAATATGAAAAATAAATCAAACTATAAAAACTTGAAGAACGTAGGTGGAATACAATTTCAAAAATTCTTTTGATTAGTGTGCGATTTTGGGATAATATGAAAAATAGGAAAAAAACAGGCGAAGAGGAAAATTCAACTGGCATATGCTTGTTTACGAAACTTGAAGAACGTAGGTGGAATACAATTTCAAAAATTTTCTTGTAGATGGAATTCAAGCAGATTTCTTTTCAAACATATCGCTGTTTCCTCGCTACTCCCGCATCTATTTTAAGCCTCCTCCCAATATTATGAATGTCATTCCGATGGGCCAGAGTCCCCTTAGATAATGATAATAATAATAATAATTTCTTTATTTTAGGTTGACTTCTGGTGTGGCTGAAGCTAATTAATGCCAACCAAAACTTAAATACATGTCAATAACAAAATTAAATACATAGCTTACAAGAATAGTAAATAATCTACCACTACAGAAACCCTAAATTTTCGACATATTGCTTGCATAATCTACAGTTGCAATCAAAATCGTAGCTTTTGATTTTCGTTTTGACACCGTTCAAAGTGTGGGACTCTTTTAAGGAAGAGATGGCATTGCATGCCATATCTTAGATCCAAGGAAATGTGCATTTTCAATACCATACCCTGTCGTGTTTGGTTTTGGTGCCAAAATATTTCTGCCATTACGAAGTATCTGGTATCTTTCTCTACAAAGATTTGATTCATGAAACTTGTATTGAGATTCCTCTGAGTTTTAAAAATTTCAGTAGCAAGCAACTGTAAATTCATCAGAAAACGTTAGTTTTTAGAGAATTTGCTGTTACAAAAAGCGAAGAAACACGACTGTATGGGTTTTGCCACCGATGGGGGGGGGGTTCTTGGCCAAATTTTGGGTAGGGGTCTGCCGCGAGCATCTTCAAAAGGGTACCGTTGGCTATACTAATTTTTACGAAAATGGTACCTTTGGCTAGACCAATTTGACCATTGTCTGAACCAATTTTTACGAAAATGGTACCCTTGGTTAGACCAATTTTTACCATTTTCTCGACCAATATTGTCAAATTTGTGCCAAATATGATGTCATGCACGTTCGCTAGACCAATATTGTCAAAAATGATACCCTTGGCTAGACCGTTGCTGGCCAAAATTGCAAAAAAGTATACCCTTGGCTAGACTAGAAGTCCGAATAAGTATACCCTTGCTCGCGGCACATCCCCAGGTACCTTCACTATGGAAGAACCCTCCCCCCCCCCGCCCGTGGGTTTTGCTTGGACAATTTGAAAAAGAAATTTCAATTTGACGAGGACATTGATAGTGTTTCAACTGCATAACATCAAAAATGGTGGCTTGATAAATTCTTGCAACTTCCTCTAATAGAGATAATTTTGAATGTTCATTTCCACGAGTTTGGCTTTCACAGCTTTTTGCAGCAAAAAAATGAACGACCTTCAGCAAATTATTTGGGCAGCCCCCGCTTCCGACGGACCTGACGAGAAACAATCAGTTTCAAAACAACCTTGCATTACTTTCTTGAAAGCACCCTCTTCCCTCTTTAGCGAAAACATAACTTGGTATCAGCGGCGCCGCCACGTCAAACTGATTAGGAATGGCAAATGGAGGTGTGGGGGGGGGGAAGCTCCTAGAAAATGTTTAGGACATGCCATGCCCTCTACCTTAGCTCAGGACAACTTTTTAGAGCGAATGTTTGTCAGTGCTTAGATGAATTTTTTGACAAGTTTGTGAAAGTGTTTTTCACAAATTCGCATGTCTGGTAACATTTTCGAGCAGAGGTGATTCAATGGGCTTAGAATAGCTCTCTTGCTCCCATGTTTACCTGCGACATATTAGCGACCATAGCAACATAAGCATTTGTGTAACAGTTGTCTATAAATCATGACCTTTAGGGGAATGTTCATACAACCACCCGTTACATTGCTTTAGAAGGTTCCTCCAATCTAATTTTTTCTGCCCCCAAAATGAAAACCTTCAACATTAAGGATCCTAAACAAATTCTACTTTGGTTGATAACTACATACTCTTCCAGTCAAGTTCCATACTCTTGTAAGATGATTTCTTTGCCGTTCTTTAAATACCAATGCTTTTAAAAAAATTGGGCAAAGGGAGCACCGGGAATTTCCCGGTGCCCCGGTGGGCCAGTCCGCTTCTGGTCACAGAACATTATAAGTTTGTTAGTTTACTGCCTATCTAGAGCCAAATTACGCATTGATTAAACCCATAAATATCATAAAACCTCTATTTTGTAAATCAGCTGTTCTCAAAAGGAAATCCCGCTCCTGTCGCTTCCTGGTTCTAAAACGTGTCACTAACTTAACTGAACTTACCTTAACTGATTAATACAACAATATTCTTCATGGTACCCAGAAGAATCGAATTACTGAGCAAATAGTAAATTTACCCCTTGGAATGTAAGATGATGCCTTATTATCTTGACATAACAGTGTGATAAACTAAATTTTGAAATAAACTTACAAGTTAAAAGTCCAGTTAAAATTTTCTTTGGGGGGGGGCAGACCTAGGGCAGATCAAAGAAGGTGCTCTCGTTTCTGTACAAATCTGGTTGAAATTTGCTTTTCTTTTGGAGCAAATTCCTCTCCAAAACGCTGTAGACAAAGCTCGTAATCTGATGACAAAGGTGAGACACTGGATGAAACATATCTCATTTGAATAAAATCTAAATTCTACTTTAAGCAACAATTACATCAATACTTGATACAAAACATATCGCATCTAATTTTCTAAACAATTCCAATTAAACTTTACTAAATAACGTTGCATCTACGTTTTGCACATTACAATATCTGCAGTGCTAGCACTGCAATTGGAAAAATTACAATTGAAACAACTACAATGAATTGACTTTAAACTCAACAAGCCACCATGACAAAAATATACTTTAGAAGGATTAATGTGTAACTTCTACTCGCAAATGATGGTAGAATCAAAGGGTTTGTAAATCAAATTTTAACGTGACTACAACAGTGCCACAAAAAGCTCTGATAGACAAATGGAAGTATGTACAGCAATTGGCTGAGTGTTTCAAAAATTGCAAAGCTAAATTGTAAATCTCTTACCTCCTGACCACATTATATTGCAAAATCTAAATCTCTTTAAAATTTGTCAAAAACGGATCTCCAGGTGTGATCAGTTGCAGAGCTGCAATCAGTTCAATAAAAAAATCTCAAAACATGGTTCATTAACCACAGTGTTGACTATTTCCAGGGGTTCCAGTGGAAACCATTATTTTAAGTCCCCCTTCTTGAGCTGTCTTCCAGATCACAAAAGCATATCATGTGTCAAAGATTTTTTCTAGAAACTAGTTATTTTGTTTAAGTTTGAATGAAAAGGGCATAGTATTACAGTACAAACTTTTTTGCACATCAATTGATGGCCTATTAGATCATGAGCAGAGAATTATTGATGATGTCAGTGGACGGACTGTATGAGACAATTGGGACCCTTTCATCTCAGTAAAAAAGGGTATATTATAGAGTTGTTGTCCCTATGAATAATTGTTGTAATATGTGAAGAGGGGGCTGGATATATCCTTTATTATATATCCCTTGCTAAACATATCTTTTAGCCCAACATCCAAAGCTGAACAGTTATAAATAAACCTTCAAAGTGTCCTCAATTTGGTGTCTGCAAAGTGGGCATTTTCTAAGTCTGTGAGCAGATCTTTTGAGTGTCACAGCACAGTCATGACATAAACATAAATGCTTGCATGGAAGCAAAACAGTTGTTCTGTCATTATCCTGACAAACGATACACAAGTGCCTTTCATCATCCTGTGGCAGATTTGGGGGTGGGGCAGCAACTTTTATATTGGCATCCTGCTCCCCCTCATCTTCTCTCAGTAACTGGTTTCTCCTTCTCTGCACACCATTCTCTCTTTCTTCGTTATTTCCTCTCTGTAGATTATTCTGACCATTCAAATTCCGGTTTTGATGTAGGTCATTCCTCTGTTGATTGTTCTCATTTTGCAAATTGTTTTGTCTGTGTTGGTTCAGCATGTCCCCATTTTGAGCTGCCTGTGCGTCAGGTGGAGCTTCCTCTCTGTTAAAATAAGAGTGAGCTGTTTGGAAGAGCCGAACAACAAGGGCTTCCAATGGTCTTATGATGTGACCTTCTCTGACCAAACACATAACCAATAAACAGGTTGAAACTAAAAGTATAATCCACACTGATGGCTCAGTCAACTGTTTGAGAGAACAAATAAAGCATGATGCAGCTTCAAAAACTGATTCTCTGATGAAGTTTAGCGAATGTTGAAGCAAGCCACAGAAGAAATACAATGTTTCAAGTAAAATGTGAACAATGTTTTGAAACAATGCAAAAATTGATCCCAAGAGATACTTGATATTTGCAAGGCTGAAGGGCATTGCAATGAGGGTGCCAAGTCTTTCAAAAATAATATTTACAGCTTCAAACATATCGATCACTGATAACCAAATTGAATAGAGTCCCATGGTGATGTGCTGGAAAAGTAACATGATTGCAGACACTGCCATTGATGTCAAACCATAAATAAATGACCAGATGCTATGGCTGAGTACTTTAAGTAGACCAACAACAAATTCTGATGTCTTTGATGCAATTTCTAGTGGTTTGCGGATTGCAAATGAACATTCCTTCAATACTGCGTTAAGTCCATCCACTGAAATTGTTACATATCTTGCAACTCGTTGTGCAAAGATTGTAATGCCATCTCCACAAGATGTAACAACATCAAAAGAGAGCTTGCACAGTTTGTCATAACTTATTGAGAGGATATTTTGACAATTTTCTCTCAATAAACCAGAATAATGCAATGATATTGTAGCTATTGAAAAGGGCAGGTTGATAACATAGTGAGCAAAACTGACGACAAGTCCTGCTAGAGACGTGCAACCAAACAGCAACGTTGATGCAATCTCTCCTAAAAGTGTAAATCCTTGGGTTACCAGATGGTAATTGAATTGAAGCAAGCCTCCAAGGAATGATATACAACTTCCAAAGATTCTAAACACAAGGTCAATGACTTTGAAGCATTTAAAAACCACATTGCACAGTCCAGAAAATACCAGGTTCCCAAACCAAAGTAGACTTAGCAATAATATTGTAGCTATTGAAAAGGGCAGGTTGATAACAGAGTGAGCAAAAATGACGACAAGTTCTGCTAGAGACGTGCAAGCAAACGGAAAATTGAGCAGCAAAGCTGATACAATCTCTCCTAAAAGTGTAAATCCTTGCGTTACCAGATGGAAATTGAATTGAAGCAAGCTTCTAAGGAATGGCATCAAACTTCCAATTATTTTAAACATAGGGTCGAGGATTTTGAAGCATTTAAAAACCAAACTGGACAGTACATAAAATACAAAGTTCACAAACGAAAGTAGGCCTAAAAAAGGTTCCAGAAACGCAGTTGACAACAAAAGACATCAAATTGAACGAATCTTCTTGTAAATATCTCCCAATCCTTCTAGCTTGACTATTTTCGATCTGCATATATTTGCGACCCATGTGCTCGGCTTGGGACTCGAAATGTTATCCTTCAAAGTGTCACTGGTCTGAATTCCTAACGCAATCAAGTGCAGCCATCTTGAAGTTCTCCTTCTCTTCTGACGGTGACCAGAAACTTCAACAACAACCTTTCTTGGTGTGACGTAGTGTGACGTCAATTCCCAAGATGACCACAACTTGTGTGCAGTACTGCAAAGGCTCTATTTAGCCCCCTTCTCTAATTTCTAATAAGCCCCTCTCTAATAAACCCTTCCCTTGAAAGCTAATTTCTCTTAGATAAATTCCACTCTCTAATCCCACTTCTATCAAATGCAGGAGGTTAACACCAAAGATTTTCCTGATGTAGATTCTACAGAATATGGAGTAAGAGTACTAAAAAAGCTGTCATTTACACCCTTGTCATTTGACTCTGTGAATGATCCCCCCTCTAATAAACCCCCTCTCCTTCAAGCAATCCCCTGGAGTCGCCGAAATTACGTAAGCCCTACAGGGACTCGCTCAATGACTGTCGTTGTCAATGGTCATGAGGATTTTGGATGGGAAACTTAGCTGGCTTGATTTGGCCCAAAGCTTGATTTCGGACAAAACCATAAGCGTACGAGGCGGGGGGCCGGGGGCGGCAGCCCCCCAACTTCAGAAAAATTATCGAAAATGAGCCCCAATCGGGCAAAGAAATGCCCTCGGTCGGGCAAAAATTATGCCAAACAATTGACTTTGTGTTGGGCAGCCCAGGGGCGGGCAAGTACTGTAAGATATTTAACCCTATGTTTGTCCAAAGAAATTGGAAAAATAACCGGTTAATTTATGAAACAGTACAACTTTCCTGCCAAAAACAACCAGTTTTTGGGACAAAGGTGAAATTTCAAAACCAATTTTCCTACTCCATTACTTTGCTACAAAAATTAAGTTTTCAAACCTCCCATCTAATCAAAATCCTAAAGTTTTCCTGAAAGCTGGTTCTACCTTTGTCCGCCAAATTTAAGCATAAAAGACCAGCATTTCAAAATTTCACTAAACGGTTCTACCTTTGTCCGCCGAATCTATGGAAAAAAGACCAGAAAATCCAACTTTTCACCATAGTGGTTCTACCTTTGTCCTGTAAATTTCTGAAAAAGAGACCAGGATTTCAATTTTTTCACCAAACTGCTTATACCTTTGTCTGGCAACCGGTTTTGGGACACACATACTTTCATGGCTACAATTACTACTTTGGTCGAAACTACCGGTTTTTGAGACAAACATCGTCAGTGATACATCATTTTAGAATTGTCCGCCAAATTGAAATAAATGACTGCGAAAATTTATATAAAAAACGACCAGTTTTGGGACAAAGGTGGGACCATCATTCCTAGTGTGACATGCCCGCCCTTGAGCAGCCCCCCTAGATTTTTTCTTCCCGTACGCTTATGGACAAAACTCTTGTGTTTTAGCACCACCATTGTATAAAAACTTGGTTTTGCTTCCTTCACGGAAAACAATTATTATTTGCGTGAAAGCTTCCTCAGCCCTCAAAATGTGAAACAGCACCTTTTACCCTTCATGAAATCCTTTAAAATGGCGACAAAACGAAACCACACAAGGACGTTTTCACCAAGCTAACTGGTTCCAATCTAAAGGCCCCTTTAAAACACCAGATCCGAAATATTCCCTCTTTAGCTGAGTATATATGCATCGAAAGCGGAGAGGAAAAGAAAAAGTCTATTCTTCTATCTCGCAACTATTCATAACTACATCAATATACAATTTAAACATCTGAGAACAAAACTTTAAAATTTTCACAAAATATCATATATTACATCTTATTTGCCAATAAACTGCCAAAAATATAATATCACTATCAAATAGTATCAAAGCATAGGTTCCAAATCTTTAAAAAGGCTGGTGCAAAATTCAGTGACCTAAAGAAACTTTAACTGTTTCTTTATGATTCTACCGTCGAACTTTTCTGAAATCTTCAATGTTGTCAGAATTCAAGAAAAAGTTTTGAAAAAAAACTTAAAAACCATCGTAATTTCTAAACTGTTTGACCCAACATGAAACAATTTCGGAAAAACGAATAGTTTATGGATGTCTACAATATGGTATCAAGCAAAAGTCTGTCACTTTTCTGGTGTATGATTTAGAAATATGATGACGTCACCTCCTCAAATGGGTTGATATGTAAATGTAATTTCGAAAAATATTCAATTCTTCTGAAAAGTCCAGCGGTAGAATTACACGTTTTTTTTATAAGAAACTTGGATCAGCACTTGGTACTAAAAGTTTCTTAATTTCGCATGGAAATTTCGGTGTTTTAGTAGTAAAAGTTTCTTAATTTGTTTCTTATTTTTTGGGCCTAAAATTGCGATATTGTTCAAATTTGAGGCTTCTTCTCGACAAAGGGCTTCCATTTTACATTGGCATTGTCATCACGAATAAGTCATGCACATTCAGGCAAAAAAATACCAATTTTTGTAGTTAAAAGTTAAAAAAGATCACGGTACCTTTGTTAGAGAGACATAGAATAAAAGAGACATACAGAATTTGAATGTTAAGAGTTTCTTAACTATTCTTGAGCGTAGTACTAGAGTTTCTTAAATTTTTGGTCATCGTAGTACTAGTTTCTTATAAACCAGTTTCTTATAAAAAAAACGTCTATAGATAAGTATCTAAAGTTTCTTTCAAGCCATTCTCCCTCGTTATGATCTCTGATCTCTCGTTACCATTACGAAAAATTAACAATGGGCAGAGGGCTATATCTTTTCGTGGACCCAAGCTTTGGAATCAACTTGAACCTGATGCTAAACAGGCACCCTCCCTTGCCACTTTTAGGAGAAGAATAAAAAACTAGCCATAACGACAATTCTTTTTTTTGTTAATTATTATATAGTGATCTTTTAAATTAGTAAATGTTTTGCCACGGCCCCCTGAAAAGCAGTTCAAATGGATTGACGGGGCTACCGTGCCTAAATAAATAAAAATGAATGAATGAATTCAATCAGAAGCAATAAGTCATAGAATTTTACACCCACCTTTTTACGCTGAGTTAAAGATTTGGAACCTATGCTTGGTATCCAAGCTTCGCACGTTCTCTGCACGCTACAAAAATAATTTTGATTTTGACAAAGCTTTATACCTCAGAAATTTAGTCCGGCTTCTTCCAACTACCTCATTCCAACAAGGGTAGATCTTGTAACACAATAGCATCAGTTCATTGCCACCAGAATTCAAAATGATTAGCGATTGCAGACAAAGGATATTCTCTCAACCAGAAATTCAAAACAAACAACACAAAAGTTGCCCTGAAACCAGGAGGGCAAACTATCGCCTTTTGCACGCGAAAAGTGGTTTCTAAGAGGAGTCTTGAGTCTTGAGTATATTTCGGAAGAAAAAGGGTGAAGGTCTAAAGATCTGCTTGGCGGATCTTGTTTATTTGATTGAGAAGCCGAGCAGAAGGCATTGCAATTCTCGCATATTTAGGGCTTAAATACTACTCAGCTTCTGAACTGAACAAAGAAAGTAATCAGGCAACAGATCTATAGATTTATCCTTCTTCATTCGTTATAAACTCATGATTTCTCTTAAAAAACTCCTTTCACATGCACACGGCGACAGTTTGCCGTAATGGTTTCAGGGCAATTGTTGCGGCTTTGTTTGTTTTGAATCAATGGTCAAGAGAATTCCCTTTGTCTGCAATTGCTAGTCACTTTGAATTCAGATGTGTCAATCAAAAAGTAACGGATGCTGCTGTGTTACAAAATAAATAGTTGAACGTTGAACGGATACAAGGAGTCACGTCGTCATTCTACCCTTGCACCTTATTCCTTTTCATTCATTCTCGCCCCCCTTTCATTTCTCCTCCCCATAATTTTCAGAACAAAATTTCGCTGGTGAGTGAATAAAAACATGTATCCAACGTTTGAAAAATCGTACAATAAAAGATGCAACCGATTTGTCAAATATTGAATCCATCATGTTGCTGACAACTTAATTTTCAAGATTTTGCTCATAATTTTAGGTAGATAACTCCGGTCTATTTCTAGCCTGCGTGCAGACTCTTGGACAGGACAGTTTTTCCCTATTTTCAACTTTTCTCACAGAGTCTGCCCGCAGGCTAGTCTATTTCTTGATGTGCCAAAAACCAACTAGAAATGGGGCCTGTTCACCATCTTGTAGATTTTACCCTTTTGATGCCCAGCATTGATGGTATTTTCTTGCTCGTTTCGGCTTTTGAAGGGTGTTTTAAATTAGCTTGTTTTGGTTTGTTAACGTGCAACGTGAAACCAAAACGAGTCGTAAAAAGTAGAAATTTTCAACTGGAAACCAGACTTTAAAGTGATCCCCAACATATGTGCTAACTGATAACTGGAACATCTTGCTTCTAAGACCACGTTCACACGATACTGGATTACTGGCACAATTTGAAAAGAGTAGAGGGCTCGACGGTTCCAAACTCTTTGCAATGTTGACGACAAAGAGGCTGAATAGACGACTGCGCTAAAGATGGCGGTGAGGAATTTTTTTCAAGATGCACTGCGTTCTTTAATCGAATTCCTATAGGATCGTTAAAGAATCTTTATTAGAGCGCAATGCATCTTGGTAAAAATTCCTCGCCGCCATCTTTAGCGCAATCATCTATTTCGGGCACCAAAACAATCTATCTAGGCCAACAAAATCAATAAGGCCCTTTTCAGGAGTGCCGAAAAAATTTTTTCTATCATACGGGGTGAGTCAGAAAAAAGGATCCCCGCTTGGGAGGCCACTGCTCCTTGAATATCAAAGCAATAATATTGAAAAATGTCTTGTTTTATTGCCAATATATTCAGTTAGGTTCAGTAATTTATACGGCCTTAATCGGCCATCTTCAAAAAACCTGCAAAAACGAATGAAAACAATGAGCACATTTTCCTTCCTAAAATTGATGACACTCACATAAATTCATGTATTTTGTCCTCTTGGGAGAATGGAATCCCCCTGAATAGGTCATCGATACCAGGGGGAGGACTTGTTCATCCTCCCAAGAGGATATCACGTGCTAAAGCGTCCACAAGTCATTGCTGTAAAGCCCCGGCAAAACAACTGGACATTTGCACTGGGCATGCACTGGACAAATGTTCAGCGTAAAATGTTGCGTCGTTTTGCCACCTTGTCCAGTCTTGTTCAGTCGTGTTCAGCGATGTTGTGCGTTGTTCAGTTGATTTTGAAGGCAGTCAAAAATGTTCAGTGGACAAAATCAAATTTCTTTTGCTTTAAGATGTTGTGGGAAAATGTTCAGTCGTTTTGCCACTCCACTGGACATTTGTCCAGTTTGCGCACGCACATTGCAACGAAACGGTGGACGATTTCATTCACATCTTTTCATTCCAAGCTAAACTGTCCTCCATTGTCAACTCTTTCATGTTATTTACAAATACTCTCATTTATTCATAGTATCTGTAGCCATTGCCTTTAGTCTCTATGGCTTTTCTCCCGTTTTATCTTGGAAGAATAATGAAAACAATGGCTGACAATCTTTTTGTTTACGACCTATGTAAACAAACTTTTTTCTTAATGTCAGAATTTTGATGGCAGAAAGAACGACGTGAATAAAGCCACAAACAAAATCAAAAGAATATTTCTAGCTCCCTGATGCTCTGTTGAGTATGCCCAAAAATTCTCAAACTGAATTCTTGAGCCAAAAAAGTTGGCGCATTTCTGTTGCCCAGCAAATGTTCACTGGACAATGTTCAGTCGTTTTGCCACAACCTAAATTTTCTTGATGTTCAGACTCTGAACATTGCTAGCAATGTCCAGTGAATGTTCAGTGCAAAAGTCCAGTCGTTTTGCCAGGGCTTAAGGCCATTGTAAGGCAGAAATGTTAGGGAAATCTGTTCATGATTTTGGGCACGTTTGAAGGTTTTTTGAAGAGGCTTTCTGGAGAAAATCCCTCATAATTTCAGAATGGAGTGGCTGGTTTCAGTCAGGTAAATTTTATAGTAGATTTGAACATTTCTACCATTAAACTATATATTTGCCGATATCATTGTCTTGATATCCAGGGAGCCGTGACCTTTCAAACGGGGATTCTTTTTTCTGACTCACCCTGTAGTTTTCGAGTTTTCACATGACACCCTTTTCAAATGCCTATCCATGACAAGTGAGGACAATTGTGTTTCTTTTCGAATCGTACTGGCAGCGGTCGAGCCCAAGACCATCGAATGATGCAACTCATGCTCCTTCAGAAGGAAAAGCAGCTCCACAAAAATTCTGTTTGTTGTCGATGCTATGAGAAGATGTTAGGATCCTTTGACGTACGTCGTGTGTTTGGTGATTGGTGTTAAGCTCCTTCCATTGTTCTTCAGAACAATGATACTCTGGCCTGCAAAATTCGATAAAAGCCATGTTAGGAACTTCTGAGATTCGATTTGCCAAACAGCTAGGAAAGATATTATTTTGGAAAAATATTTAGGAAAGAGATGAACCTGGCTAGCTACTAGTTTGTTTTAATCCTAAGATTACGTTCACACGATACAGCAAATTTTGAAAACGGTGAAAAATATTACGGTAGTAAAATTTGAGCTAGCGTTCACACGATACCGGCAACATACTGTTTTCAAAATGCGCCGGTTACAGTTCCGTTTTCAAAATCTACAGTGTTCAAAATTTGCCGGCAAAATATGTACCGTTTTCATGTGTGCAATTTTCATTTTCTCGTGTATTTCCGTCATATTTTTCACCATTTTCTAAAAGTGCCAGCATCGTGTGAACGCAGTCTAAGTTGGTAGTCTACTTTGTCAAAATTATGGTGTAATCTTTTTGCTGTGATGAAATTGATACGTCCAACCAAGGTGGTTTAAAACTCTTACTTGCAGGCATATACCTACGTTGAGAATATTAACTGTTCAAGCTTCACAAAAAAGTCGTTAAAACTTTGATCAAAAAGTTTACGGCAAATTTACGAATTTTGCGAAAGATGTTGTTCCCAAAATTTAATCCAATGAAAAATGTAGAAAAAAGAATTCCATTTTCGAAAAATCTTGGTACCAAGAATACATGATGGACTCGAACGATTTTCAATTCTACACGGTGTCCCAAAAAAATTGTGCCCCGTTTGTCTGAAGATTGCGACAAAACGGCAAAAGATTCTCACCAAACTTTTGCATGATGGTGCTCTTCAGATGTTCAATTAAAGTTTGCAACTATCCCCGTAAGAATCCGTTGAAAAATGATGGAGCTACGACCTCCAGAAGACCAAATTTGCCTGACGACTAAAACCAGCAGTCGGCCATTTTGCCTTACTATTTTGCAGTGATAAGTATCTTCACTTGAGGTAAGAAATAATTTCTGTGAGGTAATTTTCACGAGAGCTATGAAATTGGAGGCTGCTGTTTCATTTTCATTCCATAAAGCTATTTATCGCTGCAAAATAGTAAGACAAAATGGCCGACCGCTGGTTTCAGCGATCGGGCAAATTTGGTTTCCTGAAGGTCATAGCTCCATCATTTTTCAACGGATTTTTATGGGGATGTTTGCAAACTTTAATTGAACATCTAAAGAGCACAATCATGCAAAAGTTTGGCGACAATCTTTTGCCCTTTTGTTGCAATCTTCAGACAAACAAGGCACAATTTGTTGGGACACCCTGTAGTTACATTCGATAAAAGTAGGTACATTCGATTTCACGAAATTTTCTTGATTATGAATTGCCTGAAAATGGGCCTAAAACACATGATCAAATCGTACCGTAATGAACCTCCTCGCATAGAAAAACACGCCAGGGCATTTCACCTCTCTAAGGAGGTATAGGAAATAGATATTCAAGCAATACTGAAGTTTTCAACCCTGTGGCAATAGATGTGCAGATGATATCACTCACCTGTGAAACATTTCTACTTTCTTTATTGTTCTGTGCGATGAGTTTCTGTATGATTTGGTCGAGTGTTTTAGGCCCATTTTCTGGAATTTCGCAAGCAAAAAATTTTTAAAGTCGAATGGAATACACACACCGAGTGGACTGAAAAGAACTTTTACCGTTTGGAAATATAGACGAGAATCTAAAGTACCGGGAGAGCCAGAAAAAAGTTCCCACTTTTGAAAATTCATAGCATCAAAAGTACTGAATGGATTGGAATGAATCAATATTTGCTTGACAGCCAAAAGATCGAAGTATTTTTGTGATTTTTCTTGCCTTCTTACGAGCACTGGACAAATTGATCTATTCAAGTTACAAAAACTTTGTGGTTGCAAAAAGACTCAAAATGGCCTAAAATACTTGATCAAATCATATCATAAAGGACTCATTGGTCAGAACAACAGAAAAAATGCAATTTCTCATGGGTGAGAGATATTGTCTGCACATTTATTGCCATGGGATTGAAAACCTTTAGTATCTGTTTGAGAATCTATGTCTTATAACTCTTGAAAAAGGTTAAACGCCCGTGTGCATTGTTCTGTGTGATGAGAATCCTAACGATTTGATCATATGTTTTAGGCCTTTTTTGAGTCATTTTGCAGCCATGAAATTTTTGTAAAGTTGAATTTTCCTATATTTGCAGTGCTCGAAAGGAAACGAGAAAAGTCCCAAAAATATTTTGATCTTTTGGCTTTTAACTAAAATTTGAATCATTGAAATCAATGAAATATCTGTGGTGGTACCAATTTTCGAAAGTGGGAACTTTTTTCTGGCTCACCTGGTAGTTTTAGTCATTATTCTTCTGTCTTTCTTAGCATTGTGAAATATAAGTAAAATTGGATTTATGAAAGTTCCTTTCTTCTAAATGCGAGAAAAAAGACTCTAGGCCTCTTTTTTCACGCATTTCCAAGTCATAGATTCTTTATAAACAAAATTCTATTCTATCTATAATTCCAATGCTAAGAAATTAGAATGAAAATCACTAAATACTTTAGCTTTTTCGCTATCGGCTAAACTTTGATTCAGTCCCATACCTCAAGTACCTCCGTGTAACGAAGTTTTAAACAGTTGAAGTTCTTTTTGGTCCTCCCGCCCCGGTAAGCATAGGTTCCAAATCTTTAAAAAGGCTGGTGTGAAATTGAGTGACCTATTTCTTTGTACTGAAAGACTTCAAAGAAACTTTTGCTATTTCTCTATAATTCTACCATTGGACTATTCTGAAATCTTAAATATTTTCAGAGTTGGACTGTTTTTCTTCTTTTTCAAGCATTAAAGAAAAATTTTCAAAAATACTTAAAACCATCGTAATTTCTAAACCGTTTGACGCAACATGAAGTAATTTCGAAGAAAACCATACTTTATGAATGCCTACAATATGGTATCAAGCAAAAGTCTGTCATTCATCTAGTTTATGATTTAGAAATTTGATAACGTCACACCCTCAAATGAGCTGAAATGTAGAATACGCTGTAATTTTGAAAAATATTCAAAATTTCTGGAAAGTCCAACGGTAGAATTATAGATACGTATCTAAAGTTTCTCTCAAGCCATTCAATCAGAAGAAATAGGTCATTGAATTTTACACCCGCCTTTTTACGCCGAGCTAAGATTTGGAACCTATGCTCTCCCGGTATACTCCCTGCGCTAATAAAAACACGAGAACAATTACAAAAATACCCTCTCGGCTATCAAGCAAATTAGATTTATTCCAATCCATCAAGTACTCTTGGTGCTATGAATTTTCAAAAGTGAGAATTCTTTCTTGCTCACCCGTAACCCGGTATATGACTTACCTAGCCAATTACTTGCTTGCGTAACAACAAAGGCTTTGCATTCTTCAGTCATTGAACAAGTGACTTTGGCTTCGTCTATGCTTGATACGGCAATTTCGCAGCTTGATAGACTTCTGGATTCTAAGCAATAATAATCGAAGTTTGCACCAATAATTGAAGCATCTGAAAATCTTTCATAGGTTCTCTGTGGATTTGAGATTTTCACTACAAAAGGACAAAAGTTGATTACCTTAAATCCTAGCCTGCGTGCAGACTTTACTTTCCACTGCGAAGGAGAGCCTATGAGATATCCGCCTTGGCTCTCCTTCGCAGTGGAAAGTAAAGTCTGCACGCAGGCTACTTAAATCCTCGATTAAACCCCCACCTTCGAATAAGCTCCCCCTTGAATAAGCACCCAATCTCATAACTAATTTTGACAAATAAGCCTCCTTTCTAAACAAACCCCCATGGGGCTATTTTGCTTAGGCCGATAAAAATTTTGTCTACCTGGCACAAATTTCATCCAAACTTCCTGCGAAAACTTGTTTTGATTTTACATTGAGTTAGTTTATTAATTGCATTGCGTAATTCGCATATATTGCATACAAGTTTATAATAATGACTGTTAGGTAGATAACTCAAAATAGGCATGGGAACTGAAGGTGAGCAGCATAAAGGAAACATGACTTTCATCATGAAGATGAGCCACCAAAATGCACATACACATCCCGGTTGCCACGTTCTTCATTCCATGAAACGAACAGCACTACCTACAGTCCTTGCCAAAACTCTTGAAAAAAATCACACATCTTTGCTCAGTTCCCCCCCCTTAAAATATTGGTTCCTTATGCGATTGCGCATTTCTCACGGAACAATAAACGCAGCCAAAGAGATTTTCTTCGAGGGGTGTATCACTCTTCCGAAATGGTGTACGAGATTTTTTAAACAATAGGATTTTTTACGGATTTTTTCTTGAAAACAAAGGGATTTTTGCCAAAGTGTACAAGATTTTAAAGAGTGATACGCCCCTTGACTTTCTTCATATCTGGTGATCAGTGCTCCGGACCAGCATAGGTTCCAAATCTTTAAAAAGGCCGATGTAAAATTGAGTGACCTATTTCTTTGAACTGAATGACTTCAAAGAAACTTTAGCTATTTCTCTATAATTCTACCGTTGGACTTTTCTGACATCTTCAATATTTTCAGAATTAGAGAGTTTTTCTTCCTTTTCAAGAATTCAAGAAAAATTTTCAAAAAAACTTGAAACCATCGTAATTTCTAAACCGTTTGACCCAACATGAAGTAATTTTGAAGAGAACTATAGTTTATGGATGCCTACAATATGGTATCAAGCAAAAGTCTGTCACTCATCTGGTTTATGATTTAGAAATTTGATGACGTCACATCCTAAAATGAGCTGAAATGTAAAATATGCTATAATTCTGAAAAATATTCAAAATTTCTGGAAAGTCCAACGGTAGAATTATAGATAAGTATCTAAAGTTTCTTTCAAGCTATTCAATCATAAGAAATAGATCATTGAATTTTACACCCACCTTTTTACGCTGAGTTAAAGATTTTGAACCTATGCTCTCCGACCAACAATGTTCAGGGGGCTGGGAAAAAGAGTAACGAGAAGTTTACTGCAATGTATTTTGGATGCTTGGTCAGACAAGAAAGCACAGAAATGGAGTGTTTTTCAAGTTGTTTTGGCAAGGCTTGTAGCCACGAAAAGCAACTGAACAGCTCAATGTTATGTTGACCTGGACGACATCTACTACTTAGAACAACAAATTCATTCAAATTCTTGATACAAGCCTCTTGGTCAAGATTCTGTTTAATTAAAGTTACTGTAGCATTTCAATTTTAGTTTCCTAGATAACAACTATGACAGATTCAGGTTCTGCCGTAGACTGATTTCGATGAGTCAAGTAATTCCTCTCCAAAACGAGACTACTACACCAAACCGAGACCGCTCATTTTAGGAGCGTGCCCGGCAGCCTTTCAATCGCGATAACTACGGCCATACAATCAGTCTATTTCTGCTGTGCTTTGACAGCAACATAAAATCAGCTAAAGTTGGTATGTTAGCTGCACAGGTGGCACAGGTATTATCAGTTTATAGGACTCTAACACATGTTTTGATGCCTGCAGGCGCATGGGGAATTTATGCTAAAGGATAATTTAACCCTTGAAGATGCGTGCAAATTGGCATTCACAAAGATTAACAGTTCATCGGCATCACTACAAGTTCAGGTCATAATCATAAATTTCAGATTTTATAGCATTTCATACCTGACAAAAATACTTTCTCATAAACACTGGCCATAAATTTAGGAGAAAACTAAGGCAATAAATATCGAAATAGACTCACCACTTCTTAAAACTTCCCGCGAGTAAATCCCTTTCTTTATCTTCCACGCGATACGTTTTAGCTCCGATAACAGATCTTGCAATCCGACGCGAAATGTTTTAATCCGCGTAGCGATCGCTTTCAAGTCATCAGCAAGCCATTTCGGGTTATCATAGTTCAAAGTGTAATCCAGAATGTGTTTATATAGATTATACAGATTTGACGTGGCTGAGAAGTTCCTACAGATTTTGTGTATGCAATCTAACGTTGTGTTGCCCAGGATCCCACCGACGAAGCAGTCTTTTCGTGTTTTGCATGGTTTCTTGCGACCATCAGCATCGTCAAGGTCGGTTAGTTTTAAGACGCCATCTTTTAGGATTAATTGTTCGATTCTGAAATCTTTGAGGATTAATGATCCAGATGGAGAATCGTCGAGATATATGAGAAGATCGACCAGTTCGATTGTAATCTGTAAATAAAGTAAGCTAAGGCTATGTTCACACTGCTCCGTATTCGTTTTCATCCCCCGGGGGGGGGGGTCACTTCAATAGGCGGATGACGGGGGTGTGCCATTTTCAATTGTAAATCATTCGCTAAAATTTGTGAATTTTTCAAAAACCATACCCCAAAATTTACGGGCCTTTCAAAATAGATACCCTTAAATTGTGACCAAAATTCGAAATTGTAACCAAGTACCTGAAATTAGATCAAATTCACTACACGGATGCGTTTTTCTTCCAAAATGACACCCCAAAATTAATGTTTTGTGATGTTACCAAACATGACACCCTAAAATTTATTTTCAGCCTGAAAAAAGGTACCCCAAAAAATGGCACATCCCGTACGGGTACATATGGTAGTGACCCCCCGGGTTTTCATTTGTTTTCATATTGATTCGTTTTACCTGTTCACATTGCTCTGGGTTGATATGAAAATGCAACGAAAACGATGAAGCGTTCACATTGCTCCGCTCCAGATAAAAAAGAGAATGCAATGAAAATGAGACCACCGCCTCTCTTTGGAATTGGGAGTTTGCGCGCCAAAGCATTACAAAGCAATACACTCCAAGTGTCACACTAACTTCGAGTGAGTCAGCCATGTTGAGAGAAAATGCTCAAATTGGCGCGCGCTGAGCATGTTATTGAGTTGTTGTTGTTGTTGTTAGCGTTTTCAAAAGTATCCGTTTTTGCGTTTTCGGTGTTCACACTGCGTTTTTGCGTTTTCAAAAGTCTCCTTTTTCAAAGTGCGTTCTCAAAAGTCTCCGCTTTCAGGGTGGAGCAGTGTGAACGCAAGGCGAAAACAGAAACTTTTTTATTCGTTTTCATATGAATACGGAGCAGTTTGAACGTCGTAAGTTACTAAGTTACGTCAAAAGGAAAACATAATCAGGGATAATCAAGGGCCGAAGCCACTGGGGGGGGGGGGGGTATTTGTGTCAGAAATTTACTCTAACTGTCAGCTTTTGTGATTTACTGTCAAACTTTAAGATGGCTCTGCTTTCCGCTCTGATGAGCACGGGAAACCAGTTTTCAGAAATCCGCCCTTCCAGAACTTTATCAATTGCTCTGAAACCAATTGGTCTATCGGAATTCTGTAAAAAAAGGACATTACTCATATGCATGGCAATCGAAAGATGTATTAGACAAAAGTGTTTGTTTTCGTGGCTTTGAAGAAGGCTCATTTTGAATATTTTACTGGTTTCAGAAGAACTTCATTCTCCACTCCGCTAATCTAAAAATTTTAATCCAATTTTTTTATCACTCACACTATATGTTCATGGACACACATGCCAAATTTGAAAGTCAAAATCTTGGCCAGTTTTTCCGCATAAAATTCTAAAGTTTCGTAGCCTACTCAACAACAAACACTTGAAAAACTGGTCAGTCAATTATCGATTGGCAAATTCGAAAGAATTTGTAAAGCGATTGCAAGAATGACTGTGGACTAGCTACAAGTCTCTATTTTAGTACTAAAGAACGATGATGGTTCCTCCTTTTCCTTGTATTTTCCTTCTCCCTTTTTAACGAACCAAGAGAGAGACTTGTGGCAAGTCGGTAGCAAGTCCACCAATCGATAATTGATTGACCAGTTTTTCTAGTGTTTGTTGTCGAGTGTCCATGTGTCCGTGAATATATAGTGTGAGTGGCGAAAAAGTTTGAATAAAATCTTTAGATTAGCCATAGCGGAATGGAAAATGGAAAGTTCTTCTGAAACCAGTAAAATATTTTTAAATGAGCCTTCTTCAAAGCCGCGAAAACAAACACTTTTGTTTAACATATCTTTTAATTGCCAAGACTATGAGTAATACCATATTTTTTACAGAATTTCGACAGACCGGTTGGTTCCAGAGCAATTGATAAGGGTCTGGAGCGGCGGATTTCAGAAAACTGGCTTTCAGTTTCTCTTTCCTTTCTGCTTTTTTCCTTTAATATTCCTCCTCGTGTTTTCCTTCTCTCTTCCATCACGAACCAAAAGAGAAACTTGTAGCAAGTCAAGCATGGGGTGAACCAAGTCAGCACATCCCAAGTCAGCTACAAGTCTTACAGGACAGTAAATATCAATTTAATTCAATGTAGCAAAACTTAGACGAATGTCCTCAGTCTAGGAGCCGCTAGGTAGGTAGGTATCATATTTAACGTGGCTAGCCTGCGAAAGTCTGAGAGAGACTTATTTCCAGCAGGGGCCACGGATGTTTTACCATCAACCCGCCGCAGCTACCAGATTTCCCTCACATGGCTCTGGTCGACCCGGGCTAGAGTTACGGACAGCGACCAAACTGTCCAGCGCGGGATTCGAACCTCGGCCGTTCTGACCTTTGGATTACGAGTCAGTCGCCTTATCCACTCGGCCACGCGCTCTGCTCTACATGGTTTCTCGTTGTACCTAGAGTGTCTTCTCGTTGTATAGTTTAGTGTCTTTTAGTGTGGAGTAGTGTGGTGTGGTATTGGGTTCTTTTGTTAGTTAAATTAGATTATTGTTTATATTTATTGTAAGAGTCATTCATAGTGGGGACTAGATGACCATGTGTCTTTTCCCGCTATGATTGGCTCAAATTCTTGTATTGTAGTTTTTTTCTTAGAGATTGATATAAAAAAAAAGCATCCCCTTTTCACGTTTTTCGAAGTAAGGGACAGTGCAAAAATTTATCATATCTGCCGGCTCTGTACGAAATTATTGCAGAAAAACCAACTAACCCGTCACCCTTACCTTGAAAAATGTATCTGCCCTGTATTCATGAACAACATATGTTGTATAGTACCACTGATGAATTACCCAAAGACCATGACAAAATCAATTCTTGTCCTACGAGTTTTTGTAAACGAGCAAATCGATTTTGAAGATCACTGATGAATCGTTCTTACACCCTTCCAACCATTTCTCAACTTGCATGATTCACAATTTTGTCCTCAAAATGAGTCATTTTATATTTCAAACTTCATCTTGAGCTCGTAAAAAGTTACTGCCCCGTTCATATTTGCTTTGTTGACCCATTTCTGTACGAGCTCCCAAATTTAGTTGCCCCGTTACGTTTTGCACCGGCCATGCTATGAAATTTGCATTGTTCCTAACTTATTGAATCTCATAAATCTAATCTTAAATATATTTACAATGCTCAGGTCAACCTACCCTTAGCCGGTCATCCCAAGGAATCTGTATCAACTTGATGACATTCATCGCTTTGCCAAGCTCTGTTATTACTGTGAGAACACTTTCTGAACCTTCTACGTCATTTGATGTCCATGGGCACACGCCATAGAGCTGCAACAAGAACATGGTACATTAGGGTCTGCAGGGGGTAAAATGGGTAGGCTTGGGAGTAAAGTCGGTAATGCTGATTGCTGGAAAACAGTAGATCCTAAACTGATAAATCAACATTCACTGTGTCAATGAGGGTACTTCGAGCAGTTATAGCTAGAGGAAAACTGTGAACAAAGATTTTGGCAAAATTTATCAATTTTTTTGTCCTACTCATTTACCCCAAACTTACTCACTTTACCCTCAGTTCATCCTATTCCCTTTACATTTCATCTCTCTTAAATTTCTGCGCAGAAGAAATATGGAGACGCAAAGGGAGCAGGGAGCTGGGAGCAGTTTGCGAGAAAATTGAAGGGCACGAAATAAAAAGATCTGAACAGATTGCCAAAGCTTTTGCTTTGGTTGAAGTTGTTGTGGCAACTCAATTCCAAGGGCCAGCTTCCTACGTCAGTAATAAGAGGACAATGTCGGGCCTGGAAACGAGGTTGGTGTTGTGGACCTTGCAGTCAGAACAATCAGGCAGGTGGACGGAGTTGGAGCCCACTTCAACCCCCACAATTTCAGCGTCATGGGGTCACGAGCTTGATTAGGTCTTCTGCTCTTCACTACTCCCTACTCCTATGATCCCAGCGCTGATAGCGCTGAGAACGCACTTTCACCTTCACATTCACCTTCTTCTGATTTCACAGAGGAACAAGTGCCCCAAGTTTTGAGTTGTCCTACTATTAACCCCCAAAAAGTCCTCTTCCTCAGTCACGAAGCCCACGAAGCCCCGGATTTTAATTTGACGCCCTTCTGACATGCAGTTCAGTTTTCAGTTTTCATTCATTATCAATCAATCCTACATACAATTCTCAATAAATAGACTCTACAACTAAATACATTACAACATTACAAACTAAAAGTTAACAACACTGACTAAAAATAATAAAACATAAGTTACTATACATGATCGTATTTAAGATTGACCGATTAAGGAGGAGCTCTCTAATGCACCTTCAGTTCGTTGTCCAAAATCTAAAATGACCTCAAATAGACCTTTTAGCTATTCTAAAAGGAGCCTGGATCGAACGTTATTTTTATACATTTTTATACGTTACATTCGATCGAGTGGCGTTAGAGCTTCTTTCACTATTGTGCACATTCGAAAATTCTACAAAGTGTAGCAAAAGTTTGTTCGATTCTGATTCTTTCCTGAATAGCTAAAAGGTCTATTCAATTGTCCGAAAATTTTAACGACCGGGATTTTCAAAAAGAGTAAAAACGACAAATCTCAAACGGACACCTCGTTAAATAGGGACAAAGTTCAGTTGGTCCCGACAACGTCCGCTTTTAGCGAGGGTTGATTGTACAGCATTATATCGGATTACTTTGTCCAAACACATATTGCCAACAAAATATCGTCCAAATATTCAGTTCGATCGTATTTTTCGGTCCGGATACTATCATTCTCCACGCACGTACGTCCCTGGAGGCCCATATTAACGGAATAAACAGACGGCAATGGGAATAAGTCAGAGTCAGGTGGGCAAGAAGAGAAAACCCACAATCCACCTCAAACCACGTTATCCAATTTTCATGTCTGTCATTAATACATTCTCATACTCAACGAGAAAACGAATTCAAAGCCAAAGATCTTCATCATTTCATTATCACGTGTCAGCTATGAAGGCTTCTCAAATAGAATTTAGAAACAGTGAAATTTTTTGAACGATAAACCTCCATTAACCTCCATCATCAAACCCGACTTTGATGAATTTGATCGCTGTCAAGCAAATTAGTGTCAGGTGCTGGACAGCCGCCAGGAAGGGCTACAGGGGCTGAGATTGAATGATTTTCATGGGAGATTTTAACAAACATGTCCAGAGTCCTGAATCACATCTCCACGCCTGGACTTGCTCCACACTTGCTCCAAGTCTACTCCTCTGACACTCCTCTGATCCATCCCGGAGACAAGGGGGGGGGGGGGGGGTGGGGTGAGAAAAAAAGAAAAGAAAAGAAGGAAGGAGGAGCAGAAATTTTCCTCCTCCTCCTCCTTTCTTTTTTTCGTTTTCTTGTCTCATTTTATTTCTCTTTCTCTCCGGGATGGATCAGAGGAGAAGACTTGGAGCAAGTCCACTCCACGCCGTCTCCACGGTTGTGATCGCCGGAGGAAGGTTTTGCTTGTTGATGTTATATTTGAGGAAGGTTTGGTAATTTAATGAGAAACCTGGGGAAATTTTGAATTATATTGGATTGGTAACAGCAACTTGTTTACAAATTTTAGGGTTATGGCAATACAAAGAGTGCGAAAGATCGGGTTATTTTGACTTGACATGAGGAAGGTCTGACCATGGGGTAGTCATTGTCTTTCGCTCCCCATGGTATCGTCCCCGTAGTGTTGTATAGTAATTAGGAACGTATAGTAGAATATAAGACTTATTGTAAGATCTTAATATGAATAAAAAAAGGTCTGACCGGGTTTGACACCAGCCAAAATGGCATCCGGACCGGAGGAAGGTTTGATCTTTGTCTGGACTCTGAACATATCGATATACTTTCTCGTGTGTTCCGGGACTACGTCTGGTATTTATGATTGCAAGAGACTGTCCTCTGTTGTTATTACATAAGGAGTAAACATGAACATTGTTTGGATCCCAGAACTCAAAATAGATAATTTTCAGAAAAGTTCAGTACTGGCTCAAATTCTTAGTTTCTGACGAAAAAATACGTGCATCGATTCGATAAAAATTTCACTGCTCAATTCTTGGGGAGAATTTACTCTAACAAAGTTTTAGAAAAATTTAACGGGGTAATATTTGATACTTCCTTTCAAACAACAGTAGATTCATTGTTAATTGTTTTTCTGATACCAATCTTGAAAGGCAAATTTTGAGTGAAAACCGCGATAAGGAAAGTTCTTATCATGGTCGCAATTTCAATGTTGCTTTGGAAGATGATCGCAATTTTGGTAACAATAAGTTCGCTGTTTGGAGCTATTTTGAACTCGTATCGCGCATGAAAAATGCGAACAGAATAAGAGACTGGGCGGGATGAATTTGTTACAGAATCGATAATTTGATAACAGGCTCCTCATCTGATTGGTTATCTTCTTCTGTGCCCATTCCCCTAATTAAAATGGGGGCTTTGAGGTGTCACGGGTTGCGCGTTTGGCCAATGTTAGCCTTCGGGTTTTACGTTTAAATCGTACGGGTTTTCGGGTTTTGATATGCGTCACTTGGTTGCCCGTTTGGCCAATTTCTATGCTCGGGTTTCGGGTATTTCATTAAAAAATTCCCATGTTTTCGGGTTTTTGAAGTCATACAGTCCCGAACAACCAGCTTTCGAATGCTAGACACAGGATGCACTGTCAGTGAAAACGAAAATGTAGGAAATAATCGAAGATTACTGACGAAAATTGAAAATTTTTATTCAGAAGTGCAATTTCGGGTTTTGGATTTTTTGCTTCCGGGTTTTCAGGATTTTTGCTAATTTTCGTCCAGGTTTGCGGGTACCCCCCAAGCCCCCTCCTCAATTAAAGACAAATGACGAAAAGAAGGCGTCTAGTTTAAAAATAGAACAGAGAATGGTTGAGTGCCATCATTTGTCCAATTGATTTGATAATCTCTCGAGATCATCAAATTCACGGAATACAATAGGCTATATTTAGATTGCCCAGGCCCCTAACTTAAGTTGCCTTATATCTTGGTCATTTGTATTTAATGGTCATTTTCTCAAAATCACTACATCATAAATGTTTTCGACGGGAACGCCATAGAGGGGACGCAGCGTTCCCGCGCCCGTCCTGCCCTCTCGAAAATGGCCTAATTAGGTTACAGAGTACAGTGTTGTCCTTTGTTTTGCCCTCAAATTTGTGATTTTGCCACTGTGCCCGTATGGCATCCCTGGCCACCTGGTGGTCGAGATGGATATTTTTTTAACTTTCTTCAGACGAGATTTTTTGGAACGATTTGTGTGTCATGGCCATGTAAAAACAGCTTTCTAGTAAACAGATTGTTGTTTTTTCCAATGTTTTGCAGTGCATTTTGCAAACAAAAAAAATCACCCTGAACTGAACTGAACACAAAAAAGTTCCATATCTATGAGACGTAACGCACCTATACGAAAATCCTATAGAATCATACAAACATACCTTGACAATATTTCGGTGTTTCAATTGTCTGAATAACAATGCTTCCTTTAGCAGCTTGAATTTCGCCAAATTGAAACATTCAAAATGCCTTTCAGGCGGTCTCTCTGTCTTGCACTGCACAATATCATGGTTCCCTTCTGACGTATATTTCAAGGCGATTGCTTTTCCTGCTAAGACACCTCTCCTCACAACTTTCGTGTACCCAGAGCCCAAAACTTCAAACGTTTCCATTGTATCAAGTAACCGGCAATCCAAGTCACCAGACGAAAAGTCAATATTTTGCGAATGGATTTCAGTAAGATTCTTTTTGACTTTGCGTATTGATACAGGAATATCCGAGCTTGAAAATTCTTGCAACGTCTGGTTGTTTCTGCCCAGTAGTTTCTTTCTGGGATTAGATAAATCCCATCTGATTTGTGGCAAATCTTCCCCAAATATTTGGATGTTTCCATCAAATGATTCCTCAAGCCTTTTGAAATACTTCTTGTTATCACTTCTAATTCCATTTTCAATAGCTCGATAAACCTGGTTGCTTTTCTCCAGCCGCGGTACTCTATACACGAGTAAATACATAATACTTAGCCAACTAAATGAAATAAATAGCATAACAGTTCTGAATGCAGCTAAAATCTCCCCAGCCATATTGAAACATTCGGTTTATGAGATCACATGCTGATACAGTGCCTCCTGACGAAGTAGGGGTCGTCTTTCATCATGTCTGACACACATAACGGCCACAAGCCCTTAGCCCATAATTGGGTTTGTGGACTTGGTGGAAGAAATTAGCTGCCAAAATTGGCAAACACATTAATTTTGGATGATAAAGACCTCCTTGGTGAAATTAAGAAGCTTGGAGAAATATACTCTGCATGTTATCCATCAAACTGGTAGATTATGTTGAATTTATTTCATTTGAATTTCCAGTTTTCCACTGCACGTATTTCTTTTTATAAGAAACTGCCCATAAGAAACTCAACTCTCAGATCGCCAAAAAATTAAGAAACTCCAGTACTGGGAGAATAAAAGTTTAGAAACTATTACTCTGATAAAGGAAATTAATGACAAATTTTTGCTTTTCTTTCATTTGCTTCCTGTATCATATTACTCGTTAGGTACTTGAGTAATGTCTAAACATCAGAAAGGCTTAAAATAAAACATTGTTTTGAAATGTTCACGATGGCACGGGTAATGAACATGAAGATTGTTATGAGAACCTGTAAGAAACTCGTAAGAAACTTTGAGTATTCAAAATCTGATAATCTTAAGAAACTTTCAGTACTGGGCCAAATTCTTAGTTTCTTATAAGAAAAAAAATACGTGTATACGTCAAGCAACCGCCAAGTCCCCATCTTTGTGAATTTTCCTTTTGTCGTGCATTTATTTTTTCTATGAGAAACATCTTTTAAGAGATTCAACTCTCAGAACTCAAGTACTGGCAAACAATTATTTAAGAGAACATTTATCATATCGTCAAACAAATCCTTCCTGAAAGGGTACTTGAGTAAATGTTCAAACATTAGCCTGATAACCAGACACCCGTGAAGTCGGGTCTGGTTATCAGGCTATCTAAACATTGGAAAGGCATAAAAAACTTTGTTTTGAAATGTTCACGAAAGCACTGGTAGTCAACATGAAGATTGCTATGGAACCTTTAACAAACTCGCGAGAAACTCTGAGTACTGAAAATCTGATAATTTTAAGAAACTTTCAACATAATGTTCGCCCGAATTCTTAGGTTCTTATGAAAAAGTACATTCAAGCAGCTATGATTACAATAATTACCATCAAATTATGATGAAAGAGGATTTGATCTCTTCCCTGATGAAAGCTGGACACATTACTGACGGGAACGAGGGACATTTTACTACTTCGAAAGAGCGTACGAGATTTTTTTCGAAGAAAAAAGAATTTCTACGGATTTTTAATGGATTTTTCTTCAAAACAAAACGATTTTTGCAAAAGGTGTACGAGATATTTTGGGAGTGAAATGCCCCTCGCACAAGAAAGACACTTTTCTCGTACCAACGTGGAAATATGAATGGCAACATCCCAACCAAGCGATCGGCCTCTGTGGAAGGGGCTGAAGCCGCAAATAGACTATTATTTACAAGAACAATCATCAAGCAATTCGAGACCTGCTGTGAGAGATTAGCAGTGTATGCGGCTAAAATACACGCCCATTGTCCTCAAGGCGGGGCAAATCGGTGCCACATCTTATCACAAACTAGATAAGCTCTTGGATTTTATGCAGAACACAAAACTGAAGAGAAAAGACACTTACGTGCTAATGAAAAGATAACAGAGCTAAATGTCGGACCAATGAAAACAGGGATTTGATGTTGCAGCTTGAATTGAGGGTATTCGAGCCAACGATCACGAAGTTTTCGAGCCCCCCAAAATTGTTGGTTCTTTGCCTACCTCTTTCTAATAAACTGAAATGGATGGGAGAGGAGTGACCCAAATACACGTATTATAAGAAACTAAGAATTTGGCCCACTACTGAAAGGGAAAGTTTCTTAAAATTATCAGACTTTGAGTACTCAGAGTTTCTTACGAGTTTTTTACGAGTTTCTTAGAGGTTCCATGACAATCTTCGTGAATCTCGTGAACATTTCAAAACAAGATTTTTTAAGCCTGTCCTATGTTTAGACAATACTCAAGTACCTTTCGAGTAATAATATGAAACAGAGGAAACAAGTGAAAGTAGAGCAAAAATGTGTCAAGGATTTCCTTTATCAAAATAAATAGTTTCTTAACTTATATTTTCCCAGTACTGGAGAAGAGTTTCATAATTTTTTTGGCGATCTTAGAGTTAAGTTTCTTATGGGCAGTTTCTTATAAAAAAAAAATGCGTGTAAATTTGCAAACTATTCTTTCTCCATGTTTCTCTTTCTTGAGCCTTCATTACTATACTGGAGGAGTAACCTCACTTCTCTTCAGGGAATCAGTAGAGTCTCCACGCAGGCTACCAATGTTGGTCTGATATCAGGGGCACTGTTTTGCCAAATTTTCGTTATTTCATGTACAGACGAGACCATTTAATGAATCCCTAGGGTAAGCTTTGATAATTATAGTCTGTCTCAAATTAGAATTGCACCAAAAACAACAATAGAAGAACAAAAAACAAGGGCAGATTTTGTAATACAATAGCAACAGTTGCGTTTGATTGACAGCTCAATTCAAAGCGATTAGCGACTGCAGACAAAGGGAATCCTCTCAACCAGTAATTCAAAACAAACAAAGCCGCAAAAGTTTCCCCGAAACCAATAGGGCAAACTCTTGCCTTGTGCAAGCGAAAGGTGGTTTTTACAAGAAGTCAAGTCATCGAAAGAAGAAGGGTAAATCTAAAGTTATACCTGGCGGATTTTATTTATTTGATTCAGGAGCTGTTTTGTAATCGGTTCATTTAAGCCCTAAATACGCGAGAATTACAATGCCTTCTGCTCGGCTTCTAAATCAAATAAATAAAATCCACCAGACAGAGCTTTAGATTTACCCTTCTTCTTTCGATAAAAGCACATAACTAGTGATAACTTCTCTTAATCAAAGGACCTTAGAAGTGACTCACGGGCTTAATGATTTTTATTGTGAAATTTTCCAAATTATTCCATGAGAATGCAAAGGAAGATCAGTGCAATTTTATTGCACCTTCCTCGAAATATGAGTAAATATGCTGTAATGTTACGTTACAGAATGCAGTCTGAGGAAGCAACCATCAAAAATTGGCCTGCAGGAAATGTTTAGTCTTTGCTTGAAGATTTTTCAGTGGAGAACAAACAATCTAATTAAACACACGAGCAATCAAATTAATCACGAAATACACGTTTTTTTATTACAAGAAACTTGGATCAGCACTTAGTACTAAAAGTTTCTTAATTTTGCATGAAAATTTCGGTGTTTTAGTAGTAAAAGTTTCTTAATTAGTTTCTTATTTTTTGGGCCTAAAATTGCGGTATTGTTCGAAGTTGAGCCTTCTTCTCGAGAAAGGGCTTCCATTTGGCATTGACATTGTCATCAAGAAGAAGCCATGCACATCAAGGCAAAAATTTACCAATTTTGCAGTTAAAAGTCAAGAAAAGACGAAGGCACCTTTGTTAGAGAGACATAGAATAAGAGAGACATACAGATATAACGTTTTAGAGTTTCTTAACTGTTCTTGAGCGTAGTACTAGAGTTTCTTAAATTTTTGGTCATCGTAGTACTAGTTTCTTATAAACCAGTTTCTTATAAAAAAAAACGTGTAATCCGTTTTCAGCATGATTAAACAGTGCTAGTGTTAATAAGAAACTCTTTTCAAGAATTCAACTTAGAACTAAACCAGTAAGAACCTCGACTGAGAACTTGGATACTGCTCAAGAAACTTGTTTATTTTGTCTGAGGAGGTAATTCGCATACTGGCGCTGTATTCTGGTAAAACTCACGAAATGCTTGGGAAGTTACCTATCAATGAATACAACGAACATGTAAGAAGGATGCGGAGAAACTGCAAAAACCTTTTGTACCCATGATCTGCTAATTTCAACTGTTTACTGAAAGCTAAAAGAGACTTTCAGTACTGGGTGAGAAAATTTATTGGTTTCTTGAAAACTCTTCGATTGCTGTTCTACTTGACTGATCAGCTGCCTAAAAGTTCTTAGAAAACTAACAATAATCTTGAAAAAATGCTAACAAAGAGCTTTTTGAAATAATTTTGATGGGAACGTCATTGAGCTAATTACTGCACTCAAAGAGTTCATTTTGTTGGAGAAATTTCCCTTGGCAACCAATCTCATTCTGTGAAATGATGCATCAACACAGGCGAGCAAGGTGGCTGCCATACCACACACATTATATTTTCCAATCTTGGGTCCCTCTATTTTCCAGAAGTTTATTCTTCACAATTTAGCGCAAACCTCAAGATCAATGTGCTTTGCACAAGTCAACTTAGAGGTCTAGTCCGAACAAAACATTGAATTCAGACTATTGCTGAACAAATTAAAAGTCTAGGCCTACTTTTGAAGCAAAATCGGCTATGATTCAAATAAAATGCACAGAAAGTTAAAAAATGCAAGGCTTGAATTGAAAATTGATTTTAAGCAGCTACGAAAAAGTAAGTTGATAAACTTCTTGATCAAAGATGAGAGACGTACCTTTCCCTCGTAAAAACCATCTTTCGCTTGCGCAAGGCGAGAGTTTGCCCTACTGGTCTCGGGGAAACTTTTGCGGCTTGTTTGTTTTGAATTACTGCACAGTGATCCGGAACAAAAGAAAGTTTGGAATAAATACCAAAATACGAAATTTCAAAATCTGAATTTATTTCATGCCCATATCATCAAGTACAATCTGAATGTTTATGAAACGCAAACACTTAAAAAATTGGACAACGGATAGTCAGGAAAATGAATTTTGAAGTTGGGCCTAATTACCTCATTTGTTTACATAAGCACTTCCGGAATAACGCTGCCTGGATTGAATTTTCAAAGCAATATTTCTCTGCTCAGAAAGGTCCGACAATTTTCGTTTTGATCTTATTTCAATCCTCTAGTCATGTACTTTTAAGTAATTGCAACAATGATTGGAAATATTTATATTTTGGTTCATTTTTATGTGATTCATAATGGCGGAAATTTGAAAAATTCATATTTTTAAAAATCATTTTAAAAATTCAACAGTTGAAATGTAAAAATTAGGGCAAAATGTATTTACCAAAAAAATCACAAAATTAAAGCAACTACTTGTGCAGGTTTTTACCAAAGGGTTTGTTCTGAATCGTACCCAAAAAAGAATTATAGTCATTCTTATTTTTGTGGTACAATGGACATTTTTGAGATTTTTTCAATTTTTTCTGCAATAAAAATAAATCAAGGCCTGCTAAAGCCTTCAAAACTGACTCAACTCCATCTCTTCGACATAGTGTCATGAAATCTAACCCTCAGAAAGCTTTGCTTTTTATTTTTATACATAAAATTATTGTTTTCAAGCATTTTCAGTTGTCACATCAGCAGAAAACGACCAAAAACGTGTGTTTTATAATGAAAACTACCACAATAAGGGACTTTAAGACTTAATCAGTGTAAAATTGTTATTAGAATGATGAAAGTGAATGATTTTCATCACTTAAAGTCTCTTCAAGCCTTAAATGTTTCGGTAGTTATGATGGAAAACACGTTTTTCTTTGGTTCTGTTGACAGGACAAATAAAAATGCTTGAAAACAGTGATTTCATGTAGATCAATGAAACACAAAGCTTTCTGAGGGCTAAATTTCATGAAACTATGTCAAAGAGATCGAGTTGAGTCAGTTTTGAAGGCCTTAGCAGGTCTTGATTTATTTTTATTGCAGAAAACATTGAAAAAATCTCAAAATGTCCATTGTACCACAAAAATAAGAATGACTATAATTATTTTTTGGGTACGATTCAGAACAAACCCTTTGGTAGAAACCTGCACAAGTAGTTGCTTTAATTTTGTGATTTTTTTGGTAAATACATTTTGCCCCAATTTTTACATTTCAACTGTTGAATTTTTAAAATGATTTTTAAAGAAATGAATTTTTCAAATTTCCGCCATTATGAATCACATAAAAATGAACCAAAATATAAATATTTCCAATCATTGTTGCAATTACTTAAAAGTACATGACTAGAGGATTGAAATAAGACCAAAACGAAACTTTTCGGACCTTTCTGAGCAGAGAAATATTGCTTTGAAAATTCAATCCAGGCAGCGTTATTCGGGAAGTGCCTATGTAAAAAAATGAAGCAATTAGGCCCAACTTCAAAAATCATTTTCTTGGCTATCCGTAGTCCAATTTTTAAAATGTTTGCGTTTCATAAACATTCAGAGTGTACTTGATGGTATGGGCATGAAATAAATTGGAATTTTAAAACTTCATGTTTTGGTATTTCTTCCACTCCCTGGATCACTGTGTACTGGTTGAGAGGATTTCCATTGTCTGCAGTCGCTAATCGCTTTGAATTTAGGTGTCAATCAAACGCAACTGTTGCTATTGTATTAAACCGATTTCTAAGGGTATTCTAGGTATTTCCCACATTCTAACATAAGCGTTTCCAGAAAGCTTGATATGTTTTCGCTGATCCCATTCCACATTATATCGCACGGTCCAGCAAATAGACCATCCCTACTTCGATCGATCATTGATGGGTTTGCGGAGACAACACAAATCATAAACGGTCTGTGATTGGATCAGAATTCAATGCAAACTTGAACGATAAAAAGTTTGCAGTGAACGCTAATGACATCTCATCAATCTTGAACCACTAAAACAAAACATTAGACAGATAAGAATGGTTTCTATTCTATAATGCGGAGCCTGTTTTCGTTAAGAACTCAATTGTTTTTCTTATTTAACAAATCTTTGTGAACGATCCGATCCTAATCTTTCATTAAATGCTCATGCGCTGAAGAGGGGGAGCGGTAAAAAGCGCGGGATATCCCGGCCGACGCACAAGGCACTTGTTTCTTGTATCATAATCATATTACTTTGAAGGTACTTGAGTAACATCTAAATCTGAACACTGGAAAGGCTTCAAAAAAGCTTGTTTTGAAATGTTCGCCAGGGCACAGGGCACATGGAGCCTTTGAGAAACGGTCGTAAGAAACTCTGAGTACTCAAAACATATATGCCATATATATATATGCTCAAAATTAGATAATTCTACGAAATTTTCAGTACTGGCTCGAATTCTTATAAAAAATATGCGTGCTATCAGAAAAAAGTTTGAAATCGATGATTATCTGTCGAATTTGGTGTACCACAGGAATCGGTCATAGGCCAGATTATTTTCACCCTTTATGCAATGCAAATGCATGCACAACGCTTGCACCATTGAGCCTGGACTTCCCGCTCACGAGACCAATAAGGTGTTGTGGCGCAGTGGTGTAGACCTCTGACTTTGCAGCCAGAGTAGTCAGGCGGAAAGGGTTCGATACCCGGTTGAGCCTCATCACTTGAGCGTCATGACAAGGGGTCGCGGACTCGATTAGCGCTTAGCTACTTCTGTGATCCCAGCGCTTCGCGCTAAAAACCGCAACTTCGCCTTCACCTTCACTATTTTGCTTTCGATCCATATCCTAACCCCATATAATAAATTGTTTTCTTTCGTCCTTAAGAAAATATGGGTTTTAAAGCTGTAATTGTGTTGTGTCATTCCCGTAAAAAGACAATTAAACTTGATTCTTGAAGCAAATGCAGAAAGAGAATTTTTTCTGATGGGCAAGAAATCAACTTTGCTGATTTTGAAAAGTCTTATTTCGATTGGGTCACCTGATATTCTCTCGAAAATTAAAGGGAGTACAAATACCAGCATGCCTTTCGCGAAGTTAGCGACTTGCTCTGGACAAATAAGTGACTGTACGAACTTCACAAAAACAAGACCAAACGATGGCAAAGGCTGTTGGTCTTTGTACTCCCTTTAAGGATATTTTACCAAAAATACCGGGTGTCCCAAAAAAGTACTCCTGTTTAAAACATCACCAAAAATTGATTGTCAAGCCTTTGATAAAATTTTCTTTTTGACTTGTTTTGTCAAAGAACCAAAAATGTTTATAGATGCTAAAATTTTTGCTTTTGATGCAACAAGGTAGAAAAATTATACATTGAAAAATCTTATTTTGAGCTGTACTTTTTTTAAAGCAAAATACTCAATCTTTCTAACAGTCAAAATTTTCAGATTTTTCATCGTCATCGAAGTCTCCAATGATAGTGTGCATTTCCGTCTGTCATTTATTACCAAATCAGAAGCTTTATATGCACAAAAAAGAAATTGATCTGGCAAGCATAAATGCTTTTTTGCAGTATGATTCAAAACCAGAGGTAGCTCTAAAAAGAGCTAAATTTGTTAATTTTTAACCAATTACAAGGTCAGCTGTGTCTGGGAAAATAATTTGGTCTTTGATGTACTTGGCAACAAAAAATAATAAAATCGAAGATCGGTCATGTAATCAAATTTTAGTGATTTTTCAAACGAGAGTACTTTTTTGGGACACCCGGTACAAATTTAACTTTACCAAAATTGTCTGTGTTCGATTAAAGAATGAGCTCTGCCAGCTGCAAGAATAAGAACAGAACTCAACCGGAGCTTTGACTAACGTTAATGTTAGAGGCACACGGCGACCCAGAAACTATACGATACGAAAAGACTAAACCAAGCGATACACTTAAAAGAAAACGCACGACTTTTCCCAGAAACAAATCCTTCACGAATCAAAACTCTTCTACATCAAAACTCGAATATTTTTATCTCTCAGTCATTTAGCGTCCTTTCTCGTGTCTTTCTTTTCTTCTCTCTCGTTTCTTTCTAGTCCGGGGGTCAAACTCCCCATTCGCGCAGAAAGTTTTTGGGGGCCTTCGCAGATGGTCCCCAGGGGGGTACTCAGGTATATTTAGGATAGGGGTGCTCAGGCTGGGGTTCAACGCATCAACCCAAAAAAGTAATTTCTAGCATGAAAATAGACCCAAAAAAATAATTTTTCCGACCTTACATGCCCAAAAGTTATGAAGTGAGTACCTTAAATCTGCATAAAAATGCCCTAACTGATTAGATTTCTCATAATGTGTTTGGATATTAACGTTTTTTATTTTAGTACTATTACTTGACTCTAATTTTGTTTGTAAATTTCATTTTCCCCGATTTTTTTACTCTTTCTCATATTTGAGACCCAAAAAAGTAAGCCAGAATTTCTTGAACCCAAAAAAATAACTGTACAAATCGTTGACCCACAAAAATAATCCTTGTCTAAAATTCAGACCCAAAAAAGTAACTTGAGCATCCCTATCCTGAATATACCGGGTGCGCCAAAATAAACTATGCACGTTTGGCAGGCCACAATAAATCGTACACTAAACCGATTTTGAAGATATATGACTTAATCGTTAGCAGAAAGCCTGAATTAGATACTGAGTTTCTTTGCAATTTTTTTCACTTTCAGTTTTTAGAGCTAGAAGCGAGTTTCCTAAGATTTTAGTTTTCGAAAACACTGAAAACGATCAAAAAACATCGATCAAGTTTTCTAAAGAATCGACATTAATGGACAAAGAGATAACTTATTCGTGGTAATTTGCGATTTAGAAATCGATTAATTGTAATCTGCTGTACGAGAGCTCGTACTAAACCCCCAAATCCCCCTGAAAACGTTTTTTCTTTGTTCATTCATGTTGAATCTTTTAAAATTTGATCTACGTTTTTTAATTTCTTTCAATGTTTTCGAAAACGAACATTTTAAGAAACTCGCTTCTAGCTCTAAAAACTGAAAACGGAAAAATTTGCAAATAGTCTCAGAAACTAATTCAAGCTTTCTGCTAAAGATTAAGTCATACATCTTCAAAATCGGTCCACTGTACGATTTATTGTGGCCTGCCAAACGTGCATAGTTTATTTTGGCGCACCCGGTACCAGAGTACCCCCCCCCCCCCTGGGAGATGGTCTCATCTCACATTAACTCCTCTTTTGACTCAGCCGGTACAAGGTTCTGTAGAGCAAAGATCTCGATTCGGATCAAGACAGAATTTAGAGCAGGTAGGCCTAAGCGGTAGAGTTCAATTGCAGACACAAGATGAGACGAAACGAACAAGAAAACAAGGATCAAAACAAGGTAAATCAATATGTAATCAAAACTTCAGTGTCCCAACACCCTTGGTACGAGTGCAATTTTTATCTGAATCACGTGGAGATTCGTAATAGCGGTAACGCCTCTAAAAAAATTTAAGCAGATGCTTTTAACATGTGCTCGCATTATCAGCCGTTAATCAAGAAGTATAGTTCGTTTGCTCAACAGGATTTCTTTACCTTAACACCTAACAATATCCAATTTTGCAACTTGTTATCGTGCAAGTTTCATTGTAAGGACACAGTTTCTTGATTTACAAATGAAGTGTTGCAAGACTTTATTTGATCATTTGATGAACTGCTATTGAAGGTATTTTATCAGAAGTTTTTCACAAGAAGCTCAGCTGTGAGATCAAAACATAACATCAAGGAACTTTAGTATTGGAAAAATACTGCCACAGAAATGTTTTATTTTGTCTATTATATTTAAAGCGTTTTTCGCTCGTTTGTAGTTCTTTGCTTCACAATCTTACTTGAGTAAAGCCCAGTTTCCAGTTAGTGGAATTTTCCGAGCGGGCGGAACTTTACACAATAAAAAGTAATTCAACCCTAAATTTCTATTGTTTTACAAAGTGACATTTTCTCTTGTAAAAAAAAAAATTCCGCCCGCTCGGAAAATTCCGCTGACGGGAAACTGGACTTAATATCCATCGTAGACGGAGGTAGTCCAATATTTACGAAGGAACACCGAAGTCACAAATCTCATCTACAAGTCAATACAAATTTAAACCGCAGGGAAACAAGGGACCCACATTATGTGTCAAGCTTTGGCTGCCAGATTTTTGTCAATACTTGAGCTAAAGTTCATGCATGTTGCTGCTTCGTAGATCCAAATATGGTGCTAATAAAGCCTAACCTCATCACGAGCGTTGAAAGTTCTTTCATCGCAAAGTGCCACTTCATCATGTGCCTTGTGGCTACGTCACGTATCTAGTGTTGCCATGGTAACAGGAGGTAAGTAGATGGTAGAGGAGTGCAGTGAGTAGCATCAAAATTAATCATGTACTTTGATACCTGGGTGAGAAAGAATTGCATCAAGAGCAGAACTGTTCAAAGCTTACGCGTATCTTTTGATAAGACACTGCTTATAAGAGCCTTAAGAAACTCAACTATCAGATATCTAAAAATTAAGATACTCAAGTATGACTTAACAAACTATCTATTTCAATGAAGTAAATCGTTCAAATCAATTTCTTCTATTTTCACATGTTTCCAGGATTATATTACTCGGAAGGTACTTGAGTAATGTCTAAACATGGGAAAGACTTCGAAAAACTTTGTTTTGAAATGCTCACGAGGGCACAGGTAGCAATCAAGAAGATTGTCATTGAACCTTTAAGCAACTCGTAAGAAACTCTGATAACGCAAAATCTGATAATTTTAAGAAACTTTCAGCACTGGTTCAGATTCTTAGTTTCTGATCAAAGATACGTGCTAACTGCCGAGTGTCCCAAAAAAATGTATACAGATTTGGTTGACTCCAGCGATATGAATTTAGCTTTAATCAATGGCTAATCACTCTCAAAATGTTCCTCGATAGTTAACTTTGAACATAGATACATCGTTTGTAGGTATTCGTACTTTGAGAGCAGAAATATCAATCTTGAAAGCTCAAATTTGTGTCCACGTGCAAACCAGAGCTTTGGCCTTTTGGCCTAAGCAAATTCCTGAATCACATCGAAATTAAGAACTGAAATTAATGAAAAATTAAGAAACTTCCCAATGGGTGACTGGGGGTGACTTCTGGAAAACAGAATAACACAAGATCCAATATTGTTCAAATTCTATCAAGGCTATCGTTGATTTATACGCTGTGCCTTAAGAAATTGCTTCGGCCAAAAGGCTAAAGCTCTTGTTTGAAGGAAGAGGCAAATTTGAGCTTTCAAGATTAACATGTCTACTCTCAAAGTACCAATATCAACAAACGATGTACCTATGTAACGGGGTAACTACAAACAACAAACGAGGTAACTATCGAGGAACATTTGAAGAGTGATTAGACATTGATTGAAACTAAATTCACAGCGCTGGAGTCAACCAAATCCGTATACATTTTTTTAGGGCACCCGGTACAAGGTGGGGTGTTAATCAATTCGTTTTAAAAGTGGCTCATTTTCTTTATCTTGTGAATATCCACCACTTTCGATGAACCGCAGACAGTTTTACAAAACCTGTTTTATGCAAAAGTCGCTCATAACTGTAGAATGGTCGGGGCAATTTTAATGAACGTTATGTGACGAATAGTTATTTTTGGTCTATGCATAGCCTCACTTTAATGGAATTTTCTGTTGTTAATTGTAGTTCATTTTTGGGCATAGCAGTGTGGAAAGAGATCCATCAAAAAGGAAGCCAGGAACCAGAAGGACAAACATTAAGGTGTTGTAGCGCAGTGGTGTAATCCTCTGACTTTGCAGCCAGAACAGTCAGGTGGAGTGGGTTCGGTACCCTGTAGGACCCCACCACTTGAGCGTCATGACAAGGGGTCGCGGACTCGATTACATCTGCTCCATTTCTGCAATCCCAGCGCTTGGCGCTGAAAAACGCAACTTCACCAACACCCTCACCTTGAAAGTCCGCGAAAGAAACATGGAGTTCTGAAAGGAGCAGCACACTTTGTGAAGTAGTTGCTTTGTACATATAGTGTATAGTAATGTTACTGTTTTTACTCTGGTTATTTCTTTCTCCAAATCATTTCTTCGAACTTCAAGGAAAAATTTGTCGACCAAAATTGTTAGTTACTATATTCGGTTGAACTTTAGTTTACTGCGAAAGCTGTGACTGAATGAAAAGGATAGGCCTAAACAAAACATAAATACTACTACTGAGTCATGTGACTACTAACAGACGGGTGTTGGCAAGGGTTCCCTACATTTCCCCCTTCCTAAATAAACGAAGTCAAATCATAAACGACAACTAAATACGTAATGCACCCCAAGGAATGGTGTCAGGTAAGAATCTTTGTTGTCTCTGTCTTCTAGGTCGCTCTCTGTTTAAATCATCATTCTCGACTTCTCCATCTGCACCGGAATCCGAGTCTGAATAATCAGCGCTATCTTCTGAAAGCTCACTTTCGCTTGATGTTGCATTTGGGATACGATCGTTTCGGAATCCATTGTCTATAACAGGTAAAAGGCGGTCGTGATGAACTATCTTTCGTTCTTTGCGAGAATTCTCGATCTGGAAGTTTACACCGTTAGGTAACTTTGAGATGATCTTCCACGGGCCATCTCTACGGGGGGCCAATTTTCGGTTTTCGCCTGTCTTGTAATGTTTTACCTTCAACCAAACTTTCTGACCCTCAGAGTAATCGATAAAACGAAGATTTCTATTATACTGCTGCTGCATTTTCCGCTTACTAATCTCTAAAGTTTCGACTACGCGAGAAAAGATATCTTTCATTGAGGAGCTTGTCGCGTATTCGAATTCTGCCGGTAGTATCTCATCATGTTGGTCTGGAACTGAATTATCAAAGACAATGTCTTGAGGTAGGATGGCAGATCTTCCGAAGACCACATTGTACGGAACACAACGAGTTGCCTTGCTTTCGCTAGCGTTTAAAGCGAAAACTAATCCAGGCAATATGGAACGCCATTTACTTTGTTGAAGACGACGATGTAACAAAACAGCACGCAGTAAATCTTTGACCGTACGAATATTTCTCTCGGCGAACCCATTACCTTGGCTATGATATGCCGAAGATCTACGCTTTTCGATTCCGAGTTCATTACATATCTCTGCCATAACTTCTCCGTCGACATTTGAGCCTTGATCAGACAAAAGATAAAAAGGACTGCCATGAATATAAATCCAATTTCTCAGTAAGGCATCAACGATTTTTGGCGCTGTCTGATCTTTCAAGGGTACGGCTTGCACGAATTTCGAAAAAATATCCCCAATGAGCAAAATATATTGATAGCCATTATTATCTTTAGGTAAGTACGCTATGTCGATGGATAGGAATTGCATAGGTGCATTCGGGATGAACATTGGTACTAGTGGCGCTTTGGGTGGAGATGTGGCGCACTTTGTTTTCTGGCAGGTTTCACAACCTTGGCTAAACGACTTGACGTAATTGTACATACTAGGCCAATAATAACGATATTTCAATAACGAATAAACTTTGTCTGTTCCAAAATGAGCGATGTTATGAAATTCTGTCACAATGAGTTTCCGCAGCGAGGGAGGAATGACAGGGCGGCCTGATTTTGTAAGCACACCATCACAGACACGCAACTGCAACTGGACTCTTTTCAATTTGCCTTTCGAAATTTTTTCTCCATTTAGGACGCACTTGGTAGCATCTGATATTGAAGGATCTCTCGATTGTTCCTCCTTTAGCTGAACCCGAAAACCATCTTTATTTCCGAAAAGGGCATATATGTTTTCTTCAAACTCTGTTTGTGGTTGAGCCTCACTTGCCGCTTTATTTCGTGACAGGGCATCGGCTTTGATATTGAATTTACCCGGAATGTATTGGACGGAATAATCAAACTCTTCCAGCTCAGTTAACCAACGAGCAAATTTACCTCGTGGATCTTTCTGTTCACGGAGATGTGTCAAGGGATTGTGGTCAGAATTCAAAACAAACGATTTGCCTGCCAAATAAACTTGCCAATGCCTGACTGCACACACAAGAGCGAATGCTTCTTTAGCTGTTGTCGACCAGTTCTTTTGTGAAAGCTGTAAGGCTGTAGAGAAATACGCTACTGGATGCAGACTATCGTCGTTTCCAACTTGCGATAAAACTCCACCAACTGCATGGTTACTAGCATCAACCTCGACGATAAACGGTTCTCCTAATTTAGGGAAACTTAAAACTGGTTTAGATGACAGTTTCTGTTTTAAAACTGAAAAGGCAGCTTCACAGGAATCATCCCATTGAAATGGAACATTCTCGCTAGTCAGCTTGTTCAAGGGTTGGCAGATTTCGGCAAAATTCTGAATAAATGATCTGTAAAATCCTGCAAGCCCGAGAAATCCCTTCAATTCTTTTCTAGTTTCCGGGCGTTTGTAGTTATCAATTGCTTCTGTTAGCCGGGCTTGTGGTTTAATTCCTCCTTGCGAAAGCTCAAAACCGAGAAAATTGACTTTGTCGCTGGCGAATACACACTTTGAAAGCTTTAGTGATATTCGCGATGATTGCAATCTTTGGAATACTTGCTCAAGATTGTGGAGGTGTTCTTGAAAATTTCCACTGAAGATTACTATGTCATCCATATAAGCCAAGACTCGATCAGAAGGAAGACCAGACAAGGTGATATCCATCATCCTCTGATAGGATGCTCCAGCATTGCATAGACCGAATGGTGTGACATTAAACTCAAATTTACCCCTCGGCACAGAGAACGCTGTTTTCTCTTTATCTTCTTCTGCTACTGGCATCGACCAATATGCCGAGGCAGCATCTAGAGTTGTCCAGAATTTCGCCCCTTGCATTTTGTCGATCACGTCACGAAGATGCGGTAGAGGATATGAATCCTTCTTGGTTACGTCATTAAGCCCTCGGAAATCACAAACGAAACGCATAGAATCGTCTTTTTTCTTCACGAGAATAACTGGGGCGTTCCACGGCGACGAAGATGGTCGAATAATGCCATTGTCAAGCATCTGTTGCACTTGAGTACTAACTTCTTCATTCCAAGCATGAGGAATGCGATATGGTTTCTTACGAACTGGTTGCGCATCGTTCGTGATTATACGGTGCGTCATATTCCGTACAGGAGTCGGTTTCTTTGGATTGGAAGCGAAAACCTCACCGTAATTGGAAATTAATGCCTTTAGCTGATCCCTTTCATTATCAGAAATATCGTTTCCATGGACTATATCAAATTGACGGCTTGTTGGATTTTCATCCTCGATCAAATCAATTTGGGAAACAGCTTCGTTGACTTTGGTTAAATTCCCAACGAACTTCCTAGAATGGACTGTTACTTTGTCATTGGTCACATTCAATAACGATATTTGAAAAACACCATCAACGTCTGGAATGACTCGGCAACGCGTAGCATATACACCCATTACTCCACCTAAAGGCTTTGGCTCGAAGTCTGCAGTTATCAAGGATAATGAATTTCTGCATTTGACATTAACTATGCTTTCAGAGCGTGGGGGCAAAGATACATTATTTTGCATTCGGACTGGTTCTTTTCCTTTCGAAGAAACACACATAAACCATTCTTTACCCAGCTTAACTTTATTCGCGACCATATCAAACTCCATTGATCCGAAATTGGAAAGAAAATCTCGGCCCAATAATACGTGTTTATATGTTTTTGCATTGAGAACCCTCAAATGTTGCTTGATGAGTTCACCGCCTAAATTTATGGTGACTAGCACAGATCCAATTATATTCATTTCTCTACCAGATGCATCGACTAATTTATGTTCGGTTGCGACAATTTTTGTGTCTAAACCTAGCGTTTGTAGGCTTCCTATATCAATCAAAGAGCAACTAGCCCCTGTGTCTAATAAAGCGTTTACTTCCTTGTTATCAAATTTAACATTGAGGACAGCAGAAAATTCTTCAGCAAAATTACAAGCTTCTTTGTCGACACCGGTTAGTCATTGATATTTGGGGGAAGATGAATCCCAAGCATCATGACCTTTGTTCCCACAAGCTTGACAAAAACGAAAGGGGCACTCGCGGAAAAAATGCTCAGGGCTTTCACATGTACGGCATTTTCTTCCTCTTTGCGATGTGCGGTTATTTCTCTGGTTTCCGGCCCTAGGCTGATAAGACTTGTTTGGAAAATTACCTCGTTTTCCTCTTCTTTGGTACCCACGCCATTGATTGCCAACAAAATTCGCTGTTGCGGTTTCTTGTTTACCCCCGTCGTCACCCCCGTGATTGTCAATCGATGTACCTTTCAATTTTTCAATCACTTTTTCTGCAATTGCGTCAACCACTGCTGGGCTGTCAACACTCATACATTCTTTAACTTTACTTGAAACAAATGAATCGATTCCGGCCAATTGTAGTCTCACTGTCTCCGTTGCCAGCTTGTCGATATCGGCATCAGTAAAACTTGGCAGGGATTTCAACGCGATCTGCATCTTTGGGTGGACTCCTTTCAAATAGTAATCCTTTGCGATTGTCTTTCGTGTGTCATCGTTAAAAGAAGGGTATGCAAGCTTGACTAAAGCGATTATTTTATAGGCAAAAGTTTGTGCTGATTCATCTGACTTTCTTGTTCGATTGTTTAACTCAACGATTGCCGCTTCTCTGTCCAAATTTCCATTTTCAAATTCTTTTAGCAACTCGGACTTGATTTTATCGGCCTTTTTTCTGTCATCTGCAGATAATCGCATGTATACATAGAAGGCACGACCCTCAAGTTTGCTTGCCAAATTTTGGGCAGCTTTTTCCCCATCGTATCCTTTCAATGACGAATGCAGTGAAACCTTCTCGAGAAAAACATTCACGTCGCCAATTCCATCAAAGCATTTAACTCTCGCATCCATTTTGAAATATTCAGTCACAGTAATGTTAGTTACTATATTCGGTTGAACTTTAGTTTACTGCGAAAGCTGTGACTGAATGAAAAGGATAGGCCTAAACAAAACATAAATACTACTACTGAGTCATGTGACTACTAACAGACGGGTGTTGGCAAGGGTTCCCTACAAAATAAACCGTTTGTCATAGTTGCTAAGTTTCGTTGCAATTGGTGAATAAGTCACAATTGAATTGATCGGCAAGGAATTTTTTTGGCACAGTCAGCACGAGTATGTAATATAAAACTATGCATGGCATCATAAAATAGCATACCAGAAATAGAGCAACATTAGTGCGAACTTCAGCATCCCAGTCTTGTCCTGAGATGTAAAAAAACAAAACAAAGGTTATCGGGTGTAGCAAAACAGGTTTCCCCGTTTGAAAAGTTACTTACGAAAAGTTACTGGAAAGTTACCAAGTTAATTAGCCACTTTGTCTTTTTGGTTAGTTTAAAAATTAAGCATGCTGCAGGATAACACAGATGATTAGAGACCTGTTTGTGTAGAAGCTTCTAATTTGGTCATAAATGTCAGAAATTAAATGCACGTTGAAAGGTCATGAAAAAATTGGAAAACTTTGGATCTTGGGCTAGATGTACGATTTTGCTTGACGAATAGGGCTCAAACTAAAATTTTCCATGTGTCATTTCAACGATATAGCAAACATTTAAATCATTTACAAAACAGATAAAAAGGAAGTTAAAGTTATTTGACGGGCTAAGTAGGGACAATCTATAAATAGCACAAAGAAATGCCTACGCACATAATTGCTCCCCTAGTGAAAAGATATGCACGCACGTGTCGATATCATAAAATACAATAGGCTAATTTTAGACCTGCATATGCAGCTCAGCATAGGAATCATTCGTCGTACATACCCGATTGCTCGTGGCCCATGGTCGAAACCGCCAAAGCCTCATTTTCACGGACCAATCAGACGGCTAAAAAGCGAAGGAGACAAAAGAAACCCGTGAAGATTTTCCTAAATTTTACCTACCTTCATAAAACGCAACCAGGACAAAAAACTGCTTGAGATTTCCCGAATTTTTTTAAAGCAATCTACTCTCCAGATGTTTGGGAGTAAAATTTTGGATGCCGGTTAAAATATCTTCAGGATTGGCGGAGTTATTGCCTCTCCAATAGACAAAATCGGCGAAGGCTTGTCGAGACCTGTTTACGTAACTTCAAGTCAGGTGATAAAGCCTCTTGATAAAACCTCTTTTGAATTTTATAAGCTATTTCGCAACGAGCAAACTTTTGCCATGAATGTAAAAAGTAGCACAATACAGAAACTTCCCTAGAGTATTGCCACATGACTTGAAATGCGCGAACAAACCTTTGTAGACTTTTTCAATTCACATAGAAACCGTAGGGGCATTGAATCTTCAATAAAAGAAAATTTAGCGAAAGACAATAGCAAGAACAATTGAAAACACAGATTGTGGCGCTTTCGGGTCGTTCTTACAACAATCACTATTGTTATTACTATTGTCTCCTGGCCAGAATCTCTATTGTTCAAGGTTCAATGGCTTATCGGTTTGTTTGTAGCCATAACTCCACCAATCCTGGAGACATTTTAACGGGCATCCAAACTTTTACTCCCAAACATCTGGAGAGTAGATTGCTTTAAAAAAATTCGGGAAATCTCAAGCAGTTTTTTGTCCTGGTTGCGTTTTATGAAGGTAGGTAAAATTTAGGAAAATCTTCACGGGTTTCTTTTGTCTCCCTCGCTTTTTAGCCGTCTGATTGGTCCGTGAAAATGAGGCTTTGGCGGTTTCGACCATGGGCCACGAGCAATCGGCTATGTACGACGAATGATTCCTATGCTATGCAGCTCTTGATTTAGTTAGTTATCTCCATCAACTAACAATAATGTTAGGCCGAATAACGGAATTTAATATGGTTAATGATCCATGAACTGTGTAAAATTCTCTATTTACCCGACTAAATCTAACAAAACGAGAATGACTAAAAGTTGAAAATGATGATACCTAGATCTGTTGGAAAAGTTGGCCATGTTTTTCCTATATATGCCTTGACAGTATCCTCGCAAATTTCTTCATTGTATCCCAAACGGGCCTTGATATCTTCTAGAATACAAATAATAACTTTAGTTAGAAAAAACTCTTCACTTTCCTGAAAAGAAACTTCGATCAGCTCTTAGAACGAAACATGTCTTAACTTTTCAATAAAATTTGCAGTCTTTAGTACTGTAGGTTTTCTTAATTTTGTTTCTTGAGTTTCTTAAAATTGGGTTCTATTGTTACGTATGTAAAACGATGATGTAGTTTTGACGATCGCAAGAAACATGCTTCTCGACGATTGAAAAAACATGATAGGAACAAGAGTGCAAAACTACAGTAAGAACCCGCAAAATAGAAACCACTTTATAAGCCCTCAGGCTGATTTTTTTTATTAGAAATGGTGCCCTCGTATAACAAACTTCTCAGCCTGATTTTAGGAAGATTTCTTAAAGGAGGATCCCAAGTAAATTCACAATTAATAATCTTAGTTGAAATGAGGTGCCTGATAGTTTTCAGAGATTTCATGCAAAAGCATCTCCAACTATACTTGGCACGTATGCTATGGTTGAGTAAATTTAGATAGAGAGAATGCTAGGTAACAAGAAGATAATGGTCGATAGTATTTGTTCTGGGGTTTCTTTAAATATCTAAATTGAAATCACTGAAGGTTTCTTAATCATGTGATAAGAAACCCTTCCACCTGTGTCCAGATTAATGCCCTTTTAAAAAGACATTAAACATGCTGTTTTGAAAAAAATTGATTTTTATTTGCGGGTTCTTACTGTACAACTAAAGGTAATTATTTTTGATAAGTAAGAGTGCAATGATACATTGCCATTCAAAGCGTTTACTTCAGCTATCAAAAGTTCATTATTGCTTTCCAAACAAAACAAAACAAAACAACAGAGTCTCCTACACGTTTGTCCGTCATATTGAACTAGTTTCTCATTTGAAGCTTATAGTGGAAAGTGTGAATTATGTGACATATTGCACACTCTTCGACCTTAGATCATATGTAAACTTTATATCTACAAAATTGATCATCAAATTCTCGATGCTTCAGCAGCAAAATGGGAATCGACATAGCTTCATCGAGTAGGCGCTATGAATAGGAAGAACCCATTGTTTCTTTAGCTACACAATGAAACTGCATGTGTCAAAGTTATCTAATACAATAGGGTATCTTTTGAACTTGGCACGGGCCAGATTTAACTATGTTGATTCTCATTAAATGGTACTAAAGGTAGTTGACAGAGCTAAGTAGAGGCAACCTATAGATAGGACAAAGAAGCACCTACGCACGTAATTGCTCCCCTAGTGAAAAGATATGCACGCACGTATCGAAATCATTAAATACAATAGACTAAATTTAGCTCGTGGGTTAGCTATTTATTGCCGTCAACTAAGGAAAGGAGTATAAAATGTGTCAAGTTAACCTTGTGTCCTGAAATCTGGAGCACTCAGGAAATTAATTACAGCATTAACACTTTCTTCTGTCATCACCTTTGGATACCTGGATTAAAGAATGAACAACATGTTAGGTTACCAGTTGAAGAATGAGGAAAGAAAGGTTAAAAGGGTTTTATCATTATTCTAGTATATGTCGTATTTTAAAGGAACTGTTTGCAAAATTAGGTAGGTTAGATGAGGGGAGGGGGGAGTGTAAATGGGTAGTGTTGATGGCAGGAAAATGGTAGATCATAAACTGCTTAATGGCTGAATCAACATCCAAAGCGTCAAAGGGGTTGTTCAAACAGTTGCAGCAAAAGAAAATCTGTGAGCCATAATTTCTTACGAAACATATTCACGTGTTTCCATTTACCATCCTACACCAATCTCATCCATTTATTCAGTAATTTATCTTAAGTGGGCTGAAAGGATTTCTAGCTATTTAAAGCTAATTTAGTCCCGTTATGCATGCCGCATCCAGGCATGGGACCCCTAGTTTAACGTCCTTTCCCAAGGACGGCGAAGTGAGTTGCGAGGTCAGGCCTCCGAGAGGTCACCCATTCGGAGTTTGACCTCACACGACCGAGCTAAACTTCAGTGACCTGACGGAAACTGTATAAGCCACTCGGCCATTAACCCCAAACTTATCAGTGTTACCCTTGCAGACCCTGTCAATAACGAATCATTGTTTCGTTTCCCTCTGAAAGTGCATTTTCTGAAGAATTTTCTAAATCAATGAAAATTCGAATAAATGGAGCATAAAAACCAAATTCGAATAAAATATCAAAGCTTTGTCCTCTAGCAATGGTCTAAACTTTTCATGGAGAAAACAGAACAACATTTACCTGAATTGTAAGATGTGGATAAGGAGAAAATTTCCGCGATTCGTGGCAGGGTTGTAAGGCCTAGAATGAGAATAAGACAGTTGTAAGAAGAGCCATACCATACAGAGCATTTAAAAGTAGCAGGGCAAAGTTTCCTTGTGAATTTGTTCATGGTAACAATTTTAGGTTGAAGAAAAATGTCTAAACAGCACACCATACCATGTTAAATCCTCGTAAATCCACGCATGTAAGAACCTACAAAAATAAGAAGCTAGAGGCTGTTTTTCTTAAATTATGGACCTCATAATTAAGAACCTGCTTCACACAGTGGACCCAGGGATGGAAATAAGTAAACAAAATTTTTATTCTTTTATAGCAGTTTACATTATTTATTTGAAGCACAAGTGTTAGACGGACACAACGCAAAAAACCGCATGTCAGTATCTCTTTTCTAGGTAAAAATATGGTTTTTTGGAGTGATGGGGTTTATTAAAGAACAGAGGACTCATAACTTTGGTTACATTATTTCGCAAAAATCACCTGTCTCCACAAAATCAACACTAGAAGCATAAAATTTCTCAGAGAACCTTCATAACTGGTTTCTGATGGATTAGATGGATGAATTGTTCAAAATTAGCATTTAAAGGGCTTGAAAAGGCAAACATTTATGAGGAAAATACAAATTTTAGGGTCGTCCGAGGCAAAGACACAATGTTTTTCCCTCTGTTTTTACTCGCATACTTTCAGTTAAAATGTAAATTAGGGTCCGATCCCGACCCATGGGCCCCCTAAACCATATGATATTTGGAAAGCTTATTTGATAAGCTTTCGAATGATGTATAACAATTATGAATTTGGATAGCACTTTAGAAATAAATTACATTTTATTGACAGACACACCCACCCGGCGACCTTCTCTCTGTAGCAACCTAAGTCCACAGAATGACTCCTAAAAGGGTAGGAATAGCTGACAGAACCTTCACATATGGTTTTTGATGGATTATATTGATGGATCATTCAAAATTAGCATTTAAAGGGCTTGAAAAGACAAACATTTATGAGGAAAATACGAATTTTAGGGTTGTCCGAGGCAAAGACCCACGGTTTTCCCCCCTGTTTTTACTTGCATACTTTCAGTTAAAATGTAAATTAGGGTCCGATCCCGACCCATGGGCCCCTAAACCATATGATATTTGGAAAGCTTATTCAATAAGCTTTCGAATGATGCATAACAATTATGAATTTGGTCAGCACTAAGAGAACCATACTATACTTTATCAACGGCTACCCCTACCCATAAAAAAACCCAAGGATTGTTCTCTCGGTAACAACCTAAGTTCACAAAATGATTCCTATGCAGGTATGAATAGCTCAAAGAACCTTTACAAATGTCTTTTGATAGACTGAATTAAGGGGTTATTTAGAATTAGCACTCAATAGCTTCAAAATACGACAATTCCTGAGAAAATAGCAATTTTAGGGTCGTAGGAGGCAAATAACCATGGTTTTATCCATGTAATAGGCAATTCTTACCAAATATTTTCAATTCACATGCAAATTAGAGTCAAATCCCTGCACAACGGGCCCCCTAAACTCAATGATAATTGGCAATATTCTTCAAAATGCTGTCAGGTCTTATGATTGCGCAGCAGCAATGCTATGTTTGATGTAATGTCCTCCTATATAACGTTTTTGTATTGAATCCCAAAAAGTAGATGGACAGAAAATATTTTTGCTATAAAGTTTGTAATTTTCATCAAAGTATGATCAAACAGGTATCAATAGAAAGATCTCAAAGAGCGGAGTTTGAAAATCGACATGAATTCGAATTTTGAGGTAAGAAAAGGGGCTTTAGTCCCCTGGGAATTCTAGCAACTTTTTTGTTTCATATCGTACCGACACCAATCTTACATCATTTGAAAGCACATTTGCTCCTGATTTCGACTATGTAGTTCAATTTCTTGTAAATTGCATCATTTTGGAATTATTTACCAAAGATTGAATCCTAGTGTAGGTTACTACCCATAGCAGATATATCTATTATCTGTCTGTTAAATATGACTTATAACTTTAGAAGCACAAATGATATGAACATGCGGTTTTCAGATTTGGCATCAGGAGATAATGGACTCTCAGATGATATAAGATTGATGTTTGCAAGATTCGAAACAAAGAAGTCGCTAGAATTCCCAGGGGACTAAACCCCCTTTTCTTACCCCAAAATTCAAATTTGTCTCAGTTTTCAAACTCCGCTTTTTTATATCTTTCGATTGATTATAAATCACCATATTATCTTGCCATATTCCTGTTTTAAAGACTTATTTCCAAAACTTAGCATTCTGGGTCCACTGTGCTTCAGTTTGATGAAAATATGTTCTTATTGCAAGGGTAGTAAAGTTGATTTTTCATTGTCGTTATCAAGTTAATTTTTGTTCCAGTTGGCTGTTAAAGTTTGAATCTCCTCCCCTGCTATTTGTAAGCTTAGAATTGGGTATTGGGTACATAATTACTTTACTAAAACAAATAACATAACAGGGCTGAACATCTTTGGTGAAGATTCTAGAACAGCCTACGCCTACGCAAGGCACTCTTCAAATAAGAAAATTTATATGTTGAAATTGGTCTTCGTATCTTCAAAATAAGAACCTATTTCAGCCTGGCTCTCAAAAAAGTAGGTTCTCTTAAGCGGGGATTTACTGTAATATGGACAGGGCACGCATTTTGCAATGCAACACTCTCAGGGAAAGGTATATCTAAAATGCCTTCAAATACGAATTGTGGTGCCAATAGGTATCAGCGGATGCAAAGAATATTTTCAAGTTTAGCAGGGTTTTCCGAAAATATTCAGCTTCCAACGGCATAACGAAGATAAAATCTGCTAGCACACCCATGTTTTGATTAAATATTCATTTGCCTTGTTTTGGTCTTTGTCTTTCACTTTATTTCGTCTCAATTCTTGCCTTAAATTGACCTTAACGTTTTGTCACTTGGTCAGTCAAACGTCACTCCATTGTATTCCTACGTGTTAGTGCCCCTTCGCTGAAGAAATTTCGTTTTCATTTTGAAACCAGTCACGATTAAACCAAAACAGATCAGCGTTGTCAATACTGAAAGGGTTCATTTTCGCTTAGATTGTGGATAAAAGTTACTTCAAACGATGAAGAATGAGCTAAAGTTTCAAAAAATAACTTTGAAATAAACTTACTGAGTAGTAATAATTTCTTCTTGAAATCTTCGAATAAATCTGATAGGTCCAGGATAGCTAAAAAATCAAACAGTGATAAAATATTGATTTAGATACAACAGCTTCTGTAATACAGCAGAACGATAAGAAATATGAAAAGCTGCAAGGACTGGGATGATGTTAAAGGGGCGGCTCCGTCTCAAAATTTCGGTCGAAACGGCAATTTTGTAGCTTTTCGATGGGCAATATCACACATATGTTTACTGGTTTTTCGAAAATGCGAGCGTCATTTTGAAGATAAATCTTTGCAGTTTACAGAGGAAAAAAAACCACACATTCATATCTTTAACGATTGCTTGGAAATAAGCTTTCAATAGATAAACAACAACATAAATAACAAAACCATTTCTTACCGAACTAATTGCTGCTGTATGTTCAATGGAAAATGATTCTTGATGACTCTCATCACTATCCTTGCTAAAATTAAATAACAGTTAAACACCGTTACATATTTACTGAACTTTATTCAAAAAGTTCTAATCACGTCCCTATATTGCATCTAAAACAAAAACACATCAGTTGAAGTATACCGGGCGAACAAAAACAGTTAACACATTTGGCGGGATGTGGACTAAAAGTTGTGCGGTCGATTTTCAAACTAAAAAGTTTTTTTTAAATATCATCATAAATGATACACACAAAAATTCATATCTACATTACTGTGTAAGATTCGCAACGGGAGAGAGCCCTGGGTTACTCTAAAATGTTAATCTGTTAGTCGAAGGTTAGCTTAGATGTGAAAATTTTGCTCGGTAAAACCACTTTTTATTTATACCAAAAGATAAAGAAAAATGTCGGTAAGGGAACGATATATCTACGTTCAACTGGTCCATGATTTACTAACCATTGAAATATGAATCAAATAGAATTGTTTCTTTCAGTAGAATGTAAAAGGAAATGGCAAGTAAATCATGGACCAGAATTGAAGGTGGAATTCTCGTTCAAACCACATACCAGCATTTTCCTAATTTCTGGGTCTAATAAATTAACATTTTAGTTTGGAATATCCGCCGCGTAATTTTTATTCCACATCCTATCAAACTTATTAACTATTTTCTATTCACCCGGTATATCATAAAAAAAAAACCAGTTGAGTTACCCGGACATTAGTATTTTGTTTGGAATGTCTTTACTAAACAAATGATTGGTGGTACACAATTTAAAATTGCCTTAAATAACAGACTCATCATATCAAACCCATAAACGCAACAAAAACACCGAAATCAGTAGAAAGTAGACTATTAACTCCTGTAAAAGAAACAATAACCAAAATAAGCCGGTAACAAGAGAAAAACTGTTAAATCCTGTAAGACAAAACCGAATTAACCTTAAACCTGCAAGGAAAGAAATAAGTTAATAACGCATAAGTAACTGCTGAACAAATAAACGTGAAATCACCAAATACTAGTTTCGTCGCACTCTCATCAGTTTGGCTTTACTCTCTTTCAATGTCTTTACTCTCTTTCACCCACAAAAGCCTTAATGGTTAATGCCAAACGACCAAAAAGTGTGATATGGCAAACTTTACACAAGGAGAAAGGTGAAATGGCAACTTTTTCATAACAAGCATTTTTGGCTTCCAAATATGTTAGGCCGTCTCATATGTATTCCAGAGAATGAGTTATTTTGGTACACTTTTTGGCTAATCCAGTGCGACCATGCTAGACAACTGTAAATAACTTACAGATAAGTTCCGGCATCTTAGCTTGTGCTAGTGGTGCTACGTCATCAAAAGTTGCATCAAGAATCTGTAACAAGAAAGATATGATGGATTGGTCTAAACAAATAATATTACACTCTCTTTATCACTATTTGATATATTTTCCATTCAGTCTGTTATGTCCGAACGTTAGGCCATCATGTCTCTAATACGACGTGTACTTAACAACAACAACTACTAGGACAACAACAACAACTATGACAACAACTACAACATCTTCCCCCAATTAATTAAGTCATTAAATGTCTAAACTCATCTCAGTCATTATTTTAAACAACTGTCGACTGCGCCATGTTATGTCCGAACGTTAGGCCATCATGTCTCTAATACGACGTGTACTTAACAACAACAACTACTAGGACAACAACAACAACTATGACGACAACTACAACATCTTCCCCCAATTAATTAAGTCATTAAATGTCTAAACTCATCTCAGCCATTATATTAAACAATTGTCGACTGCGCCATGTTATGTCCGAACGTTAGGCCATTATGTCTCTAATACGACGTGTATTTAACAACAGCAACTACTAGGACAACAACAACAACTATGACAACAACTACAACATCTTCCCCCAATTAATTAAGTCATTAAATGTCTAAACTCATCTCAGCCATTATTTTAAACAACTGTCGACTGCGCCATGTTATGTCCGAACGTTAGGCCATCATGTCTCTAATACGACGTGTACTTAACAACAGCAACTTTTTTTTTTTTTTTTTTTTTTTTATATATAATATATTCCAAATAAAATTTACAATACAAATTACGAACTACATTACTTATAAAATTACTCTACAATACTACTAGGACGATCAACCCCAGGGAGCAAAAGGCTGTGTCTACCCCGAGGCCATTAAATAAAGATAATAAAGGAAAAGAAACTACTTTAACTATGGGACAAAAACGGGTGGCTTATGAAGGGATGGTTAAGTGGCTACAGAAATTCACTCGAATCGACCAGTTTCATGGATAAAATGTAGCGTTAGCTCAACAATTTGTCTATTTAGTGAAATAGGAAAATCTTTATTGCCATACAATAAAAGTTGTAGTAAAGCTTCATTTGCAAGATTTACATATCCAAGTGGTCGTATTAATGCATAGATTCCAGCGAGGAGGTCTCGTCTTTGTACATCAAAACAAGGGCAGAGCAACAAGAAGTGTTCCGTATCTTCAATACCATCATTTGTCGGACACATAGGATTTGTGGTATCTTTAAAATTGTGTTTAAATTTATGAAAATTTAACTTGCTAAGACCGACTCTAAGTTGAGTTAGATAGGATAGACCTTTTGGGTCATGAATCCCATATACAGGTTTTCCAGGAGGGCGGATTTTTGATAACATTTTCAATTTGAAAACGGCAACAGATGGTGCCAGCCTAGTTTCAGGTTCAAGTTCATTCCATTCGGACAGACAATGAGGATAAAAAGTAGATTTGAACTTTGCAGTTCTTGCCCTTATTTGCCCGATGATGCAACTACTATGACAACAACTACAACACAGTCATCTTTAATGCTTGTAATAACTTAATGCTTGTAATGTCCCTTGGCGTGGATGTTCCACAGCCGTCAACTCCATCATAAAATTAATAAAATTCAAGAGAGAGCACTAAGAGTTACATATCAGGACTATGAATCCAGTTTTGAGGTTTTAATGGAAAAGGATCGATCAATAACTGTGCACCAGAGAAATTTACAGCTTCTCATGACCGAAATGTACAAGACTAAGAATAGCTTGAATCCAGTTTTTATGAGAGAGATTTTTTGTGAAAATGCAAGTCAATATAATCTGAGGAACACTAACGATTTTTCTCTTCCTAGAATTAGAACCGTTACATATGGCTCAGAAACGATTCGTTTCAGAGGCCCGCAAGTCTGGGCAACCGTTCCACAATTTATCAAAGATTCTACATCTCTTGCTGAATTTAAAAACAACATCAAATCTTGGTCAGGAGAAACCTGCCACTGCTGATTATGCCAAACTTTCATTCCGAACTTAGGCTTTATTTACTTTTAACATTTATGGTTTTTATGCTGAATGTATGTCAATTTTGTATATCTACTTATCTACTATTTTACTATTTTTAACTACGAATATTGTATATTTATTTATCTACTATCTTACTATTTTAACTATTGTATATTGTAATTTTTTAGTTGGCCTAAATTAGCTTTAGTATAGCTACGGTATTTATATTAGCCAACTTTAAAAGAAAGAAAAAAAAAATAACTACCCGTCTTGAAGATACGAAATGCAGAGTTGAAATTTATTGAATTTCAACAAACAAGATTAGTAAATAGGTTGACACAAATAGGTACTATAAAAACTCAAACGATGCATCATGACAGTTTGCTATCAAATGATTCAGAAAATATGCATCAGTATTATATTTATGGTTGCGATAATGATCATGATACTAACCTTAGCATTTAATGACCTTGGCATTTAATCTAAAAGTCAAAATCAATATATAGGCAGCGTTTACACGGGATCGGTTCCATTTGGAACCGTGTCCAAAGTGGTACATTCAGGCCTTGCGTTTACAGCGACCAAGCCGCTGGAACCGTTCCAAATAGAACTGCTAGCCGTACCAAAATGGGTCCATTTACGAAGTCGATCCCGTTTGGAATTGTTCCAAGAAAGGTCTCACGTAGGAGGGTGGAACGGTTCCAAACGGGAACGGCTAGGAGATGACGCTGCTATTCATTGTTTAAATACTTAAATGAACAAAAGACGTTTTAAACGTTGAAATTAAGAGAATTCAGTCTTTGCTTTGAAAAACTAAAGAGATGTTAACATCTTTATTTTGAAAAATATTTATGATTTAACAAAGCTATTGGAACTTTTTGGAACCGATCCCGTGTAGACCCGATATAGTGGGAACAGTTCCAATCAGTTCCAATCAGTTCCATATGGAACGGTTTCAACAGTTACCGCGTAAACGCTGCATATCACTGATGAGTGCACTTGATGCCAACAGGCAAATACTTACAACTGCTTTAACTTGAGGATGTGTCATTGCTGCATACGAAGCTGCGTATCCACCTAAAAACAAACAGAGTACTTAATTTTTATGAACCAAATACGAGGGTAGTACCACGATTTATTACCTGACTGATTTTTCAAAAACGAGGCAATACAGGAATCCCGCCAATTCCATTGGCTAATCGCACAATTCCCGCGGTTTTCCCCTAGCCTTGTATAATACGATACAAGGACGCGTTTTGTCGCCACAGCAACTGCTTTAGGCCCATGAGATTTGCACTGTTTTTATTGACATAACAGTAACAAAATGCATTGCACTGAACGATATAAGTCAAAATTAGAAGTTATCAGGCCATAAAACTGATACTAACCGGTTTTGTAGTTGTACAGGAAAATAAAAGCCCTCGGTCTTAATGCACAGATCTCACAAGCTCGGTCGGTACTCTTAAGACCTGGGCCTTCATATTATCCTGTACAACACAAAACCGGTTAGTATGCACATAATACAGTGCCCACAGCCTTCACTACAGCCCAAGCTTCACTACAGCACAAGGGCTGTGTAAAAAACCAAAAAAATGAAAATCCCGCTACTGCCTAAGAAAATCCGGGCAAAGAGCAATCCTAACTTATGCAGATATAGAAGGATATATGCAGATACATACAGATGCAAGTTATATGCAGATATTCAGTTCTGAGTTAATCTCTAAGTGTTTACTTGTCACGCAGTAATGGGCTGCACGAAATCTAACGGCAGTATCGAGATTTACGTTCCTCTGATGTTATACAAATTTTGCTTTGTAATTGCCTAACCTCGTAGGCTGTGTACCTTCCTGCATTTATGATAGTTTAAACTTATTGCGTCCTATTTGTGGCTACAAGTGGTACATTTCACGACTTCATATGAGAGTGGAGCATATCGATAATATTTTAGGTTACAGGAATAAACATATGATTTGACAATCCTCTCTTTCGACTTCGTAGTATACTTGAAAACCAGGTAGTTTGAGGGAACGCAAATTCTCATAACTTTGAAGTCCTTTCTAGAATATAAAATTTCTAGAACCAATGTGATCCTTGGTTCAAATGGAAAGAAATGCCAAGATCATGAAATTTTAGGTGATTTGTTAACAAGTTATAGTTTTTCCGTCACCTGATATGACCTACTTAGACTAATCACAACGAGTCTTTCTCAACTTCCGAAATTAAAATCGACATCAAACTGAGACCACGCAAAATTTAATTCAAAACAAGCACTGACAAGATCAACCATTATTGTTATTGTTGTCTGCGTCGGTATTTTCCTTTGGGTGGTCAAGAAAAGTGACAAAATCGGTCAAAGGAAAAATGCGATAAAAATTAATTTGGAGCACAATTTCCATCCAAATATGAGAATTATGATAGATTACATCAAAGAACACTACCCTGCAAAATATATTTGCAAAATATTGCAATTTTGCTACTTTTTTCGCGAAAATTAATATTTGAGAATTGGCGATGGATTTTGACAGAGTCAGTCCCGGAAAATTGTCTCCCTCTTCCTCATTTGTCCAAGTATTTTCATGAAACTTCACGAGCCGTTGCACACTAAGTAGCAGCAAAAAGTCAGAAAGTTTCCGGGCCATAATTTTTCTCCTGCCAGAGTTATAACAAAAAGTCGAATAGGGGGGGGGGGGATATGCCTCCCCCCACCAAAATAGGGTTAATGAAGTCAGTCTTTGATCTACATACCGATTGACCAAGCAAATAAAACGATATCCTCCAGCCTGAATCCAAGTTTTGTTACAGCATATTTGATGACAGCATCAACCGCCTTTTGTTCTGCTGCTGGATAAGGAAGGCCCTGAAAAATAATCAACATCAATCATTCCACTTCTACCTTTAAACGTTGCGTGACACTATAAACATTGTGGTTGGGCCATCTGACAAGTCTTGGTTAAGGGGCATCCCCCTAACCAAACTCTTGAATGATGATGGGCGTGTGCTCAACAAAATAACAAAATAAAATGGGAAATGGGAAAAATCAGATGTAGCACAATTTACACCCATACATGGTAATTATGATAGGCTACATCAGATAGCACTATCTTGCATAGGAAAGTTGCAAAAGATTATCATCTCAAGTTATTAGTTGCAGCCTCAACATGCCTCCTGCCTTGGGTTCAAACGACGGAACGCAGGTGGCGGAGAATGGTTCAGTTTTAAAATGGAATTATTCGGTTTTAAACTTAATAACAACGAACATTTCTTGCCAGTTAACTGTGTCTGAATTCTCTTTGTGTGTTCTCCCCTCGAACAGCACTGCCATTTGCTCTTCGTTAGGCCAACGACTGTTTAGTGTTGTTGCCGTTCACACAACAGCAACAACACTAAACAGTCGTTGGTCTCACTAAGAGCAAAGACACAAAGAGAAATCAGACACAGTTAACTGGCAAGAAGAGTTCGTTTTTATTGCTTTTAAAACTGAACAAATCCATTTTGAAAACTGAACCATTCTCCGCCACCTGTGACGGGAAAGCGAAGCTTTAATTTCGTTGCAAGAGAATTACAGAAGGCTGACAAATAAGACTTTTGTATCATTACCGAGCTTCCAGCAAAGCCAGGATGGTTCCAACCAAGAACTGAGTATCCGGCTAAATGAAAGAAAAGATGAAAATCAAGATCAGAGAAAGAAAATGTTCATAAATTGACTAAAGTACGTCTCAGATTAGATCCTGAGATTTGCGAAAAACGAAAAATTCCTTTGCAAAACACTTCCATTATTGTTATTCGCAGGCATTTGCAGGTTACATCTAATTTGAGACAGACTGTGGTATTGTACCGGAGGAGTCAGAAAAAAGAATCCCCGTTTGAAAGGTCACAAATCCCTGGATACCAAGAAAATGATATCGGCAAATATATAGTTTAATGATAGAAATGTTCAAATCTACTATAAAATTTACCTGACTGAAATCGGCCACTCCATTCTGAACTTATAAGGGATTTTAATCTTGAGAAAGCCTCTTCAAAAAACCTTCAAAATGTGCCCAAAATCATGAACAAAGTTTCCTTACATTTCTGCCTTACAATCGCCTTACATCAATGATTTGTGGACGCTTTAGCACGTGACATCCTCTTGGGAGGATGAACAAGTCCTCCCCCTGGTATCGATGACCTATTCAAGGGGATTCTATTCTCCCAAGAGGACAAAATACATGAATTTATGTGAGTGTAATCAATTTTAGGAAGGAAAATTTGCTCATTGTTGTCATTCGTTTCTGGAAGGTTTTTGGAAGGGGCTTTCTGCAGGAAATCACCCATATCGACTGGAAGGAATGGCCGATTAAGGCCGGATAAATTACTGAACCTAATCAAACATATTGGCAATAAAACAAGACAGTTTTCAATGTTATTGCTTTGATATTCATGGAGCAGTGGCCTTCCAAGTGGGGATTCTTTTTTCTGACTCACCCGGTACAAGTCACTACAAATGATATTCGAACTGTGTGTTGTGGAAAGTAAAAAGAGAGGAGAAACAAATTTTCTTTTGGATGCCTAATAATTTGAGGATTCTCAAAGAAGCAGAGAAGTCTTTCTTCCATAAATTAGAAAAAAATCAAGATATTAAAGAGGTCTGAGTGACCCGAAAGTGCTTTTAATGAGGGTCCTCTGAATTACAGGTTAAATTTCATGAAAGTCAGACCTCAGGCAAGATATCTGATGCCGAAAACGAAAGTTTTGAAAGATCAAATTCATAGCTTTGAATACTCACCATTCCTAGGTGAGCTCATACAACCAAGCTCATAGAATCCTGCGTTTCCTTCGGAAGCAATGACCTGAAGGAAGACATTACAAAATCAACATAATAACATTGGCGCATAACTGAAAACAAATCATCAAATAAAATACAAGGCTGTATGCAATTGATTCAGACAAAAAGTTTGGAAAACAGACAATAGTCTCAAAGTATAGTTTACGCTCTCTAAGCAAACACCTTTGGAACGAACTCACTTCTAGCGTTCAAACGTTCTAATGCCCCTTCTAACATCCACCTTACAGCGACCATCCTAATTCAAGTCTGTCAATCGGGACGAAAACAAAGCGTCCGGCTTTAAGGAGGTGCCTGCTTTACAGAGGTGTCTGCTTGGAAAGATGAGGCTCTGATAGGCGTTTTTGGAAGCAAAGGAGCACGACCTAGTAGCAGGGCTGGGAGTACGAGAGAACGGCGATAAAAAGACCAAAATCTTCGAGGAAGATGGCATAGCACAAAAATCTTCGAGGAAGATGAAAAAATTAATAAATTTTAGATTTCGAAGTAAAAATCATAGAAATATCCCAAAGTATATAAAAGTGTTGTGCGTGTTAGAATAAAATCTTTGAAATAGGCGGTGTAAATCGTATGACCTCCCATAAATCATGTAATCATATTAAATCATACTAATTTCATCGAAACCCTGACCTGACATCTAATGTTAACAGAATCTAGTATAGTATCCATTAGGCTTTAATCGTTCGTAGCGTAGTTGTATGTAGTTTAACGTTGTGTGCCTTTATTTATTGGCCATGGGGTAGTCATTGTCTTTCGCCCCCCTTGGCATCACCCCCCGTATTGTTGTATGGTAATTAGGAAAGTATTGTAGAATGTAAGATTTATTGTAATATTTCATATTACCTCCTTCTTTGAAATGAATGACTTCAAAGGAACTAAGGGTACTTTCCTGCAATTCTGCCTAAATACCTTGATTATTATCAAGCCCCGGACAATTGACTCTATCGTTAACCAACTAGTGATCCGCAATTTAGATCCAGCGGTAAACAAAGGAAATTAAAAAGTTACATAGGGGAGGTTATGCCAAATATCTTCTTACCAATGTGTCACCATTAATTTCTTTGTTACGCCGATCCAAAAACATTGTATCAATCTCATTACCATCTTCAGTGGCAATCTTTGCTCGCAAACCATTCTGAAACAGAGATATTTGGTCAAATCGAGACTATCGGGAGAGCCAGAAAAAAGTTCCCACTTTTTAAAATTTTTAGCATCAAGAATACTGGATGGATTGGAATGAATCAATATTTGCTTGACAGTCAAAAGATCGAAGTATTTTTGTGATTTTTCTCGCCTTCTTATGAGCACTGGAAAAATTGGTAAATTCAAGTTTGCAAAAACTTTGTGGTCGCAAAATGACTGAAAAAGGTCTGAAATACTTGATCAAATCATAAAGGACTCCTCGCTCAGAATAGCAGAGAAAATGCAATTGCTCATGGGTGAGAGATATCGTCTGCACATTTCTTGCCATGGGATTGAACATTTTTAGTGTCTGAGAATCTATGTCTTATGACTCTTGAGAGAGGTGAAACGCCTGTGCGTATTGTTCTGAGTTAGGAGAGTCCTAGCGATTTGATCAAGTGTTTAGGCCCTTTTTCCGTCATTTTGCAACCATTAAATTTTGTAAAATTGAATTTACCCATATTTGCAGTGCTCCTAAGAAGACGAGAAAAATCACAAAAAATACTTTGATTTTTGCCTTTTAACTAGAATTTGAATCATTCAAATCAATGAAGTACTTGTGGTGCTACGAATTTTCGCAAGTGGGAACTTTTTCTGGCTCACCCGGTATAAAGATTATGTAAACAAATGGTTTTCGGTACAGAATTTAAAAATAGCTTCAAATAACAGACTCATTGTAAAAAACCCACACATGCATCATGAGACACTGTAGTCCGTGGAAAGAAAACTGTTAACTCCCGTAAAGAATATCAACAAAATTAACCTGCAACTTGGCAGAAAACTGTTAAATCCTGCAAGAGAAACAACGAATTAACCTGAGACCTTGAAAGAAGAGAAAATAAGTTAATAGCTGCGACAAAAAGCAACATTGAATAAACAAAAACGCGTTTCGTCACTCTTTATTGCAGCTATTAATTTTCTTCGCCCCTTTCAGCTTGTTCCATGTATCAGCTCCACGGAAAGCAAATGACTTTTGACCATGAGCTGTCCTCATTAAGTAGCCTAGATGACACCGAAAATGAGCAAAAGCAGAATAATAGAAAAGAGACAATCTCTCTTATGATCCGAGCATACACGAAACCATGGACTACAGAACTATGGAACCAAGAACCATGGACTACGGAACTAGAAACCGGCGCGGCGGAGGAGAGTAATCCGAGCAACAAAAGTATGTCACGAATAAAATAATCCCAACTGTAGGTGCATATAAGAACCTACTTTTTTGAGAGGCAAGCTAAAATAGGTTCTTATTTCAAAGGTACTAAGGCTAATTTCAAGGTATAACGTTCTTATTCAAAAGGTGCTTTGTGTAGGTCATTTTAGAATCTTCACAAAAGATGTTCAGCCCTGTTATTTGTTTTGCCAAAGTTATTACGTACCTAATAACTGATTCCAAGCTTATAAACAGCAGGAGGAGAGACAACATTTAACAGCTAACTTAGACAAAAATAAAGTTAATAACGAAAATGCAAAATCAACTTTGCTACCCCTGCAATAAGAACATATTGTTCATCAAACTGAAACAGGTTCTTAATTACAAGGTGCATAATCTAAGGAAAACAGTATCTATGTTCTCATTTTTGTAGGTTTTTATATGCGGGGATTTACTGTATAAAGGAAAATACCTTTTCAATGAGGTATGCCCGTCCAGTCTTCATTGGTTCAGCTAGGAATTAAAAAAATGTAACATTCATCAGGTTACCAAAGAAGTAAGCACGCTACCGGTTGTATCCCAAAAAATTACTCCTGTTTGAAACATCACCAAAGATCACGTGGACCATCTTAAATTTTTTTTTCCTTTTGGCAAGCAGATTAAAGATCGTATTATTTTCACAGTTATAGTAGCCTGTGTTCCAGTCCATTTGGAAAGGAAAGTGGTCTGTGTAATGGAGCGCTAATCCATTTTCAGAAATTTTCTTCAGAATCTGAAGAAAAATTAGTATATGCAACTAATAATTCGCATAATTACTATTCGTTTTTGTTATCAGAAAGGAAAGCCCAGGGCTAAATAGTACCCCTATTTGTTCCATTCTGGGCTCCCCATGGTATCGTACCTGTAGCGTTGCACAGTAATCAAAATTAAAAACTATTTATCCCTGTGAAAGTCTGTCTCGTGCGAAGAATTCACATTACGATACAAAAAATAGAATATTTCAATGCTTGCTAATCCTATTGATTTGCTAAGACCGTACGAAGTGATAACGATCAGCCTTGGTATGTTTCAAGCACACATATTCACAAAGACATTCGCTGTGTTGATCATTGACTTAATTGCAACCAATCAGATGCGTCAAAGAATGCCCTTGATTATTTCGCAATTCAATTTATCGTCTGAACACGGATTAGCGCTTCGTTACACAGACCACTTTTTTTTTCCTTTTCAAGTGGTTTTGAACACAGGCTAAGGTATAGCTAATCCTGTGATTGGTTTTTGACTCTTTTAGGGCTGCCTGGTTTTAAAGCTTACTGCAAAAAGCACTTCTAATGATCACCAAATTAATTTCTCTTTGCATATCAAGATTCTAATTTTAGTTTGGTCACAAATGTCACAAATAAATGCAAACTACTGGGTGTCCCAAAAAAAAGTACTCCTGTTTAAAAAATCACCAAAAATTGATTATCAAACCTTTGGTAAAATTTTCTTTTTGAATGGCTTTGTCAAAGACCCAAAAATATTCACAGATGATAAAATTTTTGCTTTTGATACAGCAAGGTAGAAAATTCACACGTTGAAAAACCTTATTTTGAGCTATAGTTTTTGTGCAAAATACTCAATCTTTCCTAAAAGTCAAATTTTTCACATTTTTTATCGTCATTGAAGTCTCCAATGATAGTGCGCATTTATTTTTGTCATTTATGACCAAACTAGAAGTTTTACATGCACAAAGAAATTGATTTGGCAATCATCAGTGCTTTTTTACAGTATGATTCAAAACCAGGTAGCCCTAAAAGAGCTAAATTTGCCTATTTTAAAACCACTTACAAGATTAGCTATGTTTTGGAAAATAATTTGGTCCTTGATCTACGTGACAAAAAAAGAAATTTGAAGATCGGCCGTGTAATCAAATTTTGGTGATTTTTCAAACGGGAGTACTTTTTTGGGACACCCGGTATCTTTGTAGACTTGAAGGATCATGAAAAATCTCCATACCATGGCTGTTGCACAAGATTTCTTTTCATTTTCTTTCTGAAGAGATCATTAGAGAGATGTGTATTATTGCGTTTTTTCTTCAAATGTTCTTCCGTTTGAAATACCCCAATCGCGAGTGCTTTTCTCTACCCTACTAGCACCTAATGAACGAGATGTCGCATGCCTTGAAAAAGGCATGGGGCGAGCGGCTCATGACATATACTCCGGAAAGGAACATTTGTTTTGATAAGGCCAAGTGGTTAAACGCAAAGGGATTTTTGCATTTGAACAGAAACCCAACTTCGAAGATGCCGGACAGATGAGTTGTGTTTGGCTGTAATAACAGTAATAGCAAGGAATGCAGAGAGAAAGGAGTTTCGCTTCACAGAATTCCATATTCGGAAGAGGATAACCCGATTGCCAAGCGGCGAAGAAAGCAGTGGGTTGACTTCGTGTCCATGAAACGGGCCTATTTCCAGTTCTAATGTTTATCTAAAAGAATTAAAAGAATCTTACCCATAGCATGTTGTAGCAGCTTTACAGACCCAGGGTATACCATTGGCCTAGCAAATCCATGAGCTATAACGTACCTGTAAAATAAACAAAAAAACTTAATACAGTTTCGATACATTTCAGTGAATATAAAAGCTTCAACAGGGTGAATAAAAAAACCTTGGCGTTTACGGAAATGCACAGTCATACTCTATCGACCAATTCAATCAGGATTATTTTATAGGAGAAGAATTCATTTAGATGCAAAATCTATTTCAATAAAATCAGCCATAGGTTCCAACGTTGACTTTGGTTGGAATCTCGAGCAAAAATACAATCAAATTTCGGCCACTTTTAGCTTTTGTTAACTGCAATATTTTCATCCTATAAGGAACTGAACAAAGCAACATATATATATTCACATCGAGGTAGAAATGTGTAATTTGCTTTCTTTTCTAGGGGATAGCCTTCGACGCAATTTCTTACGGGTTGAAGATTACAAACTATTTTTAGTCTTCTAACAAATCAGGACTAGCTCACAAGTACATCTACTCACAGCTTTAGAACCGCATAAGCGATTTTACGGAAATAAAGTTGGAAATGAAATAAATTCATGAAACTAGTGGATGACTTGTGAATATGCATCTCTGCAAGCTTTCTTTTTTATGTTCCTATTTAATCAAACTTTCACGTAGCCTGCGTGCAGACTTTACTATTGTGGAGGAGTTAGAGGCGAAAAGGAAAAGGTAACCTCAAGAGGTAACCTTCTCCTTTTCGCCTCTAACTCCTCCACAATAGTAAAGTCTGCACGCAGACTAACTTCGACGCATTTGCTCACAATCTCTGGTCCTTTCACACCTTTCCTAAAATCACTTCTATCAACAAGGGCAGATTTTGTAATACAATAGCAACAGTTGCGTTTGATTGACACCTGAATTCAAAGCAGTTAGCGACTGCAGACAAAGGAAATTCTCTCAGTCAGTAATTCAAAACAAACCAAGCCGCAAAGGTTTCCCCGAAACTAGTACGGCAAACTCTCGCCTTGTGCAAGCGAAGGGTGGTTTTTAAGAGAAGTTACGTGCTTATAACGAAAGTAGACGGGTAAATCTAAAGTTCTGTCAGGCAGATTTTTTTATTTCATTCCGGAGCCGAATAGAGGGCATTGTTAATTCTGGCGTATTTAGGGCTTAAATGAAACGATTACAAAACAGCTCCTGAATCAAATAAACAAAATCCGCCAGAAAAAACTTTAGATTTATCCTTCTTCTTTCGTTATAAGCACGTAACTTTTCTTAAAGACCACCTTTCGCTTGCACAAGGCGAGAGCTTGCCGTACTAGTTTCGGGGAAACCTTTGCGGCTTGGTTAGTTTTCAATTACTGGTTGAGAGAATTTCCTTTGTCTACAATCGCTAATCGCTTTGAATTGAGGTGTCAATCTAACGCACATGTTGCTATTGTATTACAAAATCTGCCCTTGTTATTTCTATCTATTTTGACTCAAGGAAACTGATGGACATTTCATTGGTATGATCACAAAAATCATGGTAACATTCCACTACACAGGAATAATAATGGAGGCTTACTTACTCCAATATTTTGACAGGAAAATCAATTATTTTCTCGAAGAATGTAGAATTTCTGTTTTCAGCTACAAGAGTGTTGATATTCAGTCCTTGCACATCACTTTCATTCCATTTAAAATCTACTGGCCATGCAAAGAACTCAAAGTCAAACGACTGCAGCATAAGCTTTAAGAAAGAAATTTAATTTTGTGTCATATACCGTAAATCCCCGCATGCAGTAAGAACCCGCAAAATAGAAACCAGTTTTTTCAAAACAGCCTGCTTAGTTTCCTATTAAAAGGTCATTAATCTTGAAACAGACTGAAAGGTTTCTTATCACATGGTTAAGAAACCTTCAGTTATTTCAACTTAAAGCTTCAAAGAAAACCCAGAGCAAACACTATCAAAATTTATTTTCTTGTTTCCTAGCATCCGATCGAAATTTACTTAACCTTAGCATACATGCTAAGGTATATAGGTATATACGTAGATTCAGATGCTTTTGATGAAGTCTTTAAAAATATTTGGCACCTGATTCTAACAAAGATTGTTAGAAATGAGTTTACTTGGGATCCTCCTGGAAGAAACCTTCCTAAATCAGGCTGAGAAGTTTCTTATACGAGGGCACACCATTTCTCAAAAAAATCAGCCTGAGGTTTCTTCTAAGTGGTTTCTATTTTGCGGGTTCTTACTGTATAAGAATCTTCAAAAATAAGAACCTAGAGACTGTTTTGACTAAATTATGCACCTTGTAATTAAGAACCTGTTTCAGTTTGATAAAAAATACGTTCTTATTGTAGAGGGAGTAGAGTTGATTATGGAATGTCGTTATTGAGTCCATTTTGTTACTATGTTTTCTCAAAATATTAGAAGTTACGACGGGTTAAGTTTTTCTTTAGAATTTTTCTTGAATTCTTAAAAAAAGAAGAGAAATCCTCTAATTCTGACTATAGTGAAGATTTCAGAAAAGTCAAACGGTAGTAGTAAAATTATAGCAAAGTAACAAAAGTTTCTTTCATGAAAGAACAACGTCATGCAATTTTACACCGACATTTTTAAAGATTTGAAACCTATGTTGTCTCAAATCAGATATCGTCATAAGTTCACCGAAAGATCCCAGATTTCAGAGTCATGAACCAGAATCGTGGACATCTGCAGATTTCTAAAGGTAAGTTAGAATATGCAAAGAGAAGTTTCTACTTCCCTGGTGTCAAGAACTGATATGATATCCCTGACAACATTAAAGAAAAAGAATAAATCGCTTGTTTTAAAACAGGTTTCAGAAAGCACCTTTTGAGGCTACAGGACCCAAATACGACCCCTTTTGGTCGAGCAGATCATCATTTTAGCAAATTTTTGAGGAAAAAGAAATGCCTTACAACCTAAGGTGTTCTGATAAACTACAACTACCAATCTGATATCGAATCTCCAATTTCACCCATTTTGTAAAAAAGACCTGCTTGCCCAAAGTTAGCCCGACATGCAAAGTGAAACGAACCTTAGTAATTATCAGTAAAAATCGTTTATGTGTATTTTTCGTAGCCGTATATTTAATTCTAGTTTAGTTACATGTTCTCTATGTTAATGGCTGCGGAGTTGTCACGGTCTCTTGCACTCCGTGGTATCGTCCTCGTAGTTTAGTAAAGTAGCTTGTACGTAGTGTCTTAAGTAGTTCGTTCTTGTAAAATTTTATATTGAATATAAAAAAAAAAAAAAAAAAAAAAACAACTACCAAAGGCGAAAACAACTTGCCTTGGAATCGATACAGTCAGATTTATGGGGGAAAAGTATGGGAGACACTACCACCAGAACTGAAAAATTCAGATTCCCTTCAGATTTTCAAAAGGCTTATCAAAGCCCATCAATGCCAAGCCTGCAACTGCAGATTATGTAAAATATTTTATCCCAATTTAGGTTTTTTATTATAAATTATATCTTCACTTGTAATATTATATGTATTTTTTGTAAATAGTTGGCCTTAATTAGCAATTGTAGCTATATTTTTTAGCCAACTCTAAATGAAAGAATTAATAATAATAATAATAATAATAATAATCATCATCATCATTATCATAATGTAGTTTTATTCTCTCTTGAATAAAGATGTATTCTGTACCATATGTGTTTGCCTTACCTTCTTCTGTGGATCTTTTTTGGCTTCAATCAAGACTTGCATGAATCTTCTGTAATCTGGATTAGTGTATCTTCCAACACCTGCGGAAATATCAACTTTATCAAAAATGTACCGGGTGACCAAAAAAAGGGACACTATTGAAACCATCCGCATATCATTACAATACGGGCCTTATACGTGTTAGTATGGTTTTCCGGCTTGAGAATTCTCTTTGGTGTGTTAAGAATTATGCCACTTAGAAAGATGTATCAGTCTTTCCCACTGGTATAAGAAAGTCATTCAGGGGAATCCATTCTCCCAAGAGTCTTTTGCTAGTACATGTAATTGCCATTATTGTTCGGAAAGAAAATAAAAAAAAGTTGATGGTCGTTTTCACTCGTTTTGCAGGTTTTTAAACGAGCCTTTCTGCAGAAAATCCCCCATTGCCAAAAAGATGGAAATACAGATTAAAGCTGGCTAAATTTCTAAAATCTGATTAAACCTATAATAAATACAACCAAAATATGGGATTACATACCTCTCAATACATGTGCAACACTGATACTTGTAGCAACAACAAATATTACTTTGGAGAGGTACATCACGTGACCTGCTGTCATCATACCTAGATGTAAATAAAACATTGTAAACTCAGGCCCCGTTCACACTGCTCCGTTTTTGTACAAAAACGGAGAGAGAAGCCTCCAATTTTGCGAAAGTGTTCACACTGATCAGCACAAAAACGGCACAAAAACGGAGGTTTTCGAAAACGCTGTCAACAGTGGACGTCCACTAAAACGGAGGATTTGAAAACGCCCTTGATCAGTGTGAACACACAAAAACGGAGGCTTTTGAAAACACTCCAATATTCAACAGTGAGTTTCACAAAACCGGAGCAATGTGAACGGGCAGCTTGGGTACATCAAAAATGGAACATCAAAAAACGTAGCAGTGTGAAAGGGGGCCTAAGGAGGGGCTCTGTGGGTATTTCTAGAGTTTGATAGACAAATAAAGACGTTTCCTGGGGCCTGGGGGTAAAAAGGATGTTTCCGGAGGGTAAAAAGTGCGCGTCCTGAGCATGAAAAGGGCGTGGTCCAGAAAATGTTTCCTTGGGGCTAGGCCCCCAGACCCCCATCATTCTTTGTCAACTCCATTTGATCTCAGTTTATCGAGTCAATAGTCACTGTTTTGATCTATGGTTCGATCAGCATAGGTTCCAAATCTTTATCTCGGCGTAAAAAGGTGGGTGTAAAATTCAATGACCTATTTCTTCTGATTGAATGGCTTGAAAGGAACTTTACATACTTATCTATAAATCTACCGTTGGACTTTTCAGAAATTTTGAATATTTTTCGAAATTACAGCGTATTTTATATTCCAACTCATTTGAGGATGTGACGTCATCAAATTTCTAAATCATAGACCAGATGACTGACAGACTTTTGCTTGACACCATATTGCAGGCATCTATGAACTATGGTTTCCTTCGAAATTATTTCATGTTACGTCAAACTGTTTAGAAATTACTATGGTTTAAAGTTTTTTTGAAAATTTTTCTTAAATTCTTGAAAAAGAAGAAAAACACTCTAATTCTGAAAATATTGAAGATTTCAGAAAATTGCAACGGTAGAATTATAGAGAATTTGCTACAGTTTCTTTGAAGTCATTCAGTTTAAAGGAATAGGTCACTCAATTTTACACCAGCCCTTTTAAAGATTTGGAACCTATGCTTGTTCGATCAGAGTCGCAGAGTCAGTAGTACCTAGAGACTAAGATCAAAAGCAAATCTACTTTTTAATTCAGAGTTTCCTACGGCCCATGATTTGTCCTGCAAAACTCTTACTCTTGCGGCTGCACAGGAGATTCAATCTAGACCCTTCAAAGCTAGCCTGTTAACAGGCCTTTTGAAATTTCTGTTTGAAATTGGGAAGGAAGGATCGGAAAGGATATTTTATTAGGTAGGTACTTCTCTTGATGAACCTGTTACAGTTAAAATTGGTAATGCATCTGTGCAGAACAGCACTCAGGAAAAGTTGCTAGGTATTACTATAGATAATAAGCTGACATTTGAGCATCATGTTGCAGGGCTCTGTCAAAAGGCTAGCAATAAGTTGTATGCTCTCTCGCGCATTGTCCCCTTTATGGATCAGGATAAATTACGATATTTAATGAGAGCTTTCATAAACAGCCAGTTTCAGTATTGTCCCTTGGCATGGATGTTCCACAACCGTCAACTTTGTCACAAAATTGATAAAATCCAAGAGAGAGCACTAAGAGTTACTTATCAGGACTATGAATCCAGTTTTGAGGTTTTAATGGAAAAGGATAGATCAATAACTGTACAACAGAGAAACTTACAGCTTCTCGTGACCGAAATGTACAAGACTAAAAATGGCTTTAATCCAGTTTTTATGAAAGAGATTTTTGTCAAAATGAAAGTCCATATAATCTGAGGAACACCAACGATTTTTCTCTTCCTAGAGTTAGAACTGTTACTTATGGGTCAGAAACGATTCGTTTCAGAGGCCCGCAAGTCTGGGCTACTGTTCCATAATTTATCAAAGATTCTACATCTCTTGCTGAATTTAAAAGAAAAATGAAATCTTGGTCTGGAAAAACCTGCCACTGCAGATTATGTCAAACTTTTGCTCCAAACTTAGGCTTTATCTAATTTTAACTTTGATTTATGGTTTTTATACTGAAAGTATTTCAATTTTGTGAATTTATTGTATCTACTATTTTACTACTTTTAACCGTCTATTTATGTATATTTATGTATATTGTAATTTTTAGTTGGCCTAGATTAGCTTTAGTATAGCTACTGTATTTATTAGCCAACTTTTAAAGAAATTGATAATAATTATTGTTGCCTGATTGATCTCAGGCAACTTCAGAACCGCCTGCTGATCGCCGACTGTTCGGAGAATAAGTCCTTGTTTATGATCAATAAAGCAAATGAACGGAGATATAGCGACATAATCTAAACATAGCACAAAAGAGCGGCAGGCACCATTAATCTTCCTTTTGCTTTCATCGATCAAGAACATCAAATACAATAGATTATATTTAGGTGGACCCAGTCCCCCTAGCTAAGTTGTTTTTAACCCGTTGATTTACTTTAAGCTGCATTGCCGTGATCGTATAGTGGTTAGTACATTGCGTTGTGGCCGCAATAACCCAGGTTCGAATCCTGGTCACGGCATTGGCTGAATGAATTAACTGTGTTTTCAATTAATAATGATTTCAGCCTCCCTTTTTGACTCACGTAGGGACGTCATATCGGCTGGGTGAACTTTCCTGTCTCCTGTGGTCTTATGGATTGCGTGTCATAGTGCAAGGGGTTGTTTAGGGAGTGATGGAGTGTGAACCTATCAGAACCTATGGAGTCGATGATGATCAAAGAGTGCATGACACGGCATGCCATCTAGCGGCAAGAACGATTTGCTACGCTCTGCAGGCTCCTGTGCTGTACTTGTCATGGTAAAGGGGTGTTTTGGGGAGTGATTGAGTATGGAGCCGATATGGAAATCAAGAGAATGTACGACATTTAGCATTGATTGACGTCAATTATTTCAATAAGCAATAAATGAACAAAGAACGAGCAATCTTGACAATATTTATGACCTTGCTGACCTTATGACCTTGTGACTTCATGACCTTTACGACCTTATGAATTTATGACGAATTGTCTCTCTGGTAAACTTTTCTCTGTTTTAAAATTGGTTGAGTAACAATCGAGCATCGACTCCCAATGCAGCCCTCCTGGGTCAGAAAATCGGCCCGGGTCGGCTTATACTGTAATGGAGAGGTCTCCCCGGATTTCCAACTGTTACTAGAGCTGTCGGAATTGGCTGCGCTCATGCCAATCCCTTTTTCTTAAATGGCAAATGGTCTATTCATACCTCTGCAATTGGTCCAGTGTACTATTTCTCATGGCCTGACAAGGATGGATAGTTTTTTGGTACATTCAGTATACCAGTATCACAATTTGGGATTGCTGCTATGGATTAATCATGGCCAGTCCATGGACTAAGTCTGTTTTGGGAGACCTGGTATAAAATTACTCAAGTGCGGTCTGACCAGAAAGGCAAATAACAGCACCAAAATGATAGTGATGGAACTTTTCATAGATAATTTCAAGCCCTGTAAGACTTTAGCACGCTCACCTTTTTTGTAAACATAATAAGCCATGATTGGTGATGAGTATATTGACAAAGAAATGGCATATGACACCTAAGGAAGAATAACAGTATATTAATATCAATCGAAAAGTTGTCGGCCAGCTAATCATTGAAAATACAATTTACTTATTGCAACCATGATTTACTATTTGATTTCTTTGATGTCTTAGAAATATGAAATAAAGCAGTGGCGGATACTTGGGGGCGAGAGCATAGGTTCCAAATCTTTAACTCGGCGTAAAAAGGTTGGTGTAATTTTCTAAGACCCATTTCTTCCGATTAAATGGCTTGAAAGAAACTTTAGATTCTTCTCTATAATTCTACCGTTGGGTTTTTCAAAATTTTTTAATATTTTTCAAAATTACAGCGTATCTTCCATTTCAACTCATTTGAGGATGTGACGTCATCAAATTTCTAAATCATAAACCAAATAAGTGACATACTTCTGCTTGCAGCCATATTGTAGGCATTCACAAACTAAGGTTTCGTTCAAAATTATTTCATGTTGTGTCAAACAGTTTAGAAATTACGATAGTTTTAAGTTTTTTTGAAAATTTTTTTCAAATTCTTCAAGAAGAAGAAAACCACGCTAATTCTGAAAATATTGAAGATTTCAGAAAAGTCCAACGGTAGAATTATAGATAAATAGCTAAACTTTCTTTGAAATCATTCAGTTCAAAGAAATAGGTCACTGAATTTTACACTAGCCTTTTCAAAGATTTGGAACCTATGTAGGGGGCGAGGGGGTGCGATCTCCCCCCCCCAATGTTGGCTAGGACAAAGATGTTTTGTTCGAAAACAATAGCAACAAACAATGAATTTTAATCAAAAAAGTAGCTTCGCCCCCCCCCCCAATATTTGGCAAAGTGTCCGCCACTGAAATAAAGTACATTAATATCCAAAAGTTTCCAAAGGAACTGGATCGAGAGATAACTGGATCAATCCAGAACGGGATACTGGATCAATCCTGAAATGTTGCAGGTATTTACACGGGATCGATCTCAAATCATGCTGCATTTACATGGGATCGATTCAGGCACCTTATGATTCTTAGACTCCTCGCCATTTGACCTCAGGGTGACGGAAAGGTCCCATTTTGAGAACACCTCAATTTCTTTTTTTGACTTGCCTCGTTTTGCATCCGTGCCACTTTGGGATCGATCCAGCCGTTTACACAAGGCTCTGACGGGATCGATCCCAAACTGGATCTCTCTGGCAATCGATCCCAAACTAACACAGATAGCGGATTGATCCCGAGCAATCCCGTGTAAACGCAAGGCCGATTTCTACCAGTTTGAGATCAAATTTTAGTTGAAGCATTCAGTGCTGATCTTTGGTTAAAATTATGTTAATTCTATGCAAATGCTGTAGAACCCATTTCAAGCAAAAAATACTTTGACCAATAAGCTGAAACCAAATAAAGAATGATGCTTGAAATGAACTTACTGATCTAATGAATGCATCACAAAAGAATTCCAGATTGTTGGGTTCATAATCTCTTCCCTGCAAGGAATGAAACACTTGATATTACTTACTACATACAGTATGCAAAGTATGTATGTACACATTTAAAACTAAAACTTTTGGTGGATAGAATTTTGGTGAAGATATTTTTCTGGTAGATTTTGGTGGACAAAACATTTTCAGCAAGCTAAGAATCTTGAAAGCGCATTCCTTGGAAAAAACCAGATGTCAGTGAACTGCATTGTTTGCATCAAAAGTTATCAGCATTTTCCAATGTTTCTCCAGCTCAAATAAAGCTCAAACTGACTGCAAAAGAAACAGATATATTTCAAAGATAGAGACCAAGAACTCAGCCATGTCCTGGTAGTTGCATCCAGAAAATGAGTATTGTCGGTAAAGCCGATCAATATTCTTGTATGTAGTTGACCATGAATGAACGAATACAATAGGACACTCAAACTCAATTCAACGAGCACTGCACAACAAACCCACCAATGACTTGCCAATGACCAACCAACAGACAATAACAAAAATACTCTACCTTTGTGTTCACCAACAATAATTCATAAAAATGGTCGGGGATTGAAATAAACATTGGTCCAAATTTGATATCTTCGTAAAAGTTCATGGCAGTGGATTTCAGACACCAAATAAGTCAGTTGTTTGGGAGAATGAATAAAGTTCAGATTTGAAAATGTGATTTGGATTTTCATATTCCACTCATAAATATGTGCATGTAGATCAATCGAAAGTAAAAATGAGATGAAAAACATTTTCCTTGCACATCTCCCAGTTTATAGAATGGTTTGTGTGTATGGAGAGCTCTCCAGAATGTCATTATGAGAACCGATAGTAAAACCATTGTTTTTGCATTCAAGAGTAGAAAAACAAGACAATGTGTGTATTGTAAACAAGTTTGTAGATGGAATACTTGCCAACTATATGGGTAGAGAAATAAATTTCTCGGCACATTCTGCATTGTGAAGTCACTGTTCAAAAACCAATGTCTGAAAACCACTGCCCCTGTCCCAGAACCAACGCCAAGGTCAGTCACAAAAACATTGTCCCAAAGAAATACAGGCACAATCAAAAACCAAATCACTTTGGGAGAATATGCCAAAATACCTGTCCATTCAACTGGGTCATTTTGGTTTTGTCTGTGATCAATGTTTCTTAGGAAAATATTTAGTTTTCCTTTTAAGCGTCCGATTACCACTGCTGGTACCCTAGATCAGCCTTGAATTTTGGCAGATGAAGTTTTAGCAGACATTCTGCCAAAAGATTTCACGCCAAAAATTCTTAAAATATACTGTATTCTTGTACACTGGAAAACAATACTATTTCAGAAATTAAATTTTCAATGATTTTTAAGCTGTAGATCTAGTGCTTGGAATTTGATCTCACAGAGCAGGTAAATCAAAAGAATATGGAATGCTGTACACACAGTAGACACATAAAGAGACTTACGGCACTTCCTCCTCCAGTAGGAAATATCCTGAACAATCTTGGTCCAAAAACATAGTTCTTGAATTTCATCAATGCAGACAACATGTTTGTTGCTAGCCCAATCATTTCTCTGCAAAAAGAATGCATAAATTTTGACCCTTTCTTTCAAATCTAAAACATCAAATACACATATTTTTTTATAAGAAACAAGAACCTCAACTCTCAGGTCGCCAAACATTAAGAAACTCCAGTACTGGGAAAATATAAGTTAAGAAACTATTTGGAATCCTTGGCATATTTCTACTTTACTTTCACTTGTTTCCTGTATCAAATTACTTTGTGAAGTTTCTGTTGAAAATAAAGACCAAACCTGACAAGGGGTTGATATGCATCCCCTGCACTATAAAGTCTCCAGCCTGCATTACCAAATTCTTTTTTAAATATTCTCATAAAAGTTACATTGACAAATAATTTCAACATTACAAACAATGGCAAAGGGAGCATGGAAATACACAACAACCCTAAAACCTACCCTTAACATAGAGACAAATATTAGAAAATCTACATTTGCACTCTTTTGCCTATTTTAAATATTTTCTGAAAACCTCTTGGTGTGCAAGCACTGCACTCATAGTAAACCATGTCACAACTTGTGCACAGAGGGGGGGGTCTTGGCTAAATTTTGGGTAGGGGTCTGCCACGGGCTCTACTAAAAATCTTTGCTGACTGACAACATTTAGACAGTTCCCTTGACCAATATTGTCAAATATGATACCCTTGGTACCAAACATGATAACAATGACAGTTGCCAGACTAGTATTGCCAAATATGATATTCTTGGCTAGACCTTGGCTGGACCAAAATTGCAAAAAAGTACACCCTTGACTAGACTAGAAGTCTAAAAAAGTATACCCTTGCTCACCGCACATCCCTAGGTACCTTTACTATGGGCCCCCCCCCCCCCGTGAACTTGTGTCTCCCCTATTGTGTGGAGGCTTTTGGATTCAGAACATTCCATTTTGTTCTTGCATAATGGTGAAACAATGGAAGCAATGGAAGTTTGACAGTTGTATCAGTAGGGTAGACATGAGATTTATCAGGCAGCAGGATACATCAGATAGTTTAGTCTTCAATGCCCAACTAAAGCACAGAGAAAGTGCAAACGTGAAAATTTACACTTTTCAGAAATTTGATATTGTTGGTCATTGGTGAAAAGCAGGGGAGTTGCCCTTGATGGCTTTTTGTTTGCCTGCCCTAGTCTAAATCAGCTCTGTGATGTAATTGTCATCCTTCTTTGACTTTAATCTCTCCTCTCTCTCTCTGCTTGTCTGCCTGAGTGAGAGTACAAAATAATCGAATCCAGAAGCTCCAACAATAAATTTCTGTCGATTATCTGACAAACAAAACCCAATAATTTATTCGTTAATCGACAAATGTTTATAGCCTTCTTCAAAGATGTTGCAAGAAGATACTTCAACTGAATAAAAGGTTTTAAACCAAGGGGGTGCTCTCTCCTCGATTAGTTTATCTACTAGCTACACTCTATTTTTTTATAAGAATACTATATATTTTTTTCAGCCTCAATATTCTCAAGTAATTTTTCATTTTGAGCCTTAACATATTCTTAAAGTATTCTTATTTTTTCAAATCTGGTATGGTTTCAGGGGAAAATAATTCAAACAAGTGTCATATCATTATGAAGAAATGGTCAAACAAAAGAAAAATTTAAGCAATTGTAACAATAAGAATGTTATGAACATCGCAAAACAGGCAACTGCTGGCAAGTGAGACACAAATATGCGAGCTGAGGTTGAGCAATATTCTTATAATATTCTTAAAATTTGGATGATTCTGAGCCTGAATATTCTTATGAACAATATTCTTATAAAAAAAGAGTGTAGTACTCTAAATACTGAGAGAGAGCTCCTTCTTTAAGAAACTTCTTCTCCATACAAATTCCTAATGTTTATGTAATCTTATTGTACTTTTGTCATCATCTGTAATCTTTCATTGTAATATCTAGTAAATTTCGTTAGTTTGAAGGTTTTTGTATGTAGTGGAATTTTTAAAATGAAACTGAACAGAACCGAACTTGAGGAGGCCTATATTATATCATCGAATATCATTCAAAAATATTGAAATTTTCTGCTGTCTTGACAGATTGATTTCATTTTTTGGTAATCTGTTATAAATTTGCGGCCTCCGGAACATTAGACTATCAGAGCCAGAAGTCCAACAAGTTATAAGATGGTTACAAAATAAAGATCTTACCAACTGAAAGCAGACTTTTCCTCGCCCAAATCGACTTTCTTTCCTTCCAAGTAGCGCAGCCTCAGTTTCGCTTTATCTTAGAAATGAGTACGAGGTTCCCATATTGAATTGAATTGGCCTAAGTTGCCTAAGTTGTTGTTGTTTTGCATAATGTTGTTTTGCTGCAAGGGGAAGGTGTTGAATTGGTGTTGAAGAACTGCTTCATGAAATCAGCAAAGTAGATAACCAAATAAGAGCAAAAGAACGAAAGATGGATGAAAAAGCAATAGAGCAGTCTTTGGTAGATTACAAGCAGCAGGTTCGGTTCGCCACATAATTTTGTTTTGGAGAAGAGGAATTTGAAAGTCGGCCTCAACCAAATTAGATGTTACCACCGCCTGAGATTTGCGATAGCGCAAAATTCGTTTGCATAACACTTGTATTGTTGTTATTTGCAGGCATTAGCAGGGGACATCTAATTTGAGAAGGGACGATATAGATATTTTGGGTAATCAATTGTGCTGAAATGAAAATGAATTGTATTCTTGCACATGTAATAATGTGTCATGCAGGAAGTGCAACATAACATATAAGCAAAATACTGCATAATCCTTTCTGATGGAATGAGTCATTAGATAACCACAGCACAGTCATCCATGCATGCCACACATAGACGGTGGTGTTATATATGCACATGGTTAGTACTCTTACTCAGACACAATCAATAAAAATGCACTGGAAGTATTGACAAAGTCTTGCAATCAGTACAGATTGCTCTGAACAATCTTGTTCCAAGATTGTACCAGCAATTGTGTGATCATTTTAAATGTGATACGTATGGATTGCATTCCTGTTTTACCTGTGTGCCTGTTAACTTGTCATGCTTTCTCGTCTAGGAGAGGGCTTCTTCATTAACAAATTCATCTGCATACAAACCCTATTGCTTCCATTATCTTTCTTATTGTAAAATTTGCAACCTGGCACTGTCTTTCATACGTCACTCACAAGGGTTCTTATCTGCGTTTGGAGAATCCTTAGAAATGCCTTGCACAAAGAAGTGCACAAATGCGGACAATAGAAGAGCAATGTGCTATTGCCTTCATGAAGATTGCACTGAAAAAGTAGATTCTTTTCCACACACAGCAAAAATCCATGCTGTTATGATGTTTTAAAACCTCAATTGAAATAGGAACCTTAGATAAATGATACTTCTTTCTTTTTTCTGTGTAGCTGGCTCAAATTGACAACCTTCTTTGTCACAGTGATGAAGAAAACAAGATTGAATTGATGCATCTACAAAAAGATATTTTGAATCTTATCAAAGTTACTGAAGGTGAATATTAACAATTTACCAAATATTGAAGGACACAAACACTTCATACATTCCCTGCAAAAACACTGCTTATACTGTAGATGATTTGAAGGGAAAAACTTTTGAGGCAGAAACTTCTGATGGTTTTCATAATTTTGAGGTAAAGTATTCAAGCTAATACACCCAAGCCTAAAAAGTTGCTTTCTTGTGCCCTTATAGACTTGCCCCAAGTCTGTTCCACCAAAGAAACTTTGTCAAGGGAAATTGACTTGGGGCAAGTCTAGCGCCCTTGCAGTTAAGTAACAATGCATGATTTGCAAATATTGTGTTGTTATTCATCTGAAGTTTTCTAAAGCTAATACCTGTTCTTTCTTTGTCTAAAAAGCAACCATTTATTCCGGCTTAAATACATGTATTTTTTATATGAAACCGCTTAGAAGAAACTCAGACTGTCAGATTGCCAAAGAATTAAGAAACTTTTGCATGTTTTTCTTTATTCTCCCTTGTTTCCTGTATCATATTACTCAGAAAGTACAGTACTTGAGTCATGTTCAAACATTGGAAAAGGCTTCAAAACACCTTGTTTTGGGAGGGCACATATCTGATAATTTGAATATGTGTAATGTACGGTATATTAATTTGATCAACTGCATAATGCAAAAAGTTTTTGTTGTTTCTGTCCATAAAAGTTTTTTCTTGCAAAAGTTCTTCCTGTTAAAGTGCCTCTTGAATCTTTTTTTTTTCTTCTTCAATCAAGACTTGATGGACTTCTCAGACACCTTCATGCAAGAAAATTCTCCAGAGTTTTTTAGCCTTACTTTTGGGATTGACCCTACTGTACATCTACACATAAATGAAGACCAATAACCTAAAAAATATTTCAACCTGGCTTTTTTGCAATCTAACATTCATTATCATTTCATGAAATTTCCTTTTCATTCTTCAGAAAGTTTGATCTCATTGAAGAAAAGCAGACTTCTTCAAGAACTTTCAAATGCTGATACTGACAACGAGAAGTACACAGACAACAGTAACGAGGTAAGTTTTAATTCAAAATTGAGGAAACCAAATTGTATGTTTTACAGCTGACGTTAAGTTTACTAAGGTAGTTGCACCATAGGGTAAATAAACAGGAAGTTACAGTAGGTCAGCTGATGTCATTATTTTTTTACATTCATTTAAAATGATACAATACATGTTACATCTGTACATCCTACTATACTTTCTAATTACTTTACAAACTATACAACACTACAGGGGCGGGACCACAAGGAGCAAAAGACAATGACTACCCCGTGGCCATTAACATAAAGACATGCAAAAATTGAAACCAAATAAACAGCTACCAAAATCTACAAATACGATTAATTACTGATAAATACTAGAATCCGTTTTACATTGGATGTCAGGCCAGCATACATAGTAGGATGCTGAGCAATAGGAACCCCGGACGAGAGAACAACAACAACAGCAGTTGCTACCGCTCACTACTGATCCCCGTCAGAGTCCCCAACGCTCATCACATTGCGCATGTGCTGTCAGGTCTGGATTCCTGATTCGCAATAGTGATGGTCCGAAATACTGTCGATTTTGTGTGGCTGAATTTTCATTCAACCTTGATGTGCCTAAATTGTCTTCTTGTCAATATCCAAGCCCAAGTACATTGAAAAAACATGAAGAAAGTCATTCAAAAAAGAAAATTGAACGTATTTACTAAAATAACAATTAATTAACCCCCATGTGGTCTTACTCAAGCATTGGGGCTTATTTCACAAGAAACTGTATTTGGGTGGGGCTTATTTGAAGGTGGAGGCCTATTCGAGGACTTACAGTAGGTGAGCTGATGTCATTATTTGAATGTCAAGTTCCTTGATCAGTTTGGCAAAGTAAAGAAGATGTGATTTCACAAACAGTACTTTGGTGTTTAATGTATACAGGGTGTCCCAGAAACATTTTTTGACGTTTGATTAAATATTGAAAAGTAATGATAAACTGTGCAGGCTCCTGGTTAGATAACCCTGTTCGTAAGATTTTAAATTAATGTTGATGCCAGAATCTTGCAAATCCGCTAAGAATTCACGGAGTTATAAGTTTTGAAGTAAAAGTTTGTGCGAAAGCTGAAACCAGACGCCCCTAACTGACTTTTTTCAAAAAGACTTCCCAAAATCGAGGTAAAAGAAGACTGTTCCAATGTTTTACCCCTCGTTGATATAAGAGCAAAGTTATTTAATTATCGTAACCATTGCCAAAATGCCAAAATGCAAGTGTCCAAAAATATGGAATGAAAACTTAATCAAGGAGAGATGGGGCCATTCCATACCATAGCCCTGTTCTGTTGTCCGGGGTTCCTATCATTCGGTATCGTGCGCCTATGCTGGCCTTACATCAAATGTGAAACAGTTCCCAGTATTTGTCAGTAATTAATTGTGTATTGTATGCGTAGCTTTTTGTAGTTGTTTTACTTAATCTCATTTATTTGCATGTCTTTATGTTAATGGCCACGGGCGTAGTCATTGTCTTTTGCTGCCTGTGGTATCGTACCTGTAGTGTTGTATTGTAGTATAGTAATTAGAAAGTATAGTAGGTAACATGTAATGTAACATTTTATGAATATAAAAAAAAAACCATACCATAATTTAACGGAAACAATTTGCGATTTGAAGGAAACCTCATTCCATTGTGTACCATATGAGTATCATTGTTTTAAAGCAAAGAAACAACTATATACGGTTTCACATATTGAAATGGAAGTATTCAAAACGAAGGAGAGGGAGACGAAAATTTCACTGAAATGATTTAAGAAAATCTCTTTGATGATTCAATGAACTCTAGAATTGTTTTAATGATTGCTTTATTTGATTCAAAAGGTAACCTTATATCACCATACAAAATTATAGAAACTAGTTCCTCATTGGAAAGGTTCGACAATCCGTATGGAAGCAAAATGGCCTGTACGCGGTTGAGGAGATTATTTCTCTGCAGATGATAAGAGTGGCAGTGCAGCAAGAAATGTTCCGTATCCTTAACGCCGTCTTTTATGGGACACATTGGGTTTGATGTGTCACTGAAATTGTGCCTAAACTTGTGAAAATTAAGTGCATTTAATCCAACTCGAAGCTGTGTGAGAGCGGCTAGTCCTTTAGGATCATGAATACCAAATACTTGTTCTGGAGTGAAACGAATAATCTTATTTAGTTTTGCCTTCAAGATACCTAATGAGGACGCATTTCGTATTTCTGGATCAATATTTTCTCCGACAGACAATTAGGGTAAAAAATTGACTCATATTGGTCAGGTCTTGCACGTATTTGCCCAATCACTGCTCTTGCTCGAAAGGTGTAAGGAAGTTCTTGAAGATGTGGAATAGGGTCTTTACTATAGAAAGGTGTAATATCATTGACAATGTTATAGAAAAGGACAAGTCCTCTACTCTATCGCCAAAAAGCTAAGGTCTCCAAGCCAAGTTATTCGAGTAGTTTCTTTTCGAGCAGTACCTTTCCATGCGCCTGATGTTATCGCTCTAGCAGCAGAGTGTTACAGGCTCCAGTTTTTCCACATAGTGATTCAGTATAAAGCTGTTGGTGAAGTTACATCTTTTAGATGGAATATGGTAGATAACATCCCCATAATCAAGATGTGGGCGAACATATAACTTGTACAGTTCATTAAGCGTTTTCCGAGGCAGGTATCTAGACATAAAACGAAACATACCAACACTTTGCCTGGTTTTAGAAATAATTGATTGAATATGACTAGAGAATGTCAATTTAGAATCCAATATGATGCCAAGATGTTTATGCTTGTTAACTTTTACAACTTGTGTGACATCGAACCCTCTTATTCGAACAATTACGGAGTACAGAAGTCAACAAAGAAGCACAATACAGCCGTAGAGAAGTGCAACAAATAAGACACAAGGTATTACAATGAACTATTTGGAAGTTTTGAACTTATTATCGTTCAATCAACCGCCTGGGCTTCCTATGATTGTCTTACAGTACCTACATACTTACAGACACTTACACTTTGGATGATGTAATTTTGTATTGATTTAAAGGCAGGTACTTCACAGGCTTCATCGTGGCAAGATGAAGATGAAGAAGATGACCAGGATGGAAGCAGCAATTTTCTTGGCATTAAATGCAAAGTTAGATATACCCATGTATGTGTCACTGTTCTTTTGTTCATTTACTGTAAGGTCTTGTCCACATTGTCATAGCAAGAATGCTTACCAGCTCTCTGAAGCTATCATCCATTCATTTACATTGAGTTAGACTATGAAAAGTGATGAGCAGAAACAACAAGGACAGATTTGGTAAGACAATAGCACGAGTTGGTTTTGATTGACACCGCAATTCAAAGCGATTAATGATCGCAGACAAAGGAAATTCTCTCAACCAGAAATTCAAAACAAACAAAGCCGCAAAAGTTTCTCTGAAAGCCATTCCAGAAATTGTTTTTAAGAGCAAACATGAGCATAGATCGAGAGAAGAAGGATATATCTACACATCTGCCACGGGCATTTCATTTCTTTGGTTCAGAAGCTGAGCAGTAAGTGTTTCAATTACACCCAAAAAATAAGAGAATTGAATCGCCTCCCAATCGGCTTTTGAATAAAATAAATCAAATGCCCGTGGCAGATGTGTAGATATATCCTTCTTCTCTCGATCTATGCTCATGTTTGCTCTTAAAAACAATTTCTGGAATGCACAACGAGCGCACTAGCTACCTGGGTTTCAGAGAAACTTTTGCGGCTTTGTTTGTTTTGAATTTCTGGTTGAAAGAATTTCCTTTGTCTGCGATCATTAATCGCTTTGAATTGCGGTGTCAATCAAAAGCAACTCATGCTATTGTCTTACCAAATCTTTCCTTGTTGTTCCATAATCAAATTTTGGCGATTTTTTTAAACGGGAGTATTCTTTTGGGAAACCTCTTCTGCTATATTGCAAATGGCAGTACCTTTCTCACGGTGCAACAATTGAATAGTGTGATCTCAAAAATGGCTCTGATCATTTTTTAGGAGTGGGGTTTGACAGAGTATCACAATGCAATGGTGTTAGGACCAGAAGAAAACGAGGATGGGGACCAAAAGGTAATACTTTGTTTGCATGTTAACAATTCAGAATTTAGATATCATAATGAGATTGGTTTTCTTAATTTTTAATTGCTGCATTCATCTGCCAAATCATAAGTCATATATCGGGTGGGCCAGAAGGAAAGTCAACTGTTTAAAATTCATTTCTCAGAGAATACTTGAGGTATGTGACTGAATCAAGGTTTAGTTGATAGCTGAAAGGCTGAGGTATTTTTTGGTAAGTTTTGTTCTGTTTCTCTGAGGATTGAAAGTATAGATAAATTTAGTTGACAGAAAATCCGTAACTAGAAATGCAGGAAAAGAGGCCTAAAACTATCGATCAAAGTTTTTTTTCTATTCCATTAAGATTTTACAACAATATTACTAATTACAATACTTACAAGCTACGCTACTATACTACAGAGACTATGCCACAGGGAGCGATATACTATGTCTACTCTGTGGCAATTCTAAAAATGATTAATGACCTGCATAAAACTACACGTAACTGCTACTACAAATAAAAGGAATGTTTAAATACAAACGGTAAACTAAGGTACAAGCGAAGGTAGCTTGCAATCAAATACGGTAATTGCAAGTGTAGGTTTGAAAGTTAGAGCCAAACATGGTGAATTTGCAAATTCGATTTTTGATTGCAAGCTGCCTTAAGACATTACATAATTACAAACGAAAAGAACTGCTATAAAACAAACACACACAGAAGGGGTTTGGGTGTTCTACGTAGGGATATGAGTAATCTTCAATCAAAGCGTTCTGTTTCGAAAATTTAGTTCATTGTTGCATTCAAGATTAATCTGTTGGCTTCCAAGGGCAAATTTTTATTTCCATATAGAAGAAGCTGCAAAATATTGTTGTCTGGAGCCTCGGAGTATCCGTATGCTTCAAGTACATCATTGACACCAACGAGAAGACTTCGTCTATGCTCTCTGAAAGAATTGCAAAGCAGCAAGATGTGTTCCGTGTCTTCTATGCCATCGTTAATTGGACACATTGGGTTGATTGTATCTTTAAAATTATGTTTGAATCGATCAAAATTATAAACAATCTTATCACTGAACATATTTCGTTCCTCACAAGAGTTAAGAATCAACGTTGGATAACCAAAAAAGGGGGTTTTGATACCATTGTCAAATTTTGATGGGTTTTCAAAAAGTTTTAACTTTTTGGGGTCATCTGGTAAGATTTCGTGCTGTTAAGAATTAATCTTTATTTATTTAATCTTTGTTTGGAATTAAGAACTAAGAATTGAGTTAAGAAAGAATTAATGCAGAAGCAATCCGTCGAACAAAAATTGTTCTTCGATAAAGGTATTGATCATGATGAATGTTCCTAATAGCGACAAAATGTTGCTTCCTTAAAAGTTAGAACCTCTTTGAAATTCGTTATTCAGGTGAAAGTGCTGTTCATGAATCCAACACACTTGTCAATGCTTCCGTGTCCATTTTTCCTGGATGGCAAATGCATGTTTGATGAAGATTCTTGCAGGTTTGTGTTCTACTGATGTTCTTCATATGATCTGATTCGTTGTTTTCAATCCAAACTTTATCATTAACATACGGGGGGGGGGGGGGTTCTTCCATAGTAAAGATACCTGGGGATGTGCCGCGAGCAAGGGTATACTTTTTCGGACTTTTAGTCTACCCAAGGGTCTACTTTTTTGCAATTTTGGCCTGCAACGGTCTAGCCAAGGGTATCATTTTTGACAATTTTGGTCTAGCAAACGGTCATGATATCATATTTGGTACAAATTTGACAATATTGGTCCAGGAAATGGTCAAAATTTGCCTAGCCAAGGGTACCATTTACGTAAAAATTGGTCCAGAGAATGGTCAAATTGGTCTAGCCAATGGTACCATTTCGTAAAAATTGGTCTAGCCTACGGTACCATTTTGAATATGCTCGCGGCAGACCCCTACCCAAAATTTGGCCAAGAACCCCCCCCTAGACTTATGACGATGAGTCCCTTGTATCCCTGCGGTACCTTGCTCACAGGGACTCATAATGAAAAACAGGAGCGTAAATTGTCTGCCGCTGACCATGGCGGACTGGTGACGCGGGCGCCTCCTTCCCATGCTTCACAAGTTTTGTTCCAGTGAAGAAAGCGCGCGGAAAAATGTTGGATGTCCGACCAAGGAAAGTTGATTAATATACGATATCCTCGGCTCGGCCATCGATAGAGTAGGAACAGAGAAAGAGGTAAGTTTGATTTTTATCCTGGTTTCTTCATAATTTTGTATTCAAACAAATTTTGCTTAGTCTAGGCTAGGCCGAGATTCACAACAAACAGCCTGGTGTGGAACGGGCCTAAAATAATCATGAAGACTCTGATAAATTTGATTGCATTCTTCCAAATCTAATTCTTGCCTCTTGGTAACTGTGATAGATCACAACAATAATATGCAACCAAAACTAGTACAGCCTCATTACTCATGCTACATGAATTGTATGATGTTGAAAAACCTAGATAACTACTGAAACAATCAGAACTTCTGTATGGATGGCTGCTGGTGTCAACTGTCAAAGAAAGTGAATGTAAAAGGGGGTAATGTTTCTCCATATACAGGTTGTGCCGCAGAACAAAGTATATTGCACTGCTTACTAGACATACAAATTAACACAACTGCCATCATGAAAATATGCTGCAAAAATTCCCCTTAGGCTTTTGCACACTCTAAAATGTCCCAAGTTTTCCTTTTTCTCTGTATAGTATTTAGAGAAGTCTTTAAAAAGGGTGCTTTTGTCTCCTAATACAGGTTGTGCCGCAGAACAAACTATGTTGGGTGATAAACTAGACCCACCAATAGATACTTCAGCCATAATGGAAAGTTCCTCTTAAAATTCCCGTTGGGGGTTTTCGCCCCTTGAAATGTATCTGTTTCTCTATATTCCTATATGTAGAGACTATTGCAATTAGAGAAAAATAGGGGTGCAATTTCCACCTAATAGAGGTTGTGCCGCAGAATTAACTATGTTGGGTGATAAACTAGACACACTAATAGATACTTCAGCCATAATGGAAAGTTCCTCTTAAAATTCCCGTTGGGGATTTTAGCCCCTTGAAATGTACCTGTTTCTCTATATTCCTATATGTAGAGACTATTGCAATTGGAGAATTGGATAAAAATAGGGGTGCCATTTCCTGTTAATACAGGTTGTGCCGCAGAACAAACTATGTTGGGTGATAAACTAGACCCACTAATAGATACTTCAGCCATAATGGAAAGTTCCTCTTAAAATTCCTTTTGGGTGTTTTCGCCCCTTGAAGTGTACCTGTTTCTCTATATTCTTATATGTAGAGACTCTTGCAATTAGAGAAAAGTAGGGGTGCCATTTCCTCCTAATACAAGTTGTGCCGCAGAACAAACTATATTGGGTGATAAACTAGACACAATGACTAACACTTCATCCATGATGGAAAGTTCCTCTTAAAATTCCCGTTAGGGATTTTCGCCCCTTGAAGTGTACCTGTTTCTCTATATTCTTATTTGTAGAGACTATTGCAATTAGAGAAAATTAGGGGTGCAATTTCCTCCTAATACAAGTTGTGCCGCAGAACAAACTATATTGGGTGATAAACTAGACACAATGACTAACACTTCATCCATGATGGAAAGTTCCTCTTAAAATTCCCGTTGGGGGTTCTCGCCCCTTGAAGTGTACCTGTTTCTCTATATTCTTATATGTAGAGACTCTTGCAATTAGAGAAAAGTAGGGGTGCCATTTCCTCCTAATTGAGGTTGTGCGGCAGAACAAACTATGTGGGGTGATAAACTAGACACACTAATAGATACTTCAGCCATAATGGAAAGTTCCTCTTAAAATTCCCGTTGGGTGTTTTCTTTTTTTTTTTTTTTTTTTTTTTTTTATATCATTCATTTAAAAAGTTTACAATGAGTTCTACAATCTACAATACTTATCTAATTACTATACAACACTACGGGAACGATACCAGGGGGAGCGAAAAACAATGACTACCCCATGGCCAAAAACATAAAGACATATAACGTTAACCTAAATGCAACTAACTGTACACTACGAACGATTAGAAAACTAATGGATAAAGGATATAATATACTAGATTCTGTCTGATATTGGATGTCGTGTCAAGGTTGGGAAGAACTCAAAAATTTTACGAGTGCGGCTCGTTTGAAGTTGAGATGCATAAGATGCATGACATCCAATATCAAACAGAACTTACAAGGAAAACAAAGAACATTCACGTAAAGGGACTTGGTGGTTGCTAAGAACTTCTTTTCGCTGGAATTGTACAATTATTGCAACCGTATGTACAAATCGCTGGCCTTTCAAATGATGCTTTGACGCAGCTTTTACTATATGGTGATCAAGACTTTTCTGATGACTTGAACAAAAATATACTCGAATTGACTTTACGTTTCATCCAGGAAACTGGTCGGTTTGTTTGAGATCCTTTGAAATTTCAGCGATGTTGGGTGTTTTCGCCCCCTGAAGTGTACCTGTTTCTCTATATTCCTATATGTAGAGACTATTGCAATTAGAGAAAAATAGGGGTACCATTTCCTCTTAATACAGGTTGTGCCGCAGAACAAACTATGTGGGGTGATAAACTAGACCCACTAATAGATACTTCAGCCATAATGGAAAGTTCCTCTTAAAATTCCCGTTAGGGGTTTTCGCCCCTTGAAGTGTACCTGTTTCTCTATATTCTTATTTGTAGAGACTATTGCAATTAGAGAAAAATAGGGGTACCATTTCCTCTTAATACAGGTTGTGCCACAGAACAAACTATGTGGGGTGATAAACTAGACCCACTAATAGATACTTCAGCCATAATGGAAAGTTCCTCTTAAAATTCCCGTTAGGGGTTTTCGCCCCTTGAAGTGTACCTGTTTCTCTATATTCTTATTTGTAGAGACTATTGCAATTAGAGAAAATTAGGGGTGCCATTTCCTCCTAATTGAGGTTGTGCCGCAGAACAAACTATGTGGGGTGATAAACTAGACCCACTAATAGATACTTCAGCCATAATGGAAAGTTCCTCTTAAAATTCCCGTTAGGGGTTTTCGCCCCTTGAAGTGTACCTGTTTCTCTATATTCTTATTTGTAGAGACTATTGCAATTAGAGAAAATTAGGGGTGCAATATCCTCTTAATACAGGTTGTGCCGCAGAACAAACTATGTTGGGTTATAAAGTAGACCCACTAATAGATACTTCAGCCATAATGGAAAGTTCCTCTTAAAATTCCCGTTGAGGGTTTTAGCCCCTTGAAATGTACCTGTTTCTCTAGTATATTCCTATATGTAGAGATTATTGCAATTAGAGAAAAATAGGGGTGCCATTTCCTCTTAATACAGGTTGTGCCGCAGAACAAACTATGTGGGGTGATAAACTAGACCCACTAATAGATACTTCAGCCATAATGTAGACTTGCCCCAAGTCTATTTCGTCAAAAAAAATTTCGTCAAAAAAATTGAAGGGAAAAGTGAAAAGCGAAATAGACTTGTATATCTCCGGCCCTCATGAATAATTAATGAGATAGCTAATCTCTTTGTGGTCAACTGAAAAAACAGGGGGGTTGCGTTCAAAAACGGAAGCTGGCCAAAGATGGCGGCGCGCAGCGACATGTTGTGAAGATCGAATAACAGAGTATTTTGGATTATGTGTCTCTATGTCTGAATGGTCAAACGAGGCATTGGCCAAAGATGGCTAGCAATGGTGGAGCAGGACAAAGAATATTTGCCTGGAAAAGTGCGAAAGGTATAATTTAGCTTGCCTTGAGTTGAGTACATGATAAAAATAGCAGTTTGTTCTTCCAGCTTAGTTAGGCCCAGGGTCTGATCTGGGTCGAGCGCCTTCTGCCCTAACTAATGTTGGAACAGAAATATCAGTTCACAATGCAATGCACCCATTTTTTATCAATTTTTGAGACTTTAGAAGCTGCCTAGCTCGGTCTGTGACGCAGGCTAGAAGCTACCCTACGTGATTAAAAAAATCAAAGCAACTCAATAGTGTTATGACTCTGGACAATATTAGCAACTGTTTTGACATTGTTTTGAAGTGTGAACTATGATTACTCGTTTCGTTTTTAAATCTTACCAAGTAATTTCGGAGCCCTTCTATAAGTATATGATTCTTTTCTCGGCATTGAAAATATATGAAACACCAGAAAGAGTGACACTGTAATGTATATTACTTACAGAACTCAATTTATCTCAACTTCAGTCAGAGCATAGTATTCTATTTACTATGGTCAGAGTGCAAAGCTTTTGTGATTGATTTTGATCAAACAAAAACTAGCTACCTTGATTTACCATGTTCTCATGTGATATACAGTACATATACTGTATTTTTTCTAAGAAACTCAGACTCTCAAATCACCAAAAAATTAAGAAACTCAAAAATGTTTGTCTTTATTCTCACTTGTTTCCTGTATCATATTATTTGGAAAGTACTTTAGTAATGTCTAAACATTGGAAAGGCTAAAAACATCTTGTTTTGAAGTGTTCAGGGGTCACAGATTAGATAATTTCTAGATACTATACTTTTAGTACTGGCCCAAATTCTTAGTTTCTTATGAAAAAAATATGTGTATACAATGCATGTTTATCTTTTGTCTTTTGATATGTACCAATTTGTTAATTCATTTTGATTATTCTGTTATTCTTTCAGTATATGCATCCTAATTGGGAAGGAATTTTGTGAAGTATCATACTAATTCCATCTTAAGTAAACACAGTTATTCTGCAGACATCATGGCAAGATCCACACACAGGCTTTTTGATGAAATTTGATCCACATTCAACACTGGCAAACTCTGCAAAAGATGATACATCAGAAGGATGCAGCAGGGCACAATATGACTCGCTTGACAATTTGAATACTCTGGAAATGGTTTTGGCAAATCATTATCTACATGTACACATATTTTTTCACAAGAAACTGCTTATGAGAAACTCAACTCTCAGATCGCCAAAACATTAAGAAACTCCAGTGCTGGGAAAATATAGCCTGCGTGCAGACTCCCTTGACTGGCTTACAGAAATTGAATTGAGTAATTTTCTTTTGACAATGAAAACTCTGAGTATATTTTAGTTATATTCATTTGTTTCCTGTTAAAGTCATGTCTAAACATTGAAACGGCTTCAAAAGCCTTGTGTTGAATAGTTCATGTGGGTATACAGGTAGTGAACAAGAAGATGGTTAGAGAAGCTTTCAGTACTGGGCCACAATCTTTGTTTCTTATAAAAAATGTCTGTGAGAAACTAAAAATTGTGCCAGTACTTTTGGACAGCCCCATCCTTTTTGGAAGGGATTTCATTGATCCATTTTCTGGATTTCCTCCGATCACTGGCTTCAGTCTAGCATCAACAAAATTTTAGTTGATAAAAAATATGCTTCCAATAGACAGATGTAACATATTTTCTATAATAAACTGGTTCATAAGAAACTAGTAAATAAGATGGCCAAAAACTTTTAGAAACTCTTGCACTCTGTCTGAGAAATATATAATAAACACATACAAATAAGTTAGATAGTTATATGGCAAATGTCATTGAACCTTTTATTCTTGAGTAATGTAATGTTAACTATTTGTTTATGCTTTGAGCATAATAGAATACTGTTTATTATTCCTATATTATGCTTAATGTCAAGAAACACTATCTGCAGCAGTGTTACAGACCACACTGATAATTCATGCATTTAAAACCTAAGAAAAAATTAAGAAACTTTCAGCATTAAAATGTGATTATTTTCATGATGAATTAAGACACTTTTACCTTGTGCTGCTTTGGCAATCAGAACAATCATGATTGTTTTGTTTAAGATTTTAGCATTGCTTCATAAGCATTTAGATCCAGCTGGCTGATTTTGAATGAAATCATGATTATTTTTATTGCCAAAGGAACGCAAGGTTAGTACAAGCCTGATCCAAGTTTCTTATAAAAGATATGTGTCTGGCTGCTGTGAATTATTAAAAGCTCAAAATGTTTGATCAGAGGTTGTTTGAATGTTCAATTTGGTAGCATGGAATAATAAAAACACACAAAGTTAATAATTAAACAACAATTGGAAATTGCATGTCAATTTGCAAAATAAAACTCTGAAACAATAAAGGAATATGTTTTCAACTGGTTATTCTTTTGAAAATGGTATCACTGCAGCTAGCCTTTGAATTCATGGATGGAATTCCAAAAAAATGAAGTGTCTTTCTCTTTGATTATTCTGCAGGGTGTGTGAAAGATGACTGATTTGAGAGGCCCCAAAAATATCACATAGTCAATCTTATCATATTGAATAGTCAACTTTCCTCTCAGAGACATCTTAAGATCAGAGAAATCAGAGAGATCTCAGAAAGCAGGAGATCTTCAAATGGCTCTGTGCATTGCACTACTTCTAGTGAGCAATAGCAGCACCATGGGGGTGGACTGGGGGGCTTATCCCTTGCTATTCTTCCCAGGATCAATTTGTAATTCATCTAAATCCGAGGAGAAAATGTTGAGGGAGCGGTGAGATTTTACTGATTTTACTGTTTCTTATGGAAAACTACTTGTAACTTGAGAGCACGCTGAATCACTAAAACATTTGATGTTAATATAGTAGAGCCTCTGTGTTTCCCAATTTTTGTTTTGCAGGATTTCCTATCAATTTCTATTGAAAATTCCTGAGATATTGCCACTTCTTAATGCTGATGGGTGCTTGAAGGGTCTTTTCTAGCTGCAAAGAAGGTGTTTCCTACTGTTTGCGTTTCCTAGCAGCAATAATGAGATAAGACCCAAAATTTTACGTATATCATCCCATCCACTGCACTTCATAAACTGTATGAATCAAAAAGGGTGGTGGCCTGAAAACATGAGGAGGGGCTCTTGGCTAAATTTTGGGTAGGGGTCTGCCTTGAGCATATATTCAATATCGTACAGTTGGCTAGACTAATTTTTACGAAAATTGTACCCTTGGCTAGACCAGTAATGTTGACCATTCTCTGGACCAATATTGTCAAATTTGTACCAAATATGATTCTACCATTCGCTAGACCAATATTGTCAAAATGATACCCTTGGCTAGACCAGAAGTCCGAAAAAGTATACTCTTCGTTGCGGCACATCCCCAGGTACCTTTACTATGGAAGAACCCCCCCCCATGCCTGAAAATATTTACAAAACAACTGATGCCTGTTCTAATTTCAAACCGTATCATTTAAAGTTATCTTTGTCCCCTTTTGATGACACCCCTGGCTCTGAGGAATACATCAATTAGCATAGGCCTATGACCAATCCAATATATCCTTTTGCCTCCAGTCAGTGACTGCATTTGATCTTTCATCAAGAAGATATCACAGGTTATATAACCAAAAAACTGCAGAGTTGTTTCCTTGCAATTGGTCATGTCTTTTTCACAAGTTGCTCTTTCTTCTACTCTCCCACCAAGCTCTGGTCATAACAAAACAAGGCCAATAAAGAGAGAATGTGTAGATGGTTAGGCCCAAATGCTGCCATGTATCTGTCAGTCTGTGATTGTTTGCACGAGCAATTGTCCATCCCTTACAGGCAGTACCTTTAAAAACTTCCCATGGCATTTACTGTCTTCGCAGCTTTGTGCAAACATCAAGAATTTTGGTGATGATATACAAAGCGATTTGCCAAAGCCAGTTCACCGTGCTACAAGCATATTGCGACCTTACATTTATACTAATAGAGCATCCACTTGATAGGATCGCAATTCTTCCATGTTTAAAACTGTCTTCGAAGCCTCGATTGCTCTCCGTTGCAAAATTCAAGCTTCTGCTGCAAACCTTCTCTCTGCCATTTTGTTCGTTGCTCAGTCAGTCAAGTGAGCAGAGCAGAAGTGCGCAACGTGCAGCACAACACCCCGATCTCCTCTTCAGTGTGGCCTGCCTATTGTATTCTTTTGTTTCTAAGAGCTCAATGATTGGCTGAAGTCCACATCAAAAGTACCGACAGCGTCCCAAATGTGGGACGCTTCGGATCAAATTACTCATTAATTATTCATGAGGGCCGCAGTTCAACAAGTCTGTTTAGCAATATACTTTCCGGTAGACTTATTACAGTTGATAAAACAGACTTGGGGCAAGTCTAGCCATAATGGAAACCTCCTCTTAAAATTCCCGTTAGGGGTTTTCGCCCCTTGAAGTGTACCAGTTTCTCTATATTCTTATGTGTAGAGACTATTGCAATTAGAGAAAATTAGGAGTGCAATTTCCTCCTAATAAAAGTTGTGCCGCAGAGCAAACTATATTGGGTGATAAACTAGACACAATGACTAACACTTCATCCATGATGGCTAGTTCCCCTTGAAATTCCCGTTGGGGTTTTTAGCTGCTTGCAATGTGCCCATTTCTCTATATTCCTATATCTAAAGAGTGTCCCAAAAAAATTGTGCCCCGTTTGCCTGAAGATTGCCACAAAACGGCAAAAGATTCTCGCCAAAATTTTGCTTGATGGTGCGCTTCAGATATTCAATTAAAATTTGCTACCAACCCTGTAAAAATCCGTTGTAAAATGATGGAGCTATGACCTTTAGGAGACCAAATTTGCCGGATGACTGAAACCAGCGGTCGGCCATTTTGTCTTACTATTTTGCAGCGATGACAATAGCTTCATGGATTAAATGAAACAGGAGCCTCCAATTTCATAGCTCTCGTGAGAATTCCAATCATCATCAGAGAGTTCAACCATTTCTTACCTCACAAAAACTATTTCTTACAGCACATGAAGCTATTTATCACTGAAAATAGTAAGACAAAATGGCTGACCGCTGGTTTCAGTCATCAGGAAAATTTGGTCTTTTGAAGGTCATAGCTCCATCATTTTTCAACAAATTTTTGCGGGGATGGCAGCAAACTTTATTTGAACATCTGAAGAGTAACATCATATAAAAGTTTGGCGAGAATCTTTTGCCGTTTTGTCGCAATCTTCAGGCACAATTTTTTTGGGACACTTTGTAGAGACCATTGCAATTGGAGAAAAGTAGGGGTGCAATATTCTGAAATCTTCAAATACTTAATGACAGGTGTTACACAGGGTAAAATATGCCTTGTTTAAAATATTTATAAACACTTATAAAAGTATTTTAAAGAACCTAGTAATTTATATATCATTGAGAAATCTCATATTTTTATCACAGAAAAAAGGACAATTACAAATTGGATGGAGACAAGAGGCTCTCACCATACAAAATTCAATGATTTGATAAGATGGGTGGTAGAACAGAAAGGTGCATATGCTATTAAGCAATATTAATTGAAAAAGAACTACCTAAACAAGGACATTCAGTATGCCAAATTTAGAAACACTTAAATGACAGTATCTGTCAACCTTCTTTTATAATTCAATTGACTGTAATTTACTCATTGAAGAATGGTATTGATCATAACATGGTCTTGTACTTATTCTGTCTAAAACCTATGCGGAACTTTGACATCATTGTATGATGTTGCACTTGGAAGAATTAGAAAATTCAAATGGGGCAAAGTGTTCTTGGGATAATATTTGTTATAAATTTTTAAACGTTAAGGCTGATTTCCAATCACTGGAATTTTCAGAGCGGACAGAATTTCTATTTTATGCAAGAGAAAATGTCGCTCTGAAATTGAAAAGAAAGTTACGGCTGAGTGACCTTTTATTGTCTAAAATTCCACCCGCTCGGAAAACTTCACTGACTGGAAATCAGCCTTTAAGGAATTTATCCAGCACTGAAAGCTTTCAGAATTTTTCTCATTTTTGACCATCGTGACAATTTTTCAGTCTGGACTATATTGAAGAGACAGCAAATAATGAAAAATAATTGCAACAAGTAAGATGAAATAAGATGGTTTGTAAAAATCAGGTCAATCACCTAAAAATCTTTAAAGAAAGATACTGTAAAAGTCTAGTGTAAACAAATTTTTTAACAGTTAACATAGCTCTGTATGAAATAATGCTGAGTTCAGATGTGTAAAATGGGCTTGCTGGCATAAAGCATAATTGAAAAACAATTTTTGCCATGGTGAATGGAATTGGGCCATTAATGAGGGTGCAGCTCAAATCTGTTCAAAATTGTTATTTTGTGACGAAAATTTTTATTTTATAATGAAATTCGAAACAGGTGATATTCATAATCAATTTCTGAAGAAATCTTAGAGCCGTAATTTTTGGGTAGTGAACTGCGTAATTTTAACATCACAATCTAGATGATGACGTCACCATAGGCTTAGGCCCTGACCCAAGACACACAAATCAGCCTATAATGAGAGGTGGTAGAAGGCCCACCACAAAGAAAAATTTGATGGCAAATCCAGTGGTCTGTTAAAGTGGGGGATGGGGATTTAGCTGTTAACGGCACAATTCCATTAACTGTGGCAACAATTGTTTGTTGACTCATAACGTTTCACCGTTATAACATTGATAATGATGGCATAGTGCACGCACACGATCCATGAAGACCTGAACGTTGTAACTGAGGTTTCCCTATGCTTGCAATGAATGTCCAGTATGGTACCGTTAGATATCTCATCTCTGATAGTTCCAGCATTGTTTCTAATCTTTTTTTGGCACACCATCTATTCCTGTTTTACTGTGGGATCTATGTGGATCTTCATATAACTTTTGAAACAATTCCATGATTATTTATTATGGCACCAGAAAACTGAACATTCTCTTTATATTGCAGTTACTACTAGCAATATAAGATTAAATCTAACATCATATTCAGTGTTGTTCATTCTCCAAGCCAAGGTTCCTTTTTAGGCCATGCTGCTGTTGATGTTAGATCAAAGTTTGAACTTCTACTTCAAACCATATTATTGCAGAAAAAAGCACGTGTCATCGCAACTTCACTCATCGTATCATGTAGACTATCTGTTAGTGTTAATCAGGCCATTACTATTAATAGGTGGTCGCTTTAATATTACAAGTTCTTGCAAGAGTTGGTCGAAAAGCTCAGTCTTCTTTCACGCTCCTCCTTTGCTGGCAGGATAAAAAGCAACGAACCCAACCGGAGTAGTAGTCTAGTCTAATAATTATGATCAAATAAGAGCTCAATTTAAACAATAACATCCAATCTGTTTCTGTGCCAGACTGCATCCACAGCTCTTTCCGACGATTGATAACAAAGTAACCGAATAATTATCGAGGCAAACTGTGTTTAAATTAAGTTTCACAACACTGCACATGAATGAAGAAAGTTAAGCCAATGGCCACTCCACTCGCGTCGCGTTAAATCAGTCTTGTAATCATTGATCCCCTGTGCGCTCTTCGCGCATGGCAAATGCAATTTTCCCTCCTGTTATAATGAAACAGTTAAAAACCTGACCCTAACTTCTTCATTCGATTGATCGAATCTGGATCGAACGTCTGCTTCGGCTCTGTTCAACAGTCACTCCTCAGAAAGGAAATGCGATAGAAACCACGGTAAGCAGACACTTATTCAACGAAACTAGGTATTCATATGAAGGAGAAAGTTCACTTTACCTGGTGAGTGCAAAATAAGTCTTTATTAACATAGGGCTTGAATCTTTTTAAAACTTCGAAATTAATTGTGTAAAATGTTACTGCCTAATTCTTTGAACTGAATAGATCAAAGGTAACTTTTGGTCTTTCGCCATAATTCCAGAAAGAGCATTTTTTAAATCATCATATTTTTTTTTGGAATTACAGCGCTTCTAAGTTTTATGAAAGAATGTAGCAGAGGAGGTATCAGAGGAGGTATCAGAAGCTCTGACAAAGATTAAAGGCACCATTAATTGTAAACTGATTGAGGAAAGTCAAAATGACCAATACAGGAAATACTCAGTTTTTGAAAAGATCTAGAAGATGGTAGCAAGCAGAAGTCTGTAGCTTTTATTGTTTACGATTTAGCAATTTAATAATAATGACGATATGAAAACTGCTCTTTCTGGAATTATGGCGAACGACCTAAAGTTTCCTGAGATCTATTCAGTTGAAAGAATTAGGCAAATATATTTTACACAATTAATTTCAAAGTTTTGCAAAGATTCGAGCCCTAGTTTTTACCATTCGAACATGAAATCTACCATATTTAGACATAAAATCTAAGAGGAAACAATTTCGTCTTTGTTTTCAATGTGGAAGCCCATGAGTCGTAGTTTAAGCGCCCATCAGTCTATCAATAGTGATAACTACAAATAGGTAATTAGTCTATACTCAAAGTTAATTTCATTTTATACAATATTTCAATTAAACGTCCAAAGCTAGATAAGCTATGCTTGTCTTTGGTCAAATAGAATACCAATCTTTTTCTTACATAACTGTTGTTGTATTTGGTCCTGTATTCTATGAAAAAATTTGAATTGAATTGAATGTTCCTGCATGATAGGTACTCACATGGACATTTAGCCGACATCGAATGTTTGGAAGAATACGTGGAGCCAGATTTCAGGTAAATATACCGTGCGTTCCAGAAAAAAGTATGCAGATTTGGTTGGATCCAGCGATGAGAATGTAGCTTTAATGAATGGCTCATCGATTTTAAAACGTTCCTCCATGGTTAATTTGAACATAGATACCTCATTTGTTTTCATTGGTGCTTTGAGTGTTGAAATATTAATGCTAAAAGCTGAAATTTGCTGTCACCTCCAAACCAGAGCTTTGGCATTTTCACCTAAGCACATAAATCAACAATTCCATTGGTAAAATGTGAGTAAAACTCAGATCCTGTTATATTCTGTTAGCTACACGTCACCTATCGTGCCGTTTTTTTTTTCATTTTTCTTTGATTTTGGTTTTGCTTTTCGATGTGCTTCAGGAATTTGCTTAGGCCAAAAGACCAATGCTCTGGTTTTGATGGGACGTGGAGGCAAATTTGAACTTTCAAGATTAATATTTCTACATTCAAAGCACCAATAAAAACAAATAAGGTATCTATGTTCAATTTAACTATCGAGGAACATTTTTAAATAGATTAGTCATTGATTAATGCTAAATTTTCATCGCTGTATCCTGCCCAATCTGTATACTTTTTCGGGGATACCCGGTAAATGGTATAATCAAAAGCCTGTAATTCGATTGTCTTGATAAAGCCTGTGCTATAGCTGACAGAATAGATTAAAAGTATGTACCCTGTTCGATGCTTTTCTCAATTCTCTGTGATTGTAATGAAATACCGGGTGTCCCAAAATGATGTATTATCCCCAATGAACCGATCTTCAAAAACTTTATTTTATCCGATTGCCGAAAGGCTAAATTGTATTTGGGGATGTTGGCTGTGGTTTAGGCTGATTTCTTCATGTCGAAAAGAAGATCGATAAAGCTGCTCAAATTCAAGCCTTAGATAGCATAGAAAGTTTCTTCAAAATTTCCGTCGAAAAGCCATGCAAAATTTCTTGGAAAATTTCTTTGATAATAAAACATAACCATATGATTTAATGTTGACGTCCCCGTACAGTTACGCTCATAACGAATGTGAAAGGATAAAGCGAATGATTCGCTGCAGAAAGCTGTATTTGAAAATACGGTAAAAGCTCTATTTAGTCCACGTTATTATAAAGCCCCCTCTCTAAATAAGCCCCTTTCTTCCTGGCCCAATGTTTTAAAAAAATCCCCTGTCTCTATTAAGCCCTCACTTATATCCAGTACCAGAAGTTACCAAAGATTTTCCATTTATTTAGCTGCACAAGTATGCATGTTAATTTTGATGTGGTTTGGGATAAAAACTGCTTCGCATTTGTGTATTTGACTCGTACAATTGTTTGTTGATTCTGCAAAATATGGGGTAAAAGAGCTAAAAAGGTATCAGTTTATATTCTTGTCATTTGAATTGTGAATAAGTCCCCTCTCTCGTGAGCTTCCTCTCTTTGAAGGTGTTGTGGCGCAGTGAAGGTGTTGTGGCGCAGTGGTGTAATCCTGTGACTTTGCAGCCAGAACAGTCAGGCGGAGTGGGCTCGATACCCGGTAGGACCCCACCACTTGAGCGTCATGACAAGGGGTCGCGGACTCGATTAGGTCTGCTCTATTTCTGCAATCCCAGTGCTTGGCGCTGAAAAACGCAACTTCACCTTCACATTCCCCTCCTTTTAAACCCCCCTACGGGGCCTTCGTCATTAAATAGGCCCCCGGGGCTTATTAGAGCTTGTACAGTACATTTAGGGCACCTAGAACAGTGAATTATTCTCATATTGGATCTTTTGAACTTAGTTACATTACTGTCTATATTAGCTTCATTAGTTACATGTATTGTCCATAAACATCTGAATCTCAATTTGTATCTATATTCATTTTAGTCAGCTTAAACCTGGAGAACAATGTCTTGCCAAGTATGAAAATGGTGTCTGGTACAAGTCGACCATAAGGTACAGATGAATCCCTCCATATGGCGAGGAAAGGTCTGGGTCTAAAGTTTAGGCTCTTCATTTAATTCAAATTATTTGGTTGCAGGCTGTCCTGACTTGTAGCTTAGTTTAATGTTCGTATGCTGTTCGTTCTGTTCTTTGACCCCTTTACACACTGTTCTCGTATTGTCCTCGTTTTTTGTTTCATGTTATGGCCTTGGAGTAGTCATGCCACTTTGCTCCTCTTGGTATCGTCTCTGTAGTGTCGTATGGTTGTAATTAGAGAGTATAGTAAGAGGTATCATTGTATTGTAAATTTTTATCTTGCATATATATAAAAAAAGGTCGCCATTTCTATCAAATACAAATCATTGAGGCCACATTGAAGTATATACACAACAGAACGCTTCGAATGAAGTAATGCCACTCTTTCCCTTTGACGTAAATGTACAGTGAACTCTCCATATAACGAATCCTCTATCTAATGGACCCTCGTTATAAAGAAACAATTTTCCGGTCCCTTGAATACAAATCCTTGGTCCAATGAACAATTTGTTTTCCAAAACCATTCAACTTGTGGCTAGATCTTGATTTCAGGGGGAAGTAATTCACATAAAATTAAGACAAACAAGTGAGAAATTAAATCAAGAAACCCCTAAAATGAAGCACGATCTATAAATGCATGAAATTTTTGGTATGGAATAAGCAAATGAAAGCATATAGTTTTTAGTCTTCCAAAATTTATGTAAAAACGTCCGAAATTCCGTGAAAAACTTCCAAAAATGTTTTGTCGGAAATGTGTTTGTCCGTTTAATGTAATAACCATATTGCTGAGATTAATTTCAGACACCAGAATCTAGCAAATCGGCTAAATATTCACGGAGCTACGAGCTTTCAAAGTTCAAGTTTGTGCGAAAGCTGAAACCAGACGCCCCTAAATTGCATGTTTGGTGAAAGTAGAATCTCGTTTATTCAAAGCAAATCAAATGGAATTTCAAAAGCACTTTCGATAAACTAGCTTTTTTATATCATTGAATCAAGGTTATGGATGCTTGGAGGAATCCTGTTGAACACAATTTGGAATTGCCCGGTCTCTCATTGATTAAGTTTTCATTCCATGTTTTTAGACACTTGCATTCTTAAGTGAATTATGGCAACGGTTACAAGAATTAAATAACTTTGGAAGTCCTATTTGGTTTGCTCTGATATCAACGAGAGGTAAAAACATTGGACAGTTTCTTTTCCCTCAATTTTGGGACGAGTCAGTTAGGGCCGTCTGGTTTCAGCTATCGCACAAACTTAACTTCAAAAGCTTGAATGTATTGTGATTCACAATTTTGTTTGTTTTCAGGGAAGTGAAAGATGATACGGTCGAAATTCATTATGATACATATGATACAGATGCTGTACTAGACATTCATGATGTGCTACCATTAGGTAAGATCGAGTTGAATTTATTATCAGAGTTGAATTGAATTTCGCATTCAAACAGGTTTACCACAACAGACCTCTCAAAGGGGCTGTACAACCTGTCCTCTCTGCGTGGCTCTGCGTGTCAAATCATCGAGTGTGTTTAGGCCAAACACAACATAGCGAATGGCGATTTAGCACAGATAATCCAAAGTATCTGCGACAATCTTGGTGATCGAAGCTTTGGTGGAGGATTTGTTCTATTTTTCTAACGCGGGATTTTTGAAAGTTTTAATGTATATCAAAAGTTCCATCACTTTTCATACCCATAACAAGAAAACACTGCAATGAAACTTACGAAGAAGCTGCGATGAAGCTGGCTGTCATTAAAAACCCAAGGCTTTAGTCACATGTGCGAGTTGTCCTTTACTTTCCGATTGTTTACAAGAATTGAAGCGATTTTTTTTATTGATGCAAATGAATAAAATTGCTTTGTATTGTAAAATTTTAATTGAATATAAAAAAAATAAAATAAAATTGCTGAATGATAAGAAATTGTGTTTAGATTTTTTTGATATCTCATTTCGTTTTGAAGTTATCCACTGATCTTAAGTATCAGCTGATGACGTCATTTTGTTTGCAAATTACTAGGATACTGTATGGAAATATAGCTCAAAAGGAATACAAATATCCATGAATTTTGGCTTTACCCCGGCAAAGGCGAAAATTGGACCGCCTCCTTCTATAATCTCCCTGTAACCCAAAGTAAACTTGACGTAAATCTCAGTGAATTTTTGCGTTCTCATGAATACATCAATCTCGAAAATTGTGTCTCTAATTTCATTTGCGTGTCTTAGCTTCTGAATATTTAATAAACCATTTTGCCCTTCACCCCATGCTAAATTTGGACCGCTCAATTTTCTCAAAACTGAGGCACACTTTGGTCACCCTGTGCTATTTCTCTCTGTTTGCCAAATCTTAGTCAATTACTGTAAGCTGTTGGGTACAGGGAGCTTGTAACTCAGGGAACTCACAGATTGCTGAAAATCTGATTTCGAGCGAAGCACCGAAATTGTTTCTCACAGGGAGTGATTATGTCTATGAAAGTCAAAACCCTCTTTGTTCATACAATTCTCGTTTTTGTAGAGATAAACAATCATGCTTCAGAAAGTAGCAGTGACTCGGATCTCGATGATGAAAATAGCAGAGAATTAAATGAAGATAATTATGTTGCTGAGATATCAATAACTCCGCTGCGGAGCATCGGACCACTTGGCGAATGGGAGATGTACACACGGGTAAGTGAACGATCATTTTAGACTTTTGACCTGTCCTAATTATGCTAATTTTTGCTACTCCTCTCCTTAAAGACCCATTGCTAACCATGATCCTTTGTGGCCAAAGTCGACTTTCGGGTTATCTAAAAGTGGTTTTGGCTTAGATTCTCTTTGTCTTGCTTTCCATTCTGCGCACAAAGGATCGTGGTTGACAATGGGTCTTTGACGACTACCTCTCTGAGCAATATCAAGCCCCGGTCAACCGAACTGAACATTTCACTGAGCAACGCTCAACATTTGCTTAGCTATGCTCGGCGCTGCTCAGTCCAGGGTGGTCAAACGAGGTAAACATTTCGCCGCCACATTTCATTGAGCAGAGCAAACCTTTGTAGGCGCTAATAAATTGTAAAGAGATTCGGATGCAAAAAAACGAGAAGATTTAGCACACTGAGGCCTTTCTGACTTGTGTCGTCATCAGAGTGTGACTTTAAACAGAACTAAATGAAATTTTGTTCTACGGTCTTACTTATACATGGTTATGATTAGGTGACAGATGGATATATTTGTTCACTGATTTCTTGATGAGTGATATTTGGCATGCGGTTAAATGCTAGTTCAATATCGCATGTCCGGCTTTGAATAACTTGTCTTCGTGGGTTAACAAAAGTTTCGAGTCTTTCAGCTCCATGAAAACGTATATTTTGAAAAAGGGTTCCTTGAGGTTCTTATTTCTTTGTCCACATTCGTGTACGTGTTTTGGAAAATTGCAAGATGAAGTTCCCGTACGAGACTCAGAAATGTGATTGTTCATGCGTTTACGAAAATTGGTTGTTTGACCTATGTATGTGGTTCTTTCTTCGCAGAGATTACATGATAAGAAATAAACCACGTTTTTACTGTTGCAATTGATCTGGCATCTGATTTCCCATAAAGTGCCATTTGACGTTGTAAATGAGTTGACAGGCTGAAGATATAGTTTACAGATCTTACAACGATTGTTGTTGCATAACGCGATTCCTGGTGTGGGTGGTATTTTGACGATGGCCTTTGAATTAAACTTGGCTTTAGTCAAAAGAGATGTAATATTTCGAGGTTGTTTAAGTGCTAAGACTGGTTTCGAGTTTGCGAATTTGAGTTGTGTTGTTGGATCTTTGAAATTCTTGAGTAGCAAGGAAATGGTTTTCATAACGTTTTTATATTGCAAGTTCGGGTAGTATGTTGTGACCAGAGGGATTATGTCCTTTTTGTGAGGTTCGGGTGCTGGGCCTTGTACTTTTGCGCGATGAAATGCTTGTTTTATTAGGCCTTTAGGGTAATTACATTCTAAAAGCCATTGTTCGAGTTCCTTTAAACGAAATTCTACTTGATTTGCATCTGAAACGAATACGATTATTCTTTTGGCGAGGTTGTATGGAATGGAATCCTTAATATGAGAAGGGTGGGCGCTATAGAAATGTAAGTATTTGTGCGGGTTGGTTTCTTTGTAGTAAATATCTGTACTGATATGTTTTTCATTTTTGAGGATTATTTTTATATCTAAAAAATTCAGCGATTCGGTGTCTTCGGGTTCTTTCCTTCCTGATTCCATGGTGAATCTTATCGAATCATCCAGCGAGTTTAATGCGTCTTTTAATAAAATCGGATTTAAGTCTTTTGGTAAAGCGATAAAGCCGTCATCCATGTAACGGTAATAATTGTCTTCGATATATTTACAAGTTTCGTGGCTAAAATATTTTGGTAAGATTATCGGAAAAAGTTGTGTTTCTTCAAGAAATCCGATGGTAAGGCATGCGTAAGATGGTGCGAATTTCGTACCCATTGCTGTTCCCTTTACTTGTTTATATAAAACGTTGTCGAAAAGAAAATTGTTGTTTTTGAGAACAAAACTGGCTGCTTCGAGAATGAATTCATTAGAGAAACGGTCAGGGATCAAGTCTCGTCTTTTGTTAATCCAAAATTCGATTGCTTCAAGTCCCAGTTCATGTGGAATACTTGTGTATAAGCTTGTGACGTCGTATGAGTATAAAGTCGATGGTGACTTGAATTCTGTGGATAGCTTCCGGATAAAATCCCAGTCATCTTTGATATACGTTTTCAACTTTGTTACCACTGGTTTTAGTAAAGTGTCAAGGAATTCGCTTAGTCTTTGAGTTGGGGAGATTGGTCCGGCAATGATGGGCCTACTTTTTAAATCTTCAGGTGGTAACATTTCTATGAAATCTTGGTCACATGACTTTATGTGGTTAATTATTTCTTTACTTTTGTGTATCTTAGGTAGTACGTAAAAATTGCTTGTTTTCCATTCAAAATTTGTAATAAAATCTTGTTCCTTTGTTGTTAATGAGTTTTCATGCTTTTTTATTAGTTTTTTCAGTTTTTTCAAAACAACTCAAATTCGCAAACTCGAAACCAGTCTTAGCACTTAAACAACCTCGAAATATTACATCTCTTTTGACTAAAGCCAAGTTTAATTCAAAGGCCATCGTCAAAATACCACCCACACCAGGAATCGCGTTATGCAACAACAATCGTTGTAAGATCTGTAAACTATATCTTCAGCCTGTCAACTCATTTACAACGTCAAATGGCACTTTATGGGAAATCAGATGCCAGATCAATTGCAACAGTAAAAACGTGGTTTATTTCTTATCATGTAATCTCTGCGAAGAAAGAACCACATACATAGGTCAAACAACCAATTTTCGTAAACGCATGAACAATCACATTTCTGAGTCTCGTACGGGAACTTCATCTTGCAATTTTCCAAAACACGTACACGAATGTGGACAAAGAAATAAGAACCTCAAGGAACCCTTTTTCAAAATATACGTTTTCATGGAGCTGAAAGACTCGAAACTTTTGTTAACCCACGAAGACAAGTTATTCAAAGCCGGACATGCGATATTGAACTAGCATTTAACCGCATGCCAAATATCACTCATCAAGAAATCAGTGAACAAATATATCCATCTGTCACCTAATCATAACCATGTATAAGTAAGACCGTAGAACAAAATTTCATTTAGTTCTGTTTAAAGTCACACTCTGATGACGACACAAGTCAGAAAGGCCTCAGTGTGCTAAATCTTCTCGTTTTTTTGCATCCGAATCTCTTTACAATTTATTATTAAGTACCTTACCTACCAAAGTTATAGCCATGATAAGTCATACAATTAGCTAATTTTCAAGATGCATGGTTTGATTTAGCAAATTTGAAAGAAGCTCCCCAAAGGCGTTTCTCCTAGCATAAGTTTCAAATCTTTAACTCAGCGTAAAAAGGCGGGTGTAAAATTAAATGACCTATTTCTGCTGATTGAATGGCTTGAAAGAAACTTTAGATACTTACCTATAATTCTACCGTTAGACTTTTCAGAAGTTTTGAATATTTTTCGAAATTACAGCGTATCTTACATCTCAACTCATTTGATGATGTGACGTCATCTAATATCTAAATCGTAAACCAGGTGATTGACAGACTTCTATCTTGATACCATATTGTAGGCATTCATAAACTATGGTTTTCTTCGAAATTACTTCATGTTGCGTCAAACAGCTTAGAAACTACGATGGTTTTAAGTTTTTTTGAAAATTTTTCTTGAATTCTTGAAAAAGAAGAAAACACTCTAATTCCGAAAATATTGAAGATTTCAGAAAAGTCCAACGGCAGAATTGTAGAGAAATAGCTAAAGTCTCTCCGAAGTCATTCAGTTCAAAGAAACAGGTCACTCAATTTTACACTAGCCTTTTTAAAGATTCGAAACCTATGCTGTTTCTCCTAAAGTCTAAAACCAAACATTGAATAGAGCTCCTCTGTTTGAATCGATGAATGAATTTTGTTGACCTGAAATATCGTCAGTTTTGCGATGACTTAAATATTTTTGTGGTTTCAACAATAGCAAATAATTTAAAGGATCTTTTCGGACATTAATGCATTTTTCATTCATTTTCAGGGCATTGGATCAAAGTTAATGGCAAAGATGGGATACATAAATGGGTTAGGATTTTAGCCAACTGTTCTAATTATTCATTTAATTGCTAATGTGCTTTGTCGTTTGAATTCAGCGAAGCAAAAAAGTGCGGTGTATGCTACTCGTGCATCTTGCATTTCTTGCAAGAAGCTTTTTCACACTTTAACAAGACTTTCCGTAATCCCAAGGGAAATTCCCTGAATGAACTGTTCTCAAATTCAGCAACTCTTTCAGACCACAGCATAGGTTCCAAATCTTTAAAAAGGCTGGTGTAAAATTAAATGACCTATTTCTTTGAACTGCATGACTTCAGAGAAACTTTAGCTAATTCTCTATAATTCTACCGTTGGAATTTTCTGAAATCTTCAATATTTTCAGAATTAGAGTATTTTTCTTCTTATTCAAGAATTCAAGAAAACTTTTCAAAAAAACTTAAAACCATCGTAATTTCTAAATTGTTTGACACAACATGAAGTAATTTCGAAGAAAACCATAGTTTATGAATGCTTTGAATATGATATCAAGCAAAAATCTGTCACTCATCTGGTTTATGATTTAGAAATGTGATGACGTCACATCCTCAAATGAGTTGAAATGTAAGATACGCTGTGATTTCCAAAAATATTCAAAATTTCTGAAAAGTGCAACAGTAGAATTATAGATAAGTATCTAAAGTTTCTTTCAAGCCATTCAATCAGAAGAAATAGGTCATTGAATTGTAGACTCACCTTTTTACGCCGAGATAAAGATTTGGAACCTATGCTTCAGACCACCATACCATATGCAGAGCTTCGTGAATTTTGAATTACACAAATATATTTCAATTTATTTCATTTCGTATAAATGTATTCATCAATATTTTTTATCTGAATAAATTAAGATTAAGCTTTGCTACAACAAGGGCAGATTTTGTAATACAATAGCATGAGTTGCTTTTGTTGACATCTCAATTCAAAGCGATTAGGGATTGCAGAGAAAGGGAATTCTCTCAACCAGTCATTCAAAACAAACAAAGCCGCAAATGTTTCTTTGAAACTCATGTAGCTAGCTCGCTCGTTGTGCATTCCAGAAATTGGTTTTAAGGGCAAACATGAGCATATATCGAAAGAAGAAGGATGCATCTAGACATCTGCCGCGGGCATTTTATTTGTTTGGTTCACAAGCCGTTTAGGAGGCGATTCAATTTTCTTATTTTTTTGGGTGTTATCAAAACATTTACTGCTCAGCTTCTGGACCAAAGAAATAAAATGCCCGCGGCAGAAGTGTAGATATATCCTTCTTCTTTCGATCTATGCTCATGTTTGCCCTTAAAAATATTTTCTGGAATGCACAACGAGCGTGCTAGCTACCTGGGTTTCAGAGAAACTTTTGCGGCTTTGTTTGTTTTGGATTACTGGTTGAGAGAATTTCCTTTGTCTGCAATCGCTAATCGCTTTCAATTGAGGTGTCAACAAAAGCAACTCATGCTATTGTATTACAAAATCTGCCCTTGTTCTTTGCTACTTGAAAGTCGCTCTTTTTCAACAAGACAATTTGTCAAGGTAACTCTCCTTTCCGCTCCAGTGAGCAGCGAGTTGCTGTTTTGCAAAACCACCCTCCTCAGAAATCAGTTAATTTCTCCAATATTATTCTGTCTATCGAGAAGCGGTAAAAAGTATGTTGTTCTGCATAGTCTTGGCAATCGAAAGATATTTAAATTGCAATGATTTCGTCAACGCTGGGCTTGCAAATTCTCTTCAAAGATTTTCCCTTCATTTCAGAAAAGTGGATTTATCTCCAAAACTACTCGAATGTTTTTGGTCTTTTTCGCCTTATCTTTAGGTAGGTTTCATCTACAACGTTGCAAAGTTGGATTGAAAAAGCAAGGCTAGATTTCCTGCAATCGAATTTTATTTTTCCGTTTAATTTTCGACAGTGAATGGGAAAGACCTTGGTTAACAGATTACCATGCTGTGAAACACGCTTTCGAAAGCTCAAGCTTCAAAAACTTTCTGAAATGTTTCCATTGGCAAACGGACGAACTTGATCTGTTGGGAATACTATACCCAAGTCTCAATAGACATCCTTGGTGCGCTTGTGAAAGTAGCATTTTCATCTATTGATTAAAAGATACTGAATGCTATCAACAGTTTTACAACCTTATTTTGCGTGTCTTTTGAGACTGTTCACAAAATATCTATTTCTTAAAGCGTCCACGGCAAGCATAGATCTAAAACTAAACTTTTTTGCAAAAGCCTTGAACTCCTTCCCTGTTTGCTAATTTGTTGACCATCACTCCTACGATGTCGAAAAGTAAACCGAAATGTAAACTTCGATTGCAGCGGCAACGTTGTAGATGAGCAACCTACTTAAAGATAAGGCGAAAAAAACCAAAAACATTCGAGCAGTTTTGGAGACAAGTTTACTTTTTGAAATGAAGGAAACATCTTTGAAGAGAATTTGCAAGCTCAGCGTTGACGAAAACGTTGCGATTTCAATATCTTTCGATTGCCAAGACTATGCAGAACCACATCCTTTTTACCGCTTCTCGATAGACAGAATAATATTGGAGAAATTAACTGATTTTTCAGGAGGGTGGTTTCGTAAAACAGGAACTCGCTGCTCACTGGAGCGGAAAGCAGAGTTACCTTAACAGAAGAAGGAATAGCCTCTGAGATATGGCCATCTTAGATTCAGGCAGTCCATGACGAGGTAAAATGTTCGATATTAATGTTTGTCTTTTGTTTCGCAGCAAAGGCCTTGGTAGAGATGGCGAAGGACGTGTTGAACCAATTGAGATCGTTTTGCTCCCCGCAGGTGTGTAGTAGTATATAGTATTCTGTATAGTATAGTATTCTGTTTAAATTCCTGCTAATTTTGCAGCTCTTCTTCCTGCCGGGTGTCCCAAAAAAAGCAAACAGTTATAATCGGGCTCAGCCTGAGATCAGGCTCCAAAAAATATCGAAAAAGATCAGGACTTTGAAGGAGAGGAGAGAAGGCACGGGGGGGGGGGGTGCTTCTTCCATAGTAAAGGTACCTGGGGATGTGCCGCGAGCAAGGGTATACTTTTTCGGACATCTAGTCTAGCCAAGGGTATACTCTTTTGCAATTTTGGTTTGGTCACGGTCTACCCAAGGGTAGCATATTTGACAATATTGGTCTAGGGAACGGTCATGTTTACAGCTAAAGTAGTCTGGGTTGGTATTTTGAGCGTTGAAATATTAAAGTTGAAAATTCGAATTTGCTGCCACCTCCAACCAAGAGCTTTGGCATTTTGGCCCAATCAAGTTCTTGAAGCACAGGGAGTAAATCATCGATAGCCTTGATAGATTTGAACAAAAAGGAGACCATATTATATTCTATCTGCTAGAGCTCATTTAATGTGCATATTTTTAATTTGCTTTAATTTTAATTTAAAGCAAATTAATTTAATCAATTTAATTTTAATTTTTAATTTTGATGTTACTCGGGAATTTGCTTAGGCCAAATAGTCAAAGCTCTGGTTTGGAGTTGGAGGCAAATTTGAACTTTCAAGATTAACAGTTCCACATTCAAAGTGCCAATATCAACAAACGGGGTATCTTTGTTCAAGCTAACTATCGAGGAACATTATGACAGTGATTAGCCATTCATTAATAGCTAAATTTTCATCGTTAGGCCCGACACCAAATCTAGCTACTTTTTTGGGACACCCGATATAAAAACGCTATCTTAATCATTTTCATTTCAGGTTATTGCATACCCAAATCCTTACTTCTCTTCGAAGGAATCTGTTTTGATAATCATACTTTCGTCTGGCAAACCTTCGTTAAACACCTGCCCTTGTCCATGCAAAGCATACTAAAACCCCGTTTACTTGGGGTCGGATCCATCCGAATACGGTCCCTGGCTGGCTCGTTTAATCGTTGTGTTTACACGGTGGATTCGGTCCCATTTGGATCCGCCCCATCCGTACCTGACACTGGATTGCTTTTGGATCTGCGGACGTGCGGGGCTTGGTCAATGTTTTAATTTCTCAGGAATGCTGTTCGTGTCTTTCATGCTGAGGTTTCTTTTCAAAGGGAAAAGCTTGGATAAAATAGCAGAATTACGCGAAAAAGGGAAACTACACAAACCAACAAAGAAGCGAAAATCTAACAATAAAAAAACATCCGGTGAAGCGTGTGGTGATTTTGGTAAGGGATTCCCTGGTAGTTCTAAGAAGGTTAGTCCATAAAAGTTTTTATTTTCTACTTTCCCCAGATAAAATCGTAGTATTGTCATTTGTCTGTTACTGTTGCTTTACATGCAAGATGCCTACTAACTAGGATACGAACAGTGTCTTGATAAATTTACTAAAATTCCATGAATTAGGTTAGATATGTTTCTAAGCAGGGCACACTGTAAATCAGTTAATTTAAATTTACTGAATGTATTCAACCCTGTTAAAATAGGTTAAAATAAATCAAAGTGAAATGAAAACGAAAATTTGCGAGGGGGAAGTCATTCTAAATAGAGCGTATGAGATTTAGAAATCTCTCAGACTTTTCAAGGATTTTTGAGATTTTTATGACATTCTCAAAGATTTTTTTAACATTTCTAAGACTTTCTGAGACTTTTAATTTTTTGATATTCTCAAAACATTCCGAGATTTTCAAAAGATCTTCACGATATTGCAAGATATTTTAAAAACTTTGCAAGCTCTTTGAGGATTTAAACGATATTTGTAATTTTCAAAACATTTTCGAAAGATTAGTGATAATTTTTTGATAATTTGATAATTTTTTTTGGGGGGGGGGGAGGAATTTTTGGGATTTTTAGATCCTTTCAGATTGATATGATTTCCTTTGGGATTTCTAGTGTTTTGTGAAGATTTTTGAGATTTCAAGATTTTTCGAGTTTTTTGGGATTTTGCAAGATTTTTTGCCAAAGTGCACAAGATTTTTGAGTGATTTGCTCCTCGGTGACCTCTTTTCTTCTCCAATTTGTCTTCTGATCTCATCCTTGGGCAACGTATTGCTCAGTTACTTCCTAATTACAATGTTGCTGCTCCATTCATAAATTCCTTGATTTTGCTAAATACATCTTGTACTTTGAAGAGAAAGGATGTCTTCCACTTCATCAACAACAAGCTAAAACACAGAGGTACGTCTATTTTGTTTATCCCAAGAGGCTCTTTACATGAGAAATTTCAGCCTGTGCTGACTTTAACACTTGCTGACTTTCAACTCGATTGACGGTGTAAGAACAAGGACAGATTTTGTAAGACAATAGCATCAGCTGCTTCTGATTAACACCGTAATTCAAAGCGATTAGCGATCGCAGACAAAGGAAATTCATCAACCAGTAATTCAAAACAAATAAAGCCGCAAAAGTTTCTCTGAAACCAAGGTAGCTAGCTAGCTCGTTGTGCCTTCCAGAAATTACTTTTAAGAGCAAATATGAGCGTGTATCGAAAGAAGAAGGATGTATCTACACATCTACTCGGGCATTTTATTTATTTGGTTCAAAAGCCGATTAGGGGGCGTTCAATTCTGTTATGTTTTGGGTGTAATGAAACACTTACTGCTCAGCAATAAAATGCCCGCGGTAGGTGTGTAGATATATCCTTCTTCTTTCGATATATGCTTCTAACGTTTATCATGTTAGAAGCTTTGTCGATTGGATTTATAATGTCAGTTGCTGGCAGCAATAATGATTCATTAGCAGAGATCCCTAAACTTTCTGTGATGTTTGCGAAATAATTGTTGAAAATCTCTGCAATTTCAGAGTCCTTACGTATCATTTGCCTGTCCTCAATCAAAGTGATAGATGAATTTAGCTGCACCTTGTCTGAAAATAGTGGCTTTTACAGTTTTCCAAAATTTGTGATTATCGGTGAGGTTACCGAGGTTAATATTCTTATAATAATCAAATTTGGCCTTTCGTAGCAATTTCACGCATTTGTTCCTCTGCTTTTTAAATGCTCTGAGGTTTCCTTCGGTTCTATCGTTGTGATATTTATTACGAAGCTTGGTTCTATGCATGTTTTCTTCACGCAAAGCTTTTGTCATGAAAGGTCCATCGTTTGCGCGAATATATTTTTTCTTAACAGGTGCATGTTCATTCAGCACGCCCATGACCATAGCCTCAAAAGCGCCATAGTCTCCATTCTCAATTAGTTCTTGTGAGAGCCTATTAGAGAGATGAGCTCTGAAGTCTACGGCACCAAAACGGCTGTAGTCCCTGTAGGTAATTATCTTAGTCCCCCTTTTGACATATCCACCCTTTAAGACGGTGACAATCATGGCGTGAAAATCCGACAATCCTGTTTCTAAGACAGCAGTACTTTGGAAATTCCTGTTCCTATTTGTTAGAATTAAATCGATACATCTGGGATTGTCAGACTTGAAGCAAGTAGGGCTCCTAACAAAACTACCTAGGTTATAGTTGTCGATGAAACTACCGATAACGTCTTCGTCTATTTCGCTGTTAAAGTCTCCTATCAAGATGAGACTTTCATATTGCCTGCAATAATGATCGAGTGCTTTACCAATTTCATCAAAGAAATATTGCTGTGACTGAGAGGGGGGGGGGGGGGGCGATAGATGGCAGCCAGAAGCCATTTTTGCTTTTTGAGATTTATCTCTATTATTCCACACTTAATATCGTTAGGAGCTTTGTATTGTGTGAGCTCCTTGACGGGTGCTCGTTCTCTCACATATAGCAACAGACCACCGCACTGTCAGAGGATTGCACCACTGCGCCACAACAAAAAGAGTGACAGACTTTTGCTTGATACCATATTTTAAAACATTCATAAACTATGGTTTTCTTGACAATTATTTCATGTTTCATCAAAAAGTTTAGAAATAACTTTTTAAGTTTTTTTCAAAATGTTTCTTGGATTCTTACAAAAGAAGAAAAACATTCTTATTGTGTAAATATTCCAAGATTTCAGAAAAGTCCAACGGTAAAATTTTAACTCTGGTTATCAATGTTAAAAAAATCCGCCTATGTTGCTGATGTGGATGTGGAAGTCGTTATCTCTTTGCCCTCTAACGTGACTTCTATTTTCCTTCAATGACTTTTTTCCATGCATTCTTTTGTAAAATCGTTCCCCTTGTCCTTCGTCTCCCTCTTTCCCTTACTTTCTTAATGATGCAGAACTTTATTTCCTTTTAAAATCTGAGCCCATGTTGGCAGTAGCTAAAATGAGATGAAACGAATGCATTCATCGGTTTGTCCACATAAATATAAGAAGATGTATTGCATATGATTACATTTTCAGTGCAATGTCCAGTTTCTTTTCACTCTACAACCTTTTCTTTTATTCGTAGAAACTGAATCCACCGAGGCATACGATATTCATAAACACAAAGTCCGACACAATATTGAAGAGTCTTACCAACAGTTGAAGAAGATTCGACTGAAAAAAAAGAAAGGAGAGACTTCACATAAACAAAACAAAGGTGGACTAAATTGGAATTTACAATTATTTAAAAATAATGAAAGGACAATGGCATTAAAGAAACAAATACAAAAACAGAGAGGAGCTTTGAAAAGAAACATGGGGAGGTATGATGTAACTATTGTTTGTTTCATTTTATTTGAAACATTTTTAAGATGGGTGTCCCAATCCTTTTACTTGCATTTCATCTGATACAATTCTCATTACACTCTTTTTTTTGATACTTTAAATTTTTTCCAACCTCGAAATTCCTAAGAATTTTTCGTTTTGAGCCTGAATACATTCTTAGAGTATTCCTATTCTTTTCAAAGCTTCCAAAGAACATAGCCGGCCCTGGAATAGAAACCAATCTTTTGAAAAAGCGAGATATATCAGTCATGCAATTTCCAGTCATGCAATTTTCCGAGCGGGCGGAATATCCCTTGTCTGCGTGAGAAAATGTCGCCCTGGAATTGAATAGAAAGTTACGGGTGAGAGACCCTTTATTGTCTAAAATTCCGCCCGCTCGGAAAATTCCACTGACTGGAAATTTGCCTTTATGAACATCGCAAAACAGGCAACTGCTGAAAAATGAGACGCAAATATGCGAGCTGAGGCTGAGCAATATTCTTATAATATTCTTAAAAATTGGATGACTCTGAGCCTGAATATTCTTATAAACAATATTCTTATAAAAAGAAAAGAGTATAGATTCCAAAATTTGATTCAGCTAGCGTTTTTTATACCCATTTCAAAATCATCTCTTTATCTGCTGATACGATTACCCGGATCATGCTTTTCACGACACGAAGATCTTAGAGAACCATTGTCACCCAGGATCCTTTGCGGACACGCTGAAATTTCAGATTGTTTTAAACTCAAAAGTGGCCTAAGTAGAAACGATGCGTCCTCTTTGCAATAGTTGCACTGATAGTAAAGTTTGAAGGTGAAAAGGTGAAGGTGAAGGTGAAGGTGAAGGTGAAGGTGAAGGTGAAGGTGAAGGTGAAGGTGAAGGTGAAGGTGAAAAGGTGAAGGTGAAGGTGAAGGTGAAGGTGAAGGTGAAAAGGTGAAGGTGAAAAGGTGAAGGTGAAGGTGAAGGTGAAGGTGAAGGTGAAGGTGAAGGTGAAGGTGAAGGTGAAGGTGAAGGTGAAGGTGAAGGTGAAAAGGTGAAGGTGAAGGTGAAGGTGAAGGTGAAAAGGTGAAGGTGAAGGTGAAGGTGAAGGTGAAGGTGAAGGTGAAGGTGAAGGTGAAGGTGAAGGTGAAGGTGAAGGTGAAAAGGTGAAGGTGAAGGTGAAGGTGAAGGTGAAGGTGAAGGTGAAGGTGAAGGTGAAGGTGAAGGTGAAGGTGAAAAGGTGAAGGTGAAGGTGAAGGTGAAAAGGTGAAGGTGAAGGTGAAGGTGAAGGTGAAAAGGTGAAGGTGAAGGTGAAGGTGAAGGTGAAGGTGAAGGTGAAGGTGAAGGTGAAGGTGAAAAGGTGAAGGTGAAGGTGAAAAGGTGAAGGTGAAGGTGAAGGTGAAGGTGAAGGTGAAGGTGAAGGTGAAAAGGTGAAGGTGAAAAGGTGAAGGTGAAGGTGAAGGTGAAAAGGTGAAGGTGAAGGTGAAGGTGAAGGTGAAAAGGTGAAGGTGAAGGTGAAGGTGAAGGTGAAAAGGTGAAGGTGAAGGTGAAGGTGAAGGTGAAAAGGTGAAGGTGAAGGTGAAGGTGAAAAGGTGAAGGTGAAGGTGAAGGTGAAGGTGAAAAGGTGAAAAGGTGAAGGTGAAAAGGTGAAGGTGAAGGTGAAGGTGAAGGTGAAGGTGAAGGTGAAGGTGAAGGTGAAGGTGAAGGTGAAGGTGAAGGTGAAGGTGAAGGTGAAGGTGAAGGTGAAGGTGAAGGTGAAGGTGAAGGTGAAGGTGAAGGTGAAGGTGAAGGTGGTGAAGGTGAAGGTGAAGGTGAAAAGGTGAAGGTGAAGGTGAAGGTGAAGGTGAAGGTGAAAAGGTGAAGGTGAAGGTGAAGGTGAAGGTGAAGGTGAAGGTGAAAAGGTGAAGGTGAAGGTGAAAAGGTGAAGGTGAAGGTGAAGGTGAAGGTGAAGGTGAAGGTGAAGGTGAAGGTGAAGGTGAAAAGGTGAAGGTGAAAAGGTGAAGGTGAAGGTGAAGGTGAAGGTGAAGGTGAAGGTGAAGGTGAAGGTGAAAAGGTGAAGGTGAAAAGGTGAAGGTGAAGGTGAAGGTGAAGGTGAAGGTGGTGAAGGTGAAGGTGAAGGTGAAAAGGTGAAGGTGAAGGTGAAGGTGAAGGTGAAGGTGAAAAGGTGAAGGTGAAGGTGAAGGTGAAGGTGAAGGTGAAGGTGAAAAGGTGAAGGTGAAGGTGAAGGTGAAGGTGAAGGTGAAGGTGAAGGTGAAAAGGTGAAGGTGAAGGTGAAGGTGAAGGTGAAAAGGTGAAGGTGAAGGTGAAGGTGAAGGTGAAGGTGAAGGTGAAGGTGAAAAGGTGAAGGTGAAGGTGAAGGTGAAGGTGAAGGTGAAGGTGAAGGTGAAGGTGAAGGTGAAGGTGAAGGTGAAGGTGAAGGTGAAGGTGAAAAGGTGAAGGTGAAGGTGAAGGTGAAGGTGAAAAGGTGAAGGTGAAGGTGAAGGTGAAGGTGAAGGTGAAGGTGAAGGTGAAGGTGAAAAGGTGAAGGTGAAAAGGTGAAGGTGAAGGTGAAGGTGAAGGTGAAGGTGGTGAAGGTGAAGGTGAAGGTGAAAAGGTGAAGGTGAAGGTGAAGGTGAAGGTGAAGGTGAAAAGGTGAAGGTGAAGGTGAAGGTGAAGGTGAAGGTGAAGGTGAAAAGGTGAAGGTGAAGGTGAAAAGGTGAAGGTGAAGGTGAAGGTGAAGGTGAAGGTGAAAAGGTGAAGGTGAAGGTGAAGGTGGTGAAGGTGAAGGTGAAGGTGAAGGTGAAGGTGAAGGTGAAGGTGAAAAGGTGAAGGTGAAGGTGAAGGTGAAGGTGAAGGTGAAGGTGAAGGTGAAAAGGTGAAGGTGAAGGTGAAGGTGAAGGTGAAGGTGAAGGTGAAGGTGAAGGTGAAGGTGAAGGTGAAGGTGAAAAGGTGAAGGTGAAGGTGAAGGTGAAGGTGAAAAGGTGAAGGTGAAGGTGAAGGTGAAGGTGAAGGTGAAGGTGAAGGTGAAAAGGTGAAGGTGAAAAGGTGAAGGTGAAGGTGAAGGTGAAGGTGAAGGTGGTGAAGGTGAAGGTGAAGGTGAAAGGTGAAGGTGAAGGTGAAGGTGAAGGTGAAGGTGAAAAGGTGAAGGTGAAGGTGAAGGTGAAGGTGAAGGTGAAGGTGAAAAGGTGAAGGTGAAGGTGAAAGGTGAAAGTGAAGGTGAAGGTGAAGGTGAAGGTGAAAAGGTGAAGGTGAAGGTGAAGGTGGTGAAGGTGAAGGTGAAGGTGAAGGTGAAGGTGAAGGTGAAGGTGAAAAGGTGAAGGTGAAGGTGAAGGTGAAGGTGAAAAGGTGAAGGTGAAGGTGAAGGTGAAGGTGAAGGTGAAGGTGAAGGTGAAGGTGAAGGTGAAGGTGAAAAGGTGAAGGTGAAGGTGAAGGTGAAGGTGAAGGTGAAGGTGAAGGTGAAGGTGAAGGTGAAGGTGAAGGTGAAGGTGAAGGTGAAAAGGTGAAGGTGAAGGTGAAGGTGAAGGTGAAGGTGAAAAGGTGAAGGTGAAGGTGAAGGTGGTGAAGGTGAAGGTGAAGGTGAAGGTGAAGGTGAAGGTGAAGGTGAAAAGGCGAAGGTGAAAAGGTGAAGGTGAAGGTGAAGGTGAAGGTGAAGGTGAAGGTGGTGAAGGTGAAGGTGAAGGTGAAAAGGTGAAGGTGAAGGTGAAGGTGAAGGTGAAGGTGAAGGTGAAGTTGCGGTTTTTAGCGCCAAGCGCTGAGATCGCAGAAGTAGAATAGGCCTAATCGAGTCTGCGACTCCTTGTCATGACGCTCAAGTTGTAGGGCTCTACTGGGTATCGAACCCTGTCCGCCTGAGTTTTACGTTAGCTGCACTGCACTGTTTTATCAGTTCAACTAGCTCCGTGTGGATGTCTAGTTTCTGTTTAGGCCGAATTTGATTTTAAGACAATCTTAACTTGTAGCGTGCCTGCAAAGGATCCTGGGTGAAAATGGCTTTTTAACTTGTACCAGGTGTCCCAAAAAATGTATACGGAATTGGTTGACTCAAGCGATGTGAATTCAGCTTCAGTCAATGTCTAATCACTCTAAAAATGTTCCTCCATAGTAGTTTACTTGAACATCTGTGTCTCTTCCTGCAAACCAGAGCTTTAGCCTTTTGGCCTAAGCAATTTCTTAAGGCACAGCGTATAAATCAATGATAGCCTTGATAAGATTTGAACAGTATTAAATCTTGTGTGTTATTCTGTTTTCCAGATGTCACCCCCCCCCAATCACCCATTGGGAAGTTTCTTAAATTTTCAAAGGCCAAAGCTCTGGTTTGCAAGTGGACGCAAATTTGAGTGTTCAAGATTGATCTTTTTGCTCTCAAAGCACCATTTCCAACAAGCGAGGTATCCATGTTCAAGTTAACTATTGAGGAACATTTTGAGAGTTATTAGCGATTGATGATTGATCAGAGCTAAATTCACATCGCTGGAGTCACCCAAATCTGTATACATTTTTTTTGAGACACCCGGTAGTTGAAAATAAATCTAAGGTGTTGAGTGACTTTTGATTTTGAAAATTGAACTGATTGGAAATTTGTCTTTCGATTAACCATAGACACTAAAATTGTGACGATAAGAAATTAACGGATTTAGCCTCTTTATTATCTGACAGAAAACATATACGAAGTTTGTTGCATAAAGATTTCACAGATGCGAGCAAAGTCCTGAATTTAAAAATTTGTCACAGTCTCGCCTGGTTCAGATTCGACAATGACATCTACTCAAAATGGATTTGAATATGTCAACCATTGAATAATATATTTGCCAATACTACCGTCTTGGTATTCGGGAGCAGTGTCCTTTCAAATAGACTTGCCCCAAGTGTGTCTCTCCGGTCCGTCTTACAGTTCCCTTTTCGGTAGTTCCTGGATCCGCCATTCCAACACTCCAGAAGAGGGCGCGATTTGACGGAATGCTGGAATGGCGGATCCAAGGAAATGGTCTGAAGACTCAAGAGATAGACTTGGGGCAAGTCTACCTTTCAAAGGGAGTTTGTTTTTTATCTGTTGGCAGAAACACCACAACACGACGAAAAAACAACAAAGGGATCAAATCTTTAAAGAGGTCGGTGTAAAATTCTATTGCAGTTTTCTTTGAAAAAAATTGCTTGGAAGGAACCTAGGATTTTTTGCCGTAAGTCTGCCGTGGTAATTTATTGATGTCTTTATATATGATTATTAGTTTCAAAGTGGCGGGATTTATTATATTTGAGGTTATGACGTCATCAAAGTTATAAATCCTAAACTAGAAAAGCTACAGATTCCTAGCCTGCGTGCAGACTCTACTGATTTCTTTTCAGAGAGGTTCTCCTCCAGTAGAGAAGAACCTCTACTGGAGGAGAACCTCTCTGAAATGAAAGGAAATCAGTAGAGTCTGCACGCAGGCTACAGATTCCCGCTCGCCACCATATTGTAGACCTTCATAAACTATGGTTTCCTTGAATATTATATAATTTTTCCTCCATTAGTTTAGGATTTACAATGTTTTAAATTTTTTCAAAATTTTCCATGAATTTTTCAGAAATAATTAAATTGCCGCCATCTTGAGAAAAATCAAGATATCAAAAAATTTCCACGGCAGATTTACAGCAAAGTACCAAAAGTTCCTTTCAAGCCATCCAATTCAAAGAAAACTGCAATAGAGTTTTACACCGACCTTTTTCAATATTTTAAACATTTGAGTCCTATGCCCGAAAAAACAGCAGCAAATGTGTGTAAATTTGCTATCTTACTTACCCAGTATTCGTTTTGTGCCTATATAAACGTTGTGTTTTGTGTTTACGATATTTATTTTTCCCAGGGATCAAGAAATGGTTAATCGCTTGACTTCAAGCATAAAGACCCTCGAAAGCGAACTCTCAGAACTAGAAAAATCTGGAAAGACAATAGAAAATAAGTTACATTCTAAAGCTCAGCATAAGAAATTAACCGTATTTTAGTGTAAATTTATTGTGTTAGGTAGTATGGATTGTTAATGCATTTAATTTTTGGGATGTATTTGTCTTCTTTGTATATTTGATCACATTTGACAGCAAAGATTTTGCCCGAATGCTTAATTAAATGCTCAAAAATCATGGCTCATACAGGGTGTCCCAAAAAATTGTTTGATTTTTTATTAGACGTGATGCTGCGCAGGTCATTTTGACCGTATTTCAATGGAAAATGCTTGGGCTAAGCAGCGCCTTGTCAATGGAGATTTTGATCAGTTTTGCATCGAAGATGCTGTTGACAATCTCGCGAATTGAATTGAAATGTATTGTTTATCTATAGTTTCATCCATTTCCAGGGTTATTTTGTTAATCATAATAAATTCCTGAAAGTCGTAAATAGTGATCTTGCCGGAGCAACTTTTAAGATGCGAGGAGATAATTTTGAGTCAGATGTATGATGCTTAATGCAGCTTGAAGGTGAATAGAACCTTCTCGAACACTACTGGATTCATTGCTCAATTAATTTCGTTGCAATTACAACGGGCAGAGAAGTAATGTAACATGTTTTGGTATTTAGGCCTATACGAATGGTATTTTTCCACGCAGAATCTGTTACCCGCTTTTTACGACCCTTAAAAAATATCAAAGACTCCCGATATAATGAACGGCGGCCTCCATGGTAAGATAAATCTGTCCCTTCGATGTTAAATTAATTTTAGACCACGATTCTTGCAAATCTGTTCATTATTCACGGAGTTACAAGCTTTTGAAGTTCAAGTTTGTGTGAAAGTTGAAACCAGGGAGAATTTACGGTAAATCATCAAGTTCATTGCTAAGAAAATCCGTGAGTTACCAGTAGGGTTCTTTTCTTTGAATCCGAAACTGAAAAGTAGACTGGCTACACAATCTCTGTATGCTCCTTAGAACTGATTTGTCGCTAATACAGAGACTTGTTGCCAAACAGTGTCTGAAATCGGAATAACTTGATAGCCTCGTTTTCCTAAGCGCTACATGCGTAAAACGCGGACCACGGAATTAGTATTTTGGTTGTTGTTGCTGCTGTGATCAGTAATCATCAAAATATGACTCAAGAAAACAACACATTGATACAAAGTTTCATTCATGTTAATTTGAAAGAATTTTAGACAGTTTATGACTCTGACAAAATTGAGCATGGACAGTGAACACAAATTTGAAATTTCAGAGGAGTTTCATTTTCATATATATATAAATTCACCACGGAGAGAATTATTTAAAGGAGGAGCTCTCTCAATAGGTAAACTAATCAAGGAGAGAGCCCCCCCTATCAAAGTGACCAAAGATAAAGTAACCAAAGTTCAGAGTGACCAAAGATAAAGGAAGGAACCAAAGACTTGACAAGATTAGACATTTCATCATCATTATACATTATCATTAGCAATCAGTTAAGTGGTATCTGAAGGACTGAAGTACAAGGAATTTTCAAGGGAACTGTTCTTTATATTTGCTCCAAGTGATTTGCTGCATCAGATAGACAAACTCTCTCCAAGAAAAGTGCCACCTAAATGCATACTGATGCGAGGTCTGATAATAATGAAGCAGATATCTTGCTTTAAACAAACCCCTATGAATTAAGAACATCAACATCAATGTGATAAAGTAACAAGTACTTGTTAAATAACAAGCAAAAATCATATCACCCTTTCCTTTTCGTATGTGATCCAAACACGGGGTGGGGGGGGGGGGGGGTTGGATCAAATATGGAACTTATAAAGATTCTAAACTTCTAAAATATCTAAAGATTGTTTTATTTGGCAGATCAAATGCATTCAAACCAAAACAACTGTTAAGGTGATAAAGTACAACAGCCCAACATTGCCAAGTAACATGCTTGCAGTTAGATAATATTAGAAATTCAAGGCCCCCGACGAGATCAGAAAAGTGGGGGGGGGGGCCAAGCAAAACTTGATACAAAAAATTACCACAACACAATAACATGATGAGCTGCCTTTCAAAACGGCATGATTTGCAAAAATGTTGGGGCGTGGCCCCCCGGCCCCCCCGGTCCCTCCGTCATTGGAGGCCCTGAAATTGAAATACACGAGCCAAATGTAAACGAAAAAATCACTAACCTGAACTTAGAGTAGGCCTACACTACACTGCAGTGTACTGACAGACTGACACTCACTGCTGTCTTGAAAATGCCTCTCAAGTATCACAACAGCATTACATTTTGCCATTTCCTGTTAGAGCACAAACAAATATCTCTTCCCAGTGCCCACTTCATCATGCCAAATGGCTAGCTAAATTCCTTCAGCTTCATTTGCTTCTGCTCTTCAGATCGATCAAGCTGCGACGACAGCGCCAGTCGCCATTGCTTCTTCTTGAAAAACTCAGACCAAACAGGCCTCTACTTCAAAGGGAGGTTTTCCAGTAGAAATAAGTAAAGAGAGGAAAAGTTGATTGGCTACAAAAAAATTTTCTATTGTTTTAGCCGAAATGCTCCAATCAGATTACAATCCGGTTTTTCGTTCTGAAAATTCCGATTTGAGACACTCTCTGGCAACTAGTCCCTCATTGAGCTGGCCATCAGCAACAACAACAACAGCGAAATCGAGGGACTAGTGTAGCTAGTCTAGCTGAAAAGCAACCTGGTTCCTAGGGCCAGCTTCCTACGTCAGTACTGACCCTGGTACCGGGCAGGTCAATTTCGCAATTTGATTGGCTATTCGGTAACAAAGGCCTCGTTAATTATTCCAAATTCCAAAGGCTTATTGCTTGGCAGAAAATCAGTCAACTTTGGGTCGCTGTCACCGGAAAACGGGACAAAAAATTTGAAAACCGATTTTTAGTATACCTTAAAAGTCATAATGTTTCCTAGTTGATGGGGGTTTGAACCCCATCTGTCTGCGCTTGCGGGAGAAATTTGGCATATTTGGTCATTTTGGGGCCCATCCCTATTGATTCCCATTCAAAAATGGCCTCCATTTGATCACGATTTCAAAAACATTAGTAGCAATCATGGAGCAGAGAAGGGACTTACAAGGGCTAAAAGACATAGGCGTATCTGAATTTTTAAGTTTCAAGAAATTTGGGGGTCGTTATGACGTCATAAAAGGGGGTTGAAAAAAAATGTTCCGATTTTTTTACCCGAGGTTACGTTTGGAGTCAATGCTCCATGGTTACTTGACCAATTTCAAAACGGAAAAAAATTTACAAGAGCCAACTCATCTGCAAATCTTATAACGAAATTTGGAATTGGATACCGCCTTCAGGGGCTCCGCGCGGGTGCATTGAAAATGGGGGTAAATTTTTGCCTACCCCATTTTGCACGGTAACTCATATTTGCGCTCGGAAAAGGGCCTCAAAATGTCAAAATTCGACGGAAAACCACATTCTTTACCTATTTCGACTTTAATTTGCTATTTATCTCCGAAATTGGGAGAATAACGAGCCATTTCATTTTCGAAGCTGCGGTGAAATTTTCGAAAAATTTCGACTTAGGCCTATTTTCCACTAAAACAAATCGTGCTTATTTTCCTATTAAATGCACTTGCTAACCCCGGATTAATGTTTAAATACCTTTAACATGGTCGATAAGAGGACCTCAAAGTGTTTGTTTTTAGTTTTTCGAATCATCTACTGCATTATTAGCGTTAGAGCAACGGCTATTTTTCGTCACAATTTCATACTTTTTCCTCGATGTTTCCGACTTATTACATTGTATGTTATGGATCAAAATCAGCTGACATGCAGTCATATCTGTCGGACTCAGTTTCCATATGGAGACAAGAGAGTGTTTGTAATAAACTGTATCTGATAATTTATGCAAAACAAAATGGCGCCCAAATGGCCACTTTTGCGGCAACCGGTACCAGGGCCAACATCGATGACCTAAGGAAGACAATGGTGGGCCTGGGAACGAGGTTGGCTGAAAAGCTGAAAGAAGCACATTTTCATTTTACACCCCAAAGCATCATGGGACCGATTATCTAGCTCAATCGACCAATCACAACTTGACCTTTGGTATCGATTGTTCAAGGCATCCAATGAAAATGAGCTTATTGCTACTATAAACCAATCAGATAAGCTTATTTTTATCCACGGTCTGCCAAGGTAGCGTGGTCGTCATTATTACTTTCTCTTCAAGAACTGCGTCTGCCGGCTGTAGTAAAGTTGAAAGTGTTGCTCGAAAAGGTAAGATATTATTATATTTCTGTGTGCTCACAGACTCAAAAATTAACTCAGATAAAGCTAATATCTTTCAAGTAAACTTTTAGGTTTATTTCAGGTCCAGTGCTATCCGTATTCTTTAGATTTGAGTACTTTTTCTGCATGTTGTCCGGATCAAGTGCATTTCCGTCCTACGCCATTCTTCAACACATGCTGGTTGATCGAAAACGAACTATAACCAACGTATCTTTGTTTGAAGCGGTTTGACTTAATAATGAATTTATATCGAATTGAAAATTACAAGCATGTATCTATGGTATGTAATGGACAAATCTGTCCGCAATCAGCTTCCTCGCAAATTTTGGTCTAGTCAAGTCGATTGGAGAAATGCTCACTGGCTAGTCTAGGCCTACTTTGAAATGACAGCAATTTTGTGAGACATCAATGAACAGAAGTTTTCGATGTTAGGAATTTCGGGCACTAGTCGAGCACAGTTAGCAGTAGTTAAAAGTTGTATGTAGTAGTTCATAACAGGATTGAGGCAATAAGAAAGTTTACATTCTTTGTGATATTGTAGTAGTTCATGTGTTTAAAAGTTAGTTCCACTACTGGCCAGCAGAGTGTCTATTCGACTGTGGTGTACCAACGCGCACACTTAGCAAACATCCCTGGGGGTACTCTGGTATATTAAAGATAGGGATGCTCAGGTTACTTTTTTGGGTCTGAAATTTACGCAAGGATTATTTTTTGGGTCAATGATTTGTACAGCTATTGTTTTGGGTTCAAGAAATTCTTGTTTACTTTTTTGGGTCTCAAATATGAGAAAAAGTAAAAATTGGGAAAAATATAATTTACAAACAAAATTAGAGCCAAATAGCAGTGCTAAAATAAAAAAACATAAATATCCAAACACATTATGAGAAATCTAATCAGTTGGGGCACTTTAATGCAGATTTAAGATACTGACTTCATAACTTTTGGGTATGTAAGGTCGGAAAAATTATTTTTTTGGGTCTGTTTTCATGATAGAAATTACTTTTTTGGGTTGATGCGTACCCCAGCCCGAGCACCTCTATCCTAAATATGCCTGAGTACCCCCCTGGGGCAAACATATCAATCTGGGGGAGAGGGGGCAAAAGCTGAGTTGATGCTGCAGTATCACATATCAATCCTAGCAATTCCACAGAAGTGAAACATTCAGTGACTGACATTTTGGGACAAGGGGTTGGAATGGCCCCCCTTATGAATATTGGCCAGAACAAAGACCTTTTGTTAAAGAATAAGTATAAATAAAATGCTTTTTGACTGAAACAACAGCTTTGCCCCCAATATTGGCAAAGTGTACCATCAGAAACATTTGAAAAACTGAAATTGATATTTTAGATTCAAGGAGCTAGGAGCACATGCCTGGGGGGGAGTTGCGGTTCTCCATTGTGAACGTGGTTCATTCAATCTGCATCTGGACTTTGAGAAAAGGACCAATTTGTGTGACAGAATATCCTGGAATTCCAAACCCATTTGCACGAATATCAGGAATTTTCAGACCCATGTGTATGAATTTGTTTATTTGAAGAGGCAAGGTCTATTCAAATTTCTTTAGCTTTGACTGGCTAGACGCTGTTGCTGTCATTGTTGCTTGACAAGATGTTGTCGTTTCTTGACTTTGTTGCTTCTTAAGCAAAATTCAAAGGAAAATTTCAGTTGTAATCAAGTAACTCTTTAAAAAAATAACAATGTGCGGAGAAAGTTATAAATAACAACGTTTTGAGCTTTGCTCTTTATCAGGACATGAAGTTGTTTGGTGCAGATTATCATTACAGGACCCATTGATAAGAAAATTCTCAAGAACTACCCATCTACCAGAATTATGATTAAAAACTGACCCATATGCCAGTCTGCAGAGTATGGCAACCGCACATACTACTTTGAAAACGAAGGAATCAAAGACCTTGCACACAAGCATGCCACTGCTTCGTTATTCTGCACGCACTAGATCTTGTTGTGAAATTTCAAATGAAAAAACCCACTCACATAAGCGGCACATTCAGTATCGTTAACAATGAAGTAGCCCAGTGGCAGGCACTTTGCCAAATATTGGGGGGGCGAAGCTACTGTTTCTGTTAAAAAGCATTGTTTATTTCTATTGTTTTCAAACAAAAGATCTTTGTTCTAGCCAACATTGGGGGAGCGATCGCACCTGGAGCACATGTTTTCAAATTATAGCAATCTCAGCTTTCCAATGTCAGTGAGTCCGGGGTGTCAACAACCTTCAACAGCAATGACTCTAAAAATAGAAGAATTACATCTATTTCTATAAAGGAAAATTTCTGTAAAATTGTGTCAGATTGTTCATTGAAACGCCACTGAATTGCCAAAGGAGCTAGGCCTGGTGCTTCCTGTACTCCTTCTCATTAGGCATACCTTGGCCTATTGTAGGCCTTTTGTGAGTTTTGAATGGACCAAATGCTAAGGGTGTAAGGGTGGGGGTGGGGTGGAGGGTCCAAAATCAGGGACAAAATCAGCGGGGACAAAACTGATATATGACTGACCCCTGAGGCATTGTAAGTAATGCACAATACAAAAGTGATGAATACAAAGGTCAACAAGGCAATTCGTGAATTTGCTCTTCTATGTTAGAAAATTTGATGTGAGAAAGGACTTCTTCTAAAGGGCTCTTTTCCAGCTTTAGAAGTGTGTTCAGCTTCAATGCATATAAACCCTGGTGTGATTTTGCAAAATGATTCAAACACTAATCAAAAATTGTCAGAATATTGATTTGTGGAAATTGCCAAAAATGTGCCCAAACATATTTTGGCCAAATTTTACTGTTTACTGTCTTATCCTCTGTAAAGTTTTGCATGTAAGGTACCTCTGCTATCCACTCTGGTGAGCGTTGAATTGACGCGTGGCAAAACCAATCTCCTCCAAAACTGTTGATTTCTCCAGTCTCAGAGAGAAATTAACTGATTCCTGAGAAAAGTTGCTTTGCAAAAGGCAACCTGCTGCTCACCAGCAGAGAAAAGGAAGTTACATTAAATAATGTGATTATTATTTCAGGATAGAACTAGTGAAGATGTCACAGGAAAATGGAAATTACGCTGAGAAGGAGGCTTTGAGAAAGCTGTTTGCTGGTGGTTTGGATCGAAACACAACTGATGAGACATTCAGACAACATTTTGAACAATTTGGCACAATTGTGGATTTGGTTATCATCAAAGATAAAGTAACTCAACAGTCGAAAGGATTTGGCTTTGTTACATATGATTCTTCGCTTGCCGTCAAATCAGCCCTTGAAGGTAGACCACACATCATTGATGAGCGCACAGTAGAGGTGAAGAGAGCAATTCCAAGAGAAGACAACACAGCAACAGCGCATCAACGTACAAAGAAACTCTTCCTTGGTGGACTCCCATCCAATGTCACTGAAGAGGACATCACTAACTTCTTTGATGAAAATTATTCAGGCCATGGTACGGTAGAAAAATGTGACTTGATTAGAAACAGGGAGACAAATGAGGTTAGAGGCTTTGCATTTCTTGAGCTGAGCACTGAAGATATGGCAGATGTTGTGATAATCACTGACCCAAAACCAACAGTTTGTGGAAAGAAGATTGAAATAAAGAAATGTGAAGAAAGGGGTGCAGGTAATACAACATCCAATAATTTTACCAAACAATGTCAACAGAGAGAAATAATCTTTGCCAGACTGCAAGGGAATCTAAAGTGTATATTATTGGTTCAAGCCACTTGCAGTCTCTTTTGTCGCAAGCTCAGTTGCTCAAATATGGTACAGTACATGTTGCTGCCTATGGTCTGCATCGATATTCTTATCAGAGGATTATGTATGCTTAGTTTACCATCAAGGCAGAGTTTTGCCTCAGAAAGGCTAATTTTTGTCGTAAATTTCCAATGTTGGGGGACTACCACCCAACCTCCTGGCTCATACACTATGGATGTCCAGCAGTAGAAGTTGATCAAAATGAATGTGCAAAAACATCATAAAATGAAGAATGAAGTTTCACATAATTTAATTTATTATAATATACTAACTGCATCAACTTTGGCTGCTGGTCTGTACGATGGCCTCTTCTCTTTTTGACTCGCTGCAAGTCTGTTTCCAGTTTATTTAACTCATACGCTCCGAATGTTGTATTTCTACAACATCGTTTGTACACCTTTGTATCCCGAATGTTGTAGATCTGCAACACACATTGTTCGCCCGTGTGTCCCGAATGTTGTATATCTACAACATCGTTCTGATTGGCTTAAATACCAATTTCATTGTGTTTGATTGGTTGAATAAACAATACAGTATTGTAGCCTATACAATAAGGATTCAAATGATGTGCTTTGATTGGGTAGTTGTCAGTAAGAAATCTGGAGTAAATGACAGTTGATCAGGTCGCGGTCCGAAGTTTGTTTACAACTCGCGATTTTTAATGGCGGCCTAAATTTATCGCAGTCCAAAAGGTGTAATGTAAGGCCGTTATTGACGCTATATCAATAAGAAATTTAACATTAACGGTTGGAGATAGCATGAGGAGGCATTAATGCACCACTTAAAGGCTTCTTGAACCTGGAAGAAGCACTTGAAGTGCTAGAATTGAAAGCGAAGAGACATTGTTGTGATGGAAGGGAAGGGGAAGGAAGACGGCCTAAGCTGAAAGAGGGAGTTAGCATTCTCATTTCGGTAAAGACGCCAAAATGCGAACATTTAGGTTTGGGAAAGAAGCAAAATGGCTTGCTATTGCAATTGTAATGACAAGTGGAGGCCTGGAAGTATTTTTTCAACCATTATGTGCTGAAATTGAAGAAGACCTGATCGATTGCAACTTGATCTCGCATATGCGGCCTAAAATTGGATGTGTGAACAAGAAGTGCCTCGATCTTCGTATTGGCCGAGCACAGAGAAATGAAGTATGACAACTCTGTTGGTTTAGTTTTGATATAGAAAGTATAACAATTCTTTAAATGTTAAAGTTTTATCAAGACAAGCTTAGCAAAACTATGATGATAATTTCTCCTGTGAGGTGCTACAACGATGTCGAGATTTCTTGTTTCGATTCTTTCATCGCAACTTTCAGCAAATGTAGGAATCCTTCAAGTCATGATACTGCCGTTATTTTTCGATTTCTGCAATCTTCAACTCTTGATCTTTGACTTTTGTGAATGTCATTTTGCTGAATTTCAACTGGAAACCCCTGAAAAATCAACTTTTTAGCAGCGCAGTTTAAAAAACGAACATCGCGCGAAGTCCTCGCGGGATATGGGGACAGCTTTTGATCATCAGGCGGCGGGATACAAAGCAAGCAAAAGCGTTATTGTTCTCGGAGCGTATGAGTTAACTATCTGTGCAGAAGACTGGTTTTTACTGGTTTCCTTTGTAATGGGAGAAAAGATAAAAAGGAAAAAACTAATTTGTCTCATCCCATTTTCCAGTTTATCCACCACAGAGTCAATTCCTCACAGTGGTACATGAAAGAGTATGTTTAAGTCAACAATGACTAAGAGTAGAAAAAGATTTGAAGCAAGTCTTCTTAATCAACCAATATTCAAAAATACAACTCCAAAAGGGAGCTTCTACGAGTGTCACAGGCTCATCCAGGTGGAAATAGAAAAGGGAGAAAGGATAAAAAACATGCAATTTGACACACCCACTTTGTTATGTTGCTTTTGCCAGATCTTGATTTGCTTATGATCATCTCTTTTTTAGGCGGTGCTGGAGCTGGTGGTGGACGAGGTGGTGGTCGTGGAGGTGGAAGAGGAGGAAGGGGTGGACGCGGCGGTGGATATGGTGGTGACAGAAGTGGCAACCAAGGAGGTGGCGGATATTGGGGTGGTGTTGGTAACGGTGGTGGATATGGGGCTGGAGGTGGCTTCCAAGGTGGAATGGGGTATGGGGCAGGAGGAGGTGGCTATGGAAATGACTATGCTGCTGCTTTCAACAATTATGGAAACTATGGAGGCTCATCCTCCTATGGTGGATATGATCAGTCAGCTTACCAGCAACCTTTTGGCGGACAAGGAGCAGCACGAGGTGGCCGTGGAGGAAGATATCGTCCATATTGATTGGTACGTATTTTAGAGACAGGAGGGACCATCAACATCAGTGGTGGTCACTTGTAGACTAGGAGTGGCACCAGGGGACTGGCTCCTGGTGCCTTCCCGATGTGGGGATATAGTGAGTTTCAGGGCAATTGAGAAAACATTGTATTTTTGAAACATCACTTCCCCCAAATATTCAATCATTAGAAAGGAATATTTTTGCAGGCTCAGGCCAACTTTTTATCAGGTATTGACAGCAGAGAGCATGTATACCATAATTTTTTGGATGAAATGAATCAATGAGTTGTCTCCAAGTTCAATCAAAATGCCTCCAAACAACTCTGCTTTACAATCAATGCCCAAAATGTTCTTTAATGCCCCTTGACCAGACTGCCAATTTAGCCAAAAAACCTATAGCCAATTTTGCTTTTGGCATCGAGATCTCGGGCTCAAACTTTTGAGCCACAAAGACACAGCCACAAAATTGGTTTTGCAGTTTTTGATAGGCAATATCACACTGACTTTTCATCTGTTTAAAAAAAATTGAAACATTATTTTGAGCTGATTTTCACTTTTTGGTGAAACCGAACAGACTGCAGAAGACAATCGCGATGTGCCTGAAATTGTTGTTTACAGATTTTGTTTACATTTGACAGCAGAGACCATTTAAACAATATTGTGTGTGAAGAAAACAAATTAGCAGTCTGGCTGGCCCCTAAATAATCTGCTATTATATTCTTTCAAACATGATCACATTTAGCAATTTGCTCTTGGTGAATAAATGACAATATTTATCTTTGCAGCTTTCAGATTGTTCATTTGTAACATGCATCCTGTCATACAGTTGATGCATGAGAAACCGTTTGTTCGAGCACAGCATGTTTTATCATTTGTTGACTATATATTCGCTTTTTTATTCCCTAGCAAGTGATACTTTCTTTTATATTCTTTACTAGGTGGCTTACTGTAGGTGGCTTAGGTGTGGCTAAGTGGCTTAGGTGTTTACATGATCAATTCTAAAGCAGAAATACTAACAGACAAGAAAGTACAGGCAGGACTAGATGTATTTTACCAGCACTAGAAGTATTAACTGCAATAAGCTGAAGGGACTAGGATAGTCAGCGATAGAGGCTATGAACTAGACCAAGAACCAGTCAACCATGGCAGGCTAGCTAAGCAAGAAGGAGATAAGTCAAGTCCTAACTTATTTGCTACAACTATTTCAGACTTTGTTTCTTTATTATACCTAACTTGTATCATAGTGATCTTAGACATTGAGAAAAAGCTTGGTTTTATTCACTAGAGTCTATCCTACCATTATGTTGTTAGTGTGGAGAATTTCTTAATCTTATTAATGTGAGACCACTTATTAGTGGAATGCTAATGTTATACAACATCTTCACATTTTGAAACCACTTTGAATTCCTAAAGTCAGGAAAGCTCCTCTCTTTTTAAGCTTTGGCAATTTTAAGTCAGCACATGCTAGATGATGCTCACTTGGAGGCATTTGTTTTTCAAAGTTGTTTTAAAGATTTAAAGTCTTCAGAAAAGCTTGCATTTTGCCAGTGGCCGCAACATGCTGAACAGTGTTTGCAGATGCAAAGAGATGGACCACTGGAAATGTACCTGAATGCGAGAGTTGAAATGTGCATCTTGAAATGGATTTTTGTATATATTTCACCAGGGGGGACCTTGCATTAGTCATCAAGTTTTTGTTATTTGTGGTATCAGACCGTTTTTCTTTGATACAAAATGATTTTAGAGGGCTTTTGATTTTAATTCAACTTGAAAGGATTCTGTGCATAGCTTAAAGCATTTTACTCGGATAAATAAGACTAACTAAATTGACCTTGACCAAGTATGGAAGAAATCTAACAAGAAAAGGCTTCAAGTTCACTCAAATATCCTGGTAACACCATACCTACCTTGACGAATGACAACCATTGGTCCTCAACCCCATCATTGATCTTTGTAATGTACACTTTGATGTTTGAGTGAAAATAGGCAAAAACATGGTTATTTCCAATACCAAGATAAAGGTGTGTGGTTTGCATTAAAGACAGACTAACCAATAACCCTTAAAGGATGAAATTGTTGAAGGCTGGAGTTTAAGCACAAAGTAGAGAGCTTTACGTATTAATGGAATATACCACCCACCCACCATAGGTGATGTGCTAAAGATTAAAATGCACGGAACACGGCAAGCAACAAAACTCTTGCATGATTTGAAAGGCCAAAATTTGACAGGCATCGAAAATGAGTGGCTAATTGTAGTGGTCTAATCCAAAGCCCTGTATTTCAACATGCTGCACACAATTGAAGCCTTTTCGTGTAAACTAAACGGTGCAGAATTTAAAATAGCCTCCAACATTGGACACCGTAATCAGGGGTGACGCCAGAAATCTTCCGACGGAGGGGCCGTAATTTTGGACAGAGGGGTTGAAATGGCTAAAAATGCAGTTATCGTACGTTATTTCAACAATAACTCTAAATTTCCTCCGATTTGGATGATGCCAGAAATTTCCGACCGGGTGTGACCCCCATAGGCCTCCCCTGGTGCCACCCCTGACAACCAAATAACCTTGAAAGGAAATAAAATGAGCTAATAGCTGCAATAAAGAGCAATTTTAAACAAGATATCAATAAAGGGCCATGAAGAGCAACGTTGAACGAGATGAGATATCTCATCTTAAGAGAAATTTAACAGGTTAGAGCATGTTATATAATGCATTGCCTTCATGTCAATGTTTATATTTGGATATCTGCATCGGTAATACTGGTATCCGTCTATCTAATCTCTTTGGCTCAAGAGATAAATTTTGCAGAATCTGTTGATAATTTAACCTTCTAAAAAGGCTATACTTTGATATTGATGATAAACCGCCAAGCTGAAGGTAATATTTCATTAAGCTCTCTGGAATATTTGCACTCGTGGATTTTTTTTTCGAGTCTTGGTCATGGGACAAGCTGGTTCAACAAGACGACACAAGACCACATTTGGTCAAACGAAGAAGTGGTCAAACGAAGAAGTGACTCACTTATTACTGCTTTGTCATTTCCTTGTATTATTGTTTTGCGAAAGAATAATGTGTGTTCATGAAAAGGTTTGTCTTCTTGAATTTGGTTCTTCCATCGAAATATTTTTGAGAACCAAACAAATTGCTCAGGAACCAGTACGGCAAACTGTTGCCTTGTGCACTCAAAAGATGGAAGATCTGCTTGTGGACTTTGTTTGATGCAGAAGCTGAGCAAATGGCATTGCAGTTCCCTGAGCTTCTTAAATAAAACAGTTACTACTCAGCCCCTGTTTCAAATTAGCAAAATCCGTGTGGCATGAACAGGGACAGATTTGATAACGATAGCATGATGAGAGACTTGTCGACGGGTGTAATTTACGGAATCCGGAATCACAGAACTACGGAATTCGGAACTGCGGAATTACGGAACTGGGTCACAGGTATAAATTGCGGAACACAAATGCTCTATATAGTTTATTGGCCAATGCTGAATATTTCTCAAGATATGATCAGTTAGGGGAACATTAAATTTTTGTCGATTTCAATTTTTAGAGGTATAATTAGGATAATTGAAATTTTCATAAACACTGAAGTGATAAAAAAACATCAATCAAATTTCTATTAAATATTTTTTGGTCATTTAGGATTTAGAAGTCGATTAATTGTACATCAATTGCATTGTAACTGCACGAGCACTGGTTCTGTCATCCCTAATGCCACCACCAATGTTTCTAAAACCGGATTTGGAAGACCTCCATTTTGGGGGCAGGCAAATTGTATGGTGAGAATCGTTCAAAGATATGGTAAAAATGCATTTCCCAAATATTTTCCCCAGGGGACATTCAGCACATACACATCACTTCATTTTGTAAAGTTAAGATTTTAAGGAACTTGATTATACCTCTAAAAATTGAAAGCAACAAAAATTGAATGTTCCCCTAACTGATCATATCTCGAGAAATATTTATCATTGGCCCATACACTATATAGAACATTTGTGTTCCGCAATTTATACCTGTGACCCAGTTCCGTAATTCTGCAGTTCCGAATTCCGTAATTCCATAGTTCCGTGATTCCGGATTCCCAAATTCCGTAGTTCTGGATTCCGTAAATTACACCCGTCGGAGACTTGTTGACACCTGAATTCAAAGCAATTAGTGGCTGCAGACAAAAGAAATCCTTTCATCCATAAAGTCAAAGCTGCAGAAGTTTCTCTGAAAGAGAAGTAGCTAGCGCGCTCGTTGCGCATTCCAGGAATTGCCCTTAAGAGCAAACATGAGCAAATATCGAAAGAAGAAGGATGTGTACACATCTACCTCCGTCATTTTATTTCTTTGGTCCAGAAGCTGAGCAGTAAGTGTTTTAATTACACCAGAAAAATAAGAGAATTGAATCCAATAGATTAAATGTTCGTGGTAGATGCGTATATAGCTACATCTTTCGATCTATGCTCTTGTTTGTTCTTAAAGACAATTTTTGGAATGTTACATGATGAATAAATGATTTAAGTACCAAAAAAGCTTAGATGTTAAAAGCCTTTTTTGGTACTTAAATCATTTATTCATTATATTACTGTTCAATTACATAGTACCACACGCAACGAACATATTTTATTGAATTTTTGGCATGCACAACGATCAAGTTAGCTACCTGGGTTTCAAAAAAACTTTTGCAGCTATGTCTGCTTTGAATTACTGGCCAAGAGAATTTCCTTTGTCTGCGATCGCTTTGAATCGCGGTGTCAATCAAAACCAACTTGTCATAAACTCCTTTGAAAGCCACCTTTCGCATGCACAAGGCGGTAGTTTTCCTGAGTCTATCGATAGCACACACGAGAAAGAAGTGGCAATGCGAGCAGGAATCCATGGTAGAGAGATGTGAATTAGAAGGGAAATGTGAGACCACATTCTGGCTCTGGTTTACCCAAAGTGAAGAAGTGAAATTGAATCTAAAAAATCTTTCTTTGTATAACCCAGGGTCCTCTGCTATTCTAGAAAAGAGCCTGGATCGAGCGTTATTTTTATACGCGAGGCTCGATAGAGTGGCGTTAAGAGCTTCTATCACGATTGTGCAAATTCGAAAATTCTACAAAGTGCACTTTGTAGAATTTTCGAACATGCACAATAGGGTAGGGTGGGGTAAGTTGGGTCTACGGGGTAAAGTGGGTCTACTGAGCTTTTTGCTAGAAATATCCTTTCTCGTTACATGGAAGAAAGGTTGGCTATTTTTCTTTTAATGTCTACATACTAAACTGCCTTTTTACATAAAACATTCGTCTTAGATGTATCTCGACTCGTTTTATAAAATAACTTTACTGAACGGCCTATTGTGCAAGAATCTCAAAGCCCAGGAAAACTTTCTCCTGCCACTGTTGTTTTGCTTTTCTGGTCAATCTAATGACCATGAGGTGAGAGTTTGGTCATTTACGAATGAAATAACGTTTATTTCAAAGTCATTGACGCGATTGTTCTTTTTATATTTATTTTTTTACCAGGTGGGGTAATGTGGGCATACTGAGAATTCAGCCATAATTCAAATTCAACGAAGCCTTGAATTGCTTAAATTTTCGCACTTATATTCATCTTGCCACGTTGTTTTCTGTCTAAAATGCGAAAATGGGTTTCCTATTACCGCAGTTGCTGTCTTGTAACCAAAGAATTGGAGTAAACATACTGCAAACAATTTTATTTGACTGTTATTATCAAATTCGATCACTGACTTGCAAGTCGCAAAGATGGTGGATCACAGCATAATGACCGTAGTTTTAGTTTCTTCGCGGGAACGGCATTGCTTGCGATAAAAGGCAAAGCTTGTGATTTTATTGAATGGAGAATAGTTGAGAAAGGTAATTCCATTAATTTTTTTAATCATTTATCCTTTCGTATTCCGATATTGTACAAGTTTTGAAAATAGACGCACTTTTCCCGCTCGTCGGAAAAAGTGGGCCTATTTTAGTTGCCATAAGATAAAATTTTTTTTAAATATTTAATTGCCTTTGTCAGAGCTGAAATTTTTTCCCAAGAAACAAGAAGCACTGAATGTCAATTAAACGAAACTTTTGAAATGTTTTGCATTTTAGTCTCGTTTTACCAGCTATCCATTTTAAAATTTTGCTCATTTTAGACCGACATTACCCCACCCTACCCTATCACTCTATCGAACCTCCTGTATAAAAATAACGCTCGATCCAGGCTCTTTTCTAGAAGAGCTAAAAGGTTTATTCTGACTGTCTGAAAATAAAATTTGGCCTAACAACTGTTCGATCAGGTAAACTACTGCTGAGTGTAGATCTGTAATTTCTTCCAGGTGAAATTTTATTCCGGACAGTCTGAATTGCACGGTGCAAGCAAAGGACCCAGTTGAGTGGTAATGCCTCTTAAATGAATCCTTGCAGAGGAGAACGACGTTGTGTAAAACTTGCAACGAGCTCAAATTTTGGACGGTCCAAAATTCATCTTATTAGTGTATATGGCCAATGGAACAACAAAATTCACGTTAAACCGACTGGTCGCCCGTTTATATTTTTCTTTAGAAAAAAAAAATGCTCCGCCAGCCCTTCCCAAAAAAGAAATCCTTACCTGTGAATGAAATGTTGATCTAAAAGATGACAAAAACCCATACATACTATTTTATACATTACAGTATTTGGTGTAGCAGCTATATGATTTTTGCATTTATATTTGAAAAATATCACAGTTACGACAATGATCCATTCTGTATGTGTGCAAAGAAGTACAAGTTTCCCCGTTGCATTTTGCGACGGTGGGTCATGTATTAAGAGAAATTTTGCACTGATACCAAAAGTTTCTTCGCTTTTAGGGTTGTTTCTTAACTTTCGAGAAAATTGAGCCCACCGTTTCTTGTAAGCGGTTTCTTATAAAGTAAATACGATACGTGCGCTCTTGTACATACCTTACGAGTAATATGATAAAGGAAACAAGTGAAAGTAAAGTAAAAATACACGTATTTTTTATAAGAAACTGCCCATAGGAAACTCAGATCGCCCAAAAATTAAGAAACTCCAGTACTCGGAAAATATAAGTTAGGAAACTATTTGGTTTCATAAAAGAAATGCTTGAAATATTTTTACTTTCATTTGTTTCCTGTACATGTTTTTATAAGAAACTGGTTTATCAGAAATAAGTACACATATTTTTTATAAGAAACTCAACTCTCAGATCACCAAAAAATTAAGAAACTCGATTAAGGAAATCTTGACATATTTTACTTTCACTTGTTTCCTGTATCATATTACTCGTGAGCCTCGTGAGGTACTTGAGTAATGTCTAAACATTGGAAAGGCTTAAACAACCTTGTTTTCAAATATTCACGAGAGCACAGGTATTGAGCATGAAGATTGTCATGGAACCTCAAAGAAACTCGTAAGAAACTCTGAGTACTGAGATCTGATAATTTTAAGAAACTTCCAGTACTGGCCCAAATTCTTAGTTTCTTTAAAATGCGTGTATGTGAAGGATTTCCATCCTTTACAGTCTATCAAAATAAAAGATTTCTTAACTTATATTCACCACTGGAGTTTCTTAATTTTATCACGATTTGTGCTGTGGTCTATTTCAGACACCAGTATACTTATTACATCTGCCTAGAACAGCGTTTATCTCTTAGCCTGACAAATGTCACAATCTACAATTGCAACTCTGATTCAATTCAACGAGAATCGCAAATGAAGGCACATATGTAGTAAAACTGGGGCGGTATCAAAACGATCAAATTTCAATAAAAAGCCTCGAAGCTATTTTGATCTTCATCCAAGATGGCAACGGAGGAATACCGGCCTATCAAACTCGCTGTTTCTGACAGGGATATCAAGCTCTTAGAGACAGTCGAAGACATTCAAAATCGTCGTGAAGAAGTCCTCAAGAGGTACAATGATTTCAAAAGTGCTACAATCAGCAGGAGAAAGCGTCTTGAAGATGCAAGGAGGTACTTTCAATTCAAGAGAGATGCAGATGAGGTCGAAGCTTGGATCCGCGAAAGGCTCCAAATTGCTTCAGAAGAGTCGTATAAAGACCCAACAAATTTGCAGGTGCGTTGTCGGATAATGGTTGTATTTGCTCTTCCAATTTCTACCTATTACCTAAATATGAACCTTTGATTTTCCATCATTTATGAGAGTAAGGACAATGTTTTGAGAGGCCCTCTTTTTAAATATAGGCCATGCCTTTTTGCTCCTCTTCACTTTCAGGACAAAAAAAGGAAAATTCTTTGGTGTGTCTTAAGAGTGGGGAAGAATGAGTAGGAGCTTTACAGATATCCAAATCTGCCCTGAGTAGAACTTCATAAGATATGATTATGCCCAAAAGTTATATAAATTGCAATGAAATCTAGAACATTTAAAAAATATTTTGCTAAAGTGATGCATGTGATGTAAAAGAAAGATTTTCTTCTTTGATGTTATTCAGTTCAGGGGTGGCAGCAGGGGAGGGCTAGGGGGCTACAGCCACTTCGTCGGAAGCATCTAGCCCCCCATTGGAGGACATTTTGGGTTCTTGTCAGAGGAAATTTGGCAAAATGACGTATAAAAACTGCATTTTCTAGCCATTTTAGCCCCCTGTCAGAAGCTCCAGCCCCTCTGTCGGAAGATTCCTGGTGCCACCCCTGATTCAGTTGTGGTTTTTAGCATCAAGCACCAGGATCGAAGAAGTAGAGAAGACCTAGAATCAAGCCCTCAACCCCGCCCTTCTAGGTCTTCTCTGTCAAGTGATGGAACTCTACCTTGCTTGGATCAAACCTGTCCATCTATCTGACTGTTGTGGCAGCTGGTGGCAGCAAAGTCAGAGGACTACACCACTGCACCACAATGCCTTCGCAGCCAATAACTAAATTGCATAAACAATTGCAACAAAAAATGGTTGCAATCCACCTTTTCAAGATAAGAGGCGCGAAAGCGGAAGTATTTTGTTGTTTGAGATCTTGCATTTTAAAGGCTAAAATCTTATTCTGCGTACAAAGTTTAGTGTTGAGCCAAATTTTCAAATTCACATCTGTCTTTATTTCGAAATTATGGTGATATAAAGAATTTGAATTCATAAGGGCTTTGACTGTGAAATTGAAGTTTGGACAAAAGTTGTCCAAAGTTTTGATTTCACGGTCAAAGCCCTTATGACTTTAAATTCTTAAAATTGCCATAATTTCGAAATAAAGACAGATATGAATTGAAAATTTGCTTTCTAACTAAACATTGTACGTAGAAGAAGCTTTTAGCCTCAAAAATGCAAAATCTCAAACGGCAAAATACATCCGCTTTCGCGCTTCTTATCTTGAAAAGGTGGACTCAGATATATGAAGTTGCATTTCATAGACAAGTTTACAGTCCTGCAGAATTGATGCACGTGCATCCTTGAAGGAAAACTTTTCAAATATCTGTCTCTTTTTTGTTTTCTTTCCAAAATGCTTGCACTGTAAACTAGGTCATAACTTTGATTGCTAAGGCAGGCATATCTCAACTGTAAAATGGTGTACTATATATTGCTAAAATAAGAGTAAATTTTTGTGGAATTTGAAAAAAAGTTTTTAAATGTATTCCCTTTCACACCTGCAGCTCAGCGCTTGCAGCTGGAAAATATATTGAACAAACGCACTTTGTCTCTTTCAAAAACCTAAAGAATTTGATTTTATAGAACAGTTGATGTGACCAGCTGTGCGTAGATCTTATAATTCTTGGGTGTTGGTTGGTTATAATCATGCAGTATTAATAGCATAGTCGTAATCTTGTTTTTAAAGGTGCACAGTTGCAGCAAATAACATTGAATTAACATGGGATGTCAAACATCCATTGTTCACAATGATAAACCAACCATGTAGCCATGACACCACCTCCCCCAAAATTCATCAAAATTCTTCCCAGGTAAGGAGGCTCTGATCTAGACCTACAACAAGCAAGGGTGTATTCCAGTTAAACTCTACGCTAGGTTACGCTGATAACAATGTTAGCTACACCAGTCAAGCAATTGATCTATTCAATTCAATTATGATAATTTTCTATCATTTCTGTCAGATTTTTGCACTAACATATGCCGAGAAAATGTCTTTTCCATCCTGAAGATCTTTGGCCTTTATGTGAATGGAATGCACCTTTAAGTCTTAAAAAGCACTGCTAAGAATGCCAAATGAAACTTTTCCCAACTGCCAGTTTGTGCGAACGATACTGCAATAGCTCTATTAAGCTCCCTCTCTATTAAGCTCCCTCTCTATTAAGCCCCCTCTCTAATAAGCCCTTCCTTCTAAGCCAAAATTTTAAATAAGACCGCTCTCTCCCCACTTACATCAAATACCAGAGGTAACTAAAGATCTTTCATTTATTCAGCTGAAGAAGTTTGCATGTTGATTTTGATATGCTTTGGGGTAAAAACTGTGTTGAATTTGTGTAATCAAAATGGTAAATGTTCCATGCTGATTCCACAAGGTATCGGATAAAAAAGCTCTGTTTATATCCTTGACATGCGAATACTGTAAGCCCCCCTGTCTAATAAGCCCCCTCTAGGATCTCTGAAGTTTACTAAGCCCCCAGAGGACTTAATAGAGCTTGTACTACAAACAAGGTAGACCTTGAACAAACGCTCTGCAACTTATTCGATTGTGAAACCTTCAACATTATTATTTGCAGGCATTTTCATATGAAATCTGCTGTAATATGTGACCAGATTATTGATACATTTTGTAGAGAAGACATGTTTCTTGTTTTCACAGGTAAAGCTTCAGAAACATGCTGCATTTGAAGCAGAAATCCAAGCCAATAAATACATGCTTGATGGAATTGATGAAAGTGGACTGGCAATGATCAACGATGGCCATGAAAAATCTGATTACGTTCAGGTAATTTTTCACAATTCTTTGTTTTTGGTAACCATTGTGGAGCCTTGTTAGCATATTGGCAGACCTTGCTAGGAGAGGAGCTCCATCCAGCACCTCCACACCTGGGGGAGGGGGTACTTAGTGTATTTGTCCAATGGGGATGTGCGGTTTTTCAGGATTTCATTTTTTCCAGCACAGGGTATCCAAAGAAGCCAATTTTCTAGAGCAGGTTGTCAAAGCATTGTCAAAAGGGGATATTTTGTTACACCAGGTTGTTTTTCGGTCAAATTCTTATTTTTCGTAGTATACTTTTCGCCAATTTTTTCCAGCATCAGTTATCTTTTGGAGCAAAAAATGCAGGCCTTTTCGTGAGAAATAGCTCACGCGAGTGGACAAACGCTCCCGTGATTTCTTTTGCGCGAGCGATCGCTCAGGTAAAGATAGATACAGAATGATGTTGATTTCAGAAGTAACATAAAGAACTGCTTAGCCACGTGCTTGGCATATGATAAATGGATGTCATGGACAGTGTTTCTGGGAAATGAGATGCAAAATGAGCCAGGCCAGGCTCTCGTTTCCATAACCTTTCTTGTTGCTCCAATTCCTTGGGTCAAAAATGGCCATCTGGTCGTAAACTCCTACCCTGAAATAGTTCGATCCCCTTCTTTCAGTGTTTAAAATCCTACTATGTCAGACTTCCCATAACTTTGGAAAGTCTTCAGCTCAATTTGGGTTTTCTTTACGTTTTTCTTGCACGTTTTTTCATAGGAAATTTGAATCAGCCCTTTGTGCTAAGTAGAAGTTACTTTCTTACTTTTTAGGCCTAAAATTGCGTTATGGTTCGAAGTTGAGCCTTCTTATCGACAAAGGGCTTGCATTTTGCACTGATATTGTCCCCACAAATGAGCCATGCACATTAAGGCAAAAGTTACCAATTTTTTGCAGTCAAAAGTTCAAAACATTAGGGACCTTGTTAGAGAAGAGAGATAGATTCTTATATTTGAATTCATCAAACAGACTTATGCTTTACGTCAATGGATTGAAGAAAAATGCCCCACGAACAGTAATCTACTGACTCCTATTCTATTAGAAATAAAATTTAGGGTTTCTTAATTGTTCTTGAACGTAGAACTAGAGTTTCTTAAACTGTTGGTCTTCGTAGTACTAGTTTCTTATAAACCAGTTTATTATAAAAAACATGTGGTCATGATCAATCGCAATGAGTGCAAATGAGTGCCGATGAGATATGATGATCCCAAAATGTTGTAGGGTACTTTTAAACGGATATTATTCTCGATGACTTTGATATTCAATTGTCGTTTTCTGTAGAGACGTTGCTAATTCATTGTTGTTTCCTGTGTTTTGATGTGCTGCCTTCGTCTGTGTCTTCGTCTTCGTCTGTGTCATTTGCTTGGGTCTTCTGAGATGGCGGAATACGTTTGTATTTAACAATGGGACTGATTATTTTCTTGTAAAATTACGGAGCGATATTCGACACGATTTACCGTTTTGCGGGAGCGACCAAAAGCTCCCGTGATTTGGTTTGCGCGAGTGCTGACGCGATCGCGAGCGATCGCTCGCGTGAAACGAAAAGGCCTGAGTGAGAAGATATAGAATCAAATAATGATGTGATCAAATGTTGAAATTAATCTTCTTTAACAATGCCCTAGTTTCAATATATGCTACTACAGGTCTATGATTCGGAAGAGTCATTGAAGAGTTAAAGAACATTTGAAACGCTATTTTGCTTTTTATCGGTAGGAAAGGATTGATGAACTCCATCGTCTTTGGGAGTTATTGCTGGAGAAGTCAGCTGAGAAACAAAGAATGCTCATTTTCACTCAAAGAAGAGTTATTTTTGTCATGGAAGTTGATGAGATCATTTCCTGGATCACAGAAAAGGTATAAAGTAATTTATTACTTTGTTTTGTTTTTCTTATTGTATACTTTTTATGGTTTTCTTAATATTAAATGTTTTCTTTGGCATACTCTAGTGATTTCTTTGCGAAACTGTACAGTAAAGACTATAAGTCCTTTCCCACTATGGATGGCACGTAGTTAATTAGCCTTGTTGTTTTTGTAAATAGTTGTTGTTTTTAAATGAATAAAGAAAAAAAGAAAAAAAACTGTACAGCCATATTATGAGAAACTTAGAGAAATCAACATCATATAAACAAAAAACTGAAAAAGTACTGTAGATTATTAATACCAAAACTGATTTATCCTAAAAGTTACGGAAGAACCCTTGTGGATCAAGCTTCTCAGAAGAGTGACTTAGAGTCCTTTTACAGACATTGTACAAAATGCCAATATTATCTACCTGACTTGATTTTCTGCTTAAAAGTTTCGTTTAAAACTTAATCTTCAATTTTGCAATTTCTATGAACTGAACACTGGAAAAGATATTATTTGTTTGAAAATGATATGTATTTTTTTTGTTACTTGCAATTCAAAATCTGTATGGTATAACAAAGGTGTTGTGACGACGCAGTGGTGTAATTCTCTGACTTTGCAACCAGAACAGTCAGATGGACAGGGTTCAATCCAAGGTATAGCCTCACCGCACCACTCAAGTGTCCACAGTGGGGCATCATCATGACATAGACCAAAAATTCAGTTTCCTTCAACTACTTCCAAACATACCTATTTTGAAAGAGTAATGGTTGGGGATCACGAAACTTTTTAAATATTCTTTCTATCCCTTTTCTGAAAGAATGTACGAGCCTTTAAGTACTAGGCTTTCTCACAAACAGGAGCAAGACAATTCCAGTGCAGTTGATCACTGAAAATTAAGCTACCTTATCTGCATTCTGTTGCTCCTTCAGTGGATGTTACAGGTTAAACCTTTATATCAGTTTGACTTTTAGCCATTAGCGGACAATATTCATTACATTGACAGCACAAAAGGCTATTTTTCGTATTTTTGCTAATATTTTGATCGGTGTACCATTGGCTGCGCTATTTAGGCCATTCTTAGCAACACACTTATAATAATAAATAATAATAATAATAAATGTTGGTTAAGGGGCTGGAAAGCCAAGGCCTATAAAACCCTGATTGTCTATGATTACTAATCTAGTTTAGTTTGAATTCGAATTTTGAATCCCCGTGTAGGCGGTCAAAGAGTTTCTCAAACGTTATCACATCTTTTGCTTCGACGATGTTAGCTGGCAAGCAGTTCCACTCTTTTATGATGCGCTGGGAATAAAAGTTCTTTCTCACATCTAGTCTGCATTTGTTCAACACGATTTTGTATTTATGGCCCCTTGTCTTATTGTCGTTGATTTTAAAGAACTTTGAGGGGTCAGTGTCAACGAGGCCATGAAATATTTTATAAGTTGTGATCATGTCACCGCGCTGTCTCCTATACTGAAGGGTCGGCAATTTTAAAGCGTGTAATCTTTCGTTATATGATAACTGGTTGATGCCGCGAACAAGCTTTGTTGCTCTTCTTTGAACGGCTTCTAGTTGTTTTACATGTTTAACCATATACGGGTTCCATACGGAGACAGATGTTTCTAGCAAAGGTCTGACGAGACTCTTGTAAAGACCAATGAACACGTTTCTGTCTATGTAAGTCAGTGTTCTCTTGATTGATGCTAACACTCCAGTGGCTTTTTTAGATATTTCTGCAATATGTTTATCGAATTTTAGTTTGCTATCCATCACCACTCCAAGGTCTTTCATTTCTTCCACTCTCGATATAGTTGTATCTGTATCGTCTTGAGACGACAAGATGTAAGCCTCTACACTGTCTTTGCTGATGCCAAGTCGTAATTCTTTACATTTTTGTGCATTCAATGGTAGCTGCCAATTTTTAGACCAGTCACAAACTTTTGTTATATCGTACTGAATACGGGCATGATTATCTTTTGCCTTGGCGTATAGTTTGATGTCGTCTGCAAACATTTTTATTTTGCAGAACTTAGTATGTCTTGGTAGGTCATTAACGAAAATTAAAAACAACAATGGTCCAAGAACGCTACCTTGGGGAACTCCACTCGTAACTTTTACCCAATCCGATTTACATCCGTTAAGGACGACTCTTTGCCTCCGATTTTTTAAGAAGTTCGCTATCCAGTCGTATAGCTTTCCGGTAATACCATACAATTTGAGTTTTGTTAATAATAGTTTGTGTGATACCGAGTCAAATGCTTTCGAGAAATCGAAATAAATAATGTCAATGTGATCACCTTTGTCGAGATAAGATGTCCAGTCTTCTAACGCTTCAAGTAGTTGTAATAAACAAGATCTGAACTGTCTAAATCCATACTGATCTGGCGAAAATAGGTTGTTCGTAAGAAAATGATCAACGATTGCTTCTTTTATTATTTTCTCCATAACTCTGCACATAATCGATGTCAGACTAATTGGCCTGTAGTTTTCCTTTTCATTTTTTGCTCCTTTTTTGTGAATAGGAGATACGTTTGCAAGTTTCCATACTTCCGGGACGTGGCTACAACTAAAACTCGATTGAAATATTAGAAGAATAGGATATGCAATTTCATTCGATAATTCCTTTAGTATTCTGGGGTGTATATCATCAGGCCCAGCTGCTTTTGATGTATTCAAATCGTTTAATATATTTCGAACTTTTTCTTTAGTGAACTGAATGTCGGTTAGTGGTAATCCAAGGAATTGCCATTCCGCATCTTTGTCTGTCTCTTCGGGTATTTCCCCCTTGCTAAATACGGACTTGAAAAAATCGTTTAGTAAGTTAGCTTTTTCTTGTTCGCTTGTCGTTGTGTTGTGCTGATCAATTTTTAGGTCAGGAACTTTAATCTTTGTTTTTAATTTTGAATTTACATACCTCCAAAATATCTTACAATTATGTTTGGAATTATTAGCAATGTCTGCTTCAAAATTTCGAATCTGTTTTCGCACGGTGCTTTTTGTTTTATTGTTTATTTTCTTGTAACGTTCATAATCTTTACCATGCTTGGTAAGGAGCCATCTTTTATATGCGTTGTGTTTTTTCTTTATATTTCTTAAGATTCTTTTATTCAACCATAATGGTCTTTTATATTTTTGGTTTGGATTTGAAAGTATTTGTTTTGGTACACATTTCTCGACTGCCTGCATCATTTTTGTATGCAGGCATAGTAACATCTCTTCTGTATCTAGTCCCTGGAATTCTCTGTCCCAGTCCAATCCATTTAAGATCTCTCTCAATTTAACAAAGTCGCCTTTGTTATAGGAGTAACGGTTTGATTTGTCGTAATTGTTGTGGACGAATTCAGAGTGCAGGACATAATTAAAGCTTATTACTATGTGATCACTTGCACCTAGTGGATCTTCATATGTAAGTTTTTCAAGTGAATTTTCATTGTCAGTAAAAATGAGGTCTAGGCAATTAGACGTTTGATTTTGTCTATATCTCGTAGGATCTTGGATATGTTGTGACAAATAACAATCATTTACTACCTCTAGGAAGAGGTATGCAGGATGAATATCACTTGTATTAGCGTGATGAGATTCCCAGTTAATTTCAGGGTAGTTAAAGTCACCCATTAAAAGGATGTGCTGATATTGATCTTTTGACGTAATCCCTTTCAAGAAATTTCGCAGGGCAGAATGATTATTTTCGCTTGGGCTTCTGTATATTACTGCACAAAGGACGTGTTCTTTATTCTCTAGCTGAAACTCAACAACAACTGACTCTACGGATGAGTCGGTACATATATGCGGCAGTTCTGTTGCTTTGACTTTATTACTGAGGTAGAGTGCAACTCCTCTGTGATTCGTAGAATCAATATTTGAGAAGAGGTTGTAACCACTGATTGACATATCTTTAGCTTTTATTTTGGAACTTAAGGTCTGCTTAGTTAATACCTCTGTTATTGCACATAAATTGATGTTATTTGCAAAGAGTCTGGATTCTAGTTCTCTTTTCTTGTTTAAAAGACTGTCTGCATTTGTATAATAGCAGTGTAAGAGCATCTTACTAGATAGCTCCAAATCATTATTCTGAACCTTGTTGTTCCATTTTAATTTGTTCTGAACCTCTATGTCATGATAGGGTATGTCGTTTGTTGCGGTTGCCATTGAGGCTGAATGTGTTGCCCCTGCGTTGGAGCTATGAATGGCTGTTGTTGCCATTGTTGCCATGGTGCAATTGTCGGAGCGATGTTTTGGGTGTGGTATTGAGACTGATTTAGTTGCTCTTGCATTGGCTGTGGTTGCCATGGCGCAGGTGTCTGAGTATGATAGGGAAGAGTGTGTACCGTTTGGCTTGCTGAAGCGTGTATTAGTCTGTCTATGTTCTTGCTCAGACCTTCTAAAAAAGAGTTCAGCCTCGTCTCAGATTGTTGTTGCTGCTGTTGTTGTTGCTGCTGTTGTTGTTGGAGCTGGGACTGCATTCCCAGATCTCTTTGTCTTTGTGCTTGTGCTGTGTTATCATTGTCAGCTGCATCGGGTTTTTGAGGTCTAAATTTAGCATGTAGAAATTGGCAGTTCTTGCCTTTCGTGCATCCTGTCGGCTTATTGTAGAACCTGCAAACTCTAACTAGCTTGTGCTCATACCTACAGTTCTGTCTTGAGCAAATTCCTTTATTGAAGTCTTTACAAACATTGACCCATTTGTTGGAATTACTTTGTTGACTTTCTAAACTCTCAGGTTTAGGATCTGGTATGTTACGAATAGATTTGTTTTGGATTTGAGAATTGTGCTTCCTCTCCTCGTTTGATGCTCTGTTTGTCTTCGAGTCTGCATTAATTTCATGCACTGTATTTAACTTAGACTCAAACAGATTGATTGCTTCTTCTTGCAGAAGAAGTCTCGCTGTTAGGTTGTCTACTTGACATTGAAGATCATTTTTTGCATCAAGCAACGCATTGTTTTCCTGTTTTAAATGTGTTATTTCAAGAAGCAAAGAATTTACACCTTCAATTGGTTCTTTTTGGTTCCTCCCCTCTCTCCTTGTATCTGATGGGAGATTTATTGTAGGGTTATCCTCCTTGTCAAGGACTGAGGTGTCATCATCTGAGATGTCATCATTATCTGAGATGTCATCCATATCACAGGAAGTACTTCCTTTGGAAATTTGGCTATTCCCAGGCTTTGACAGTGCCCCTTGAGGCATTGCAGAAGTGATATTTGAATTTGCGTTTTCTTTCGTTTCGAGATTGATTGTTACAGGTTTCCCTTTTTGTTTTGGATCTACAACCAGCTTGCTTGTGAATGGTTCTTTGTTTGACTTATCGAAGATCTTCTTGTATGATGCACCCTTTTTATTCATTTCAATGAGCTCCTTGACAACTGGCAACTCAAAGTCAATCCAATCATGTGCAGCATATCCCGAAATTACTACGGAATTTCTCTTTCCCGTCAGATGGAAAGTGATTGAAATGATTTTGCTATACCTTTTATCTTCCTTGTGAAAGTAAATTTCTAACTTTAGATGCTTCATTTGTGTGAGATCAAACTGTCCATCTTTTGTCATCGACGGGAAAACCCCTTTCTCGTCTTCCCAAAGCACGAGGTTGGATTCATCGTACGATGGATCGAGTGCCAAGTGCTCAAAATAACGAATATTACATGCTTGAATCCAATGAGATAAGACTTCTCTCGATTGAAGAGAGATGCTGCCACCACTTGGATACAATTTGAAGCTTTCCAAAGGCATGTTACCATTCGCGATTGCATTTTTCTTCGACTTTCTCTGTTTTGTTGGTGAAGGACGCATCGTAGATTTCGTTAACCAATTTAGGCCCTTAAAATATATCACAGTTAAAACTCAACAAAATACCTGGCGTCGAACGCTGATGAACCTGGATCAAGCATAGAATGAATCGCGAATTGAGATACTTATTAAATACTCTTTTATTCTAGAGAGCGAAGCCAACTTCTCAGACGTCTTGCTAAGAAAGTATCGTTGCAAAAATGGATCTGCCCGCTTACCTTTCTAGTTGGATACAAAATGTGCAGACAAGAGCAAAAAAACCACACTATGCTTAAATTGTACCTGAAGAGTCTATGATAACCTGGTAGCAAGGATTGTTTGCGGAAATTTGCGGGTTTGAAGGAAAATCTGTCACAATATCTCCGTTTTTTATGAAATAATGGAAGTAAAAAAGAGCGAAGGCATCACTTTAGGACTCTATGCCTCTGAAATCTAATTCTAAGACAGCTGACCCAATAAATATTGATGTCAAATGGTTTTTGAAGTGTAAACAAGGAAAGAAAACTGCACAGTAAGGGGGTATGGGCAAAAAAGGGAGCTATTGGGGATCTACAGGGTACTGAGCAGAACAAACCACAATAGTTTTACAATTTAATCCTTAAAACGGTCAAGAATTACAAAGGGCTTTCGTATTATCCATAGCAACAGAAAACGTCATGATGCACACAAATTTTTGGCAGTTATTATCTCTGGTTTCATTGTAAAACCCTCCAAAATATTCATAATAATCATCACCATCACAACTGTAATTTAGTATAGAAAATAAACGAAATTAATTTTCATTTTTCTAACCAACCAATTTATTTCAAATATATTATTACATAGTTACAGTAAAACCTTAAACATGAATTGTTAAGAATAAACAAAAAATTCTTCTTAAATAGCGAATGTCATGATGCCTTGTACAAATGCCCCACTGTGGTGTCATGACAAGGGGTTGCAGACTTGATTAGAACTTAGTTCAATAAAATCTTGAGGTTGATGTGCGGCAATAGTTTCAATTGATAAACATAGATTTCTCTATTAATTAAATTAAAATGCCAGGATTTAATTAGACTAAACCTCGGAACTATATGGAACAGCCTACCCTCAGAACCAAAATCTGCAACAAACATCAACAGTTTCAAACATAAGATCAAAGACCAATTCTTTAAAAATCTCCAAAGTCTTAATGATAGTCCCTACATATATTATTAGAAATCTAAAAACAACCAATAACAATGCTTATTTGTCAAGATATTATTTCCGGTCAAGACAAAATTCTATTTTCCATGAAAACTTTTTATTTCTTTTCTCGAAAAATTTGCTTTCTTTTTCCTTTTGAATAGCACTCCTTGAGGGACCATTATGGAAACAAGGTCGCATTGACTTTTTAATGCTATCCCTGCCATCTTTAACCATGGGGTGTTTTTAAATTAGATTATTAAATTAGATATGTAGTTTTTGCCTGTAATTATTTTGAATTTATGTATATTGTAATTAGATGTCTTTTGTTTTATAACTAGGTATATTTATTTTTGATGGCAAAATTATACATACATACATAAACGTATCGGGCATAACCCATCGTCAATAGTTAAATCATCAGTAATCAGTAGTAGTTGATTAGAACTTCTTTATTTCTGCATTCTCAGTGCTTGGTGCTAAAACCTGCAACTTCACCTTCACGATATTGGAAACTATCATAGACAAAATTTAGATGTCTTTCCTGTTCCACTATTTCTTTTAATTATTTTTAAAAGAAAGGTAAAGTAAGATTGTTCAGTGAAACCAAATATGATTCTGTTTTTCAGGAAAATCTATGTAAACCTCAAGAGCAGCTCAGAGACCTTGAACATGTTGAAGTTGTGCAGAAGAAATTTGATGATTTTCAAAAAGAGATTGCGGCAAATGAATCAAGAATTACAGAAGCAAACGAAACTGTAACTCAACTTGAAGATGACAGTCACCCAGATATTGATGTTATCCATGAGAAACAGCAAGAACTGAACGATGCATGGAACAGTCTACAAGCTACTTCCCAGAAGAGAAAGGAAGATCTCAACACTGCATATGAGATCCATCATTTTTATCGTGAAGCTGATGAGACGATTGGTTGGATCACTGAAAAACAAGCTAAGTTATCTACAGATGATGTTGGAAAAGATCTTGCTGGTGTGACAGCCTTGGAGAGAAAGCATGAAGTTCTCGAAAGAGATCTTGCTGCCCTTTCAAATATGGTAATTCCTACTGTATATGCAATTGTTTTTTATCAAACTACAGGGCGTCCCAAAAAATTGTTTTGATGCTTTAGTAACTGTAAAAAACAATGACATAATGAATGGGCTCCCTGGTACGATACTCATTTTCTGAACCCTTTCTGACCTGGGCGGCGAACCCCCCCCCCCCCTAGTATATTTTTGTTTACTCATTTTTCCAGGTATGTAGAAAGCCTCTGAGACTTCGTAAGTTTAACTTTGTATCATAGAGCAATAAAATTGCAACAATTTAGACATTCTATTTTTAGCCTTGTCTCCATGGTTGCCAATTTTTCATACCACACTCTGTGAAAATCATACTTTGTATTTCTCTTAATAATGTTTCATTGGTCCAATTAAGTTGAAATTATGAATTCATCTATGTTTTGATCTATATCTTTCATTTCTTTATCAAAATTCCAGTTTCATGACCTTACAACAAGCTTTATTTATATGTTGTCATATGACATAATGATTATCATACTCTAGCAGCAACAACAACATCGCTAAATTGAATTATGATTTCAAATTTTCATTGCTTACATGATTAACTGCCTTTGTGCCAAATTTGGTTGCCATATCTCATATGACAACAGAGATAAACATGGGGGTGGAATCCACCCCCCCCCCCCACGCATTGAGTCAGATAGGGATCCCAAATTAGTTTAAGACACCAGAATCTTGCGAATCCGCCGAATATTCAGGTAGCTGCAAACTTTTGAATTTCAACTTTGTGCTAAAGCTGAAGCCAGCCCTTTGATAGCAGTTATAGTGAATGCAGCCTGGTGTAAGTGTTTGTTTTGTTTCTTCTTTACTTCAAACCAGACCAAATAGGATTTTGAAATAATTTTCAATGATCTAACTTTATCAAACGTATGGTTGCTTTAAGGAATTTCATTGAATTTTCAATTTGTGAACCAGATTTTGACTATGGTTGTAAGAATTGGGTACCTTTGAAGTCCTGTTTGGTTCACTCTGATATAATAGTAATGATAATACAGTTCTTTATACAGGGGTTACCTTTTCAGCACAAAAGTGCTGTTATCAATAACAGCCCTGTTAAAAACATAAAAGATCTTGTTACAATTAAAATCTCTAAAGTTTTTTAAAAATTAGAAAGAAAAGGAAAAAGAAAAGAAAAGAAAAAAGAGAAATATTAGCCAGAGGTATGAAATTGGTTATTCGGTAAACTTTCACCTCAATGTTGGAGCTTTTATGCACAACGGTTCATTTTATCATGCCCTTTAGAAGATTGTAACTCAGTGAATTCTTAGCGGATTTGCAAAATTCTGGTGTCTGAAATGAATTCAAGTTCTTAGGGACAGGGTCATCTTACCATGGAGTCCATTCATTTTATCGTAATTTTTTCATATTTGATCAAATGCCAAACAATTTTTTATGACTCCCTCTATATAAGCTGTGAATTTAGAATAAAGTAAAGGCTTAGTTAGTTTATTGAGAAACAATTTGATAGAATGATTACAAATCATAGTTTCACTCCTCCGCCAAACTGTCTCGGTTTGGTCGGCTGAAGTCTCGTTTTGGTAAGCGATAACTGGGACTCATTGTTATCAGTCTATTCAAATGCTACCTATTGTTACACATGCCTCTCTGATTATTTTATTGCAATTATAATTTTTGCAGTAGGTTGCTCTGCAGATTTTTCAGGGAACTCTCCATGTTGACAAGAGCCACCATTATGGAAATTTTCCTAATCTCACTACATGAAAGTTTCGACATAATATTCAGATTCGTTGCTCAAAATATAGTCTTGCTGCAATGTTTCATCTTCCTAGATCTTGTTGCTTTGATTTTACGGTGGTTGGAGATTTAGATTTTATAAGGGATTTGGCCACAGCGATCTTCACTCTGAAATTCCGTGTAAAATTAGAATGAATAACGAAAGTAAGCATAAATATGTTACCAGTCAGAGTACAGATTTTAGAATAAATGAAGCTATCAGTTGCTGGAATTACTTCAAGATTAACAAGAAAAGTTGCAGTTTATGGAATGACTTACCTGAGTTACTCAAGACAGTTTCTTATTGTTGCTTGTTGTAGGTTCAAGGTTTGAATGGTGATGGATCGAAACTGAAAGAGAACCACCCTGAATTTGAGGAACCAATCACAGCAAAGCAAGCTGAATTGAATGAGCATTGGAATCAGCTTTCCAAGAGGGTAAGCCCCTTTTTTCAATTGTTTGATTTACTCTTTTATCTTTAGGGAAGCAATGGGTTCATGAATATTGGGAAGACTGTCCGACTTTCCACCCTATTCTCTCGCAATTACGAAGATTCTTTACAATTGATGGAAGTGCCATGGTAGCTGTAAGAAAGCCATATAGAAATATCTTTAGCTGTAAGAGGGCCAACACCGGAAGAGCTTAGACCTTTTGAACAACCTTTTCATTCCTTTTTTGGCCATTTTATCTTCAAATCCTGTATTCAGAGGCTCAAGAATTAAAAGCTACACGAAGCTTTAGATATCTTTCATGATTGTTTTTGTTTTAGGCTTGTGAGAGAAAAGCTCATTTGCATGACTCATATTTGTATCAGAAATTCCTTGCCGAGTACAGGTAGAAATTTTTACTCAATGATTTGTGGAAACAAATCATAATATGATAAGTAATAATTAATATTTATATAGATTTACTTGTTCAGAATAGAGATTCTGTTATCAGTCAATGACCTGCTAAACGACAAAGGATAAGATAAGAGATTAAAATTACATCAAAGTTAAAGCTGTGTTCAAGACTGTTTCACTAATGCTTTACGAAGACTTAACCTGTGCTAAAAATGCATGAAGAATTCTTCGCCCAAAATTTCCTTGGAAAGTTTATTAACAATTTGAGCTCCTAAAAAGCAAACGTTCGCTTGCCAGTTTCTGATCTTATTGCTGGTAAATGGAGATTTGAATTGTGTCCTCTTATGTCTTTCCGTGCTGATGATGCTTGAAGTATTGTGTTAAGTGTTCTGGTGAAAGGCCAGTCAAAAATTTGAAGATTTCTAATGCAACGCGTTTGTCGCGCATTTCTGCTACATTGTTCCAACACTCAAGTGGTTCACGAGGGCTCTCGATTTTTGCTACTGATGAAGGTGAAGTTGCGTTTCTCAGCGCCAAGCGCTGGGATCACAGAAACAGAGCAGACCTAATCGAGTCCGCGATCCCTTGTCATGACGCTCAAGTGGTGGGGTCCTACCGGGTATCGAACCCACTCCGCCTGACTATTCTGGCTGCAAAGTCAGAGGATTACCGTACTGCGCCACAACACCTTCAATCTGCTGCTCTGTTTGAATAGACTATAGCTTATCGAGGTATCCCTAGGAAATCCAACTCGTAGTTGTTAGCAGCACATTAATATTGGAGGGATCATAGCCTTGTGTATCGATTCTGCAACACGGAGGACCTATCTGACACCTTAAAAAAGAAGCTTTTCTTTGCCTACCACCTAGTGTTGTTTCCTTTAAATGATGAGAGCAAATATTAAAGGTAATTGGATCATTGACAAGCGGATAAAAAAGAAGTTGTAACGATAGGTGTAGTAAGCCTGGTTTCCATGTAGCCGTAAGGTTGCCGCAGCCATTGTTGGAACCATTGCCGCCAGCATGCCGCAACCAATTCAACTTAAAACCACTTAGTTCTCCCATTACCGTCGGCAGCTGCAACGATTATGGTTGCGGTACCGTAATGGCTGGGAAAAAGTTGAATAATTTCAACTTTTCTCTATCCTTACGGCATGGTACCGGTAATGGTTGCGGCACTAGATTCAGACGTCTTCATTTAAATCGTTCGACTGCGGTACCAGGGGCATGGAAGATGGCAGAAGACTGCCGCCGGCAACCTTCCGAACCCTAGGCAAGGCACTAATAACAAATATTTCTATATTCTAAGGGACTATGTATCATTCATCAACGAGATGCAAGTGTTGATCACATCAGATGAATTGGCTAAAGATGTGGCAGGGGCAAAAGCATTACTTGAGAGACACCAGGAGCACAGGGTAGGTCATTTGGCCAGTAGTCAGGCCTAAAGAGAGAGGGGCTAGGGGGAGGGCAGATTTCCCCTGGCCCCGATTACAGAGTGACCCTTATTTTGGTTATGCTTGACAAAAAGAGATCCGAAATTGTCATTTCGTATGTTTTCAAAAAGTCTGGAGAGTGTCGTGGGACAAAATTTGTATGTCTTTTGCTTATCAAGAGGAAATTGATTAATCAGAAAGATATGCGATTTTTCAATTCGTTAATTTGTTGTTAATTGTTAAAAGTTGTTAAGAGGTGAGTACCAAGAACCATCGGAGCAGGAAAACAGTACCACTTTAAACAGAAAATTACGGGAAATAACTGGGAAAAGTTGGAAACCAAAAATTGATATTTTCCATGTTCTAATCCTAGAAAAATGTCCTCGGTACCAAAGTAATTCCTATGAGTACCCAGTACCAAAAGTATCAGTGCCGGGTACTATAGGGGCCAGTACCCAGTACCATACCCCCCCCCCACCATCCTCAGTCAACCCTTGCAGGACAGACCGATTGCGTCTGCTGCGATAAAGTGCCCTGCTTGCAGGAAGAATTGTTATTGGAATATCTCAACTGGGACAAAACCATAGTGTCTGCCTTAACAAACTGTCCGATTTATGGAGGTGTCCGCTTAGAATGAGTTGAGTGTAACTCTGTGAACAAAGCTCAGCGCAAAAACTGATGTGGTTATATGTTTGTGTATGCATTTCAAAACTGATTTGATCATATTTATTATCTAAGGGTTTCATTGAAGCATCTGAAGATGGCTATAACAACACTGTGAACCTTGGAAGGAGTCTTGTTGATGATGAACATTATGCTACAGAAGACATCGAGGAAAAGGTGATGATTTTTATATTTACACTTGATTTATTGAAACTTAATACGAATTACAGAGTTGAATCATTTCTCAGCAATGTAAATAAAAGGGTGAATGATGCTTGCTTGAAATTGCCAAAAGAACAAATGCTGCTCTTTTGCAAGCAAGGAAAACGAAACTTCACTTTGAAAAGTTTTAACACACTTTCCCTTTGAAGATTCAGCACAACTTGCCTTGCCAAGATGGATCATTTCTCAGGGCCTGTTTATATGAGGAAAAAACACCTCACCAGGCGAGATTCCACCTTCCAATAGAATCCTTTATATTTTCATTTCGCGTTTATATGACGAACGCAATTGTTGATTCTCATTGGTTGATTCGTTCTGACTTCATGGAAGAGAGACTTTACTCCATCTCACCTCTCAGCCCCGGCGCTGACAGGTGGGGTGAAAAGGCTCATATAAGCGGTGGCTGAAATTTGCCTCGCTTATCAACCCCGGGTCGGGCAGGTGAGGTATTTTTCTTCATATAGACAGACCCTTAATTTGCCACCAACTCTTCCGCAGAAAAGTTATACTTCCAACCCTAAACTGCTTGTTAGGCTCAATTGATTCCACATCTCACATTTCAGGATATTGACACACATATTTACACCTGGGTATGCGAGGCCTCTATGTTTTGCACGACCAAAGACTTTTTCCCTCGAATGATGGATAGATGCTCAATACTATTTTTAGCACTTTCAGTCGACCCTTGGAATTTGATATATGACAAGCAAAACAAACCATGATAGAGACCAAACAGTGTTACCTAATGGTTTACCTGATATCAGTCAAAAGTAAACCATTAATCTAAGAAATTAGAGTTTAGAGTTGAAGTTTGAATTACTTTTCAGCTGGGGAATCTTGATGCAGAGAAAGCAGCATTGATGAAATTATTAGAGAAGAGAAGATTGGAGTATGAGCAATGTATGGATCTTCAAATATTCCAAAGAGATTGCGCACAAATGGATGTTGTTATTGTGAAACAAGAAGTAAGTTGTTCTTTGCCTGTCAAACCATTCTTTTTGTTGCAATAGGTGTTATTGTCTTCTACAGGGTGTTTCAGAAAAACCCCACCCAACTATAATTGAAAATCTCAGAAAGATGATAAGGTTTTAGAAGATGTAATGTATACCATCTGAAAGTACGACTTTTCCTCTTTCTGATGATATGCAGTTTTTATGCGTTGATGGAATTATTTATCATTTAATTGATATTTTAGATTATTACCTGACTGACGTTTCAAAAACGAGGCAATACAAGAATCCCGCCAATCCTATTGGTTAATCGCACACTTCCTGCGGTTTTCCCGCAGCCTTGTATAATACGATACAAGGACGCGTTTTTGTCACCACAGCAACGGATTTAGGCCTGTGAGATTTACAATAAACGTAAGTGACATAACAGTAACAACATGCGTTTTCGAGTAAGTGATAGGAGTGAAGATTAGAAGCTATCAGGCAATAAAACTCATACTAACCGGTTTTGTAGTTGTACAGGAAAATATAAAGCCCTCGGTCTTATTGCACAGACCTCGCAAGCTCGGTCCGTACTGTCAAGACCTCGGGCTTTATATTTTCCAGTACAACACAAAACCGGTTAGTATGCGCATAAAGTAGGCCCAATTTCAAATGCAGTAAATGGTAAAGGCAAAATAAACACCCTTTTCACGACAAGAAATTGCACAACAGATTTTGTCGAAACATTTCAGGCCTAGAAATACTCGAGGTGATGCCCTAAGGTTCAAAAAAGAAAGATTTATTCACATCAGATGCATTTTCTTTAGAGTGACAAAAAAGCTCTCACAACGATGGGTTTCCTCTATGTAACTGTTCTATCACTTTCCCGCATCTAAAATAGGTCATACTTATAAAAATGCAAGTTGAGTGATAAAAACTTCAATTAATACGCCCAACCTGGATATCATTTGAAAGAAGATAGATTGTATTTTCCGATGGCATGCGTCAAATTGATGAAAACAGCATTGTTTCCCGAACATTCTCGAATAAAGTTGGGTTGCGTTTTTTCTGAAGCATCCTGTATATTATCCCACAGCCTGAAAACCTTGCCGGGTGACCAAAATGGACGTCACGAGCCTGATCAGGCACAGATACATGACAACAAAACGTATTTGAAACAAAATATCGGGTGAACCAGAAAATGATTCCCACTTTTAAAAATTCACAGCACCAAGAGTACTAGATGCATTTTAATGAACCTAATTCTTTATAAATGCAGAAAGACTGAATTATTTTTGTGATTTTCCCTGTGCACGTTTTATGAGCGTGCACGTTTTATGAGCACTGAGAAGATAGGTAAGTTCGACCTTACAAATCTGTTTGGTCGCGAAGTACGCGAGAAAGGGCCTAAAATGCTTGAGCATAACATAAAGAAGCTCCTCCCACAATAAAGAAGCTACAATTTTTCGCAGGTAAAAGGCATCATCTGCACATTTATTACGATGGGATTGAAAAACTTCAATTATTTTTTTAAAAATCTGTTTCCAGAAGTCTTGAGAAAGTTTAAAACCCCTTGCATATTGTTTTGTGTGAGTAGATTTTTTACGGCTTTTAAGTAGAATTTGATTCACTCAGATCCTTTCAGTACTCTTGATGCTGTGAATTTTCGAAAGTGGGAACTTTTTCTGGCTCACCAGGTTTTCATGAGCACTTAGTAGAAAGGCCTATCTTATGTTTTGAGATTCTGCTTGTTGAGTTTGGACATCGAATACCCTTAGAAAAAAGGTCCCTGCAAATCACTTTTTATCATCATTTTTTGTATATATTTTGATATTGTGTCCGGTCCTTTATATTTACGGTATCATTTCTCTGGTTCTTTGTAGTCATTTGTGTGCCAAGAACCAATCATCGAGTCAGTTGAGGCAGTTGAAACACAATCAAAGAAGCATGAAGATTTTGACAATGTTTTCTTCGCACAAGAAGAGAAACTGAAGGTAAGTCGGTCGTAAAATTGATTTTCATCCCTTTGCTAGTTAGTTCTGCAAGATGCCTTGTTGAAACTTCCTCGTTCGATGTGTGGCTTACCTAGCTGATCTCTAGCATTTTACTCTGGAACCACATTTCCTATTGATACCGAACTTTAGTTCCTTTTATATCTGAACCTTTCTTGGAGATTTCTTCAAAACCTCGTGCTTGTTTCCTAGCACTCGAACATATCGACTTGCTACGAGTTTCTCTCTTGTCAGCACAAGACACAAAAAATAAACACAGAGTAGGAGGAAGAAAAGACAGGCGGAGAGAGAGAGATTTGTAGAACTAGGAAATTGAACACGTGACTCTTTTGTCCACAGACAAACGGTGGACAAAATTCTGTCCACCAGCAAATCCTTTGATGTCGGTAGTAAGCCAATCAAATGAGCAGCACATGGCCAAGCATAATGGTGATTAAATCTAATTACCCACATTTTTGTGTTAGGGTCTCGATTTCGTCTTCCTAATCTAACAAGTTTCTCTCTCCTTTCTTCTCCCTCGCCCTCACATTGTACATCTTACGACTTGTGCTGAGAAGAGAGAGATACTTGTAGCAAGTGCATGGAGCATATGACATCTACTTGAAAATATTGTAGTCCCAGAGTAGACCTAGAGAAAGCATACTGTAATTTATCACTGTAAGCAGGATTGCACATGCAGTCAGGGCGTGAACAAATATTTTCCTTCTTGCGACCAGACTAAAATCATGCTTAAACTTTCTGCAAAATATATCAATGAAATCTGGTTTTGTCAATGAGATCATCATCAGAAACTGGCTCCAACCAGCACGTATCACGTATCACCTTTTGAAACATCATCTTGCAAGCACTGGGATGTAGAGCTGCTTATCATTCGGATACATGAGATACAATCTACATTTGTTTGACTTTATTTATGTTTTAAATTTGTACAAACAAATGGGGAAACAAAGCATGATACATGAAAGGGGATATAGTTTGGAAATTTCCTGCAGGACAGTATGAATGGAAAATTTCCTCTGACCGCCCGGTCGCATGGTCGGGTGGGTTTTCATACCCTGCATGCAGTATTCTATGCCCCTTTTGTTGATGAGAGTGTGGTAGACTCGAAGATACAAATCTTGTTTCTTTCATTTTCTTTAGGCAATCGATGAATTTGCAGAGAAGATGCTTTCAAGTGACCACTACGCATCTGGTGAATTGAAGCAGAGGATTGAAACGGTATGTTCTTCACTGCACATTGCCTGTTTTAAATACACCTCTCCAACTAAGCGGCCTCGTGTCCGAATTTTTCAAAATTTCTTTAAATTGCTTCATATCAAATTATTAACCTCAGATTCAGATTTAGCACCTAAACTTTAGTGACTAGTGTAGTTGCAAATTTTCATAATCCTAGCGTCAGCGATTTTGATTTTATGATGATAATAAATTTGAAAATTATATGGGATTGGACTGCAAATAATGACTGAGGGTTTAAAGTTACTCCCTGAACGATTTTCACGGTCAAATCCCTTATGAATTTTCAAATTTATTATCGTCATAAAATCAAAATCATGAATACTAGGATTACGAAAATTTGAATCTGGACTAAAGTTTGGGTGCTGAGTCCAAATCCGTGCTCAAAAGTTTCTTATGAAGAAATTGTCAAAAATTTCCAACAAGAGGTTGTTAATTGAAAAGGTGCATAGATTTCTTACCAAAGGGAATGATTTGATGGTCTATAATCGTATTCTGCACCAATATGGTGCTGTATAAGATGAAATGGGAAAATATATTTTACAAAAAAGTAATAAATTGAAAGGATTAATTCAAACGCTAATCTGTAGGCGCACTAAATTTTTCCATCTTAGCGTGCACTTTATTTTTTATACTGTTGTTTACATGGCAATTTGGAGAGATCGATTATTGAATGGTAGTGAGTGAGGGGGTAGATCTCAAACTCTCCAAAAGTTGTCAGAGATGAGTGACCAAGTTGGCATTTCATCGACATTGAACATAAGGAATACATCGTCATATGTTCTTGGTGAAACACCATTTTATAAGCCAGGATTACTGCTTAACAATAGTCCAAAGAGCCAGGAAATTTTGCATAGATACACTGAAAGAGGATTTGTGTTTATTTTCCCTCCCTCCTGCCGTTTTATTGTTGACAAGACGATCCCTGTTCATCCTCCCAACCCAACGTCGGAACAGGGGGGGGGAGAGTATATATTCGACTGTTATTATTGAGTTACCGTAAAAGCTCTATTAAGCCCGTGGGGGCTTATTTAATTTCGGACACTCTAGAGGGGGAGGCTTAAAACAGAGGGGGCTTGTTTGAGAGGGGGGATTATTCACAAAATCAGATGACAAGGATACATGGTAGCCTTTTAGTTCTTTATCACCATATTTTGCGGATTCAACACACAATTTTTACAAACACATAAATTTGACACAGTTTTATCTCAAACCATATCAAAATTAACATACAAACTTATTTAGCTGAATAAATGGAAAATCGTTGGTAACCTCTGGAATTTGATATAAGTGGGGGGGGGGGGGGCTTAGTAGAGCGGGGGCTTATTTAGAGTTTTGGCTCAAATGGGAGGGGTTTATTAGAGAGGGGGCTTAATAGAGAGGGGGCTTGATAGAGCTTTTGCGTTATATCGCTGTCTTGAGTTGATAATAGGAATAATGTTTGTTTGCAGTTGAAAACGAAACGGCAAAATATCATTGAGAAATCAACAGAAAGAAAGACGAAGATAGGTCACTCCTCACAGTATCAGAATTTTGAGAGGGAAGTCGATGAAACGAAAGTCTGGCTGGCTGAGAAACTCAAGATTGCAACAGATGAGTCATACAGGGTAAGATTTAACGGCTTACTGTGTTTGCAAGATTACAAAACGGATACACGGAAACGCAACGCAACGCAACGTGACGCGACGCGAAACAAGAAGAGCGAGAAAATCAAACTGTCAGGGTCATTTAAGAGCATGGTCATTTAAGAGCACAGAACATGAAGGAATGCATACTTAAGGCCCAGTTTAAAAATCGTTTTTGCCGTGTTGAATTTAATTGGTATTGCGAAAAACTTCTAGTGTCAATTAAATTCGACATCAAAACGATATTTAAATCACTTGCCGCTTTAAATAGATTAAATCACCAGCTCTGTCTTATCAAATGGCAAGAAAACGACTTGATTTAAACATCGTATTTCTGCTGCATTTAATTTATCGATTTTAGGCCATGGTCTGCGGTTTCTACGTGTGATCAGCCACTGCGCTTGTTTATTTTGAAAAATTTCCATTTTAACCATTTTAATTTCAAGCCAACACGGCAAAAAACGATGTTTTAATCAGATTTTTAGACACAGCAGATTCTCCCGTTTTTAATGCAGATCAATTCGACACGGCAAGAAAATGTTTAAACAAGGCCTAAACCCATACCTTGTGATTTTGGTGTATGCTTCAAACCAGGTAGCTTTCTAAAAGCACAAATTTTCATGAATCCAAACTCATTTCAAAACTTTGCAATCGTTGAAAATATTATTTGGTCCTTCACACAAATGCAGACAAAAACCTTCCAGTGTTTTCGTCCCGCCAAGCACCAGCTACGCGCTACCGTTTAAGATTCATGATTCTGTAATAAGTCTGATCTATGACACATCAAGTAGAAGCTTTATTTTATTAACTGATTGTTTTAAACATAGGACCCTACAAATCTGCAAGGAAAAATTCAGAAGCACCAGGCATTTGAGGCTGAACTGGAAGCAAATGAGGGTCGTATTGTTGCTGTGACAACCAAAGGACAAGAAATGATTGACGCAGATCATGACAAGAAAGATGACATTCAAGCAAAGATTGATGATATAAATGAAATGAGGACACTTCTCAAAGAGAAAACGGAAGAAAAAGGTAGTTTTTTTATATCATTAATATAAATAGTTTACAATAAATTCTACAATCTACAATACTTATCTAATTACTATACAGCACTACGGGAACGATACCAGGGGGAGCGAAACACAATGACTACCCCATGGCCAAAATATAAAGACATATAACGTTAACCTACATGCAACTAACTGTTCAATACGAACGATTAGAAAACTAATGGATAAAGGATAATATACGAGATTCTGTCTGATAGTAGATGTCGTGTCAAGGTTGGGAAGAACTTAAAAAAGGTAGTTATCAATTGAACGGTATTATCCATTTGAAATGTGAGAGTGACAATCAAGGCGATGTGCTTGTGGGGAAATTATCGATATGTAAAGGGTATCCCAAAAAAGCAAACGCGATTTTCAGAAACTGTTCTGATTTGAATCGATTTGACGCATGTCACCTGAAAGCAGGATCTGTCTACTTTCCAATGATGTATAATATATTTACATGAACGAAAATCCATCTTTATAGGAGCTTATTTATCGTTTTTGAAAAGTTCTGCTCATGGGAGTTTGTTTATACCCCCCCCCCCCCCCAAGGCATCACATAAAGTGCTTCTAGTCCTGAAATGTTTTGCAAAATGTGTTTCAGACATTTGCTTTAAAAGGTCTTGATCTTGCTCTAACAGCATTTGGCATCAGAAATGGGCCAGGCGCACCAATATTTCGATTAAATGATAAATGATTCTATTGATGTACACCTGATCTTCATATCATTGGAAAGACGACTGTGCTTCCACCATCTTATCATGTTTTGAAATTTTCGGTTAAAGTTGGGTTGCCCTTTTTTAGGGCACCCGGTACAGTAGTGTCCTGCATATAAGAAACGATTTTTTCAATTTCAGGTCAGACGCACTTCTTATAAAATAAAATAAACTTCAAACCAGGGTAAAGTTTCTCATTAGAGAAATCATGTATTATTGATTAACTACTCAGACACGAGCTCTATGATTGTGATACAAAACATATTATTTGGATTTGTATTTGTAAATTTTCACTTCCAGGAAATGCTACAATTATTCCAGGAAGGGGCTTTTTGCTTAGTTTGCATACAGAGTTCTTGTTTTCATTTAAAAAAGAAACAAGGTTTTTTCCAGACCTGTACCAGTTTCTTATCAAATAGGATATTATTTTGAAAATCAGGGTCTGTGTTTCTTAAATTGTGTTTCTTCTATGCAGGACACTGCTGTACGTTCCAAAGACGTTCTTGTCTTTGCTGTTTTTATGGTTTCATTCTTTTCGTCTCGTCGTCTTTCTATGAAACTTTCTTCTTTCTACGCGACAAAATTTTTTCCATGCAGGTTTGCGTCTGAAAGAGGCCAAAGAAGAACAGCAGTTTAACAGGTCAGTATTGAAATTTCTGTCCTTTTGTGACCAACGAAAATATCGAAGAAAGCTTTCTCCATACGAAATAGCCTTTATTAGAATATTAATTTGGAATAGACCTTTTAGCTATTCTAAAAAAGAGCCTGGATCGAACGTTATTTTTATACATTTTTACGCGTGACGTTCGATCGAGTGGCGTTAGAGCTTCTATCACTATTGTGCACATTCGAAAATTCTATAAAGTGTAGCAAAAGTTTGTTCGATTCTGATTCTCTTCTGAATAGCTAAAAGGTCTATTGGTCATCCTAATAAAGTTCATAGTTATCTATAGTTGGGGCTGCTTTTTAGCGTATAAAAACTGAGTTGAAACGCAAAGGAAATGGAAATGCACTGCTCTATTCACAACAGAGAATAAAAAGAGTATTTCTAGGATCTAGCCTCTCGGATGATACCCTCTGACTGTGAAGGAGTTCTTATAAACACGCATATGTTCCGGTAAATGTATTGAGATCTTCCACTCACATTGATTCTTTCTCTCTAGGACTTGCGAGGATCTGGAGCTGTGGCTTTCAGAGACAGAAGCTCATCTGGCTTCAGATGATTTAGGCAAGGTAAGCTGCTGAATGTATTGTTGAATCAGAAAATAGCGTGGGTAAAAGAATGGATGGTTTGCTGTTGCAATCGTTTTCATGGTTTTTCTTTTGTTATTACTATATTCAAAGTAGGCGCTGAAAAGATTTCTAGCTACCGGGTGTCCCAAAACCCAAGTACTCCCGTTTGAAAAATCACCAACATTTGATTACTCGGCCGATCTTCAATTTTCTTTTTTTTCAAGTAGATCAAAGACCAAATTATTTTCCAAGACATAGCTGATCTTGTAAGTGGTTTAAAAATGAGCAAATTTAGCTCTTTTTAGGGCTACCTGGTTTTGAATCCTACTGCAAAAAGTACTGATGTTTGCTAAATCAATTTATTTGTGCGTGTAAAACTTCTAATATGGTCATAAATGACAGAAATAAATGTGCACTATCATTGGAGACTTCAATGATGATAAAAAAATCTGAAAATTTTGACTCTTAGGCAAGATTGAGTATTTTGCTTAAAAACTATATCTCAAATAACGTTTTTCAACGTGTAAATTTCCTACCTTGCTGTATCAAAAGCAAACATTTTATCATCTGTGAATATTTTTGGGTCTTTGACAAAGCAACTCAAAAAGAAAATGTCATCAAGGGTTTGATAATCAATTTTTGGTGAGTTTTTAAACAGGAGTACTTTTTTTGGGACACCCGGTATCTTAAAGCTACTTGGGCCTACTATGCATGTCGCATCCAAGCATGGGATGTGAAATTTACCGTCCCTTCCAAGAAGGACGGTGAAATTAATTGCTTGGTCAGGCATCTGTCAGGTCACCCATCCAGATTTTGACCTCACGCGACTGAGCTTCACTTCAGTCGCCGGACGGACGCTGTAAGCCGCTCGACCACTCACCTCATGTCTCATAGTTACGGCTGATGTACTAAATATGTTGATTACCTCAAACACAAATCAATATTTTATGTTTCTTGGTAACGGCCATCAAATGATACCGCAGTTACCTACACAAACATCAATCATGCCTTTTTCTTTTCAGGATCTTACAAGTGTGAAGAATCTGCAGAAGAAGCACGAGCTCCTATTGGCTGATGTTGATGCTCATAAGGTTTGTATCACGTTTATTACAATCTTTAAAGCAAGTGTGCAATGGTAAATAGGCTCATCTATAAATAGAACAAAGAATAGGCTCATCTATAAATAGAACAAAGAAATCACTCAGACACAGCATTGTTTCTTAGCAAGATAAAAATCTCATTCTTAGGCTACTCTTTGTTGACATTGTGTGCAACTTCGACTTGAATCTCGATTTGAATGGGGTATTTTTAGATGTTCTGCTCTCTGCAAATGCAAGCTTTTAACCTTGCACAAACCCTTTAAAGATGATCTTAAGCAAAATTTTTTATTGATGCAAATATGACTGTTGAATGATAAAGACTGTCGTTTAGAGTTTTTTGATACCTTGTTTCATTTTCGAGTTATCCATTATTTTACATGATTGACTGATGACGTCATTTTGTTTGCAAAAAGTAAAGAAAATATACAAGGTTGACTATGTTCCCAAAGGGAAATCGACTCAAAAACATTTCTTCAGTTGAAATGCCTTTCTAAACATCGTGTCAATTCGTGAGACAATTTCTATTACATTTATTCAGCTTACCTTAAATGTCTCCTACAACTGTAACCTTTCAAAGATCAGATACAGCTATATTTCCATATATTATCGTAATAATTTGCAAACAAAATGACGTCATCTGTTCAATGGATAACTTGAAAACGAAATGAGATATAAAAGAAATCTAACCAAGGTTCTTTATCATTCGCCAATGCCGTTGATTTGCATCAATAAAAATTTTCGCTTCAGGTCACCTTTAAACCCTCGCTTCTTCCGCTCGCGACTCGCTACATCTTTGCTTATACCGGGTGAGTAAAAAAAAGGCTTACACGTTTGGCGGACTGTGGAATAAAAAGTATGTGGCCGATATTCAAAACTAAGATGTTAATCTATCAGAAAAGGTTAACTTAGATGAGAAAATTTTGTTTGGTAAAATCACTCATCTTTAAGACCAAAAAATTAGAAAACTGCCTGTAAGGGGTTTGTATGGGAATCGAGAATTCCACATTCCATTCTGGCCCATGATTTATTTGGCATTAAAATTTGAATTCAAGTCAATAGTCAATTTCAGAAATAGAATTTTGATTTCAATAGCACATAAATCATGGACCAGAATGGAAGTTAGAATTATCGATTCCCATACAAACCCCTTACAGGCATTTTTCTAATTTTTGGGTCTTAAAGATGAGTGATTTTACCAAACAAAATTTTCTCATCTAAGTTAACCTTTGTCTGATAGATTAACATCTTAGTTTTGAATATCGGCCACATGCTTTTTATTACACAGCCCGCCAAACGTTGGACTTGCTCCAAGTCTTCTCCTCTGATCCATCCCGAGAGAAAGAGAAATAAATAGAGAAAAAAAAAGAAAAAAAGAAAGGAGGAGGAGGAGGAAAAGACTTGTCAGATACATATATCCGAAACGAGGCTCTATTGTTTTCTCCAGTATGGTGGACAAGATTCTGTCCACCGGCATTCCTTTGTGAGAGGATTTGAGCCAATCAAAACGTGGTATGCCTTCATGAAAGACAAAGAGTCGACCACGATAGGGGGGTAAGTATTTAACCAGAGTGAGGCTGCAGAGGCACAGTTGATTGTTGATGATGGCTGCCGTAGATCAAATAATCGATGCTGTTGGTGAAAAGTTTGGCTACGAGAAAATAAAAGATCACCAAAGGAATGGCTTGAAAGCTATTATCGAAGGAAAAGACGTGTTTGTTGCGCAACCAACTGGGTATGGGAAATCTGCCATTTTCCACTTGGCACCATACGTAAAAGCTGTTTTGTCAGGCTCTACGTTTCATGGACTTGCTGCATCGTGTGATTCTCCGATTCCTTACTTTTGTTTGGTAATATGCCCCTTGAATTCCTTGATCACAGATCAGGCACGCAAACTGAGAGAACTTGGTTGTACTGTACTTTCTTTGGTGGATGAAAAAGATGCAAAAACGAGAATCAGACAAGGAAATTATCACTTTCTGTTCACATCCCCGGAGGCAATTCTTGGAAAATTCCGAGATGAACTAAGGCAGCTTGATTTTCAAAAGAGGATTGCATGCATAGCTGTTGATGAATGTCACTGTGTGGTTAAATGGTATGTATTCTTCGTTTTCTGCCCCTGAGTAATCTCTAACTCTGGTGGGTGGCACAAAACAACCCAGATCTTGCAAGAAACTGTAATTTAAATTAGGCTAGGGTCTTCTGCACCGGGGTAAAATGGGGAAAAACAAGAAAGAATGTGCAAAAATTGTTATCAACCTTCACAACAAATTTTCTCTAGCTTCATCTGTGAGAGCTTCCATCCTTGAAGTATTGAGTGTTGATTAAAGTTCACAGTCTCTCATTGGTACACAATATTGTCAGATGACTTAGCCAAAAGATCTTGTTCAAACTTGGTTTGGTTTGGAAAGACTTGTTTTGTCTTGAAGGGCCCTTCTTGTTTACGTCATTGCACATTTGTTGCACATGTTGTCACAACAAAAACTGTGTAGTGGATTAAGGCTATCATATTATAAGTTCCTTCAAAAATTTTCCACAACTCTCAGAGTCCCTGTAACAAAAATGGGACATTGAGCCAAAAAATGGAAGAGTCAGGGAAAGTGATCTAATTTTGTCACATTAAGTATATGGAAATTATGACTGTCATTCAGTTTTGTATCTTGCAATTCAAAAGTAATGGCAAAGTGGAAAAGTACAATTACAAATAAAATGACAGTCATAATTTCCATATACTTAAAGTGACAGAATTAAATCATTGCTCTTGAATTTTTACCCCAGGCTCTCATTTGCAATTTTCCTCTTTGCCACTGCTTTGAATTGCAAAAATATAAAATTGAAGGATATGCATAATTTCCATATACGTAATGTGTTTTCTTGAATCACTTTTCTTGAATCTCCATTGGTTGACTCATGTCATATCTTTGTTGCAGGGGTTCTGAGAGTCAAAAGACCAAACGCTTTCGACAATTGTACAATGATATTGCCCAGTTACGATCATTATGGTCATTGAACAGGCCCATTCCTGTTGTTGCACTCACTGCCACAGCAACACAGCAAACTGTTAAATACATCATTAAGAACTTGGAGCTCAAGCCTCCAATCAGAATAATTAATTCACCCCACAGATCCAATTTCCGCTACACTGTCATCAATGTTATAGCCGACAAGCCAAGTGAAGTCTTATCATCACTGATAGATGAACTCAAAAGCAAAGGAAGAGAGATGAGACGTGTACTAGTATTTTGCCAACGATTGAATCATGTGAGGTCCCTCTACAGAAGCATAGATAGCCAAATGGAAAGTTTCAAGCAGAAAGAGGGTAGTTCTCTTCAGTTGTATGAAAAGTATCAAGGCAACACAGATGAGCACAAAAAGGAGCTAATTACTACTTCTTTGGCAACAACAAATGGTGATGTCCGTCTCCTTATAGCAACAGTTGCTTTTGGTATGGGTGTAGACTGTAAAGATCTGGACTTAATTGTACACTATGGTCCCCCTAGTGACATAGACAATTACTGTCAAGAGACTGGTCGGGCTGGAAGGGATGGACAACAGAGTCACGCAGTTCTGATACTTTTCCCAAAAGCTGTTTCAAAACGAACAAGCCCTCAAATGAAGGCTTACTGCAAAAATAAAGATATTTGTAGGAGAAAAGTCATCTTTAGCAATTTTGAAGGAACTTATGATAACATTAATCCACTGCACAATTGTTGTGACATATGTGCATCAAAATGTAAATGCGACGATGTAAACAAGGAGTGCCTTTCAAGAGAAAACAGGTCATTCCAATCAAAGTTTGAGCAAAATCTTTTGGCTAGTCATCTGACAAAAGAAGGGAAACAACATGGTACAAGTAATCTGTCACGTGTGATACTGAATGATGAAGGCATTGCTATTCTTAGCTCAAAATTACTCCAGTACAGGAATAACTTACTCGAAAATGTAGGTCAGCAACAAATATACACAGGTTATGATATAGCAACTGGTTTCCCAGCAAAGGCAATCCCTGAAATCATTAGCAAAATTGATGTTATTAAACTTCCTTCTGATGTCATGGACAGAACCTGTATATTCAACGATGATCACTGTGAGCCAATTTTTCATATTATTCAGACCGTTCTTGATGACACAGATTTTCCAATGATTGATATAAACTCTGGTTTGGAATCATCAAATTCCAATGCAGACCCCTTATCTGAACATGATACAGACCATTCAAGCTGTGAGAACTCATCCAATGACTCTGAATCATTTGCATTTGAGAAACGTAGATATAAGGTGAAGCCCTTGCTAGAAAGTAGTGGTTCATCATATGTTGAAGAAAGTTCTTGACATGTTAACTAAGCAAAAAAGCTTCCCCGCAGCAGCTCCACAAAAAGGGGTTCCTCCTTTTTTGGAACATGGAACACTCTTCCCTAAATTTCATTTATTTAGACAGATGTCTCTAGTTGCTTTGCCAGAGTTTTTGTTTGTGGTATACTTAAAACTAAATTTCCCAGCTGATTTGTTAATGATTTGTAAATTTGTCCCCTCTTCAAAAAACACCCTCTCTATTAAAGACCCTGCCAACCAGAACCCTTTGGGCACATCAACAATACCACAATGCAATTCTTGACTGTTAATTTATAAACAAACTCTTTCAAACTTTTGCCTGAAAAAGCCCCTGCAAGTATCACAAAGCCTTTTGAGGTCAGTTGCCAAAATAAAGCAAACATAAACAAAAGACGCCATTAAAGCATTTTCGCAGATTGTAGAAAGGGGGCTTGTGTTTGTGTTGGTTTTATTAGATCATTTGATTCAAGAATTGTATCATGGTATTTGTTGTGCACCCAAAAAATACCCCCAGCAATGAACTTTGTCATACATTTTCAGTAATTGGAAAATGTTCCATCTGACAGTTAAGTCCTTAAGTTTCTAATTCTTTTAAAAATGCTAAGTTCTTCAAAATTGCATATCTTCTCTTTTACCCAGTCTGCCATTTGAGCTATGTCAAGCTGTTCGAGAATATTCCTTTTAAAACCAGGAAATGCTTCATGGTACCTGCCACCTTCCTTGCAAAAGATTTGGTGGTTAGAAAACTGTTTAGCCAGATCTTTGACATCTTCTTTGCTGTTTTTCCTCACATGTTTTCCTGAAACACTTTGCAAATGCACCATCGTGTCATGCTTTTTCATTAATTTCTTCATGCCTGTATAAGAGCAACTCGCTCGCTTTATGCTACTTGAAGTGACCTTTCCTTGAAATTCCTTGCAGTTGCTCTTAAATGACTTAACATGGTGCTCACAAGTTCTATCATTCTCAACGTTACCATTGCTCTTACCGCTTGTGTTGTTTGTCCGATTCCATACCAACTCGTGTGCTAAGAATGGAGGTAACAAATGATATGCTTGAGCAAGTGTGTACAAAGAGTAGTAAGAATATTTGGTTCTTGATTCCAGCCTGAAGAAAAGGAGGAAGAATTTGTAAAGTCTAATTATTCTCTTTCCATCTCCCTCTTTCCTAGCAGCATAGAAATCCTTTGCCAACAGACCCAGTGCTAGTGCATTGCATGAGTAATTGAATATGCCATCCTCATCTCTATCGTTAGATATTTCCTGCTGGTGATCCTTAGTTTCACTACTATGTTTTTCAAGTATGTGTTTCCGAAGAGTTTTCACCTTCTTGTATCTTTTTTTGCAATGCAAACATGTGTAACCTTCTGCATCTTCTGGTATCTCTGGCATCTTAGGAATTGCAAATTCATCAACTATGGTATCAAGTATTGTGTCACATATCTTCTCTTGCTCAACTGCAAGGCCAGAACTTCTGCCAACCCTTGCCTCTACACCATCATAGCAAGAAAGAACCAGGGAATCTGTGTAGTCACTAAGTAAATCAAATGCAGCATCTGGGTCCTTCATAGGATCATTGGGGGCATTTACAGCATTCAAAAAATGCTTTGCTTGCAGTAATGTTCCTTTATTGTTGGAACTATTTTTGTCCATAAGCAACCGCCATATAACCTACGATCAAATAATTAGGAAAATTTATTTGATGAACTTGCAAAATATTTTCAATAATCAAATTAAGAAACCATTTCTGACTGCTTTCAATAAAACTTATTAATTGATATCAGAGATTAATTCTTTAGCTTGAAGGTATGCTTAACATGTTCAAAATGAATGTGAAACAACCTGAAAACGAATAAAGCTGTCAAGGAAAGGCCACAATACCAACAATGATCGTCCGATGCAATGCTTGCAATTGATAAATAAAAGATTTGTAGGTAAAACACCACAACAGAAAAAACATGACAGCAAATATCTGTACATTTAACAAATAGAATTGAGAGAACTGAGAGAAAATGTTTATATACAGTACATATTCCTGTTCGTCTTTCTTTTTGTTCATCTTTGTAAAGAATACAATACATTGCCAAAATTTTGTCGTGCTAGGGCTGCTATACAATACCTACTGTATCTTCAGGTTTATCGGTACTGCATATCAAACAACATTTCTTGTGTGTATTAAATTGCAAAATATAAATCCTACAGTTTTCCTTCTTTAAGTAAAGAAAGTTTTTTTGTGAGAACTGCCTTTCCTCTTTTACTGTATTGAAATGGAAAGTTATCTTACCCCAAGGAAGTTTCCAAATGTATGAAAATCTTCCAAACATGGTATAATCCCATGCAGTTGATTTTTACAAGAGACAGAATTTGATCTGTCTTCGATGCCATTCAGCTCCCTCTCTACAGTCAGCAAATCTCCACCAAACAAAGTTAGCACTGGTTCTTCAGTATCAGCCAAAGGTACGAACTGCTGTGCATGCTGAAGAATTTCAATTATTTCTGAGGAATCGTTTTCATTTTTTTCAATCACACCAAGAGAGACCTAATGAAATAATTAGAATTATTTAGCATACAGTAAGAACCCAGCATGTTTAGGTTCTTAAGCTACAAGGTACATCCACTAATCAGGGTTAGATAAGGGCTAGATTTGATACCTAAGACAAGGTTTGGTCACAGTATGATAGTCATGGCCACCATGTGCTGAATAAAAGGGAAATAAGCATACTGTCTGATCTTGAAGCAATGCCAAATTCTCTTTAAATTCTTTAAATTCACGTACAGCACAGGCCCGGCCATTAAAATTTTGACATGCATTTCTTAGACAAGAAATTTTTAGGTACGAGTATGCATATCAAGTCAGGAGAAGGTTATATTCTGTTTCTTTGTCAAATATGTTTTCTTTTCAGTAGAAGTTGCAAATGGCCTGTGTACTAAAGACAATCAATTTTTTTAGAGCCAGATTGAATCTTATCATATTTCTTGCAAACATACTGTATTCCATGCAGTAAACGGTCAGCACAGTGGAGCGATAAATCAAAGACATGTTCTGGATTTTGCGCTAAAGAGATCTACAGTACTTTGTTTTTATGTCTATGAACTATTGCAATTTGTGCAACCAATAAATCATTTTCAAATATTACCTGCAAATACCACCAAAATTCAACTGAAAACGTATTGCATGGATCAAATTCTGCCTTGTTAAAATGTAAATATGACTTGTTTTCAACTTACAATTTCTGAGGCCTTTTTTGTGATGCCAGAGTACTCATGGGTGATATTCTTTGGTATGAATTTCCTCATCCACTCAAGGTCCTTTTTGTATTCTATGAGAATGTTCCCCACAATTTGTTTGAATTCGTTTCGCAACTGCTGGTTTTCATCAATGTTTGGTAAAAATCTTGCAGTGCAAACTCCTTGATTTGGGTGATAACCAAATTCAGAGTCACTTCTCCCAGGAACTCTGTTTGCAATAGCAAGCATGATAAACATATGCAAATCTTTTCCAGTCTGAGTCCTGCTCGTGTTTCGTGTTTTAACTCTCATGTCACAATTATCACCTATTAATCTATATGTTAATATGTCTCTATCTTCATTGGGATTATTTTTCGTTTTTGTGAAAGCTTCATTGCCTGGGATAACAGTATCTCTTCCTTCAGTGTTGGATTTGGGCTCTGTTTCAGGGTTAACAACAGTTTGCTCAGGAACTGATTTATGACTTAAACTCAAGTTATCAATCCATTTAAGTAAGGGTTTGGCATAATCTTCACCAATCTGTGATTGTCGGTTCAAAATTTCTCCATATGAAATGGTCAGGGAACGAGCATGAAATCTCTTAATGGCAGATTTTTTTGCACCTCCATTTCTAAGAATGAGCCCATTTAAAAGTGGAATTGTATTCATGGTCTGGTTTCTTGAATGAAGGATTACTCCTGCTGCTGTTATCAGCTTTGGCACTATGGTTTCTCTCTTTTTCACTTTATTTTTGGACAGCTGCCGTTCATTGCACCCTGCCGAGTACAAAATTCTGGAGAATATAGGACATTTTCTTTTCAACTCACAGTCAAGTTCAACAAAGTCCACTTTTCCGTGTAGCTCTTCCATCTCATTTGTTTTAAATAGTGTTTCTTTTTTAGAGCATATATCCTTGAACTCTAATTCAACTTCCTGTGATAGAATGTTGAGAATATTCTCTTGCAAAATTTTATGAGACCATACACATCTTGCAGCACCAACCAAATTTTGTGAAACAATTGTGTGTATTAAAGGAATAAACTGTTGAGGGACTGGCACCTGGCATTCAGTTTCATGTGACTTGAATGTAATCTAGAATTTAAGAGAAAAATATTTTAAATATATGACAATTGTGCTTTAAGGCAAAAAATAGAGGGGGTGCATTCTATTGTCTTGACTCAAAAATAGTTTTACTCTTTTCCTTTCAAGAACAATAAATTGAAAGTGCCGCCCAAGATTTTGCAACAAACCAACAAGTGCCCTTTTTGTATCAGGCTGTGCGCCTTTTGAAGACTGATGTGGACAGAAAGTTGTTTAATGTTATTATTTACTTTGTGATTTAGCTATGTTAACTTCTCACATTACACGTTTTTTTTTATATAAGAAACTTGGATCAGCACTTAGTACTAAAAGTTTCTTAATTCCGCATGAAAATCTCGGTGTTTTAGTAGTAAAAGTTTCTTAATTAGTTTCTTATTTTTTTGGGCCTAAAATTGCGGTATTGTTCGAAGTTGAGCCTTCTTCTCGTGAAAGGGCTTCCATTTTCCATTCACATTGTCATCAAGAAGAAGCCATGCACATCAAGGCAACAATTTACCAATTTTGCAGTTAAAAGTCAAGAAAAGACGAATGTACCTTTGTTCGAGAGACATAGACATACAGAAATAAAGTTTTAAAGTTTCTTAACTGTTCTTGAGCGTAGTACTAGAGTTTCTTAAATTTTTGGTCATCGTAGTACTAGTTTCTTATAAACCAGTTTCTTATAAAAAAAAAACGTGTATTTCATTGTGAAGGAAATCAGATATCTATCAGCATTCACACTATTTTTTTCTATATATTACAGTTTTACCACCGAAAATCTGATGTATATCAAAGTGCCCTTCTTGCAAAATAATTGCCATTTAAATTGCAGTGCCCCTCCAAGTTTAAGATTCTTCTACATTTAAAGAAACTCAGAAGAAACATGTACAGTTTGATATACTATTTTAGAGGTTGGCTTACCCAATTGTCCAAATGATCCTTGAGAATATATTGATTTATATCAATTCATCATGCAAGTTTAGCCTACACGTGTGCTGTACGTCACTCAATCCAGCTTTCATTTTTTAAACAAAACTTACCACAAGCTTCAGCTCCTTGTTGGAATTATTTGTGCATACTGAAGGCAAATGAGACATCAGCTCCTGGTTGGAATTATTTGTGCATACTGAAGGCAAATGAGACATCATATCCTCTTTCCTGCCATTAACTTCTGCATCAACATTCTGATCAGCAAAGTCTAGTCTTTGACGTTTGAATTTCTTATGTTGGGTTTCTTTCAACGGAGCAACAGGCGAGGGCGATATGGTGGGGCTTTCTTTGCAACATCTCTTTGTTCTTGTTTGCATCTCAACTGCTCCTGCTGCTCTCCCAGCCTTCAACATTTGACATCTTTCCCTTCTCCCTTTCTCGATCCTATCTATGCTTCTGTGGCAGTTCTTACAGATCATATGATCGGTCGAAGGTTGAAGTTCCTCGCCGACGTGTTTTTCCAATATTTCGCCAGCCCTGGTCTTCTTGTGCCTGAAAGGCTCAGTGATCTCCCACAGTCGCATTTTCATTTCTTTTGGATTCTTGTATAACAGATTGACATTTTTGTGGCAAATTATACAAATGTCTTTGCTTCCCTTTGGCGCAACCATGAAGACTTTCCTCGGTGTTGTTACCACAGCTCCACTGCTGCAGGCCGCCATTTTGAGAAACGACTCGCGAATCGCAACAGCAAATATTTTTCCACATGACCCCCGTAATCACAGCCAACTAAAAACCTCGTTTCGGATATATGTATCTGACAAGTCTATTTCTCCTCCTCCTCCTTTCTTTTTTTCTTTTCTTTTTTTCTCTCGCCCCCCTCCCCTTTGTCTCCGGGATGGATCAGAGGAGTGTGACAGGAGTAGACTTGGCGCAAGTCCAGCCAAACGTGTAAGCCCTTTTTTGACTCACCCGGTAGAAGAAAAGATGTAGCGATTTTCGTTCGTTTTATTTCATGGCTCCATGCTTAAAGGGGCTCAGTCGTCAAACAGTAAACCAGTAAACAAATCCGTAAACTCGCACGTGTCGGGGATTATCCATTGTTCATCCATTGTTCTCTGCAGTATTAATAATAATAATAATAATAATTTATTTATTTACAGTTGGTGGGAGCAATAGTTTTAAGAAAACTAATAAATACCAACTATTTACAATACAAAGTTCAAACATAATATAAACGTAAAATATATACATGAATCTATGTACACATCATCTGCAGATGTTGCAACTGCAAGTGTCTCCTTTCCAGCTCTTAATCATATTTTTGAATTGCTCTGCGTTTTGAGCAGCTTTTATCGTGTCAGATAACGTGTTCCACAAAATGCTTCCTCTAAATGATAAAGAATTGTTCCCATAAAATAACGTATTGGTTTTAGGGAGCTGCAGGAGGTTATTTGTTCGTAGGTCATATTGAATGTCCTTTGGTGTGAAGAACTCAAACATGAAGGAGGGGCAAGCCGCATTTATGCATTTATATATTTCAAGCATTAGTTTTTGCAAATTTTTGCAGTGGATTGTTAGCTCACCCGACCTTCTCAAGAGATCTTCAAACGATGCATCATAGTCACTATACAGAACTCTCAGTGCACGTTTGTGCAAACGGTTGATTGTGTTGTTTGCAGTCTTCCCACAGAACATCCAAATTAACGGGCAGTAGTTGAAGTTTGAGAGAATAAATGCATGGTAGAGTATTTTGGCCTTGTCTACATCGAGATATCGTGCAATCCGAGAAAAAGCCCCTGTTTTCTGATTCATCTTTTTACAAATGTGTGTTACGTGATCCCGAAAATTCAACTTTGAATCAATCGTAACTCCTAAGAGCTTTACCGTATCTGTATTGACTATAATGTTTCCATTTATGTCAAGACAGTATCTTTTGCTCTCTTTGAGACCAAGAAACATCATTTGAAATTTATCCGGGTTTGCTACCATGTTGTTTTCCCTAAACCAGGAGATTGCATTTTCAATATCAAACTCAAGACATGCGATTACTTCCTCGACATTTTTGCCACATGCGAATACCGTGTTATCATCAGCAAAATTGCATACCTGGGAGCTCTGTATAGCGAAAACAAAGTCGTTGATGAATATGTTGAACAATAAGGGCCCAAGGACTGAGCCTTGAGGAACACCAGACACTGTGCACTTCCAGTCACTAAAAGTACTGTTTATCTTGACCCTCTGTTCTCTGTTTGAAAGGTAGCTATACAAGAGTTCTAGACTCTTGTTACTGAAGCCATAGGCTGCCATTTTTGCTATAAGTAAATCATGACTAAGGCAGTCATAAGCCTTCGAAAGATCCATTAGTACTACTCCTACAATGCCCGACTGATCGATTGTTCTGCGGAACATCTCTACAACACGAAACAGTGCATGTTGAGTACTAAAACCTTCCCTAAATCCGCATAGGAGATTTGAGAGATTTGGTTGGATGAAGGACAGCATCTGCTTAGCCATTAATCTTTCAAAAACCTTTGACAATGCTGACAATACACTTATTGGTCGAAAACTTTTTTTAACTGTATCTTCTCCCACGTTTTTGAAGATAGGGGAGACATCAGCCTTTTTCAGTTTATTGGGGAAAAGTCCAGATTCTAACATTTCATTAGCAATTTCTGCTACCTCACTAAAACAGAGAGCAGAGGTCATTTTCAAGATTTTTACAGGTATATCACCACTGACTGTCTTAGAACTGTCTAGGTGATTGATTTCATCCCAAACATCAGCAGCACTAAATGGACTAAAGCTAAATGTTTCGTTTCCAACCAAAGTGATTTTGATTCTTAACACACTAGGATGATTCTTGTGTTTTTCAATGGCCTGAGCAACTGAATTTTTTGAATCAGCTTCATTGGGTTGGGTGGGCTTTTCGATATCGAGAGTATCAGTAATATTAACAAAATAGTCATTGAAGCATTCACTTATATCCTTGTCATTGGTAAGTACTGTACCATTCTCTACAAGTGTTATTTTTGATGCATTATTCGTGCCATTACTAGAAAGTAATGGTTTGAACGTTTTCCAGAATACTTTGTCGTTACCTACTTTAGTTGGCTCTAGCTCCCTGAAGAAATCTCTTTTTGCCGTTTTATTGATTTGAACGACCCGATTCCTTTGCTTTTTATATCTATTGAAGTCGTTTTGGTCCTTCGTTTCATTAGCAATATTCTTGAGTCTTGTCCGTTTCATAATAGCCCTTCGTAGGTTTTTGTTCATGTGTGGCTTATTATTACCCCGGACAACAACTGTTTTCATGGGTGCATGTTTGTTAAGGGTGCTAACAAAAATATTTTCAAAATCGTCATGATCTTTAGGAGAATGTTCCTTCAGGTTGTTCATCAACTCTTGGCAGAAAAGCTCCTCGTTAAACTTTTTATAGCACCTGTAGGTAATCCTTTTAGGGGGTAATTTAACGGATGTAATCTTAAGAACAGTGTAAACAAGATGATGAAAGTCACTAAAACCTGTTTCAAATCTTTGGCTCTCAAGAAAGCCACGTTTGTTGTTAGTTAGAATGAGGTCTATACATTTCCCTTTATCGGATTTAAAGCACGTGGGTGTTTTAATGAGACTATGAAGGTTGTGATCATCCATCATTGAGTGTAGAACTTGATCCCCAATCTCCATATTAAAGTCTCCAATAACCACTACATTCGCTACTGATGTGGAGGAATAGAAATCAATCACCCTTTCTACATGTTCCCTAAAATATGCACCATTCTGTTTCGGTGGTCTATATATAGGTAGTAGAAGCCATTTTTTGTTCCTTAAATTGAGCTCTATGGGTATGATTTGAACATCTGGACTTATTTTCAAGTCATGAAGACGTCTAGAAATGATATTTAGTTTGTTTGTTAGATAGTTTGTTTGGTGGCTTCACCCAAGCCACCAAAAAGTGACCGTTAGAAATCCACTTAAATCCGAGCAATCGTAGAAGATATGAATGTTTGGTTTGTTCCTTAGTGAAGTACAAGGATTAATGCCCAAACAGCAACTTTCATTTTGAAAAAAAAATACGAAAATCCTGTGTGATATCACCTTTCAAAAACTGCAATAATCATCGTTTTGTTTACATTTTGACGACGGAGCCCCTTTAAGTATAGATTATGTTCATGCTGAAATCTGTTCCCCTTATTTATTCCTTCAGGATCGTGTTGATGCAGTGAAAAGCCAAGCTGAAAAGTTTGTCGAAACCGAGCATTTTGATTTCCCAGTTATCCAAGCAAGGCAAGAAGCTCTTTGTGAACGATTTGACCAATTAGCAGAACCAGCCGAAAAGCGAACAAAAACATTGGATGATTCGCAAAAATTCCAGAAATTCTTGCATGATGTTGAAGATGAGAAAACTTGGATTGATGAAAAAGAACCCATCGCATCCTCTCTGAATACAGGTAGCCTATTGAATCCTGCTAATCCAACTAAGTTTAGCAGACGATGTAACCTAACTTATTTTCACATCGAAGTGTAAATATTTAATTCTATTTAATAATTTATGAACTTTGTTTGCTTGTGAGAAACAGAAAATATTTTTGAACCTTCAGGAAAAACTTGGCTAGTTTTATCTCCTTTTGAGGATGGAATCCCCTTGATTAAATTCGTTACATTAGCAAGGATGACTTCTTCATTCTCCCAAAGGGGATAACATTTGCTATAAAACGTGTTCAAGTCATGGCTGTAAAGAAGAAATATTGGGGACCTTTTATGGTGACTTCAAGCCATTTTCAAGGTTTTTCGAAGGGAGTTTCTGCAGAAAATCTTTTATAATATCGGAAGGGAGTGACTGATTTCAGCCCGAAAAAATCGTAAAATTAGGCGCATGTGTCAGCTATTGAATGAGATTTTGAACTTTATCATTGCATTGATATTCAGGAAAAAGTAACCTTTCAAACATCATAGGTTTTTTCTGACTTTTCTGACTGTTTCTTCCCGGTATTCATTTGAACGAACAACATCAAATGTAGCTTTTCGGTCTCCCTGAGATCATGCTTGAATGTCATCAAATTTTAGTTGTCGAGCACTGCATAGTTCTCAGAATGAATACGTTTATTGTTTTCAACAATTATGCTTCTTAGTATTCTTTCAGGATTGATTATACTTTATTAAACTGTTTACGACAACATACGGCTCAAATCTTTAAAAAGGTCGGTGTAAAATTCTATTGCCGTTTTCTTTGAAATAAATAGCTTGGAAGGAACTTACGGTTTTTTGCTGTAAATCTGCCGTGGCAGTTTATTGATATCTTGATTAGTTTCAATATGGCGGCATTTATTAAATTTGAGGCTATGACGTCATCAAATTTCTAAATCCTAAACTACAAAAGCTACAGATTTCTGCTTGCCACCATATTGTAGACCTCCATAAACTATGGTTTTCTTGAATGTTATGCAATGTTTCCTCTAGTAGTTTAGGATTTACAATGATTTAAATTTTCTCAAAATTTTCCATGAATTTTTCAAAAATTATCAAATTGCCGCCATTTTGAAAAAAATAAAGATATCATAGAATTTCCACGGGAGATTTACAGCAAAGTACTATAAGTTCCTTTCAAGCAATCCAATTCAAAGAAAAATATGATAGAATTTTACACCGACCTTTTTAAAGATTTGAAAGATTTGAGCCCTGTGCTGTTTACGACATGGGAAAAGGATAATAATTCGCAAGAAAGATATGGATACTTCCAGACCATTATGCACATCTAAACAGGTGTATATGTATGTCATGCAGCATCTTTGGAGCAGTCCTCACGTTTGAGAACAGATAAGTGACCAACGTGTGGTGACTGGAAAACATCAGTTCTTTCATGCCAGATCTGATTCTTTTGTTTGTTTCTAACAGGTCGAGATTTGATCGGAGCTCAGAATTTGTTAAAGAAGCATACAGCTTTGATGGTAAGAGGACCCTTCTTTGAGAGTTTTTTTTATTGTGAAATCAAATCTGTGCCAAGTTCTTGCTCTGGATTATTTTTATCATTGTTCTTCTTATTTTTTGTTGAAAGGCACATGCCTTATGCGATTATGCGATTGGATTGCTGGCAGAAAATTTACTAAAAGACGGCAGTTCTACCTTAACTTGATCGCTTCGACCCAAATTTCCTCATTCGCTGAGGCCAAAACCTGAAGTTTGGCTTGATTATGTTACAATTTTCGTAACAAACATTGTAAATTTACTGGAAAGTCTGTACGAACGTTTTTGAGAGATCTTTCTTGCGAACGGCTTTTTTTTCTCTGGAATTAGATAACAGAATTTATAGGTAATCTTAGATTTCTCAGAAAGTTTTGCATTGCCTAGCGTTTAGTTGTATCCCTTTCATTCAGTGTTTATAGAATTTCGGTAGGCAGAGTCAACGAGGTGAAAATAAGCTCCGAGTATCAACACCCTTTTTATTTTACATCATACTAATTTTTTCAAATTTTCATCGAAACTCTCGTACACAATGTTTTATGAACCTAAATTATTAAAATAGACATTTAGGATATCTGATATTGAAAGTATTGTATTTATCTTAGAATGAAATAAATGGCCATGAACCAAGAATTGAAGCTGTCTGTGAAAATGGACAAGAGATGGTCAATGATGGTGAGATTACATTTCGTGTTTTGATTTCTTCGTCAAATTTGAAATTTTATTTTATATTTTTCATCCACTAGTCATAAAAACTGATTCTCGTGGGATCGATTTCGGTTACCTGCATTGGAAATGTTTCCATTTACCAGAATAGTCCCTGCTTTTTTTCTGCCGCATAACAACAAAGCCTAATTCTAAATAAAATGAAATACTATTTACATGAACCATTCATGGCGGGGAAAGACACAAGGTCATCTGGTCCCCACCATGGATGGCACCAATTAGTCCCCAATTACCAGATGCTGTTGCTGAATACCTTTAAAAACTAGTGTGCCGTGCTTATTTGTGAATTTATTTTGCTGTTCGGTTTCCTCAATAGCTCTTTCCAAAACTCTTGCCTTATCATTCTCACAGTGATCTTTCATTCGTCACATTCCTGTTGTCATTTTGTAGAGCATTTTGCGAGTGAAGAGATCAGAGAAAAATGCGAAGAGCTGAACAGTCACTGGAAAGATCTAATGGTAAAATTATGTGATTCTATCAAGTTTACGCATATACATCTATGTTAAAGGAGCAATTATGTATATAACGTTTCTGTTTGCCATGCCTGCAAGCCTTATTTTCCTGCAGGGATAGACATACCTAGCAACACATCCATGCAGAATACAACGTGGATTAATCATGTTTATTTCTACTTACGATCGTGGTCAAAAGTTATTGAACGATGGATTAAAGCCTTGGTTTTTCAAAGTTAAAAGTGCCCCCTTCCTCCCTTCCCCCACCCATGTCAATGTTGTTGAGGAAGAAGACTGACTCTAAAATTTATTCAAAAGCCATTTGTTTATGGAAAAGTACAGCAAAGTCTTTGGGGGAAGGGTCTGCGATACCTAGAGAGGGCTAGAACTCTAAAGATATGCAATTTAGGCCATTCTTTGACAGCTATCCAGCAACCTTATGGCCACGATTGTAGCACTATACTTGCAATTGCAGGCTTTATCAGCCCGGCTACCCTAGGCAGATATGCAAGAGGATCGATCCTTTGGTGTTACAAGAAATCTAAATGAATTTGGAAGTTCTCTTCCTTTCTGGCGTTTGCAACGTTCGATAGTTAAAGTTCTCGTTGATTGTTTTCAGGACAAAGGCAATTCTCGCAAGAAGGACTTAGAAGATTCAGTTCAAACTCAGCAATATCTTTCAGAAGCAAGCGAAGCAGAATCATGGTTGACGGAAAAAGAACCCATTGTTTGCAGCATTGATTATGGTAAAGACGAAGACACTTCTCAGGTAATTTGACATGAAATTTGTTTCTCAAACAGTCTTCTAAATGATATTTTTCTGATCTTCTGTCTATTTCTAATCTATTCTAAGCTATTTCTAATAAGATATGACTTCGTTTCAAATTAACAGAGCGGAAGACAGTGCTCGTGTGTGCTCGTTCAATATTGATTTGTAGTTGACTGTACCAGATGTCCCAAAAAAGTATACAGATTTGGTTTGATCCAGCGATGTTAAATTAGTTTAATCAATGGCTAATCGCTTTCAAAATGATCCTCGATAGTTAATTTGAACATAGATACCTCGTTTGTTGGTACTGATGCTTTGAGAGTAGAAATATTGATCTTGAAAGCTAAAATTTGGCTCCACATTAAAACCAGAGCTTTGGCGTTTTGACCTAAAAATTCTCTCGAAGCACAGGGAATAAATCAACAATAGTTGATGATTTAATATTGTTCAAATTTTATCAAGGCTATCGTAGAATCATTCGCTCTGCTTCAAGAGTTAGTTTAGGCCAAAAGGCCAAAGCTCTGGTTTGGAGATGGATGCAAATTTGAGCTTTTGAGATTGATATTTCTGCTCTCAAAGCATCAATATAAACAGACAAGGCATCTGTGTTCAAGTGAACTATCGAGGAACATCGAGGAACTATCGAGTTTCAGTTTAAGTTTTAATTGAGCTTTTTTCTTATTTCAATTTTCTTTTACAGGCCATGCTGAAGAAACACGAGGCTCTCATGTCAGACTTGGAAGCCTTTAATACTGTGATCGAAGGGCTTCGAGAAGAAAGTTTACAATGCAAGGTAAAGTTATACATATTTTGGAAGTAGATTACCGCAAGCCCCTTTAATGATGTGCTCCGAACGAAAAGAAATGTGAGCACGAGAAAGTGAGCACGAGAATACAAATGAAATGTTTACTCTGTATCTGTACACCAGCAAAACAGTTTGCGGTTGGAAATATGTTTTGGGATAGCGTTTTCAGGATGAATGGTAAAACTTGGAAATCGCAATGAAGTCGGTCGCTGAAAATTTTCGTCCTGCATTTTATTAGTAGAATACCACCAGATAAGAACCGAAAGCGAATTGCAGGTGTAGATCAAATGGCTCCTTTTTCATCACAAATACTTTTGTTATCATAAACTTCGCCATTTATGTACTCCCGATATTAGTTTGTAAGTTTGATAAGTCATGTGGGCTAGTTTGCACTTTGGCGGACACACTTTTAACATTTTTCCTTGTGTGAATTTTGTACCGACTTTGGATAGAAAATGCATCCGTACCAAGATTAAAGTATACCTATTGAACCAGTGGGCCAAAAATGTGTAACGAAACGAATTCATTGATTGCCGGTTCCTGATGCAGTTTTAGGTCACATTTAAATCATGTTGAAGTACTACAGTAAGTGCGAATTAGTCGAATTACGTTCGAATCTTGCATTATCCAATCAGATGATACGATTTATATCACTAATGTTTAGAAAGCCAATCAGCAGTTAGTTCTGACAATACAATTCAATTCAACCTCTTTTTTCCTTGGAAACTGTATCCGCCAAAGTGCATTTGTCCCGTCATGTGTATGTTGCACGCAATATGGGTAAAGGGTGCGTGCAATGGTAAATAGGCTTGTGTACAAGTAGAACAAAGACAGCACTCAGACAAAGCAGTGTTTCTTTGGCGATCTATTGTTCACGGCGCGTGTGCAACTTCGATTTGAATGGTACATTTTTAGATTTTGTTAATCTTTGCACCAAGCGTTTAACCCTGCACAAACCCTTTGATATTTAAATTCTATAGTTGTTTTAGGCCAGTTCATTTAAATACATGTGTGATCTCGGAATCTCCTAATCTCATTACAAATAAAGATGTGAACATTAATGTTTGTTAAATTCAACAGCCATTGATCCAACAAGGTGATTTATCCGCAAAAGATTGTGTTGTCGCATTGTATGACTATGATGAAAAGACTGCCAGAGAAATATCTGTGAAAGAAGGACAAGTGCTCACTCTTCTTAACAGCAACAATAGGGTGAGCTTTTATGATTTGCTTGTGCTATATGGGGCCCGAAAAAATTACAAATTTTAGAGTAATCTCTTCCTCAGTTTGCTTCTTGTATCGACCTTTAAATTTTCGTTGTGTGCATTTTTCTGAAGAGTAGAGTGGTGTTAGTATGGCAACAGATTTCTAATTGAAATGATGCCGTTCAATTCGATTTTAATGACAGCGTTCAATAGGCCTAAACTTGGAACTAACGTAGTCCGAAAGAGATGCCCAACGACTGCAAAGTAGCCACATGAATACCTAGGAAAGTTCTTGAATTTTATTCATGTGTTTTCAGTCACATAGCTACCCATTTGTTTTGCCGCAACTAGGCACTGGATGTCATTATGATCTAGGCTATAAGCTAAATGGAGATGATAGAGTTTCAAAGCACAGCAGTGGCTTTGATGCTCGGAGTCTTTGCTGTACACATACTCCTAAATAGGCCTGTACATTGACCATCGATTAATCGATTGATCAATGAGTTCCGAATAATCGATTACCATTACCGATTAATCGATAAGTGTCAAATTATCGATTAGTTGACCACAGGTAATACAGTAAAAACCCGCACATAAAGACCTTCATTTATTAAGAACCTACAGCCTGAAATCATATATTTTGTACCCAATGGATAAGAACCATTTCAGCCTGATATCATAACTAGGTTCTTAATAAAGGGTTTCATTCATTCATTGGGAAATAAATGCAATCTGTTTGCCAATCGACCTCTTTCGTGAACTCCAAAACATTACTTGCAGAACTGTGATAGGCAGGGCCTGCAGAGGTAAGCTTGGATTGAAATGGATAGGGCCAAGAGTGTAAAGTTTGGCTAAGATTTAGATTCACATATTTCCCTTTGTTAGGAACCTACACCCTGATTACTGGATGTCCCTCATTGCATAAGAACCTAATCAGGCTGAGTTCAAAATCCTAGGTTCTTATGTGCGGGTTTTTACTGTAATCAACTTTGCTGAAATAATCGATTTTGAGTCACTAATCGATTTTTGAGAAAATGAGAAAATAATCGATGTTCATAGACCATTTTGAACAGAAACGGGAATGCCATTGAAAATAATGATCGACTGTTCGATTATTCTGTTTCTAGTGGACCCTTCATTATTGGAATTCTATTCTTTTGCTACCATTGTTTGTTCCTGCCTATGATGTAATTATTGCATTCTTGGCCGTTCGATTAATCAATTGATCGGCAGTTTTGCATACGATTAATCGAACAGTAAAATGATGATCGATGGGCAGGCATACTCTAAAATTCGTATGATTTTTGCAAGCGTACTCCACGTGTGGGGGTTCCCTTGCGCGGTGTGTCCGCCGTCTCTCTGGGGGATGCGCGTCGCTCCGGACTTCTTAGGGAAGTCATGATAATTTTTATCCTGTAAATATTTCACAATACATTTTGATCTTAATTTAACTTTAGCATTTGTACATTTTGTAAAGTAGGCCTAAATTAACTGTAACTTAGCTATTATTCTTTAATGTAGCCTACGTAAAATAAATTAATGATGATGATGATGATGGTGATGCGAGAAAATTTTGTAAAATCATTTTATCATTAGAGTCATTCATTTTTATAGGATTGGTGGAAAGTGGAAGCTGATGACCGCCAAGGATTCGTTCCTGCTTCATGCCTGAAGCGAATTGATTCAAAAAGTGCATCACAAGACTTACTGTCCAATATCCCAACTGCAGATACTATCACAGACCGACAAGCAGAAATTGACCGACTGTAAGTCCAGCATAACTTGTCTATCGCGTTTTTAGAAGTTTATTTAAATGTTTCTATGACGTTATCGAAACCGTAAAGAGAAGAAGGAATTTCTGATATCAGCATTTCTGAAGGTATTTACAAACTTGGACTGTTTTTGAAGGGTATGCAGCTCATGGAATGAGTTGATATAAGGTATGCACCTCTGCGGAAAAATTTGACAACAGGGACTAGACTATTAGATTAAGTTTGCTGAATTGATATGTTGTTATCATGCACTTAGGCACATTATTTCTTCCCAATATAATCATATAATTACAGTTGACACCTCTGGTACCTCGATTGCCTGCTACTTCGAACATTCGTCATTTTTCCCTCGTTGGGGTTGTATGGAAAAACTTTCTGCAATCTCGAACTTTGAACTAATTTTAATTTCTTCTAAGTGTTCAAGATAGCAGTTGATGTTGACTGTACGTTTCTCAAAGATATTCTGCTTTTTTGATTAGAAGAAGAAGACGACGAAGTTCATAGGGGCGCTCCTTTACTTGTTTTTAGGCTTGAATAATGCACTCATCGCAATAAACCCACAATTACGCAACATTAGACCGTGTAATGTATTATTATTAACAATATCTTTTACGTTGGCAAAAAAGGAAAAAATATATATAGCTAATAAACTAATTAACGCCAACAAGGAACATGTATGAAAAGGAACTGATAATTCCTGTGAAAGAATAACAACCAAATTAAGCTGTAACTAACTACGGAGAAAACTGTTAAATCCCCTAAGAAAAACAACTAATTGACCGGAAACCCTGAAAGAAAGGAAAATAAGTTAATAGCTGCAATATTGCATAACGTTGTATAACCAACAATGTGTCAAAGGCTATGTTCTTTCCATTATAGGTATGCTGAACTGATTGAAAAGGCCCAAGAAAGACGAACAAAGCTCGAAGAGTCAATTAAACAACATGGAATGCTTAGAGAAGCTAAAGAAGTCGAATCTTGGATTCAAGATAAGGTAATTTTTGTTTGATATTGCACGACTGTAATTTCATATAGATAAGGATTTCTTTGACTGTAAAATACAATTTTACACGAGAGAAATTTGTGGCGAGTATTTGTTACATTTATTATATTTGGCGACCTTAAAGGGGCTCCGTCGCCAAACTGTAAACAAATATGTAAACACCGCACTGTAAAATACAACGATTTGTCTTCAAAATGATGCATTCATTTTCGAAAAAACAGGTAAACGTCTATGTGATATTGCCCATCAAAAAACGTCGAAATCATCGTATCGACCGAAATTTACTCCTTTAATTGCTTGAATGATACGATACAGTTGTAGTAGATTTAAACTTCAGTACGAAAGGATTCTATTGCAAGTGTTCACGAAGCACAACATACAGTGAATTTGGATTCCATCCGTACCCATCTTTTTTCGTCCTTTTAAACTTTTTCCAAGCAAACGTCTCTCTTACGAGAGGGATGTTAATACGAGCAGATACATAAATATTTAACCTATCAATCCCATTGATACCATATAAATGAAGCTAGCAGTGAACTTTCTGCTTGGAGAACCACGATATATGCACAAACAAGGTGCAATAGAGAGCGCAACAACAAAATGTTGTTGCCAGCTTCCTACATCTTGCACATTACATCTTGAACATCTTCTTTATAGGAAGCTGTTGTCACTTGTGAAGAGGTTGGAAAAGATATGGATCATGTTGAAGGGCTGCAGAAGAATTATGATGAATTCCGTAAGGTACTGAGCATCATTTTCTTTTCTGTATTCAAGTTAAACATAGCGTTAACAAACACAAAAGTTATTGTACCGGGTGAGCCAAAATAAACTATGCACGTTTGGCAGGCCACAATAAATCGTACACTCAACCGATGGACTTAAAACTTTTTCGTGGTGAATTTTGGATTTTGTGACGGCTTGGAGCGGCACTTTATTGCAACTAATACAGAATTTCGTAACAGGACAAAATCGGTGAAATAAAGCTCGTGCAGTAGTTTACACTGATGAATTTCTAAATCCCCAAATCACCCCGAAAACGTTTTCTCTTTGTCCATTCATGTCGAGTCTTTAGAAAACTTCATCGACGTTTTTTGATCGTTTTCAGTGTTTTCGAGAACGAAAATCTTAAGAAATTCGCTTCTAGCTCTAAATACTGAAAACAAAAATTTGCAAAAAGATCCGAGATTCTAATTCAGGCCTTTTGCTAAAGATTAAGTCATGGATCTTCAAAATCGGTCCAGTGTACGATTTATTGTTCCCTGCCAAACGTGCATAGTTTATTTTGGCGCACCCGGTACAAGACTTCTCGATTTATAATCTTCCTCAGTTCAGAATAGTGTTTGTACCAACATATATTCTTCGCGATAAATATAGATATCAAATGTTCAGTTCAATGCATGCATGTAAGGAGATAAGACAACAGTATATTTTAATTAGCAGAAGCCTTTCGATAACTCATCTGTACAATTCTTGCTTCAAGCAGTACATCTAAATATGTATTTATTTGTCAAAACTTCTTTCCAAATTATTTTTCGTAAATTTCTTATGTGGTATATTTTTATCTTTTTTCTCAACCTTCAGGATAGAAGATTCTGTGACAAGATAAAGTTTCGAGTTCCTTTTTAATCGCTTCAAATTGATTCAAATGATCATCATTGAATTTTATTCTGTTAATTTTCAGGATATGGTCACACAAGAAACTCGTATCAGGGAGCTTGAAATCATTTGCGCCCAGCTGAAGGTGCAGAGATCTTCGGAATACGAGCGAGTGCAGGAAATATTGCAGGCATGTGTTTCCTTTGATTACAGATTACAGATATGATATGGCACCATGAGACTTGTAACTGTACATATGACTACAGTACCGGGTGTGCCAAAATAAACTATGCATGTTTGACAGGCCACAATTAATCGTAAACTGAACCAATTTTGAAGATTCAGAACTTAATCTTTAGCAAAAAGCTTGAATTAGATTCTAGGATTTTTGCAAATTGTTTTTTTTCCATTTTTAGAGCTAATTTTCGGTTTCGAAAACACTGAAAATGATCAAAAAACGTCGATCAAATTTTCTAAAGAATTGGCATGAATGGACAAAGAGAAAACTTTTTCGTGGTGATTTGGGGTCTAGAAATCGATCAATTAATCGATACAATTAATCGATTTCTAAATCCCAAATCACAACGAACAAGTTTTCTCTTTCTCCCTTCATGTCGATTCTTTAGAAAACTTGATTGATGTTATTTGATTGTTTTCAGTGTTTTCGAGAAGGAAATTTTAAGAAACTCGCATCTACCTCTAAAAAATGAAAGCAAAAACATTTGCAAAAATTCCTAGAATCTAATTCAGGCTTTTTGCTGAAGATTAAGTTACGAATCTTTTAAAATCGGTCCAGTGCTCGATTTATTGTGGCTTGCCAAACGTGCATTGTTTATTTTGGCGCACCCGGTATATCTCAAGACATTCACGAATTTCACAAATCGCCAAATTTTCATTTTGCTGCAGGTCTTTGAAATTATTTATCTTTGCAAAAGCTTATGTTAACCAGTTTTTATTTAAAAATTTTATTTGGTGAAATTGGTACGATAAAATGAGATACGATTGATAATAGGGTAAATTTTTGATGCAAGAAACGAAGGAAAGTCTAAGTAATAGGCACATTGAGGCCTTTCAAACCTATCTTATCGTTAGAATGTGACTAACTAAAGCATTGCAAACCCATCTCTACATTTTAGTGTCATTTTATTCAAAGAGGCATTGTAATTCCTGCCTGTGAACACTGGTTAATGATCTTCATTTAGATCAGCTAAGGCTCAGGAGTTAGTGTTTCTTTACCTGTACCACAAGTCCTCGAATAGGTTCCCGGGGGCTTATTTTGCAAAAATTTTTTTGAGGTTGGAGGCTTATTCGAGAGGGGAGGTGGCTTATTTTAAAGGGCTTATTCAGCAGTAGCGAAAAAGATTATTAGGACTTGTTTTCTTCTTTTACTTGAGACTGGTCAGTATGCTTAAAACAGCAGAATATATTGTTTTCGAGGCAATATCTAAGCCCGAGTACGTTGAAAAAGACACGAAGAAAGTCATTCAAAAGGAGAATCAAAAGTAAAAAATAACAATAGGGTGGCTTATTCGAAGGTGAGGGCTTATTTCGCAAAAGAAAAATTAGGTGAGGGTTTTCGAGGACTTACGGTAACAACAGAATCAAAATTGACCTCTGTTTTTTTTATTTCTGTGCTCTTTTCTGATTGTTTCGTTTTTCTGTTGCAGAGGGTGACAGAGCGTTTTGAACAGATGCAAGTAATGGCAGAAGAGAGGAAATTAGCATTGCAGAGTGCTGGAGAAATTCAACGATTTAATCGGTACGGTTTAGTTAATTCTTTCATATAAAGATGTCATATCTCATGATCAGAATTTTGTAAAGATCGTTAGTCCATCTTTCAAAATGATTGGATTTTAGACTGCAGCTTAGTTTTGCAACGTTGGTTTTTACTTGGATAGTTAGTTTCTCCTTGGATGCATGTGATTGTTAGTTTCTCTCGATTGAAACCAACTCCTCAAAAATATCTTTTGAAAACCTTTGCTGAGCATGTATCTTGAAAGCGCATTGTCTCCGCAGAGAATTTTATTCGGTGTCCAGACATGTTCCTAACGGTCAACGAAAATATCTTGTCAACACTCCTGCTGTGTCTAGGACAGCCCTGCTGTTGGGATTCCTAATTATGTCTTACTTTTGTTCAAAATAGAGATGCTGATGACACACAAGCTTGGATTATCGAAAAAGATGTAGCATTATCATCCACTGATTATGGCCGTGATCTTGCTAGTGTGCAAGCATTACAAAGGAAGCATGAAGCTCTTGAGCGAGACCTCGCCGCTCTGGAGGAGAAGGTTCGTGTCGTTTGTAACATTCGTTACCTGGACCATTCGTGGTTTACACTACAGTTATGCTTTGCAAATTCATACCCCCTCCCCTTTTACATGGAAAGAGGCCCGTCTATAATTGAGTCGTCCGTTGACTGTACGTGCAGTTTATACTCATTTGATTTAAATTCAACATATCAAATTCTGATTGTAATATGTATTTTGTAAGTGTTATCAAATAAATGATCTATTTCCACTTTTAAGTATAAATCAATATGCAGAAAGGCTAGGAAAATCAACATGATAGCTTCTAAAGACTACTTATATATTTGTGGGTTGTCTCGTAATCTGTTTTAAAAACACAATGCTATCAAGGCTAAAAATGTCTTTATGTGTTATAGGTCAGGGCTTTGAATCTTGAAGCAGAGAAGCTGAAGTCAACACATCCTAATTCGGCTGATACAGTGGAGGCGAAGTTCAATGAACTACATTCTGCATGGGCCACATTGTCAGAGAAAGCAGCAATGCGAAAGAAGAACCTGAATGAATCGTATGCGTTGCAGAAGTATTTGAATGACTACAGGTACAGATTATTTTGATTTTCAAGTTCAGAATGAAAAGAGCAATATCGTTATATTCAGTTATGAAATAGGTTATAGTTATAGTTATAGTTTTTTTTATAATTCAATCAAAAGCTACGATAATATAATTACTAGTTACACTATTTACAATATTACTCTACTATCCACTAAAACGATACCAGAGGGAGCAAAAGACTATGTCTACCCTGCGGCCATAACATAAAGTTAAAAACTACTAATAAATACGCAGCAAAAAAAGACAATACCAGACAATCCACGTAACTACTCTACAATAAAACTACGTCCCCCTTACAGGTAGAAGCAGCTAATCATTAGTAGCAGCATTTCATTCAAAACGTTGTGTTGCATTTATGTATTTTAAAGTTGCCTTAAGAATCTCTGTATTAGAATCAACAGACAACCTTTCATCACCATACAGCATCATTTCAAGTAATGGCTGGTTTGAATGATTTGACATACCGTGCGGTTGCAACATTGCGTTTACACTAACGAGAAGATCTCTCTTGTATGCATCGTAAGCATGGCAGTGCAGCAAACAGTGCTCCGTGTCCTCAACGCCATCGTTTGTGGGGCACAAAATTGTGTCTGAATTTGTGCAGATTTAGCTTACTGAGACCAACTCGTAGTTAAAGTTATAGTTGTAGTTATATGTTAAAGTCCTCAACTATAGTATTTACAATATTCTAGGGACTGTACAAATGTGGGAATATTTAAAAATTGTAAATTATGAGCTATTCTAAAAAAATATGTCTTGAGCAGTGATTTGAAACTGTTTATGTCCTTTGCACTACTAACTTCTAATGGTAAACCATTCCACAAAGTGGGTCCTGCATATCTGAAAGAACGAGTGCCCAGAGTCTTACATTTACACCGAGGAACATCTAGCAGCAACGCACTACTAGACCTCAGTGTCCTCTTGTGCCATCTAAGAATCTCTTGCAAATAGGTTGGCGCCTCTCCTGTTAAACACTTGAATGTCAGCAGAAGAATTTTGTTCATGATTCGATACTTCACAGGTTCCGAATATGTTAAAGTTCTCCAGAAATTGCTTGCAGAAAAATATAGGAATAGTACTTTAATTTATTCCGATGGCTTTCAATTTTGTGTTGTCTTTTTAATAACTCAATGACCTTGTGTGCTTGGCATGTTCATTCGTGAAGTGATCATATGTGAAGTTTTTCTCGAGTTTTATTGGAGGGGGTGGTGTTCATCGAGAGGTTATAAGAGGTTGTTGTGCTAAATGTTTGAATTGTGTCAGTCTACCCTTTTTGTCGATTGCTTCTTCGTTTTGCCTTCAATTTACCTTTTCCTTCACTTAAACCATGAAAATTTAGATCATAGAAATTTAGTTATTTAATAAGATATGTGTTTTTAGAAATTTTTTTCCACGGTGAGGCTCAGTACCGTCTTCAAAGCCTGGATCATTTAAGAATCGAAATTCCAAATAGGACTTCTAAAATTTAAGAGATTTTTAGATACATTCAATTCAATTCAATTTTCTGGTAGAAGACAAAACCTAATACAGTACATACTGTATTAAAGATGTATTCAAAACAACCCAAGAAAAGCAGAGGTTATCTTGCTTGGGCCTCTAACAAAACAGTAATAATGACAACAGAGGAAAATATATATTTAGTTTAAACATACAAAATTGGAGTATGATGACTGAGTTTACCAAAATACAATAAAGATGAGGTAAAAAGCAATTTTCTGGTCAAAGTTAGGTTGCATTTACATTACGCTTGGTTGTTAGTAGGTAGCAAATATTATTTCTTTAAATTTGATACTAAGGGATTTTGAGTTTGGAATTGATTTCAAACGTGAGGGGAGCTCCAACATTTCTCGGCATCATGTTTCCCCGCTTTTCATTAGACTTGGACTGGATTTATATATTCTATAGTCTTATTTATTAATACTGATAATAGTAATAAAAATAATTTTTCGTTGGTATTTGTGAGAATCTTCGTTTGTTTTGTAGTAATTTTTCAAAACTTCAGATATGTTATTATTTTTGAAATGTATATCAGACATTAACTTCGGAATGATGTAATTTTGCTTTCGAACTACAATATCAAATTTGTTGATGAAATCCTCTACCAAATTCTTCTTCACAGAGATTTGCTGTCATGGATAAACAGTATTTATGCATTGGTATCTTCTGAAGACCTGGCGAGAGATGTAGCTGAGGCAGAGGCTTTGCAGGATAGACATCAGGTTATTAGAAACTTACATTCAAACTTTGCACTCTACAATATGTCCCCGCAAATAAGAACGTACTTTTTAGGGGCTGATTTCCAGTCAGTGGAATTTTCCGAGCGGGCGGAATTTCTATTGTATGTGAGAGAAAAAGTCGCTCTGGAACTGAATAGAAAGCTACGGCTGAGCGACCTTTTATTGTCTAAAATTCTGCCCGCTCGGAAAATTCTACTGACTGGAAATTAGCCTCAAGAGCCAGAGGCTGGATTAGGCTCTAATTTTTTTATTTTTATATTCAAATATTAAATCTTACAATATATTTTACATTCTACTATACCTAATTCTAATCACTATACGACACTACAGGAACGATACCATGGGGAGCGAAAGACAATGACTACCCCATGGCCAATATCTAAAAACACGAAACATTAAACTGTATACGGTCACACCACGAACATTTATAAATTAAAAGATACTATACTATATTCTGTTTCACACCAGATGCCAGGCACTCCACCCACCCCAACCAACAACAAACGAGCCGCGCCCGCAGCACCAACATACCCATTGCAACCGCGATGAATTTATTGATGCCACGTGCGCAACCCACCCGCCACCGGCCAAGGCAAGCAAAATGCCCGACTTCCGATGCGAAACAGAATTTACAAGGAAAAGAAGCACTAACGACAAGGAAATTAAAATTACGTCCCCCTTGCAGGTAGCAGCAGCTAATCATTAGTAGCATCATTTTATTCAAAGCGTTGTGTTGCATTTATGTATTTTAAAGTTGCCTTAAGAATCTCTGTATTAGAATCAACAGAAAACCTTTCATTACCATACAGCATCATTTCAAGTAATAGCGCGTTTGAATGATTTGACAAACCGTACGGTTGCAACGTTGCGTTTACACTATCGAGAAGATCTCTCCTGTATGCATCGTAAGCATGGCAGTGCAGCAAAAAGTGCTCCGTGTTCTCAACACCATCATTTGTGGGGCACAGTGGATTCAATGTGTCTCTAAAATTGTGTCTAAATTTGTGCAGATTTAGCTTACTGAGACCAACTCGTAACTGCGTGAGTATTGCAAGACCTTTTGGGTCGTGAATGCTGTAGACTGGCTTAGGAAGAGGACGTATAAGAGATAATAGCCTGTTTTTGAAAATGCTGATTGTAGGTGATTCTCTTACTTCGTGGTCAAGCTTATTCCATTCAAGCAAACAACTAGGGTAAAAGCTTGCATTAAAACATGCTGTGCGTGCACTGATTTGGCCAATTGTAGCTTGATGACGCAGGGGATACGAGGACTGCCGGAGTGGTGGAATTGGTATCCTTGTATAATCAGGAGTGATATTATTGACAATTTTATAAAAAAGAACAAGACGCCTACTCCATCGTCGGAGGTTGAGTGATTCCCATCCAAGCTCATCGTACAATTTCACACGAGATGTGCCCTTCCAAGCACCTGTAACTGCAAGTGCTGCAGAATATTGAATAGATTCTAGCTTTTCCATCTGATTTGAAAGCGTAATGTTCTGACTGAACTCACATACATTTTGTGGAGTATGATATATGACGTCACCATAATCCAAATGTGGTCGGACATATAGTTTATATAATTCATTTAATGTTTGTCGCGGCAAGTATTGCGAAAGGAAGCGCAACATTCCTATTCCTTGTCTGCATTTATTGATAGTTGCCTGGATATGACTAGCTCTAATTTTAAAAGTACTTAGACTATTTTCAGGGTATAAAGGTTGCTAAAAAGGTTGTCATTCTAATGGTGCCTTGTGTGAATCATTCAAAAGTTACTTCCAAAACATTTTCAGCTGTTTCATTTGTTTTGGCAACGTTGTTATGGGCCTAATAACTAATTCTTACCTTACAAATCGCAGGGAATGAGGTTCAAATTTTAACAGCCAACTAGGACAAACTGAAGTTAATGAGGGCGATCAAAAGCAACTTTATTACGCATGTAATAAGAACATATTTTGTTCATCAAACCGAAGAAGGTTTAGTTATAAGGTGCTTTATTTTATGAAAAACAGCCTGTGGGTTCTTGGGTTTTTGTAGGTTCTTATGTGCGAGAATACTTTATTATTTACTGTATTTAATGTCATATCATTTCATTTCATTTGTTTCGAAAAAGCATTAAAGGGGCTGGGTCGCGTAAAGTCAACAAACTTCTTTCGAAACGACGATTTTGCAGTTTTCTTGACAGGCCATATCAGACGGATTTTCCACTATTTTTTCAAAATGAAAAGACTATTTTGAAGATGAACTTTTGAACTTCAGCGAGAAACAAACAAAACAACCATATGTTGTAAGATTGCAAAGATATTGGTGCATTTTTGGTAATAACTTTATTGTGGATTCACCCCATCCACCAAAATTTGCCCAGAACACAGTGGCCACATGTGGGCAGCAATATAGATTATAGAAATAACAGATTTGTTTACGGTTATGTGACCCAGCCCCTTTAACATTCAGAGGCACTGATTTGTATGGGAAACAGGACTACGAATTTGGTATGAACAACTTTAAAACGCACATTTCTACTAAACTATCGAGCGTTCACTAACTCGTCCATAGAGAAAGAAGTAAATGAAACGTTGTAATGTTAAGACAGAATCCTTGAAAATCTTTTCGAGAGAAGTCTCTCTTTCACCCTTTACCGAGATACATTTGTTGGACAACGTGATACTTGATCCTGAGTTGTTTCTGATTTATTCATTATTAGATAGATGAGTTTATCAGGACGAGTTTATAGAATCTCAAGAACGACGCGTGGCAGTCGTTTCAGCAAATACACATAAATTTCCGTGATAATTAAACTAAAATGCCTGGACTGAAGTACACTAAACGTATCAGGCATAGCACTTCATCATTATTGAGTCGATAGAATTCATCGCTTTTTCTCTCTCATTTTCTGGGATCCCAAATCTCACCTTGAACCTTTTTACCCCAACAGGAGCATCGTATGGAGATCGACTCAAAAGCACCAGCATTCGACGCATTTGAAGACTTTACAACTCATCTGGTTTCAAATGAACATCCTGCCAAAGCTGAAATTGAGGAGAAACTGGAAGAGATCAGGAATGAGAGGGACAAATTAGAGAAGTAAGTGGCTGCTTTTTAGTTATTTCTCATTCGATTAGGTGTGGAGATTGTTGTGTAGGAGTAGCAAGATAGCCGCTGAATGTTCCGAAAAAGGCATTGGAATATTACTAGCCCTGAAGAGATTTAATCGTGCAAAAAATATCACTGTCAAAGTTTCTAGAATGGAGAAATATTATGACTTTTTTGGACTCTTCATTTAATTTGCAACTATTTGATTGGAAGCTATCGTAACTCGTAGCTTAATTTCATGTTTGTATGCTGTTTGTTTTGTTCTTTGTTCCCGTTTTGCTTTCTTTACATTTTGTTCTTGTATTTTTCTCGTTTTTTGTTTCATGTCATGGCCCTGGGGTAGTCATGTCACTTCACTCCTCTTGGTATCGTCCCTGTAGTGCCGTATAGTTGTAATTAGAAAGTATAGTAGGAAGTAGCATTGTATTGTAAATTTCTATCTGCTGAATATATAAAAAATCTGAGCTCAGGAAGATAAGCTAGAGTAACGTTTATTTTGTCTCCCTGTGTTTTCTCCCGAAGTCTTTTTCGTGCTACACATAAAGCAAAGCTAGAAAAACCCAAAAACCCGCTGCTTGTTGATAATACACAGTTTAAAACTTATCCGTATTTTATCTTTTGGAATTAGCAACTTTTGACCCGCAGTAAGTATCATAAGATGTTGTCATGTCATGTCATGTGTCACCCCCCCCCCCCCCGCCTCAGTGCCTTCAAACGGCTATCAAAAGACGAAATCAACACACTGTGCCAGAGCTAATGTTTTCTTCTGTGTCGATTTCTTTTCTTTGTTTAACCAGAAAGATTGTCATTAAGTTTTTATTAGGACTACGTGTATACTTTGTTACATTATATTATATCTATTAATTTGTTTTTAACACATCAGTTTGAAAAACAGTACACTATCTATACTGAGACATTTTACATGTCTAAATACCGGGTGTCGCAAAATGATGTATTATTGTTTGATTGCTTACATGTCCATAACCAATTAGCCGATTTTCAATAACTTTGTTTCATTTGATTGCTTAAAGACTAAATTGTATGTAAAGATGTTGGTTGCGGTTTTACGACGGCGTTTTCATGTCGAAAAGAAGATCGATAAACTTGCTCCAATTCAAGCCTTAGATGGCATGAGAAAGAAACGACATATTTTTTTCCAGTCAACATTTTAGATGTGATACAAAAGGCTGAACTCGTACTCGTATTCGTATTCTCTGAACTCAGTATTTACTGAATTCGTATTCTCTGAACGCCATATATTCTATGAACGATATATAAGTGCAGCCTTTTGCATCACATCTAAAATGTTGACTGGCAAAGAAGGCTGTTCTTGTTCATGATATCTAACGCTTGAATTTGAGCAGCATTATCGATCTTCTTCTTGACATGAAGAAATTGGCCTAAGCCACAGCCAACATCCTCGAATACAATCTAGCCTTTCGACAATCGGATGCAATAAAGTTCTTGAAAATCGGTTCATTGGTTAAGGAGATTTAACCAATCAAACGATAATACATCATTCTGGGACACCCGGTATTATAAAATGAAAGTCAAACTTTTAGGAATATGAAAATAATCGTATTGACAATGCATGCCTCTTGATATTCTGAACGAATTGTAAAACTGCATCATTGTAAACTCCGGCATCTACACTAATGCAATTGGTTTTGTTTACCCTTGCTTGCATCAATTAAATTTAATTTATGTACATTACAGAGCATGGGACACCCGTCGTAAGATCTTGGAAGACTGCATGGAGGAGCAATTGTTTAATCGCGACGCAGAGATGGCAGAGACATGGATGGCTGCAAGAGAGGCTGTTCTAATGCAGAGTGAAGATGACGGGGGCTCTGCTGATGCATTGCTAAAGAAACATCATGATTTTGAAAGAGCTTTGAATGCACAGGTAATGTGGTTGATAGATAATTCATGGTTATCCGTTTGTAAAAGCTTGATAAAATGCTTTGATTTGATGGCAAAAGTCTTTAACATTCTTGGAACTTTTCGTGAAAGCATCTTGCACGTTTTTTTTACAAGAAACTGGTGTACAATAAAGTAGTACTAATGAGGCCAAATTTTCAAGAAACTCTAGCACTATGTCTGGGAAGTAATAAGAAACGTCTCAAATTTCGAAGATGTTGTGGCAAAAATGTCGTTGAACTCTTATTCTTGAGTAAATCTAACTAGCCATGCCAAGAAACATATCTGCAGCGGTGTTAGATTACATGATAATTCATGCATTTCGAAGATAAGAAACAGATTAAGAAATTTTTAGTGCTAAAAATGCGGAAAATTTCATGTTGAATTAAGAAGCTTTTCATACTATGACCTGGTTCAAGTTTCTAATTTCTAATAGAAAACGTGTACCAGTTGATGCCTTTCTAAGCGAATTTGTTTATAGCATACACGGGCACTTATGGCTCGTTCCCGTCTCTTACCCCCCCCTCCCCCCCCTCCTATCTATTGGGCTTCAACTTTTCAAAGTTTCACCAAGATACCATGCAGCCAGAGTTGAATAAGAAAGAAGCAACTAATGTCTTTCATTGTGAAACAAGTGTTTTTCTTTGTTCTTTGCAGGAAGAGAAAGTTTCGAATCTGCAGAAGAATGCAGACAAACTTGTTGAAGCAAATCATTATGATTCCGAAGCTATTACGGCTAGAATTGAAGCTGTTCTTGCAAGGTTTGTGTCTACTTTATGATTAATCATTTCATTTATACTTCTCCTATGTCATTCTCATATCTAACGCAATCGTTGTACTTTTGTCCTGCTATACAAACTTCGAAAATCAACATATGATGTTCCCACTGGCTGAGAACATGTTTTACTTCCGAGGAGCGTACATTTGAAAGTGAAAATTTGCTTTATCAAAGGTTGCTCAAAGTGGAGTGACTTAACCATACATCATTGTCAACGTCAAGGAAATTAATTGGCGAGAATCTCTCTCGTTACAGGGGAAGATTGGGAAAAACTGTTGATCTGTTTGGTTTAATGACTTTGAAACTAAATTTTAAGACCGATAAATAAAAATTTCTATTGGAAGAAACTAAAGGAAAGTTTATTGCAACCAATTTCACGTACTTCCTTGCATATAAACCAAAGTCTGTCCCACATTGCAACTCAGACTAGATTTCCATCAACCTCTATCACTTACCCAAAAACTGTCCATCATTTTATTGACAGGAAGTTTTGGCCTGGAGTGTGGTGTAATAATGTTCCTTGAAAGATCTAATCTTGAATATTTTATATTTTAGATGGGCCACATTGAAAGAAGCATTAGTTGAGAAACGTTCCAAGCTTGGTGAATCTCAAAATTTGCAGACATTCATCAGAGATGTGGATGACGTCGAGGGATGGATAAGTGAGAAGATGCAGACTGCTTTGGAAGAGTCATTTAAGGACCCAACTAATGTTCAGGTACGAAACCAACTGTACACAGGGCTAAAAGGCTATGTTTCTTCTTTATTTCTGTTTGGATATTTAAAGGGAATAGACATAGCTATATCTCGTAGCCGCTATAAATAGGCTAAAGAAACGCCCACAAACCCATTGTTTCTTTACCTATACTATGAAACCGGATGCGTCAAAGTTGTCAAGTACAATAGATTATATTTTTGACCTGGCTCGGGCCAGCTTTTAACTGTGTCCATTCCCTTTAACGATGGAAACGGATTTTTTCTCGTCAACCGATTCTATTTGTATTCACGAAAACTTTTCAAATGTAAAGTTGCTTCCCAATGAAATTGGAATCAAAATGAATTGTTTATTCATGAGAAATACCGGGCGAGTCAAAAAAGTTTACGTGTTTGGCGGCTGTGGAATAAAACGTACATGGCCGATATTCAAAACTGAAATGTTGATCTGTCAGTCTAAATTAGATGTGAAAATTATGTTTGGTAAAGTCACTCATCATTTCGGCCCATGAATTAGGAAAATACTGGTGATAGGTTTGTATGGGAATGAGAATGCCACGTTCCATTCTGGTCCACAAGATTTACTTGCTATCGAAATTTGAATTCGATACAATTGTCAGTTTCAGAAGTATCATTTAAATTGCAATAGCAATTAAATCATGGACCAGAGTGGAACATGGAATTCTAGTTCCCATACAATCCCCTTACCGGCATTTTCCTCATTTCTGGATCTAAAAGATGAGTGATCTTACCAAAACAATTTTCACATCTAAGTTAGCTTTTGACTGATAGATCAACATTTCAGTTTTGAATATCGGTGACGTACTTTTCGTTCCACGGCCTGCCAAAAGTGTTAAATTGTTTGACTCACCCGGTAGGAATTCTTATTGGAAATCACGAGAAATGGAATTTTGGTTGTCGCAGCATTGATATTTCATTGCGATTTTAAAATTATGAAGTGAGTTTTAAAAAGTTTCATGGAATACTTTAAGGGATAATTCACTTTTCTTAGTATTTAACCCCCCCCCCACCACATTGCTCCCTTCCTTGAGCTCGTTCTGTTGATTTCCATTGAACAATGATTGATGCCATGGGCAATACTACCTTTATAACTGAACATTTTACCCATTGAGGTTTTGAATTTCCTAAGCTCTCAATATAGCTTCTGCGCCTTGACAATGTGCTTGATTGATTTTTCAGGGTAAATTTCAAAAGCATCAGGCTTTCGAAGCAGAAATTGCAGCTAACGAAGATAGAGTTATGACTGTTATCAATGTGGGAAAAGGTATGCACCAAAAGGCAACAGTTTAATACAAAGATGTCCTTTAAATATTGGTTTTCAGTAATTTTTTATAAATGGGTACCATAATTGATTGAATTTCAACGCACGGTATAAACAGTGTAAGTGATAGAGTAACGAGAGCACTAAAAGTTAGATTGTTCTTTGAAACAAAACAAATTTTATGATGGTTACAAAACGTGATTTCAAATGGTGAAGAAACGGACACAGTAAGGCCCCGCATTTAAGAAACCACTCAGAGGAAACTTTTAGGCTAGTGAAAAATAATTAGCCCCCATACTTATAAGAAACTCTTGAGGCTCATACCCAAAATGAAGTTTCTTGTATTTTGATCAAGACTAAGTCCTGGTCTGACGGTCTGGGGAGTATTCCACTGCATGCAGGGCTCATAAGAAATTGCTACAAAGATGTCTTTGATTTAACAGATTTTTACCTAAATTTTAATTGATGTTCTTGACAATTCTTGATAACATACACATATGGCTAATCTATCTCTAAATAACCCTTTTCTATTGTAAGCTATTTCTCCAGGACTTTCCAGAAAAGAAATTAGAAACTTAAGAAACTTTCAGCCTAAAAAAAATCAAAAGTATCATAGATATATGAAACCTTTTAGGCTGAGGTTTCTTAAATGGTTTCTTAAATGCGGGGCCTTACTGTTTTGTTCCATTTCACCTTTTGTTCAGATCAGGTTTTCATACTATTGTTGGCCAAATAAGTAGCTACTGCCCAAAAAGATGCCTCCTCCTCTGCATTTTAGCATGGGCATTTTAGGCCCTGTTCACAATGTTCTGCGTGTGTACGAAAGTGGAGAGTAAAGCATCTGTTTTTGTGAAAGTGTTCACACTGATAAAAAAATAGCAGCACAAAAACGGACGTTTCCGAAATCGTTTTCAAAAGTGGATATCCACAAAAACCAGGATTTTTGAAAATGCTCCAATATTCAAAAATGAGTTTCACGAAACCGTATTAATGTGAACGCACAAAAACTGATGTTTTTGGCTCCGTATTTTTAATAAGGTGGATCAATGTGAATGGACTAAAGCAGATGTTTTTTCCTTCCGTTTTTATACAGAAACTGGTCAATGTGAACGGGTAGCTTGGATTCATCAACAACAGATAATGACAAAAAACGGACTTGTGTGAACGGGAAAATTGTTGTATAGGCACGACAGCGTAATTTTAGAACATGGAAATTAATTCAGCCATTGTCTATGACCTTTTTCTGTGATATGAGAGAATGACTTTTTTAAGGAATCGTTGATAGCTCAAAATGTTGTCTATCAAAGCATAGGGCTCAAATCTTTCAAATTTTTAAAAAGGTGGTGTAAAATTCTATTATATGCTTCTTTGAATTGGATTGCTTGAAAGGAACTTATGGTACTTTGCTATAAATCTGCCGTGGAAATTTTATGATATCTTTATTTTTCAAAATGGCGGCAATTTGATAATTTTTGAAAAAATTCATGGAAAATTTTGAAAAAATTGAAATCATTGTAAATCCTAAGCTAATAGAGGAAACATTACATAACCTTCAAGAAAACCATAGTTTATGGAGGTCTACAATATGGTGGCAAGCAGAAATCTGTGGCTTTTCTAGTTTAGGATTTAGAAATTTGATGACGTCATAGCCTCAAATTTAATAAATGCCGCCATATTGAAACTAATCAAGATATCAATGAATCGCCACGGCAGATTTACAGCAAAAAAGCCTAAGTTCCTTCCAAGCTATTTATTTCAAAGAAAACGGCAATAGAACTTTACACTGACCTTTTTAAAGATTTGAGCCCTATGTTGTCTATCAATGTTTCAATTACGTGTTGCAGGTTTGCTTGAGAATGGAAAATGCCAAGGCAATGAAGAAACAGTGACAATCAAGATCACAACAATTGAGGAGAAATGGACAACATTGATCAAATCATGCAAAATCAAAACACAGAAGTTGCAAGAAGCCAGTCAACAACAGACATTCTTCAGCAGTGTTAAAGATTTGGACTTCTGGCTTGGAGAGGTAACAATTTATTTAATGCTAGACTTTTCTTTTCTCGAATCTTTGAGCATTTTGAAATTGCTGATGCGTACCCTGTGGACCTAAAAGAAGTTCACATCTTTGAGAATTCATTATGCGGAGAATACCTGAGTGAGGTATTGGATTGTTGTTTAGTTGATAGCCGAAAGCATTTTTGTGATTTTTGTTGACGTCATGAATTTTTGCCGTTTAATTAATTTCATAAGAACCAAAACAGCTTGGTTTGAAAAATGTAGGTTCCTTGGGGGGAGGGTACCTTAGTATTTTTTCTGGTACGGGGATGTGACGGTACTTTTTTCAAAACGTTACCGAACTATGGGTATCTTTTTCAGACATTTTATGGAATTATGGGTCCTGTTTTGGAGAAATGTTGCAAACACATAGGAATTTCAGGAAATTTTTCATAATTTCTGGAATTATGGCCCAGTTTTTCATCAGATATATGGAATTATGGCCCTAAAATTCTTTGAAATCTGCAGAATTACGGGTACCAATCTTTCGGGAAAAATGGCACGTCCCCAATTGATGATGGGTCGAGTTACCCCCCCCCCCCCCCCCGTTTCCCCAGGTAGGTTCATATACGCAGGTTTTTACTGTATTCGAATTGTTCCTTTACAGGTGGAAACAGCTCTCTCATCGGAAGACTACGGCAAAGACTTGGCAAGCGTGCAAAATCTTTTACGCAAGCATCAGCTTATTGAAGTGGACATCTCCGCACATGAAGAACGCATCACGACACTCACAAATCAATGCAAACATTTCATTGAAATCGAGCATTTCGATGCGGTGAAGATCACAGAGAAACATGAAACCATCGTGAAGAGATTTGAGAAAATCACAGTCATGCGAACTACTCGACGCACGAAATTACAACAATCGTTAGCATTGCATCAGTTTTATCGGGATATTGATGATGAGGAGTCGTGGATCAAGTAAGTTTAGAACGTAGGCCGTGAGCAAACGACTAAATGCGTGCTTAAACTTAGCTCAACAGGCGCGTTTATCACATTGGATAATACAATAAATACATAGTTGATTTTATAATGCGCCCCTATATTTTACAATATCCTGCAGCGCATAGCAAGGACGAAAAATGTTTTAGCTTTTGCGTGTTTGTTTTCATTTTTTGCGTGTTTGTTTATATTTTTTGCGTCTTTGTCTACATTTTTCAGAGGAACCAATCACAAGGCTCTATTTTGCACGTGACTTTGTTTTGGGTTTGTGATAATGGCGTAATGTAAACACAGAAGCTGCGGGGCGTTTAGAGCAAAACCAGTCTCCCTATTTAGGGCCGGAAGCACATTAATTTTCTAAAATTTTCAAAAACTTTAAATTATAAATGAAAGAATAGGAGTTTTTCTAAATTTTTGCCGAGGGCAAAAATGATAACATTTAAGAACTTGAAAATATCACATTTCGCTTTTTATCGATTTTCGCAACCCTCCATTCTGCTCTGCCTAACATAATAAGGCCGTCTTGACAGATGATGCCGTGTTTGCTTGATAAACATTTATTTCTACTGCACAGTTTTCAACGCAAGGGAGACTAATACTTTAAATGTTTTTCAATCAATTTTTTCTTGATTCAACAGCACTGCACAATTGTACTGGGAGGCTGAAAGTTATCTCAACTGTTAGATTCTAGATCAAATTATCGACCGTTGTTGAAATAATTGAGATTCGTCGTGATTCTTCGTCGTTTTGAGTTTTATTTTTTTACAGTTTGCTTTATCATAAATAATCCGATAGGATGAAAGAGGAATAAAACAGCTTCAAAGCACGAAAGATTATGGTAGAACATAGACCTGTCCTCGACTTGAAAGTATGTCTAAAATCAAATGTATTCAGGAATTACTGGCTGGGCGTTGAGAATTCATTTCTGTGAAAAGATCAATACCTTCTTCTTCTGAAATTGTAGAGAGAAGAAACTATTGGTCAGCTCACAAGATTTTGGCAAAGACCTGACAGGAGTGCAGAATTTGAGACGAAAGCACCAGCGTCTGGTAACAGAGTTGAAAGCACATGAACCAAGAATTATGGCTGTTATTGAAACAGGAGATAAACTGAAAGCTGGAAACGAAGCAAACGAAGAAGAGATAAAGACAAGATCACAAAATCTTTTGGACAAATGGGAGGAACTAAATAAACTCTCAGATGAACGGTAAGAAAAAAGTTTAATTTTTTTCATATATTTCATGCTTGCTGCCAGCCAACAGCAAAACTTCAAATGTAATACCAGCAAAACCAATAGTCAGAGAATGCTGCATACTGGTTTTGCTCACAAAAGTGGTTGTCCAAACAGCAGCAAAGTTGGTTCAAAATTCGAAGGTAACAAAATGTTTTGCCGGATTTATTGTGTAAAATCGATACGTAGCATAGGGCTCGATATTAGGGCTTTGTAAAACTATTCAATTTGTTTACCGTAGTTTTATTCGATTTTGATTAGTTGACTTTGTATGTATGTGTATATGTGTACATATTGTTAGCTACAATCTCTTGCAAAGTGTTGGACCCCTACGAAAATCTATGTTTTTCGGAAATATTGTCCCCCCCCCCCTCCCCCCATTTCAATGTTGCTTGCATTGGCGAATCATTCTTTTGGTGGATCTGCATGAAAAACACCTTGGCAATGATAGACAATGATAGCCCTGGAATCGAGGTTGGACTTGTTGCTAATTGGTTCCCAAAAGTCTCGTTCTTTGATCTTCTCACCTTGTTTCTCTTGATAAAACTAAGAAAGAATAAACAAAGACGACTTTCGTTAATAAAAATATTTTTGAAGGCAGAAGAAAAACAGGCAAATCTAAATAGTTTAATAATAATAATGATAATAATATAATATAATAATATATAATATGATAATATTGTATGATGTTGTTGCCTTTATATTTCACTTTGTTGTCTCCATTGTTATTTAAAGTAAAACAAGTTTTTGTAAACCGTATTGTAATGCAAATTAAATATTTATGTATTTATACTTGCTCGGCTGTCCCAGTTTTAGTAACTGACGAAGATTTTATAATCGAAACGTTTTTATTTAAACAGTTGTGTTTCTATAATATAATATAATAATATAATAATAATAATATAATATAATAATATAATAATAATAATAATAATAATAATATAATATAATAATATAATAATAATAATATAATATAATATAATAATAATAATAATATAATATAATATAATATAATAATATAATAATAATAATATAATATAATATAATATAATATAATAATAATAATAATATAATATAATATAATAATATAATAATAATAATATAATATAATATAATAATATAATAATAATAATAATAATAATAATATAATATAATATAATAATATAATAATAATAATATAATATAATAATATAATAATATAATAATAATAATAATAATAATATAATATAATATAATAATATAATAATAATAATATAATATAATATAATATAATAATATAATAATAATAATAATAATGATAATAATACATTCTTTATGCAGGGTAATTCAATCAACTACGATACATTAGCCGCTATCAATAGAAGCCCTTTTTCCTAAAGGCAGATACGAATGTCAGATCTAAAAGTTTAAAGTTAAATAGTTACTATAAAAATGTGTGATAAAATATATTACAAATGTTACTTAAAAAGTCAATCAATCCATAAAATGTTCTTTGAGTCCTTGCTTGAAAGGAAGGTAAAATTTCTCAGTCTTTAAATGAGTCTTTAATGGTGATCTGAAATGAAACTTATTATCAATACGAATGAATGGAAATATTGAATGATTAAAACTTCTGCTTAAGATTTTTTGTCATTTTCGAGGTATACACTATTTCGTAATCAGCTGATATTTAAAATCAGTGGTGAACTTAAAATGAAATGAGATATCAAAGAAATTTAGCAGGATTCCTTATCCTTCGACAGGGCTGTTCATTTGCATCAATAAAAGATTTCTCTTCAGGTTTCCTTTAAGATAAAGTAAACATTAAAGGGGCTCCATCGCCAAACTGTAAACAGATCTGTGGGCGCCGCTGTTCTGATTCTTTTCTGCAGTTTGTTTGGTGGCTTCATCCAAGCGACCAAAAAGTGCTCGTTAAAAATCCGCTTATATCCAACCAATCGTAGAAGATATGAATGTTTGGTTTTTTCCTCTGTAAAGTAGAAGGATTTTTCTTCGAAATGAAGCTTTAATTTTCGAAAAAACAAGAAAAGGTCTGTGTGATATTGCCCATCAAAAAATTTCAAAATCACCGTTTCGACCGAAATTTTGAGACATTAACCTTAAACCTTTAACCCTTTAAACGTTATTGCTGATCTTGATAATGTGAGTCTTTGCTCTTACCTTTAGCCAACAACGTCTCGATGAGTCAGAAGCTTATCAACAATTATGCGCAAATGTTGACGAAGAAGAATCATGGATTGCTGAGAAGATAGCACTTGTTTCCAATGATGATTATGGTGATACTCTAGCCGCTGTTCAGGTAATGATCTTGAAATCATTTCTGTTAGCCGATTACTTGCTTTCATACCAAAATACTTTCTCTGTTCAGGCCACTTAAAGTGAATGAACAGAGCTAAGTAGAGGCAATCTATAGATAGGACAAGGAATACTCCTACCCATGTTATTGTTCCCCTAGCTAAACGATATCCATGCATGTGTCGAAATCATCTAATACAATAGGCTAGAAATAGAATACCAGGTGGGGCTTTTATCTCCGTGGATTCTCTTTAAATGCTTCATCGTTGTACTGGTGCTCAAAATAGTGTAAAGTGTATACTTTTTACAGGCTATGATTAATATTTGTCTTGTAAGATTCAGAGTTCAAGGTTTTGAACCATAATACAGATATTTTCTTAGAGACTTACAGAATTGATTGGTTACCTTTCGGTACAGTGAAGTCTCTTATACGTGATCTGAAGCGAAGATTTAAGATTCTGCCGTTTACATGAAAATCATGCCACTTTCAGAGCGTTTTCATTTACGGTATGAAGCATATCGGCAGTGGTGGAAAAAATAGTTGCATTCCTGCGAAGCAACATCAAACTAAAATTCTTCCTTTCATTGTTTTATCAATGTTCTTCGTGCCAGATTTCAGTTGAACTATTGCACAACACACATTTCAGTTTCGTAGGCCTGTTTAGAGTCACTTGGAATGGTCTAGAATTATTATTAATAGCTTTCTTGGACCACACAATTGTAAAAGGAGAGAGCATAATCCATAGACTGTTCTCGTTTCTCTTTAATCTTTTCTGACTTTATTCCTTCCTTTACTATTTACATTTTCAATCTTTGTTTCCTCTTTCATCCTATCTTCTTTCCATTCTTCGTTCTTCCCCTACTCCTTCCTTTTTTCCTTTCATTTCTTCTTTCCTCCCATTTTCATTTCCGTTCTTATCTTTTCTTCTATTCCGCTTCCTATCTTTTACCCTTTTCTTCCTTCCAGACAAACTAGCTTCCTGCATTTTTTCCACCTCTGCATATCGGATTGGTGCGTTCTCGTGTAAGCAGAAGGCTGACAGAAGGCCAATCCGATATGAAACCAATCCGGTAAGAAACGAAAAGAGTATCGTGTAAACGGGGCCTTAAAGTTCTAGAACTTTCCAAACATCGTTAGTTTGCCAGATAGTTAGACAGACAGAAAATTCAATGAAAAAATAACAGATTCAACGGATAAGTATCTAAAAATTCACTTGACATTTCTTTGCAGACTCTTCAAAAGAAACATGAAGCCTTCGAAAGTGATCTTGAAGTCCATAAACAAAGAGTCGGAGACATCCGTGCTGTTGGAGAGAAACTCATATCTGAGGTATGGGTTTTCTTGCTTTGGGAGGCGTTGTTTGCGCAACATTTTCAACGTCAGTAATATGAATCTTTGAAAGAAAGGCTGTCTTTGCAGTGCAATAATTTGTTCACTTCTTTTTTTGGAAACTCCTCATTGGTGGAAAGCTCTGAATGAAACTCTTTATAGCTTTTGCAGGTTTTGTGCCGGGAATGTTAAATGTATGAAAACTTAACTCTAATTTTCGACGAGAGTGAGGCGTGTGTCACTTAGGATTTTACCTAAAGTTAGCAGAAGTGCTGTATCATCCTTCTTGGAAACTGTAAGATTTCACTACATACAAATGCCATTAAAAGAACTGCAGGATACTACTTCAAAACAATAAATTACAATAAAGAAATACAAACTAACAAAAGAAAAAATTTATAAGAGAGTTTTTATGCAGGGAATTTCTTAAAGGAGGAGCTCTCTCAATAGGTGAACTAATTGAGGAGAGAGCAGCCCCTTGTTTAAAAATAAAATCGATCATAGTATACCTACAATCTTGGCCAAAATGCTTGGGACAAGTCACAACATTGCACTACTTCGGTTTTTGATTACGTGCCCCCCGCTCCCCCCCCCCCCGTTTCAAAGTTGCTTGAATCAAACGCCATTTGACCTTCTCAACATTGAAGTAGGGGGGAGGGGGGATTAGAAGGCACTAAACGTATGTTTTCTCCTCGATATCTTAGGAAACATCATGAAGACAATGAGATTTGCCTATGTCCCAGCTTCTTTTGGCCAGGATTGTAGTTGTATATAGTTTGACGTTGTGTGTCTTTTTATTGGTCATGGGGTAGTCATTCTCTTTCGCTCCCCTTGGCATCGTCCCTGTAGGGATGTATAGTAATTAGGAAGGTACAGTAGAGTGTAAGATTTATCGTAATATTTTATACGATTAAAAGAAAAGAAAATAGATTAAACTTTGGACATTGATTGATGAAAAGGATATTATCAGTTAAATAAGAATGTCATCGATTTTGTAGTTTAAGCATGTATGCTAATTTTTGAAAGTTCTGGGACTGGTAGTTGGTGGATAACAAATGGAACTTAACTTGATGCTTAAGGAGACACAATCGCAAATTTTTGATGTCGGAAGATCTCAACGAGATTCTTCATGCATAAAGAAGAGACCTTGTACATTCTGAAAATGTATTTAGTAGTTTCGTACGTTATTCTAGTAGTATCATAAAACAGTAAATCGAAAGGAAAAACAACGTATTTGTACCCACACTTTTCTATGGCACGTGCGCATAAACAATGGAAAGACAATAGACAAATTCTCGCCTTGCAAGTTTCTTTTCAAATATCTCGGTCAATTAAATTTTCAGTTTTGTGCATTAAATATATTTTCAGATTGTACAAAGTCTCTACTTTATGCATGAGGAATCTCGTTTAGATTTTCAGATACAAAAAATTTGCGATTGAGTCTCTTTAAAGGGAATCGACATAGTTAAAAGCTGGCCCGGGCCAAGCTAAAAATATAATCTATTGTATTCAAGAACTTTGACGCCTGCCGTTTCATTGTGTGGCGAAGGAAACGATGGGTTTGTGGGCGTTTCTTCAGCCTATTTATAGCAGCTTTGGATATAGCTATGTCTATTCCCTTTAAAATTCATTACCGAAGAAGCTTGTGTTATGACATGTGAAATGATGTTCCAAGATTTTGCACCTTGATATATTCTTTTATTTCAGGGAAACTTCAAGACTGATCAGATCAACGAAAGACTTCATATCCTACAGGTAAAATATTTTTGCTTTCAAAATTACTTAAAGTTGTAAAGATACCATAAAAATATGATGCCACCTGTGTTTCTAACAGCTATACAAAATCCTTGCAAATACATCGCTTTTTAGTGTTCATTTTGAATATCATAGTACGCATTCCTTGGTCTTTAACTTTTATACATTTGATTTCGATTCTACCGGGTGTCCCAAAAAAAGTACTCCTGTTTGAAAAATCACCAAAAATTGATTATCAAACCTTTGTTATAAATTTTTCTGGAGTTGTTTTGTTAAGGACCCAAAAATATTCATTGATTATAAAATGTTTGCTTTTGATACAGCAAGATAGAGAAATTATACGTTGAAAAACCTTATTTTGGGCTATACTTTTGAAGCAAAATACTCCATCTTACGTAAGAGTCAAAATTTTCAGATTTTTTTATCATTATTGAAGTCTGCAATGATAGTGCGAATTTCTTTGTATAATTTATGACCAAACTAGAAGCTTTACACGCGCAAATATTTTGATCTGGCAATCATCAATGCTTTTTGCAGTATGATTCACAAACTGGTAGCCCTAAAAAGAGCTAAATTCGCTAATTTTGAAACCAATTTCATGAATGAATATATATTGGATAATATTTTGGCCCTTGATCTACTTGACAAAACAAGAAAGTCGAAGATCGTCTGTGTAATCAAATTTTGGTGATTTTTTAAACGGGAGTACTTTTTTGGGACACCCGGTACCTAACTTTATTTTCACTTTGATTCCTTGGTCCTTAAGGCCTAGGTTAAACGTCGCTCTTCTCATGCGCCGAACCTAATAGTTGAATTAGGCGCATGAGAAGAGCGACGTTTAACTTGATTAAGTTCGGCAAATTTAATTAGGTGCAGCAGAATGTACTTGGAGCGACTGGTCCTGTCGCATTATGCGACTCTGGAGCGACTTCAAGTTAGACGTCGCTCTTCTCATGCGCCGAACTTAATGCATAAATTATTCCTCATAATTTTCCGTTTTAAAGCGAGGCGGAGCATGCGTATATCTTCGAATAACGGGAAATTTGCCAGCCGTGACTAAAAGGACAATGGCTTCTCTTGATTTTGTTGCGTCCGAGACAGACATTGGTGACTGTATTCTAATTTTCAATCGAACGAAACAAAAACAAAACTTTCAATTAATAGTATAGCTTGATTTCCGCATGATGGATACAAACTCAACTCTGAACGCAGACGTGTGACATTGCAAAAGTGGCACGTCCCCGGCTAGCTACCAGGTATAACTTATGACTGAGATGTTATTGATTATTCTTCGTTTTACACAATAAAACAATGTACAGTTATGTCTATGACAAAGTTTAAACATTATTTTGCTTGCCCAGAGTTCGTTGTGTTTTGCTTTCTCAAAATTGGTTGCGTCAGTTTTTTCAACATGCTTTTGTTCGTTGTTACTTTGAGAACAAAAGCTGAAGGACCTGTTCTAATGATTTTGTTGCTAGGCTACAAAGGATATCAGAAATTTAATTGTCTTTATATTAGGAGCGACACATTAGGAGCGACGTATAATCCAGTGTCGCTCTACCGTCGCTCTACAGTCGCTCCTAATTGTATTAGGTTCGGCGCATGAGAAGAGCGACGTTTAACCTAGGCCTAAGTGTATGTATTATTTCTTCATTGGGATGAAATTCCTACCATCTTGTACCTGACATGTCTGTACTCTAATGTCGATATAAATCGTTGATTTTTTTTCATCTTATTTTGTAGACGAAACTTGAAGATCTTGAATCTCATGCAAATACCAGACAGACAAAGTTGAACGATAATTCCGCTTTTTTGCAATTCAACTGGAAAGCTGATGTTGTTGAGTCGTGGATTGGTAAGATATTGTGTTTCTTTGTACTCTTCCTGTCTTCTGTGGCTAAATTATTATCCTGCAACCTTAATTTTGTTTTAATTTTGGTTTAATTTTGTTGAAGGGTCATGGCTTAGAAAGAGAAATAGGAAGAAATAGTCAAGCTTGAGCATTAAGAGTTTTATCTACACTTGTACGTAAAAATTCATGCGTATTGTTCTCTCAAAACTTTTTAACCGTGATCACAGCACAGCTCAAATGTTTAAACATGCGTGTCGCCAGTATTTTCGGCTTCGTCTTCTTCTTCTTTTAGTCAGTTGGCGCTTCATCATTTTCACCATCATTTAAAATATTTATACAGGTTGAACAAGTTTCAGAATAATATCTGGTTCTCAAACTGACCTGTTAAAAATCTAAGCTACAAGAAGAAAACTAGTTATGATAATATTATATATTTACAAAAGCCAATAATTTATGCCAAATACAGTGAATAAAGTAAAATACAAAGGAAAGCTACGTAATCCGACTTATTAGAGCAGATTTTTGAACGCACCAAGAGAGGGAGCTGATTTACTAGCTTTATCCAGGCTGTTCCAAAGGGTTGTTCCTCTTTAGCAGAAAGATTTCTGACCTGTTTCTGTTTTAAGTAACGGTATTTTCAGATTTAGATCCGTCGAGCGAAGATTTCGTTCTTTACTGTCAAAGCATCTTGTGAACAACGAGGACAAATAATCTGGAGCCAGCGAATTTAAGGACTTATACATAAGTGAAGCTGATTCTTTGGATAATGCGCTGCTGTGGCCATTACAAGATCACGCCACCCTTCTCTGTCAGCAGCCTGATGAACTGCATTAGCCAAATTTCCTCCAACCAACTTTACAATGTCACTTGCCCATGATGTCAGTGGCCTTCCTCTCCTGCTCTTTCCTTCAACCTGCCCCTCGATAATGCACCTTTCCATGCCTTCCTTTCTTATGATGTGACCAAAGAAACACATCTTCCTCAAAATCATGTTTCTTTTGCATCATCATCATCATCATTTATCTATTTACAAAGAAGGCTGAATCAAAACCATAGCTAAAATTACAGCTAATTAAGGTCTACTTATTTACAAAATTTACAGTCTAATCTAAAAATAATATGTATATGTATAATTACAATAATTTCAATAACTATCCTATTATGAACCCAACCTGTTGTACATATGTTTTGCAAAGCCTACAGTTGCATTTATCACCATTCCAGCACCTTATTTGCTTTTTGAAAATTTGAAGGGTGCTGGAGTCTCTTATCTCGTGTGGTAGCAGCTGCCACATTCTATTTCCAAGGAAAGCTACAGACTCGATTCCAAAGGACGTAGTGCGTACTTTTGGAAGCAGCGCGTCGGTCCCATGCCTCAAGTCGTAGTCAGTGTTCCGCTACGTGAAAATATCCTTCATAAAAGTTGGACTTGATCTAATTTTGTTTTAAAAATCTCAGTCATAAGCAACTGTAGGTTTCTTATATGGATAGGCACTGAATTCGTTTGCTGAATACAAGACTGGTCCCAATATTATGTAGTACCTGCTGGTTTGTCTGTCCTTTTATCTGTCTACGAGACTCTTTTTTCCCGTCTGTTTCTGTAAATGTCCAGGACTCGCACCCGTATGTCACTACAGCAAAATCAGTAGCAGTACTTTCAGTACTTTCGGCTTAATTGTGTCAATATGGTAGGTTTCTTTCCTTGATATCCGAATCTACGGAATTGGCTTCACTTTGAGCTTCGTTCATTTGGACTAATAACAAACTGTATGTTCAGTTAGCCAAACAACACCAGTTTTTTTCCATGATCTTAGTTGAGCTTTCTGACTCTGTGTAAGTTTGGACCTACCATTTCTTTGAGAAGCAGAAATATTGACACTGTTTTCCTCCTGATTTTCCTCATTCATTCTCCTTCCTTTAGTTTTCACCCGTTCGTTCCAGCCCCATTTGTTCTATTTCAATGATCGCTCAGTACCTTAATGACATCCTGCCAATGTTGAAATTTACACGGAGATCTGATTTGACCAAAGAGCCTTTTTAAGAATAATCCTTTCTTCTTTTTAGATGACAAAGAAGTCTTCGTAAAATCAGATGATACTGGAAAAGATTTGCCACATGTACAAACCCTTATCACCAAGCAGGTAAATAAAACAAAGAATTATAAATAATGATTTCTTTCGTTACTCTCCCTGGAGGTACGCTTGTACAAGGAACTCAGCTTTCTGCTTTTTGTCCGGGATAGGAGAAGTACAAGTCCTCCCGATCTTACAAAATTGTATCTGACGCTAGGGTCAGCGTTTCATCAATGTAGAACAATGTTGTTTTTAGGGAGAGGAAATACGAGACCTTAAGTAGGGAAATTTTCCAAAGTACTGCATTTCGTTTACCAGCATCATTTAGTTTAATAACTTCGAAAAGACGGAGATATTGTAATTTAGGAACCACAGAAATAGACGTGTCCAATGGGAAGCACAACTTCGTCACAAAACGTAGAATGAGAATTAATACATCATTCACGTTGGCAAGTTAAACCAGCTTGAATTAATGCAGGTTGTCATAATTGGTCAATTCATCATATCGAATCCATGTGATTTGTTGAGATTTAACCTGGTTTACATAAAGCTGGTTTAACTGCGTCATTGTGAATTAGGTATAAGACGACAAACATATTTTCTTTTATTTACATCATATAATGCTCATTCAACAAGTCCATTAGTAAAGACATCTAATTACTTTTCTGTACGTTTCGAATGGTTCCTGATTCAATATCAACCTATAAAGTGAAAAGTAAACAAGCTGTTCGTAATCAACATAGTTTTATCAAGATAGAAGCAAAAATCCTTGTGAATCATGTGTTTAGCACCCATAATATTCATCTCGTTGCTTTTTCTCTCGCCTGTTTAGGACACATTTGAAGCTGGTCTATCAGCATTTGAACATGAAGGAATTGCACGTGTAACAAGCTTGAAAGATGAACTCGTGAAGTCAGAACACGAGCAATCGCCTGCTATTATTCAAAGACATGACAATTTGCTTGCCAGGTAAGTTTACGCAATTTACGTTGGAACTTTGACATCCATTTAAGTCAGAAGGCCTGTTGAAAAACGAACGAGAAGGGTGGTTGCCGCAAAACATGCAGTTATTTTCTGTTTGAACAAGCTCTGTGCATTGATTTAAATCATTCTCCTTCTTCTACTTGTTATCAACTTCCAAACGTTTACCATTGATGGCTCGTTTAGATTGTGGCTGCAATTTTCCTGTAAAGTTAGTTTTTCACCGTTAAAAAGTTTATTTTACTTGTCAGACCATTCAGCAGGCATCGATCGAAAAATAATAAACAGTGGAATTTAAATGTTGAAGATATTTCAAGTTTGAGCTGAAAAATGTGAATTAAAGGGGCAGTCAGACGTGACGTTGCGCGGGACATTTTCATTGTATTTGTATGAAAAGTGCTTAGGCTTAGCATCGACTCGTCAATGGAGATTTTGAATGGAATTATTGCACATTTCAATCCAGGTTTCTCTTGACAATCTCAAGGATTTAATTGACAGATATTGTTGGTCTATGTCGATTTCATGTATTTGCAGAGTTTTTTGTCTATCACAAATTCCTGAAAGTCGTAAACAGTGATCTTGCTGAAGCAACTTTGAAGCTGCGAAGAGATAATCTACAAGTCGAAGTGGGCAATAAACTCACCAAAGAATATGGTTTTGAGTCAGATTTATGATGCTTGGCTCAAACACTACTGGATTCATTGCTCAATTAATGTCATCAGAATTACAGCGAACAAAGAGGTACAGTAGACATGTTTTGGTATTTAGGCCTATACGAATTGGATTGTGACACGCAGAATCTGCTACCCGCGTTTCGCATCTGACTGCCCCTACTGCTTATGGATTCTATTCAACACATGTACTCATGTCAAAACCAATTGAAATCATTTCTTGTCATATGCTAATCAAGAGAATTAGTTAAACAGTATTTATGTTAGTTTTGAAAATTGCGTTTCAGGTGGAAGCAATTATTAGCAGATGCTAAATTACGTAAAGAGCAGCTTTTAGAAGTTGAAAAGCAATATCAAAAGGTAATGTTTTTTCAGTAATTTATTTTAGTGGGCTGGAAGGATTTCTAACTAATTGAAGTTAATTTAAGCCCACTATGCATGCCGCATCTAGGCATGGGACCCCTAGTTTAACGTCCCTTTCGAAGTGCGGCAAGGTGAATTGCGAGGTCAGGCCTCCGAGAGGTCACCCATCCGGAGTTTGACCTCACTCAACCAAGCTTAACTTCGGTCACCTGACGGAAACTGTATACGCCACTCGGCCACTCGCCCCAGATGTAAACTGGTTCTTCTGTTGACAAACCTTCCTTTGTACTGAATTTTCTGTTCGCTGCTATAACCTATTCTGACTTCGAACACTGAATAATCACTCTTGGAGCCTATTCGAGGAAATGGTTGAAACTCGCTCTCATTCAATCAAATTGTTAATCCCTCACCAAAAAGAAAAGTAACTCACATTTCTTTATTTGCGAGGAGATCTATATCGCTTTACGATCTTCATTCTTCTGAATGTTGGTTATAGCAGGCTCAAGACACGAGTTCTGAAACAGAGAAGTCTTCTTTGAATATGGAGGGCAACAATGCAACCAAGCTTTACCAAACAGTTTCAATAACTGATAAGGTTTTTATAGATGTGTTATATACCACCTGAAAATATAGTCTATCTTCTCTCCATGATATTTAGTTTGGATATATTAATATGGTTTTTTACAATTTGATTGATATTTGGATAAATGTGGCCTGTTTCAGATGTCGCGTGCAGTAAGCATCAGATAAAATCTAAAAATTTTCTTTTTATGTTTAGTTGCATCTATTTGGGACGCTATGTATAATTAAGAGTTATCTCAAATTTAAGTGAAATCTATTATAAAGCCAGAATACTCAAGCTAAACATCTTAATTGTTTTCATTTGCAAACTACTTGGTGTCCCAAACAAAGTACTCCTGTTTAAAAAATCACCAAAAACTGATTATCCAAATTGATTGTAATTGGTTGATTATACATTTTCTTTTTGGCTTGTTTTTCCCAAGGATCCAGAAATACTAATAGGTGATAAAATGTTTGCTTTTGATATAACAAGGTAGAAAAACTACATTTTGAAAAACCTTTCTTGAGCCATACTCTTTAAGCAAAATACGCAATCTTGCCTTCTAGAGTAAACATTTTCAGATTTTTTATTATTATTTAACTATCCAATGAAAGTGAGCATTTCTTTCTGTCATATGACCAAACTAGAAGCTTTACATGCACAAAGAAATTTATCTGGCAATCATCAGTGCTTTTTGCAGTATGATTCAAAACCAAGTAGCTCTCTAAAAAGAGCTAAATTTGCTAATCATTAAACCAATTTCAAGATCAGCTAAGTCTGGGAAAAATTTGGTCCTTGATCTACTTGATAAAAGAAAAAATTCGAAGATCGGTCATGAAATTAAATTTTGATGATTTTTCAAACGGGAGTACTTTTTTGGGACACCTAGTGTTAGTTCTAAATAATGTATTCAAGCGCATTAAATCTATTGCATCTCATCGGTTGACAACTTAATTAAAATATGTAAAATGATCTATACAATTCCTTAAAGCTTAAGCATTTTACAGGAACCGACTTTAGAAAATTACGAAGAGGCAATGGCAAAAGGGCATAAGCTGAAGGTATCTTAAAAATCAATTTAAAAAGAATAAACTTATAACCTTAATAACTTTAAATGATCTGTTGTTAACTTTACACTAATAATAAATGATAATAAATGATAAATGATAATACCGGGTGCGCAAAATAAACTATGCACGTTTGGCAGGCCACAATAAATCGTACACTGGACCGATTTTGAAGATTTATGACTTAATCCTTAGCAGAAAGCCTGAATTAGATAGGGGGATTTTTTGCAAATTTTTCCATTTTCAGTTTTAGAGCTAGAAGCGAGTTTCCTAAAATTTTAGTTTTCGAAAAACACTGAAAACGATCATAAATCATCGATCAAGTTTTCTAAAGAATCGACATGAATGGACTAAGAGAGAACTTATTCGTGGTGATTTGCGATTTAGAAATCGACCAATTGTAGTCTGCTGTACGAGAGTTCGTACTAAACCCCCAGATCCCCTTGAAAACGTTTTCTCTTTATTCATTCATGTTGACTCTTTTAAAATTTGATCGACGTTTTTTGATCGTTTTCAATGTTCTCGAAAACGAAAATTTTAAGATACTTGCTTTTGGCTCTAAAAACTGGAAACGGAAAAATTTGCAAAAAATCCCAGAATCTAATTCAGGCTTTCTACTAAAAATTAAGTCATGAATCTTCAAAATCGGTCCAGTGTACGATTTATTGTGGCCTGCCAAACGTGCATAGTTTATTTTGGCGCACCCGGTAATAATACGTTTTTTATACAGGATGATTCAATCTGCTACATTATACTAGCTGCTATCCAGAGAAGCCGTTTTTGAAAGCAAATGAAATTGTCAGATCTGAAAAAGTTTACAGTTAAATATACTATGATACAACGATATATTGCAAATGTTACATAAAGATATAAACTCAAAGATAAACTAAAATTAAAACTGAAAATGCTTAAATTTGATAACAAAAATTTAAATTACTGTCTTATTGCGGACTTTCCATCATGCTAAAGTACAGCAAAAATTGCTTGTAAGAACTTATAGTTTTTAGAGCAGTTGTTGCAATTTTCAGAAAGTATCAATATTAGTTCAAAATTTTGTCTAAACGTTCTGCAAAGTTCTGGTTCATCTTTGCAGGTTTTTGATGTACCATATAAACTAATAAAGTGTTTGTATCATATTACGTTCTTTGTGGTGGGATAATCGAAGGGCAGTATGATGGTAGATTTGACATAAATTTGAAATAGAAATAATTGTTAAAATACTTTTAACATGCATTTAAAAATTGTTGAAATACCTTGAATTATAAACGTGAAAAAATCAGTAATTTATGGCGCCATAAAGTTGAGAATAGATTCTGAAAGATAGTATTGTCAGCAAAGATAGCATACAGTAAAAGCCCAAAATTTCTTACGGTGATATTTTCGGACATTTAATACGTCCGAAAATTTTAATGTCCGAGACTTTTATTTAATGTCCAAAATTTTTGTAGTCTGAAATGTTTAGTGTTTGAAATTTTTTGCATCACAGAAAAATGATAGCAAAACATTGCCACTGTTTGAAAACGTAATGTTTTCTGTTACCAAACGGACTCCACCGAATCATTCTACACAGAACAGCAGCATAAATGGATAGCACATACTATCAGACGCCTTAACAATGAAATTATAAAGAAACTAACTTTTCACCAAACCAAGAATGTAAAACGTGGTAGAAGAATACAGTCTATCTTAGAAAAAGCACAACAGAGATCAAACACTGAGAAACAGCAATACCTGAGGGACTGTTTTAATGGAAAATGAACACAAACGTCATCCTATTCTGGCAATGACTACCATATATTTTCAATATGAAAATGGTTAAAATCAATAATAATAATAATAATAATAATAATAATAATAATTGCTGAAGAAGATTTTTAAATCGAAACGTACGAAATTTTAACAGTGTTGTTTTTATAATAATAATGATAATAATAGTAATACTAATAATGTCTTTTCACGAAACGCTTTGCATTGAAAAGGAATATGGTGAGAGTGTTAGTTTTTAAAAATTATAATATTTTCTCAAACCAACTCCATGTTAGCAATCATTCTCTTGCCTGCGTTTTCGTAATGGGGTGTTTATTCTCATCATCCTCAACAATAATCATTTGTTGCAATTTCTGACCAAGTACCCCTGAAAGGAAGCACGATCTCTAAATGTATGACATTTTTGGTATGAAATGAGCAAAAACAAACTGAAAATATATCGTTATTTAGTCGTCCGAAATTTTTGTAGAAACGTCTGAAAATGTTTTATCCAAAAATATTTTGTCCGAAATTTATTCGTCCGAAATTTATGGCTTTTAATGTAATTTAAAGATTGACTTGAAAGAGTGGAAGTTGATATTTTCGCCTCTTTTTTTTTTTTCAGATTGAAGATCTGTGTTTGCTGTTTGCAAAGAAAGCGTCAGTCTTCAGCAGTTGGTATGAAAATGCAGAGGAAGACCTTACAGATCCAGTCAGGTGCAATTCTGTCGAAGAAATCAAGGTATGATTTGACCAAAATGTCTTCAAGTCAGTATCAGCCAAGAATTGAAATACTTTTTGCAAGTTCATTGCATCTCACAGACTTTTCTTGCTAGCAAGATACAATTCATACGATAATAATGACCGTGCCATGTACAACTGGGACTGCAAGTAAATTTTGAAAGAAAGGGTTCTAGCGTTAATTTTGAATTTTGTTTACATTTGAAAATGACTTATCGTTATCGTGTTATTGTGTCATCCTGTACCATTATAAGCAACCACTTGTCAGATTGATTTAAACAAGGTCTGGAACTCAAAGTTGAAGCCTGTCGAATGCAACTGTAGCAAGAACGGGACAATAGAACGTAAACTTCTCCGCAACAGACAGGCGAATGGGGCACAATTTTTTGGGACACTGTGTATTCAAGCCAGGATTGATAAGTGTGCTTGATTGCATCTGCCAGCGAATCCAGCATAGGTTCCAAATCTTTAAAAAGTCTGGTGTAAAATTCAATGACCTATTTATTTGAACTGAATTACTTCAAAGAAACTTTAGCTATTTCTCTTCCAACATCTTCAATATTTTCAGAATTAGAGTGTTTTCCTTCTTCTTCAAGAATTCAAGAACAATTTTCAAAAAAACCTTCAAAACCATCGTAATTTCTAAACTGCTCGACCTAATATGAAATATTTTCCAAGAAAACCATAGTGTATGGATGTCTACAATATGGTATCAAGCAAAAGTCGGTCACTACTCTTCTGGTTTATGATTCAAAAATTTGATGACGTCACATCCTCAAATGAGTTGAAACATAAAATACGTAGTAATTTCAAAATTACTCACAATTTCTGAAATGTCCAAAGTTAGAATTATAGATAAGTACCTGAAGTTTCCTTCAAGCCATTCAACCAGAAGAAATAGGTCATATAATTTTACACCCACCTTTTTACGTACGCCAAGTTAAAGATTTAGAACCTATGCTAGCGAATCCTAACCTTTTTCTTCTGAATCTTCCCCTAAGGCGTTGTTAGATGCCCATTCAACATTCAGAGCAACATTGAAGGAAGCAAGAACAGATTTCGATCAATTAGTTGAGTTGGATCAGCAGATCAAAAGTTATGATGTCAGCATCAATCCGTAAGTAATATCTTATTTTAGGGGTCTACGCCATCGATGAACTGTTGTTATTTTCTAATTCATTTCATTCAACCGAAAAATAACTACATTTATTTAGTATCTAATTACAGTTCTTGTAAGAGTCTTTCGTGACAGTAGTACTACTCAGTTTAGCAAGTTTGTGAAAAGACGAGTGCATGACAAACAAGTAATACGATAAATAAGCTTAGCAAAATTTCTACAAAATGCATTACTCTGCATATTCTCAAATTTTACACTGTTACTGTGCCAATCCTGGTTTGATCAATATAGTAGCCTTTCAGGACTTATCCTTATGGACTGGTAAATTGAGTGTCAAAAATCTATCAAAACAGAATCAACATCCACAACTTGATATTGCCACTGCTCTAAAATCTTATGGGAGGGGTGGGGAGGGGTTTCTGATCAGCAAACGAGCTATCGACATGTAACCTTTAAACTCCCGTACAGACTATTTATACTGTCACTATTTCACGTGCCAGAACACAACTTACAAGCAATGGCACGCTTGTATACACGACTCTATTGTAACCTACTTAAGACTCTACTCTTTTTTCCTCTCTTGGGACTAAATAAATTCAGAAATTAAATTTTAGCATTGATTTGGTGTGGTATGCGCCTCGTACTTTTACTGTTTGTAGAAATAAAAGGAGGTGCACAGAATTGAATTAGCTCTGAATTGTCTATTTGGAGTTTGCTTATTTTTTTATCAGTTGTCCTGTTGTTATTTATCGAGAGTCAGCCTTCCTGCTAGAATTCCATTTCACTGAGACACCGTTCTGGAGACAGACGAGACAACTTTCCATAAATTTTTTACAATTAATTGTTGTACTGTTTAGCCAGTAAGCTATGTCTTTATCAATATTTGTGCAGCCTCGTGCTTTTGTAACATTTAATTCTGATAATGAAGCACGAAATCGCTTCGAAACGTCAACAATAATTCACAATGATAATAATAGGCCTAGTGTAACATTTGTCTCTTATTTTTATACCTGCAATATTGAATAATACTTAGAATTGTCAACTAAATGGAACGTCTTTTTGAACTCATTTATTTTGATTGCCGTCGCAATTCTTGTCCTTCCTTATTTTGGTGAAGCTTCGATATCCTGCCAATACTTCGATTTCTGTTAGGTTTTTAAGTTCTTTATTCCATTCCCCTTTTCATGACCTAGATATACTTGGTTTACGTTGGATTCGCCAGAACAGACTTGGCATGATTTGGAAATAATCATCAAGGTAGGATCTCCAATTCGGTATTTTGACAATAACTATTACAAACCTCGTATACGAATCACATGTGAAGCTGATCACGTGTGAAATTTCTCCCTGCCGTTATGCAAAGCCATTTGAAAGGTGAAAACAAACATTTTATCCGTGTGAGGGATGTATGGGGTCTACTGGGATAAAATGGTGAAGTTTGGGGTAAAATTGGTCAGGCGAAAAGTTTGGATAGATTGTGCCAAGATCTTTGGTCGCAGTTGTTATCTATAGTCTGTCTCAAATTAGATGCCATCTGCAAATGCCCGTGAATAACAAGAATAGAAGTGTTTTGAAGGAATTTTGCGTTGTTGTAAATCTCAGGTGACATCTAATTTGAGACGAACTTTAGCTACAACCGCTTGAACTATCCTCCTTGACATAGTGAATGTTGATTTACGCAACTGGTCGCTTCAGTTGAGATCACCGTAAATCTAGTTAAACGTCACCAAACCACTAAGTCCATTTTCGTAAAGTTTCTTGTCGTAGAGTCCTGTCCATATATTCCTTTGCAAGCCTGTTTCACATTGGATGTTAGGCTTATATTATGAAATCCAGACACGATAGCGGTGTCTCGAGCGATGGGGACCTTGGGTGGGGAGCAGTGACGGGGACAGTTGTTGTCGTTGTTGTTTCCTCGGCCGGCGTACCGATTGTTCACTATTATATTTTGGCCTGACATCTAATGTGAAACCGGCTCAAATATTTATTTGTAAAATGTTTTTATAATTAGAATTTCTATCTGTATTAGTTGTAGCGTATGTATAGTAGTTTTGTATTAGTTGTATTTTAGTTTATATTAATTCCAGGGGGTAGACATGATATTTTGCTCCTCCTGGTCCCCGTTCTTGTAGTGTGGTATAGTAGATTGTAGGTAGTGTTTAGGTAATTTTGTTGTAAATTTTTATATTGAATAAAAAAAAAAAAAAAAAAATGTTGATTTATCAGTTCAGGGTCTATTGCTCTCCATCAATTAAGACTACTTGCCCCCAGCCTACCCACTTTACCCCTGCGGGCCCTATGGTTTCACCAATCATAAGACTTGGCTGTAATTTTATCGAAATCTAAATGATCTGGTTGGAAGCAAAGAAGGCGCTTTTTGGAAGCTCTATGGATCGTCACTGTTTTTTTTTCTCTCACTTATCTGGCAAATTGTTTACTTTCGTATGATGGAGCTGGGAAGATATTCGCTATATCGGGAATTGATTTAATGAAGACTTCAATTTATTCAGCGGGACAGATGTTTAGTTAGTTTTACAGGGGGGGGGGGGGCTCGTTAAGAAGGGGATTCGTTTTTTGAGGATCAAACTGTGTGTTTGAAGCCTCGTTGTATGTGTGTTTTTCTTTTCAGGAAAGAGAGAATAAATTGGAGAAGGAATCTCGTCGCCAAGATTACAACGATGAGCTGAGATTAGCTTTCGCCATGAAAGCCAACGAATTTCATAAATTCCTCACCGAAACACGGTAAGCTTGATTATTGAATTTCACCAAGATTCAGTTAGAAGTTGTGTTGCTTAAAGTTTCGTCTGTTCCAACGGGCTTAAAAAATACATATGATGTCTTTTAAAACAGTGTATAACCAAGAGTTTAGAAGACTAAAATTTTAGGGCTTTGCCCTTCTTTTTTATACCGGGTGCGCCAAAATAAACTATGCCCGTTTGGCAGGCCACAGTAAATCGTACATTGAACCGATCGTGAAGATTTATGACTCAATCGTTAGCAAAAAGCCTGAATTAGATACTGAGAGTTTTTGCAAATTTTTTCATTTTCAGTTTTTAGAGCTAGAAGCGAGTTTCCTAAAATTTTAGTTTTGGAAAACACTGAAAACGATCAAAAAACATCGATCAAGTTGTCTGAAGAATTGACATGAATGGACAAAAAGAGAACTTGTTCGTTGTGATTTGCGATTTAGAAATCGACCAATTGTAATCTGCTATACGAGAGTTTGTATTAAACCCCCAAATCCCCCTTAAAACGTTTTCTCTTTGTTCATTCATGTTAAATCTTTTAAAATTTAATCGACGTTTTTTGGTCGTTTTTAATGTTTTCGAAAACAAACAGTTTAAGAAGCTTCCATTTATCTCTAAAAACTGAAAAAGGAAAAATTTGTAAAAGTCCTAGAATCTAATTCAGGCTCTCTGCTACAGATTAAGTCATAAATCTTCAAAATCAGTCCAGTGTACGATTTATTGTGGCCTGCCAAACGTGCATAGTTTATTTTGGCGCACCCGGTATCCACATAAAATATTACAATTACAGTTTACATTCTACAATACTTTCTAATTAATATGCAACACCACTGGGACGATACCACGAGGAGCAAAAGACAATGGCAGCCCCATAACTTTACCCTTAATCAACAGTGCAAGTTTCGTCTTAACCCTTCATCACTACTGTTGAAGGGTCAAGCCCGAAACGTTTAGCCTTCTAAGCTCTAGGCAATATCTTGTTTTTAAAGTTGTTTTATGTATGCATCGCTTATTGTAGCCTCACGTACAAACAAGGTTTAATGCTTATCAAATATTTACTGGACTTTTTTGAGAACATTTTACTTAAAGCATCAATCTTTTGACTGGACTACGAAGATTTTTTTAGGTAGGCTTTGAACGAAAGTCTTGGTACATGGAAATATTTTTGCGAAAAATAGATCCAAAGTTTTCTCAAGACAAACAGGAAGTTTGAAAAAACTGTCGTAAGGTCATTTGATGCTGTACAGGGTGTCCCAAAAAAATTGTGCCCCGTTGGCCTGAAGATTGCGACAAAACGGTGAAAGATTCTCGCCATTTCCTTATATGATATTGCTCTTCAGATGTTCAAATAAAGGCTGCTGCCATCCCCATAAAATTCCGTTGAAAAACGATGGAGCTATGATATGTCCTTCAGAAGACCAAATTTGCCTGATGACTGAAACCAGCGGTTGGCCATTTTGTCTTACTATTTTGCAGTGATGTATAGCTTCATGTGAGGTAAGAAATAGTTTTCGTGCAGTAAGAAATAGTTGAAAACTCGCTGATGATTATCAGAATTTTCACGAGAGCTATGACAGTGGAGACTGGTGTTTCATTTCAACCATGGGGCTATTTATCGCTGCAAAATAGTAAGACAAAATGGCCGACTGCTGGTTTCAGTCATCAGGCAAATTTGGTCTCCTAAAGGTCATAGCTCCATCATTTTTCAACGGATTTTTACGAGGATGGCAGCAAACTTTATTTGAACATCTGAAGAGCAACGTCATATAAAAATTTTGCGAGAATCTTTTGCCGTTTTGTTGCAATCTTCCGGCAAACGGGGCACAATCTTTTTGGGACAACCTGTATTCGTGACATTTTATAATTTTGAATCAAATGGGTGGGAATGCAGATTTTCTGCGACAAAAATTGAAGTGCCAGGACCCTTGAAAAAGACTTTAACTCCATTTCATTTCAAAGACAATCTTAATTACAGTTTGTTTTTTCTTACAGAACGTCGATGGTACAAATATCCGGTGACCTCGAGGATCAACTGAAATTTTTCCAGGTACGTCTGCGTACTTTCGAATTCATGAAAATTAGGGATGGCATTGGTCCGGAGGCTGGAGGATGAGAAATTCGACACGCAGTAAAAATTGATGCTATGACAATTGTTATGTTGTACTATATTTTTGATGGGGAATTTTTCAGTCAATTTCAGAATGTTTGTTTAAACTCAAAACTTCATGGTTATGATTTATACGGATCCAAATTTTGCCTTTTTTGTGTGCCTTTCGAGCCAAGAAACTTATATTTATATATATTTCTTATACTTATAAGAAACTTGGATAAGCCCATAGTACTAAAAATTCCTTAATTTCACGTGAAATTTTCAGCTTTTAGCACTGAAAGCTTCTTAATTTGTTTCTTATTTTTTGGATGCATGTAGTTTCTACCACTGCCTGGCACGTATTCGTTTCTTGACAGACAGCGCATTTTTTAGCAAGAAAGCGAGTTCTATTTGATTCAAAACATAGATTTATCATGAATATTACTAAAAGATAAAGGCTCAACGACAATTTTCCAATGATTTCCTTGCATTTGACTTTAAAGCTTCTCAGCAATTTTCAAGCATAGTACTAGAGTTTCTTAGATTTTTCGCCATCCTAGTACTAGTTTCTTATAAACCAGTTTCTTATATAAAAAAAACGTGTACACATAATATTTTTTATAAGAAACTAAGAATTTTGGCCAGTACTGACAGTTTCTTAAAATTATCATGTTTTGGGTACTCAGAGTTTCTTAGGAGTTTCTTAGAGGTTCCATAACAATCTTCATGTTCACTACCTGTGCCCTCGTGAACATTTCAAAACAAGATTTTTTAAGCCTAGACATTGCTCAAGTATTTTACGAGTAATATGATACAGGAAACAAGTGAAAGTAAAGTAAAAATATGTGAACGATTTCCTTTATCAAAATAAATAATTCTAACTTATATTTTCCCTGTACTGGAGTTTCTTAATGTTTTGGCGATCTGAGAGTTGAGTTTCTTATGGGCAGTTTCTTGGAACAAAAATACTGTGTAATAGACTGCACGCATTTTTCTTATATATCCTTCAAAATATCCTTCAAAAACTTTGTTTTGATATGTTCATGAGGGCATAGGAAGTAAACATGAAGAGTGGGCTAGTGCTTTCCGAAGATTGTCGCAAGAAACTTGTAAGAAACTCTGAGAACTTAAATTCTAATAATTTTAAGAAGCTTTCAAGCACTTGGTCAAATTCTTAGTTCCCTACAAAAAATACGTGTATGAATTTTGTAAAAATTGCCCACGTTCATAGTTTACACTCGATTTTATTGAGTACGATATTGACGAAGTGAAAGTGAAAATTCGTATTTAGTGATAAGATGACGTCAAAGATTTACGTTGACGAAATTTTTTTTTTTAATTTCCAATTTTGTAAACCCTGCAATTTTGTGTAGAAAGAACTACTGTAAAAATTTGTATGCAACGTTTTTTCTGTCAAATTCTAAGTTTATTCTGATATTTTTCTTGGTATTCCATTATTTTTACTCTCGTTTATATTCTATTTTATCATAGTTCTATAATTTTGTCGTTGATTTATAATTATAAGTTTGAAATGAAATATTTTTTTTATATTTGAAGAAAATATCCTTCAAACATTTTGATCGTTCGAGTTTTCTTGTTTTTTTTTCTCTATAAAAACCAGTCTATAAAAACCAGTTCTTATAAAAACCAGTCTATATCTGTATTCTGTTTCTCGACTGTAAATGACTTTTATGCTTTAGGAAAATTGAAAATATCATATCAATTACTGTATAACTTTCTCGTAGGCGCAGTCTGTTGAAATCAAAGAGCGAAAGGACGACTTGAGTGAAATTGAAGATCTTGGTGCACAAATGGAAGAGCAACTTATCTTGGACAACAAGTAAGAGCATTTGATTTTAATTTATAAATCAGGAAAAAGTCAAAATGTAATAAGAATAAAAAATAAAACGAATAAAAAGTGCCCTGTGTGAGGATCGAACTCACGACCTTCAGATTATGAGACTGACGCGCTACCTACTGCGCTAACAAGGCTTGGATGTCAGAGGGATTATTCAAGGTTTTGGTATTGATATCGTTTGCCTTCTGGCTTTGGCATTTGTAGTTTCCTGGGAGTAAAGAACTCCCGGGGGGGGGGGGGGGTACTTCATTGTCAACATGATTCAACCTGAATCTGGACTTTGAGAAAAGGACCCATTCGTATGACAGAATATTCAAAAATTTCCAGCCCATTTGCATGAATATCAGGAAATTTTTGACCCATGCGTATGAATTTGTCGATTTGAAACAAAGGAAAATTTCAGTTTTTTTGCGTGGATTATCATTATGGGGCCGATTGATAAGAAAATTCTCAAAGAACTACCCATCTACCAGAATTGTGGTTAAAAACAGACCCATATGTAGAGAATTTCGGATGAAAAAACCCATCCATATGAGCGGCACGTCCAGTACAACTTAACAATGAAGTACCCCCTCGGGAAAGAACTAGCAGACACTCGTCATAAAGAAAGGCGATAAGCTATTAGTCGAGATCTCTTTCTTTTCATCCAGTCTAGGAAAACCAAGCTTTCTTTCTCTCAGGCCATGCCGTAGCACTAAAAGTTTCTTAATTAATTCAGCATGAAAATTGTTGCATTTTAGTACTAAAAATTTCGTAATTTGTTTCTTAAGACATGATATAGGAATAAACAGTGTTCAATTACATATTGGACTCAATATTCCTTGAAGTTAAGTTTAAATGTTTCTTATTTACTTTCAGACATACCCTCTTTTTTTTATAAGAATACTATAAATTTTTTCCAGCCTCAATATTCTTAACTAATTTTTCATTTTGAGCCTTAACATATTCTTAAAGTATTCTTATTTTTTCAAATCTGGTATGGTTTCAGGGGAACATAATTCAAACAAGTGTCATATCATTATGAAGAAATGGTCGAACGAAAGAAAAGTTTAAGCAATTGTAACAATAAGAATGTTATGAACATCGCAAAACAGGCAACTGCTGGAAAATGAGACACAAATATGCGAGCTGAGGCTGAGCAATATTCTTATAATATTCTTAAAATTTGGACGATTCTGAGCCTGAATATTCTTATAAACAATATTCTTATAAAAAAAGAGTGTACTAGAGTACTAGTTTCTTATAAAAACCAGTACTAACAGTTTCTGAATTTCGCATGAAAATTCTGGTCAAAGTTTCTTAATTAGTTTCTTACTTTTTGGGGCCTAAAATTGCGTTATGGTTCGAAGTTGAACCTCTTTATCGACAAAGGGCTTGCATTTTGCAGTCAAAAGTTAAAAAAAGATGAAAGTAGCTTTGTTAGAGAGACATGAAGATGAAGACATGAAGACATGTTAGAGAGACATAGAGAGACATACAGAAATGAAATTTTAGAGTTTCTTAATCGTTCTTGAACGTAGTACTAGATTTTCTTAAATTTTTGGTCATCGTGGTAATAGTTTCTTATAAACCAGTTTCTTATAAAAAAAACTTGTATTACTAGTAGCTACTCAAGTGTCATCCTCAGAAAATGTCTGTGTACCTTACAAATTACTTGTTTTTTAACATAAAGTCATGGAGCTGTGGGAATCTTTCTTTGTGACACTTTTTACAAATCAGTTCGCAGCGTAAATCTTATCCTGAGATAGATTCACTCTTTTTCAGCACTTCAATGCAAATTTTTTCCAAGCCCTTTCTTTTTCTAGATATACAGAACACAGTACCGTTGGTTTAGCGCAACAATGGGACCAACTCGACCAACTTTGCATGAGAATGCAGCGAAATCTAGAACAACAAATCCAGGCGAGGAACAGAACTGGTGTGGCAGAGGAAACACTCAAAGAAATTACTGTCATGTTCAAGTTAGTAAATTAAGACATCCATTGTTTTTCAATCATATTCTTTATCTTGTGAAAGCATGAAAGCAAGGGTAACAAGGCATGTTGTAAAAACCGGACCCTAAGACCCTAGGACCCCTGAGACCCCTAGGACCTTTAAGTACTAAAAATAGGGACATCACCACAAACAAACAATAGATCAATGTCATCAAGCTGTCAAACAAGAGGCTGCGTGTTGTATGAGCTTCCCATCTTTCATCCTACGAACTTTCGTCCGTTCAAACCAACGTCAGGATGCCTTTATTCATGCAGAAAGTCTTTAAAATAACACAATAGGAGATAGTCAAAATAGTACTTCTTCATGGTATAAACTCTCTGCATCATTCCTGGCTTTGGTTTGAAAGAGTGGAAGTTCATGGGATGGAAGAGGGGAAGTCAATAATACACAACTTCCTCATTATGACGCTCTGGTGTTAAGGGTCCTTTCATTTCTAGTACTTAAAGGTCCTAGGGGTCTCAGTGGTCCCAGGGTCTTAGGGTCTGGTTTTTACAACATGCCAGGGTAACAACGTCCTGTAGCTACCTTACCATCTCATGCGGGGTGAGTGCTAAGTAGCTAAAAAGGCTTCCTGCCCACTCCAAATAAATTACTGAAAAAAATCTTATGATGCACTGTTACTGCATCATTATGCAGTTTATGGCAGAAAATACCTTGACATATAGAGGCACGCACAAGACTCAAATATCATGCAAATAGCACGCACAAGACTTCAATCATTTGTGATAGCTGAACGACTTATTATTTCAATTTTCAGGCATTTCGACAAAGACAAGACAGGTTACTTGGAGCATCAAGAATTTAAATCATGTCTGCGATCTCTTGGCTATGATTTACCGATGGTCGAAGAAGGAGAAACGGATCCCGAATTTGATGCTATTTTGGCGACCGTGGATCCTAATGGGTAAGGATTTCATCTTTCTAAGAGACCATCATTTGTAAGAAGTGCTATTTATGTTCAATTCCTGCACTGCAATGTAGGCCTCATTAGAAATGTTTTGTGCCTCTGCGAGTAAATGGCTTGGAAAATTGCGCCTTCATTTTTTCATTTAATATTATTTACACACAAATTAACCCTTCAGCAATTTAAAATATATAACATCTATTTACAATGATAAAAGCTTTACGAATAGAACCCTACAGCCTTATAAAACTTAATCCTTGCTGTCCTTCCAGTGAGTTGTGTTTGGCTTGAGAGTCTAGCTCTTTAGATGCGTTTTAAGTTGTTTTTTAAAACGATCAAGTGTCGGTAGCTCACGAATTTCAGCAGGTGTATCATTCCATGACTTCAGAGCTGCATAATGAAATCCTTTTTTTGCAAATTCAGTCCAATATCTAGGGATCTGGATATCTTTACAGTGTCTCGTATAGTATGTCGAGTGAAAAGATCTTGTATCAAATATAAGTTGTTTGTTTGCACGTGCGGCTACAATAATCGATAAATACACAAAATATCTTTAAATGAATGAATAGCCTAGAGATTAATTTATTAAACGTTTCAGGCTTAACCCTTCATCAATAGTACCGAGAAAAGGGTACGTTAGAGCGTAAAAAGCAGAAAAAGAACGATTGATAGAAAAGTGTATTAATAGAATGAAGAAAGAATGCGGCGCAAGAATGCGACGTAAAAGAAAGAGCGTGCGATTCGAAAAGGAAAACCTGATAGAAGATTAGACTCACGAAATAGTCCCAGTTATCGCAACAGCAACAGCAATGACAACAACAACAACAATATATATTTTTGCTCAAACTAGGACTTATGGACTTTCATATCAAAAAGTGGGACGAAAATAAACAATGGGCGCACAGATTTTTCTGTGCCCTTGGAAACGAGGTTAATGGCCTCTTTTCGGTAGTTGGAGAATTTCAGGAGCCGTGCGTGTTGGCGTGCACTATTGCTAGATGAAGATTGCCTTCAAAATGAGGAAATTCTTGTTGAAACTGAAAGGTTTGTTAATTCTTATGTTAAACAAACATTCATGCGAATACTTGTGGCTTTTGTTCATTGCTAACGTCACTCAAAACTTGAATTTTGAGGCGTTTTATTATCTGACGATTGAGCTGACAATTTAGGCCCACCGCCATTAGTCGCCTTTTCATACAGCGTTGCTATGGTTTCCATATCGGACATGAAATCGAGGGAAACAATTTCGTCCCAATTTTCAATGTGAAAGTCCATGAGTCGTAGTTATAGCGTCCATCAGCCTATCAATAGCAATAACTACGAACTTGCAATCAGTCTAATAGAAGATGATGGGTGAAGAAACTACGATATGAATGAAAAGCGTTTGTTAAGTCCATTCGGTATTAAAGTTCCTAATTTGAAATTAATCTCTTTTCCAAAGTCTTTCTTGAAAAGATCTTGGTTGGTATTTATCCCATAGGCTTTCAGGGCATAGTCTGTCAGTATCTTGTAAGCCATGACATTCAGATCGTAACGGAAAAGATTTTCTACGTTTAAAGGCACACTGTTGTGGCTGTTATTGGCTAGTCCTGATGTTGAAATGATAAACAAAAGACCTGCCCTTTTGATAATTACCAAGCCTTTATGTTTCTGGATCATACTTTGTTTCGAGAATAAAGGGAGTCAGATCGTTATCACCTTCATGAATTTCAGTGTACAGCGAAATTACTGAAGCCTGCCTAATTCTATTCTTTTATATTGTCTCATTTATCCAATCAGCGCCACGACAGTGTGCCTTTAACCAGGATGCCGACCAGACCAGCCATCTTTTATTATTGCGTTTGCAATTATTGAATACGCCCGGTCTTGTAGCCTCCAATCAAGCAATCAACTGAAGTCGAACTTTTCGATCATTTCAACTGATGCAGTGCCGATCCGTATTTCACTCAGGTCAAGTTTTGATTTTCGGACAATCTGAAATTGCAGCGTGCTTGCAAAAGATTTTAACGCACCTGTGGGTTAGTGGAGACGCATTAAACGTAGAACATTTAACCCAGTTGCAACAGCAACAACATGCTTTACTTTTGGCACTTCAAATTAAAGTTGAAACAGCAAAAAGGGGGATAAAACCATTAAGAACGACAAGTGGAAACGATTGAAAACGAACAAAAATGGATTCATGGTAAAACTAGCGTTTTCATTGACTCACTTTGAAACGGATAACTTTTGGCACATTTTTGCCTTGACCCGGGCTAGTGGAAAGGCAGCCTTAGCTAAAAGTCCTATTTCCCCATTTGCCAAGAAGCAGACACAAAATGGGCGGTTCACTATCATGCAAATTTTGAATTTTTGATGCTTAGCATCGACGAGAGAGCATATTACAATTTAATTCAACAGTTCAGTTTCAGTATTATTTAAAAGGCAAAAGACTGAGCTTAAAAAACATTTCTTAATTAAAACTCTAAGCCGATTAACGGAGTTGTCATTTTTCAAATTGGAGTTTTAATTTGTCTGTACGATGTTTTCGATGTACGATGTTTGGATACATTTTCTGATACACCCAATATTACAGTAAGGTCGATTTCTTCACTGTAAAGGCGAATTTCCAGTCAGCGGAATTTTCTGAGCGGGCGGAATTTTAGACAATATGAGGTCGCTCAGCCATAACTTTTTATTCAATTCCAGGGCGACATTCTCTCACGCAGACAAAGGAAATTCCGCCCGCTCGGAAAATTTCACTGACTGGAAACTAGCCTTTAAGGGAAGATCCTCTGTATCGCACACAATTTTATTGAAACGTTTTCACCTTGTAAGACAGATGATCAAAGAAAATAATACCTCACATTTAAGGGCTAAAGAGTTTCGTATTTGTATACCAAAGTCATTCATCTACAAATCCTCGCACAAAAATTCCTAAATACCGCTAAAAAGTCGCGATAAAATTCTACAATTTTCTGCCTAGCCGCAGTGAAAAGTTCGCTTTATTTTATACCTTATCGTGAATTTGGTGTTTTTTTCAGGGATGGCAAGGTCTCAATGAACGAATACATTGCTTTCATGATAAGTAGAGAGACAGAAAATGTTCATTCAGCTAACGAAGTCGAAGATGCTTTCAGAGCTATCACAGAAGGAGGTGCTAAACCGTTTGTTACTGAGGAAGAGCTTTACCAGGTATGTTGTGTTATTTATCCTATGATTAAAGCAATTATGCGCTCGCGTCTGGTTCTCGTTGTCTCTTTATTTTCACTTTGCATTGTCATACGCCGACTTGATAGGAACTTCAGCTATTTCCCTTTTGTTAGAAAATACCTTGCAGGACACTGAGAAACTAAGTAATCTCACAAAGGGATAAAACATGCTCATGCAAGTAAAAGTCATTGCAGAAAATTAGACCTGTTTTGTTTTGAAGGTTTCTTGAAGAGGCTTTCTCGATCTACCTGCGAAGACACGTAAAAGTCATTGCTTTAAGGCAGAAAATTTGGCCTTGATTTTAGGCCTGTTTTGACGGTTTCCTGAAGGTGCATTCTTGAGAAAATCCTTCATAAATTTCGGAACGTAGTGGCCAATTCATGTCAGGTGAATTTTGAAATTTATTTGAGCATGTCCACTATTGAACTTTGTACTTGCCAATAGTAGCTTTTGCCCTGGTATACAGCGAGCGTCGAGCAGTGGCCTTCAAACGAGAATTGTTTTTCTTATCACCCGGTGTACAAACTGTTCTTCACATAACCTACCAGGTGAGCCAGAAAAAAGTTCCCACATTCGAAAATTCGTAGCACCACAAGTATTTTGTGGATTTGAATGATTCAAATTCTAGTCAAAAGCCAAAAGATCAAAGTATTTTTGTGATTTTTCTAATCTTCTTACGAGCACTGCAAATATAGGTAAATTTAACTATACAAAGATGTCATTGTTGCAAAATTACTGAAAAGGGCCTAAAACACTTGACCAAATCGTTAGGACTCTCCACACAGAACAATACTCACGCGCGTTTCAGTTCTCTCAAGAGTTATGAGACATAAATTCTCAAACAGATACTAAAGATTTTCAATCCCATGACAACAAATGTGCATACGATAGCTCTCACCCATGCGAAATTACATTTTCTCTGTTGTTCTGAACGAGGAGTCCTTTATGATTTGATCGAGTATTTTAGGCCTTTTTCAGTCATTTTGCAACCACAAAGTTTTTCTATATTTGAATTTACCAGTTTTTCCAGTGCTCGTAGAAGGCGAGAAAATTCACAAAAATACTTCGATCTTTTGGTTTTCAAGCAAATATTGATTCATTCCAATCCATCCAGTACTCTTGATGCTATGACTTTTCAAAAATGGGAACTTTTTTCTGGTTCACCCGATACAGCAGGCAGGCAAATCGATATATCTGATTTCTTTTTTCTAGGCACTTACGAAAGAGCAAGCAGAATACTGTATGTCGCGTATGGAACCATATATCGACCCGAAAGGAAGAGAGGTGCCTGGTGCTTTCAATTTCGCCAATTTCTGCGAAGATCTCTTTGTGGCATAGAGACTGAATGATTAGTTGATGACTTGATAACTTAATTATTGATTGACTACATAAGCACAACCTGCTAGTCAGGTTTAACGTATATTCTTGCACTTGTTATTTTAAGAAGGCTGATAGAAACAAGCAGAGAACCAGGGAATGTTTTTGCGATTATTATTCTTGGTAATGCGAAATAACATAGGGCTCAAATCTTTAAGAAGGTCGGTGTAAAATTCTATTGCAGTTTTCTTTGAAATAATGGGCTTGGAAGGAACTTAGGGCTTCTTGCTGTAAATCTGCCATGGCAATTTATTGATATCTTGATTAGTTTCAATATGGCAGCATTTATTAAATTTGATGCTATGACGTCATGAAATTTCTAAATCCTAAACTAGGAAAGCTACAGGTTTCTACTTGCCACCATATTGTAGACCTTCATAAACTATGATTTACGATGATTTAATTTTCTTTTTAATTTTACATGAATTTTTTCAAAAATAGTTAAATTGCTGCCATTTTGAAAAAATCAAGATATCAAAAAATTTCCACGGCAGATTAACAGCAAAGTACCATAAGTTCCTTTCAAGCCCTCCAATTCAAACCTTTTTAAAGATTTGAGCCCTATGCTATGCGAAATGTGCCTCCAGAAACGCCCATAAATGCACGCTTGTTATGATCAGACATTCACATCAGTCCTAAGTACTGAAGCTGTGGCTAAACTTGCAAACATTTAAGATTTGCTTGCCAGGGATTTTTTACCGTTTGGCCGCATCGCAAACACTGCTTGGCTAGCCCAACTAAGTAAAATTTGTTGCGGCATGATTTTGAAAAATTTAAACATTTTATCTCTGTGTTGCAAGAAAGAACGACACATAATGTTATAACAGGATCCGCTACTGTTGATTGACAACCAAGTACAAAGTGAGTAGAGATTGCAGACAAAGGGAATTCTATGTCCGGTCGGTCACGTTATAAACAAAAACAAAGCAAGCTGCAAAAGTTGCTCTGGAACCCGGTAGCTAGCTCACTCGTTGCGCATTCCAGAAATGGTTTTCAGAGCAAACATGAACATACATCGAAAGAAGAAGGATATATCTAAACATTTGTCTAGGGCATCTTATGTGTCTGGCATCTTATCTCAGAAGCCAATTCGTAGGCGATACAATTCTCCTATTTTTGGGCGTCAATAAAACAATTGCTGCTCAGCTTCTGAACCAAACAAAACCACGTCGTTTGATATGTCTTGCGACGTGGTCGAATGACAGACAATTTCCCTTTCAAGTACATCTAATATGTTTGAGTTTGCTCGTTTGCCCAGGACGGGCGGAGCTTTCATGTGGTACGGACAGAACTTGAAAATTGCTTTCAGTAACGAACCGTTCGCTGGACATTTTCCTACAACACGAGTAGCAAACGTAATTTAAAGAATAAGATTGTTTTGAAGTTAGCTGACCAATAAGCCCGGAGTTTTCTGCCTCTGTGCATAGGAATACTACTATAAAAGAGTTATTTTTGATCGGGCTTTTGATGTCAGGCATATTTTTCTTGTATGTGCACACCAATGAACAACAGCACGGACTAGAACGTCTCTATGTTCGACGTTTTTCCTTTCGCGCTATTTTTGCAACGAAAAGAAAAGTTTCTGAAGTAGACTTTCGACATGTGACCAATGTTTATCTCGTGTAAAGGAGCCCATCTGCAGGGAAACATGAAACACGTTTATTGCTCATTCTATGCTCATTAACATGTTCGAGAAAACGTGGTTTGGAGAAAACCTGTGGCATTATAAGTTTAGGAGTAGAAAATACACAATAAAAACAACGAAATAGTTTTATATCATATTTTTAATTTTCCAAAGTCTGCCTCAAATTAGATATCAGGTGAAAATATCCACATATAAAAAACCAAAGGCCGTTGACTGAATAATTTCGCATTATCGCAAATCTCACCTAACATCTAGTTAAAGAGCCATTGTCACCCATGGTCCTTTGCAGGCATGCTCCAATTTAGACTGTCTGAAAATCAAATTCTGCCTAAATAGCAGCAACAGATCTACATTGGAGTAGTTGAACTGGTAGTGAACAAACAGTTCAACTACCGGGTGCGCCAAAATAAACTATGCACGTTTGACAGGCCACAATAAATCGTACACTGGACCGATTTTGAAAATTTATGACTTAATCTTCAGCAGAAAGCCTGAATTAGATTTTAGGACTTTTTGCAAATTTTTCTGTTTTCAGTTTTTATAGCTAGAGGCGAGTTTCTTAAAATATTCCTTTTCGAAAACATTGAAAACGATAACAAAAACGTCGATCAAATTTAAAAGATCCAACGTGAATGAACAAAGAGAAACGTTTTCAGGGGGATTTGGGGGTTCAGTACGAACTCTCGTACGGCAGATTACAACTGGTCGATTTTTAAATCGTAAATCAACACGAACAAATTCTCTCTTTGCCTATTCATGTCGATTCTTTAGAAAACTTGATCGATGTCTTTTGATCGTTTTCAGTGTTTTCGAAAACTAACATTTTATGAAACTCGCTTCTAGCTCTAAAAACTGAAAAGGAAAAAATTTGCAAAAAATCCCAGTATCTAATTCAGGCTTTCTTCTAACGATTAAATCATAAATCTTCAAAATCGGTCCAATGTACGATTTATTGTGGCCTGCCAAACGTGCATAGTTTATTTTGGCGCACCCGGTAGTAGAACTTTTCTATAAATTCATGGTTTCCGCTTGGGCCAAATTGGATTTTCAGACAGTCTCAACTTTAAGCGTGCCCGCAAAGGACCCTGGGTGACAATGGCTCTTAAAACCTCTCGCAATACAGTTGTTGAGCTTCACATAGAGCCTAGTCCAGAATCATTCACTGTCCCTGCTCAACTGGCGTGGATCTTTGGTTTGGTTTCCTCTTCTACCACTATGCCTTCACTACGTTTTCGCTTTTCTTGTCGAGCTGCATACCAGCGCCGTTGCTTCGCATTTTTCTCAAGTCGCTTCGGGTCATTATTGCATATTCCATAAAAAGCTACTGGCTTGACCAAGAACCCTGGAGTCGTTCTTTTCTTCTCCTCGATTTCTTTTTCCAACCTTTCAAGTTCATCTTTCAGTTTAGTGGTAAGCTCTTCGCATTTCTTGTGGAGCTTATTGACGGCTGTTTCATGAAAGGCGATTGGGTTGACTGACCCTGCAGCCGTGCTCAGGCCTAGCTTTCTTTTGAGTGTGGGCCTACTTTTTCTCCTTTCCTTCTTGCGCTCTTTTTCCAATCTGTTAAGCACATCAGTCAGTTTAATGGTCAGCTCTCTGCATTCCTCGTTGAGCGCCTTCTCCGCGTTCAGGCGTACTTTCGTGATATAATTTCGATTGTTGCAACATCACTAATCGCTTGAGGACATTAGCTTGTGCTGTGTCTAATTTTTTGTTTGGTGTTTGGTTTGTTGTTTTTTTGTTTGGTTTTCAATTATTAGATGTTCTGGTGTGGGTGAACTTCCAGATCGGGTTCGTTTCTTGTTGCTGCTGGGTTTTTTGTGTTTTTGAGGGGCTTCAGTCTCGTGCTGTCCTCAACGTCTTTTGTAATTTGCCCAACGACTGCTGGTGATGTTGGTGCTATTTTAACTGTGGAAAGTATGGGAGGATGTTTATAGCTATGAGTACGCTGTACGCGTACATGCGAAGGCCCTGACCACTGAATAGTCGTGCTTAGGCCCAGCTTTTCTCTGGCCCTGTTTTTCCTCTTCGCTTTCTTGTGTTCTTTTCCCAATCTATCAAGTACATCCTTCAGTTGACTGAACAGCTCTTCGTGTTCCTTTTCGAGCTTCCTTTTAGTAGAATTCGTGTTCAAACTGTCAACGCCAGTGGCAACACGTCCAACATCGTTTTCTTTGCCTCCATAAGCGTCCGCCATTACTCTGCAGCTCGCAGTCTCAAATTGGTGTCAGCTGAAATATCCGCGAATAAATACAATTTAAGTGATTTTGATTATTAATTTTGCGTTATCGCAAATCTCCCGTGATTTCTTCAAAACGAGACTTTCATTTTGCCGCCATATCGCCATTTCAGGCCTAAGCAACGGAAGAGAGGAGCCAAATTTGGTTTTGTTTGAATACTAACAGAATGTTTGGACAAAACAAACCCCCTCAGGGTGGTTTTACTTTTGGTGCTGCAACAACGAGTGCTTCGACGGGAACTGGATTTACTTTTGGCTCAACAACGTCAGCAGCAACATCTGGATTAGGTAAGGCCATGCCAATGAAAATAATGATAGGCCTAAAGAGAGTAGTTTCGGGTATTATGGAACACTTATTGACGGAAAAAAATTGATTTCGGGTCATTTTGGAAATATCCCCTTTAGTGAGAGAGAAGCAATTATATCACTAAGAATAGTGTCAGCAAAATGATTTCGTTGGGTTTTGGAAAAATATTAAATCCAGGCACCTGTCTTGTCTGTATTTCTTGTTGAAAGGAAAGCGTGTGATTCAAGTGTGATTCAGATGAAAAACAATATTGGACCCATTCAGAGTGACAGTACTCGTAGTGGTTGGGCTATCTGACACAGCCCGAATGAGGGGCAGAAAACTTAGAATTGGTATTTGTTTTTCACAACAGTTTTTATCTTTTTTGTTTGACTTTGTTACAAATATAAATTCCAAATTCATATGCGCACTTGAAGAGCATAGGAATCATTCGTCGTACATAGCCGATTGCTCGTGGCCCATGGTCGAAACCGCCAAAGCCTCATTTTCACGGACCAATCAGACGGCTAAAAAGCGAGGGAGACAAAAGAAACCCGTGAAGATTTTCCTAAATTTTACCTACCTTCATAAAACGCAACCAGGACAAAAAACTGCTTGAGATTTCCCGAATTTTTTTAAAGCAATCTACTCTCCAGATGTTTGGGAGTAAAAGTTTGGATGCCCGTTAAAATATCTCCAGGATTGGTGGAGTTATGGCCACAAACAAACCGACAAGGCACTGAACCTTGAACAATAGAGATTCTGGCCGGGAGACAATAGTAATAACAATAGTGATTGTTGTAAGAACGACCCGAAAACGCCACAATCTGTGTTTTCAATTGTTCTTGCTATTGTCTTTCGCTAAATTTTCTTTTGTTGAAGATTCAATGCCCCTACGGTTTCTATGTGAATTGAAAAAGTCTACAAAGGTTTGTTCGCGCATTTCAAGTCATGTGGCAATACTCTAGGGAAGTTTCTGTATCGTACTACTTTTTACATTCATGGCAAAAGTTTGCTCGTTGCGAAATAACTTATAAAATTCAAAAGAGGTTTTATCAAGAGGCTTTATCACCTGACTTGAAGTGGCGTAAACAGGTCTCGACAAGCCTTCGCCGATTTTGTCTATTGGAGAGGCAATAACTCCGCCAATCCTGAAGATATTTTAACCGGCATCCAAACTTTGACTCCCAAACATCTGGAGAGTAGATTGCTTTAAAAAAATTCGGGAAATCTCAAGCAGTTTTTTGTCCTGGTTGCGTTTTATGAAGGTAGGTAAAATTTAGGAAAATCTTCACGAGTTTCTTTTGTCTCCTTCGCTTTTTAGCCGTCTGATTGGTCCGTGAAAATGAGGCTTTGGCGGTTTCGACCATGGGCCACGAGCAATCGGCTATGTACGACGAATGATTCCTATGCTACTTGAAGAGCACACTTAAAAAGAAGTGCACACTTGATATTTTGCTCTTGCACACCCGAGATCTCATTGGAAACTGCCGTACTCTGCAGTCCGGACATGGCCTATTTTGGTCGGGAGGGGGCAAAAAGGCCCCCCTACCTAACTCTTAACTGGTAATAGAGAGAGCAACCAGATTTGCTGTGCTATAGCGCCCCAGGCATGTACTTTATGAGAACATGAAAATTAACTCATTCACCCCCATAAGCGACATTTGTCGTCATTGTTGCCTGGTTTTATTTCCCCGTAAGCGACAATTGTGGTCGACAGCGCAAGGTGTTGTTTCCCCATTGACGACATTTGTCGTTCTGGAAAGATGATGTAATTCTCCTGGGTTGCTTTGGCAGTTGAATAGAACAATTGTGATGTATAAGTAGCTTAAAGGATCAGCTTTCAAATGGTGTCAAATGTTAATAGGGTGTTCGTACTAAAATTTTGAGTTATTGTGGTTTTAGTGTCGGCAGTTCAATTTTGTTGACAGTTGTGATTTGTTTACCGTTTGGCTTATGGTCATGGACGTTCTTTCGAAGGGGTTTTTAAAGAGAGTTCCCAAGGAGAAAAGTGTTTGGAAATACCAGTTAACCTAAAATTAGCCATCATTATTGCTTGCATCAGCATTTTTCTCTTTGTGGTCAAGAAAAGTGGCAAAATCGGCCAAAATGGAGAGAAATGTGATAAAACTCATTTTGTAGAACAATTTCCATCCATACATGAGAATTATGATAGATTACATCAAACAACACCACCCTGCAAAATATGTTTGCAAAATATTGCAATTTTGCTACTTTTCTCGTGAAAATTGATATTTGAGAATTGGTAATTTTGAGTCAGTCCCAGAAAATTGTCTCTCTCCCCCTCATTTTTCAAATTATTTTTTATGAAACTTCATGAGTCGTTGCACAATAATTAGCAGCAAAAAGCAGTCCTTTTCGGGAATAAAACAACACGCGTGCGGCAAACCACACAGGTAAATTCATTTGCGCGTGCGATTCGCACGTGTAGTTATTCAAGACGGTAATTAAGAAGTGACACAAAAATAGGTATTCAAGTCTCCCTCTATTGATAAAGATAATCACACTACTGTAAAATTGATATTATCGTTATGTTTATGTGTCAATGAGTTTGTAGGGCTATAAACTGCATTTAAAGATATTTCGTGTACTACTCGGAAGTTTCTTGGTCAGAAACTCAGACTCGCCAGTGTCTGATTCGTTTGAACTATCAATGTCAACAGGACAAATCTGTCTGCTCTGTTCATTTTCAACATCGGTATCGATAATAACGACCTTTCTTGGTGGGGAGGCTATCTTTGTCTTTCGGCGTTTTGAAACATAAATTCCCACTGCCCGTTTAATGATGTGTTCTCTTTCGATTGGAGACCAGTTCTTGCCATTACCGCTTATTATCATTATTGACTCCATCCGTCTATGCTTCATCGCAATAGACCTTTTAGCTATTCTCTAAAAGAGCCTGGATCGAACGTTATTTTTTTACAATTTTTATATTATTTTTATATGCGACGTTCGATCGAGTGGCGTTAGAGCTTCTATCATTATTGTGCACATTCGAAAATTCTACAAAACGTAGCAAAATATCGTTCGATTCTGATTCTTTTCAGAATAGCTAAAAGGTCTATTATTTAATATTGTGGGAATTGCCACTTGGGACTTTGTCGAAAGTGTTGTAGGATCTGTCAGTTATCACGGTTTATTGAAGCGCAAGTTGATATTGGATGTGTCAAGCATCAAAGTAGGGTAAGACGGGGTAAAGTGAACTACTTTGGAGGTTTTTCAAGAATATCCTAAAGAGGTTGTAGCTGCAGGGCAAACTTTTTAACGTTGTTTTGACATTATGCCTTTGGGACAGTTTATCCAGCAAAAATATTTTTCAAATCTTTTCCATTGTCTCACAAAAGAGCTTTCTTTGGCGACCGCTCTGCCTAGTTCACTTTACCCCTGACCGGGGTAAAGTGAACTACTTAGCAATTGTTCGATAAAACCAAAATAATGCTGGTAATACCCGAAAATATGATTTATTTTGCAACTCTTAAGGAGTTCTTCGCATGTCAAAATGAAACAAACCCAAAAATTTCACAAGAATGATATTTAAAAAAATTAAATTGTGACCTATGTTGAGAACGATCTTTGCAGATCAAATATTAACCAAAAACTATTGTCTAAGTCACAAATTCGAGTCAGATTGTGAGACCTGAATGCAAGTCGATGAACAATAATGGGAATATTCTTCGAAAATACTATATTGCATATAAATACCAAATTACCACAAAGAGAAACCATATTTTAAAAGTAGCTCACTTTGCCCTGAAACCTCCACCCAGAAATAAAACCAAAAATAGTTATAAATCTATAACAATTATCAATATTCTAATTTCGCAGTGATGGCCATTTATCCTTTTCATGTCGATAGGTATGCTTGCTTCCTCAAATCCCAACAAAATTCTTAGATCAGTAACCGCATTTTTGAATGAAGGTCGAACTTCAGCTGTCATATGTTTGGAGGTTTTTCAGGGAGCTGGCATCAGAATATATTTCTGTGTCATCAGAGCGAAAAATTATCCTGCAAATTATGATTTTCTGAAGGCAGAATTATGAAACAAATGAGATTGAAAAGGTCTTCTTCATCTGACTTCGTGTTCACATGAGAAAATGAAAAATCATAGGTAGTTCACTTTACCCCGGTCGAAGCAAAATATCGACTGGACAATAGATCTTTTAAAATATTATGTAAGCTTACAAAAAAGTCTTTCTTGGCCCTTTCCTTTTGGAAAATGTAAACACATGGTATGTGCTTCAAATCGATCAAAACAATTATAGAAATGAATTTCGTCTTGGGGTCAAAAATTAAGAGCAAAGATAGGAGCCCAAACCTAACAACCATGATTTCCCGAGGTTGTTTTTACTGCCTCGGGTAAAGGGATTTTTTGCAACAACAGGAAGAACTATTTTGCAAAAATGTTTTTATTTTCTGTGAGCACATATAACAAAGCATTGGGCATAAATCATGTTTTATCATTGCATGTTTACTTTTGGAGAGAAGCGCGAATGTTCTGAGTAGTTCACTTTACCCCGTAGTTCACTTTACCCCGTCTTACCCTACCGCTTTACTTAATCAAAATAACACTTTGCGCGTGCGATGAAAAGCACTCGTGACTCAATTTGGGCGTGTGCCTAGGCGTGCGTGTGCGATCGCACGCGTCAAACGAAAAGGCCTGAAAAGTTAAAAACTTTCCAGGCCATAATTTTTCTCCTAGCAGAGGTAACAAAAAGTCTAATAGGGGGGCAAATTTGCCCTCCTCCCCAACCAAAATAGGGTTAAAGAAGCAAAAACGATTAAAATGATAATGTTCCTGCATAGAGGAGTAGTTTGTCATGGAAGTCACTTAAGCCTAGTGGAATTAAGCCCCTTTCCACCAAAGATCTTCAAAACAACCAGACTGGAGAGTTTGTACAGCGTGTAATATCTTGCATGCACAGGAACTTACGCGGTTTTGAATCTGAGCAGCACAGTTGACAATAAACAAGGAATCTATTGATCTCAACTGTGGAAACTGCCAAATTTCCGTGAAAGTCTTACTGAGGCCATCTCAACTCGCATGCGCAAAATACAAACTTTCCAGTCTGGGCAGACAGACCCAGTCTAAGCAATAGACAAAACAAGAGAACAAAAGAAATTGGTGTTAGTCTTTAGCAGATAGCATGCACAGATTCCACCAGGAGGAGGTTTCATATATCTTTAGATATTACAAGACAAGAATTGAAACAATCAGAAATCAAGTCAATGTTGCAGCTTACCTGCTTGCAGCATGCCTTGAATCTTGAAAATCAACATTGATGTGACTTTGAGGGCCGTGGAGCAAATATGCCACTCATCTTTGAGGAGTTTCCATTTGAGTGGCATAATCGCTCCAGGGCCATGAAGTCACATCAGTCTGCTGCCATTCGAGGGGAATAAAATGGCGCCTTCGCAGGAGAGGTAGACGGGAAACAAAGGTGATATATCACAAACGAAATGATAAGTTAGAATAGATAACTCAATGCATGTCATATATAAAACCTTTTATCTAATTCTGAGTTTCTTATAGCCTGTGAGTAAACATAAGGTCAGATGATGAATATTTCCTGCTATAGGTGTTTAAGTTAAGGTTGGAGAGAAATTATCTCCCTTGTTTTGAGGGTCACAAGCTTCAGGACCTCTTCACTGCCGTGTTTCCGGCCATCATTCCATACTTTTTACCTACATATCTCCCTTATAGGTTCATCTACAGGGTCAGGATTTACATTTGGAGCTCAAGCAACACAACCATCTACTCAAACGCAAGGGCTCTCATTTGGTGCATCTACATTTGGCACTGCAGTAACAACTACTACAGCCAGCACAGGTCAAACTACTGGCTTTACACTTGGAGCTGCATCTCAACCACAGACCCTTGGAGCTGGCGCAGCTGCTGGGACCGTAAAGTTTGCAGCATCACCTTTTTCATTTGGGGGACAAAGTACTTCAACTGCACCGACACTTGGTGCAACAACACTTAGCGGCACATCTCTTGGTGCTCAAGCCACTTCTACTTCTGGCACAACTGGATTTACTTTTGGAGCAACTGCTGTGCAACCTGCAGGTATTGATTATACATAAAATATACTGGGTCTTTATTTCATAGGTCAGGTCTGTGGCAGCCAGTACAGGCATTGAGGACATGAACATGGTTTTATATGTCTAAGAATTCTTCTTTAGCAAAATTCTGCTCCAAGAGTTTCTTGAAGGCGTGTGTTGTTGTCCTAATATGTTTCCCTTTTCCTTTATTGTCTCTTTTTTCCTTTACATTGACATAATCTTCTTTTGAGAATTAGTCAATTATTCTAGTAGAAGTAGAAGTAGAAATTTAGGGTCTTCAATGTTTGCAAGGCCTGTACCGTAGTGTTCAAATCTTTAAGGGATTGTCTAAATTGATTGGTTAATAGCTGATAAAGCTGCTTCGATACTAGCACTTGGATGACAAAATATTTTGCCATGCCAAAAATATGAAGTGCCAAATATTTGGACAAAATTGTATCTTTTTAGCAAATATTTGGCTGTTCTTTGCTGAAAACAGGCAAAAGTTGATTTCCAAATTGCAATGATACAGAGAGAGGAAAACAACGTATATATGTGTTCTAGTAAAACCACATCCTCTCTCACATTCAGGATTCGGCCTTTATTGAAAAGCACATAACGATGATATTATATGTATACTGCTTTTCTTTTTTGCAACCACCTCTAAAGAGACCATCATGGAAATAAGGTCAACTTGATCTTTTAATGCTATCCCTGCCACTATGATTAGGGGTGTTCCTTAATTTTATATTCAATGTATTGTTATCTAAATTGCGTATTTTAATTAGTCTGTAGTATTTTTAAATTGTAAATATTTTAATTTTGTGGCGAATTTGAACATACGTGTACATACATAGACCAAATACTAATGGGGATGAAATTTACCTTTCATGAAATTAGCAATCAATTCAGACAATCCATCCCTGAAAATGATGGTGTAAAATTCTACTTCCTGTTTCTTTGAATTGCTGGCTTGAAAGGAACTTTCAGGTACTTTGCTGTAATTTTACAATGGGAATTGTCAAATATCTTTTGATTACTTTCATAGTGGCAGCATTTATTGTATTTGAGATGGTGACAGCATCAAATTTCTAAATTGTAAACCAAATTTCTGCTAGTCACTATGCTGCAGACCTTCAAAAATTATGATATGGTTTTCTTGAAGATTGTATGATTTTTTGTTGATTAATTTAAGATTTACAATGATTTCAATTGAAGGTGAAGGTGAAGTTGCGTTTTTCAGCGCCAAGCGCTGGGATCGCAGAAATAGAGCAGACCTAATCGAGTCCACGACCCCTTGTCATGACGCTCAAGTGATGGGGTCCTACCGGGTATCGAACCCACTCCGCCTGACTGTTCTGGCTGCAAAGTCAGAGGATTACACCACTGCACCACAACACCTTCAATTTCAATTTTTTCCAAACTTCCAATGAATTCTTTCAATTAAAAGAAAAGACACTTTCACCATTTTAAAGAACAAGTCTTCACAAAATCGGGTCTTTCTTTGTATCATTCTTGATCAATGTAGGGCAAGGTTCCTGCAGTCCTTATGTCGCAAACGTTTATTGTAATTAACTTATGTAGCATTTGGTGTATAATGATCCCAGTGATTGATTTCAAGTATTCTTTTTTCTTGTTTTTCTTTTTGCGTATAGTCTATGTTTATTGTTTTTGTTATATGTAGACTATGGGGTAGTCACGTCATTTGTACGTCATGTTATCGTCCCTGTAGTGTTGTATAGTTGTATCGTATCAATATGTAGAGTGAGTAGTAACATGTATGTAAGAATTTTATCTGGATTTCAAAAAGAAAAAAAGGTGGGAGTACCTGTACTGTAGTACAACACTCCTCTCAGTTTCAAGTCCTATTCATGAGTAAGCTAAATATCTTCCATTTTTCATAGCTGCTACTAGTCAGCCTGCAGGATCGTTATTTGGTGGAATCAAACCAGCAGGAGATGCCAGTGTGACAGGTACTGCTTTGAAATTTGGGTTAGCTGCAACATCAGCGCAGGCAACCACAAATGAAGCACAGAAAACAACAACAGCAACAACTGGCTTAGCATTTGGTCAATTGTCAACTGGTGCAGGCCAGCAGCCAACCCAGGTATCATTTACTTTAACCATATATTTTTATGAGTCAAGACAGGTTTAGATTAACTAGGAAAAGTAAGGCCAATCTTCAAATTCCTTTTTTTGGCAAATGGATAAAAGACCAAATTTTTTTCCAGGCATAGAGCGGTGTCACCCTGGTCCAACCACTCTTCAGAAAATTAAGATTTTCCATGAGGTCAAAGTTTTGGAGAGGAACTCACCTTAAATAGGCTTCTCAACGCATGCCACAAACCTCACAGTGAGATCTTTTGTCATGCAGGAACCACGCAAATACAGACATGTCTTGAACGCCTAAATAAGGTCATAGCACCCTAGTCCGACCACGACAGAATCGATTGTTTTAGTACATCAAAAACTTTTCAAGCCCTTCACCAGTTCACCACAGTATCATTTCATTTCCCAGAAGACCGGAAAGTTACAAAACAAATTCTAATTTTATTGAAGATGATTTCAAAATATTGTTGATTTCAATCCGGCTTTTAACTCTCTTAAATCCTTGACCTCAGTCACCACTAAAGCACATTATGCAACAACAGCCTACAGAACTAAAGGGTTTCACGGTGTGGACACAACTGGGGCCATTATGTCAGTTACACTCTTCCAAAATAAGCCGTAGGTCTGACAATTTGTGTGCAATTCTTGAGATTTCTTTGGATATGAAGCCAGAAGAGTTAGAGGAAGCAGTCAGTCTGTCCTGGAAAGGAAAATTCTGTCCTGGATAGAATCTGTCCTGGAAAGGAAAAAATCTGTCCTTGATAGAATCGATCCTGGACAGTAAAAAATCTGTCCTGGACCGTAAAAAATCTGTCCTGGATAGAATCTGTCCTGGACATTAGAAAATCTGTCCTGAAAAGGAAAATTTCTGTCCTGGATAGAATCGATCCTGGACAGTAAAAAAATCTGTCCTGGACGGTAAAAAATCTGTCCTGAACAGTAAAAAATTTGTCCTGGATAGAATCTGTCCTGGACAGTAAAAAATCTGTCCTGGGTAGAATCTGTCCTGCACAGTAAGAATCAATCCTGGAAAGGAAAATTTCTGTCCTGGATAGAATCCATCCTGAACAGTAAAGAATCTGTCCTGGACAGTAAAAAATCTGTTCTGGAAAGGAAAAAATCTGTCCTGGATAGAATCTGTCCTGGACAGTTAAAAATCTGTCCTGGAAAGGAAAAAATCTGTCCTGGATAGAATCTGTCCTGGACAGTAAAAAATCTGTCCTGGAAAGGAAAAAATCTGTCCTGGATAGAATCTGTCCTGGAAAGGAAAAAATCTGTCCTGGAAAGGAAAAAATCTGTCCTGGATAGAATCTGTCCTGGACAGTAAAAAATCTGTCCTGGAAAGGAAAAAATCTGTCCTGGATAGAATCTGTCCTGGACAGTAGAAAATCTGTCCTGGACAGGAAAAAATCTGTCCTGGAAAGGAAAAAATCTGTCCTGGATAGAATCTGTCCTGGAAGGGAAAAAATCTGTCCTGGAAAGTAACAAATCTGTCCTGGACAGTAAAGAATCTGTCCTGGACAGTAAAAAATCTGTCCTGGAAAGGAAAAAATCTGTCCTTGATAGAATCTGTCCTGGACAGTAAAACATCTGTCCTGGATAAAATCTGTCCTAAAAAATCTGTCCTGGAAAGGACAAAATCTGTCCTGGATAGAATCTGTCCTGGACAGTTAAAAATCTGTCCTGGAAAGGAAAATATCTGTCCTGGATAGAATCTGTCCTGGACAGTAAAAAATCTGTCCTGGAAAGTAACAAATCTGTCCTGGACAGTAAAAAATCTGTCCTGGACAGTAAAAAATCTGTCCTGGAAAGGAAAAAATCTGTCCTGGATAGAATCTGTCCTGGACAGTAAAAATCTGTCCTGGAAAGGAAAATATCTGTCCTGGATAGAATCTGTCCTGGACAGTAAAAAATCCGTCCTGGACAGTAGAAAATTTGTCCTGGAAAAAGGAACAAATCTGTCCTGGATAGAATCTGTCCTGGACAGTAAAAAATCTGTCCTGGAAAGGAAAAAATCTGTCCTGGATAGAATCTGTCCTGGACAGTTAAAAATCTGTCCTGGAAAGGAAAATATCTGTCCTGGACAGTAAAAAATCTGCCCGGGAAAGTAACAAATCTGTCCTGGATAGAATCTGTCCTGGACAGTAAAAATCTATCCTGGAAAGGAAAATATCTTTCCTGGATAAAGCTGTCCTGGACAGTAAAAAATCTGTCCTGGAAAGTAAAAAATCTCTCCTGGAAAGGAACAATTCTGTCCTGGATAGAATCTGTCCTGGACAGTAAAAAATCTGTCCTGGAAAGGAAAATATCTGTCCTGGATAGAATCTGTCCTGGACAGTAAAAAATCTGTCCTGGACAGTAAAAAATCTGTCCTGGAAAGGAAAAAATCTGTCCTGAATAGAAGCTGTCCTGGACAGTAAAAAATCTGTCCTGGAAAGGAAAAAATCTGTCCTGGATAGAATCTGTCCTGGACAGTTAAAAATCTGTCCTGGAAAGGAAAATATCTGTCCTGGATAGAATCTGTCCTGGACAGTAAAAAATCTGTCCTGCAAAGTAACAAATCTGTCCTGGATAGAATCTGTCCTGGACAGTAAAAAATCCGTCCTGGACAGTAGAAAATTTGTCCTGGAAAAAGGAACAAATCTGTCCTGGACAGAATCTGTCCTGGACAGTAAGAAATCTGTCCTGGACAGTGAAAAATCTGTCCTGGATAGAATCTGTCCTGGACAGTAGAAAATCTGTCCTGGAAAGGAACAAATCTGTCCTGGATAGAATCTGTCCTGGACAGTAGAAAATCTGTCCTGGAAAGGAACAATTCTGTCCTGGATAGAGTCTGTCCTGGACAGTAAAATATCTGTCCTGGAGAGGAAAAATTCTGTCCTAGATAGAATCTGTCCTGGACTGTAAAAAATCTGTCCTGGAAAGGAAAAAGTCTGTCCTGGATAGAATTTGTCCTGGACAGTAAAAAATCTGTCCTGGAAAGGAAAAATTCTGTACTGGATAGAATCTGTCCTGGACAGTAACAAATCTGTCCTGGAATGGAAAAATTCTATCCTGGATAGAATCTGTCCTGGTCAGTAGAAAATCTGTCCTGGAAAGTAACAAATCTGTCCTGGATAGAGTCTGTCCTGGACAGTAAAAAATCTGTCCTGGAAAGGAAATATTCTATCCTAGATAGAATCTGTCCTGGACAGTAGAAAATCTGTCCTGGAAAGGAAAAAGTCTGTCCTGGATAGAATCTGTCCCGGACAGTAAAAAATCTGTCCTGGAAAGGAAAATATCGGTCCTGGATAGAAGCTGTCCTGGATTGTAAAAAATCTGTTCTTGACAGGAAAAAATCTGTCCTGGATAGAATCTGTCCTGGATAGTGAAAAGTCTGTCTTGGAAAGGAAAATTTCTGTCCTCGATAGAATCTGTCCTGGACAGTAAAAAATCTGTCCTGGAAAGGAACAATTCTGTCCTCGATGGAATCTGTCCTGGACAGTAAAAAATCTGTCCTGGAAAGGAAATTTTGTCCTGGACAGAATCTGTCCTGTACAGTACAAAATCGGTCCTGGAAAGGAAAATTTCTGTCCTCGATAGAATCTGTCCTGGACAGTAGAAAATCTGTCCTGGAAAGGAAATTTTGTCCTGGACAGTACAAAATCGGTCCTGGAAAGGAAAATTTCTGTCCTGGATAGAATCTGTCCTGAACAGTAAAATATCTGTCCTGGACAGTAAAAAATCTGTCGTGGACAGTAAAAAATCTGTCCTGGAGAGGAAAAACTCTGTCCTGGATAGAACCTGTCCTGGACAGTAAAAAATCTGTCCTGGATAGAATCGATCATCGAGGTTGGCAAATGCCCTACGTTTTTTTTCTTACTGACCCAGTATACCTCTGTATTTATTTTAGCCATTGACGCTTCTTGGAGCCACATCTCAACCAGCATCAACAGCAAGGTATGAAAGAACATTATACCGGGTGAGCCGGAAAAAAGTTCCCACTTTCGAAAATTTATAGCATGAAGAGTACTGGATGGATTGGAATGAATCAACATTTGCTTGACAGCTAAAAGATTGAAGTACTTTTGTGATTTTTCTTGCCTTCTTACAAGCACTGGAAAGATTGGTAAATTCAAGTTTGCAAAATCTTGGTAGTTGCAAACTGACTGAAAAAAGCCGAAAACACTTGATCAAATCATAAAGGACTCCTCAGAACATTAGAGAAAATGTAATTTCGCATGGGTGAGCGCTATCGTCTGCATATTTATTGCCATGGGATTGAAAATCTTTAGTATCTGTTTGAGAATCATGTCTTTTAACTCTTGAGAGAAGTGAAACTCCCTTGAGTATTGTTCTGTGTAAGGAGAGTCCTAACGATTTGATCAAGTGTTTTAGGCCTTTTTTCAGTAATTTTGCAGCCATGAAATTTTTGTAAAGTTGAATTTACCTATATTTGCAGTGCTCCTAAGAAGACGAGAAAAATCACAAAAACACTTTGATGTTTTGGCTTCTAACTAGAATTGAAATTTTCCAAATTCATGCAGTTCTTTTGGTGCTACGAATTTTCAAAAGTGGAACATTCTTCTGGCTCAGCCGGTAGATAAAATTAGATTTATAAGAATTCCTTTGCTATAAATTGCACGAAAAGGGGACCGGACCAGTAATCTCCTGACGTAGAACAGCATGCCAACATATCTTGTTTTCCTCAAGGCTTAAAAATTTATTTTTACTAAGGTTTGAGATCAGTGATCACATACGTTATGGCTTTAATAAACATTTGATTTTGAAGTCTTCAAGTGCTCTATTAAGGAAATTGTTTGTGATTTTGACCGAGAGTTTTAGGCCTCATTTCACACATTTTGAAGTTACGGATTCCTGTAAATTGAATTTTACCTGTATTGACAATGCTCAGAAAACAGACAAGAATCACAAAAATACTTCTGCCTTTCAGGTATCAACCAATCTTTGATTGATGTCAATATCTCAAGTATTCTCTGCATTACAAATTTTGAAACATGTGAAGTTCTTTTTTGTCCACCCGGCGTTATATAAGGCCTGGGTTACACGATACCGGATTGCTTTTCGCATCGGATTGGTTTCAACCCAAATCGCACCGTTTTCATTGCAGTTACACGACACCGGATTGCCATGAACCCATTTTTGATTGCAGTTACACGACACCGAGTCACCCTGCACTGCGAAGTCTAAATCTATTATCTTTGACAACTGCGAAGCCCAAATGGAGTGGGGTTACATCGGATTGGTGCAGTTACACGAGCAAACGGAGTGGGGTCACACCGGATTGGTGCAGTTACACGAGATGGAATGCGGAGCGGAGTGCATCGGATTCATTTTCACCTCACCTCCAGAGCGGAGTGGTTTCACTCCGCGAAAACGGAGTGGAGTGACACCGGATTGCCTTGGTGTCGTGTAACTGCACCCCCCTATCCGATGCGAAAAGTAATCCGGTGTGTGATGAATCCGGTATCGTGTAACTGGGGCCTAAAATGAATTTTTTAAGGATTCTGAGATTGAACTATTTTTTTATAGAATCGCTCATAACTAGGGAACAATACAACCGATTTAAAGCAGTTGAATTTTATTATTTAAGTTGACTTGTTACCCAGACAATTGCTACCAGTTTTATAGGACAAGTCCGGGGCTTGTATGATTGATGATAAAATACGAGATTATACCATTATGAAGGGTGTGTTGTTCTTTTTCCCACAATTTTTCTCCTTTTCTCTGCGAAATTGCGTATTCAAATAAGCGACCTGAACGAAATGACGCCATAAAAGCGCAAAGAATATGTGTCTTCTGACGTCACTTTCAACGAAAACGGGGCTGTCCTATTGTTTTCTCACCAACACTTTTCTCGCCTCCTGATTGTTGTCAGCTTCTTTATCGTGTGCTCATGCAAGAAAATGGCAACACAGTGACCAGATTTGGCCTAAAATATTAGAATATTTATTGAATTTACAGTTGATGGGAACCTCAAAACGCGAAACAAAGTTAAGAAATCGCGGCAGCAAGCATAGGCTCCAAATCTTTATCTCGGCGTAAAAAGGTGGGTGTAAAATTCAATGACCTATTTCTTCTGATTGAATGGCTTGAAAGAAACTTTAGATACTTATCTATAATTCTACCGTTGGACTTTTCAGAAATTTTGAATATTTTTGGAAATTACAGTGTATCTTAAATTTCAACTCATTTGAGGATGTGACGTCATCAAATTTCTAAATCATAAACCAGATGAGTGACAGACTTTTGCTTGATACCATAATGTAGGCATTCATAAATTATGGTTTTCTTCGAAATTATTTCATGTTACGTCAAACAGTTTAGAAATTACAATGGTCTTAAGTCTTTTTGAAAATTTTTCTTGAATTCTTGAAAAAGAAGGAAAACATTCTAATTCTGAAAATATTGAAGATTTCAGAAAATTCCAACGGTAGAATTATAGAGAATTAGCTAAAGTTTCTTTGAAGTCATTCAGTTAAAAGAAATAGGTCACTCAATTTTACACCAGCCTTTTTAAAGATTTGGAACCTATGCTGCGGCAGCAGTTGGAAAGTTAAAACATAAGATCCTTTTGGATGATTACAAAGTCTGTCCTGAGCTAAACAAGCATAAGAATATCTGAATGTTGATTTCTTCATAACCCCAAATGACCGTAGATGCTGTTTTTAGCTACAGTCAGAGAGATGAGTGTTGCTGCTAAAGTCGCCTTCAATGGAAAATCGAGCGCCTTGTATAAGGACAAGAATCGCCTCAAAGGCAATATTTTGGTCTTTATGTCAAACGAGAATGATATGCAAAAATCAAAAGTCATTACCCCTAGTTTGCTTTGTTCGTGCACGAAACTATTGGTGCATCAGTGTCAAATGAGATGTCATGTGAGATTTACGATAACGCAAAAATACTTATGCAGAACCCTACAGAACGTTTCAATTGTTGCTATTCGCGGGCATCTAATTTGAGACAAGCAGTCACGAAGATAACCTCTGTGCAGAATGATATGCATGAAGATGTTTTGGTTCAGTGTGATCTCGTGCCTTCCCCCAGTCAATGGCGCCATAGACCTTTTTACTATTCAGGAAAGAATCAGAATCGAACAAACTTTTGCTACACTTTGTAGAATTTTCGAATGTGCACAATAGTGATAGAAGCTCTAACGCCACTCGATCGAACGTAACGTATAAAAATGTATAAAAATAACGTTCGATCCAGGCTCCTTTTAGAATAGCTAAAAGGTCTATTGTTTGCTGGGATTCTGCACCTTTCTGTAGCTGTGTAGGAAGGGGATCCTTCTATCTTCGGTGATGCTGCGAATGCTAGCCTCTGTGCAGGCCACCAGTTACATCATCCCCTAAAGTTGACTTATTTGCATAATGAGTACTATCAATAAGTGGCTAATGATTCGTTCGTTCTAGAAAACGATTGTTTTGACATAATTAAGCTGCTACTGAAGTCAAGAACGTGCCAATTCTGGGTAAATTTGTTGTTGTGCCAGGGTAAACATCATGGTAATTTATCCATCTTATGGTGTCAAATCTGTCTAACATGAAATAAGCCGACGTCAAATGTTGCTATAGGATCGCGGGAAACTTCTGTCTTGTATGCGCTTTATGTGCGCTTTCTTTATTTCAGTGCCAATTAGCAGAGATAAAACGTTAATCAATCGCTTTAACGAGCGTCACGGAAGTGGGTTATTACTTTCTTTCTTTCTTTCTGACAGCCTGACATCGAAGCCCCTTCTTAGATTACAAAGTTGGACTTTGTAATCAAAAATGAGCACATTTAGCTCTTTTTAGGGCTACCTGGTTTTGGATCATACTACAAAAAGGCACTGATGATTACCAAATCAATTTCTTTGTGTATGAAAGCAGATCCTTTTGGATGATTACAAAGTACGACCTGAGCTAAGCAAGCATAAGAAAACTAAATATTGATTTCTCCATAAGCCCAAATGATCGTTGATGCTGCTACAGTCAGATGAGTGTTGCTGCTAAAGTTGCCTTCAATAGAAAATCAAGCGCCTTGTATAAGAACAAGAATCGTTTGAAAAGCAATATTTTGATCTTTATGTCAAACGAGGATGATACGCAAAAAATCAAAAGTCATTACCCCTAGTTTGCTTAGTTCGTGCATGAAACTATTGGTGCATCTGTCTCAAACTGGATGTCATGTGAGATTTACGATAACGCAAAATTACTTATGCAGAACCCTGCAGAACGTTTCTATTCGCGGGCATCTAGTTTGATGAGACAAGCAGTCACGAAGATAACCTCTTTGCAGAATCATATGCATGAAGATGTTTTGGTTCAGTGTGATCACGTGCCTTCCCCCAGTCAATGCGCCATTGTTTGCTGGGATTCTGCACCTTTCCTCTCAATTTCACCTGCGACGTTTGCATCTGTAGTTGTGTAGGAGGGGGGTCCGTCTACCTTCGGTGATGCTGCGAATGCTAGCCTCTGTGCAGGCCGCCGGTTACATCATCCTCTAAAGTTGACTTATTTGCATAATGAATACTATCAATAAGTGGCTAATGATGCGTTCGTTCTAGAAAACGATTGTTTCAACATAATTAAGCTGCTAATGAAGTCAAGAACGTGCCAATTCTGGGTAAATTTGTTGTTGTGCCAGGGTAAACATCGTGGTGATTTATCCATCTTATGGTGTCAAATCTGTCTAACATGAAATAAGCCGACGTCAAATGTTGCTATAGGATCGCGGGAAACTTCTGTCTTGTATGCGCTTTCTGTGCGCTTTCTTTATTTCAGTGCCAATTAGCAGAGATAAAACGTTAATCAATTGCTTTAACGAGCGTGACGGACTTTCTTTCTTTCTTTCTTTCTTTCTGACTGACCTGGAGCCCCCTCTTAGATTACAAAGTACTTTGTAATCAAAGATAACCTCTGTGCAGAATTATGCATGTTTTTGGTTCAGTGTGATCACGTGCCTTCCCCTAGTCAATGGCACCATTGTTTGCTGGGATTCTGCACCTTTCCTCTCAACTTCACCTGCAACGTTTGCATCTGTGGCTGTGTAGGAGGGGGGTCCCTCTACCTTCGGTGATGCTGCGAGCGCTAACCTCTGTGCAGGCCGCCGGTTACATCATCCTCTAAAGTCGACTTATTTGCATAATGAATACTATCAATAAGTGGCTAATGATGTGTTCGTTCTAGAAAACGATTGTTTTAACATAATTAAGCTGCTAATGAAGTCAAGAACGTGCCAATTCTGGTTAAATTTGTTGTTGCGTCAGGGTAAACATTTTGGTGATTTATCCATCTTATGGTGTCAAATCTGTCTAAGATGAAATAAGCCGACGTCAAATGTTTCTATCGGATCGCGAGAAACTTCTGTCTTGTATGCGCTTTCTGTGCGCTTTCTTTATTTCAGTCCCAATTAGCAGATATAAAACGTTAATCAATCGCTTTAACGAGCGTGACGGAAGTGGGTTACTTTCTTTCTGACTGACTGACATCGAAGCCCCTTCTTAGATTACAAAGGACTTTGTAATCAAACATAAGATCCTTTTGGATGATTACAAAGTACGACCTGAGCTAAGCAAGCATAAGAAAACTAAATATTGATTTCTCCATAAGCCCAAATGATCGTTGATGCTGCTACAGTCAGATGAGTGTTGCTGCTAAAGTTGCCTTCAATAGAAAATCAAGCGCCTTGTATAAGAACAAGAATCGTTTGAAAAGCAATATTTTGATCTTTATGTCAAACGAGGATGATACGCAAAAAATCAAAAGTCATTACCCCTAGTTTGCTTAGTTCGTGCATGAAACTATTGGTGCATCTGTCTCAAACTGGATGTCATGTGAGATTTACGATAACGCAAAATTACTTATGCAGAACCCTGCAGAACGTTTCTATTCGCGGGCATCTAGTTTGATGAGACAAGCAGTCACGAAGATAACCTCTTTGCAGAATCATATGCATGAAGATGTTTTGGTTCAGTGTGATCACGTGCCTTCCCCCAGTCAATGCGCCATTGTTTGCTGGGATTCTGCACCTTTCCTCTCAATTTCACCTGCGACGTTTGCATCTGTAGTTGTGTAGGAGGGGGGTCCGTCTACCTTCGGTGATGCTGCGAATGCTAGCCTCTGTGCAGGCCGCCGGTTACATCATCCTCTAAAGTTGACTTATTTGCATAATGAATACTATCAATAAGTGGCTAATGATGCGTTCGTTCTAGAAAACGATTGTTTCAACATAATTAAGCTGCTAATGAAGTCAAGAACGTGCCAATTCTGGGTAAATTTGTTGTTGTGCCAGGGTAAACATCGTGGTGATTTATCCATCTTATGGTGTCAAATCTGTCTAACATGAAATAAGCCGACGTCAAATGTTGCTATAGGATCGCGGGAAACTTCTGTCTTGTATGCGCTTTCTGTGCGCTTTCTTTATTTCAGTGCCAATTAGCAGAGATAAAACGTTAATCAATTGCTTTAACGAGCGTGACGGACTTTCTTTCTTTCTTTCTTTCTTTCTGACTGACCTGGAGCCCCCTCTTAGATTACAAAGTACTTTGTAATCAAAAATGAGGTTTTTCAACGTGTAATTTTTCTACCTTGCTGCACCAAAAGCAAACATTTCATCCTCTATGAATATTGTTGATTTTTGACAAAACAACTCAAAAAGAAAATTTTATCAAAGGTTTGATAATCAATTTTTGATGATTTCTCAAACAGGAGTACTTTTTTTGGGACACCCGGTAGTTTTCTATCATTAATCATACCAACCCTGGACTTGTCCTTTTGAAAAGGTAACAAACTACAGGCTTTGAAATGTCTTAACTGTTTTTGGCTCACCCGTTGTTCTCTTCTTTACATCAGCTCTGCTTTTGGAAGCCTCACTGCTAAGACATCTGCAACTACACAGCCTCTAGTACAACAAGCGAAGGCAACAGCAAGTTCGTATTTTTAAGCTTTAGTCACATTGATTTCCATTTGAAAGCCGTATAACACTGATAACTGATAAGAAACCCTCAGTTGCTGAGGACTTCTAAAATGGTGCATTGAACGCAAACAATTTGGACACAGATAAATTTCGAACAAAATGTTGAAGGAAAGAAATTTTCGGGACGTTTTATCGCGGAATTTTGGACATTTTTCCAGAAATTTCAAACGACTGTGAGAAGAGATCCCGAACGATATATTTGCAATTTCTTGTTGTTATTTTATACTGAAAATGTGTCATTCAAATGCTACAGCATAATAAAGATATCAAAGATTTCCAACGTAAAACGATAGCAAAGTACCTGAAATCCCTTTTGAGCCATTGAATCAAAAGGAAAATGCAATCCACGTATTTTTATAAGAAACTCAGAATTTGGGCCAGTACTGAAAGTTTCTTAAAATTTTCAGATCTTTGCCCTCCTGAACATTTCTTAACAAGGTGGTTTGAAGCCTTTCCAATGTTAAGACATTACTCCAGTATTTTCCGAGTAATATGATTCAGGAAACAAGTGAGAATAAAGAAAAACATGGAAGAATTTCTTAAATTTTTGGCGATCTGAGAGTCTGAGTTTCGTATAAGCGGTTTCTCATAAATAAAAGTACGTGTAACCATTAGGGCAGTCTTTTGATGCCTATGCTGCAATGTTTTCGCAAATTGCAATGAATATACAAAACATTTACGTACGAGAAAGAGTGATCCCACCAGTCAGATTTTGATGCCTATGCTGCAATGTTTTCGCAAATTGCAATGAATATACAAAACATTTACTTACGAGAAAGAGTGATCCCACCAGTCAGATTTTGATGCCTATGCTGCAATGTTTTCGCAAATTGCAATGAATATACAAAAAATTTACTTACGAGAAGAAGTGACCCCACCAGTCAGATTTTACTGGTTCGAGAAATGTTTCCTTGGTCATCTTTTCTGTTGTTCGTGATCTCTTTTGCAAGAGAGCTGTCATTTAAATTCGAAATAACAGAGACGAGATTCTTCTTTGGAAGGGACAAATGATTGAAAGGATATTAAGGTGTAATAGTTTGCTACTATAATTTCTGTTCTATATCATTCAGTAATCATTTTATTTTTTCGTGAAGTGACAGTTTTCAATCTTTTCATAGGTGCAACAGCAACTGTCCAGCCTACGAGGTAAGAACAGTTTATTCATCAGTTTCTTCAATCACCTAACTGTGATCCTTTGAGCAAATTTTTAAGGCTTAATGATTTTCCCCGGGGGGGGGGGCACATGACTTGAGGATGGAGGGGGGTCTGCCGCCCGGTTTTCAGAAAGCTACCCTCTTCTAATTACCGAAACTTGCTTTTGATACCCACTTCTATGATGAATTTTGGCGAAAAACTGCCCATTTTGACAATTTTTTGCGAATTTCAGCGAAACCCCACCCATGTATATGGAAAATTTGCTGAAAAAGGACCCTTGTTTAGAGAATTTTGGACCCAAAAACCCACCCATATGGGCGGCACATACCCGTACCCAAAATATGTTATGTACCCCCCCCCCCCCCGGGGATTTTCCATAGCTTTCCATAACCACAAAATTTTCGTCAGAAAGGATAAGTTTCTTCGTTTTGATTTGGGTAGAATGAATTGAAAGACACTTAGGGTACCTTGCTGTAATTCTATCATAGAATTGTTTTATATCTTGAGTATGTTCAAAATGGCAGCATTTATAATATTTGAGGTTGTGCCCAATCTCGTCCCCAGAGTGAGTTCGTTGATGTACCTCTACTCTGGGATGCGCGAGGTCGTTCTGCAATTTTATTGGCTATTCGAAAACAATAACAATACCGGGTGAGCCAGAAAAAAGTTCCCACTTTCTAAAATTAGCAGCACCACAAGTACTTCATGGATTTGAATGCTTCAAATTCTAGTTGAAAGCCAAGAGATCGAAGTATTTTTGTGATTTTTCTCGTCTTCTTACGAGCACTGCAAATATAGGTAAATTCAACTTTACAAAAATTTCATAGCTGCAAAATGACAGAAAAAAGGCCTAAAACACTTGATCAAATCGTTAGGACTCTCCTCACACAGAACAATACGCACATGCGTTTCACTTCTCTCAAGAGTTACAAGAAATAGATTCTCAAACAGATACTAAAGATTTTCAATCCCATGGCAATAGATGTGCAGACAATATCTCTCACCCATGAGAAATTGCATTTTCTCTGTTGTTCTGAGCGAGGAGTCCTTTACGATTTGATCAAGCATTTTAGGCCTTTTTCAGTCATTTTGCAACCATCAAGTTTTTGTAAGCTTGAATTTACCAATTTTTCCAATGCTCGTAAGAACGCGAGAAAAATCACAAAAATACTTCGATCTTTTGGCTGTCAAGCAAATATTGATTCATTCCAATCCATTTAGTACTCTTGATGCTATGAATTTTCAAAAGTGGGAACTTTTTCTGGCTCACCCGGTATAAAGTTTTTCTCTAAAACTTCCTAATCATTCGAATGACAACAATGTAATCTTATCACTAAGCAACAGCCATTAAAAGTGTGCATTTTTGTTTGGAATCAAGGTCGCATAATTAGCGTTGCCTAGCAAACTTCAAATCCATGATGGCTGCTAATCAGTCCTCATTTTGGACAGATCTGATCGAAGTGTATCAGGGTGTTCATTTGGCTTTGTGATCAGCATATGACGTCAGAACTCTCTAGGAACGAGGTTGGGTTGGGTCATTAAATTTCTAAATCCTAAACCACAAGAGAGACAGATTTTCGCTTTCCACTATATTGTAGACCTTCATAAACTGTAGTGTTTTGGAATGATGTATCATATTTCCTTTGTCGATTTAGGATTTGCGATGATTTTTTGAAAACCTGTCATGAATGGACCCTTAAGCTATTTATTCTAAAAAAGATCGAACGATATTTTAGACGGATCTAAACTTTGCCGTAGAAAAGCTAAAAGGTATGTTCTTTCAATAAAAGAATAGCAACAATTTGCAAATAATCAAGATCTGGAAAGATTTCTAAGGTAGAATTACCACAAATTATTTGAAATGATCAAAAACTTCGTCGTGTTGAGTGTGGTGCAACTGTACAAAGATAAACAAATCAATAAAAATGTAAGCACTTTTGACATGAACTGAATTAAGCACGACGTTTCGAGCATAGCCCATTATCAGGTTTGATTTTTAATTCCATTAATATGAAAAGTGCTTATATTTACTTCATTTACTTGTTTATCTGAGTACCTGAAATCCCTTTCAACCCATTCAATTCAAAGAAGAAGATAGTAGAATTTTTGCGTCGCCTTTTTAAAGATGCGAGCCCTATGCTGATCTCATCTAATGATTTGCTGTGACCAGAGTCAGATGAAAATCATTACCAAATGGTGCCGTGACTCAGTGTAGTTTTAAAATTGCATTTTGTAGCTCAACAACATCGACTACTGCAGAGAAACCATTTACATACAAACAGTTGGAAGATATTATCAACAAATGGGTGCTTGAATTAGAAGACCAAGAAGTGTTGTTTTTGAATCAAGCAAAACAAGTAAATACGTGGGATCGATTGCTTATTGAAAATGGAGAAAAGGTAATACTTATTGCAAGGGCTTCAGGACACTCAGGCTTTCATTCAATATGTTGTTTTATTTCGTTTGTCTTTCCTCGTTTTTGGCTTTGAGTAACATTTCAACTGAACTTGTTAAGTTCTTTTTTGTGGCATGCAGTTTGAAACCTGTATGTATGTTTGAATTCACCACAAAAAATTAAAATATTTACAATTTAAAAATAATACAGAATAGTTAGAATACGCAATTTACATAACAATACAATTAATATAAGTTAAAAAAACACCCCTGATCATAATGGTAGGGATAGCATTAAAGAGCCACTGCTGACATATGTGCTTTGCGCCTGTGCGAATCCCACAGTGCATTGCCTCTTCGACTTTCTGGGTGTCTAAAAGTGTTTTTTGGCCTAGCATGTCAACATTATCGCGGATGTGGAAAGAAGCCTACCTCAATTCCACTGTTGCCTCCTCCATCATTATCTTCATCGCTTTCTTCTTGGATGGTCATGATGCGTGATCCGTAGATATGTGGATTATTTCCTGTCGTTCTTGTTGTTGTACGGTTTAGTTTGCCATATCGAACGGTTCAAATACGAAGTTTAAATTACGAAAGAAAATGACGAGGCCATTTTGCCCTCCAGAGGACTGTATTTCAAATCAACATAATAAAACAGACGCTATAAGTAAAGAAAGGGCCTTTAGAATTGTGGTTAATACGTGTGAAATGTTCCTCTCTTGTTTTCAGCAATGACGGAAATATAAAACAATAAACGATAATAAGCGCAAACAAAACATTGTTCTTCGTCGCCATTGGTGTTTACCTCCTTTCACTTTTCTAAGCACGCAAAGCACTTATGTCAGCAGTGGCTCTTTAAAAGATCGAGTTGACCTTATGTCCATAAAGGTCCCCTTAGAGGTGGTTGCACACAAAAAATCCTTTCTTCCGCGAAGGCACACTAACACACAGGGATTCAAGTGAGTTAGATTGAATGATCAAACTGAAAGCAGCTAGGCCAAGTTCGGCTGAAATGTTGCTCAAAAGCAACAACAAGGAAAGACAAAAGAAAGAAGACAACAATAATTGGCATATGGTAAATCAATATTTAATCAAAGTATGATTGTCAGACACCCTTGCTTATTCCAGTTATTACGGTTGCCCGTACGTGCCATCTGCTTTATAGTTTTGCAACTGGTTGATAGTTTTATGACGACTTTTCTGACGACTTTTCTAACGAGTTTCTGCCAAGGGGGAAGCTGCTTATTACATTCTCCAAGGAGCAATCGAGACTCGATATAATGCATTGTATTATGTTCTTAATTGTAACCCCTGAAATCACAACATTTTCTCATTGGTTTATAGTTTTGCGACTGGTTTATAGCTTTCCAACTGGTTTATAGTTTTGTGACGAGTCTATATTCGTCAAAAATGCTGTCATCAAACGATAAACCAGTCGCAAAACTATAAACCAGATGGCACGTATGGGCCACCGTAAGTTATTGATATCTCTTACGTTCAAATGTTAGCTCATCCCCCTGCCAGGTGACTCAAGAAAAATGTTTAGACGCTCAAAAGCTTGTAGCTCTCAAACGATTTTTCAGATTTCTATAAACTGATAGTGCCTGTGTAAGCAAGGGCAGATTTTGTAAGACAATAGCAACAGTTGCGTTTGATTGACACCACAATTCAAAGCGATTATCGACTGCAGACAAAGGAAATTCGCTCAGCCAGTATTTCAAAACAAACAAAGCCTCCAAAGTGTCCCTGAAACTAGTAGGACAAACTCTCACCTTGTGCAAGCGAAAGATGGTTTTTGAAAGAAGTTACGTGCTTACAAGGAAAGAAGAAGGGTAAATCTAAAGTTCTGTCTGGCGGATTTTGTTTATTTGATTCAGGAGCAGTTTTGTAATCGTGTCATTTGAGCCCTAAATACGCGAGAATTACAATGCCTCGGCTTTTGAATCAAATAAACAGAATCCGCCAGACAGAAGTTTAGATTTACCCTTCTTCTTTAGCTATAGGCACGTAACTTCTCTTAAAAACCACCTTAAGCTTGCACAAGCCCAGAGTTTGCCCTATTAGTTTCGGGGAAACTTATGCGGCTTTGTTTGTTTTGAATTACTGGTTGAGAGAATTTCCTTTGTCTGCAGTCGCTAATCGCTTTGAATTGTGGTGTCAATCAAGCGCAACTGTTACTATTGTCTTGCAAAAGCTGCCCTTGTTGCCTGTGTAGCTAACATATCAACTTGGATAAGAAATTATAATTTGCCAAAATCGGTCATGTCCTTCTCACGGGCAAATAATGAAAATGATTCATCTCAAAATTCTTCAAAACAGGTTTAGAATCCTTGAACAAAGTTGCTATAATAGAAAAAATAGATTGGCCAGAGAAAAGGACTGAATGACAGTCTCTTGTGTATGCGATTATGCAGCCTACAATTTGATTATGATAATAATAATAATATAATAATTACTTTGTTTAAGGTTGGCGTAGTGTATAGAACTAGGCTAATTAGTGCCAACCATTATCAATAAATACCAAAATGTGACCCAAATGTAACCTAAATTTACAATAAAGTCTTTACATAATCTACAGTTGCATGAAATTCCAAAACTTAATTTCTCTTTTAAAATACTCTACAGATCCAATTTCTCTTTTAAATTACTCTACAGATTATGATGGCCATTGAAGGATTTTGAGGTGAAAATATGGCAGCCGGCCAAAGACTTTAAAGCCGCGAATAGGATGGTAAAATGTACTAAGATTAATTCGGCCTTTCAAGTAAAACCCTCATCGAAATATTCATCGAAATTTTCCTGAATGTCTGGCCTGGCGTCTATTTTGGGACAAACTTTGAGTTAATTTTAAATGGCCGCAGGGTTGTTGTGAAATTCCATGCTCCCTGTGGCATCGTTGTGTGATCGTATGTGATTGTGTGTATGTAGTTTGTATTTGTAGTTTAGATATATTGTAAATATTATGAGCATATAAAAAAAAAAAAAAATTAAAACCCTTGCGTAACAAAGAAATTTTAGTATCGGAAGAATTTTTTCATTTCAATGATTTTGCAAGCACTAAAGTTGTTTTTGACTTAACTTCTTGAATATCACCTCAACGGGCCTTGTCATGAGATTTTTAGCAAGGAGCAGCAAATGGCTGTCCTGGCAATGTTCTGATGAGCTATTCTTAAATGAATAAACGGGATTTTCAAAGGAAAAAGAAATTTCAAGAACAGCCATCTTTCGAATATTTCAGGAGAGCAATCTGCAATCCCTGCCCAAATGGTTATGAAAGTCTGAACTGCTTTAGAGGGCCTCCGTCTCCAAATTTCGGTCGAAACAGTGATTTTGAAGTTTTTCGATGGCCAATATCACACAGACATTTACCTGTTTTTTCGAAAATGAAAGCATCATTTTCAAGATAAATCTTTGTACTTTACAGAGGAAAAAACCAAACGTTCATATCTTTTATGATTGCTTGGATATAAGTGGATTTTTAACGAGTATTTTTGATGGCTTGGGTGAAGCCACCAAACAAACTGCAGAAAACAATGGAGAACAATGGCCACGTGCGGTGTTTACAGATTTGTTTACAGTTTTTTATTATTATTATTATCATTACAAAACGATTGAATCACTCAGTGAGACCCTTAAAAAAGCATGCCCAAAAGAAATGAACGTTCTTCGCAAAAAACCAGAACTTACTGCTGGTAGACAGGGGGCACGAGGCAGCTTTTAAAGACAAAATATTTGTAGCGTTTAGAAGGGCAAAAAGTTTGAAAGATAAACTTGTTAGGGCTAAGCTGCCAAGTATCGATGAAGAGTTGATGGAAAAGGGTACTTTCAGATGCAATGGCAGAAGGAGTTGCCAGATTTGCCCTTTGATGAGGGAGGGGGGTACTTTCCATAATTTTGATTCAACAAGGTCTTTCAAAAATTTCTCGGGGCGATACGATTGCAACTCTGATCATGTTGTTTATTTGTTGCAGTGTGAATCATGCAACAAGAAATACGTGGGTAGCACTAAGACGAAATTTCGGCAAAGGTTTAATGTTTACAAGTCCTATTTCAGAACATATGCACGCAAACACGACGAAAACTCTCTCGATAAAGGAAAACCTGTTCCACAAGCAAGTTTTTTCGGTCATTTTTTTGAAAACGGACATAATGGGAGCTTTCGGGTTGGTATTAAAATCATAGATGGGGCGGATGATGTTTTTTCACTTCGTAGGAAGGAGTTGTTTTGGCAATATCGACTTCAAACTTTTACACCCAAGGGTCTTAATGAAAGAGCTGCAGACGTGGAATTAGACGTATTTGCGTGCGGGGGAACGGCTTAGATTCTGCCACTGCATCTGAAGGTCCCTAGAGGTTGCGTTGGCGTCCGCTTTGTGGTTGCCCTTTGTTACTTCGCGCTTTTATGCGTGTGGCGGTAGGGTGGAATTCCCTATCAGGCCATCCGGGATTCAGCAATTGCTAAAAAAAGTTTTAGCAGCGAGCGAATCTATCGGAGGGTCACTTGGGGTGACTGCAGAGTTGCCAAGGTAGCCTCAAAGGAATCAGTAGAACTTTAAAACGCCTCCAATCCCTTCTCAAATTTAAAAAGGACAAAAAGATTATGTAGAGTGGCATAAGTGGGAAAGGATGTTATTGCTTTTAATTGTAAATTTAACATTTTTATGTACTTTTTGTTTGTAAACAACTTCTTCTGTATAAATTCTCGGCTGCCCAGTAAAGTTGTAGACTGATGAAGATTTTTAATCGAAACGTATTTTATGAAAACAGTTTAATTTCTTTTATTATCATTATTATTATTATTATTATTATTATTATTATTATTATTATTATTATTATTATTATTATTATTATTAAACATCTACTTAAAGTAGGCTAAAAAATGAATAGCTAAATTACAGCTAATTAAGGCCTACTATTTACAATATATATAATTTACAATAAAACTATTAATATATATTACAGATAAATCAGAGTTAAAATATATCATGTTTGAAACCCAACTCGCGGGATATATACTTTGCAAAGCCTACAGTTGCATTTTCCACCATTCCAACATCTAATTCGTTTTTTGAACAAAGGAAGGCTGTTTGATTGTCTTATTTCTTGTGGTAAATGCTGCCACAGTTTATTTCCAAGGTAAGTAATGGACTCAACTCCAAAGGACGTAGTTCGTACTTTTGGCAGTTGAGCGTCATTACCATGCCTTAAGCAGTACCTAATATTGCGTTGCGTGAAAATATCCTTCATAAATAGTGGATTCAGCCCGGCTTTTGTTTTATAAATTTCAGTCATGAGCAACTGTAGGTTTCTTACATGGATTGGCACCGATTTAGATTGCTCCGTTTGGCTGCGGAGCCCCTTTAAGTGAAAACGGAAACATGAAAATAGGGAATAAATTATTTTATCTTGGTTTAATTTTCAGATAACTACACTGAACGATGAAATGGAAAGATTAAAAACAGATCAAAGCAGGTCAGTTTTTAAACATATGGCATTGGACATTCGCTTGTTTGTGCTACATTCTGCGAAAGCCCTCTTCCAACCCACCAATTCTCTCCTCCCCACTAAGAGCCTGTTTATATGAGGAAAAATACCTCACCTGCCAGACCCAGGACTGATAGGCGAGGAAAATTTCAGTCACTGTTTATATGAGTTTTTTTACCTCGCCTGTCAGCCCCGGGGCTGAGAGGCGAGGTGGAGTAAAGTCTCTCTTCCGTGAAATCAGAACGAATTAACCAATAGGAATCAACGAAGAAAGCTAACACACCTCACCTTACTGGTAGTGGTTCGTTTATATGGAAAAATTTCACCTCGCCCAGGTGAGATTCCACCTCTGCTGAGGTGGGATATCACCATACCTGTCATGTTACGTTTGTCGTATAAACGCGAATGAAAATACAAAGGATTCTATGAGAAGGTGGAATCTCGCCTGTTATTATTATCAATTTCTTTAAAAGTTAGCTAATAAATACAGTAGCTATACTAAAGCTAATCTAGGCCAACTAAAAATTACAATATACATAAATATACATAAATAAACGGTTAAAAGTAGTAAAATAGTAGATACAATAAATTTACAAAATTGAATATGTCAGCCCGGGTCTGGCAGGTGAAGTGTTTTTCCTCTTATAAAATGGCCCTTGTTCTCTCCTTCCCACCAATTCACCTGTAAATTACCCGATCACAACAAGAGTGTATCATATCTTACTTTTGATGCATCAAGTCATCACTTAGAAGCTTTGATACTCAGAAACTTTAGATGACCGATCCCTCGGTAAAAGCATAACCTGCTCTGTCAGAAAAGACCCCCCCCCAAACATTGAATTAGACTGGTCAGCCAAGAACGGCTTCCATTTTGTAAAAGCGCTCAAATTTGTTTGATCTCTTCGGAATCTACGTTCAGTAAATGTTCTCATTGCAGAGTCCAGAAAGAAGTGAAAGCTTCTCCAGTTTCGTTGTTTAAACCTTCCTCAGTTTATCAAGTCAAAATAGCCAGATTTTTCGAACTCCTTCTAAGGATTACCAAGACAGTTGCCGTTGCCAAAATAGCCCAGAATTTTTTAAGTCATCTTATAGAAATTGCGAATCTTTTCTCGAATATAACATCAGCAAGCAAAACATTTCTCCGGCCCACAACCGTGGAGCCATGAATTTTTCCGAACTCTGACTTTTTGTTGTAGAAAATCAACTAAAAATGGAAAGTGGAGAGTATAGTCCACACTGAAAATTTATAATGATTCACATAAAGCTGTGCTACGAGGAACGTCCTTTGGCTATCTATTTTAGTGGGGATAGCTCAGTAGTATGACGCTTGACTACCAATCTGAATGTTGGTGGTTCGAGCCCCACGCTGTCAAACTTGCTACGTAGAACGAGGAGAGTCGCCGACTCTCTGTAATTCCAGGCTAACGGAATCATGAGGTGTGGACACATCGAGAGGAAGGACCAGGGCACTGCTGCGATAATCTTAGCTTCTCACCGTCGTAAACTACCTTCGGATACCAGGGAGAAATGAATAATTCCAAAGTTGATTCTGGTCGAAAGCAAGTTTATTGCCAACATATATTTATATATATTTGGTGAAGGTGGTACGATGAAATATGGTGTTAAAATGGCAGATGCAACGAACGAAACAAGTCTAAATAACTGGCACACTGAGGCCTTTCAAACTTATGTTATCATCAGAATATTTTATTGCCAACTAACTAAACCAATGCAAACCTTTATATACGTATGGCTAAGTAAAATGATACATGATCAATATAAATAAGGTCAATTCAAAAGAGCATGTCCAGATCTGAATAGTTGGTCTTCATATGTGGTCAACAGCTGTGGGTTCTTTAATTCCATAAAAGCGTACTTATTTATCTTGATCATGTATCATTTTACTTAGCCATACGTATCTAAAGGTTTGCATTGGTTTAGTTAGTCACACTCTGATGATAACATAAGTTTGAAAGGCCTCAGTGTGCCAATTATTTAGACTTGTTTCGTTCGTTGCATCTGCCATTTTAATACCATATTTTATTGCCAACATAGGGCTCAAATCTTTAAAAAGGTAGGTGTAAAATCCTATTGCAATTTACTTTGAAATAAATGGCTTCGAAGGAACTAAGAATTTTTGTTGTAAATCTGCCATGGAAATTTATTGATATCTTGATTGGTTCAAAATGGCGGCATTTATTAAATTTGAGGCTATGACGTCATCAAATTTCTAAATCCTAAACCAGAAAGGCTATAGATTTCTGCTTGCCACCATATTGTAGACCTTCATAAACTATGGTTTCCTTGAAGGTTATATAATTTTCCCTCTATTGGTTTAGGACTTACAATGATTTCAAGTTTTTCAAAATTTTCCATGAATTTTTCAAAAAATAATTAAATTACCGCCATTTTGAAAAAAACCAATATATGAAAAATGTCCACGACAGATTTCCAGCAAAGTACCACAAGTTCCTTTCAAGCCATTCAATGCCAAAAAATTCATACAATTTTACACCCACCTCCCCTTTTAAAGAGTTGAAAGATTTGAGCCCTATGCTTTTATTGCCATATAAATTTTAAATCATGAATTTTGATTTTTGTTTCAGATTGGATCGTGAACTTGATTTCATACTATCACAACAACAAGAGCTTGAAGAGATTTTAAATCCATTGGAGCAGCAAATAAAAGCGCAACAAAGTGTTCCGTATATGCAACATGCTGATTTAGAGAGAGAAAAAACGTAAGACCTTGTATTTTTCTTTATTTTGTATTCTCTATTCCACGTGTCCCAATATGATGTATTATATATATATAAACGATATAACGTGGCAAGCCACACAACGTTTTTTCAGAGTTTCATCTCGTAGAGCAGCAAGGGCGATGCCACCATGAGAGTCCACCACCAGAGTTCTCAAGAGCTCAAAACCATGCAGTCCAAAAGAAAGCTGAAAGGTCGAGCGAGACTGAGCAAAATGAAAATTATTTGGAAAAAGGCAGAAAAGTGAAGAAAAAATTCTTTCGGACAACAAGGCTCAAGAACCAGAAAAGCTCGGCAGCAGACCCCACAATGCCACCACCCCTGCCCTCTATCGTTTCAAAATATCCTTCCATTTTTCGCGATCCTTTGCCAGGGGACTTGCCTCTTCCCATGTCAAATTTATTGCTTTCAATTGTTTCCTCATCAGTTCAATCCATGTGAGTTTGGGTCTTCCTCGCGGTCTTTTGGACTGCATCAATGCTACTCTTAACGCTTTTCGTGCGGGCGTGTTTTCGTCTAACCTCATCTAGTGACCAAACCATTTTATTCGCTTTTTCTCGATTTTTTTGCTCCATGGTTCTATTTTCGTTTTTTCATATACGTCTTCATTTTTACAATCTTTGGCCATCTAATATTAAGAACGTGTGAGCGCAGTATTCGCCTGTGAAAGCTATCGATTTGATTTTCTTATGCGCATACTAACCGGTTTGGTGTTGTAGAGGAGAATATAAAGCCTGAGGTCTTAAAAGTACAGACCGAGCTTGCGAGGTCTGTGCAATATGACCGAGGGCTTTATATTTTCCTTTACAACTACAAAACCGGTTAGTATGAGTTTTATTACCTGATAGCTTCTAATTTTGTCTTATATCATTTAGTCAAACTCATTTTGTTACTGTTGTGTCGTTTGAGTTCATTGTAAATCTCACAAGCCTAACTCAGTTGCTGTGGCGACGAAAACGCGTCCTTGTATCGTATTATACAAGGCTACGAGAGACTTACAACAGAATATGATGTATTGGCATTTGAAAAATCACCACAAAAGTTCAGAAATGCTACTGATGCTGAAGTTCCTTTCTGTGGTGTTGCATGAAAGATTTGATTAAATTCAAGAAAAGAGATTATTTTAGTCAGCGAAACAGCATAGGTTCCAAATCTTTAAAAAAGCTGAGTGTAAAATTGAGTGATCTATTTCTTTGAACTGAATGACTTCAAAGAAACTTTAGCTATTTCTCTATCATTCTACCGTTGGACTTTTCGGAAATCTTAGATATTTTCAGATTTAGAGTGATTTTCTTCTTTTTCAAAAATTCAAGAAAAATTTTCAAAAAAACTTAAAATCATCGTGATTTCTAAACTGTTTGTCGTAACATGGCGTAATTTCGAATAACACCATAGTTTATGAATGCCTACAATATGGTATCAAGCAAAAGTCCGTCACTCATCTGGTTTATGATTTATAGATTTGATGACGTCACATCCTCAAATGAGTTGAAATGTAAGATATTCAAAATATTCAAAATTTCTGGAAAGTCCAACGGTAGAATTATAGATAAGTATCTAAAGTCTCTTTCAAGTCATTAAAACAGAAGAAATAGGTCATTGAATTTTACACCCAGCTTTTTACGCCGAGAAAAAGATTGGGAACCTATGCTCAGCGAAACAAGGGCAGATTTTGTAAGACCATAGCATCAATTACTTTTGACTGTCACCGTAATTCAAAACAGACAAAGCCGCAAAAGTTACCTGAAACCAGTCGTGCAAACTGTCTCCTTGTCCAAGCGAAAAATGGTTCCTACGAGAAGTCGTGAGTTTATATAAAGAAAAGAAGGAAGATAAATCTAAAGATACGCCTTGCGGACTTTATTTGTTTGATTCAGAAGTCGAGTAGTAGTTGTTTAATTTGAGCATGAGTGGAAAAAATAGCGGACCACGGCACCATTGGTCCCAGAAATTTTTCAGGTCTCCAGAAAGAAAAGAAATGCGAGAAGAAGGGGGATTGATGATTCAATTTTGCATGGAAATCCAAAATTTTCTCTTTGCATTTCAAACTAGGTCTTTAGAAATTGAATAGATGTTTGGTTAATTTAGGCTGTCTCCAGACTACAACAACACTGATTGGAGCTTGGTAAGTAGTCAGTCGCAAAGTCAACAAAATTTGCTAACTTGCCAGAATGTGGATTCTTGCTTCGAGCACCCTGCTGTCACAAAAAAGTTTTTTCGACGACTTTTCGGTCCCAGAAATTAGAATATTTTTTCCACCCCTGAATTTGAGCCTTGAAAATGCGAGAATTGCAATGCCTTGTGCTCGGCTTCTGACTCAAATAAACAAAATCCACCAGGAGGTATACACTGTTCCTGTTACCGCATCAGAGACATATTTCCCCTAGACCCTGAGACAATATTGGGAACGTTCTGTTTTTGGTTCGAAATTTTACTCCCGCTGTAATGGGAAATGAGCGTACTAAATCAGTATACACCATTCCTGTTGCTGCATATGAGGCCCCTCCTTTCCTTTACCTGAGCAAAACTGGAAATTTTCTGTTTTTGGTTCGAAATTTTACTTCCGCTGTAATGGGAAATGAGCGTACTAAATCAGTATACACCATTCCTGTTGCTGCATATGAGGCCCCTCCTTTCCTTTACCTGAGCAAAACTGGAAATTTTCTGTTTTTGGTTCGAAATTTTACTCCCGCTGTAATGGGAAATGAGCGTACTAAATCAGTATACACCATTCCTGTTGCTGCATATCAGGCCCCTCCTTTCCTTTACCTGGGTAAAGCCGGAAATTTTCTGTTTTTGGTTCGAAATTTTACTCCTGCTGTAATGGGAAATGAGCGTACTAAATCAGTATACACCATTCCTGTTGCTGCATATGAGGCCCCTCCTTTCCTTTACCTGAGCAAAGCTGGACATTTTCTGTTTTTGGTTCGAAATCTTACTCCTGCTGTAATGGGAAATGAGCGTACTAAATCAGTATACACCATTCCTGTTGCTGCATATGAGGCCCCTCCTTTCCTTTACCTGAGCAAAGCTGGAAATTTTCTGTTTTTTGGTTCGAAATTTTACTCCCGCTGTAATGGGAAATGAGCGTACTAAATCAGGATACACCATTCCTGTTGCTGCATATAAGGCCCCTCCTTTCCTTTACCTGAGCAAAGCTGGAAATTTTCTGTTTTTGGTTCGAAATTTTACTCCCGCTGTAATGGAAAATGAGCGTACTAAATCAGTATACACCATTCCTGTTGCTGCATATGAGGCCCCTCCTTTCCTTTACCTGAGCAAAGCTGGACATTTTCTGTTTTTGGTTCGAAATTTTACTCCCGCTGTAATGGGAAATGAGCGTACTAAATCAGTATACACCATTCCTGTTGCTGCATATGAGGCCCCTCCTTTCCTTTACCTGAGCAAAGCTGGAAATTTTCTGTTTTTGGTTCGAAATTTTACTCCCGCTGTAATAGGAAATGAGCGTACTAAATCAGTATACACCATTCCTGTTGCTGCATATGAGGCCCCTCCTTTCCTTTACCTGAGCAAAGCTGGAAATTTTCTGTTTTTGGTTCGAAATTTTACTCCCGCTGTAATGGGAATTGAGCGTACTAAATCAGTATACACCATTCCTGTTGCTGCATATGAGGCCCCTCCTTTCCTTTACCTGAGCAAAGCTGGAAATTTTCTGTTTTTGGTTCGAAATTTTACTCCCGCTGTAATAGGAAATGAGCGTACTAAATCAGTATACACCATTCCTGTTGCTGCATATGAGGCCCCTCCTTTCCTTTACCTGAGCAAAGCTGGAAATTTTCTGTTTTTGGTTCGAAATTTTACTCCCGCTGTAATGGGAAATGAGCGTACTAAATCAGTATACACCATTCCTGTTGCTGCATATGAGGCCCCTCCTTTCCTTTACCTGAGCAAAGCTGGACATTTTCTGTTTTTGGTTCGAAATTTTACTCCTGCTGTAATGGGAAATGAGCGTACTAAATCAGTATACACCATTCCTGTTGCTGCATATGAGGCCCCTCCTTTCCTTTACCTGAGCAAAGCTGGACATTTTCTGTTTTTGGTTCGAAATTTTACTCCCGCTGTAATGGGAAATGAGCGTACTAAATCAGTATACACCATTCCTGTTGCTGCATATGAGGCCCCTCCTTTCCTTTACCTGAGCAAAGCTGGAAATTTTCTGTTTTTGGTTCGAAATTTTACTCCCGCTGTAATGGGAAATGAGCGTACTAAATCAGTATACACCATTCCTGTTGCTGCATATGAGGCCCCTCCTTTCCTTTACCTGAGCAAAGCTGGAAATTTTCTGTTTTTGGTTCGAAATTTTACTCCCGCTGTAATGGGAAATGAGCGTACTAAATCAGTATACACCATTCCTGTTGCTGCATATGAGGCCCCTCCTTTCCTTTACCTGAGCAAAGCTGGAAATTTTCTGTTTTTGGTTCGAAATTTTACTCCCGCTGTAATGGGAAATGAGCGTACTAAATCAGTATACACCATTCCTGTTGCTGCATATGAGGCCCCTCCTTTCCTTTACCTGAGCAAAGCTGGACATTTTCTGTTTTTGGTTCGAAATTTTACTCCCGCTGTAATGGGAAATGAGCGTACTAAATCAGTATACACCATTCCTGTTGCTGCATATCAGGCCCCTCCTTTCCTTTACCTGAGCAAAGCTGGAAATTTTCTGTTTTTGGTTCGAAATTTTACTCCCGCTGTAATAGGAAATGAGCGTACTAAATCAGTATACACCATTCCTGTTGCTGCATATGAGGCCCCTCCTTTCCTTTACCTGAGCAAAGCTGGAAATTTTCTGTTTTTGGTTCGAAATTTTACTCCCGCTGTAATAGGAAATGAGCGTACTAAATCAGTATACACCATTCCTGTTGCTGCATATGAGGCCCCTCCTTTCCTTTACCTGAGCAAAGCTGGAAATTTTCTGTTTTTGGTTCGAAATGTTACTCCCGCTGTAATAGGAAATGAGCGTACTAAATCAGTATACACCATTCCTGTTGCTGCATATCAGGCCCCTCCTTTCCTTTACCTGAGCAAAGCTGGAAATTTTCTGTTTTTGGTTCGAAATTTTACTCCCGCTGTAATGGGAAATGAGCGTACTAAATCAGTATACACCATTCCTGTTGCTGCATATCAGGCCCCTCCTTTCCTTTACCTGAGCAAAGCTGGAAATTTTCTGTTTTTGGTTCGAAATTTTACTCCCGCTGTAATGGGAAATGAGCGTACTAAATCAGTATACACCATTCCTGTTGCTGCATATGAGGCCCCTCCTTTCCTTTACCTGAGCAAAGCTGGAAATTTTCTGTTTTTGGTTCGAAATTTTACTTCCGCTGTAATGGGAAATGAGCGTACTAAATCAGTATACACCATTCCTGTTGCTGCATATGAGGCCCCTCCTTTCCTTTACCTGAGCAAAGCCGGAAATTTTCTGTTTTTGGTTCGAAATTTTACTCCTGCTGTAATGGGAAATGAGCGTACTAAATCAGTATACACCATTCCTGTTGCTGCATATGAGGCCCCTCCTTTCCTTTACCTGAGCAAAGCTGGAAATTTTCTGTTTTTGGTTCGAAATTTTACTCCCGCTGTAATGGGAAATGAGCGTACTAAATCAGTATACACCATTCCTGTTGCTGCATATGAGGCCACTCCTTTCCTTTACCTGAGCAAAACTGGAAATTTTCTGTTTTTGGTTCGAAATTTTACTCCTGCTGTAATGGGAAATGAGCGTACTAAATCAGTATACACCATTCCTGTTGCTGCATATGAGGCCCCTCCTTTCCTTTACCTGAGCAAAGCTGGAAATGTTCTGTTTTTGGTTCGAAATTTTACTCTTGCTGTAATGGGAAATGAGCGTACTAAATCAGTATACACCATTCCTGTTGCTGCATATGAGGCCCCTCCTTTCCTTTACCTGAGCAAAACTGGAAATTTTCTGTTTTTGGTTCGAAATTTTACTCCTACTGTAATGGGAAATGAGCGTACTAAATCAGTATACACCATTCCTGTTGCTGCATATGAGGCCCCTCCTTTCCTTTACCTGAGCAAAGCCGGAAATTTTCTGTTTTTGGTTCGAAATTTTACTCCTGCTGTAATGGGAAATGAGCGTACTAAATCAGTATACACCATTCCTGTTGCTGCATATAAGGCCCCTCCTTTCCTTTACCTGAGCAAAGCCGGAAATTTTCTGTTTTTGGTTCGAAATTTTACTCCCGCTGTAATAGGAAATGAGCGTACTAAATCAGTATACACAATTCCTGTTGCTGCATATGAGGCCCCTCCTTTCCTTTACCTGAGCAAAGCTGGAAATTTTCTGTTTTTGGTTCGAAATTTTACTCCCGCTGTAATGGGAAATGAGCGTACTAAATCAGTATACACAATTCCTGTTGCTGCATATGAGGCCCCTCCTTTCCTTTACCTGAGCAAAGCCGGAAATTTTCTGTTTTTGGTTCGAAATTTTACTCCCGCTGTAATGGGAAATGAGCGTACTAAATCAGTATACACCATTCCTGTTGCTGCATATGAGGCCCCTCCTTTCCTTTACCTGAGCAAAGCTGGAAATTTTCTGTTTTTGGTTCGAAATTTTACTCCCGCTGTAATGGGAAATGAGCGTACTAAATCAGTATACACCATTCCTGTTGCTGCATATGAGGCCCCTCCTTTCCTTTACCTGAGCAAAGCTGGAAATTTTCTGTTTTTGGTTCGAAATTTTACTTCCGCTGTAATGGGAAATGAGCGTACTAAATCAGTATACACCATTCCTGTTGCTGCATATGAGGCCCCTCCTTTCCTTTACCTGAGCAAAGCTGGAAATTTTCTGTTTTTGGTTCGAAATTTTACTTCCGCTGTAATTGGAAATGAGCGTACTAAATCAGTATACACCATTCCTGTTGCTGCATATGAGGCCCCTCCTTTCCTTTACCTGAGCAAAGCTGGAAATTTTCTGTTTTTGGTTCGAAATTTTACTCCCGCTGTAATGGGAAATGAGCGTACTAAATCAGTATACACCATTCCTGTTGCTGCATATGAGGCCCCTCCTTTCCTTTACCTGAGCAAAGCTGGACATTTTCTGTTTTTGGTTCGAAATCTTACTCCCATGGTAACGGGAAATGAGGATGCTAAATTAGTATACACTCATTTTTTTCATAAGAAACCGCTTATAAGAAACGGTAGGCTCAATTTTTCAAAAGTTAAGAAACAACCCTACCTGGATTTAAAAAGCTAAGAAACTTTTGTAATTTACAGTTTTAATTTTCCTATCGCAATCAAAAATGTTTCGACACTGTACAGTTATAGCAACTGTTTGGACATTATTTTGGGTGCGAATTATGTTATTTACTTGTTTTGAGATCTTACTAAGTAATTTGGGAACCCTGTAGACAAAACGAGATTAACTCTACACTTCTGGCATTAAAAATATAAGAAACACGTAAGAAACTTTTGGTAGCAAAATGCCCCAAAAATGTAAGAAACTGCCTACCAGCCCCGGACCTTAGTTTCTTATAAAAAAATGAGTGTACAGGGTACACCGTTTTGTTACTGCATAGCAAGCACATTTTCCCTTGAGGTTAAAACCTGTTCCGAATTTTCCGTTATTGGCTCAGAATCTATCCAACCCTCTTAGAGGAAACGGGTGTACTAAATTTTTATTTTTTTCATATTCAATTAAAATTTTACAATACAAGGTACTTATCTAACGCTACTTACAAACTAAATACTAAACTAAGTACTAAATGTGTATAGACCTTTCCCGTTACTAAATGAGAAGCAAATTTTCCCTTGACGTTAAAAAATGTTGCAAATTCTCCGTCATTGGCTTTGAATCTTACTCCCCCTGTAACAGGAGAACATGTATACTAAATGTGTATACAATGTTCCCGTTAAAGGACAAGTCCTGGGGGTTGGAATGGTTGTTCATGAAATGAAAGATCACAATGTTGTGAATGGTGTGTTGTGCCTTTTTCCAACCTTCTCTGTCTTTTCTCTGCGAAATTGTGTATTTTAATCTGTGAAATGAGCGAAATGACGTCATTATTCATGACGTAATTTCACCCATCTTGCCTTCGACCTGAATGAGGCTGTTTCCTTATAGAACTCTCATAGTAATTTCCGACGTCACAATGGAACCTCCAAACCGAGGCTAACCAATTTATCGCGCTTTCAAAATGACGACGACATTAGGCCTAACTTACGAAACATGTCGTACGAATTTACAACAGAAAAACATCTCAAAACGTCGAAAAAGTCACAAGTGATGTTTGGCAGCTGGTAAGGTTGCTTTTTGACATTAATTGTAGAAACCCCGGACTTGTCCTTTAAAGGGGCTCAGTCGTCAAACAGTAAACAAATCTGTAAACTCGCACGTGTCGGGGATTAGCCATTGTTCATCCATTGTTCTCTGCAGTATGTTTGGTGGCTTCACCCAAGCCACAAAAAAGTGACCGTTAAAAATCCACTTATATCCGAGCAATCGTAGAAGATATGAATGTTTGGTTTGTTCCTTAGTGAAGTACAAGGATTAATGCCCAAACAGCAACTTTCATTTTGAAAAAAATACGAAAATCCTGTGTGATATCACCTTTCAAAAAACTGCAAAAATCATCGTTTTGTTTACATTTTGACGACGGAGCCCCTTTAAGTGCATGAGAAGCACATTTTTCCTTGACGCATACGAAAAAGTGCTTCAAAGGGATTGGACATTTGCTATTTGCGGCTCCCTTGGTATTACTGCGCAGCGATGCATTGTTATTTGATGAAATGGCCGAACAAAGAAAGGGCCACTTATGATTCTATCTCAAACGCGACAAGAAACTTTTTAAACTTCACACTGAAAATGCCGGTTACTTTTTCCACGCAAAGATAATAATTTTTATATAAAAAAGACCCGCCAAAACTACTCTGTTCGCCTCGATGTGTACTTTTTTGATATCGCATACGAGGCTTATACAACATTGCAGATTTTGGGGCATGTCCTCGAACGAACGAAAGGACGCCGTACTGAAGCACTCACGATCGCAGAGGAGTTGTTGTTTTAAAGTCAAAATTGCCGGTTCGAAACTTGCAGAAAACGGAGAAATAAGTCATCCAATGAAATTATAGAGAGTTTATTATGCCAGAATCATGTGTACTTTTTTGATTTATGCCCACAGTTTTACTCAAAGGGTGAAAATTGTAAAAAATTTGCTGAAAATGATCGCTGCGGCCTATTAAAAACAGTGGGAGTTGCTGGTGAGTGAAAGCTATTACCTTTTGTCCAAGATCTTTTCCATATGACGTTGAAAAATGTCGCAAATCTTTCATTATTGCCTCGAAAGTTTCAACGGGCCGAGGAGAGGGAAATCACCAAACAACGGAAAATTTGCTGGGGTGTTCAAAGACTTTTGGCAGGCATTGTAGCTTGTATTTTGATGATCTTACCGTTATGCTGTAAAATGCGCAATTATTTTTCTTCTCTCGTAACTATTTTGACATTTGATTTATAAATCTTAATTTCAGATACAAAATGGCGGAGAATATAGACACGCAATTGAAAAGGATGATGCAAGACATTAAGGATATCATCAATCATATCAACACGTCAAATTCAAATCTCAAAGATAATGAAGAGCCGGTAAGACCATTAAAGGGGCTGAGTCACGTAACCGTAAACGAACCTGTTATCTCTACCTATAACCTATATTGTTGCCCACGCGTGGCCATTGTGTTCTGGGCAGGGCCGTAGCTACATGGGGGGTACTCGGGGTGTGGCAACGTTGGTACAAATTTGACAATATTGCTCCAGAGAATGGTCAAAATTGGTCAAGCCAAGGGTGCCATTTTCGTAAAAATTGGTCCAGGGAATGGTCAAATTGGTCTAGCCAAGGGTACCTTACAACATATGGATGCTTCGTTTTGTTTCTCAGCGAAGTTGAAGAGTTCATCTTCAAGACAGCACTTTCATTTTGAGATAAATAGTGGGAAATCTGTCTGATATGGCCCGTCAAAAAACTGCAAAATGGTCGTTTCGAAAGAAGTTTGTTTACTTTACACGACCCAGTCCCTTTAATCTTCCGGCAAATTTTCAAAATCTGCCGGCAAAAAATGTGCCGTTTTCGTGTGAACGGGAGGCCTATCCATCACATTTTTCACCGTTTTCAAAATGTGCCAGCACCGTGTGAACAGTCTGAATGGGCTATTGATACCAGGGGGAGAACCTCCCAACAGGATAGCACGTGCTAAAGCGTGCAGAAGTCATTGCGGTAAGGCCCGTTTAAGGCAGAATTATTATGGAATTTTGCTCTTGATTTTGGGCACGTTTTGAAGGTTTCTTGAAGAAGCTTTCTCGAGAAAATCCCTCATAATTTCAGAACGGTGTGGCCGATTTCAGTCCGGTAAATTTTAAAATGGATGTGAACATGTCTACTATTGAATTATATATTCGCAAATATCATCGTCTTGATATCCAGGGAGCAGTGGCCCTCCAAACGGGGATTCTTTTTTTACTCACCCTGTAAAAAGGTAAATTACAGTCAAACTTTTCCATCGTTTTATCTATTGCAGTGCCGATCCACATTTCCTGCTTAGGCCAAACTTGATTTCAGGCAGTCATTGCGGCATGCCCGCAAAGGACCCTGGGTGATAATGGCTCCTTAACATAACATATCTTGTTTTACAGATGGCACAGATAGCAAAGATATTGAACTCTCACATGGATTCACTTCAATGGGTCGATCAAAATGCAGGTGAGTGTTGCCAATTTTATCGTATTCTACCAGGTGAGTCAGACAAAAGCATTGAAACACATCATAATGTACAAAAGAAACATTTTAGACCCCGTTTACACGGGGCCGGTTAAATATTCGAGCGGCCAAATATTTGGCCACTTAGCCTTCCCGTCTACACGGGAATTGCCAAATGACCAAAAATTTGCACGACTAGGCGACCGAATTTTTGAACGCCTGAGAAAGCGACCAAATTGTAACTTGGCCGGCCATATTTTTGAACGGCCCCGTGTACACGCTTTTGACCGCTCAAATTTATGGCCAGTAAGGAAATGAGGGAATCAATTTTGATAATAATGAGGCAAAACCATAACGTTTATGGCATCAAATCAGCCTCGCAATATCATTTACAAAATTTGATGACTTCATACTTCATTATAAATATATTTTGGGAAGCCTTCAGTAGTCTCTGGGGTAATTTTCTTGAAATTTTTCTTCCAGCCTTTTATTAGCTACAATCTAAGGCGTGGCAATGATGCTCAACTTCCAAAGGTACGGACTACGTCATTTGGAATTGAGAGCATAGCCTACCTTGGAAATAAACTGTGGCAACTATTACCGCTAGAAATAAAACAATCCAATACCCTTCCTATTCTCAAAAAACGAATTAGATGCTGGAAAGGTGATAAATGCAACCGTAGGCTCTGCAAGATTTATATTCCTAAAGTGGGGTTCCTAACAGGATAGATGCTTTTATCATATAATCTTTTTGTAAATATACACGGATTGTACATTTCTTTTTTATGAATTTGTTTTAGTATCTGTAAAATTTTTAAAGTAGGCCTTAATTAGCTGTAATGTAGCTATTCTTTTAAATTAGCCTACTAAAAATAAAGAAATAATAAAAATAATAATAATAATAATAAAGCTCCTCGTACCTGTACGTGATTATCTCTCTGTGTCTAGGCCAAGGGAGCACTTTGCTGCTTTGTAGTGTAGTCCAGCACAACTTTCATCAGAAGTACCGTTTCTTCTACCGTGTAGTCTTTCCTTCACGTACAAATTTTATCCACCCCCTTCTTGTCTCCTGCATGACTCCTTTCATTTCTGGCGTCTTTCCAGGCGCCTTGCTGCTGGTTTTTAGGCATTTTGTGCTGAGAAACTTTGATTGTGACTTCTAAGAAGACTTTGAGAAAATGATTGATTTCGCGGGATTTTCCTTCAGTAAGTAAATCCAACTGGTGCGCATATGCGTTTCAAGAAAATATGAAAATAAAAGATAAAATGAGTCGAAAGCGACCCCGTGTAGACGGAACCACTAAGTGTGCAAATATTTTTTGCTGGCTCTTCTTGTGTGCAAATATTTGGCCGCTCGAATATTTTACTGGCCACGTGTAAACGGGGTCTTAGTGGTACTCCGTGCGTAGATAATATACGGGAAGAGCATCTCAATATTTTCGTCTTTCCTGTTTTATTTTTCGTCTTTCTGGTTAAACCGGTTTTTATCTAATTGGAAAGAGGCTGTGATCATGAGGTTGACGAAATGGCGGATAGGACTAACTGAAGCTGTTAGTGGTTCGAATATGTGAAAATTGTCAACAGAAGAGATAGAAGAAATAGATGTGAGTTTGATTTTATTTCATTTGCCATGATTTGAAGCCAAATATGATGCTGATCATGAGTAGGAGTGGTACTGGTGATGTGAATTTAGAACGCCTTGGTATTTAAGGCTGGTCTCTAGGCGAACGAAATGCAAAATGCAGCAAAGTGATGTTGATAATCAAATTTTATTAGGCCAAATCCGTGAAGCTTCAACGTAAACTAGCGTTAGTTAAATACTAAATTCCCCACCCCCACCTGAACTTGGTCGCTTTTCAATTTAGGGCACTGGAAGTAATTATCTTCAATGGTACCCGGACTTCTGCTCGAAGCCAAATCCCATAATGGCTAAATTGTTTTCATGTGCTATCGCAGAGCAGATCGCCGCGCGACCTCGAATATACTTGCTGTTTTCAAGGTTGAGTTGGGTTAGAGCTCCTATCACTATCGTGCACATTCGAAAATTCTTGAAAATCTATAAGAATCCAGGGGAACGTGTTTTCCTTTAAGGTCGGACAACGGATGCGAGGACCCCTTGAAAACTAGCTCTTGTGTGCTGAAGGGCTACCCCCCCCCCCCCCCCCAGTATAAAATGGCAATATGAAACAAGAAAGGTATTGGAATTGACGCAGCTGTGAAGTAGCTCATTGCCCCCATCTCAAGGTCACCATGTGCTCTGTCCTGTCTGCAATGGTTATTTGGCAGCTTCTTCCATAAGCTGTTTTAACTTTTTCCTATACCAGCGTTCTACGTAAATGGCTAATGGGCCCCTTCAATTATCATGTACGAAGTAAAACGAGTACATACAGGAGTGGAGTTGTGTAACGCACTCACTGACGCTCTCACGAACCAAGAACGATTTTCTTTGAACTACCGACGAATGCAAACAATGCCCAACAAATGCAATTAGTTGCCAACTGCCGTATTGTCGCTGCGCCTCTGCACCGTCACATCATTTCATTTCATTTTATCTTTTTTACCCATGGTAGCCCCTTAATAACAATAATTGATTTACAGGGGGCCATGCTAAAAACTTACAAATAACTACTAATTTACAATAAAAACGAAATTTGCTATAAAACCTAAACCTAAACCTAAACTAATTGCAATTTGTCATAAATAAATGCAAGAAAACAGAAAAGAATTGGTGAGAAATTCATGGTTGCACCTTCTTTTTAAACGCTCTCAGGGTTCAAGTATTTCTGATCTCAGGGCCAAGACTGTTCCAAAGCTTGGCGCCTCGGTACGCGAAACATTTCTGCCCCCCCTGCCGATTTTAATAATGGCAACCTGAGATTGACTTCAGCGTTTCTAAGAGAACGACTGGCAGAGTTGTTGACTCTCGTGAACATGTCTTTCATATAAGAAGGCACGTCCCCATTAAGGAATTTAAAGACCATAACCACATCACCGCATTTACTTAGAATTTTTTGGCAAAGCACCAGGAAAACAAACCATTTCCGATGTCATGTGATTTTTACAATGTGATCTACAATTATTTTCGATGTCATGTGATCAACGAAATTCTAGAAGAAGCGTCGTGACGAAGTTTCGATTCAGGTCCAATTTGACCACAAACAGCCGATAAACCATATTGCATTGCCCTCTTTACAAAAGTGTTGGCAGATTTTCAATTCGATCGCTTTTCAATTACGACACTTGATAAATATCTTCAATGACACCCAGGCTTCTGCTTCGAAGCCAAATCCCATAAAATTGCTTTCATGTGCCATTGCAGAGGTTATATCGACCTCAGATGGATCAAGGGTGCGACCCCGATTGCTTTCTCCTCCTCCCGGGGGTCTACCTTGGAGAAAAATAACGGAGGTGTGCCTGCCAAAAGTAAATTTTATGACCCTGTCCTGGAATAAATGTTTGAAAATATAGTACCTGTCCTGGATAATACAAGTGTCTTTTGTAAGTTATCTTAATTTTCCACGCCAAATCTGACATGCCCTGAGAAAAAAGCTTTAATGAACATACCTGTGCCGGAATAAATACACAAAAGAGTATAATCCTGTCGTGGAATTTTCAACCGAAAATGGGGCCCTATTGGCAGGCACATCCCCGGGTGCTCAATGTATTAAGTAGACCCCCTGGGCTCCTCTCTGTTCTTCGCCTTTCTTTTTCAGAATAAATGTCCAAATCTTTCCCTCACTGACCTCGCAGTGACCCCAAATACAGGTCTCTGTATCCTAGACAAACAGTCAGTGACACTCTTCCCCCGATCCCTTCTCTCGACACTCCAAACCTCATTGTCCAAATTTCAGAAGCTTGCACCTCCCTTAGCATAAGATCCTCGAGCTCTTTGGGCCACTTGAATCTCTTACTTGAAATCAACATTCGCAAAACTGTTTGAACATCTGGACAAATAAGGCCTAATTCTTGCTTTAAAATTTTGATATGGGAGCATTTAAGGAACGTTGAGCACAAGGTGCATGAGGATTTAAGAAAATAAGATCAAAGTGATATCACCGTATCACAGCATTTGAACTCATTGGCCCATTCAACGGACGATATGATGATGGTTGGTCTTTTTGGACTCTCCCGTTAATTCGAGAAAGAGAAAAGCTTTGGAGAAAAGAATAATTTATAGATTAAATACTCGTATTCCACACAGTCTGAATAAACGATTTTCCTTTTTGTAGTCTGATTTATTTCCAAGACTCATTCCATTTTCACTTGTTATTTCTCCTTCTACTTTACTCGACCCAGCCATTCTATTGGTCATTCTACCGGGTGTCTCAAAAAAAGTGCTCCCTTTTGATTGGAAATAGGAACAAAACAATAAGATATCATTGCTCCACGAGTTCATAGCTAAATTTATTTATCTTCAACTTAGATGCACATACCTTGCAATTAGAAATCGTCCACCAAACACCGGAGTTACAGGTTCGTAAAGTCAAAATTTACAGTGCACGCAAAACCAGAGGTATTGAAAAAGAGCCCAACCGTGATTTTTATCGTGGAGATTTTCCAAAGTACATGTAAACTTTAAGTTTCAATTTTTTGCTTTTGAAAAGAATGAAAGACGCACGGGCATGGCCCTGATTAAAACGAATGTAATAAAAACGTGGTAAGAATGATAAAGTCGTGCCACATGTCCAAAAAAAGCGTGCACGTGCTCCTTTTCGTCTTCTTTAATACAAACACTTGGGATCGAATGCAATGCAAGGACCAATTCCTCAAAAGACATGTTACTTCAAGAACAATGGAAGTAATTCAAGGTATAAATCTTTTCAAAGATAAAAGTAAAGGTCAAAGTTGAAAATCGTTTGCAAAATACCTGTTTGGTGTCAAATTATGGCTAGGCCATTTCTCAAAACCTCTGGTTTCAGGTGCACTCCAAATTTTGACCTTGTGAACTCATATCTCCGGTGTTTGGTGGTCGATTTCAAAATGCAAGGTATGTACATTTAAGTTGAAGACCAACAAATGTAGCCATGAATTCCAAAAGTCCCGAAATGTTATCGTTTTGTTGCCTTGTTCAGTCAAAAGGGGGTACTTTTTTTGAGACACCCGGTATTAATAATTCTTTAATTTCTATTTTCTTCTCTCTGCGACTACTCCTTCTCGCTCCAACTGACGGCCAGATGTTTAGTGATTATTACTTAAAGCGAAATTGTATTTTTTTTATATTCATTATCGTTATTTGATTGTTAAAGGGAATCGACATAACTATATTGACAAGCTGCTATAAATAGGCTGAAGAAACGCCCACAAACCCATTGTTTCCTTTGCCACACAATGAAACGGCAGGCGTCAAAGTTGTTGAATACAATGGCCCGGGCCAGCTTTTGACTATGTCGATTCCCTTTAAATCAAACTAAACCTGTCTCTTTTTCGTCACAAAAGTTGATTTATTTTCGTTCAGTACGGAAAGTACGGAATTCAGGGTCTTGAGCTTCAATGGTTCAAATCATATCTCAGCAGTAGGCAGCAATTCACTAAGGTTAATGGAGTGGAATCTGACATCGGAAGCATCAGCTGTGGTGTTCCACAAGGCTCTTGTTTAGGTCCGCTACTCTTCCTAATCTATATAAATGATCTGCCATTCGCCTTGAAAAACTGCAAAGTTACGATGTACGCCGACGATACTAGCATATCCTATTCCTCTAAGAGCATTGAGGATCTAACTGAAACGCTCAACAACGAATTGAAATGTTTGAAAGAATGGCTTCAGGGCAATAAATTGTCTTTGAATCTAATCAAGACTCGGGCAATGGTAATCGGATCTAGACCAAATCTTAAAAAGATTGGTGAAAACACTGTGGATTCTCCTGCATTTGTTATCGATGATTCCCCTGTAGAACTCGTCGACAGTATTAAGTATCTTGGTGTCCAAGTTGACCAGTACCTCGTGTGGGACGAGCAAATTAACTCTGTTCAAGCCAAAGTCTCCCGCTCGTTAGGTTTTTTAAAATATGCAAAGAAATTTTTGCCAAAAACTGTACTTTGCAAATTATATAGAGGTATTGTAGAGCCACATTTTCGGTACTGCTGTTCTGTGTGGGGGAACTGTGCTGAGTTCCGACTGGTTAAGCTTCAAAAATTGCAGAATCGTGCCGCTAGAATTATTACAAATAGCAGCTACGATGCTCCTGCCGAAGCTTTGATTACAGAGTTAAAATGGCCAACTGTGAGGGATATGATCAGAAGTGAGACTGCAACTACTGTATATAAATCTGTTAATAGTCTCGCGCCTGATTATCTCTCGCATTTATTTGTTAGAAATTCTGATCGCAATATTATCAACCTTGGAAATGCCGAAACTGACTTGCTAGTGCCATTCATGAAAACTAGTAATGGACAGAAAGCGTTCGCATTTCGTGGAGCAAAAATCTGGAATGATCTCAGCCGCGAGGCCGAGCAAGCTCCCTCTTTATCTTCTTTTAAGAACAAGATAAAGGGTCGGTTGTAAATTTATTGTAAATAGTTGTAGATAAATTATTTATGGTTGTAATTAGTTTCCTTTTCCCGTTATTAATTTTAGTAGCTTTTTAATTTGTAAAGTTTTTGGCACGGCCCCCTGAAAATCAGTCATACTGACTGACGGGGCTACCGTGCATAAATAATTTTAAAATGAAAATGAAGAAAAAAAAATGTTCATTGCCAAGGTTGTCGGGATTATTTTCGTTCGCCCTTTTCGTGAATTTTAAATGCTTTAGTTTGAGAACCATATACAGCACAAAGATAATTTAACAGTTTTGAGCATGTCTTGTCGTAGCCTCACTCCATAAGGACCCTCTAGTTACGCTCATCTTATTGAGTTGAATTGTTGTTGTTGTTGTTGCACCACTGAGGACGGAAGCGCCTTTGTTGACCAAAGCGCCCTCATCAAGTAAAAGAGCACAGGGGAACAAGAGACTCCAGGTAATAAATCTAGTCTTGTTGAGGACTATCAGATAAAAAAATCCTTTTTTGTCGTCTCAGTTCTCTGTTGGGATAAATTGGATCTAAACGAATCAAAGTTGAAATAAGGAATTTTAGTTACACCGGTAACAAATTGAAATTAAGCATATTATAAACCCTCAATTACATTTTTTAATTTGTTGAAGCTTTCGCCTCATCAGCAACTAAATGTTTTTTTGAATATTTGAACTTGATGTCGGTTGAAAATTCAAACATGGTCACCAATAGATCCTTCTGATCAAGGATTTACTTCTGGAGTTACTACTTCGGGTCCTTCTGGTCCTTTTGGTCCTTCGGGTCCTTTTGGTCCTTCTGGTCCTTTTGGTCCTTCGGGTCCTTCTGGTCCTTCTGGTCCTTCGGGTCCTTCGGGCTGTTGAAAAATAAGTCCGATCTAGTCTCTACACCTTTGTAAATTATATTTGATAACTCAAAAGAACAATCTTCCGTTCCCGATGAATTGAAGTTAGCCGATGTATCTTGGTATCTTCTCTTTTTAAAAAAGAAGTCAAAACTTTCAAGGGTAATTACAGACCTATTAGTGTTCTCCCAACAGTGTCAAAGGTATTTGAAAGGCTCATGGCTACTCGGATTTCTGCACACATGTCTCCGTATTTATCATGGCTGTTTTGTGGTTTTCGCATGGGCTACAATGCCCAACATGCATTGATGCGGGCTATTGAAAAATGGAAAACTTGCCTGGACAACGGTGGGAAAGTAGGAGCTATCTTTATGGACCTTTCAAAGGCCTTTGACTGTATTCGACACGACTTACTGATTGCTAAGTTACATGCCTACGGTTTTAGCCGTGAGGCTTTATGGCTTGTTTACATCTATTTGGAAAATCGGCAACATTAAGTAAAATCAATGGATCTTTCAGCTCCTATAAACATCTAAGGTTTGTTGTTCCTCAAGGATCCGTCCTTGGACCTCTATTTTTCAATATCTATATCAATGATCTTCTGTTATCGATACAAGAAACAGATATATGTAACTATGCAGATGATACAACCATCTATACATGCGATATGCGTCTCGAAAATGTAATCTCTAGGCTAGAGAATGATTCCCAAATCATAATCGAGTGGTTTGGAAACAATTACATGAAACTGAACGAAGACAAATGCCATTTTATGATATTTGTTGAAAAAACAAATCAAGAGGTCAGCATAAATATAGGCAACTGTGCCGTTACTAATTCATAGGAGGAGAAACTGTTAAGGATTTTTGATTGACGCAAATCTTAGCTTTGAAAAACACATAAGTAATATTTGTCAAAAGGCTGGTAACAAACTATTTGCTTTTTCACGGATGTCTGCATATCTAGGTACTGATAAACTGAAACTTTTGATGAGAGCATTTGTAACTAGCCAGTTCCAATACTGTCCGTTGGTTTGGATGTTTCATAGCAGAAAGATGAATAACAAAATCAATAGGCTGCATGAGAGAGCCCTGAGGATAGCATATAAAGACTATAGTTCTAGTTTCGCAACTTTGCTGGAAAAAGATAGATCTGTGACAATACATGAGAAAAATATGCAGTTGCTAATGACTGAAATGTTCAAAATAATGAATATTCTAAACCCCACATTTATGAATGAGATCTTTTTTCAAAGAAGTGCTGCCTATAATTTGCAATTTACAAATACATTCATGGTTCCAAAGGTACATACTGTTAATCATGGTATACTGAAACGGTCCAATATAGAGGGCAGCGTATTTGGAAGTTTCTTCCACAGGAAATCAAAAATGCAAATTCTGTGCAACAACTCAAGAATTCAAGAATAAATGGAAAAATGTAGATTGTGACTGTAGACTTTGCAAACGATACATACCTCGGCTCGGCTTTTTATAGTTTTATATGCATCTTGTTTGTAGATTTTATACGGTATATAGGTTTTATGAACTTTGTAACTTTATGGATCATTTCCTTGTATATTTTTTTGGGTAACATTGTAATAATGATAAGGGACAGTGCAAAGTTTATTTTATAACATGGCCGGTGCAAAACGTAACGGGGCAACTACTTTTTTTCAGCTTGTACAGAACTGGGTCAACACTTTTTACAAAGCAATTATGAACGGGGCAGTACCTTTTTATAAGCTCAAGATGAAGTTTGAACTATGAAATGGCACATTTTGAGGCCAAAATTGTGGATCATGCAAGTTGAGAAATGCTTGGAAGGATGTGTATGAACATGACGCAAAATGTCCTTGTCAGCTGTCAGTTACTTGCAAGAACTATTCATCAGTCATTTCTCTTCATCTTCAAAGTCGATTTCTTCGTTGACAAAGTCTCGTAAAGGCAAGAATTGATTTTGTTATGGTCTTTGGCTAATTCATCGCTGGTACGATACAACATTTGTTGTTCATGAATACGGGGCAGATACATTTTTTAAGGAAAGGGTGACGGGGCAGTTGGTTTTTTGGCAATAATTTCATACAGGGCGAGCAGATTTTTTTGCAAGAATTTTTGTTCTCCACCGGCCATGTAATATAATAAATTTTTGCCCTGTCCCTAATGATAATAATAATAATGGTAATGGTAATGGGAGTATAAGAACACGTAGATTCCTTTACTTACCGCAATTGGTGCTGGTGGGACCAACTGCGCTGTAAAAAGTAACAAAGGATATTAAATAACTTGAGGAATCCTAACAATTTGTGAATTACAAGCAATGAAATTTGTCAATATAAATTTGATGATCGTTAACAAGACAACCGAATACGATGAAATAAGAAATGAGAATTCAAGAATGGTGGAGTACTTGAAAACTTTACGCTAGATACAATACCCCATATATAGAGAACCATCCCCGTAGCCAAATGACTAAGAATTAGAGAAACCTAAGCGTTGCGACTAGCAGTAGCACCTCAATGCATTTGTTTCTTGCCATCGATCATATTTAAAGAAACCGCTGCTTTCTAGGACACAGAGAATCCTACTTATTTTTCCTATTTCTTGATATGAGAAGCGTATTTTATGTAATACTAAACAACATCAGGATTAATCCTAAGTTAATAAGGTGCCCACCATCTCCCCCTCTCACAAATGAACTGCAAATGATCAAGAAAGGGCGTGTTACCTTCTTTAACACATTTCGGTCGTCGACAGCTGCATCGAGGTGAGCGTGGTTCATCGTACATTATTTTTTTCGTTCCAGGCGGACATCTAACCATCACGGGAGGGCAAAGAGAGACACAACTGTAGCCTTTCTCTGCGTCACATTGACAGTAACCAGTGCACCCCTTGTTAACGAACTTTACACCGATCGTGTGCGTTTCTCCTTCAACCTCGCACGTTCCTGTAGAAAACACAATTCATTACTGTAATTGATGCTGATGGGATTAATTGTGCTGTAAAAAGAGCAAAGGATATTAAGTAACTGGAGGAATCCTAACAATTTGTGTATTACAAACAATGAAATTTCTCGATATAAATTTTGATGATCGTTAACAAGACAACCAAATATGATGAAATAAGAAATGAGAATTCAAGAATGGTGGAGTACTTGAAAACTTTACGCTAGATACAATACCCCATATATAGAGAACCATCCCCGTAGCCAAGTGACTAAGAATTAGAGAAACCTAAGCGTTGTGACTAGCAGTAGCACCTCAATGCATTTGTTTCTTGCCATCGATCATATTTAAAGAAACCGCTGCCTTCTACAAATTGAGTCAAAAAAAGTATCCCTGTTTGAAAGACCACAGATCCCTCGATATCAAGACAATAATGTTGGCAAATATGTCATTCAATAGTGAACATGCTCAAATCTATTCTAACTTTACCTGCCTGAAATCGGCCACTCCGTTCTGAAATTATACGAGATTTTCCCGAGGAAGCCCCTCCAAGAAACTTCCAAAAACTGCATAAAATCACGACCAAATTTCTTGCATGTTTATGCCTTATATATGACTTGTACATGCTTTGGCACGTTTTATCCCTTTGGGAGCTGAAAATGTGATCCCTGGGGGCAAAACAACATTATTCCGGACGATTTCATCTTTCCAAGAGGATAAAACATGTTAGAATGTGTTGAACTCATTGACATAAGGCAGAAAGTTTGGGAAATGTTGGTCGTTGTTTTGAGCCTGTTTTGAAGATTTCTCGAAAGGGCTTTCTGGAGAAAATCCCTCATAATTTCAGAATGGAGTGGCCGATTTCAGTCAGGTAAATATTGAGGACCATTTGAACATGTCTGCTGTTAAATGTTATGTTTCCCAATAACATCATCTTGATATTCATGGAATGGTGATTTTTCAATCAGGGATTCTTTGTATTGACTCACCCCTCACCCGGTAGAACACAGAGAATCCTTATTATTTTTCCTATTTCTTAACAGGGGAAGCTTATTCTACCGGGTGTCCCATAAAAAAGTACCCCTGTTTGAAAAATCACCAAAAATTGATTATCAAACCTTTCATAAAATTTTCTTTTTGACTTGTTTTGTCAAAGACCCAACAATATTCATATATGATAAAATGTTTGCCTTTGATACAGCAAGGAAGAGAAATCATACGTTGAAAAACCTTATTTTGAGCTATAGTTTTGAAGCAAAATACTCAATCTTGCGTAAGAGTCAAATTTTTCAGATTTTTTATCATTATTGAAGTCTCCAATGATAGTGCGCGTTTCTTTCTGTAATTTATGACCAAACTAGAAGCGTTACATGCACAAAGAAATTGATCTGGCAATCATCAATGCTTTTTGCAGTATGACTCAAAACCAGGTAGCCCTAAAAAGAGCTAAATTCGCTAATTCTGAAATCAATTACAAGAATAACTATATATTGGATAATAATTTGGTCCTTGATCTACTTGACAAAAAAAGAAAATCGAAGATCGGCCGTGTTATCAAATTTTCGTGATTTTTCAAACGGGGGTACTTTTTTTGGGACACCCGGCATGTGATGCTAAACAACAGTAGGATTACTCCTGAGTAGATAAGATACCCCTTAGTAGATAGATACCCCTAAGAAACTCCTGAATAGATAAGATACTCCTAAGTAGATAAGATAGGATTACACGTTTTTTTTATAAGAAACTGGTTTATAAGAAACTAGTACTACGATGACCAAAAATTTAAGAAACTCTAGTACTACGCTCAAGAACAATTAAGAAACTCTAAAACTTTATTTCTGTATGTCTCTCTTATTCTATGTCTCTCTAACAAAGGTACCTTCGTCTTTCCTTGACTTTTAACCGCAAAATTGGTAAATTTTTGCCTTGATGTGCATGGCTTCTTCTTGATGACAATGTCAATGCAAAATGGAAGCCTTTTGTCGAGAAGAAGGCTCAACTTCGAACAATACCTCAATTTTAGGCCCAAAACAATAAGAAACTAATTAAGAAACTTTTACTACTAAAACATCGAAATTTTCATGCGAGATTAAGAAACTTTTAGTACTAAGTACTGATCCAAGTTTCTTATAAAAAAACGTGTACTCCTAAGTAGATAAGATACCCATCATCTCCCCCTCTTACATATATTTGGTAAAGGTGGTACGATAAAATATGGTATTAAAATGGCAGATGCAACGAACGAAACAAGTCTAAATAGTGCCAATTATTTAGACTCGTTTCGTTCGTTGCATCTGCCATTTTAGTACCATATTCCTCCTCTTACAAATGAACTGCAAATGATCAAGAAAGGGCGTGTTACCTTCTTTAACACATTTCGATCGTCGACAGCTGCATCGAGTGGGGAATGGAAGTGGCTCATCGTACCATACTTTTTTCGTCCCAGGAGTACATTCAACTTCCACGGGAGGGCAAAGAGAGACACACCTGAAGCGTCCCTTTGCGTCACATTGACACATACCAGTGCAATCCTTGTTAGCGAACTTTACACCGATCTTGTGCGTTTCTCCGTCAACCTCACACGTTCCTGTAGAAAACACAATTCATCCTTTTAAGGGGTAGCTATGCGGACTTAAATAACGGACTCCTCATATAAAACCCATAAACGCAACAAAACGCCAAAATCTGTAGAAAGAAGACAGTTAACTCCTGTGAAAGAACAACAGCCAAAATAAACCTGTAACAAGAGAAAAAACTGCTAAATCCTGCAAAAGAAAAACGAATTAATCTTAAACCTCCCTCAAAGAAAAGAACTAAGTTAGTAACTCACCAGTAACTGTGATAGAGACCAACATAGCATAACCAAAAATGCGTTTCGTCGCACTCTCATCTAGCCTGCGTGCAGACTCAACTATCCTAAAGTGTAGACTACACTACACTTTACATTTCACTACACTACACACTTCACTACACTTTACACTACACTACACTACATCACTACACTACACTCTACACTCTACACTCTACACTCTACACTCTACACTCTACACTTTAGGATAGTTGAGTCTGCACGCAGGCTAACTCTCATCAGATCAGTTTGGTTCGTGCGAAGAACAAATTAACTATAAAAACAGGCCACTTTTATTACCAGACGAACAAAAGAAAATTGAAAATCGCATGTCGACGAAACGCGTTTTTTGGTTATTGTACGTTGTTCTTCGTTGAACTGGTGGAAGACAAAAAATCTTCCAATTCATGTTCTGGGGTGAAATCCGAGCGAGCTTTTCGAAAACCACGGGAATAATTTCGATAATTTAGCCCAAAGGTATGTACTTATTTCGCTTACTTATTCTTAATTTACTTATAAATGTTATAACGGTAGCCAAAAAGAGATACAATCGTGGACAAAATCTATTGGAACAACGTAAGATTCTACAATTTCAAATGAACAACCCCCTTGTACCCCCGATACAATGTTGCTTGGATGTGTTCAGCTTCAAGATGCCAACCAACATTGTTTCGGGGGGTAAAGGGGGTGGTGCAAATGTAAGAGTAAGAAGAATTGAGATAATCACCAAAAAACTAACTTTGTTCCAAGTATTTTGTCCAGGATTGTAGATCATCCTTCTAAAACCAAAGTACAGCTACCGGGTGTCCCAAAACCCAAGTACTCCCATTTGAAAAATCACCAAAATTTGATTACACGGCCGATCTTCAATTTTCTTTTTTTGACAAGTACACGTTTTTTTTATATAAGAAACTTGGATCAGCACTTAGTACTAAAAGTTTCTTAATTTCGCATGAAAATTTCTGTGTTTTAGTAGAAAAAGTTTCTTAATTAGTTTCTTATTTATTGGGCCTAAAATTGCGGTATTGTTCAAAGGTGAGCCTTCTTCTCGAGAAACGGCTTCCATTTCGCATTGACATTGCCATCAAGAAGAAGCCATGCACATCAAGGCAAAAATTTACCAATTTTGCAGTTAAAAGTCAAGAAAAAACGAATGTACCTTTGTTAAAGAGACATAGAATAAGAGAGACATACAGAAATAAAGTTTTAGAGTTTCTTAAATGTTCTTAAACGTAGTACTAGAGTTTCTTAAATTTTTGGTCATCGTAGTACTAGTTTCTTATAAACCAGTTTCTTATAGAAAAAAAACGTGTAGATCAAAGACCAAATTATTTTCCAAGACATAGCTGATCTTGTAAGTGGTTTGAAAATGAGCAAATTTAGCTCTTTTTAGGGCTACCTAGTTTTGAATCATACTGCAAAAAGCACTGATGATTGCCAAATCAATTTCTTTATGCGTGTAAAACCTCTAGTATGGTCATAAATAACAGAAATAAATGCACACTATCATTGGAGACTTCGATGACCATGAAAAATCTGAAAATTTTGACTCTTAGGCAAGATTGAGTATTTTGCTTAAAAACTATAGCTCAAAATAAGATTTTTGAACGTGTAAATTTCCTACCTTGCTGTATCAAAAGCAAACATTTTATCATCTGTGAATATTTTTGGGTCTTTGACAAAGCAACTCAAAAAGAAAATTTCATCAAAAGTTTGATAATCAATTTTTGGTGATTTTTTAAACAGGAGTACTTTTTTGGGACACCCGGTAGCATCCAAATTAAAAATATGCTGCTTTATCGTTTATTTTGTATGTTCAAGAAAAATATCACCGGTTTCGCATATATAGTTGATGTGTAGACTTAGCTGGGAATTGACCCTTGGCCTTGCGGTAAAAACCCCGGGGGGTCTACCTTGGAGAAAAACAACGGGGATGTGCCTGCCAGAACAAAATTTTATGACCCTGTCCTGGAATAAAATTCTGAAAACATGATACCTGTCCTGGAATAAGATCGGGGAAACTGATGGTTCTCGTGAAAATGATATTACTAAAAGTACTTTTCGCTAATTGCTAACGCTACTAACATTTTAATTTAATAAGTTCATGAATTGGAGTATCTTTATAGATAATAATCTGATCTGTCCTGGAAAAAGTAGCTCTAAAGGACACACCGGTCCCGGAATAAATGTGCAAAAGGTATAATCCTGTCCCGGAATTTTCAGCCGAAAATGACACCCTATTGGCAGGCACATCCCCGGGTGGTTATTGTATTAAGTAGACCCCCCGGGGTAAAACTAATTCTAAAAAATTAAGCGAAAAAAGCCCTCTTGGCAAACCTTGTTCATTTACCTTGAGTCTTTTCATTGTGTGGTGCACCGTAAGCCATTGCTACCATCAAGACAGCAAATACCATCCATCGTGTATCTTTTGAAGAAGCCATACTCGAGGGGGCACAGTCCGCGTATTTTTATACTTCACCTCAACCTTGCCTGATTTCGGCAACGATGAACATACTGGGCAAAACAGGATAAACGCCTTTATTTATTTGATGTAACCACATCCCGCTGTGTACACCAACGTCTGTGTAAACCAATCCGTGTACTTCCTGTGAGACTGCATGTTGTAAAAACCGGTCCCTAAGACCCTAGGACCCCTGAGACCCCTAGAACCTTCTAGTACTAAAATGAAAAGGACCCTTAACATCAGAGGGTCATGATCAGGAAGTTGTGTGTCGTTAACTTCCCCTCTTCCATCTCATGAACTTCTACTCTTTCAAACCAATGCCAGGAATCATGCAGAGAGTTTATACCATGTAGAAGTACTATTTTGAGTATCTCCTATCGTGCTATTTAACTCTTTACTTTCTGCATGGTCAATGGCGTCCTGGCGTTGGTTTGAATGAGCGAAAGTTCGTAGGATGGAAGAGGGGAAGCTAATACGATACGCAGCCTTTTGTTTGACAGTTTGGTGATATTGGTCTATTGTTTGTCTGTGGTGATGACCCTCTGGTGTTAAGGGTCTTTTTCATGTTTATACTTAAAGGTCCTAGGGATCTCAGGGTCCTTGGATCTTAGGGTCCGGTTTTTACAACATGTCCTGTGAGCCGGGCACAATTGTAGCAGTAAAGTTATCTTTCTCCTCTACAATTTGTTTTCCTGTTTCAGAAAGGGTCAAAATCCACGCCAAGACCCTGTTTCTGTTTGGAAGAACGCATCTAAAAACGATATTGCTGAAGAATACTCACAAAACTCTAGAAAAATTGCATACTGATTATAGAATACACGTTTTTTTTATAAGAAACTGGTTTATAAGAAACTAGTACTACGATGACCAAAAATTTAAGAAACTCTAGTACTACGCTCAAGAACAGTTAAGAAACTCTAAAACTTTATTTCTGTATGTCTCTCTTGTTCTTTGTCTCTCTAACAAAGGTACCTTCGTCTTTTCTTGACTTTTAACAGCAAAATTGGTAAATTTCTGCCTTGGTGTGCATGGCTTCTTCTTGATGACAATGTCAATGCAAATGGAAGCCCTTAGTCGAGAAGAAGGCTCAACTTCGAACAATACCGCAATTTTAGGCCCAAAAACATAAGAAACTAATTAAGAAACTTTTACTACTAAAACACCGAAATTTTCATGCGAAATTAAGAAGCTTTTAGTACTAAGGGCTGATTCAAGTTTCTTATAAAAAAAACGTGTAGGTAAAGGCAACGAAACATAAGATGCATAGACCTACCAAGCCCTATTCGGGTGTGTCTCTATGGAAATACAAATTTATTTGCGTATGTCAGTCGGTCATCAGCTTCTTCGAACAGTAGTTGACAACGTTACTCCTCAGATTATTCCAATCGTTGACCACTTTCTGCAAACAAATGCCTTGCAACTCGTTGTGCAGAGTTGCAAAAAGGCTAAAATCCCCACAAACTTACAAACCTGGTTTGGAGGAAGGCTCTGGCCAAGCAATGAGGAAGGTCATATGTGTCCGTGCTCCGATACCCTTCAGCCGGGTGATAACTGCGTGAGAAGTTGTCAGTCTAGTTCAGGCGTGGCTTTAACCCAAGCAACCTTTTATTTTGTAGTATTACTGCAAAGAAAAGTAGAAGATGTCAGCAAGCAAGTTGAAAGTCGAAGAAGGGAACACGAAAGATCATTAAGATTGGTAAGAATCACACACCTTTCGTTCCAAAGGAATATAACGAATTTCCCAAAATGATGTATTATCGTTTGATTGCTTTTATGTCCATAAACAATAAATCGATTTTCAAAAACTTTATTTTATCCGATTGCCGAAAGGCTAAATTGTATTTGAGGATGTTGGTTGTGGTTTAGGCCCATGTCTTCTTGTCCAAAAGAAGATCGATAAACCTGCTCAAATTCAAGCCTTAGATGGTATGAAAAAGAAACGGCCTTCTTTCCCAGTCAACATTTTAGATTTGATGCAAAAGGCTGAACTTGTATGTCGTTCAGAGAATATATGTCGTTCAGAGAATACGAATTCAGTTTATACTGAATTCAGAGAATACGAATACGAGTTCAGCCTTTTGTATCACATCTAAAATGTTGACTGGAAGAATGGGCCGTTTCTTTCTCATGCCATCTAAGGCTTGAATTTTAGCAGGTTTATCGATCTTCTTTTTGACATGAAAACACTGTAGTAAAACCGCAACCAAGATCTCAAAACACAATTTAGCCTTCAGGCAATCAAATAAAGCAAAGTTTTCGCAAATCGGTTCATAGGTTATGGACATGTAAGCAATCAAACAGTAATGGGCCACCCGGTAGACATATTTCAAAATCGCCAAAATCACCATAAGGAGGATAGCTTCCAAACTTCAGACATGTGGGTGTAAAATTCAATGGTCTATTTCTTTGAACTGAAAAACTTGATACTAAGGGCCTGATTACATGAGAGTTTTCAACCCCGGGGTTGAGTTTCAACCCACCTGACCAAGTTGAAATAAATTTGCTATTACATGGGCATTTTCACTCCCGGGTATGAAAAAGCGAGCTGTAAAATTTCACCCCCGGGTATGAAAAAGCACACCATGCGCAATACATCACACATGCGTCAATAGCAATTCGATCCTAAAATAAAAAGTAGAATATCCTCCCACAGACAAAGCTGGATCAAGTTTACAGGGCACTGCTTGAGAGTCATTTACGATACTGTGATGAAATATGGGGCAGTCTGTCTGACACCAAACTTGATCACCTTCAGCGTCTGCAGAACAGAGCTTGCACGCTTATAGAGAACTCCAGACTAAAAGATGGCTGGAGATGCACTTGGCTGTCTGTTTCAAGCTTGATTAAATATGACAGGGCTATCATGATTTATAAGATAACTAATGATCTGTGCCCTGACAGCTTGAAAGGAAGGTTCTTAACAAGGTCACAGCTATCTAACTATACATTAAGAAACTCATTAGATGTTGACGTGCCAAGGCACAATTTGGAATTTTCAAAGAGGAGTTTCCATTATTCAGGAGCCAAAGTTTGGAATGAAATTCCATTGAACATCAGAACTAGTCCTACAATTTACACTTTCAAAAAGAAATTGAAGGATTTCTTGCTAAGTCAGCAATGATTCCCAAAGCACGATCCCTAGGAAGAACAGCATTCTGTAGATTTTTCTTTTTTGTTTGTTTGTATTATAGGATTTAGAGTATTATGGTTTTGTTGTTGTTTTGTTAATAGCGATGATAGGGTTTTGTGGATAAATATTATAATATAATAAATATATCCTGGAGTTGAAACAAGATTGCCATTACATGGACATTCACGTATTGAAAACAATTGGGATTAACGGTTCAAAAGTTTCACCTCGGCTAGCTCAAGGTGGGATGAGATTTCAGTCCCGGGTATAATTTCATCCCCGGGGTTGAGATTTCTCCACGTAATTGAAAATTCAAATCAATAAAGGAATAAATGGAGAGGTGAGATGGAATTTCAACTCGGCCAGGTGAGCTGAACCCAACCCCGGGGTTGAAAACTCCCATGTAATCAGGTCCTAAATTTGGTTATTAGAAATTATATACTATGGAGGAGGTGGACGCATAGACTGATTATATGTTCGTAGGTTATCGCTATTGATAGGCTGATGGACGCTATAACTACGACTCATGGACTTACGCTTCCAGAAACGGACATGGCCTAAATCACCTGCTATTTTTTCTCAAAACCACCGACCCTAAATCGCCGCAAAAAGTGGTTTTCCTGAAGTGCTACACTGCAAAACAAGCAATCAGTACTTAGATGAATGTTTCTTCAAGCTATTAAAGCAAAAAAATCCTACCCATAAGTGATATTTTGGTTGTTTGGGAACGCAAAAGATCTCGTAAATTCGTTCGCTACTTTGAGATTTTGATCGTTGGAGCAGTTCAGTCGAACGCGTTGTTCGAATTCGTTTGTTTGCCTTTGGCGGGAAGTTTAAATCGAAGAAGAATCAGCCAATCCCATCAAGTTATTTCAAGTCTTGTATCCTGATTGGTCCAGGAACAAATTTGTTCCTGGCGAGAATTTTTTTGCCGTTTTGAGAAGAGTTAGTCCATAAGGCCCTTGACTGGAGCGACAACAACAACATTAATTCACTTCAATTAGATGAGCGTAAGTTGAGGGTCCTTATGTAGTGAGGCTAGTGGACGCAAGGAAACAGACAAATTTCTGGCACACTGAGGCCTTTCGAACCTGCGTTCTCATCTGAATGTGATTTCTTTGAACTGAATGGCTTCAAAGAGATTTTAGCTGTTTCGATATAAGTCTACCTTTGGACATTCGTGAAATCTTCATTATTTTCAGAATTAGACTGTTCTTCTTCTTTGTTAAGAATTCAAGAAACCGAAACGTTCTTTCAAATGCTGGATATGTCATTTAAATTTTGGATATGTCATGGTAAGCTCTAACATGGACTTGTCTATTTATTTATTTATTTATTTATTTATTTATTTATTTATTTATTTATTTATTTATTTATTTAATCGATAACTAATGGATTTGTTGCTTTGATATGTCAACAATGTTGTTTTTCATCATGTCACCATCCTAAATGAAACTGTTCGTCGTAACACTAGTTATAAAAATCAAGAAAAATTGTCAAAAATGTTAAAACCATCGTAATTACTAAACCTTGTGATGAAACGTGAAATTATTTTCAAGAAAATCATAGTTAATGGAAATATACCGGGTAAGCCAGAAAAAAGTTCCCACTTTTGAAAATTCATAGCATCAAGAGTACTAAATGGATTGGAATGAATCCATATTTGCTTGACAGCCAAAAGATCGAAGTATTTTTGTGATTTTTCTCACGTTCCTACGAGCATTGGAAAAATTGGTAAATTCAAGCTTACAAAAACTTGCTGGTTGCAAAATGACTGAAAAAGGCCTAAAATGCTTGATCAAATCATAAAGGACTTCTCGCTCAGAACAACAGAGAAAATGCAATTTCTCATTGGTGAGAGATATCGTCTGCCCATCTATTGCCATGGGATTGAAAATCTTTAGTATCTGTTTGAGAATCTATTTCTTGTAACTCTTGAGAGAGGTGAAACAAATGTGCGTATTGTTCTGTGTGAGGAGAGTCCTAACGATTTGATCAAGTGTTTTAGGCTTTTTTCTGTCATTTTGCAGCCATGAAATTTTTGTAAAGTTGAATTTACCAATATTTGCAGTGCTCGTAAGAAGACGAGAAAAATCACAAAAATACTTCGATCTTTTGGCTTTCGACTAGAATTTGAATCATTCAAATCCACGAAGTACTTGTGGTGCTACGAATTTTAGAAAGTGGGAACTTTTTTCTGGCTCACCCGGTACAATATGGTATCTTGCAAAAGTATGTCGCTCTTCTGGTTTACGATTTGGAAATTTTGATGACGTCACGGCCTCAAATGAGTTGAAATGTAAAATACGCTGTAATTTCGAAAAATATTCAAAATTTCTGAAAAGTTCAACGGTAGAATTATAGATAAGTGGCAAAAGTTTCTTTCATGCTATTCAATTAAGAGGAACAGGTCATAGAATTTTACACCCACCTTTTTGCACCGATTTGGAACCTATGCCGATACGATAAGACGGCAAATTATGTTCGTACTGATGGACTTTCTTCCTGTTTTGGCAAGCCACCTGGTTTTGAAGAATGCTGTTGTAAATATGCACATATGATTATCATACTAATGCCTTTGTCTACACTAGTTCCTTACCTGTGGTCTTAAAGGGTCTGTTTCGTCCAGCATTCCTTGCACGTGCCGTCTCTTGGTTTTCCTTTGTTGCCGCCATTTTCATGGCCCATGAAAATGGCGGCAACAAAGGCCAACCAGGAGATGGCACGTGCAAGGCATGCTGGATGAAACAGACCCTTTAAATTAGACTTATGACCTAGAGTCCCTTGTATCCCTGTGCTCTTTGACTTCAAGATGGCACTTCGGTCAACAGGGCAAGATTTACCGCAGGGATACAAGGGATTCGTCGTCATAAGTCTAGTCTTAAATGTTACAAAGGAAGACCAATACACAATGTCTTGCAACACCTAAATGATAATAATGAAAAGCCGCAAAAATTAGTGCTGTCGGTTAAGCCGCAATCAATATCCCTCAAAGAATACCGGATGCTCCAGAAAAAGTATGGGACACATTTGGTTGGGTCCTGCGACGCGAATTTAGCTTTAATCAGTGGCTTATCACTCTCAACATGTTCCTCGATAGTTTACTTGAACATAGATACCTTGTTTGTTGATATTGGCGCTTTGAGAGGAGAAATATTGATCCTAAACGCTCAAAGTTGTGTCCACCTCCAAACCAGGGCTTTTGGCCTTTAGGCCTAAGCAAACTATTGAATCACATCGAAATTAAAAACTGAAATTAAAGGAAGGCTAAGAAACTGCACACTGGGTGACTTCTAGCAAACAGAATATATTATGATCTGATATTTCTCAAATTTTATCAAGGCTATCATTGATTTATTCGCTCTGCTTCAAGAATTGTTTAGGGCTAAAATGCCAACGCTCTGGTTTGGAGGTGGACGCTCTGGTTTGGAGGTGAAGGTGGAGCTTTCAAGATCAATATTTTTCCTCGCAAAGCACCAACATCAACTAGCGAGGTATCTGTGTGCAAGTTAAGCCTGGTTTCCATTAAATGGCAAGGGGATCGGCGACAGTCTGCGATCGTCGGCGATCCCTATCTTCCATCTTCCAGCATCTTCCATCTGCGATTTCAGCAGAGTGTTTCCATTCGTCGGCGACAGTCTGCGACACACCTATACCATGATCCTTTCCAAACCCACAAGATAGCACGCAAGCGTAGCAACAACAACTACTATCATCTAATTGGCTAATCAGATCCACGTGATCATAGTTTAACAAAAGCGCGTCTGCGATGATCGGCGATCGTCTTCGATGTATGTTTCCATAAACATTTTCCCAGATCGGGACAGTCGTAACGATCGCGAAAGTTGAACTTAGTTCGTGTCCCAAAAAAATTGTTCGACGTTTAATTAAATATTAAAAAATAATGAAACAATGAACGGGCTCCATGGTAAGATAACCATATTGCTGAGATTTTAAATTAATTTTAGACACCAGAAGTTAACAAATCGGCCAAATATTCACGGAGTTACGAGCTTTCGAAGATCAAGTTTGTGCGAAAGCTGAAACCAGACGGCCCTGAATCGCATATTTTGTGAAAGTAGAATCTCGTTTATTCAATGCAAATCAAATGGAATTTCAAAAGCATTTTCGATAAATTTGCTTTTTATGACATTGAAGCAAGGTTATGGATGCTTGGGGGAATCCCGTTCACAGCATAATTTGAAATTGCCCCGTCCCGTTTTCATTTCATGTTTTTAGATACTTGCATTCCTAACTAAATTTTGACAACGGTTACAAGAATTAAATAGCTTTGGAAGTCCTATTTGGTTTGCTCTGATATCGACGAGCCGTAAAACATTGGACAGTCTTCTTTTACCTCGATTTTGGGACGTCTTTTAGGAAAACGAGTCAGTTAGGGGCGTCTGGTTTCAGCTTTCGCACAAACTTGAACTTCAAAAGCTTGTAACTCCGTGAATTCTTAGCGGATTCACAAGATTCTGGAGTCTAAAATTAATTCAAAATCTTAGAAACAGGGTTATCTAACCAGGAGCCTGTACATGTTATCGTTATTTTTGACATTTAATCAAACGTCGAACAATTTTTCTGGGACACCCTGCAGGTAAAAATATTGCATTGCATGCATATGGAAGCAAAGTGCCAAAGAAAAATCAAGACTCTCAAATCCTCGACTAAGGTAAAATTAGATACATCATTCGAATGAACACTTCAGTACAAGTTTTGCCAGTAGCCAGCGAATAGACGATTAGAGGAGAGGTGACGTCGGGGGCATTAACCAAAATGCATTGCGTTCAAAAATAGACTAAACATTGATTTCTGTAGAAATTCAACCATTAAATGCAATGCATCATCTTGCTGAAATGCCCCTCGATACCATCTTTTCCGTCATTGTTCATTTCCTATGGTTTTCAAGGTCGGGCATGTCACACTGGTAACGATGGTCCTACCTTTGTCCGAAAACCGGTAGTTCATGAAATAATAAAACTGGTCGTTTTGATGGCAAATTTCCGCTGTTATTTTTCTTCAATTTGGAGGACAATTTTAACATTATGAATCATTGACGATGTTTGTCCCAAAAACCGCTAGTTTCGACCAACTACTGTTTTCGAAAGCGAGTGGTAATTATAGATATGAAAATACATGTGTATCAAAAGCGGTTGCCAGACATTGATATGATGGGAGGACCACTTTGAAGAAAAATTAGAAATTCTGGCCTTTTTTTCGGAAATTTGCCAGACAGAGGTAGAACCGCTTTAGTGAAAAATTGGAATTTCTGGTCTTTTTTCCGTAAATTTGATGGACAAAGGTAGAACCGCTTACGTGAAAATTTGAAATACTGGTCTTTTCAGCAGAAATTTGGGGGACAAAGGGAAAACCAGCTTACAGATAAACTTCTGGATTTTTAGATAGGAGGTTAGAAAACTTGATTTTTGTGACAAACTGATGGAATAGGAAGATTGATATTCAAATTTCACCTTTGTCCCAAAAACTGGTTGTTTTGGGCAGGAAAGTCGTACTATTTGATAAAAGCACCGGTTATTTTTTCCAGTTCCTCTGGACAAACATGGGGTCAAATATTTTACAGTACTTGCCCGCCCTTGGGTTTTAGATGGCCCGATATGTTTGGTCAAACCTACTAGACTCTTCTTGGCACAATTCCTAGAATCCTTTTCAATATTTTGTAGACATTTGATTGACCTGGATCTGGACAAACAATAAGTCTCTGGCATAAAGATATCCGTTAGTTACCATTGCTGGTTTCCAGATGATACAAGCGACACGGGGAACATCATTTTTCAGCAATAAAGGCCCACAGAACGAAAACAGCAAGAAGGTTGACTTTAACAGCAGCATGTATGTCATACGTAAATAGAATTCCTTTTGCTTATTCGCGGAGCATTTTATCTGAATTGATCTTCTTGAAAATCTTGGAATGTGATACGGAATAAAAGAAACGGGGTCTAAGAGCACTTGGTAAGGAGGAGGATACCAGCGGAAACTGGAAAACCGTAAAAGATTATGCTACCGTGAACAAGGACAGATAATGTTACAATAGAACTCGCTACTTTTCATTGACACCTAGATACAAAGCAATTTGTGATTGCAGACAAAGGGAATTCCATGCTTGGTTTGTCAAGACATAAACAAAAACAAAGCAAGCCGCCAAAATTGCCCTGAAACTCGGGTCGCTAGCGCGCTCGCTGTGCATTCCAAAAATGGTTTTTAAAAGCAAATATTAGCACCTATCAAAAGAAGAAAGATATATCTATACTTCTGCCTCGGGCATTTTATTCTTTTCGTACAGAAGCTGAGCAGTAAGTGTTTTAATTACACCTATAAAGTAAGAGAATTTGAAGATCCTCTCAATTGGCTTCTGCACAAAATAAATAAAATGCCCGAGGCAGAAGTTTAGATACATCCTTCTTCTTTCGATATGTGCTAATACTTGCTTTTAAAAACCATTTTTAGAATGCACAACGAGCGCGCTAGCGACCCGGGTTTCAGGGCAATGTTTGCGGCTTGCTTTGTTTTTGTTTATGTCTTGACCAACCGAGCATGGAATTCGCTTTGTCTGCAATCACAAATTGCTTTGTATCTAGGTGTCAATGAAAAGTAGCAAGTTCTATTGTAACATTATCTGTCCTTGTTGCTACCGTGTGATTTGTAATAATTTTCATGAGAAGTTAAACAGAGAAAATTTGCCGATTGTACGTTTCAAAAGCTCTGTTACTTGAATGCTTTCTGGTCTGTGGCCAAATTTGCCATGTTTTTAGTTGGTTGTGCTCATCCCTCTTGATTTTTTAAATAAAAACAATATTCGAAATATCTCGATCTGACAGAAGACCCCAGAGAGACGCAATCTGCGATCATTTTGTCTGCAGAGAATCATTTCCTCTTTTGGCTTGGGAATTCAAAGATCAAGCTCAGTTAAACGGTATTCCTTCAAAATGCCCGTGCTCTGAATGGTTCAGGCATATATGCATACAGCAAGTGCGAACGAAAGATTGAAATTTCTGAGAAGACAAAGAGATTTGCCTTTCAGGAGAATAGATTTCAAACCTCTGAGTGCACTCAATCAACAAGGATAGATTTGGTAAGACAATAGCACGAGTTGCTTTTGATTGACACCGCAATTCAAAGCGATTAACGATCGCAGACAAAGGAAATTCTCTCAACCAATAATTCAAAATAAACAAAGCCGCAAAAGTTGCCCTGAAACCCAGGTAGCTTGCTCGCTCGTTGTGCATTCCAGAAATTGTTTTAAGAGCAAACATGAGCATAGATCAAAAGAAGAAGAATATATCTACACATCTGCTGCGGGCAAGATAAGGCTCAAATCCTTACTGGTTGTCAGAGCATGCGGAAATCATCCAATTTCATGCTTGTCAGCCAATGAGATCACCGCTTTCTAGCCCCTGGAGACAAAATCGGTCGTTTGAGGTAAATTTTCTAGTACCCTCACTAAAACTGAAATGGATGCTAAAATACTTCAGTTATTTGCAATTTTTTTTAATAAATCAGTTGTGGGGATGTCCGTCCAGAGTTGTTTACATGTTTAGGCACACAGCTCGTTTGGGGCCGGAGCTGCGTTCATTTTCCGGTCGAAGAATATTGACCTTCGTTGAAATATCTATAGAAATCGCTACAAATGAGATATACAGATAATAATTTCAGCGATTACGCATACTGACCTGAGCAATAACCGAAACTCTTTCACTGCTATCATATCTCAAAATTGGAGGCAATTTCTAACGATTTCTGGTAGAGACATCATTTGGGCCTAAGCTTGTCCTCGCTTAAAACTCATTCCATTGCACCTAAAAAGTTATGGTAAAATTCTTGAGCTAGATAATGCACTTACCCATGACTCAGGCACAAGTTTGACTTCGTTTGCATTGTTTACTTTGGCAAATTTTGTAAGAAACAACCAGTTGTGGGCGAATTGCAAAAACTTTCCTCGGTCCATATTTTTCTCTACACAGTCCCTCAGCTTCAAACAACAAACAGTGAACTTTGACATTGTATCATAAAAGTCTTGCATCACAGAACATTCCTTTTGAACGATTCGATGCGCTTTAGCGAGGCACTCGTGAATTGTATTCACGCATTTCGTTCTTTTCGTTCTTATTTCAATCAATGCAAAACATAAAAAGAACAAAACATTGTTTTGGGTTCGCTAAAAAAGATACCCGGTTTTGCACTTTTGTTTGTTTGCATTGACTGATTGAACCAAATGCGTGAAAACAATTCACGAGTGCCTCGCTAAGGCGCATGGAATCGTTCTATAGGAATGTTTTGTGATGCAAGACTTTTATGATACAAAGTTCACTGTTTGTTGTTTGAAGCGGATAGACTGTGCAGATAAAAATATGGACCGAGGAAAGTTTTTGCATTTCACCCACAACTGGTCGTTTCTTATAAAAATTTGCTAATGTAAGAAAGGCAAACGAAGTCAAACTGGTGCCTGAGTCATGGGTAAGTGCATTATTCAGCTCTAGAATTTGACCATTACTTTTTAAGTGCAATGGAATGAGTTTTAAGCGAGGACAAGCTTAGGCCCAAATGATATCTCTACCAGAAATCATTAGAAATTGCCTCCAATTTTGAGATATGATAGCAGTAAAGGAGTTTGGGTTATTGCTGAGGTCAGTATGCATAATTACTGAAATTCTTATCTGTATATCTCATTTGTAGCGATTTCTATAGATATTTCAACGAAGGTCAATATTCTTCGACCGGAAAATGAACGCAGCTCCGGCCCCAAACAAGCTATGTGCCTAAACATGTAAACAACTCTGGACGGACATCCCCACAACTGATTTATCAAAAAAAATTGCGAATAACTGAAGTATTCTAGCATCCATTTCAGTTTTAGTGAGGGTACTAGAAAATTTACCTCAAACGACCGATTTTGTCTCCAGGGGCTAGAAAGCGGTGATCTCATTGGCTGACAAGCATGAAATTGGATGATTTCCGCATGCTCTGGCAACCAGTAAGGATTTGAGCCTTATCTTGCTGCGGGCATTTAATTTATTTGGTTCAAAAGCCGATTGGGAAGCGATTCAATTTTCTTATATTTTTGGGTGTAATTGAAACATTTACTGCTCAGCCTCTGAACCAAAGAAATAAAATACCCGAGATAAATGTTGAGATACATCCTTCTTCTTTCGATAGATGCTCATGTTTTCTCTTGAAAACATTTCCTGGAATGCATAACGAGCACGCTAGCTACCTGGGCTTTGGAGAAACTTTTGCGGCTTTGTTTGTTTTGAATTTCTGGTTGGGAGAATTTCCTTTGTCTGCGATCGCTAATCGCTTTGAATTGCGGTGTCAATCAACACCAACTCGTGCTATTGTCTTACAAAATCTGCCCTTGTTAAACAGAACTGCATCTGCCGTTTTACAAAATTCACCGTTGCATACAGTGTTTATCAAAAAAGAGCTACCGGTCAAAACATTCAAATTTCTCGAAAACGAAAGTTCTGATATCAATGAGATGTTTAATTTCGGAGAGCCCGACTTCTGTTCTTTCATATGATAAATTAGTTTTGCAGATTAGGTAACTCGGGCATTTTTAGTGAAGAAAAAAAGCATTATTGGTCAAATTAGGAAGCGCTTCTTTTCGACATAGTTCAACAAGGACAGATTTTGTAACAACAGCATGAATTGTTTTTGTTGACACCTGAATTCAAAGCGATTAGCGATCGCAGACAAAGGAAATTCCCTCAAGCAGTAATTCAAAACAAACAAAAAAGTTTCTCTGAAACCCAGGTAGCTATCGCGCTTGTTGTGCATTCCAGAATTGTTTTTAAGAGCAAACACGAGCATGAATCGAAAGAAGAAGGATATATATACACATCTACCACGGGCATTTTATGTCCTTGGTTCAGAAGCTGAGCAGTAAGTATTTTAATCGCACCCAAAAAGTAAGAAAATTGAGTGGCCTCCCAATCGGCTTCTGAGCCAAACAAATTAAATGCCAGAGGCAGATGTGCAGATATATCCTGCGTCTATTTTAGATGCAGGAATATGATTGGACGTTTACACAGCCAAAAGCTCATTCTATCAGTTTCAATAATTGTACCTTATGGATGTAATGTTGTATGTTTGCTACCAATGGCTTTCACCTCAAGTTCTTCTAGGCCTGAAATGTTTACCCAAAAATCTTTTTCGTGACTCTTTACGATAAAAAATGTCTTGATTTTGCTCTTACAGCATGCTGCATTTGAAATGGATCATGCTTTCTAAAATATCTATTAAGTGATAAATGATTCCAACAATGTATCCAGACTGTATATCATTGGAAAAAAGATAGATTGTAAACAACAAACGATTCGTGGTACAAATTTTAGAGTAGCCTTAAATAACGGACTCATCATATTAAATCCATAAACGCAACAAAAACTCCGAAATCAGTAGAAAGAAGACTGTTAACTCCTGTAAAAGAAACAATAACTAGAATAAACCTGTAACAAGAGAAAAACTGTTAAGTCCTGTAAGACAAAACCGAATCAATCTTAAAACCTGAAAGGAAAGAAATAAGTTAGTAACTCACCAGTAACTGCTGAAAAGATCAACGAGAAATCACCAAAACTAGTTTGGTCGTACTCTCATCAGTTTGGTTCGTGTGAAGAACAAATTACCAATAAAACAGGCCACTTTTATAGCAGACGAACAAAACAAAACCGAAAATCACATGCCAATAGCTCTTAAGCCACTTGTTGGCTAAACTCAATAGACAACCGCCAAGATAGATTGTGCTTTGAGACAGTATACATTACTTCTATTCAAATCTTATCTTTTTTTAGCAATTTTCAATTTTTGTTGGGTTGCGTTTTTTCTGAAACACCCCGCATACTACAGGACAAACAAATTAAGTCATTAAAGACCAATTCTGTTAGAAACCCAACTTTCGGGATATGTACCGGGTGTCCCAAAAAAAATACTCCCATTTGAAAAATCACCAAAATTTGATTACATAACCGATCTTCGATTTTCTTTCTTTTTTAAGTAGATCAAGGACCAAGTTATTTTCCCAGACATAGCTGAGCTTGCGATTTGTTTAAAATTAGTAAATTTAGCTCATTTTAGGGCTACCTGGTTTTGAATCATGTTGCAAGAAAGCACTGGTGATTGCCATATCAATTTCTTTGTGCATGTAAAGCTTCTAGCTTGGTGATAAATGACAGAAAGAAATGTGCACTATCATTGGAGACTTCAATGATGATGAAAAATCTGAAAATTTTGACTGTTAGACAAAATTTAGAATTTTTCTTAAAAACTATTGCTCAAAATAGGGTTTTTCAACGTGTAATTTTTCGACCTTTCTGTATCAAAAGCAAGCATTTTATCATCTGTGAATATTTTTGGTCTTTGACAAAAAGACTCAAAAAGAAAATTTTATCAAAGGTTTGATAATCAATTTTAGGTGATTTTTTAACAAGAGTATTATTTCTTGGGACACCCGGTACTTTGCAGAGCCTACAGTTGCATTTATAATTCCAATATCTAGTTTATTTTTTGAAAAAAGGAAGGCAGTTTGATTGTTTTAGTTCTTGTGGTAAAAGCTGCCACAATTTATTTCCAAGATGAGCGATGCATTCAACTCCAAAGGACGTGTTGCGTGAAGCCACCTTAAGTGCAGATCCACCTTAACCGTAACTCACTACCAAAAATTTCAAAATGGCGAAAGCGCGATAAGGCTCACTACCAAGTAAAAATAGGCAAAAACACTAAAAAACGATTGATTAAGGTGGCTCGCTACCAAAATAACGTTAAGGTGGCACACACTTGGTGTCCTATCGCTCATGCTGAGAGTTGATTTTTTTATAAGCAATTTCTTGCAAGAAAAATACGTGTGTTCATCCAATTTTTCACCCCTGAATATGTCTATCGCGAAAATAATCTTCAGCAGAATGTATTAAAGCTGCGAAAGGACGCTAAGCTGTGCTCCACATTTATTAATGATTTAGGCGCTGGCCACCGGTGGTTGTATTTGAATTTTGTAAACAAATTTGATCGGAAGGCATAGATTATGCGATAACACTTTACCAACCTGCCATATTTGAGGACGGATTAGGGCTATGAATAGGTTTGAGTGATAGAGAGACGCATACGGAGATAAACCTTCAATAGTTACTTTTTGTGAAGTAATAAATCATTGAAATATTGAGTATTTTTAGATGACAGGCTCGGAGCAGTTGGTGAAAACAGTCATCCTTAAGTGCTGTGTCCACTATTTGTTTAATTTCGGTAAATAAATAGATGAAAAGCTATCATTTGGCAGCTGTAGAGCCCACGTCGATAATAACAATAATAGTAATAATAAGAATTTATTGTAATAATAATAAGTTCTTTATTTAAGCTTGGCTTCTCGTCCAGCTGATGCTAAATGAATGCCAACCAAAACTTAACTAAATCTTAATAACAAACATTAAATATAGCTTACAAGAGTGTTAAATAATCTACAACAACAGAAACCCTAAATTTTCGACATATTGCATACATAACCTACAGTTGTAATCAAAATTGTTATTTCTTTTTTTATTTACACAAAGAAACCGGATGCGTCAAAGTTGTCGAGTACAATGGATTATATTTTTGACCTGGCCCGGGCCAGCTTTAACTATGTCGATTCCCTTTAATCTTTTGTTAATTTTTGTGATTTTTCTTGCCTTTTTATGAGCACTCAAAATATAGGTAGATTTGACTTCAAGAAAGTTTCTTGGTCGAAGAATGCCTGAAAAGGGGCCTAAAACGCGTGATCAAATTATAAGAAAACTCCTCACATAGATCAATTTTGATCTATGCAACATTGATCAATATTGCAACGGTGTTTTACCTCCCTCGGGACAGGACAGATAAGAAATAGATTTTGTGACAAATACCGAAGATTTTAAATGCCATGGCAATAAAAGTGCACTCGATATGATATCTCTCACCCGTCTTTCTTCGTTGTTCTGTGAGAGTAATTTCCTTGTGATTTGATCAAGTGCTTTTGGCCTCTTTCAGCCATTTTTTAACCAAGGAATTTTGTAAAGTCACCTGTACTTTCAATGCTCATAAAAATGCAAGACAAATTATAAAAGTACTTCGATCTCTCAGCTATCATACAGAATTTGATTCATACCAATCCATCAAGTATTCTCGGTGCTATGAATTTTCAAAAGGGGGAACTGTTTTCTGGCTCACCCGGTATACAGTTTTGTACTGATTTTTTCCATATGTTACCCAAACCCCTTGCATTAACACACGGGGGGGGGTTCTTCTATAGTAAAGGTACCTGGGGATGTCCCGCGAGCAACGGTATACTTTTTCGGACTTCTAGTCTAGCCAAGGATATACTTTTTTGCAATTTGGGCCAGCAACGGTCTAGCCAAGGGTATCATTTTTGACAATTTTGGTCTAGCAAACGGTCATGATATCATATTTGGCACAAATTGGTCAAAATTGGTCTAGCCAAGGGTACCATTTTCGTAAAAATTGGTTCAGACAATGGTCAAATTGGTCTAGCCAGAGGGGTACCATTTGCATAAAAATTAGTCTAGCCAACGGTACCCTTTTGAAGATGCTCGCGGCAGACCCCTACCCAAAATTTAGTCTAGCCAAGGATATACTTTTTTGCAATTTGGGCCAGCAACGGTCTAGCCAAGGGTATCATTTTGACAATTTTGGTCTAGCAAACGGTCATGATATCATATTTGGCACAAATTTGACAATATTGATCGAGGAAATGGTCAAAATTGGTCTAGCCAAGGGTACCATTTTCGTAAAAATTGGTTCAGACAATGGTCAAATTGGTCTAGCCAGAGGGGTACCATTTGCGTAAAAATTAGTCTAGCCAACGGTACCCTTTTGAAGATGCTCGCGGCAGACCCCTACCCAAAATTTAGTCTAGCCAAGGATATACTTTTTTGCAATTTGGGCCAGCAACGGTCTAGCCAAGGGTATCATTTTTGACAATTTTGGTCTAGCAAACGGTCATGATATCATATTTGGCACAAATTTGACAATATTAATCGAGGAAATGGTCAAATTGGTCTAGCCAAGGGTACCATTTTCGTAAAAATTGGTTCAGACAATGGTCAAATTGGTCTAGCCAGAGGGGTGCCATTTGCGTAAAGATTAGTCTAGCCAACGGTACCCTTTTGAAGATGCTCGCGGCAGACCCCTACCCAAAATTTGGTCAAGAACCCCTCCCCCCCCCCCCCCGTGCATTAACATCATTACTGCGTCGTTGCCTTTATTTAATGTGCTCTATTGTACTGAAGTTAAATTGGCGCCCATATCCTCGTAAATGCACTATGATACACCGCGAGGCAATTCCCTATACCATATTTATTTTGACTTGCTGAGTTGATTGTTGCTCTGCTCTTAAGCGGCTAAAAGCCAAGCGGATTTATATACACGGAATATATTACGTCCAGGCAACATAGGCGTAGGAGATAGGGGGCTAGGGGGGGCTGCAGCCCCCCCAACGTCAGAAAAATTTGCAAAAATCAGCCATAATCGGGCAGAAATCCGCCTCAAGTCGGGCAAAATTTGCTCAAACAATGGATTTTTTGTCGGGCAGCCCCCCCAAATTTTATCTTCCCCTACGCCGATGCCAGGCAATGCCCTATACCATATATATTTCAATGCACTGAACCAACTGTCCATTTGCTGATACCTATGAATAAATAAGCAGCAGTTGTTGTCGTTTAAAACACGTTTAAGGACTCGGCATTTTTCTATCGCGTATAGCTAGTGGGCTGATTGATGAAGCTCAACCATAACTCTTGTTCTGTTTGATCCGATTATTCAAACTGCCAGAACTTCTCTTGGCGTATAAACATTCTTGCAGCCTTGTTTTGCAAAATATTGGCAAGATATTACTTTTTGAAAGTTAATGAAGTTTTCGGACGATTATTTTTAGTTTTGCAGTGCGTGGAGCTTTCGTATGCAGAGCAGTGGTTTTGAAGAGCGGAGAATCCTTGTGTTTTTCGAAGCAATCTACCTGCCAGTGTCAAAACTGATTTACTTCATCTTAAATCGAGGTATGGATTTCTATCGCTGAATCTTTCTTTTTACTTGCTATATCTTATCCCGCATTTTTAATAAACCCTTGATGAATAGCGAAACAGAAGGAAGTGCCAAAGCTATACCAAGTTCATCCCAGTTTCTCCAAAGATACACGATTTTTCTATAAGAATATTGGATGAGGCCATAGTACTAAAAGTTTCTTAATCTATATGAAAATTTTCGCAGTTTAGTACTGAAAGTTCTTAATTTGTTTATTATTTCGTAAATGCATGAATCATTATGCGGATATGTTTCTTGACATACAGCACACTTTTTAGCAAGAAAGAGAGTTTTACTTTATTTCAAAATGTAAAATTACAGTGAATATCACTGAAGAATGAAGGTTCAGCAACAGAACCAGAGTTTCTTATATTTTTGGCTATCCTAGTTTCTCATAAACCAAAAATCTGTAAGTTTCTCCAAGGGCCTACACATTTTTTTCTGATAAGAAATTGGTTTATATTAGAAACGAATACAGGATAAATGATATTTAGTTATCCCATGAGATATACAAGCGAGTATGTTCCCCTGAGATAGGTAAACGGCAGTACTGCATAGAATAAGGCCCAAGGGATTACAAGGTATGCAAGCAAAGAGTTAAGTTATCACACGTCGATAGTGATTCTGGTAATGAGACCTACGACCCCACCCCACCCTCCCCGTCCTTCAGAACCTTGATTTTTTGATGATAATTAAGGAGTAATTGATTTGTTTGGGAGCTCGACATTTTGGCTGCGAATCACTAGACTGACCATACTGTACCATTAGATATCAATTGTTGGTTGTATCTTAGCGTTAGTTATTAAAAATAAAGTTATTTTCGATTGAGTTAGAAGAATTAGAAAATAACTGAAAATTTAAGAAACTTAAGTACTACGTGCCCGGGGGGGCTACTTAGTATATTTTGCTGATGGGATGTGCACTCCTTTCCGGGTATCGATTTCGCCTCTTTTTTCTAACGCCGGGTATCAAAAGAAGGCAGTTTTTCTAAAGCCGGTTGTCAAAAGTTTTATTTCATTGTTTTTTGACAAATTTTTACGTTTTAGGGTATGCTTTTCGCCAATTTTTGCTAAAGCCGGCTATCATTTCAAGGGAAAATTTCTAAAGCTGGGTGAAAATTGTTCTCTTTGGAGTGCACACCCTCGTACAATTGAAAGTCAAGTACACCCCCCGGGACTACGTGTCAGAGGTGCTAAGAAACTTCTAAAAGCTAAATTCAAGAATGTCGTGGCAAAACTGTCGCTGAATATTTATTCTTGAGTAATATTCACCTTTAATCTTATGTTTTGGCCCAGCCCAATACAATCCCCTTTCTTGTTGAGCATTTGGCTGTTTATCAAGAAATGGCTACAACATGATGGTAGAAATAGAAACTACAGCGTGATTTATTCACTAGAAAATAGGAAACAAATTTTGAAACTTGTAGTACCAAAAACCAACTAAAAAGCGGACTACGGACTAATCCAAGCTTCTTATGAAAGAAAAAACGTGTTGTACTGTGGGCTGATTCAAATTTCTTATATAAAAAGATTAATGTATCCCAGTTCCTTGGGGCATAATCTTTTGGGCATCTTCTGAAAACGATAGAGTTGGGAGAAAAACCCCATTCTCCATGTGCCATTCTGCCGAAAACGGTTGACTTTTTAGGCCCCTCTTTTGTTCATTCCATTTTTCGATTGACCACACATTGCGTTTGAACTCTTCAATTTTCAAAATTCTCATTGTTTGCGAAGTCTACTTTTCAGAAGATTTTGATGTTGACTTCAGATGCCCAAAAGAATACCCCAAGCAATGTCTAGCTTAAATCTTCACACCTTCACCATGTGCCGAAAATAGCACAAGTAAAACCAGACAAGGAAAGGAATAAAATAGACCCATCAGACCACTTTACTTTATTGTTCACAAAAAATGATTTTCTTCACACATTATCAACAATAGCGCATTGTTCACACAGTCCGTCCCTAGCGTGGCATGTAGAAGACATTGGGAATAACCTAAAATGACATGACAAGGCAGGTTATTTCTGACTTGGTGAAACCTGATGTAAACCTGTGAGGGGCTGCAGCTCACGTTTCTGGAATATTTATTATTTTGCCTTTGCAGTTTTGTTCGATAATGGGAGCATCGCTGGCAGTTTCTGTAGCAGAAGAGATTTCGGAAGAATGCCCTACTACCAAGACCAGAAATGACTCTTGTATCAAGGTATGTACATCTTTTATATCTCGTTTTTCATGACTGTTTTACCGGTACCGGGGAGTAGAGTAGCCAGAAAGCAAGCAAGCAGGCTTATTCGCGGCTTTATTTGTTAATAATTCAAACTAGGTTTCTGGCTGCTATACTACTGCTGATGTAGGTCTGTGGCACTACGGTTATTTCTACCCTCAGAACTACCTCTGAGCACTCATTTACCGACCTTAGAAGGATGGACAGCGAGAGTTGGATGTTGGCTTGTTGTGGCTTTGTAATTCCGACGACGGGAAAACCCACGCTGGTAGACCCCATAAGATTCAAAACACTGTGCCTTAAACCACTTGGCCACACCTCCAAGTTCGTTTATAGTCTATTAATAGCACATGGAAAAGCTTTTTTTGAAAAGAGCTTCATATTTAGTCTTTATGGACGAAAATTCTAAGTCCTATTTTGTAGCATTTCAGCTCGTGTATGTTGCTGCTGTGTGCTGCCGGTGTGCTTTCTGACCTTTCTTTGTAAACATAGGCCCCCTTGTAACCTGTTGGGGGATGGTTCATGTGTCTTGTGCCACCCATATGGGCCTGTTTTTTGGCCAAAATCCTCTACACAGGAAGGTCTTTTTTCTGCAGGTTATTCATCCTAAAAGTGGGTATTAAGGTACCCTGGGTACAAGACTCTTTATGTTAGAGAGTCTGGTACCCAGGGTAGTATCAAGGTAAATTTTAGTAATTAGAAATGGGTAGCTTTTTAAAAACCAGGCGGCAGATCCCCGTCCATACAACGCATCTGTCTAAAATCAAACGAGTACGAAATATTTGAAATTGTTCATTCTTAATGTACTACTTTTAGCTATTTATACTGAAAACAACTTACGTCTTACCGTTACTGGTATAACATCCATGCTGTTACCCCGGGGGGGGGGGGGGAGGGTACTTCATTGTGAACATGATTCGACCTGAATCTGGACTTTGAGAAAAGAACCCATTTGTATGACGGAATATTCAAAAATGCAGAGCCCATTTGCATAAATATCAGGAAATTTTTGACCTATGTGTATGAATTTGTCGGTTTGAAACAAAGGAAAACTTCAGTTGTTTGGAGTGGATTATCATTATGGGGCCCATTGATAAGAAAATTCTCAAAGAACTACCCATCTACCATAATTGTCGTTAAAACTGACCCATATGTAGAGAATTTCAGATGAAGAAACCCACCCATATGAGCGGCACGTCCAGTAGCACTTACCAATGAAGTACCCCCTCTCCCCCGGGTCCAGCTCATGAAGTTTTTTAAACACTATGTAATGTTATTGTTGTTACTGTGATTTTTTACCTGTGTCCCATGTTATTATCATTTGTAAAAATTACTGTTAGACCATGTACCAAATGGTACCTATAGTCTTATACATTTGAATCGCATTTTCTATTTCGATACTGTGACAGTACCAAATTGGAGCTAACTACCAAGAGTCCTAAAATCATGTATAGTCCAATGAGGACAGACTTTGTAACACAATAGCACGAGATGCTTTTATTTACACCAGATTTCAAAGCGATTAGCGACTGCAGACAAAGGAAATTCTCTCAGCCATGACTTCAAAACAAACGAAGCCGCAAAAGTTTCTCTGAACCCAAGTTGCTAGCGCGCTCATTGTGCATTTCAGAATATCTTTTTAAGAGCAAAATGAGCATATATCGAAAGAAGAAGGATATATCTATGCATTTACCGCGGGCATTTTATTTCTTTTGTTCAAATGCCGAGCAGTAAGTGTTTCATTACACCCAAAAAATAAGAGAATTGAATCGCCTACCAATCGTCTTCTGAACCAAAGAAATAAAATGCCCGAGGTAGATGTGTAGATATCCTTCTTCTTTCGATCTATGCTCATGTTTGCGCTTAAATACAGTTTCTGGAATGCACAGCAAGTGAGCTAGCTACCTGGTTTTCAGAGAAAGTTTTGTGGCTTTGCTTGTTTTGAATTTCTAGTTGAGGCTTTGAATTACGGCGTCAATCAAACCCAACTCGTGCTATTGTCTTACCAAATCTGTCCTTGTTGTATAGTCCTTTGCCAAAATATGCTAGCTCGAATTATGCGCCAATTTGAATGAAATACCAAGCATTTTGCAGCAGATAGCCTTACTGTGACCCTAAGCTGGGTTAAAAGATACCCTGGTTAAAATTGTCCGTCTTTAAAGTGAGTTTATGGGAACGCAACGCAAAAACAGATAACTTTTAACACGTTTTATTTTAACTCTGGCTACACGCTTTTTTTTCAAGGAACTTGGATCGGCACTTAGTACTAAAAGTTTCTTAATTTCGCATGAAAATTTCGGTGTTTTAGAATAAAAGTTTCTTAATTAGTTTCTTATTTTCAGGCCTAAAATTGCGGTATTGTTCGAAGTTGAGCCTTCTTCTCGACAAAGGGCTTCTATTTTGCATTGATATTGTCATCAAGAAGAAGCCAAGCATAATAAGCAAAAATTAACAATGTTTGCAGTTAAAAGTTAAGAAAAGATGAAGGTACCTTTGTCAGAGAGACCTAGAATAAGAGAGACATACAGAAATAAAGTTTTAGAATTTCTTAACTGTTCTTTAGCGTAGTACTAGAGTTTCTTAAATTTTTAGTCATCGTAGTACTAGTTTCTTATAAACCAGTTTCTTATAAAAAAACATGTAGTGAAAAGGCAGCCTAAAAGTTCAATAATTTTTTAAGACCATGGCAATTCTGAGGGAATGTCAGTGAAACAGATTCAGATCAACAGTGAACCAGAAAAACAATGTCAATGTTTTTGTTTGTCTCTTTGCATCTTTATTTAATGTCTGTTTGTTTGTTTGTTTTTCAGTGAGTTTTCTGTCCAAGTGATGTTTTTGTTTGTATTTTAATGTGAAGTATTCAGCATTTGTCATTTGTCTTCCTGTCAATTCAGGTTTGAATAACTCAAGGTAAGCCTTATACCAAACGTTCTTCTTTGATAAAATTATCAGTCATGTAACGTCTGTTGCCTTACAGGATGTCCCAAAGTGATTGTACTCCGTTTGTACGGATGCTGTGAAGGAGCCGTGCTTATGATTTGCATTTTCTGCTAAGATCCTTACTACACGAATTTTTTTACAAGGAACTAAGCATTTTAACCAGCACTGGATGCTTCTTAAAATTATCCGACTTCGAACTGAGGGGTGTATCACTCTCTAAAGATCTCGTACACCTTTGAACAAAATCCTTTTGTTTTCAAGAAAAATCCGTAGAAGATCCCTGACAACCTTTTTTTTTAATTTCGTATGCTTTTTTGGAAGAGTGATACAACCCTCGCTTTGGGCACTCAGAATTTCCATAACAATCTTCATGTCTGCTTCCTGTGCTGTCATGAACATTTCAAAACGAAGTTGTGAAGACTTTCTAGCCTTCATTTAGAAATTATTGAAGTACCTTCCCAGTAATATGTACCCTGGGTACCAGCAGGGTAAGTGATATGATGCAGGAAACAAGAAGAAATAAAATAAAGATATGCCAAGGATTTCATTGACAATAATAGATAGTTTCCTAGATATTTTCCCCGTTCTAGAGTTATTTAATTTTGATGGCGATCTGAGTGTTGTCTTTCTCATAAGCAATTATTCTAATGAATTTGTTGAGCAATCGTTCGGTTATGGCCCATATGTCACAAGAAAGCCAAAATTGGACGTTTCTTCAAAACCAGAACATTTACATGCACCTTAGCTGTAAATGTGAATTTGATTCCAAAGTGGTTCTAGCCTAGTTAGTAGTTCTATGACAGAATGATGTTCTTTGGTAAAAATTTGTCTCAAACCACTTTCTGGCAGTTCGTATCGACGTTTGTTGTTGCAAATTTCCTTTTCTACTTCTTGTTCGGTGAACATGTTAACGTGAAATACACTGCACAACTAAAAAGTCAGCTTTTAGGTTTGTACTAGACTTGCCCCAAGTCTCAGGTTACTCTCAGATAGACTTATTACAGTTGACGAAATAGACTTGGGGCAAGCCTAGCTTTGTACTAAAACCATTTTTTTATCCTGATTATTTTCTGTTTGTTTTGCAGAATCTAAGGAGACCAATGCAAGTTGATTTTAAACTCGAGAAATTCATGAATCACTGCTTTATTCTACAAAAGGAGAAGAAATCGTTAGAATCACAAATTCGTATTGAATTGGATAACTGGCGGGCACGTGCCAAAAAAGGCGAACCGACGACAGAGAGCCGCCACCGTCTTAGTTTGTATCTGAAAAAATTCAAAGCTGCGCAGGAGACACAGGATATTTTGATCGAAAGAGAGAAAGTGCGGTTGTGCAGTTATGGAAACGAGGCTGACAGTAAGAGGGTCTTTGAGCTAAAAGACAAGTTAAAGTTTTTCTCAGTTTTGAACAGACAACACGAGACGTTGCTTGAAATGGTGCGACAAGATCTACAAGAGTGCAGATCAATTTGCAGGAAAGTGAATGATGATGATTCACATGTCAGGTAAAGTACGCTCCTGTTTTCTTTTTTTCTTTACTATCATTTTTCATTTTTGTTGGTTCTGGTCCCGGGGGAGGGGGGTACATGACTTGTGGATGGACGGGGGTCTGCCGCCCGGTTTTCAAAAAGGAACCCTCTTCTGATTACCGAAACTTGCTTTTGATACCCACTTTCATAATGAATTTTGGCGGAAAACTGCCCATTTTAACCATTTTTTGCGAATTTCAGCGAAACCCAACCTATGTTTATGGAAAATTTGCCGAAAAAGGACCCTTGTTTAGAGAATTTTGGGCCCAAAAACCCACCCATATGGGCGGCACATACCCGTACCCTGAACATGTTATGTACCCCTCCCCCCCCCGGTGCTCTGGTACCCAGGGTAGTACAGTACGGTATCTACTACCATGTATCCCAAAAAAGTACTCCTGTTTGAAAAATCGCCAAAATTTCATTATAAGGCTGATCTTCAAATTTCTCTTTATGGCAAGAAAATATGATCTTGTTATTGGTTTTAAAATTAGCAACTTTAGCTCTTTTTAGGTCTACCTGGTTTGAAGCATACTTCAAAAAGCATTGATGATTACCAAATTAATTTCTTTTCGTGTATTAAGCTTCCAGTAGTTTGGTCACAATTGTCAGAAAAAACGTAAATCATTGTAGACTTAAAAAGCTCAATAGATCATAGTGAAATCTCAATAAAATGACTCTAGCCAATATTAACGAACGTTTTCAAAGAGTATGGCTCAGAATGAGGTATTTGATGTGTTATTTCATACCCTTTTGGTACCGAAAACAAACATTTTATCATCTTCAAATACATTTGGATCATTGGCAAAAGAGATCAAAAAGAAAGTTCTATGATAGGTTTTATAATTGAATTTTGGTGATGTTTCAAACGGGAGTACTTTTTTGGATCATCGTCATCATCATCACCGATTCTTTCAAAGTGGGCTAGATTGAAGAATGGCTTATTTACAGCATCTTTGTTTACTGCACAGGCCGTAGAAAAAGCTAGATTAAAATTAAGACTTTCGTATGATATATCAATCCTTCCTAGTTCATTATTTCGTTTTTGATACATCGAGTGGATTTAATTATGCCCTTGAGTGGCATAATGGCCCTAGGTCACGTCAATCAGCCACGCACATGCATTAAAGGTGACCTGAAGCGAAATTTTTTATTGATGCAAATGAACAGCACTGTCGAAAGATAAAAAAATCCTGTTTGGATTTCTTTGATATCTCATTTCTTTTTCAAGTTATCCACTGATTCTAAGTTCCAGCTGATGACGTCATTTTGTTTGCAAATTACTACCATAATATATGGAAATATAGCTGTATCCGATCTTCGAAAGGTTACAGTTGTAGGAGACATTTGAGGTCAGCTGAAATAAATGCAACAGAAATTGTCCCATGGATGGATATGATATTTAGAAAAGCATTTCAGGTGAAGAAAAGTTTTGATTAGATTTCCATCTGGAAAAATAGTCAACCTTTTATAGTTTCTTTACTTTTTGCAAACAAAATGACGTCATCAGCCAATCATAAAAAATAATGGATAACTCGAAAATGAAACAAGGTATCAAAAAATCTAAACGGCATTCTTTATCATTCAACAGTCATATTCATTTGCATCAATAAAAATTTTCGCTTCAGATCACCTTTAAAATCCACTCAATGTATTGTATCAGCCTGGGTGGTTAGACGCCGCAGTTGTGCTTGATTTCCGCAGCTTCGTTCTTTTGCGGAGGAAAACGTTATTTACTACTACGGAGGAGGAGCTAATATACCTCCTCCGCAGAAATAGATCTATTTTCCTCTGCTGCAGCATATACACAGGGAGCCTGAGCCCAGGAATGATTAGCAAACTCTTAAAATAACTCTAAAATAAATTAAAATAAATTGCCTGAAATAAGCGTTGCGTAGGAAACTGCGAAGGACTTGCTAAGGCTTAGAGCTGCGAATCACAGTTCCTATAATAGCAAGGCAGGGAATACTGGCCAGTAAACTATTCAATGGTGGACTTGTTAAAACATATTTTAAGTTTTACCTGGCTGAAAATTGCTACTCCGTTCTGAAATTATGAGAGATTTTCTCAAGAAAGTCCTTCAAACAGGACTGAAACCACGACCAATTTTCCTGCCTGGCAGCAATTTCCGAGGGGGGGGGGGGGGGGGGGTACTTCACCTATTTTGGGTACGTGCGACGGGGACGTGCCATCGGTAAGGGTATCGATTTTCGCGATTTTGGTATAAGGAACGGTATCGATTTTCACGATTTTGGTATCAAACGGTATCGATTTTCACGATTTGGTATAAGTATAAGATCGGAAATACATTTTCGGAAGATTGGTATAAGGTCGGGTGTACCTTTTCGGAAAATTGGTACAAGGTCGGGTATACTTTTTTAGGAAAATTGGTATAAGGAACGGGTATGTTTTTGAAGCTTCGATGGCACGTCCCCGACCAAAACCTGGTCAAGTACCCCCCGGGCAGCAATGACTTATCTTTTACACGTGTTATCCCTTTGGGAAGATGAATGTGTGATCCTTTGGAGCACAAAACACTACTCCGGGCGATTTAATCCTCCCAAGAGGATAACAAGTGCTAAAACGTGTTGAAATCATTGCTGCAAGGCAGAAGTATTAGTGAAATTTGGTCGTAATTTTATGTCCATTTTGAGGGTGTCTTAAAGTGGCTCTCTTTAGAAAATCCCCCATAGTTTCAGAACGGAGTGGCCGATTTCAATCAAGTAAATGTTAGAATGGATTTGAACATGTATTTCATTAAATGATATATTTGCAGGTACATTTTAGGTCCATTCTGAGGGTGCCTTGAAGTGGCTCTCTTTAGAAAATCCCCCATAGTTTCAGAATGGAGTGGCCGGTTTCAATCACAGTAAATTTTAGAATGGATGCGAACATGTGTTTCATTAAATGATATATTTGCCAATATATTATCGTCATAATATCTAAGGGAGCAGTGACCTTTTAAAAGGGGATTATTTTCTTGGCCTACCCAATAGATGGTGTGGATATTTACTCATTCGGTACAATTCTTTGTAAGTCAATTCTTTGCATTCATAGATACAGAGTCACCCCAAAAAGCTAGCTGCGAAGTAAATACCATCTTAGATGCATCCACCATACCACACAATACCATCAAACAAGCTGGACCGCGAAGAAACTCCAAACACTAGTAACAAAACTTTTATTCATTTTATCTCGATGAGAAAATCAACTCTCACTCAAAAGTATAATCTTTTGAATGCCCCAACTTTTGACTATCGTAGATTCGAAGGATCATTGTATGACAAAATGGAGATTGTTAGATGTTTCTTTCTATTTAATCTTTCATGCAGGGATTGTCAAGAACTTCAGGCAGATCTTTCATGCAGGGATTGTCAAGAACTTCAGGACAAACATTTAGGCAAAGTTACAACAATAGCACTTCCCATTCCCAATTTACACTGACTATCCGAAATCAGTCCTAACTCGAGGAGAACGATTGCAGGGGCGGTCAAGTACCGTAAATTTTGTGAACCCACCTTTGTCCTGAGAAAAAAAATAAATCAACCCCAATTTTGACCGAGGTCCATGACATACAACAGGGGCGGGCAAGTACTGTAAAATATTTGACCACATGTTTGTCCAGAGGAACTGGAAAAAATAACCAGTTCTTTTATCAAATAGTACGACTTTCCTGCCAAAAACAACCAGTTTTTGGGACAAAGGTGAAATTTGAATATCAATCTTCCTTTTCCATCAGTTTGTCACAAAAATCAAGTTTTCTAACCTCCTATCTAATCAAAATCCAGAAGTTTATCTGTAAGCTGGTTTTCCCTTTGTCCCCCAAATTTCTGCAGAAAAGACCAGTATTTCAAATTTTCACGTAAGCGGTTCTACCTTTGTCCACCAAATTTACGGAAAAAGGACCAGAAATTCCAATTTTTCACTAAAGAGGTTCTACCTTTGTCTGGCAAATTTCCGAAAAAAAGGCCAGAATTTCTAATTTTTCATCAAAGCGGTCCCATCATATCAATGTCTGGCAACCGCTTTTGGGACACATGTATTTTCATATCTATAATTACCACTTGCTTTCGACAACAGTAGTTGGTCGAAACTAGCGGTTTTTGGGACAAACATCGTCAATGATACATAATGTTAAAATTGTCCTCCAAATTGAAGAAAAATAGCAGCGGAAATTTGCCATCAAAGACGACCAGTTTTTGGGTCAAAGGTGGTGCAAAATTTTTTCATGAACTACTGGTTTTCGAACAAAGGTAGGACCATCGTTACCAGTGTGACATGCCCGCCCTTGATACAACTTAGAAAACGCCAAATTTTGAGGACACAGCTGGTTTCCACCAAATTATGGAGTACACTTAATTCTTCTCTTATTTACTGGCCATCTTAGAGTTTTCACATACAATTTTAGTTGACGAATCGTTACCTCCGTCCTGTTTCTTGCAGCCATCTAATGTCCCCTAGGTTTGCATCTTGGAAATAAAAATAGATAGTCTATATTTAACATACAACGAGGGAAAGGAAAAATTTCGGCAATCATCTGTGGAACTTGCATAATTTTCGATGGGGAAACAAAAATTTCAACGGGAAAATAACTTAAACGAGCCGGGGAAATTTTTCAGCGGGGTCGTTACGGAGGGGGGGGGTGTAACAATTGCGATTTCAGCTTTGTCTTGCCATTGAGCAGAAAAAACCAACGCTGACATATGCCAATGCAACTAGTTTTTGGGACAAACCTTGCAGTGACAAATTGTCCAAAAATATCGGGGGGAAAAGCCAAATTTGCTGAAAGCAAAAAAAACCAACTCCAATTGAATGATTTTTTGCGAGAGTTTTTTGTCTCCACTGGCCATGTAATGAAACTAAATTTTGCACCGTCTCTAATGATAAAACATTTCTGAAAACTTTCTGACTCTAAGATTCTGGTGAGATTTATATGGCACTCAGTACAATTCATCCTTAGCTGTACTGTATTTATAGAGAACTGAGCTTTTGAAGAACGATGGTTACTAAAACTATGGTAACCAATAGACTCACGAAATAGTCCCTGTTATCGCAGCAATAACAACAACAGCAATGACAACAACAACAACATATTATTTTGCTCAAACTGGCACTTATAGACTTTCACATCAAAAAGTAGGACGAAAATAAACAATAGGTGCGTCGATTTTTCTATTCACGTTGAAAGGAGGTTAACTTGTAGTCATAGCAACTTTTCAGTAGTTGGAAAATTTCATCGCTGTGGCGTGCACTATTTTGAGCTGATGGAAGTTAAGTGGCCTTCAAAATGAGGAAACTCTTGTTGAAAGTGAAAGGTTTGTTGATTCTTGGATTGAGGAATCATTTATCTGGATACTTGTGGCTTTTGTTCATTGCTAGCATCACTGAAAACGTGAATTTTGAGGCGTTTTATCATCGTGAGCTTGAGCCAACAAGTTAGGCCCATCCGCCATTGCCTGGAGCATTCGGCTTTTCGTACAGTGTTGCTATAGTTTCCATATCGGACATGAAATTGAGGAAACAATTTCGTCCCAAATTTCAATATGAAAGTCAATCGTGAAGCGTCCATGAGTCTACGTAGTTATGAGGGGGGCTTTGCGTCCCGATCAGAAATTGCTAACGCAAAATTTCAATAGCAATAACTCTGTGCATCGAACTAGTGGTTTTTCGATCTAAGTCTACAGGCACTGTAACTTCGAAAACCCGAAAACATCGAAATTTTTGAAAGAAATCCCGAAACCCAAGCATCAAAATTGGCAAACCCGCAACCCGTCATCTCAAAACCCGAAAACCCGCACAATTTAGACATAAACCCGAAACCCGAGGGCTAAAATCGGTCAACCCCGCAACCCGTGAAACCCCAAAGCCCCCCTCGTCTAGGTAACCAAATCAAGTCACGAATCATCAAAAGTACAACTTGAACAAAAAGTGTCCAATACAAGACATGTTTGCCTGTAATGTATTGTTTTCACCAACTCGTACGTTTGTTGGCGGCGTTAATAGACCTAATTGGCTAAGGTTTTTTTTTTGGTCATTTCAAGTCATGTGACCATACCCTTGGGAAGTTTTAGTATCATGCTATAATTTGCACTCATGGCACAACTTTGCATGGCACGAAATATGTGAGAGAAATCAAAAGACGTTTTATCAAAGGAAATGATCACATGACTTGAAACGGGTGTAAACAAACCTTAGCCGATTTTTTCTATTAGCTTGTCAGCTATATTTCTATTCTTATTTATTGCTAACATAAAATAAATTGCAAATAATAATAATAATAATAATTGTTGTAAAAAACAATCACAACATTACAAGATGATGTGCTGCTACAGAATGAGAGGTACTGTTCACGTTACTTTTGAATGAATTCTTTCAAGTTTTTAACAACATAAAATATGAATTCAAGTAGTTGCAAAATGTGTTCTTATCATGTCCTTTGAACGTTTAACAAACAAGCATCTTTCAAACAAACATACCAAATCAATGATGGGTTACACTTGTTAAAGCAAAATAGAATAAATTGAATGTACAGCAGATTATTTTAATTTTGGCTAATACAATGCAGGTTTCTTTGGCTGTGGTTGCCTATGACTGAGAAGTTCATTTTCAATGTCATAATAAGAGTAAAAATCATATTTGAATTGTTCTTCATTTCTATATGTTTCAATGTATTTTTCATATCCTGTTTGATCTTCAGGGAATAATTTCTCTTCTGCCTTCATTGCTCCTTTTTCTGAAGACTTTTTAGCCTTTGTTGCTGCAAAGAAATATAAGAATATATACAGGGTGTCCCAAAAAACATGTGCGCCGTTTGAGTGGCTTCTGCAGAGCAGCCATAAATCCAATTTTTCTGTTTCTAAGATTCTTGACAGAAGAGGCTTCAAATTAAAGGTTGGAACCGAGTTTGAGTAAATCTAATCACTTGTTGCTGATTTATGGAGCAAGAAAGCCAAAATTATTGGCTGCCTCAGAACCAGAGGATTCAGTATTCTCCATTGCGTTAAAATCAACGAAAATGATTGAAAAAACATTGCTTGCCCTGTTTTCTGATGTTCATGAGTGAGACAGATAGTCATACATTGAATTTTGTGACAACCAAGAATATTGAACATATCTAGGGTTGCTAGGAATGGTAATGTGCAACACAAGTGCTTCAGGCCATGGCATGCATCCATCAGATATTTTGCTTCTCAAAAGTGATGAAGTTGTTTTAAAGCAACAATATTGCATTCAGCAGGCTGCTTGGTCAATATTCTTGAGTTATATGGTCATCAATTACCCCAAGTGCATTTCCTGGTATAACTGTAAAGTTTAAGTTTGTTCAATGTTAAAATTCAAGTTATAAGGTTAAGGTTACTGTAACTGTTCAGACGACAAATTTTCGATTTTTCGTTTTTGTCATAATCTGACGGTATAAGTATTTGAGGACTGTTTAAACCAACTCACTTCCAGAAATAGTCACAATTACTTGGAAATTTGAGCATTTAAAAAGGAGCAATCCTGTTTCTCAAAAATTGCGGGAATATACATAAGCGGATTAAAGTAAACTCACTTGACCTTGCAGCTATGTTCATGACATCCCGTGCTGCTGTGTTATTGACATAATGCTTTACCAATACCGCGCTAAAGCCTAATTGCTTGACCTTTCATGCATAATCATTTTTCCCGCAATTTTTGCTTCATTTTGATAAAAGCCTGATTTCTCGAAACAGGATTCCCGAGTACTGGTGGGTAATAAAAAATCTTTGTGTACCCAACAGGCCAATCGAATTGCTTGAAACTTGGCACACAGAGTCAAAATGCATATAACTACGAAACCGTGTCAGCGATTTGCGATAGATCCACTGGTCCGATTTTTACAAGGGTCTGAAAGTTAAAAAAGACATTTAAGACATTTACATTTATTTAAAATGATATCATTTCAAGGCAACACCTTTTATCAAAAATTCGTGACACGGTTTTGCAGTTCAGGGCCTTAAGTCTTTGGTAAATAGAAAGTCGTGGTCCAACGATTATCATTGGGGTACACAAAGATTTTTTCCCAAGGGTGGTCGATTTTGCCTAAAATCTCGAACAAATCATTCGCGATTTTATTGAATCAACTGAATATATTTTCATGATATTCTACGTTTAATTCTGCGTCGAATGATGCATAAGTTTGTTTGGTATATTTTGACGAACGGCCGTAGTTAACGGAGTTTCTTAATCGCCGCCTGAACGGTTACAGTAACCTTAAGTACGAAGATAAAATCCTCTGGTTTTGAAGGAACGAGTGATTGTGACTTTGTTTCTCAATAAATCAGCAACCACTTGTCAGATTTACACAAACTCGGTGCCAAACTCTAAGTTGAAATCTCCTCTATTCACAAATCTGAAAAACGACAAAGTTAGATTTATGGCTCCTCCACAGTAGCCACTCAAATGGCGCACATGTTTGTTACATATACACAGTAGACTAGCAATAACTATAGTCAGAGAGTGCTGTGTAATGGGTTTAATCCAGAAATTTTTGTCAAAATGTCTGCAAATGTGGTTAACAGCTTATGTATGCAGGCAATCACTTCATGTAAGATCCTCTACAGTCCTGAAATCACAAAACTACAAAAAGAGTTATGCAGTAGTTGTGACAAATTGGTTGGTACATTGCTTATTTAATGAAGTCAATTTAACATGCATGCAATGCTTCGTGGTTTGCTACAGGGCAATAAGATATAGATATGAAGCCTCCCTTCCATACTACTCAGCATGCGCTATGTCTGTGGTGACTGCAGTGAAATAATTTGACAGCAACAATTAGGTTTCCAAAAATAAGACAGAAAGAACTGGATCACAATGATTATTGGAATTCCTGCACAGAACAAAAATTGTTGTCCACTTTGCGCTTGGCTTGGGAAAATGTTTACCTGATTCAATTTACCTTTTGTTTTGGATGGTTTGGAGCTCTTGTCATTGGCACAAAGAACGTGTGATACACCAGTGATGCTTCTTGCAACCATTATTATTGGCATTGAAACCTAAAAATATTTATCAATCAATCAATTAATATCGACATAATTATATATCCACAAAAGCAGGGCTTGAAAATGTCTGGCAGCGCCGGCAGCGGCGCTGCCAGGAAATTTTTGATGAAAATGTCTCGCAGGAAATTTGTCACTTTATCGCAGGAAATTTCTGGCATTTTCCTCATTGTCAAGTTATTTAATTCGCAACTAAATTTTTGTGATAGTTTTTGTTTGAATGACGTCTTGCCACTATTTCAAACTATTTATACAATACAAATGCCGGGTGACCCAAGAAAACTTTGAGAGCTAGATCATAGCTAGCTTTCTGAAAACAAACGTTATTGAAAAAGATTTGCACCACCGTTTATTCAAAAGGCTTAGTTATCTTTTGAGTTGCTGCATAGGCTTTTCAAGCTATGATTACTGTTCGAAAAACGAGATACAGAAAATTTCGAATCCTTTATTTCTCATTTGCAGTGAAATAATCAAGACTCCTTTTCCAGTCAACATTTTGTGAAAACATAAGTTAAGAGGTGGACTTGAAGTCATCTGGGAAATTTGTTGTTTGAAAAACGATCGATATCTGTTCCTTATTCAAAATCGTGCTACCATCCAAAATTTGGAATTCGGCTTTGTTCTGTCATCCAAAACATGGACGGGAGAAGGAGGGAAGATTCCATGAAATGGCTCAATCAGCATATTATAGGACTGGTTTTTCAGAGGGTAGTCTTAAGCTAACAAGCAATATCTCAAAAATAGCTTAGCCTTTCAGCTACAGGCTGACACCTTGTTTGTGTTCATAACATGTGCTTTCAAAAACCTAGACGTGATCCAGCTTGTGAAGCTTATTTCTGGGTCAACCGGTGCCCCTTTTCAAATGACTCTTTGTGGGAAACGCAACTCTCGGATCGCCAAAAGCATTAGGAAACTCAAGTACTGGAAAAATATCAGTTAAGAAGCAATTTCATTGAAGCTTGCTTCTGCTTTTTGTTCTACTTTGTTACATGGATATAAACAGAGGCGTAGTTTTATACAATTGGCTATGATGTATTCACGAAGGTGTAGGAGATCTCCAACAAATAAATACAGCATCAATTTTAAGCGGCCTTATGAAACCGAAACTTTGAGCACTCAAAATCTGCTAGAATCAACAAACTTTCAGTACTGGGTCCATTCTTATCTTCTTATGAAAACACATGTAAGGGTGGAATCAGTGGCTAAATCACTAACTGAAAGTCTGAAATTCATTTCAATAAATTTTTGCAATCTGCATTTAATGAATGACCGTCAATGTGACTTTTCCTCTGCCACGTAAATCCGGTTGAGATGGCACCAACGAAAACAAATGTTGAAGGAAAAAATAGGATCAATGTGTAAGGAGATCCAACGAAACTGTTTCATCTTGATAATATTTCATGAACCAAACATTTGGCAATAATCGAGGTCTTTGATAATTTAAGGTTTGAACCCCTGATGAAGAAAGGAAGTATCTTTGTTGACCTTAGTAAGGCGTTTGATACCATAAGCCACGCCATACTACTTGAAAAACTTGCGATTTACGGAATAAAAGATAACGAATTGGAATGGCTCAACGACTATCTGTTCTCCCGAAAGGCAGTGGTAGCATTCAACGGTTGTGTCTCAGATGAGCAGAACTTGTTAACAGGAGTTCCACAAGGCTCAATACTTGGTCCTCTATTGTTTCTAATCTCTTTCAATGATGCTGTAGAAGTCATGGAGTATTCAAGCATTTTAAAATATGCAGACGACACTGTTTTGTATGTGGCAGGCAAAGAAATTGATTCAATTGAAAACAAACTATCGAAAGACATGGAAAATCTGTCAGAGTGGCTGAGATGCAATGAACTCATATTGAATCTGAAGAAAGGCAAGACAGAGTCGATACTATTTGGAACAGCACAACGAATTGCAAAACAGCGAAATGGGCCACTCAAAGTCACAATATCTCAGCCAACCCCAACGGTAATTAACAACACAACTGATTATAAATATCTTGGCGTCCTTGTGGATACCACACTTAACTTGAACTCCCATTTTGACAAATGTTTCAAGCGTGCATCCGGTAGACTACGACTTCTAGCAAAATTAAGGTCGTGCATGGACAATGCTACTGCTAGTACAATCTATCGTACTATGATTCTTCCCACATTTACTTACTGTGGTATATTGCAACTGAAGCTCTCAAATACACAAATAAGCAGACTTTCCTCATTTCATTCTCGTTCCTTGAAGATAGTCTATGGTGATAAAACAGCAGACAAAGGGCTCATGTCAGTCATAACTGCGAATAAGATGAGAGCCTGCAAACTTGTGCGAAAATGCCTGGACAGAGATATCTGTGAACATTTTCAGAATTATTTTACTCCGATACAACATGAAAAGGAAACAAGAAGCAACAAATGCACTCTGCGATTACCTATTATTAAAAAAAGAATATGCACGAAAGTCGTTTCAATATATGGGCTCTAAAGTGTACAATGAGCTACCTTTAGACATACGTCGGACAGGGACACACAAAGAATTTGTTAAAAAAGTTAAAAATCATTTTGTATTACAGTGACAAACATTATTTTATTTCGATGTGAAATTAGGTTTTATTAGGTATTATAGATTCTATTCTTGTAAGATTTTATCAACGTTTTTAATGTAATAAATAATCTTTCAATATCATTTAAGGTCTAGGGCACAGGACACACAGTGATAACAGCGATATTGTAATTGTTGAAGTGTTTATCCTGTATAAATATTCGTTTTATTATAATTATTATTATTATTATTATTATTATTATTATTATTATTATTATTATTATTATTATTATTATTATTATTATTATCATTTCACTTATTAAAAACCTTTTTTTTGACCATCAAAACACAAAATAAATCTTTTATCCATGTGATTGAGTCGCGCATGAGATCCTCAAATGGAACAGCAACCATGAACTCAAAGCAAATAGATGGTTCACTAAACATTAGCTGGGTTTGTAGCTATGTAAGATTAAGTTTACCCGCCGAAGAACTAGATGTGTGGTCAAAAAACTTTCCATGACCATGCTATACCATTCAATGTAAATAGTCACCTTGTTTTCAAGTAACATTTTAATTCGATGGGCTGTTTTTCAAGTACATGTTCGTACCTTAGTTCATACTGGACAAAATTCAGGGATTCTGCTTGAACCAGCTTATAATCTTACTTGCAGGAAATTTCGGCTAGATGTCGCAGGAAATCCTGATTTTTGAATTTTGCTGCCAGGAAGAAAAACCTTTTTTCCAGCCCTGCACAAAAGTGTAAACAAATACATAATTTGTTCTCCTTTTAGTGTTTTGTTATTGTTGTGGCGCTATTGCACAATGTCATTCATGTGTTTGCAGATAGCAGACAGGCTGCACGTATGACTGGATTTTCTAACAATAATGGTCCAAGAATTTCTTAGGCCAAAAGTTAGGCCGTGCCGTACAGTATTTTAAAACACGCAGGCGTGATTTGTAGGCCTACGCATAGTAGCGAGTGAAACAAATTGAAGGTGCGAGCTGCGAAGTAAACTTTAAAAAGCTCAGCTGCGAGAGATGCAAAATTAACAATAGGTCTTTCATTCTCCCATGCGAGAACCTTTCGTTATAGCAGCGAGTAGCGAGTTTGACACAGTTTCATAGTTGCCAATGAATGCAACTTTTCCACCATTAATTTTGTTCCTGGCCCATCATATCAACGTGACGAGAAGAAGGTTCAACTCCATGCATGATAGTGGAAACAAACACAATAAAACATATCGATAAGCTCAAGACCTTATACATTGCAAACCTTTGACGTGAAGTTTCTAACTGCAAGATTTAGCGACATCTTGTAGAGCTCGGAACCAGAACTTTATTTTCTTTCGATGTGAATTTTGCTTAGGCTCTTCTCAAACTCTTTTGTAAACTCATTACATAAGTCCCTCTAACTTCATTCGTTGTTGTTGTTGAAACCCCTTCAGTTGCGGCAACACATCAGTTCGAAACAAGGGACTTTTGGAATTAGTCTATCTTTTAAAAACTTTTCAGTAAAAACTTTGACAAAAACATTTTCCATACTTTGAAAAGACTCATCATTGTTGAAATGGCTTGATGGAATAATATGCTAAAATTGAATACAAGCAAGATGTTTACCCATGCAAATGCCATCTTATTAACAAATTTGCAAAAATGATGGGGGAATAGAAATTTTAGCTTTTCTTTAAAAGAGTTTGATATTTTAATACATTTTGTAGAATTTTTGAATGTAAACAACAGTGATTGAAGTTGTAACACCACTCAGTCAAATCTATTGTCTCAAACTATATAAAACTATCACTCAATCCAGACTCTTTTGCAAAATAGCTAAAAGGTCTATTAGTCAAAAGAAAGAGACTGACAGAAAAAACTCAAATATATTCCAACATTAAACATAATCATTTTATATCAACTTGGACTGTTATACAAAATGCCTGTTACATAATTTCACCAAACAGCTTAGCTGTAAAACATTTTCACTACAAAACTACTACATTCTATAAAGTAACAAGGAAATATATGAAATAATGCTGGCTAATTGTCTCATTACTACATTTATCTGAAATAACATAAAATATAAAAACATTGGAATACTAGATTACAGTATGTCTCTATAATAGTTTTTTTCTGAAACTTGCAAAAGGGCATCCAAATTGGACTTCAAATTTTAGTGACTATGTTATGCCACATTTCTGGAACTGTTTTCTTGTCCATTCTTGTTCTCATGGCTGCACACAACTCAAAATTTCAGGGGAGGGGGTGGAAAGAAAAAATTGTTAAAACTGATAAGTCTCTGTAATTTTCACCTGTTGTATCATATTTTGAGAAGTTCTTGGGGGCAACCACCCCTGCCCCTGTGCTGTGTATGGCCTTGCCAGTTCTCTTTGCTTTCAAATGATACAAGTAAGTGGTTTCATGAACATATACGAAAAGGTACTCAAAACAAGTCAAAAATTAAAGAAATTTCAACTTGGATGCCCTTTTGTGTGTGATCATCATTAAATATTGCTATCACAATTAACTATGAATAATTTTGTAAAATAGGACTAAAAAGGTCATTATATGTATTGTCCCCTAAATTTATATCTGCTTGGTATCTAATCGGCATCTGAAAGAGTTCAGCTATGCTGCTACACATATCTAACGACGATCATCAGCTATGCTGCTACTATATGTTTACTGTATGGTTTACTTGAATTATACTCAATATGAAATATGCTATGATACAAGATTGACCAATAAAATAACTGAACTAACTAAACAAGATCACAAACATAAAACATGGACCAACAACAGTGGCTACTTGGTAATTCATTGGCCAGCTTCAATTGTTCAGGATTTGTTCCAATATGAAACTTTCTTTTTCAAAGATTTAGCTATATTACCAATGATGTAAATAGATGTCTTCCTGTACGAAAATACAAGGCCATGTAATAGCCATGTACAAGCCTTGTAGTTATGGCCTTGTAACCTTGTTATAGCCTGGAATAGCCTTGCTGTAACCTTGTAAATGGCTTGAAAAATGCTAATTAGCCTTGTAGAAGCCTTGTGGAAACCTTGTGTTAGACTGGTTGCAGCTTGGAATCTTACTGATAGCCTTGTAATTTTCTTCCAAGGCTAGTACAAGGTCATAACAAGGTCATAATCCCCTCTACAAGGCTAAAACTTGGCCTGTACAAGGCCAAGTTTAGCCTTGTATTTTTGTACAGGTTGGTGCCACCCAGTATATAAGCTGCACCCTTGAGCTCAGTCATACAATTCCAAATAAATTTTTTAAAGGATATTCATAAACATACTCATTTTCCAGTATTTTTGGCTGAATCCTGACAGACTGTTTTTCAATATTGCGTTCTGGAAAAACTGCATACAAAGTTGCATGCTTCTGGACGGCTGGCATAGGAAGTTCCAAAAACCTATACAGTGGATAGGTTTTTCAATTTTTTCAATTTTTCCATTTTTCTCCATTCGTCGAAAATTATAGTATCAAATTTACAGTGGATATATATGTTTGGCCTCTAGTTATTGCAGTTGCTATGGGGGTCATTTATACAGTAGCTACATACACTAACTGGAAAAAACCTTCCAATGACATGCAAAGTTTTCATGAGCTAAGAGCATAGTAACAGGCTCAAAAGTTTTGATAATGGGTTGGGAGACTAACAGAAACTAATCTGTGAAATGTGCAACAGATACACTAAATGCATGGCACCAAAACTTGGTTACTTCCCATAACTGCATTTGGTAGCAATAAGGGAAATGAGCTACATTTTGAGGGATATTTTTGCTCCTTTTCAACTTAAGAAACTATTTTTGGGGTGAAGCCTCAGGAATATTTTATGACAAATACCTTCAGACTCGCAAAACGTAGGCAACACCTGTTTCAGATGTGGATCATATGTAGTTAGTTTTAACTAATATGTTATTTCATGAATCATTATCATCACCTGTTTCAGATCAAATTGGTACCAATGCTCTGTCTGAATTTAATTGACCCTCAAGGACCATACAGTATTTGTGAAAGTATGGGGTTAAGACCATCCCACCAATACACCACTGATCTGATGGGCTTTAAATGTGCCAAAGTCGGTTTTTCTTCTTCAAAATACCATTCTAAATTACAATCTTTTAGTTTGGAATATCCTCTACATTTTGTTGATTATATCATTTTTGTTTCTTTAACGGATATTGGCTACAGTGTCTAACCATTGACTTTTACATTAGCTGCACTATTATCACCAAGGCTATATTCCTGTATAAAAATGGTAAGTCCCTTCGAGCTGTGATCAATAATCAGCCAAAAATATGTTAATTGTAAATTCATTTAAAAAGATTTTTAAACCAATTTACAATTTTGTTACCCTTCTTTGGTGCTGGAGCTTGGTTGGCACCTGCAGCAGCACCATCTTTAGGAGTTTCATCAACTACCGTAATTGTTGGTCCAGCTGCTGATGCACTTTCCGATGGTGCTGATGCCTCTGCTGCAGGTTTTTTGTCGCTTTCAGCTGGAGCGGCTTCCTCTGGTTTGTCCTCTTTTGCATCTGCCTCTGGTGCTGCTTCTTCCTTTGGTTCTTCAGCCTTTTCCTCTGATTTAGCAGGTTCTTCAGGGGCAGCAGCCTCTTCTTGGGCAGGAGCTTCCTCTTTTGCTGGTGAGTCTGCAGCTGCAGGTTTCTCTGATTTAGGTAGTTCTTCAGGGGTAGCAGCCTCTTGTTGGGCAGGAGCTTCCTCTGTTGCCTCATGTGACTCTTCTGTGGCAGGTTTCTCTGATTTAGCAGGTTCTTCAGGGGCAGCAGCCTCTTCTTGGGCAGAAGCTTCCTCTGTTGCTGGCGAGTCTGCAGCAGCAGGTTCCTCTGATTTAGCAGGTTCTTCAGGGGTGGCAACCTCTTCCTGGGCAGGAACTTCCTCTGCTGATGCTGCAGGTGACTCTTCAGCACCAGGCTTCTCTGGGGCTGCAGCCTCTTCTGTGGCAGGTTCCTCTGGCTTTACCTCTTCAGGTGCTGCTTCTACTGCTACTTCCTCAGGTACTGGCTCTTCAGCCTGGGCTTCCTCTTGTTTTGGCTCTTCTGCTTGGGGTGCCTCCTCTTCTTTGGTGTCTTCAGCTGCCACCTGTGTTTGCTCTTCTGCGGGGGCAGATTCTGTCACTTCCTCCTCTTTTGGTGCTTCTACTGTTTCACTGGTGCTTTCTTCTGCTGGGGCAGCTTCTACCACTTCATCCTCTTTTGGTACTTCAGCTGGCTCATCCTGACTCTCAGGAGACGATTCTGCGACAGGTTCTTCCCCAGCATCTGCTGCCGCTTCGTTTACAGCTGGAGTCTCGACAGCGACATCACCGTCAGGTTGTTCTTCAGCCTCTGCTGGAGCCTGTTCTTCTTCTTTCTCTGTTGTTGTGTCTGCTTCTGCTGGGCTTTGTTCAGGCTCGGCGCTGCTGTCAGCAGGAAGTTTAGCATCACCCGCTGATGACGACGTGGCGCCGACTTCTCCCGCTTCTGTGTCTTCAATTTGAGCAACATCGGCATCTATAACTTCTTCTGAAGTGACCGTTGTTAATTCTTCTTGAGTTGTTGTTTCAGCTGCCTCATCCATTTTAATTTTAAACAATTCTATTGCCTTTTATTCCTTCAAGTTCTATTTACACACTGGACTATCGCTTCCACGCCCAAATTCCTAATATTGTAATCCGCCATCGTCATTCAGCCTCGTTTCAATAGCTAATTATGCAAATTACCTTACTGAAACAGTTGCAAAATACCCTACAACTTGTGGTCTTCCTATTTGGTTTATCTTTGGTACGAAAATATCTCAGCAACAGAATATTTTATAAAGAATTTGTTACAAGTTACAACAAATTTCAGTTTACAATAAATGCTTCAGACATTTCATTTTATTAATCTGATACCATTTTATGTTTTCAATTTATACAGTACACAGGTGGCAACAGGTGCCTTATTGAGCTTTCTATTTCAATTGAACCCAGGGGGGTGCTCTGCAATGATTAGGATAGGGGTGCCCAGGTTACTTTTTTGGGTCTAAAATTTGCACAGTTATTTTTTGGGTTCGACTGGCTTACTTTTTGGGTCTAAAATACACTCATTTTTTTTTATAAGAAACCGCTTATAAGAAACGGTAGGCTCAATTTTTTCGAAAGTTAAGAAACAACCCTACCTGGAATTAAAAAGCTAAGAAACTTTTGTAATTTACAGTTTTAATTTTCCTGTCGCAGTCAAAAATGTTTTGACGCTGTATACAGTTATAGCAACTGTTTGGACATTATTTTGAGTGCGAATTATGTTATTGACTTGTTTTGAGACCTTACTAAGTACTTTGGGAACCCTTTAGACAAAACAAGATTAACTCTACACCTCTACACTTCTGGCATTAAAAATATAAGAAACACGTAAGAAACCTTTGGTAGGAAAATGGCCCAATAGTTTAAGAAACTGCCTACCAGCCCCGGACCTTAGTTTCTTATAAAAAAAATGAGTGTATGGGAAAAAGTAACAAATTGGGGAAAAAATAATTTAAACGAAATCAATCCAAGTTACATTTCTAGAATAAAAAAACTTGAATATCCAAATACACTAAGGAGAAATCTATTCAGTTAGGAAACTTTTTACAAATTTCAGATACTGATTTCATAACTTTTTTGAATTATTTTTTTTCCATCTATTTTCACGCTAGAAATCATTTTTTATGCGTTGTACCCCAGCCTGCAGCCTGAGCACCCCATTCCTAAATATACCTGAGCACCCCCCTCCCGGGCAATTGAAACATCCCTTTAGGATTATTTGATACTTTTAGAGACAAGAACATGTTGCACGTGTCCTCAACCGAAGCAGGGGCAGGCAAGTACTGTAAAATAGTTGACCCCATGTTTGTCCAGAGGAACTGGAAAATATAACCAGTTCTTTTATCAAAAAGTACGACTTTCCTGCCCAAAACAACCACTTTTTGGGACAAAGGTGAAATTTGAATATCAATCTTCCTATTCAATCAGTTTGTCTGTCACAAAAAGCAAATTTTCTAGCCTCCTATCTAATCAAAGTCCAGGAGTTTATCTGTAGCTGGTTTTCCCTTTGTCCCCCAAATTTCAGCAGAAAAGACCAGTATTTCAAATTTTCACGTAAGCGGTTCTACCTTTGTCCACCAAATTTACGGAGAAAGGACCAGAAATTCCAAGTTTTCCAAGTCCAACAAATTTTCGAAAAAAAGGCCAGAATTTCTAATTTTTCATCAAAGCGGTCCTATCATTGTCTAGACTTGCCCCAAGTCTATCTCTTCCGTCCGTCTACAGTTCCCTGTACAGTAGTTCCTGGATCCGCCATTTCCTGGATCCGCCATTCCAATGTTCCGTCCAAAGAGCTCTCTTGACGGAATGTTGGAATGGTAGATCCATGAAATAGCGGATCCAGGAACTACCGTAAAAAGGGAACGGTAGACGGACGGAAGAGATAGACTTGGGGCAAGTCTAATCATTGTCTGGCAACCGCTTTTGGGACACATGTATTTTCAAATCTATAATTACCACTTGCTTTCGAAAACAGTAGTTGGTTGAAACTACCGGTTTTTGGGACAAACATCGTCAATGATACATAATGTATAAATATTTGAAAATGAAATATTTGAAAATGAAATGTTAAAATTGTCCTCCAAATTGAAGAAAAATAACAGCGGAAATTTGCCATTAAAAACGACCAGTTTTTGGGACAAAGGTGATGCAAAATTTTTTCATTTTCGGACAAAGGTAGGACCATCGTTACCAGTGTGACATGTCCGCCCTTTTGCCGAAGTCATGCAATGGAACTATGTTCGTGTTTCATTTTTTTTATACTTTTTGACAGGGGCTGGAACAGGATAACAGGGGTCTAAATCTCCCCTCTCTTTAAAAAATTTCAGAATTTCTCCCTTCTCCTGCAGATTTTGCAATCTCCCTTCGTCTCTAAATTCATTGTGGTTTTTACACATTTTCTTTCAAATTTTCAACTCAAAATACATGATATTTGCATGAAAGTGGTATGAAGATAATTTTGAGATATGTGTTGCTTGGCATTCCCTATTTCATATCAAGGCCAAAGCTAACATGGGGCCTCAATCTTTCACATAGAGCATTAATTTTCTTAACGTGGCATTCTATTCTTGGCGCTTGGGGTAAAATGGATACATTTTGAATAAAATGGGCAAGAAAAAAATGTTATTGAATTTATTGACAGAAAGATTGTTTCTTCACTTGAAGTTATGAATCATGATTGAACAAATCAGGATCTGCCACCCCATCTTACCCGATCTTACCCCCAATAATGCTATGTACCTATTTTACACCTGCAATCGATTTCACTTGTAAGGGAAGCAAATAAAAGTGCGTTTCAATCTTGTCTCTTCTGGTATGCTTTAGTCCACGCGCTTTAGAATACCGGCTCCGCCCTTCTTTAAGTAAATGCCACTAAATTTAATGAGCTTACTGACAAAAAATTAAGCATGTCATTCATTATTTGCTTGCTCAAACTGTCAGCCGAAAAAAGAACTTCCCTGAAATATTGCCACTTTTAAAAAGCAATCTGTGAATGCGTCTCGTTCTTCTTCAGACTGATTTTTGGTCAACTGTAGTACATGAGGCACTTATGCCATTTTCAAATTGTGCAGGTAGGGCCATCGTGTGATGGCAGTCTTAATCATGAGGCTTGATTCTCCAAAGCAAGAAATGGGCGATAGGGTTCAAGCTCAGGGACTAGGAAGCAGTGGCGGACTGGCTCCGATTTTTGCACCGGCCATGGATAAGTTGAGGGGGGCCCTAAGTGGGTGTGGTCTAAATGGTGAGGGTGTGGTCATATGAGCAAAATTCGTCGCAATTCCTTGATTTCTGACCAATAGCAAAGCTAAAGTCACTTTCTTTGAAAATGACGTATATTTCTTCTTCTGGCATGATTACAATCCTTACGTAGTCTCTACTTTATATAAGTACTGTTGACTTTTTTTTAGTATTGTAGGCCAGACGATATAATGTTTTCGTTTCTCAAAGTGTTGAGCAAAGAGCAACCCTTTCCCGATCCTCACCCAGCAGTGTGGTCAGGGCAAATTAACTGATGGAGTATCAAAATGAGGGATCTGGGGGCAAAGTCTCCAGGAGAATTTCTGAGGACACAATCCCTCTACATTGGCTAAGAACGCTTCTCTAAATCCCATGTTTACCGGTGCTAAAATTGAATTTGTGACCCTTTGTAACAGTAGTTTTATGAATTAGCATCCAAAGGGAAATTTTTTGAGTAAAAATCTGTTCTTTTCGGCTCAATTCTTGAGGTGCATGCTCCATTAAAACGTAGGAAAGTTTCGAGTAACAACACCCCCTGGATTTCACCCTTAATCAAGAATTTGATGAGAGAGCGTGACCAGGCAAAGAAAAGAGCCGAAAAAGATCATAACGTATGGCCTAGGTATAAGAAACTGAGGAATAAGGTAACAAGTGAGCTACGAAACAGTGTGCAAGATTACTATCACAATTTAATCGAAGAAAACTCAGGTAATCCAAAAGCGATGTGGAAAACGATAAATAAAGTGTTAAACAAATGTAAAACTTCCGCTCCCTTAAATTCAGTCAAGGGTGGGCATGTCACACTGGGAAGGATGGTCCTACCTTTGTCCGAAAACTGGTAGTTCATGAAAGAATTTTGCACCACCTTTGTCCCAAAAACTGGTCGTTTTTTGTGGCAAATTTCCGCTGTTATTTTTCTTCAATTTGAAGGACAATTTTTAACATTATGTATCCTGACGATGTTTGTCCCCAAAACCGGTAGTTTCGACCTAACTACTGTTTTCCAAAGCAAGTAGTAATTTTGATTTGAAAGTTCAAGTGTCCCAAAACCGGTTGCCGGACAATGGTAGGACCGCTTCGGTGAAAAAATTGAAATTCTGGCCTTTTTTTGGGAAATTTGCCGGGCAAAGGTAGAACCGCTTTAGTGAGAAATTGTAATTTCTGGTCTTTTTTCCGCAAATTTGGCGGACAAAGGTAGAACCGCTTATGTGAAAATTTTGAAATACTAGTCTTTTCTGCCAAAATTTGGCAGACAAAGAGAGAACCAGCTTCCAGGTAAACTTCAGAATTTTGATTAGATAGGAAGTTGGGAAGCTTGATTTTTGTGACAAACTGATGGAATAGGAAGAATGATATTCAAATTTCACCTTTGTCCCAAAAACTGGTTGTTTTGGGCACGAAAGGTGTACTAGTTGATAAAAGCACCGGTTATTTTTTCCAATTCCTCTGGACAAACATGGGGTCAAATATTTTACAGTACTTGCTCGCCCCTGTTCAGTCACACTGAACGGTCGAGAGTATGTTCGTCCAGATGAAATAGCTGAAGCCTTCAATGAGCATTTTGTGACCATTGGGCCTAAGCTTGCAAGCAAAATTGAGGCACCTACTGATGCCGACCCAATGGCTTACGTGCGAGATGTGGTGAAAGACAAATGTCTCCCGAAATTCTTGTTCAAATATGTTGAAGTATCTTATGTCAAGCAAGAGATAAACAAACTGAAGACCTCAAAATCGCCAGGTCCAGATAAAATACCTATTAAAATACTAAAAGACGCTGTGGAGATTGTAAGCGGGCCTTTGACAACAATCTTTAATAGATCCCTCGACACTGGCATTTTTCCAGACCTTTGGAAACTGGCAAGAGTGGCACCAGACCAATCTCTGTCGTTTCGATACTGTCAAGATTGCTGGAAAAGGTGGCCCATGATCAACTCTTTTCTCATATGAAAGATTGTGGTCTTCTTTCAGACAACCAATTCGCATTCCGTAAATTACATAACACGCAAACATCGATACTGAACATAACAGAGACTTGGTTCAGGAACATCAATGAGCAAAAAACGAATGTAAGCGTATTTTTAGATCTAAAAAAAGCCTTTGATACCGTCGACCATGATGTTCTGTTATCGAAGTTATCAGCCTATGGAGTCACTGATCTTGCACACGGTTGGTTCACTTCATACCTTGCCGGGAGAGAGCAGTATTGTTATGTAGAAGGTAAATCGTCAAACAAGCGTTTAGTACAGTGTGGAATACCACAGGGGTCGTGTTTGGGTCCCTTACTTTTCATCATTTATATGAATGATTTTGAAAAATGTTTGAAAAAATCTAAACCAAATATGTACGCGGATGACACGAGCATTTCTTATGCCTCCATGGAGATCAACGAGCTCTTTAATGACATAAAGGGCGAACTTGATCTTGTATCATCCTGGATGAGGCAAAACAAACTTAGCCTAAATGCTGAAAAAAGCGAATTTATGTTGATAGGGCATCCAAAACAATTGAACAGAGCCAAAGATTTCCCTGACCTCGAAGTAGAAGATCAAAAATTATGCAGAGTTCAAAAAACAAAATATCTAGGTGTCATAATAGACGAAAGCATGAATTGGGAAGAACAACTCAAAAACGTAAAGCGAAAGATAAAAAACGGTTTAGGGGCGATGTTTAAACTCAAAAACATCCTTTCCCAGAAACAATTGGCAACTGTTTATCGAGCATTAATTGAAAGCCATCTGAGATATTGCAGTGTCATTTGGGGATGTCTGTCAAACACAAAACTGGAATCCCTACAGAGGTTGCAAAACAGGGCACGCAGACTAATCGAATGCGCAAGGCACAAAGATGGCTGGGTATGTGATTGGCTCGATGTACGCAATCTAATAAAATATGACAGGCTAATTACTACATACAAAATTAACAATGGACTCTGCCCAGAGAACCTCAAAAATAAATTCACTCCTAGGTCGAATATTTCGAGATATAACACAAGAAAAATTGATGATTTCGAAATTCCTCGGCTTCGTCTTGAATACTGCAAAAAGTCTTTTGGATACCAGGGAGCAAGTACCTGGAACGAGATCCCGAAGCATATACGAGACTCTGCAACATTGAGCTCCTTTAAAGTAAGATTAAGGGAGTTCTTGAGGTAGAGCGACGCAAACACAACCCCTTGGAAGAGCAGCTTTATTTTTTTTGTTTAGATTAATATTCATATTTACTTTGAAGTGCTGATAGGGTATTGTGTCTAAATAAGAATAAAATGAAAAAAAAAAAAAAAATGAAATGACTTAGAATGCCTGTCGCCATCCCATCTTTACCAGAGCAAAATCGGAAATTTTGAAATTTTCAAAATTATTTCAGCAATTTTTAACCAATCAATCAACACTCTTATCAAAATGTTTGCGCAAAAGCTTTTACTTTGTCCTCGTCAAATCCAATTTTTGCGTGCCCGCAAAGTGGAGGCCTTGACAAAGCTTGTCCTGGAAAATTTTTGAAGCTGGCTGCCTTTGGGCCTTTAATTTGGCTTAGAATGACTTTCCCTGTCATTTTCTAGTATTCGTTAGAGTCATGCCCTACACTACCTATACGCAACTATATTCTTTGACGTTATTTCGAGCAGCGGCGTGGCCAGGGTAAATTAAGTAGGGGGGGGGGTAGTAAAATGAGGGGGTCTGAGGACGAAACCCCAAGGAAAATTTTGGGTTTACGCCCTTTACTTTGGCTTAGAATGCATTTCCCAATCGCATGCCTGCCTTTAGCGACAAGGAAACCTTGACCGTTTTGTGACGGTTATCCTATGAATCAGAGCACGAGGAAAATTTTTGAAGAAAGGTCCTTTACTTTGGCTTAGAATGCATCTCCTAATATCATGCTTGCCTTTAGCGACAAGGAAACCTTGATCGTTTTGTGACAGTTATCCTATGGATCAGAGCATTAGGAAAATTTTTGAAGAAAGGTCCTTTACTTTGGCTTAGAATGCATCTCCTAATATCATGCTTGCCTTTAGCGACAAGGAAACCTTGATCGTTTTGTGACAGTTATCCTATGAATCAGAGCACGAGGAATATTTTTGAAGAAAGGTCCTTTACTTTGGCTAAGAATGCATCTCCCAATATGATGCCAGTGCCAAGATTTGACATTTCTCGGAAAATTCTTTCCCAACCTATACCAGCTATTTTCTCTTCGGTTTTAGAGGAATCTCGAGGACGACCTTTCGACAAAAGTGGGGGGGGGGTGGCAATTGCCCCCTCCCCCGTGGCCACGCCACTGATCTAGAGAACCAGTTTTTTACAGAAGTGGAGGGGACCTATACTTTTTCTGCAACGGTGCTCCTTTCTTCGCCATCCGTATCTTCACTCTCTGACTATATTTATTTCTTTGAAAAAGTACACTAACACAGAAGGATTCAAATGTGAAGTGAGATGTCCATTATTCAAAATGTAAAACTACTAAGGAAGTCCCTTATTTTGCCAAAGGGGCCCTTTTCCAGTGAAAAGGGGGCCCTTTTTGCAAGATTTTGAGGTGGGCCCACTGGTAGGAAGCATCTCAAACTTGGGGGGGGGCACGACACTTAAAGGGCAGTGTTTTATTAGGCTAGAGGGGCAATTCCTGAAAAAAAGGCATTTCTTCGTCTATTGCAAACTCTTGGGGGGCACGTGCCCCCAGTGCACCCGCTTCTTACGTCTCCGTTCAACTTGGTATTTCAACATATCCAATGTTCTTATTTCAGGTGGATTTCATTAATTATCAAGATAAGCTGGCCACTGAGATAGGAGTCAAGCCAAGCGTTTGGAAAATGTTATTCATGGATCCTGTACTAGAATTTCGTTTGTGTTTTGTTCCATCATTGCCATACCAATACAGGCTGCATGGTCATTGTGCTTGGAGTAGAGCAAGAGATGTTCTCCTTGCAGCTGAGAAAATGATATGGTTCCCAATTCAAAGCTGCGGAGCCTTTCAAATACAAACTGTTCTTTCAATTCTTGTGATCATCATCAGAGTTTTCATGGTGAATGTTTTCTGCAAATTTTTATAAATTTTAGATCAGCTAGGAATGAAAGGTTTGTTTGGAATATGTTTGGAAGTTATTAATCTGCGTGCAGACTCTACTAACTGCTTTGCAGAGATGTTTGTACTGGATGAAAGAGAAACAGACGAGAGAAACAGCCCTGCCAAGAAATCAGTAGCGTATGAACGCAGGCTTAGTTATCAGGGTATCCAAAATTCCAAAATGTTATTTGCCTCTTCGAAAGCCCACTGAAAGAGACATTTTTCATCAATTTCTATTCAGGTGACTTCAGAAACCACTTTATCACAACTCAGTTGTTTGACAAAGAAGCATAATCGTACGAACAAGGACAGATTTTGTAAGACAATAGCTTGGGTTGCTTTTGTTGACACCTGAATTCAAAGCGATTTGCGATTTCAGACAAAAGAAGTTCCCTCAACCAGTAATTCAAAACAAACAAAGCCGCATGAGTTTCTCTGAAACTCAGGTAGTTAGCGCGATCGTTGTGCATTCCAGAAATTGTTTTCAAGAGCAAATATGAGCATATATCGAAAGATGAAGAATATATCTACACATCTACCTCGGGAAATTTATTTATTTGGCTCAGAAGCTGAGCAGTAAGTATTTTAACAACACCCAAAACAATAAGAGAATTGAATCGCCTCCCAATCGGCTTTTGAACCAAACAAATCAACTGCCCACCCAAGGTAGATGTGTAGATATATCCTTCTTCTTTCGATCTATGCTCACATTTGCTCTTGAAAACAACTTCTGGAATGCACAACAAGTGAGCTAGCTACCTGGGTTTCAGAGAAACTTTGCGGCTTTGTTTGCTTTGAATTACCGGTTGAGGGAATTGCCTTTGTCTGCGATCGCAAATCGCTTTGAATTCAGGTGTCAACAAAAGCAATTCATGCTATTGTCTTACAAAATCTGTCCTTGTTCATCGCATGTCTTTGGAGTTGGCTTTCTTGGGGTATGAAACAGTAACTATTCTGAAGATTGGGGTTGAAGTGATCATGCTTGTGGCACACCAAAATACATATTAAAATATGTTTTGTACGCTCATTTGTATGTCTCTCTGGCTTATTCAAATTTTATTAGGCAAAGGTGGAGTTTAGGACGCTTAGAATTTTTAACTAAAACCAACCTACTTCATTACAGTCAATTAATTTCCCAGTCTTTCTTTCAGAGCTCGTATCCTTGAATGAACATCATCCCAGTTGGCATAGGCTCCCTCCAGCCATCTCTTTGAGCGCGATGGGTCATAAGGCGTACGGCCATGTAAAACTCGTTTATTATGAAAACCAAGAATATCCCCAGCTTCGAGCTTGTACGCAAGTAAATATTTAGGATCATACATCATTCCGACAAATTTCCCAAGAGACTTGTAAAATGCTTTTGTTTCTGCAGCTGGGTGATTCATATGCGATGCCCTTGATGGATAATTATGACTTATTCTGTCGATTTCACCATATTGGTTCAGCCTGTGGAGGAGAAATAACATTTTTATTGCTAGAACAAGGGTGGGGTGTTAGGGCCGCAATGACTTTTTTGCCGGCGGGGAATATACAGAGAGAAAAAGCATAGGGAGACCAAAGTGTGTGTCAGTGTTGAGAAAGATTGTATGGTCAAATTTCAAAATTTGAATGAATCTCAAAACGAGTTATTTTTGAACACCGAGGAGGCGAGGATTCGCAATTTTCGTGCAAGGGAGAAGCCTCAAGAAATCTTTTAAACCAGCTGTTAAATAGGATCCGAGCAATGAATATCAAGAGTATGAATATGTACCGTTGAAGAACAAGGGCAGATTTTGTAATACAATAGCATGAGTTACTTTTGTTGACACCTCAATTCAAAGCGATTAGCGATTGCAGACAAAGGAAATTCTCTCAACGAGTAAATCAAAACAAACAAGGCAGCAAAAGTTTCTCTGAAACCAAGGTAGCTAGCGCGCTCGTTGTGCATTCCAGAAACTGTTCTTAAGGGCAAACATGAGCGTAGATCGAAAGAAGAAGGATGCATCTACACATCTGCCGCGGGCATTTTATTTGTTCGGTTCAAAAGCCATTTAGGAGGCGATTCAATTCTCTTATCTTTTTGGGTGTTATCAAAACATTTACTGCTCAGCTTCTGGACCAAAGAAATAAAATGCCCGCGACAGATGTGTAGATATATCCTTCTTCTTTCGATCTATGCTCATGTTTGCCCTTAAAAATGATTTCTGGAATGCACGGCGAGCGAGCTAGCTACCTGGGTTTCAGCAAAGTCATTTATGACCATGGTTTCAGAGAAAATTTTGCGGCTTTGTTTGTTTTGATTTACTGGTTGATAGAATTTCCTTTGTCTGTGATCGCTAATCGCTTTGAATTGAGGTGTCAACAAAAGCAACTCGTGCTATTGTATTACAAAATCTGCCCTTGTTCCGTTGAAGACTATGAATATGTATATAAACGAGAACAAATGTGGATAGATACTTCGTTAAACAGATTACACTTGATTGTACGGTTAAACCAATGACGATTCTACAACAGCTACTATCCAAGCATTTATTCTATTCAAGTTATCTAGCTGCTATCCAAACACTTTCGTTCACGTTGCTATTCAAGCAAACGTCCCTCCATTCACCCACTCCAATCTAATCTTAGTCATGTTCAGAAGTTACATGTCATTCATATACGTCACACAGAATATAGATCTATCAGGTTACATACAAATGAAAGAGAGGCTAAAACCGGAGGAAGAAAATATATTCTACCGGGGGAAGAAAATTGATTCTACCGAAGGAAGAAAAAGGAATTCTACCGGGGGAAGAAAATAGATTCTACCGGGGGAAGAAAATAGATTCTACCGGAGGAAGATAAAAAAATTCTACCGGGGGAAGAAAAAAGAATTCTACCGGAGGAAGAAAATAAATTCTACCGGAGGAAGAAAATAAATTCTACCGGGGGAAGAAAATAGATTCTACCGGGGGAAGAAAATAGATTCTACCGGAGGAAGAAAAAAGAATTCTACCGGGGGAAGAAAATAGATTCTACCGGGGGAAGAAAATAAATTCTACCGGAGGAAGAAAAAAAAATTCTACCGGAGGAAGAAAATAGATTCTACCGGGGGAAGAAAATAAATTCTACCGGAGGAAGAAAATAGATTCTACCTGGGGAAGAAAAAAATTCTACCGGGGGAAGAAAATAGATTCTACTGGAGGAAGATAAAAAAATTCTACCGGGGGAAGAAAAAAGAATTCTACCGGAGGAAGAAAATAAATTCTACCGGAGGAAGAAAATAAATTCTACCGGGGGAAGAAAAAAATTCTACCGGAGGAAGAAAATAGATTCTACCGGGGGAAGAAAATAAATTCTACCGGAGGAAGAAAATAGATTTTACCGGAGGAAAAAAATAGATTCTACCGGGGGAAGAAAGAAGAATTCTACCGGAGAAAGAAAATAAATTCTACGGGAGGAAGAAAATAGATTCTACCGGGGGAAGAAAATAGATTCTACCGGGGGAAGAAAAATCCATCTACCGGGGGAAGAAAAATGCATTTTCTTGGAAAATCAAAGGATTCCCAGATTACAGTAACTATGTTAGTTGTAGAGTTATTGAACTTTTTTGATAGATGACACCGATTGCAACGTCTCAGGTGTCAAAGTCCCATTTGAGATTCCACTAATTGCCTTTTTATAGCAATGTTTCGATGCAGAATTGCATGCTGAGTTCAAAAATGTCACCTAGACTGCAGTAACTGTTGCAGGCGTAGAGGTATTCAGCATTAATCTAACAGATTGCAATAGATGTGAGAATTTGGTAGAGAATCACTACTACAGAAAAACATCTATTCCATTAAGGCTGATAGATTTCTGAGATTTAAGGCTGATAAGGAAGAGATTTTCTTAAATCATTTCAATGAAATTTTCGTCTCCTCCTCTCACTTTTGTGTCATTTCATTTCTTTTCGTAGCTTTAGTTTTTGCTGTAGGTTAGTTAATTATTTTCATGTAAATGCTTTAGGTTTTTTGTTAAAGCCACGTGGTTGCAATTTATTCTCATTCTCCCTGTGGTATCGTCCTGTAACCATGTTCTGTTACTGTAAAATTTTAGATTGATATTTACTTTTTAAAAAATCTTTGCTTTCCCGTGAAACTAAGGTCACCACGGATTGGTATCATGTAATAATATTATTTATTGATCTCTTCAGATTGGTAATTCGCTAGTTGACATTGAAGGCTCCAAAATCGTAAAAGACGTCATGAAAAAAAGCAAAACAGAAGAGAATCACGATTCATTTACCTCTCGACTTCATTACAGCTAGAGATTTTTCCTGAAGATGCTAATACAGAGACAGCTACTATTGAAAATGGTATTCCTTGTGATTGCATGGTAAATATCGTTTGGTAATCTTGCTCTTTTGTGATTTATTACCTTCTTTACCCTTAGAATCATAGGCATCTTTTTTCATGTAGTCACAATATTCAGTAATCTGTATTGTAAATTTCATTTGGAATACCGGGTGTCCCAAAAAATGTATACGGATTTGGTTCCCCCTAGCGCTGTGAATTTAGCTTTAATCAAGTACTACTCCTCAATAGTTAACTTGAACATAGATACCTTGTTTGTTGGTATTGGTGCTTTGAGAGCAGAAATATCAATCTTGAAAGCTCAAATTTGCCTCTTCCTGCAAACCAGAGCTTTGGCCTTTTGGCCTAAGCAGTTTCTTAACGCACAGCGTATAAATCAACGAGAGCCTTGATAATATTTGAACAATATTAGATCTTGTGTTATTCTGTTTTCCAGAAGTCTCCCCCCAGTCACCCATTGGGAGGTTTCTTAATTTTTCATTAATTTCAGTTCTTAATTTCGATGTGGTTAAGGAATTTGCTTAGGCCAAAAAGCTAAAGCTCTGGTTTGCAGGAGGAGGCAAATTTGAGCTTTCAAGATTAACATGTCTGCTCTCAAAGCACCAATACCAGCAAACGAGGTATCTATGTTCAAGTTAACTATCGAGGAACATTTTGAGAGCAATTAGCCATCGATTAAAGCTAAATTCATATCGCTGGAGTCAACCAAATCTGTATACATTTTTTTGGGACACCCGTTATATCATATAAAAAAAAATTCAGTAATACATGGTCATCTAAACTACACTGCTCAAAGAAACTAAACAGAAATACATAGTATGGTATCAAGTATGAAATAATCTTTCGTTTTACTTTTTCCTATGATTTTTTGATGTGTCAGAAAATTCTTTATTTCTTGGCTTGGTTTTATTTGATGTTTCTGGTAGATAGTACTTGAGTATTGTGAAAACAATACAGAAAGTTTGCATCTTCGTCAGTTTAAAGAAAATCTTTTGATTATCAGTAGGGATGCTTGAAAAATTCGGGTAGAGCACTTCTATGATTCAAGAAAAATGTTTCGTTCGCAACTGTAAGATGGGCACGATATCAAATAAAAAAATTGCATGGATGGTTATTGCATCTTTTTGGTAGCTATGCTATATTCGAAAATGCAGCGTTTTTCTTTTGAAAATCAAGAGAAATGTTGATTAAAGATTGTATCATCGTACTAAAAATCATCGAGGTTTACAATCTGGTGCAAAAACAGAATCTGTGGCTTTTCTGGATTATGATTTAGCAATTTGATGACGTCACAACTTCAAAATTTGCATCAACAGGAAAGACGCAATCAAGATATCAAAAGTCTCCAATGAGCAATTACAGAAAATTGTGGGCAAGTAGCAGCACAGCAGATCATTGCAAATGAAGATGTTTTCTACATGTTTGGAGTGTTGCTAACGTTAGAGCCCAGGAGCCTGGAGCCCAGGAGCCAAGAGCCCTCAAAGCCCAAGAGCCTAGGAGCCTAGAGCCCAAAAGTCTTGAGCCCTTAGAGCCCAGGAGCCCTGGAGCCTAACACACATAGAGGCCAAAGGGCTCTAGGAACCCAGAGGCAAGTTGCCTTTCCAGCCGCTCGAGATAAGCCATTACGAGAAGTAGGCCGATGTTTTTCATTACATCCTCAGGACAGATTTGAAACAACATTTACGGGTCAGACAGAAAACCAAGAAAAACAAGAAACTTAATTGCAAGATTCTGATGGGCCTAAATTGGCCTAAGCGGACGAAAATAAGAAACTTTCTTCAGAGCATTCAACATGAAATTGTTTGTGTTTCTCATTCTGGTGGAAATGACAGAATGAAAAACACAAGCATTCATGCTGAGAGATGGGGGAACAGATGGGGGAACATGTTTGAGCCCAGTAGATTTCGCCAGTGCTATCAGATTTTTTGTTCGATCAACAATTGTAAAGATACAGCTAGATTCTGAGCGACGAGTTTCAGTTGTGCTTAGCGAAAACACACGAAAGGCAACAGGCAGGCTAAAGAAATCGTATGCCACGAGCCAATTGGAACGTTAGTTCCTTTTCAGTTCATGGTCACTTATTCATATTCCCTCATCTTATCTAGTGAATAATGTCAAGGGTGCTCAGCATTAGTGTTAAATTTGGAATGTGTCACAAAATCACCATCTCAAGGATGTCAGTGAATGTATGGAAAAGAATGTGCTATTTTCTCAGAAAGTCAAAGAAAGGGGGTTAATTTGAAATTTTCCGTCAGAGATAGGGGGTATGAAGTAGATCCTGAGGAGAGTGCGACGAAACTAGTATTTGGTGATTTCCACGTTTGTCTTTTCAGCAGTTACTGGTGAGTTATTAACTTATTTCTTTCCTTTCAGGTTTTAAGGTTAATTCGGTTTTGTCTTACAGGATTTAACAGTTTTTCTCTTGTTACAGGCTTATTTTGGTTGTTGTTTCTTTTCAGGAGTTAATAGTCCTCTTTCTACTGATTTCGGTGTTTTTGTTGCGTTTATGGGTTTAATATGACGAGTCCGTTATTTAAGGCTATTTTTGAAGTAGATTCTATGGACAAGCATGATGTATACACTAGGTAATAGGGATGCAGGTGCCGGGACTCATTCCCAGGCCCGAGGTCGACGATGTTGTCACTTGCTTGAACATACAAGTGTCACAAAAACACTGCATACTAACCCGATAACTGTCTGATCAGCTTCGAGAATGAAATCCGAATACATTTCACTGCCTCTCTGTTGATACGGTACTGTAAGAGTGGATAGGATTTTGAAGTCATCAGGATGATTTTCTCGCAGATCTGTAGCCACTTTGAAACCATCAACAAGATGGTTTACCCCTTCATTCGGTTTACTTGCTTCAATGCAATGTAGAAACTGGATCTGGAAGGGATCAGAAGAATTTCTATTATTTCTGCCTCTGTCTCAGAAAGTTTTGTTACAGAAATCTTGCATCGAATAAAGTCAGTGGCAGTTGTATCATGGTCTGTAATTCAAGTGATGTTACTTACAATTAGGAGGTGCATCTTTCAAGACACAAAGTGGGACGGGAAGCATCCCACAAGCCTTTCACTGTTCCCACCAGTCCGACTTTTTCCCCCACCAGTGAAGTGCCCTTGTCAGTGAACAAAGTTCCAAACTGTGATCGATTTAAGTTAAAGACATGTTTGATAAAAGATTCTAAACATAATAAAATCACCATTTTTATGACACTCCTTTGATAATTTTTTGCTGATAGAAGAGACTTTACAGCTTGCATCGATATTGGCTTGGTATTAGACTAGGTCTGCTCGGCGCGACTTTATTGCACCTCCGCAAACCATTTTGATTATCGGTCACTTGGTACCAAAATTTCTTACGAGGTTGATGCAATTTAAGAAGTTAGCATCGATCCGATTGACTATCAACAAAGGCACGAATTTAACCTTTTAACTTTGCGAACTAGACTGATTGCAAGTTCTCGTAGTTATTGCTATTGATAGGCTGATGGACGCTATAACTACGACTCATGGACTTTCACATTGAAAATTGGGACGAAATTGTTTCCCTTGACGTCACGTGCGATATGGAAACCATAGCAACACTGTACGAAAGGCCGCGTGATGGCGGATGGGCCTAAATTATCGGCTCAATCCTCATATAATAAGATGCCTCAAAATTCAAGTTTTGAATGACATTAGCAATGAACAAAAGCCACAAATATCCAGATGAATGTTTCCGCAATCCAAGAATCAATAAACATTTCAGTTTCAATCAGAATTTCCTCATTTTGAAGGCCATTTCGCTTCCTTCAGCTCACGCCAAAGCAAGCCAAAGCGATGAAATTCTGCAACAACCGAAAAGAGGCCATTAACCTCGTTTCAACGTGAATAGAAGAAATCGGTGCCCCTATTGTTTAGTTTCGTCTCACTTTTTGATGTGAAAGTCCATTAAGTCCCAGTTTGAGTAAAACATATATTGTTGTTGTTGTCGATGTCATTGCTGGTGTTGTTGCGATAACTGGGACTATTTCGTGAGTCTATTTGCGAACGTGCATGTAAGATTGCGAAGTGTTATTCTCATGTTTGCTCATCAAGAAAGAGCCGAGCTTTATTGGCTTAGTATTAGATAATCACTTTTTTTTAAAAAGTTATTATTGTGAGGAAGTTGTGTAATATGATGTTGTGAATGCCCTTTGGAGCTATCTCACCCTTTCCCTAGAATCATCATCATCATCATCATCGTTATCACCATTATTTTTTATTTATTTTTTTTATTTGAGGTTGGCATGATAAAGATAGCTAAAAAACTAATTAAGGCCAACTATTTAACAAAAGTGAAAACTGAATAGTCCTATTTACATGTTTTTATAAGAATCCTAAATTATCAACATAGATCTTGCACAATCTACAGTTGCAATCGCTGAAATGATGTTTTCTATTTTCCTCTTAAATTCTGTCAAGGTATGAGACTCTTTTATTTCTAGTGGCAACGATTGCCAGAGTTTGTGTCCAGTGTACCTGATTGTCTCTATACCATACGCATTTGTGCGTGGAATTGGTACTGACAGGTGGTCATTACATCTCAGGCTATATGAGATGTTCTTCTCGACGAAGATTTCACCCAAGAATTTAGGATTAAGATCATGTTTGGTCTTATAAATTTCTGTAGTTAGCAACTGTAGATTTCTTTGGTGAGTGGTGACTGAGGCTGCCTTTATCAACAATTCTTCAAATTTGATGACGTATCCTTGTAAGCGATTCTTAATGCTCTTTCGTGGATTTTATTTATTTTGTTGTTCACGTTTCTATCATGAAACATCCAAATTACAGGAAAATAGCTAAATGGAGACAATATAAAAGCATTCATCACTGTCTGCAATTTCTCCTGGTCCATGAATTTTGCAACTCGTGCAAGCGCATGAAGCTTCTGGCCAGCTTTTTTGCATATATTTTCGCATATATTCATCAAATATATTATTCGCATATATTATCAAACGGCTATGGTGCTCTTCATTAAAGAATGGTGGCAATAAACAAATAACATTTAAAACTAAACCAAGCAACTAAATTAAACACAACGAAACGCAATGAAGCGCAACAGGAACAGAATATATGAACAAATTGAAAACGTTAATCACAGGTATTTGTATATCCAGGCACAACACAATAGACCTACAATATGCTAATTTTAGACTTGCATATGCAGCTCTTAAGTTAGCTATTTACCTCCGTCAACTACTTATTGAAACGCTGTGTTTTACTGAAATCTTCTTGCAGATTTGTTTGTTTCTTGCCAGTTTCTTTCGCTATTAAGAAGCAAAATATTTGATTCATCGATTGATTGATTTATCGATTGATTGATTGATTGATTGATTGTTGATACTCACATCAGGCTGAGTTGCATAGTATGGCTGATCAGTATGCAACGCCAAGTAGCCACTCGTATAAGCAAGGTTTGTCGCATTTGCCTTGTCTTTCACTGTGAATACATCCCTAAAAGAACAGAAAAATATCATTTTTTGAAAACAAAAGAGATACTTGCCATAGAAGGAGCAGAAAAAGGCGCCGTCTGTCCCAAGAGAGGTACTGAAGCGTAGCGACGTTAAACTTTTTCTGCTCCTTCTATTTTTGCCGCTATTTCACGTCGCAACGCATTTCAAACTTCTCTTGGGATTAACGGCTCCCTCTTTCTGCTCCTAACTGTTGCTGCAACTCTCCTGCTATTCCTTTTGTTTCCTATTCGGCTCTCTTTTCCTTTCGTCTAGGTGTATTTCGACATTTTGTATTAGGTAGGTCCCTTGTTAGGTTGTTGTTATTATATTACCCCATCGTAATTTAGGTTTATAGGTAGGCCCCAAATTATTGTAAGATTAGTTCTGATGAAGCGAAAGCGAAACGTTAATACATGCTCTAAATTTTTGAGGAATCACAAACAAAGAAAATTGTCTTCTTTTTGCCCTAGCGATCATGAAAACTTTGCTCATTGTACTTTGCTTTCATCGGCGAAGAGTGAAGGCCCTTGATTATGAGCTTGAACGATATAAGTAAATCAGAAACAAGATAGCTTCAAAATCCATGTCGTTACAATGGCTGACAAATAGTACTTTCTTTGACTGAAAAAATTGCGGGAGCTTCTCAACAATAAAAATTTTGGCGGGAAAATCTATTGGTTTACCCTTTTGACCTGTTTATCGTGCAGGCAATCAAAACTTTTTGACATATAACCTTACCCAAAGTGTCCTGGTATGCGTATGCACGATTTTTGTTGAACATGACCGATCTTCGCGCTTAAGAATGACAGGACTTTGGAAATGAGAGCTTGGTGTGACCTGTGACCGCACTCTCAAAGTATTTGCTTTGATTGCATGCACGCCCACAGATCTATCTTGCATTTGCGAAATGTAAACACATCTACGGTAGCTTAAAATATCAACACAATTTAAAATCTAAGCTTTTTAATACTACTTTCTAGGCTTAGAACTTAGAACTTCTGAGCAGAGTTCCCGGGACCTGCACTCCTATTACCTGGTGTATATCATGCTTGTCCATAGAATCTACTTCATACCCCCTATCTCTGATGGAACCTTTCAAATTAACCCCTTTTCTCCGGCTCTATGGGAAAATATCACCCCTTTTTCATACAATCACTGACATCCCTGAAATGGTGATTTTGTGATACATTCCAAATTTAACACTTAAGCTGAGCACCCTTGACATTAGTCACTAGATAAGATGAGGGAATATAAATAAATGATCATGAACTGAATAGGAACTAATATCATTACAGTACAGTTTCAATACAGTCCATTACAATACATAGATCTGGCCTGATACTGAGTGATCTAAATTCGATTTATGCATGTTGAAAATGCTTAAATCATTCCGGTACACTGTTACAGTTGAGTTATGCTTAAAATTTACCTTAGAATGATTAATGATAAATTTGGTGGCCTATTGCTGGGAATCTCTGATTAATTTTCCAAAATATGACCCCTATTTTTGAATTCTATGTCCTAGATAGGATTTGAATCTATACCCCTTTCTCAGAGAAATAGTGGACAAGCATGAGGTCAAAAAAATAACTAAAGTGCGGGTGCCGGGGCAGAGTTACCTTAAAATGAAAAGATTTAGACATGTGAATGACAAGTGCCATGGCATAAAAATCGAAAATCCTGAAAATGATCATCATAGCATAGGTTCCAAATCTTTAAAAAGGCTGGTGTAAAATTGAGAGACCTATTTCTTTGAGCTGAATGACTTCAAGGAAACTTTAGCTATTTCTCTACAATCCTAACGTTGGACTTTTCGGAAATCTTCAATATTTTCAGAATTAGAGTGATTTTCTTCTCTTTTAAGAAATCAAGAAAAATTTTCAAAAAAACTTAAAACCATCATGATTTCTAAACTGTTTGATGTAACATGACGTAATTTCAAAGAACACCATATTTTATGAATGCCTACAATATGGTATCAAGCAAAAGTCTGTCACTCATCTGGTTTATGATTTAGAAATTTGATGACGTCACATCCTCAAATGAGTTGAAATGTAAGATCATACGCTGTAATTTCGAAAAATATTCAAAACTTCTGAAAAGCCCAACGGTAGAATTATAGATAAGTATCTAAAGTTTCTTTCAAATCATTCAAACAGCAGAGATAGGTCATTGAATTTTACACCCACCTTTTTACGCCGAGATAAAGATTTGGAACATATGCTGATTATCATGCCAGTTTGTAAATATCATGTCATGGCTTACTCACCCGTACATAGTATTCCGCAGACCCCCAGTGGCTCTATGGGCCAACTTCGTCAGCTGATTTGGTTCTTTTGGGGCGTCCTGTATAACTGCTACTCCTTCAGTTGTCATGATAGTCATCCAGTCAAGCAAGGCATCGTCATTAGAAATAACACTTTCGAAGTCAATGAATTTTATTTGATGCTCCTTGTCCCATAGAATATCTCTAAAACCAGCTATTGTGTGGTTTCGTTTCTCTTGCGCTTTCTCGTCCGTGTACGATCGCCCTTTCAACCACGACAACGAGAAGCTGCTCTCGTGACCAGATGCCCATCTTATAACGAGAGAATCTTCATGAAATGAAACTTTTTCCACTCCATTTTCCGCTTCCCGCAAAGCATCATGTATCAACACCAAACTTTGATCGGCTGTTTCAAGAAAACAAGCTGGACATTTGCAATTATCACGAAGAAACACGAATGGCAGTCTACTGACTTCATTATTACTCCAAGCGACCTTTATTTCACTGCAAGAGTTATCGTGTGTTACTTCCTTTGCAGCCAGTTTTGATGCTTCCACTGTTGGCGTTGCACAAAAATTTCTCCCGACCAAATTCTTCAAAGCTCTTCCAAAAGGGGGGTATAGCAATCGAGATCTTAATTTTGACAACATCGCAGAGATATACAAAGTTCAAAATAAACAAGATACGACGTTGTTTACGTCTACAAATGCTACTGCACAGCCAATCTGTGTGCGGTTTGTGTGCGGTTAGATGATAGAAGGATAGGTAATAGCAAGATAACATAACTCTGATTGGCTCGCTTGGTCAATGGAATGGGTCAAGAGCTTTAGGGCATGCACGAATTCACAAGGGAAAATCAAAGTACCCTTGGGGCGACTCACGGAGCACTAGCGAAGTTTTTCTTCTAAGCATGTTGAAATAATGGCCAATTCAAGCGTTGAAAAATCCGTTACATTTCAGTTACAGATACAAAGTTGTCCCAGTCGAGCGTGCGTAAAAGGGGTCTAAGTGACACTGGATGGAGACCACACCCAAACCTATACCAATCTATCTTCTGTGTACTTTACCGTGTGCAAAACTTGAAAACATGAAGACGACAGCGCTTCTACAAAAAAATAGCATCTTCCGACATGACTTTTGTATACAACCTATTGGAATAAGACTATTTTATTGCTTCATATTGTACACTTTTGCTTCAACATCTTTGGCCCTATTTGTCAAACACGCTACCAATTGGGGGTATTCTAAGATTCCTGGCCAGTTATAAGATTTTAACTCAATGGGGTCCTCCGGATGGCAATATGGTCGTTGCAGCAATAATTTTCAATGAATTGTGAAGTTTTCTTGCTTTGTTCAATCAGTTTTGGCAATAGAAAATTTTGAAAAACTGCATAAAACTGGACCCCCTGTCAGGCCACAATGGGAGTACCCCCGCCCCAGGGTGTATGCCGGTGTAGCCAAGGGCATCATTTATCATCATTTTTGAAAGTTATCCAAGTACGAAACAACTTACCCCTGATGATTTGCTTCAATTCATGTACTTATATGAGGATCAAGAAGCAATCGACAATCTCCTCAAATTCACTGGACAAATTACTGATATCCGAGAAAAAACATTACACACTTTAAATATCCCCAAGTCTCTGCAGAACGCATATATGTATATAATTCATGTTGTTGTTATTTAGGTGTAGTAAGTTAGTTGCTACTTTTCTTTATCTTTTTATGTTGTGTTATATTGTAGCCGTATAGTTTAAAAGCTATTGTGCTAAATGAATGAAAAAAAAAAAAAAAAAAAATTTACAGGGAAATTGTTGCAGCCAATTGGTACCACTATGGTACCATTTTGAAAATGTAGGTGGGACATCCGTACCAGAAATTTAGCCAAGGACCCCCTCCCTCTCCGTTAGGAAAAGCCGGGCCAGCCTGTGTACCATAGGGTCTGGTGCGCAGGCTAAGCCGGGCAAGTTTGTAATTCTTGGAACATGTGATCACCCCTAGGGTGCCTTATCACCCACAGTGCATTGCGCTGCGCGGGAAGGAATTCATCAAATGGCTGGCCTAAATAGAGAGAATTTCAGACGACAACAAGTCACGCAAGGATAATTAGTTTGTTTCTGTTGAATACTATTCAAATCTAACAGGTATTCGAATTGCAAACAAGGCTATTATAGTTCTTTGATACCTTTCAATGCACGAAAATCATCCACCATTTCAATTGTGAAGTATTTGTTTATGCCGACAAGGAGCGGAAGCCATTCAATTCAACTTTCAAAGCACCTGGCTGAAACCACTGAACTATCTTAATTTAATTGCCGAGCCGAGTGCGTGGATTAGATTCCACGATTGAAGAGCTGAAAGCAGAGAGATGGAGATTAGTTACTGTGATTCAACTACAGATAGAGAAGAGCTGCATTTGCCTGAGAAAGTCCCTGGAATGGAGTATGCTTGCGAAGAAGATGGAAGTAAGTACCCTAACAGTCTTTATGAACCTGTGAAATAGATTGGGTAGCGTCGCCCTGACTGGACTGAACAAACAGTCGCCCATATTCAGCAGATATTTTGTTTGTTGTGTTTACAACTGATTTTGTTCAATTTGCAAGAACTGCAAGAGGCGTTTTCCTACGATGGCGTTTTCCTAAGCAAGCGCTAAGTATTTGTTTTTAGTCTGATGGTACCAGTAAACTATAAATGAGAAATGAATCAGTTGTTGCATGCAGTCGAGTTGTCATGTTGGCAAATACATGATCGGAACGGGTTGTGTTTATTACAATTGTCTGCATGCATGCTGTGTTGCCGTCTTCTTTTTAAGAGTTCAGATCTGTAATCAACGAAAATTTGGCGCCATTGCAATTTGAAAACAAGTTTTATTGCTGAACATTATTATTGGCTTAAATTATACAATAGCTGCTAAATAATACACAGACAGTTACGCTCTTGTTGTAATGAATGTTGAATCACTCTCAAGGTGCTGGTGAACAGTTAAAATTGTCCCCAGAAAGAGTTATTTTGTAATTCAATCATTCACTGACACTGTACCCAGCCAATAATATTTCATCCACCTCTTCATGTTTACACAGCTGTTCTTTCTTTCTTGTACAAGCAAAAACTTGCTGTAAATGTTTTGGTTGATATTCTGTAACTTAAGAATTCACTTATACAACTTGGTTCAAGATAGTTTGTGTGGAACCTGTCTGCTAGAAGGACATACTGTATCAGTTGTATGCAGGCAGAACAGCATATTGTGGGCCACACTGGAAAATATGTATGTTACACCAAATATCTTTGGTGTAGAGCGACATCAACAACAATGTCAAAACAATAGGCCTTTTGTCTTCAGACAATTGGCATGGCGTAGACCTTTGGCGTAGCAAAAGCGAACTTTCCACCCTGGATTGTTGGAAAATTTCTCGCTCTCTGAAAAAGTTTTCAGGCTGAATTTTTGTAATAAACTAAGCTCACAGAAAAATTGGCATTCTCATTCCCCCAAAAATATGTCCCATCCAACATTCCTGTTTTTTTTATAATCAATTAAAAGGAGAAAAATACTCAAAAATACAATTACTGTGCCCATCATGGCAGGAATAGACACTAGGTCATCAGAGTTCCCACCATGAAAGGCACTTACAACTAAAAATTTCAATACACAAGGAAAAAAACAAGAAGGATGCTTCTAAGAAAAAGTTAAAGACAAATGATGGATATATAGTGCCTAGTTTAAAAATAGAACAAAAGATGGCTTAGTGCTTTCATTTGTCTAATTGATTTGCTAATCTCTCGATATCACCAAATACAATGGAATTCAATAGGTTATATTTAGATTGCCCAGGCCCCTCATTTAAATCACCTTATATCTCCATCATTTGTCTTTAATGTCTGTCTCACACCTGATATCAGACAACAATCTGCGAGCATCCCTGCTTGCTTTGTTGGACCACCTGCACCCTTTTATGTTGAAGACAACAGACCAATGTTGTGTCCTCTTTTCACACTAAGGTCCTCTGGTGCATATATTAGGCATTTCATGCCTTGATGCAAACTATTGTATGCTGTGAAGGTGTTGTGGCGCAGTGGTGTAATCCTCTGACTTCCAGCCAGAACAGTCAGGCGGACAGGGCTCGATACCTGGTAGGGCCCCACCACCTGAGCGTCATGTTAAGGGGTCGTGAACTCGATTAGCTCTTAGCTACTGAACTGCGATCCCAGCGCATGGCCCTAAAATCCGCAACTTCACCTTCAACTTCACCTGTTGAATAAAAAAGTTGGTTTTGCATGTGGTATGTCCAGTGGCAGTGCCAGCCTCAAAGAAGTGGAGGGGATGGAGGATGATTGGGGTGTAAGGAAAATTTACAGGACCACGCCCTTTTCATACTCAGGAAACGCCCTTTTCATACTCAGGAAACGCCCTTTACCCTCAGGGAACACCCAAATATTTTTATGGAACCTCTAAGGAACTCGTAAGAAACTCTGAGCGCTTATAATCTGATAATTTTAAGAAACTTTCAGTACTGGCCCAAATTCTTAGTTTCTTATAAAAGAATACATGTATCTGGAGTGCTGGGTGGCAGAAATATGTAAGCAGAAATGTGTATGATTCAGAATTGGTGTACAAGTCCACTCTGCGATGGGCCGCTGTGTAATTACTGCATTTCATGATCCTTTCCTCGCCCTCTATTTCTGAAGTTTCAAAATTGTCAATCAATTTTGGAGATGAATGTTTTGATCTTTGATAAATCTTCATCCCTTTTGGAGCAAAACTGATTTCAAAACTCTAGTATTGCTAAGAATTCCTTTGATTGCTGATAAAAACATTCTGTTTTGAAACCTGTAATAGCTGGGGTCACTGCAGGGAGCCTGTACATTATGAATAGTTATTGAGGACCCCTGCCTCTTATTGATCTTTTCATGGAATGTTTTTTCTCTTGGGTTTCAATTACCAAAGAAATCAGGGCTGTACTGTACAGGCATTGTTCACATAAACATGAGAGGAATTCTTTGCATTGTGATAAGAATTCTGAGCCATATGAAAGACCATAGAAATGTGAAAGACCCTACATTTTTCTAAACAAGAATTCTAGGCAAGAAAACATGTTAAACAGAGATATTGCAACCTAGTCTGATTAAAGGACAAAAGAAGAACACAGGCCATATGTTTGTGTTGTTGTCATTTATCAAGAACATCAAATACACATTTTTAAAAGAAACTAAGAATCAGTTCTGAAAGTCTCTTAAAAACTCAGAGTTTCTTATGAGTTTCTTAGAGGTTCTTAGAGGTTCCATAGCAATCTTTATGTTCACTGCCTGTGCTCTCGTGAACATTTCAAAACAAGGTTTTTGAAGCCTTTCCAATGTTTAGACATTACACAAGTACCTTACGAGTACTATGGTACAGGAAACAAGTGAAAGTAAAGTAAAAATATATCAAGGATTTCCTTTATCAAAGTAAATAGTTTCTTAACTTTTAATTTCCCAGTATTGGAGTTTCTTGATTTTGGCGATCTGAGAGTTGAGTCTCTCATGTGCAGTTTCTTATAAAAAAATACGTTGTACAATAGATTTAGATTGATCAGCCCCCAAGTTAAGCTACTTTCAACTGTGTTTTTGTTTGTTTGTTTGTCATCTTATGTCATTTCAATTTCATTTCATTCTAGCTTCTAAAAAGAAACTTTCAGAGCATTAAAGAATTAAGAAACTTACAAGAAATTATTGAAAAAGTTTTTGAATAGACAGCTATGTTAACTGCAAAATCAAATTTGGCTTATAAACAGAAAATTTGGATCAGCATTGCATACAGTAGTTGAACTGATAGAAAAGTCTACTAAAGTCAAATTTTTTCAACTGCTCTAGTGTTTATCCATATTTTCTGCCTTGGAGTAGTTTCGGGTATTATAGAACACTTGATGGAAAAAAATTAAATGTCATAATTCATGACACATTTGGCGACACTTGGTATTAGCAATTAGGCCTAAGCATGCTCTAATGTTTCATCAGTATGCTCTGATTCTGAAACGTTGGTTGTTGATAAACAAGACAAAAAATTGAACCCGGGTTGAGTTGGGCATTATGGAACTCTGTCGGGTATTTTGGAACCAAGCTATTTCTATTGTTTGTATACTGGTTAATGCTTGAGATATCTCAAAAAGATGGCAGCCAGAAATCACTGTTGTCTGATGTCCTTCATTATCAGTGATACGGATAGTACACAAAATGCTGCAGCAGCCTAACATCAATCAAAATATGACAGAAGAGGTATGAAGACTTGCATCAAGTGAAATTAACAAGTTTCTTTCTCATGCTCAAGCCCCTAAGCTTCATTTACTGAATAATGTCCCAAAATACAGGACGTCCCATAATACCCCAAACCACTCTAGGCCAAATTTCGTTTTTAAACTATCTGAAGTTGCAACATACCTGCAAAGGACTCTGGGTGACAATGGCTCTTTAAATCTAGGTTTAAATCAAAGGAATTTTTGCCAAAGATGTACAAGATGTTTTTGCAAGTATTTGCCTCTTCATGTTTAACCAGGAGGGAATGGAATGCGGAATCACCTGTAATAAGACATATTGGTTGTTGATATTGTTCAGCTGTAATTAATATGTTTTCAGTTAACTTATTTAATTAACTTAATTAATGAGCTTGTTGTAGTATTTACCAGGCACTAATCATCCTCAAAGAACTGTTTCCAGGTAACAGTTGGCTAATTGGAAGAAAAAATTTCAATATTTTAGATATATGATAAGCCAGGAGCCAGGGTGGAGCCAGGATATACCATTTTCCTTTCAAATCTGGAATGTAGATGGAAAATCTGGAATGTAGATGGAAAATCTGGAATGTGGATGGAAAATCTGGAATGTGGATTGATGGAATAAAGGAATCAGTATGTGTGGTTCTAGGATTTGAGCTTGGAATATCCAACATGATGTCTTGTAATACCAGCAATAAACACCCTTTCATGAAAGAAACTTCTCATAAGAAGCTCAGATTGCTAAAAATTAAGAAACTCAAGTACTGGGAAAAATGGTTTAAGAAATTATCAATGTTTTTGCTTTATTTTCACCTGTTTCGTGGTGTTCATATTACTTGGAAGGTACTTTGACTAATGTCTAGACACTGGAAAGGGCTAAAGAAGCTTAATTATGATGATCACAAGGGCACAGGAATTGAATATAGAGAGATAAAGATTGATATTGAACCTATGGAATGGAAAATATATGTAACAACCATGGTAACAGCAGTCTATGAGTGCTGCCTATACTCACTAAAGTGGTTGTCAAAATATGATTTCACTCCTTGTTTCCAATTTTTATGTTTATTGAATTTTGATGCATACAGTCAGGAATGCCAGAGAAGGGGGGGGGGGGGGGTTGACCGTCCCTCCTGCCCTCTCAAAGATGACCAAAATTTGTTATTTTCCTGCTGTTTTCCCCTCAAAGTTGCAGTTTTGCCCCCATAAAAATGTGGTCTGCCCGGCGTCCCTGCATACAGTACAGGCCTTGTACACATTAACATGGTTTTCTTGCCTAAGAATTCTTATCTTTAAAATTCATATTCTTTCATATTTGGATGACAACAACAGAGGAGTGATCCAGGGGGGGGGGAAGGGTGCTTAGTATATTTTGCTGATGGGATGTCCACTCCTTTCTGGGTATCGTATTCACCTCTTTGTTCTTACACCAGGTATCAAAAGAAGGCAACTTTCCTAAAGCTTATTGTCAAAAGTGTTATTTCATTGTTTTTCGACAAATGTTTACGTTTTGGGGTATGCTTTTAGCCGATATTTTCTAAAGCCGATATTTTGTAAAGCCGGGTATCATTTTGAGGGAAAATTTCTAAAGCCAGGTGAAAATTTTTTTCTTGGAGTGCACACCCCCATACAATTGACAATCAAGTACACCCCTGGGGGAGTGACGCAGTTGCTTGCTGGTTGATGATAATCTTGTTGGGGAGATGAAGTGCTGACCCTATTGTTTTGATTCATTGTGTTTCAGCTTTGTTGAGAGCGAATGGACGTTGGGGCTCACGTTGTCATGCGCATCGTTGCTTTTGTTTCTTCTCTTGTTCTCAACGTTCAAGCTAATTTACATATTACATAAGTGAAGTAAATCCTTACTGCGCATGCGATCTGGAGCCCTTTTTGGGGGATTCCTTGAGGCTTACAACTTAGCCTGTTCGTATCCCCAACAAAATCGTGAGTGCTTTGGACATGGGATCAGGGTTTTTTTGTTCATCACTCACTACATCCCAGTTCAAACATTGAGAACGACAAGTTATGTTGAATTGTAGCACTACTAAACGAGCAAGGTGCAGAAATGTTTTTTATGCGCGCGCAGCATTGCGTAGTCATTGATTAGATACGAGGCTACTTGTTCACGTGATACTGGCAAGGCGGGAAAACTGAAAAATACAGCAGATTTGTTGACCTTTCGTGACAAGAGAAAATGTAAACTTAGTTACGACTGTTGTCTTATTTTGTAAATGAATGATCGAGATTACCGAACAATTATCTTGAAGCATTTTTGTTATCCTTTGATGATTGATTTGATGATACAGTGTGGACTGTGGAAGAGAAACAAATACAAACTTTTCCATGAAGAGGAATGTGAAGGGGTGCTGATTTGCAATGATAGAAAGTATGGAAGTACTGTGTGATTCGAAATAAACAAGATTAACCATATGAAAATATACCTCTGCCCCTTGAGATAATTAAATGTGAAATCAACCAGATATTTCTCAAAATTTTGTTTGAGCTCTGATTCAAGTTTCTGGCAAGCTTATCCTTATAAACACCCATTTTAAACACCCATTCCCCCTGGGGGAGGGGGGATACACCATGTTCAGGGTACAGGTATGTGCCACCCATATGGATCCAGATTTCTCTAACAATGGTCCCTTTTCAGCAGATTTTCCTTACACATGGGTGGGCTTGCCTTGGTTGAAATTGGCAAAATTCATCATAAAAGTAGGTATGCAGACAAAATTTGTCAATTAGGAGTGGATAGCTTTCTGAAAACCAGGTGGCAGACCCCCATCCATGATCCATCTTCAAATCATGTATCCCCTGGCTGAAATCAGTTCTTCCTGTCTAAATTTTCCTGCTACACTTTTTCAATTTCACATAATTCTCAATCTCTCCTTGGCAGGCATACACACAAAGATAAACACAAATAAATTTCAAATTAATTCCATCATTAATTTAACTTCACAGCAGCTGTTAAAATAAACAATTTTATAAGAAACAGGATAAGAAACTTGGATAATTTTTGTTGTATTTTGGTGCACAAAAAGATATACAGTAGCTATTCTACAGCTACAGAAATATTTCTTTTCATATGAAACAACATTTGGCAAAAGAGAGCTTTATCAGGCTAATACTGTACCATCAATTGCAATCAATTTTAGAGTATTCAAGAATGAAGGTTCAGGGATGCCTTTGCCCCAATACCCATTTGAGGGTTCTTTGCACCCAAACATATGCCATAATGGTACTACTCTCAGTTCAGAAAACACAGGTCTAAACAGGGATCAAGATAAATAAACAGGGTGGGTGGAAAAATTCCCATGTCCTAATAAGTGGGCAAGATGTGTTCACTGCAGAAACAAACTCACATGCAAGCAAACAGCTTCTGAAATGAAACTACAATTGAGAACAATTTCAGGAAACATGACTTTGCATGTTTTACAGGGCTTTGCAATTCAAGAAGCTCAAAATTAATAAACAGAAGCAAGAATTTCCAGGCCAATTTATCAAAAAAGTGGGGGATGTCTCTTCCATACTCATAATTTCTTAAATATGAAATGAAATGCGTTAATTTGCCCCTTAGCATCATTATTATCTAGAATCTAGCAAATTTATAATGTTTTCTATGCAAGCAAGATGCGTCAACAAGAAATCTGTCTCTTTACTATGGAACAGTTATCACAGGGACAGACATTTGCTCATTTCATAGCAGCATTGTTCCATCAAAAATTTCCAGACAACATTTCAAGCTTGTAAGTTCATTTGCTCATCACCAAACCAGAGTCAGCAAACACAATTACCTCCACTTTAGTTCAATTACCTCCACTGTAGTTATACCACTGTCTATTAACTTCTCATTTCTCATCCACACACATCACATACATTTGTAAGTTGCAGGATTTTGCCATCAAAGTTATGCCATGCTTGAATTAAATTGTATTATGGTTCATTTTTGAGAAAGGTGCAAATGAATTGTAATTGTAAGATGAGATATCTGGCCTGACGAAGATCCTCAAATACTGCAACAGTCTTGTTTCACAGCCTCAGATGATTGATAAATGCCAAAAGTGATGTCTAGAGGGAAGAAAGGGGACTTGGTTAATTCAGCAATGAAAATAGCACAAGGCGACATGGTAAAATTAGCCAATAAGTAACAAGTTAGAAAGAGCTTGATTCATGTTTATGTTGGAGATGGATAACAGGCTTTAAAATCATAAGAAACCTGCAACTAAAATATCCACTTTTCTTCAAAAACAGCAAACTGAAAAGTGAAAACTCAAATGCAATTACTGTACCCTTAGTTGGTAATGAATTTGTTGCCACTTGCATGCAAAACCAAATGTTTAATTAAATTTCCCAGATTTCAAAATTGTGCATTTTTCATTCCTATGTCATGTGAGCTAACAAATACAAGAAAACTGCTGGGCAAAGAAGTATCAAGGTTCTTGTTTGACCATATGGCATATCAGGTTGATTGAAAGTAAAACAAAACAACAACAACAATATTGTGTTTTGGCTAGGCCCAATGTTGTTTTCAGGCACTTGTTTGGATACAGAGACACCTGCACCAACAAAATTAAATAACTCTTCTTTGCAAATTTTCCGGGATGAACGGAAACCATGAACAAGCAGTTTGATGAGCACTCTTGAAAGTCAGGATATTTTGGTTTTGCGGCAGCGACTAGATTTTGCGAAATTTTCGTTCAAAGTTTAGTGCATAAAACGGGCGCTTCTCTCAGCAAAATCTGGTGGTGTTGAAACTTTTATTTTTCCTACTCTTTCTGGCGATCGCGTTGCTTTTTCCATTAGAATTTGTGAAATATTAGGCCATAAGGAACGCCAGATAAAAATATCAAGGGGTAATTAGCACTTTTTCTGTTCCTACCACGAGCTTGTTCTGAACACAAGCCAAGAGGCAAGATTTTCTGATTTTTCAAATACCCTGACTTTGAATAAAAAAATAAGGTCAACGCAAATTTTCCGAGAATACTGACCTGTCTTGAAATGAAGTTTGTATCCTGTAGAATATTTCCTGAAATGATGGTTTTGCGGCAGCGACCAGTTTTTGTGCAATTTCTGTTTTCGTATTTCCATGATTTTGAGCAAAATTTTGTCTCCTTGCAGTGATTTTTGATGTCGTATTTTCCATATTCATTTTTGGATGATCACTTCCAAATTTTTTTCCGCCATTGCTGTTTCCCTCGTGATCACGATCTGCGAGCGCTTTTTTCCAGGCCGCGTCCCATGGGGCCTGGATCACAATGGATTCGGTCAAGACCGGGCGCCGGCGAAATTCTGGCCTCTCCGATTTCCAAAACAACCCGCAGGCGCATAGTGCTCTATGTACAGCGGTCAAAACATTTCTGCACCTTGCTGGAAATTCTTGGAAGGATGTGTATGAACATGACGCAAAAAGTCCTTATCAGTTACTTGCAAGAACGATTCATCAGTCATTTCTCTTCATCTTCAAAGTTGATTTCTTCGTTGACAAAGTCTCGTAAAGGCAAGAATTGATTATGTTATTGTCTTTGGCTATTTCGTCGGTGGTACGATACAACATCATTTGTTGTTCATAAATACGGGGCAAATACATTTTTTAAGGAAAGGTTGACGGGGCAGTTGGTTTTTTGGCAATAATTACATACAGGGTGAGCAGATTTTTTTGCAAGAATTTTTGTTCTCCGCCGGCCATGTAATATCATAAATTTTGCCCTGTCCCTTAGAACTTATAGAAGTTTCTTATACTTGGGTACCATTTCTTTACCAAATCAGTTTGAAGTCTCTTAAAAAATTGTTTCTTTTTTGCGTGTTCTTACTGTAAAGTCTTAAAAAAATATTCCGTAGGCTATAAATTTTCACTTTTCATTAGGACTTAAGAGTATTAATAGCGACTTATTATAACAATAAATTTAAGTAGGTATTATTGGTATAGCTGTGCTGAGAAGTAACTTATGGCTGAGAAAAAGAGATGCCGATTTTTAATACCTTGACTGATTACCACAATCCTGCAATTAGTTGAAATGTTCGATCGATCATATAATGCGTTTGTGGTGCCGTGGAAGCAGTTTTGTCTCTCCAAGTCGGTCTGGTGTTTTGTCTGGTGTGTGGTGCCGTGGAAGCAGTTTTGTCTCTCAATAATTTCGTCTGGAGTTTTGTCTGGTGCGACACAGCAAATCAAAGAGGCGATATTGCTTTTTGCCTCATGAAATGCGTTGTGTGGTGCCGTGGAAGCAGTTTTGTCTCTCCAAGTCGGTCTGGTGTTTTGTCTGGTGTGTGGTGCCGTGGAAGCAGTTTTGTCTCTCAATAAGTTCGTCTGGAGTTTTGTCTGGTGCGACACAGCAAATCAAAGAGGCGATATTGCTTTTTGCCTCATAAAATGCGTTGTGTGGTGCCGTGGAAGCAGTTTTGTCTCTCCAAGTCGGTCTGGTGTTTTGTCTGGTGTGTGGTGCCGTGGAAGCAATTTTGTCTCTCCAAGTCGGTCTGGAGTTTTGTCTGGTGCGACACAGCAAATGAAAGAGGCGAAATTGCTTTTTGCCTCATGAAATGCGTTGTGTGGTGCCGTGGAAGCAGTTTTGTCTCTCCAAGTCGGTCTGGTGTTTTGTCTGGTGTGTGGTGCCGTGGAAGCAATTTTGTCTCTCCAAGTCGGTCTGGAGTTTTGTCTGGTGCGACACAGCAAATGAAAGAGGCGATATTGCTTTTTGCCTCATAAAATGCGTTGTGTGGTGCCGTGGAAGCAGTTTTGTCTCTCCAAGTCGGTCTGGTGTTTTTTTTTTTTTTTTTTTTTTTTTTTTTTTTTTTTTTTTTTATCAATCTAAAACTTAAAAACAACAAGTTAATGCAAATTACTGTGGCATTTGCAGCGAGGAAAGACGCATGGTCACCGGGTCCTCACTACAAATGCCACTTACAATTTTCTAAGTACTATCAACAATAAATTAATAATAGAACACAAAAAAACAAAAAAATAAGATACATATGCACACTAAATCAGGACAAAGTAAAAGCCAAGGTAAAACTGAAGTACCCCCAAAACCCTGGGGTTTGACCTGGGGGTCTGGTGTTTTGTCTGGTGTGTGGTGCCGTGGAAGCAATTTTGTCTCTCCAAGTCGGTCTGGAGTTTTGTCTGGTGCGACACAGCAATTCAAAGAGGCGATATTGCTTTTTGCCTCATGAAATGCGCTGTGTGGTGCCGTGGAAGCAGTTTTGTCTCTCCAAGTCGGTCTGGTGTTTTGTCTGTTGTGTGCTGCCGTGGAAGCAATTTTGTCTCTCCAAGTCGGTCTGGAGTTTTGTCTGGTGCGACACAGCAAATCAAAGAGGCGATATTGCTTTTTGCCTCATGAAATGCGTTGTGTGGTGCCGTGGAAGCAGTTTTGTCTCTCCAAGTCGGTCTGGTGTTTTGTCTGGTGTGTGGTGCCGTGGAAGCAATTTTGTCTCTCCAAGTCGGTCTGGAGTTTTGTCTGGTGCGACACAGCAAATGAAAGAGGCGAAATTGCTTTTTGCCTCATGAAATGCGTTGTGTGGTGCCGTGGAAGCAGTTTTGTCTCTCCAAGTCGGTCTGGTGTTTTGTCTGGTGTGTGGTGCCGTGGAAGCAATTTTGTCTCTCCAAGTCGGTCTGGAGTTTTGTCTGGTGCGACACAGCAAATGAAAGAGGCGATATTGCTTTTTGCCTCATAAAATGCGTTGTGTGGTGCCGTGGAAGCAGTTTTGTCTCTCCAAGTCGGTCTGGTGTTTTGTCTGGTGTGTGGTGCCGTGGAAGCAATTTTGTCTCTCCAAGTCGGTCTGGAGTTTTGTCTGGTGCGACACAGCAATTCAAAGAGGCGATATTGCTTTTTGCCTCATGAAATGCGCTGTGTGGTGCCGTGGAAGCAGTTTTGTCTCTCCAAGTCGGTCTGGTGTTTTGTCTGTTGTGTGCTGCCGTGGAAGCAATTTTGTCTCTCCAAGTCGGTCTGGAGTTTTGTCTGGTGCGACACAGCAAATCAAATAGGCGATATTGCTTTTTGCCTCATGAAATGCGTTGTGTGGTGCCATGGAAGCAATTTTGTCTCTCCAAGTCGGTCTGGAGTTTTGTCTGGTGCGACACAGCAAATGAAAGAGGCGAAATTGCTTTTTGCCTCATGAAATGCATTGTGTGGTGCCGTGGAAGCAGTTTTGTCTCTCCAAGTCGGTCTGGTGTTTTGTCTGGTGTGTGGTGCTGTGGAAGCAATTTTGTCTCTCCAAGTCGGTCTGGAGTTTTTTCTGATGCGATACAGCAAATGAAAGAGGCGAAATTGCTTTTTGCCTCATAAAATGCGTTGTGTGGTGCCGTGGAAGCAGTTTTGTCTCTCCAAGTCGGTCTGGTGTTTTGTCTGGTGTGTGGTGCCGTGGAAGCAATTTTGTCTCTCCAAGTCGGTCTGGAGTTTTGTCTGGTGCGACACAGCAAATCAAAGAGGCGATATTCCTTTTTGCCTCATGAAATGCGCTGTGTGGTGCCGTGGAAGCAGTTTTGTCTCTCCAAGTCGGTCTGGTGTTTTGTCTGGCGTGTTGTGCCGTGGAAGCAATTTTGTCTCTCCAAGTCGGTCTGGAGTTTTGTCTGGTGCGACACAGCAAATGAAAGAGGCGAAATTGCTTTTTGCCTCATGAAATGCGTTGTGTGGTGCCGTGGAAGCAATTTTGTCTCTCCAAGTCGGTCTGGTGTTTGGTCTTGTGCGACATAGCAAGCAAATGAAAGAGGCGAAATTGCTTTTTTTTCCTCATTTGTATTGTATTCTTGTAAACTCAGCTATCATACTCCAATTCTGAATGTTTGAATGAGATATATATTTTGCTTTGCTATTCTTATTATTTTTTGTTGACGGCCCAAGCTAGACGAGCTCTGCTTTCATTGGGTCGTGTACTCTCCTACGCAGAGGTTCCCTTCCTTGCAATGCAAATGGTAGGGAACCTCTGCACATGAGAGTATGGGTCTTGTAGAATACAGTGGTATTAGGTGTGTTCTGCAAAGAAAATGGAATCGCATTTAAATCAAAAATCAACCTCGTCTTCGTCCTTGTTGCGCCCAAAAAGCATCGGACACTCAACTCAACCTCTCCATGCAGGGGTTGACTTATTACAATTCGTTCCATTTTTCGCTCGAAGTTACGACAACTGTTTTCAGCTAACCATTTGAATTGAATTGGTCGCTCCAGAACAAACAACCAGTTTTTGCGAGCCACCAAAAAGTGCTTGTTAAAAATCCGCTTATATCCAAGCAATCGTAAAAGATATGAATATTTGGTTTTTTCCTCTGTAAAGTACAAAGATTTATCTTCAAAACGATGCTTTCTTTTTCGAAAAAACCACAGGTAGCAGCGTATGATTGTAAAATTAGTCATCCATGTTCTTTGGGGGCTGCGTCGACTGATAGGCCTAATGTTTTGGTGGAGAGACACGAGGAACATCATCAAAACAGAGAAAGACGATATAGAATATAATAAATCATTCATATCTTTACTAATTTTACAACGATACGCTGCTACCTGTGAAAAAAACAGGTAAAAATCTGTGTGATATTGCCCATCAAAAGAGTTCAAAATCACCGTTTCGACTGACATTTGGAGATAGAACCCGTTCAAGGCTCTACTGCCAACTTTTGGATTTGTCATAAGAATACGTAAAGGTTACTATGCTCAAATTGAAGGCGTTGTAGTGGTAGCAGAGTAGACTGATTACAAGTCGAGTTTCTCTCCTCCTCCGAACTGATATACCCCGCTTGAGCGGTCTCGGTTTGGTAGGCTGTAGTCTCGTTTTGGTGAGCGATAACTGGGACTCATTGTAATCAGTCTAGTAGCAGAGGTCAGGATCTGATTTTCTGTTCTTGGAACGCTCGTTTTTAATCGCCATGACCATTGTAAATGATAAAGTTGTTTTGCCCAGGCAGGACTTTGATGATTGACAGTTTCTTGATTTGTGGGGATCTAATCCTTTTGGCTTAAAGCCTAAGTTTATCTCGAGAAGCTATGAGAGAATCTTCAATTATTTTGTATCTCTCGGTCATAATGGTAGGATTAGTTAACTCCATATTAACTGCAACGGTTTCTTCCTTTTGATAGTATTCCGTTAACTTCGTTTGACTCGAGGATAATTGTGTGTGCAAAATTGATCCACGTTTTGCTTTGAATTATCCACAAACAGACAATTTAGTTAAAAGTTAAGGAAATTTTTACCATGATCCTTTGCGTCCTTTTTACATTAACCAATCAAATCAATCCATGTTTAACGCGCAAAGGAACATGGTTGAGAAGTACCGTTTAAGTTTTGTGGAGGATGAATAAAGCTACTGTACGAACTCAGTCGGAGCTGAAAGTTTGGCAATGGTTTTATGATATGAATATGAGTCAATAAAAAGAATCCCCGATTGAAAGGTCATGGCTCCCTGAATATCAAGAGGGTGATATCGGCAAATCTATAGTTTAATGGTAGACATGTTCAAATCCATTTTAAAATTTACCTGACTGAAATCGGCCACTCCGTTCTGAAATTAGGAGGGATTTTCTCGAGAAAGCCTCTTCAAGTAACCTTAAACACGTTGCCAAAATCATGAACAAATTGCCCCTAACATTTCTGCCTTACACGGGCCTTTAGCAGTTGCTATCCTCTTTAGAGGATGAACAAGTCTCCTCCCTGGTGTGAATATTCAGGGGATTCCATAATCCCAAGAGGGAAAACTATGAATACATGTGAGTGTCATCATTTTTAAAAAGGAAGGAAAATGAAGGACAATTTGCTCAATGTTTTCACTGGTTTTAGCAGGTTTTTGGAAGGGGCTTTCTGCAGAAAATCTCCCATATCCACGGGTAGGAATGGTCGATTAAAGCCGGGTGAATTACTGAATCAAATTGGACACATCGGGAATAAAACAAGACAGTTTTAAATATTATTGCATTGATATTCAGGGAGCAGTGGAGTTCCAAACGGGGATTCTTTTTTTTGACTCACCCGGTATAACAAGAACTATAGTTAAGAAAAACCATCAAGAAGACCAAAGCTATATGTACGATGTCTGTTAATTATGGTATGATTCTGTGATCTGTGGCTTTAGAGCAGGGATATGGGTTAAAGGCATCACTTACCTACTTTGCGACCTCTGAAACTAGTTTCTGGTCTTCGCAAGAGACCAGGTAAATGAATTTTTGTCGGCTGTCAAAAGAGCGAAAAGTTCGTATTTCTATTTCAAACGCGAGGAAGAGTTTTACTCGCAATATTCCAGAAGGACATGTTTTGCTTGAGACATTTCGACCCCATATTCAGCCGTTTATCTATTCACTTATTCATCTATCCTTCCTTTTCCATTCCTTGTCAGTTCGAGCTAAGTAGAGGCAACCTATAAATAGGAAAAAGAAACTCCTACGCACGTGATTGCTCCCCTAGTAAATAGAGTAAATAAGATTCATGAACGAGCTCTACGGATCGCATACAAAGATAGTCACTCTTGTTTTGAATTCCTTTTAGAAAGGAATAATTCTGGGTCTGTTCATCAGAAAAATCTGCAGTTGTTGTTGGTCGAAATTTTTAAAACTAAGGAAAACCTGAATCCAAGCTTCATGAAAGATATCTTTGTTGAAAGAAAGGAAAACTATAATCTAAGAAGTGGGAATACTCTGCAGTTGCCAAAAGCCAGAACAACAACATACGGAATCGAATCTGTATCATTTCTAGGCTCACTGCTTTGGCATGCATTGCCAGAAAGTTTGAAAAAATCAGAAAATCTTGCAGTATTCAAACGAAAATTAAGGAGCTGGAAAGGACTGGACTGCAACTGTCGACTTTGTAAAATATACATCGCAGATTTGGGGTATTTATAGTTGATTTTTAAGATTTTGTATTTGTAGAAGTTATCATGTAAATAGGTAAATAGTTGGCTTTAATTAGCTGTAGTTAGCTATCTTTTTTCTGTTACTTGCCAACTGTAAATAAATCATTTATTATTATTATTATTACTGTTATTATTATCTTTATTTCTTAATGTTTACTTAAACGTCCAGTAATTTTTTTGGAACGCCCTACACATCTCATTTGTCTTCCATAGGTTGCAGTGGATCAGGCTATAAATAAATCATTTATTACAATATTATTATTATTATTATTAAAGTGAAAAGATATGTACGCATGTGTCGAAATCGTCAGAGACAATTGGCTAATTTTAAACATGCATATGCAGCTCTTAAGTTAGTTATTTATCTCCGTCAACTAACTTTAATTTGTTCCCTTGCTCATTCCTAGCTGGTTCGTAGCTAGTCACTATCATCCCAAATCATCCCTTTTCTACTGAACGCCTTTTAAAATGTAACAATTTTTCATGCTCTTTTGGATTTCATAATGAAATTTCATTTCAACCAAGTCGGAGATAGCTTGTCATGTGGTTTCGTTGGTTTGCATATGTAATTGGTTACTTATTATCAATGACTTGGAGTTTTATGTTGCTTTCTGTTCAGGTAGGAAAGGTAAACAAAATTTACGATTCGCAAATTCAAGTTATTTTCAGATGCATTACACTCAAACGAAAGTAGCTTTACATTCATTGGTCACCATTGGACTTTATTGCGTTATCACCAGCAAAATTACGGTTTTTCCATAATTTGGGTTGGTGATACATTTTCTGTTAAAAAACTTACATCTCATAACTAAGCATTGAAGAAGTTTCTTTACGTCGAGTTCCAGTCGACCACTGCTCATTTCTAGTAGAGTTTCTTAATATTCTCATCATCATCATCATTCGGTGACTGCTTCATCTGGAAGATTCCTCGTTAATCCTCTCCAGTAGTCACGGTCTTCAGCTCCTCTTATGCATTGCTCAAATTTTAACTTTGTCCATTCCATGATGTTCTTCATCCACGTTTTACGGGGACGTCCCCTAGTTCTTTTTGCACACACCCTTTCTTCCAATGAATATTCTAGTAAAGGCTTATCCAGTTCCTTATAAGTGATTTTCTGAGTGTATTAAAATCAGCCCAAACTTTCTGTCCCATTCCCTTTTTATAAAAACCCAACCAGCTTTCAGAAAAAATCACAGAGGATTTCAGTCACTCTACTTTGACATGACATATTCAATGAACAATTTCTTCTAAAGATATTTTCTTTGTATTATTACGCTACCTAATGTCACATTTTGTCAGTTTTTTAGATTACATCGAAATTGTGCATGATCTAATTCTGTTATTTCCTTGACTTAAGTCTGTCATTGTTACAAAGATACTCGCTTTTGATTTAACTGACTCGTGCATACCACCCTTAATCCGAGTGAACTTAATTTACAAAGTAAAAATGATCACAAATGTCTTAACAGAGACAAAGAGATTATCTGTTCAGGAATCTCCGTCGATCCTTTGTCACCTCATTTCATAAGCGGAGAGGTGTTCTTTGATGTCCTTGTAAACGCTGGTAAACATGACAAGACCAAACCGAAGTCGCAGGTTCAGCTGAATGTGTACTCTTCGAAGACGCAGGTTGCTACAATTTCATGTTCTCTTGCTGATACGTCCAATCCAAGAACTTTGCCATGAATGAGAATATTGGTTACAATCTCTTTAATATGTTTCAAGGTAATATTTATATCATTATGCATATTATTAATATGCAGATTTATTTGATTGATAAGGGGATCATTATGATTTTGATACAGTAATGTTTGTTGGTCTAAATTCGTGTTCTCCTACACAACACACTTTATCCAAACATCCAAGAACTTTGCAATGGATGTGAATATTGGTTACAATCATTTTAATATGTTTCAAGGTAATATTTATATCAATATGCATAATATTAATATGCAGATTTATTTGATTGATAAGGGGATCATTATGATTTTGATACAGTAATGTTGGTTGGTCTAAATTCGTGTTCTCCTACACAACACACTTTATCCAAACATCCAAGAACTTTGCAATGGATGAGAATATTGGTTACAATCATTTTAATATGTTTCAAGATAATATTCATATCAACATGCAGATTTATTTGATTGAGAAGGGGATCATTATAATTTTGATACAGTAATGTTGGTTGGTCTAAATTCGTGTTCTCCTACACAACACACTTTATCCAAACATCCAAGAACTTTGAAATGGATGGGAATATTGGTTGCAATCATTTTAATATGTTCCAAGGTAATACTTATATTAATATGCAGATTAATTTGATTGAGAAGGGGATCATTATAATTTTAATACAGTAATGTGGGTTGGTCAAAATTCGTGTTGTCCTCATAACACACTTTATTGAGACATCCAAGAACTTTGCAATGGATGAGAATATTGGTTACAATCATTTTAATATGTTTCAAGATAATATTTATATCAACATGCAGATTTATTTGATTGAGAAGGGGATCATTATAATTTTAATATAGTAATGTTGGTTGGTGTAAATTTGTGTTCTCCTACACAACACACTTTATCCAGACATCCAAGAACTTTGCAATGAATGAGAATATTGGTTACAATCATTTTAATATGTTCCAAGGTAATATTTATATTAATATGCAGATTTATTTGATTGAGAAGGGGATCATTATGATTTTAATATAGTAATGTTGGTTGGTCTAAATTTGTGTTCTCCTACACAACACACTTCATTGAGACGTCTAAGAACTTTGAAATGAATGGGAATATTGGTTACAATCATTTTAATATTTTTTATTTGTCGTCATAATATTTACATTAATATTCCGATGGTTTGATTGACAAGGGGCCCATAAAGATTTCTCTAAATTTGTGTTCTCGTGATAAGGCGACCGTGATAATTTGAAAGAATAATGTCCGTTGCTTGCTATAACTTCGTACTTCAAGAACTTTGCCAAGAATGAGAATATTGGTTACCATACTTTCACTATGTTTCAAGGTAATTTTTGGATTAATATTCCGATTGTTTCATTGTCCTTTGATGGACAAGGGGATTATGATAATCTGAATAATGTTCCCTATCGTGTCACAACATTATCTCAGCCTGATAATAGGAGAAGATCTCTCGTAATTTACTCAGATTGATTCAGGGGACTGTAAGATATTTTCTTGAGATGATTCAGTTAGTTTATCGTGATGAAAAAACTGCACTGTTTAGGGTCCAGTTTAATGTTGTTTGAGTTTTGGATCTTAAACCAATTTTTTGACAAACTAGAGATTTGGCCCTGTATTGAGATTTTCTTAAAATTCTCATATTTTAGAAGCATAGGTTCCAACAAGGGCAACAAGAGCAGATTTTGCAATACAATAGCAACAGTTGCGTTTGATTGACACCTCAATTCAAAGCGATTAGCGGCTGCAGACAAAGGAAATTCTCTCAACCAGTAATTCAAAACAAACAAATCCGCAAAAGTTTCCCCAAAACTGGTAGGGTAAACTCTCGCCTTGTGCAAGCGAAAGATGGTTTTTAAGGGAAGTTATGTGCTTATAGCGAAAGAAGAAGGGTAAATCTAATGTTCTGTCGCTTAGATTATGTTTATTTGATTTAGGAGCTGTTTTGTAATCGTTTCATTTTAAGCCCTAAAGACGCGAGAATTACAATGCCTTCTGCTCCGCTCCTGAATCAAATAAATATAATCTAAGCGACAGAACTTTAGATTTACCCTTCTTCTTTCGCTATAAGCACATAACTTCCCTTAGAAACCATCTTTCGCTTGCACAAGGCGAGAGTTTGCCCTACCAGTTTTGGGGAAACTTTTACGGCTTTGTTTGTTTTGAATTACTGGTTGAGAGAATTTCCTTTGTCTGCAGTGGCTAATCGCTTTGAATTGAGGTGTCAATCAAACGCAACTGTTGCTATTGTATTACAAAATCTGCTCTTGTTAACAAGGGCAGATTTTGTAATACAATAGCATGACTTTCTTTTGTTGACACCTCAATTCAAAGCGATTAGCGATTGCAGACAAAGGAAATTCTCTCAAGGAGCAATTCAAAACAAACAAAACCGCAAAAGTTTCTTTGAAACCCTGGTAGCTAGCTCGCTCGTTGTGCATTCCAGAAACTGTTTTTAAGGGCAAACATGAGCATAGATTGAAAGAAGGATGCATCTACACATCTGCCGCGGGCATTTTATTTTTTTGGTTTAAAAACCGTTTAGGAGGCGATTCAATTCTCTTATTTTTTGGGTGTTATCAAAACATTTACTGCTCAGCTTCTGGACGAAAAAAATAAAATGCCCGCGGCAGATGTGTAGATAGATCCTTCTTCTTTCGATCTATGCTCATATTTGCCCTTAAAATTAATTTCTGGAATGCACAGCAAGCGAGCTAGCTACCTAGGTTTAGAGAACTTTTGCGGCTTTGTTTGTTTTGAATTGCTGGTTGAGAGAATTTCCTTTGTCTGCAATCGCTAATCGCTTTGAATTGAGGTGTCAACAAAAACTACTCGTGCTGTTGTATTACAAAATCTGCCCTTGTTATAGGTTTTACATTTTTAAAGAGGTTGGTGTAAAATTCAATGACCTATTTCTTTGAACTGAATTGCTTCAAAGAAACTTTTGCTATTTTCCTATGATTCTGCCGTTGGACTTTTCTGAAATCTTCAATATTTACAGAATTTGAGTGTTGTTCTTCTCTTTCGAAAATTCAAGAAACATTCTCAAAAAACTTGAAACCATCGTAATTCCTAAACTGTTTGACGTAACATGAAATAATTTCCATGAAAGTCTTAGTTTATGGATGCCTACAATATAGTATCAATCAAAAATCTGTCACCCTTATGGTTTACTATTTAGAAATTTGATGACGTCACATCCTCAAATCACTTGAATTATGAAATGCGCCGTAATTTAGAAAATTATTCAAAATGTCCCAAAAGTCCAACAGTAGAATTATAGATAGGCAGCTAAAATTTCTTTTAAGCCGTTCAGTTAGAAGAAATGGGGCATAGAATTTTACGCCCACCTTTTTACGCTGATTTAAAGATTTGAAACGTATGCTTATTTTCGAGTGCTACAACTTTCCGAAGGTATATAAATAGGACCAAAGAAAACGCCAATGCGCGCCATCTTTTCTCTACCTAGACAAAGTCCACGCAAGTGTCAATATAGTAAAATACGATGGGCTAATTTTAGGCATACATATGTAGCTTTTGAGTTGAGAAACTCCAGCAAAAAAATTAAGAAACTCCAGCATTTTTTCTTTATCTTCACTTGTTTCCCGTATCATCTTACTTGAAAAGTATTTGAGCAATGTCTAATCATTGGAAAGGCTTCAAAACACCTCTTCTTGAAATGTTCTGGTCTGGAGGGCGGAGATCTGATGATTTCAAGAAAATTTTAGTGCTGGCCTAAATTCTTAGTTTCTTATAAAACACATGTAATCCAGGAAATGACCCTGAAGTTTCCTTTTGGCTCCAGGCACAAAATGATATGGTCGAGCGTTGTTTTTATTTGATAAGAACTAAAGTTTTTGAAGTGGTCTTCCCTTTACAATAAAGGTCATCGGGACGCTAAATAAGGTTAATCCCCATCAGAAATCTTCACCACATATCTAAATTGTCTAACTCTGTCCTCCTAAGATAACAGACCAATAACAGGTAACGTGGGCTAGCAGTGCATCAACCCGGTGTTAACTGTTGGCAAGCGCATTTACGGTCGGTGATTGACAAGAAAAGCCATATTTTCCTCCGGGCCAACACACCTGTCCACAGCCATGAAAAACTGCGGAGAACATAACTACTAAACAAACCAAAAACTCAAAAACGAAGAAAGAAAGAAAAAACAACTAAATATTGGGGACGGGAGGGAGGGACAAAACAAATTTCCTCGAATGGCTAGGCCAACATGCATAAGTGACTCAGCCAGGCACAAGGCTAACTTTCACGCCCCCACACATTACCTCAACTGGGAGCGAGGTTGACTATTGTCTAGGCAATTTGCAGGAAATCCGCATTCTTTCTTCGGGTATTAACCCCGCTTAAATATGCATTTAACCGCCATTTATGGCTAAATTTGGTCTTCATTTGACCTCAGTCCAGGACGGAAATTTCCATGTAAATATATTATTTTTTACTACATACAAGATCTCCTTGTGGCAAAAACTCGAGGTTTTCTTAGTGGTGGAGGAAATCAAATGGTTTATCGTGTATTTACCACAATTTTTACGTACACAAATATAATTTGTTTAAATATATTGCATTATATCATCCTGGTAGATATGGTTGAAAATGGTATTACATTGAAATAATCTTGGGGATTTAATGATTTGCACACTAGAATTTAACTTCTAAAATTTTACACGGAGTGATCCAAAATAGTGGTGGTATGTGCCAAAATTGTGTAGGTTGTCCCAAGAAATGTAGACAGGTTTGAAGAATCACCTGAATTTGATTATCTCTCACTTCGGCATCATCATCATCATCGTCATCATCATCATCATCATCATCACCATCATCATCACCATCATCATCATCATCACCATCATCATCATCATCATCATCATCATTATCATCATAATCATCATCATCATCATCATCATCATCATCATCATCATCATCATCATCATCATCATCATCATCATCACCATCATCATCATCATCATCTATTAATTTCACAGCAGATGAAAGAAATAGTAATCACTCTGATTACAGCTAATTTAGGCCTACTACTTTGTGATCAGGCTAGAAACTGTCCATCCTGTGGACCCAACCTTCAATACATATAGTTTGCAGGGCATACAGTTTCATTTATCACCATTCCAGCATCTTATTTGCTTTTCAAAAATTGGGTGCTTGGTTTTTTTTATCTCATGTGGTAATAACTGCCATAGTTTATTGTCAAGGAAGGCTAGCTTTTTTGCAGAATGAAGACAAAATGAAATTCTGTAAACGATAAGGCATAGTGTGGTCGCCCATTCTTCAATAACTAAAAACTGTAAAATTTGGATTGACAATGAGAATTTTGCCACGACTGCGGTCATCTTGACCGGGGCTGATGTCATGGAGAAAGCACGTTGGATACCTCTCCCCTTATCTTATCTCCTCGTGGTTTGTGTTTCCTAAGCTAATCAAGAATCGTTGTATTCTGTTTTTATTGCGCATTTCCGGGAATTACCGATAATGCATTGCACTTGATCATAATTTGAGTCAGTTCGCCGGTTTACTGATTCTGTTAGGGTTACAGTAAAACCCGCATTTCAGAACCTGCGTATGATTTTGTTAACCAAGCTGTTGTGGTTCTTATATAACATCCATGAAATCAGACTGTAGGTTCTTGAATTAGATTCTTTAATTTTGTCCAGTAAGCTGTTTCCAAACCTAGGGCTCAAATCTTTAAAAAGGTTGGTGTAAAATTAGATTACCTGTTTTCTTTGAATTGAATGGCTTGAAAGGAACTTATGTTACTTTGCTGTAAATCTGCCGTGGAAATTTTTTGATATCTTGATTTGTTTCAAAATGGCGGCATTTATTAAATTTGAGGCAATGACGTCATCAAGTTTCTAAATCCTAAACCAGAAAAGCTACAGATTCTGCTTGCCACCATATTGTAGACCTTCATAAACTATGGTTTTCTTGAAAGTTTTATCATTTTTCCTCTATGAATTTTTTTCAAAATTTGCCATGAATTTTTCGAAAATGATCAAATTGCCGCCATTTTGAAACAAATCAAGATATCAAAAAATTTCCGCGGCAGATTTACAGCAAAGTACCAAAAGTTCCTTTCAAGCCATTCAATTCAAAGGAAAACCTCATAGAATTTTTCACCCACCTTGAGCTCTATGCTCTGTTTCCAATGATGTTTCTTTGTTTTCTGTCTCTAAAATACCTTTAAATTACCTTCTTTAAATTCAAAATACTGTGATAGAGCATGGGCGATGCTGCACCGATTTTTTGGGAACGGAAGACAATAATTGCAGAACGTTTTACTCATTAGTTGTCCAGCTCTGTAATCTGCATCTCTGTTGATCAATTTGAGTGAACTAGATCAGTAAACGTTTGCTTCTTTGTCGTGTCTCTCTTGGCTCTACTTTATTTAGGCCCCACGAGGTGCAACTGACAAAGGGTTCCTTTGATATTGCTAAGTGCTTTATTTCTCTATATTTCTACCAAACATCCGAAGGTAGTTTAAGGACGCTGAGAAGCTAAGCTTATCGAAGCAGCGTCCTGGTCCTTCCTCTCGATGTGACCTGGCCTGGAACTACAGCGAGTTGGCTACTCTCCTCACTCTACGTAGCACGTTTGGCAGGGTGAGGATTTGAACTATCAACCTTCAGATTGGTAGTCAAACGTGCTACCACTGCACTATCCCCGCTAACTGCTTTATTTTATGCGGAAGATGTTGCTGTCACTGAAACGGTAAACGACAGTCTGGTTTTAATAATGTTCTTTGAAGGTTTGACGTAGAGCTCTGTGAAGCACCTCAAGCCTTTCTTTTATTGGTTTCATAAATGGCAGTCAGTTATCTTTTCTCATGTTATGCACTTCAAGGATCCTTTTTCAGTATCAGATGAATCAGTCAAAGATTGCTTCAAAGATCATCGTTGATTTTGCTATGCTACTTTGGTTTTGCCTTGCAAAGGAGTTCATCAGGTTTTTTATTATTCTTTACCCTGATGCACCTCAAAGGATCTTTTCAGCATTTTGGCTGATTTCCACTCAGCTGAATTTTCCGAGCGAGCGGAAATTTTATTGTTTACGAGAGAAAACGTCGCTCTGAAGTTGAAGAGAAAGTTACGATAGAGCTTTTATTGTGTAAAGTTCCGCTCGCTCGGAAAATGCCGCTGAGTGCAAATCAGCCTTCAGATGAGATATTCAGTTATCTATTGTTATTTTCAGTGCTTAACAGATTGCTTCAAAGATCATCTTGATTTGATCTTACTAATCCTTCATTAGACAGAGGCTATTGCTGTCCTTATCTTTCAAACTTCTCCAGGTTTTTATGATCTTCTTTAAGGTTTTTCTCAGTTTTCTGTAATCTTTTTAAGTAGTAGTTCCGTCGTTTTTATATGATTAAAGACACCAGATACTATGCCAGGCACATGTAATTATACTCTTTATGTCATAATGATAACTCCGTTCCCAGGCCCTGCTTGGCTTTTGGATTGATTTGCCTTAACTCTAGCCTCACTACATAAGGACCCTCAACTTACGCTCATCTAATTGAAGTGAATTAATGTTGTTGTTGTCGCTCCAGTCAAGGGCCTTATGGACTAACTCCCCGGGGGGGGGGGGGGGGGGGTACTTGACTTTCAATTGTACGGGGGTGCACTCCAAGAAAAAAAATTTTCAACCGGCTTTAGAAATTTTCCCTCGAAATGATAGCCGGCTTTAGAAAAAATCGGCGAAAAGCATATCCCAAAACGTAAAAATTCGTCGAAAAACAATGAAATAACACGTTTGAACAACCGGCTTTAGAAAAATTGCCTTCTTTTGATACTCGGCGTTAGAAAAAAGAGGCGAAAACGATACCCGGAAAGGAGTGCACATGGCGTCAGCAAAATATACTAAGTACCCCCCCCCGGGACTAACTCTTCTCAAAACGGCAAAAAAATTCTCGCCAGGAACAAATTTGTTCCTGGACCAATCAGGATGCAAGACTTGAAATAACTTGATGGGATTGGCTGATTCTTCTTCAATTCAAACTTCCCGCCAAAGGCAAACAAAAGCGTTCGAACAACGCGTTCGACTGAACTGCTGCAACGATCAAAATCTCAAAGTAACGAGCGAATTTACGAGATCTTTTGCGCCCCCAAATAACCAAAATAGCACTTATAGGTAAGACTTTTTTGCCTTAATAGCTTGAAGAAACATTCATCTTAGTACTGATAGTTTGTTTTGCAGTGTAGCACTCCAGGATAACCACTTTTTGCGGCATTTTAGGGTCGGTGGTTTTGAGGAAAAAATAGCAGGTGATTTAGGCCATGTCCGTTTCTGGAAGCGTAAGTCCATGAGTCGTAGTTATAGCGTCCATCAGCCTATCAATAGCGATAACCTACGAACATATAATCAGTCTACCCCAACTCTACCGGGTGCGCCAAAATAAACTATGCCCTTTTTGGCAGGCCACGATAAATCGTACACTGGACCGATTTTGAAGATTTATGAGTTAATCTTTAGCAGAGAGTCTAAATTAGATACTGGGATTTTTTGCAAATTTTTTCGTTTTCGGTTTTCAGAGCCAGACGCAAGTTTCTTAAAACTTTCGTTCTCGAAAACATTGAAAACGATTAAAAACATCGATCAAGTTTTCTAAAGAATCGACATGAATAAACAAAGAGAGAACTTGTTCCTGGTGATTTGGGATTTAAAAATCGATTGATTGTAATCTGCTGAACGAGAGTTCGTACTAAATCCCCAAATCACCCTGAAAATGTTTTCTCTTTGTTCATTCATGTTGAGTTTTTTAAAATTTGATCGACGTTTTTTGATCGTTTTCAGTGTTTTCGCAAACGAACATTTTAAGAAACTCACCTCTAGCTCTAAAAGCAGAAATCGGAAAAATTTGCAAAAAATCCTAGAATCTAATTCAGGCTTTCGGCTAAAGATTAAGTCACAAATCTTCAAAATCGGCCCAGTATACAATTTATTGTGGGCTGCCAAACGTGCATAGTTTATTTTGGCGCACCCGGTATCTCCTCAGTCTTTATGCCTTTCCCTTGGATCCGCCATAACATTCCGTCAAGAGACGCGCTCTCTTCCGGAATGTTGGAATGGCGGATCCAGGAATTACCGAAAAGGGAACGATATAAGACGGACTGAAGAGATAGACTTGGGCAAGTCTACTTTTGGATTGACTTGTTGCACCTAAAGAGCCATTTTCACCCAGGGTCCTTTGCAGGCATGCTGCCATTTTAGACTGTCTGAAAATCAAATTTGACCCAAGCTGAAAATATGGATCAATACTGCCATACAGTAAACATAGGGATCAAATCTTTAGAAAGGTCGGTGTAAAATTCTATTGCAGTTTTCTTTGAAACAAATGGCTTGGAAGGAACTTCGCATTTTTTGCTGTAAGTCTGCCATGGTAATTTATTGATGTCTTTATTAGTTTCAAAATGGCGGGATTTATTAATTTTTGAAGTTATGACGTCATCAAATTTCTAAGTCCTAAACTAGAAAAGCTACAGATTTCTGCTCGCCATTATATAGTAGACCTTCATAAACTATGGTTTTCTTGAAGGTTATATAATGTTTCCTCGATTAGTTTAGGATTTACGATGATTTAAAGTTTTCAAAAATTTACCATGAATTTTTTCAAAAATAATTAAATTGCCGCCATTTGGAGAAAAATCAAGATACCAAAAATTTCCACGGCAGATTTACAGCAAAGTACCATAAGTTCCTTTCAAGCCATCCAATTCAAAGAAAACTGCAATAGAATTTTACATCGACCTTTTTCAAGATTTGAAAGATATGAGCCCTAGTACAGTAAGGCCCCGCATTTAAGAAACCATTTTTCACACCTTAGCCTAAAAGGTTTCTTGTGTCTATGATACTTTCCATTTTTTCAGGCTGAAAGTTTCTCAAGTTTCTAATTTCTTTTCTGGAAAGTCCTGGAGAAATAGGTTACAGCAGAAAAAAGGTTATTTATAGATAGATTAGCCATATGTGTATGTTATCAATGATTGTCAAGAACATCAATCAACATTTTGGTAAAAACCTGTTAAGTCAAAGACATCTTTGTAGCAATTTCTTATGAGCCTTGCATGAAGTTGAATACTCCCCAGACCGTTAGACCAAGACTTAGTGTAGATCAAAGTACAGGAAACTTAATTTTGAGTATGAGGCTCCAGAGTTTCTTATAAGTAGGGGGGCTAGCTTTTTCTCAGTAGCCTAAAAGTTTCTTTTGGGTGGTTCCTTAAATGCAAAGCCTTAGTGACGTCGAACTGATTGAAAAATTTTACCTTGGATGAACTACACTTTTGATCTACAGTTTGCGTTTAGGCCAAATTTGATATTTAGATACAACCTCGTACCCAGTGACAATGAAGGTTTTCCGTAAACTTCAACGCCTACATTGACCCTGGAGCCTGTTAGGCTATTCTGCTATTTGATTGGCTCTTTTCTAATCTTAAAAGGTAGTGAATTTATCTAAGAAATGTTTAAAACTAAAATCGTTTTGATTTAAACTTCCTGGTAAACTCCACGCAATTTGACAGGAGTGATGGTCTTATTTTAAGAGATTTTCATCCGTATTTGGGCAAATTTTTCGAATTCATTGTTTTTGGTGAAGTAAATAGCGCTCTGAAAGCCATGACATTTAGAAAATGCCGTAGATCGTAGAAATTGTTTTGAAGCGGCGTGGCCTGCTTGCTGCTTGCTTTCAAGAAAACTTTTTAATTCTGAACGAAACGAAGCAATAAACCAATATGCAGAGCACTAGCGATCCTTTTACTGCCAGTGAAGGACAAGAGATGCTTTCATGTTTTCAAATATTAGTCTCCAACCCGCCAGAAAGAATGAGACAAGAAGAAGCAGCTTCCAACGAAAGAACTCGGATATTTATGGATCAAGAACTAAAATCGTTTTGTTTATGATGGCAGATATCTTTGATGGACAAGTGGATAGCAAATTATAGAAAATATGTTATTTGTACTAGGCAAGTTCCTCTCAATGATGGAGCAACTCAATGCAGTCTGGAAATCTTCTCTTGTTGGCTCTAAAAACTCACAAACAAAGAAGATAGGGAAGGATGCTGTCTATCGAAATTGCAATGACTATTTCTGAATGGACAACGGCAATAACTGCTTTTTGGTAATTTTCAGAAACTCATGAATAAGCATGGCAGTAGGGGCTACAGGGTGAAACGGGCGAGCTTTGTCTTTGTCTTTGCAAACAATTGTCTTTGCAGATCAAATTCAGAATAAGTTTCAGACTGTTTCAGAATTGGAAGCATTAACATTTCAATTTTGTGATGATTCAATTGCTATTATCTTACCATCTTCCTATCATCAGAGTAAAATCATCAGAGTATCAATTATTGGATTACTCAAATTTTTTGATATATCATAATATTGTTTTTCATTGAATGCTTTGTTTGAAACAGTCATGTTCCATCAGTTTTGCATCAGTCTTCAGGCATTGAAAAGCAAGAATTGCAGTCTTTTGTGGTTGTTGTCAAATGCTGCTTCAAGGTTGGGCTTGATTGGTAAAGGATAATCCTGTTCTGTTTGGGTCCTAAAATAAAACAGAGACAATCATATTTCCTCCTACTAGAAACGATTGCTGCATAGCAAATTTCACTTTGTCTCATAGAGTATTGCATGTACAAAAAAGAGCAGCAAACCAAAATAGGAGATGTCTTTGCAAACTTAAATCAGAGCTGCAATACCCTGCTCAAGAAAAAGAAAACAGATTTAAGGGCAAATAATTGCAGTAAACTATCGTATTTATAGGCAAAATAATCAAAGCTGATAATTTTTTGTACAAGGTAGCCTTGATAACATTGTTTTAGTAAGCAAATCTCCTATTTCTAGGTCAGAGCTTCCCCATTAGTCTTGAAGAAAATAAGCAACAATGCAACTTTATGTTTGTTTACATTTAGGCCAAACCCGACGAAAAGTTATCTGAGAGCGAAGTCAAAGTTTTGTTATTATTCTTATTGCCCTGGTGGCCAAAACAGGTAGCAAGTACTCTAAAATACTTTCATTTCTGAAAACATCAGATTAAGTTCGAAAGTGATACATTCAACCAAGGTCAACGTTTGTTTTCTGACTAAAAAGCAGACAAGTTTGTAAAAGGAAGCACGTAAAGTTAACGCAGATTAAATAGTCATGGCTCTCGAGGAAAAATTGCCTTTGAAAATTGTGGGAAACCGGCAAAGGCTACAGCAAAACAGGCAACATTCCTAGAAACTAGATGCTTACAGCTATTGCGTTATATCTCCAAAAGGAGAATTCCTTTCTTAGTTTAGAAAATATTGGAGTTTGAAAAAATTTCGGTTAAATTTAGGCCAACAAAAGTTCATTTTCTTGAAACTGCAAGCCGAAGTTCAAGACGAGAAAAAGACAAGTTTATTTCGTCAACAATTGGCGAAAGGTGGCAAAATAGGACAAAACGACATCGAGGAATCCAAAACTTTCTACAAAATTTCCATGAAACAAAGGACAAACGTTAAATTTATGATAAAGTCTGCTTACCTGCTGTGCTGAATCCCGAGTTTGTAAACAGAGTTGTCCACGGCCTTTGAAAAATATGAAAAACCAAGAAGCTCTGAGTCCAAAATGTTCAAAGAACTTGAAAGAGCGAAGATACAGCTATTGCGTTATATCTCGATATTTTGCTTTGGGACACTTGGGACGCCTGCTGACGCCATTTATCACAAAATTTTGCTTTCGCGCCACAGCTTTCTTGCAAGAGAGGCCGGAAGTGACGTCAGAATTCAGGCTTGGTGTTGTCGGGCGTGCAAGGGTATCTGTTGAGGTCTAGCCTCCTATTGAATACAACAGATACCCTTGGGAACGAGGTTGAGATAGTCTGACACTTCATCGCGCCCGCAAAGGACCCTGGGTGACAATGACTCTTTAAAATTCGTCTGAAAATGAATGTCTACTGGCAAAAAATAGGAGACTCCACTGCCCCCTCGATATCAAGGCAGTCATTTGAGAAAGAATATTTTTCGAATGTTCAAATACGCATATTTTTTCCATAAGAAATCAAGAATTTGGGCCTGTATTGAAATTTTCTTTGCCCTGGGTATCAGACTCTTCAAAAATATATGAGAGTCTGGTACCTAGAGTAAAGTTTCTTGAAATCATCAGATTTTAAGTACTCAGAGTTACGAGTTTCTTGAAGTGTTTGTGCAAGGTTAAAAGCTGGCATTTGCAAAAAGCAAAGAACTCTAGAAAAAAACCTATTTAAATCTATGTCCAGCACATACTGTGAACAATTGATAGTCAAAGAAACAATGCTGTGTTTGGGTAATTTTTGGCCTATTTTATATCACATGTGACCACATCTATCGGTCACAAGAATTACTGAACGGAATCAAAGAACAACATATGAAGTTTTTCGGACATATAGTTAGAGAAGGAAACATAGAAGAATTTATCACAACAGGAAGAATTGAAGGCACTAGGGACAGAGGGAGACAAAGAGTAAAGCAGCTTGACAACATCAGAGGTTGGTTACAACTAGAGAGGAACTGCGAAGTGATTCACAGTTGCCGAGATAGAGAGCAATGGAGGTCCATGATCGCCCAAGCCATACGGCATGGCACCTGATGAAGAAGAAGATCACATGTGACCACATCTATCGGTGGTGCCAGCTTAGCTTAGCAACAGATACATCCAAAAGCACTTTGACGAAAGTAGGTTATGAGACGGGCGGGCTTCTTTCTGGAATGTGGGTGTGAAAGTTTGGGTTAAATGATATGATGGCTGCGATAACCTGAAGAATTACAACATGTAATCAAAAGACTTGTGAAATTTAGTGTCGAATTGCAACTTTTAACCCGGCATATGTGCACATATCTATTTGGATTTAGAACTCATTTGTCCAAAGAATTTTTTCGAAGTGCTTTTATTGGATAGATACCATAGAGTACAGCGGGAGTAAAGCTTTTGGAGTTGGGATTGTAATAAAGGGGGAATGGTTTCAAAAGACTTGTGAAATTTAGTGTCAAATTGCAACGCATATGTCCACATATCTATTTGGATTTAGAACTCATTTGTTCAAAGAATTTTTTCGAAGTGCTTTTATTGGATAGATACTACAGAGTACAGCGGGAGTAAAGCTTTTTGGAGTTGGAATTGTAATAAAGGGGGAATGGTTTCAAAAGACTTATGCAATTTAGTGTCGAATTGCAACTTTTAACCCGGCATATGTGCACATATCTTTTTGGATTTTAGAACTCATTTGTTCAAAGAATTTTTTCGAAGTGCTTTTATTGGATAGATACGACAGAGTACAGAGAGCAAAGCTTTTTGGAGTTGGAATTGTGATAAAGGGGGAATAGTTCCAAAAGACTTGTGAAATTTTGTGTTGAATTGCAACTTTTAACCCGGCATATGCACACATTTCTATTTGGATTTAGAACTCAATTGTTCACAGAATTTGTCCGAAGTGCTTTTATTGGATAGATACCACATAGTACAGCGGGAGTAAAGCTTTTTGGAGTTGGAATTGTAATAAAGGGGGAATGGTTTCAAAAGACTTATGAAATCTAGTGTCGAACTGCAACTTTTAACCCGGCATATGTGCACATATCTGAATTTAGAATTCATATGTTCAAAGCATTTAGACTTTATGAAGTCATAGAAATCACATAGCAAAGCTTTTTGGAGTTGTAATTTTGATAAAGGGGGAATCGTATCAAAAGACTTGTGGAATTTAGTGTCGAGTTGCAAAGTTTGAACGTGAATACAGTACAGTAAACGCACATATTTACTTGGATTTAGAACTTATATGTGCAAAGTATTAATACGAAGTGCTTTTATTACATAGATACCACATAGCAAAGCTTTTTGGAGTTGTGATTTTGATAAAGGGGGGATCGTATCAAAAGACTTGTTAGATATAGTGTCGAGTTGCAAAGTTTGAACAAGTATAGACACACATACTTATCTGGATTTAGAGGTTATATTTTGTACGGTAAAGCATTTTTTATTAAAATATCTTTGGTCTGGGACTGGTAGCAAGTTTATAATATCTTGTGTAATATTTCTACCAAATGAATATCCTAAATGGAGAATTAATTTATTTTTGTTTAATGGGCGTCCAAAGTGACTACTAAGATCTCAAATCAAGTAATAACAGACTTCACCTTCAAAACAGCGTCAAAATATTTGTCAATATCTGCAGTTTCTTATCAGCAGTAATGTAAAATGACTTCATTTAGCAATCTGATATAAGGAAGTGTTTGGATACGTAAGCTTTTTAAAAGACAAGTCCGGGGTTGGTATGATTGATGATAAAATACAAGATTATACTGCTATGAATGATGTATGATACTTTTTTCCACTATTTTTCGCCTTCTCCTTGTGAAATTACGTATTCAAATAAGCAATTTGAGCGAAGTGACGTCATATCGCGCAAACGAAATTGAGGTTGTGCGATTGTGTTTTGCCTCTTAATCGCTGCTAGCCTCTTTATCGTGTACTCATGCATCGAAAATGGCACGAGAACACGATAAAAAAGCTTGCTACGATAAAGAGGCGAAAAAACGATCACAGAGCCTTGTTTTCGTTTGCGCGATATGACGTCACTTCGCTCCAATTGCTTACTTGAATACGTAATTTCAGAAGAAGAAGGCAAAAAATAGTGGAAAAAAGTATCATACATCATTCATAGCAGTATTATCTTGTATTTTATCATCAATCATACCAACCCCGGACTTGTAATTTAAAATGATAAATCAAGAGTTTAAGGCCTAAGGAAGAAATATGAAGTGTTGCCTGATTTTGAGATATGTTGCAGGGAGCTTTTGAATAGCGATTACTGTGACTCACCGTAGTAAGTCTACAGGTAGCATGCGCGCAGATTCTGCTCTGTCTCTAGACTGATTATATGTTCGTAGGTTATCGCTATTGATAGGCTGATGGACGCTATAACTACGACTCATGGACTTACGCTTCCAGAAACGGACATGGCCTAAATCACCTGCTATTTTTTCTCGAAACCACCGACCCTAAATCGCCGCAAAAGGTGGTTTTCCTGAAGTGCTACACTGCAAAACAAGCTATCAGTACTTAGATGAATGTTTCTTCAAGCTATTAAAGCAACAAAATCCTACCCATAAGTGATATTTTGGTTGTTTGGGGACGCCAAAGATCTCGTAAATTCGTTCGCTACTTTGAGATTTTGATCGTTGGAGCAGTTCAGTCGAACGCGTTGTTCGAATTCGTTTGTTTGCCTTTGGCGGGAAGTTTAAATTGAAGAAGAATCTGCCAATCCCATCAGGTTTTTTAAAGTCTTGAATCCTGATTGGTCCAGGAACAAATTTGTTCCTGGCGAGAATTTTTTTTCCGTTTTGAGAAGAGTTAGTCCATAAGGCCCTTGACTGGAGCGACAACAACAACATTAATTCACTTCAATTAGATGAGCGTAAGTTGAGGGTCCTTATGTAGTGAGGCTACTCTGTCTCTTAGAGGATTAAAAGTTCAACTGTACTTATTCAATGAATCTAAACGGGAAAACAAACTGCGCATTAGTAAGACAGGGATCCGGTTTTATTGACCATATGATTCAATTGCGGGCCTGCAATATGCCCTGTTTCCATAGAGATACCTTCAGCCAGAAACTATAATGAAATTTGGAAGGTCAAATTAAAGCATTTCACCTTTTATGAAGGGATTTCTTTGATCTTAAGACGCATGGCCAGGACAACCTTTCATTCAAAATTATGTTTTTTGGTTTGAAATGAGTTTTTGGTTTCCTGGGATTGTTTTAATAACTTTACGAATTTCTTTGGGAAGGAGATTTGTTTCTTTGTTTTATTTTCATTGTTCTAACAATTGGTCATGTTCTAACTGTGTACCATTAGCTCGATGTTTAAAGTGCGCCACGCACCTGATTGGCTCCTAGATATTGGGATTCTATTGTTGCACAAACAGGTGCCGTTATGTAGCATAGCTTCCAAATCTTTAACTCGGCATAAAAAGGTGGATGTAAAATTCTGTGATCTATTTCTTCTGAAAGAGTGGCCTGAAACAAACACTAGTTACTTATCTTTAATCCTACCGTTGGAATTTTCAGAAGTTTTGAATATTTTTCGAAATTTCAGCGTATGTTGCATTTAAACTCATTTGAGGGTGTGACGTCATCAAATTTCTAAATCATAAACCAGAAAAGTGACAGACTTTGCTTGATACCATATTGTAGACATCCATAAACTGGTTTTCTTCGAAATTGTTTCATGTTGCTTCAAACAGTTTAGACACTACGCTGGTTTTACGTTTTTTTGAAAATATTTTCTTGAATTCTTGAAAAAGTAGAAAAACGCTCTGATTCTGAAAATATTGAAGAATTCAGAAAAGTCCAACGGTAGAATTATAGTGAAATAGCTGAAGTCTCTTTGAAATCATTTAGTTCAAAGAAATAAGTAACTGAATTTTACACCTGCCTTTTTCAAGATTTGGAGCCTATGCTCCGTTATGTATGACCTATGCACCAAACCTATGTCCATTATGTACCTCGAAAGATCAAAGGCAATATTTTGGTCTTTATGTCAAACGAGAATGATACGCAAAAATCAAAAGTCATTACCCCTAGTTTGCTTAGTTCGTGCACGAAACTATTGGTGCATCTGTGTCAAATGAGATGTCATGTGAGATTTACGATAACGCAAAAATACTGAACCCTACAGAACGTTTCAATTGTTGCTATTCGCGGGCATCTAATTTGAGACAAGCAGTCACGAAGATAACCTCTGTGCAGAATGATATGCATGAAGATGTTTTGGTTCAGTGTGATCTCGTGCCTTCCCCCCAGTCAATGGCGCCATAGACCTTTTAGCTATTCAGGAAAGAATCAGAATCGAACAAACTTTTGCTACACTTTGTAGAATTTTCGAATGTGCACAATAGTGATAGAAGCTCTAACGCCACTCGATCGAACGTAACGTATAAAAATGTATAAAAATAACGTTCGATCCAGGCTCCTTTTAGAATAGCTAAAAGGTCTATTGTTTGCTGGGATTCTGCACCTTTCTGTAGCTGTGTAGGAAGGGGATCCTTCTATCTTCGGTGATGCTGCGAATGCTAGCCTCTGTGCAGGCCACCAGTTACATCATCCCCTAAAGTTGACTTATTTGCATAATGAGTACTATCAATAAGTGGCTAATGATTCGTTCGTTCTAGAAAACGATTGTTTTGACATAATTAAGCTGCTACTGAAGTCAAGAACGTGCCAATTCTGGGTAAATTTGTTGTTGTGCCAGGGTAAACATCATGGTAATTTATCCATCTTATGGTGTCAAATCTGTCTAACATGAAATAAGCCGACGTCAAATGTTGCTATAGGATCGCGGGAAACTTCTGTCTTGTATGCGCTTTATGTGCGCTTTCTTTATTTCAGTGCCAATTAGCAGAGATAAAACGTTAATCAATCGCTTTAACGAGCGTCACGGAAGTGGGTTACTTACTTTCTTTCTTTCTTTCTTTCTGACAGCCTGACATCGAAGCCCCTTCTTAGATTACAAAGTTGGACTTTGTAATCAATAATGTTTTCATTCTTCAAACATAAAAATGACAACTGCCGTAAAAACTCGATACGCCCCCTTATTTGATATGTCCCTCCCTTCTAATTCAAAGCTGCATAAAAGAAACTGCACTGCGGATTAAGATTTTCAAGGCTGATTTTTGGCCAATTAAGCACCACTATAACATATAAATGTATAGGAACCACTACAGACTGTTATCGAATATCACAGGTTATTTTATGCGGGTTTTAGTGTAAGCCCCCCTCTCTATCAAGCCCCCCCCTCCTATAGCATCCAGAACATAGGGCTCAAATCTTTTAAAATGTCGATGTGAAATTGTATTGCAGTTTTCGTTGAAATAAAAAGCTTGGAAGGAACTTAGGGTTTTTTGCTGTAAATCTGCCGTGGCAATTTATTGATATCTTGATTAGTTTCAATATGGATGGCGGCATTTATTAAATTTGAGGCGATGACGTCATCAAATTTCTAAATCCTAAACTAGAAAAGCTACATATTTCTGCTTGCCACCATATTGTAGACCTTCATAAACTATGGTTTTCTTGAAGGTTGCACAATGTTTCCTCCAGTAGTTTAGTATTTACGATGATTTTAATTTTTTTCAAAAATAATTTAATTGCGGCCATTTAGAAAAAAATCAAGGTATCACAAAATTTCCACAGCAGATTTACTGCAAAGTACGATAAGTTCCTTTCAATCCATCCAATCCAGGGGCGGACTGGGGTATCAATTCCTTACCGGGAAATTAGCTGTCAGGGGCCCCACATTTGTAGAAGTTCAAATTATATTTGTAAACTAGCTAGCATGTTTGAAAAGCTACTTCGTAGTGTTTCTAATGGTGTAGCCATATTTTTACCTCAATTGAGGCAACGTTGGGCAAATCAAGTGAAACGAGGGCCTGGAAAATTGTTAAATGTACAATTTACAATTTTACAATTTACAATTACCCTTTTCTTTACAATGCCGCTGAGCACCCTTATTTTCGAAAAATCCACCCCCAATTGGATATGGGGTGAGCCTTCAAGCAGTCAAGTGAAATTAGATGTTTTGGAAAGAGTGAATTAAGCTACGGAAACTTTCGTGGCAGCTTTAAAACAAATTATAGTTTTTTATCAAATTCTCGTCTGATATGATTGCACAGCTAAAAAGAAAGAAGCAAGCGAAACGAGATGAACATTTAAAGTACCACTTCGTTTAACTTCCAAGAAAATGTTTTCATGTGGGGACGTAACGAGAGCCTAAATAAAGCATTCAGCAGCCATGACAAATTAAGTGGTAGGGTATTGAAATAAGGGGGTCTGGGGGAGAAAATTTTCAGAGGATACGCCCTTTACTTTGGCTTAGAACACTTCTCGCATAGCGGTGCAGCGGTGCTAAAACAGAATTTGATCATTTCGTAACAATTGCTTTTTCAAATTAGCATCCGGAGTAAATTTTTTGAGGAACTAAATTTTCTATTTTCTAATTTTCTTATTTCAATGCTATCATGGTTCATAATTTATCATAGTTCATCTGGGAACATTTTGTAACAGGCGTAACTTTACTTTGGCTTAGAGCGACTCTCCCAATGCCCTCAACCACTCTCCGGTATTTTTCGGATAGATTTGTACCCTTCTCTACCTATAACAAATTTCTTCTCCTTTTGAAAGAGTCTCGAGGATCATCTTTTGACGGAAGTAGGGGGTTGCAAATGGCCCCATCCCCATCCGTGGCCGCGCCATGCCACTAGCATACAAAGTTGCAGTGGCCGACAGTAGCCAGGAATACATACGTCTTGAAGTGCGAGCGAAGCGAGCTGAAAAATTTCAGGCATATTCTACTTAGATGGGCTTGAAAAGTGTTAAGATATCAGTTACAATTGCAAATCTTTTTTTACTGTGGGCCGCCAGCAAGCATTTGTGTCCAAAAGGCCCAAGACAAAAAGTGGCTATTGTCTTGACAAGGGCCCACCGGGAAATTTCCCGGTATCCCGGTGGGCCAGTCCGCCACTGATCCAATCCAAAGACAACTGCAATAGAATTTTACACCGACCTTTTTAAAGATTTGAAAGATTTGAGCCCTATGCTAGCATCCAGTGCAAGAGGATTCCAAAGGTTTTCCATTTATTTACCAAAAACAATTTTGATGTTAACATGCATATGGTTTACAACAAGAGTATCCCACGGAAGGGGCATCTCACGGAGTACTTTATGCTCCCTCGGTCTATGCAGGTTCCTTGCAGCCAAACATTTGTGAAATTCTTTGGACTTTGGTCTTTAAACTTTGCTGACAAAAGGATTTCTGTAGATTTTTCCAGATCTTTTTTTATATTAGGTAGAAATTTTGCAACTAAGTTTACGAGATGTTTTCTGAGTGCTGTGCCTGTCTGCTTTGATTGATTTCGTACCCCCAGCAAGATTTCGTCGATCCGCCCCCACGGCTAGACTATTATCGATGAAATTCACACCGGTTGTCACAGACACTACATCATATTCATTCCTCGGTCTGCAATGAACAGGCGACCCCGTATTTTACGGAGAGAGCAAAATAGATACGGAGACAATATATCATATTGGGGAGAATCTGATGTTTTCTTGGTTTTACCCCTGCAGGGAACTTTCTTTAATAGTTTTACGGGTTACTTTATAATATTTGAGTGTTGTCATCGTATGGTTTTTATTCTTGGATCCTGAATGAACGGCTGACCCCCTTCGTATCAAAGAGATCTCAAAATGGATACGCCCGTGAATACGGAGAAAGGCAGAGCATATGTTCCATATCTTTAAATCGATGTAAAAGACGGGTGTAAAATTCTATGATCTATTTCTTTGAATTGAATGGCTTGAAAGGAAGTTTAGCTGATTTGCTGTAAGTCTAACGGTGGACTTTTCAGAAATCTTGAATATTTCTCCATATTACTGCTTATTCTATATCTCAACTCATTTGAGGATGTGACGTCATCAAATTTCTAAATCGTAGACCAAAAGAGTGACAGACTTTTGCTTGATACCATTCTCTGTAGACATTCATTAGCTAAGTCTTGTTTGAACATTATTCTGTCCTTCTTCAAAAAGTTTAGAAATTACGATGGTTGTAATTTCTTTCAAAATTTCCTTGACTTCTCAAAAAAATTAGGAAACCATTGAAGCTTTTGAAGATTTCAGAAAAGTCCAAGAGTAAAATTAAAGTGAAGTAGCTACATTTTCTTTGAAGCCATTCAGTTTAAAGAAATAGATCATAGGACTTTACACCAACCTTTTTAAAGACTTGGAACCTATGCTGCAAGGCAGGTAATTTGGAAATTTGTATAGTACTTTGAAGGGAGTTTGTATAGTGGTTTGAGGGCATGTTTTTTATGGTTGTGTGTAGTCAGTGTATTCATGGATCCTATATAGACAGGCCAGGTGACCCCTTAGTTTCATTTTGCAGAGCAAGAGATCTGTAAATCATACCGAGTAGAACCTTTTTATTTTGATGGTTTTGCCCAGGCGGTTAACTTTGCAGTTGAAGGCTTGCTTTATAGTGGCTGTGGTGTGTATAACGCTGATTCCTGGCTCCAAAATATACAGGCGAGCACTAGATGCAGACAGTAGAGGTCATTTTGGTTAGAATAGCCTGTTTCATGGTTTCCACCCCGGCAGGGAATTTTTGCTGCGCTTTGAATGCTTTCTTCGTAAAGGCTTTAATTTTCATGGTTTTCCCACGCGGCAAACTTTATTTGATAATGTTATGTCTCCTAAATCCAAAATGAACAGGCGAACCTGTAGCTTCCTGTCACAGAGAGCTCTAAATGAATACGGTCAGTAGAGATCATATAGGTAGAGAGGTATGTTTACAAATTTTGAGTAGGGCAAGGTCTGCCTTCCCCTGCCAGGTTTTAGGAGCGGTGGCGGCAAACTTGTTTGATAGTTTTAAGACTTGCACTGCGCACTGTGGTGTGCGTAACGTTTCTTCATGGCTCCAAAGTGAACAGCCGAGCACTTATTTTAAAGAGAACCCGAATTGGGTGTGGAAGGGAGAGATCATTTGGTTAGAATAGCACTTATTTTAAAGAGAACCTGAATGGGATATGGAGAGGAGAGGTCATTAGAGTAGAATAGAGGAGAAGATTCGTGGTTTCTACCCGGCAGGGAATTATTTGCTACCATTTGAATGCTAACTTTGTATATGCTTACTTGATGTGGTCAGCACATAGTTCTTTCTCCTAAATCAAAATGAACGGGCGAACCCTTAGTTTCATTTTACAGGGAGCCCTAAATGGATACTTCCATCAGAGGTCATACTGAATAGAGTCTCATGTTTTTCATGGTTTTTACCCAGGCAGGGGACTCTGTTTAATTGTTTGAAGGTTTACGTGAATGCAGTCAGCGCGTAAGTCTTATTCAGGGCTTCAAAATGAACAGATGACCTCTTTGTTTCATTTTGCAGAGAGCTCTAAAATGGATACGGTTATCAGAGGTCATACGGGATAGGAATGCAATGTTTTTCGTCGCTTTTACCCAGGCTGCAAACTTTGCTTCGTACCGTAGTATGAAGGCTTGCTTTGGGATGGTTTATTGTTGAGTGACGAGACAACGCCCGATTTAGCCATGATGGGTCATTTAGTTATTTTCTTCATGCATTGCAGGGCCGTAGGAAGAAGCTTCGGATTGGGGGGCAATTGTTCTTAAAACAATAGAGAACAATACATCTAATTAATTCGTGTGACGTAGCACCATTGTTTTCAAAATAATTGGGGGGGGGGCTTAAGCCCCACCTGCCCCCCGCCCCCGCTTCCTACGGGCCTGCATTGTGGCAAGGAAAGGTATCACTGGATATTATTCTAATATCCCGGGCACTGAAAAGAGAGAAGACTTAACTAAGGGAAAAAAGGCCAGACGATTGATGGAACGCTTCAAGGCTGTTAGCTTACAACTAGTTGGGAAGACAGGGGTAGGAAGATTATTCCAGAGAACTGAGTTTCTAGGAATGAATGAGTTAGAATAAGAGATAGTTCGAGTTTTTGGAGGTGAAGCACAGTATTGATGATGGATAATCATGGATACAGTAAGGTCAGACCTGATGGGACAACCAGTTTAATGTAGTTCGTACAAACTGCCAATTGAACTGATGAAACTATGTTTATCTACAGTGTCGTTTTGGTCTAACTCCATGATTTACGAGAATTCGAAATGGATGCGTCCAAGAGAGGTCACATTGTTTTGAATCTACTGTTTTTGTGTGTTTTTTGCCTAGGCAGAGAACTTTGTGTAACATTTTAAAGGCTCGTTGTGTGCTGGTGATGTCTCGTCAACATTTGACGATAAAAATTCACCACCACAACTAATGTATTAATTAAATTTTGTATGGAAGCATGTGCAATGGCCTCTCCAGGTTTGTCTTTTTCATAGATAATCAGTAAAGATACTTTTCTACTGTAACTTCAAATTGATAACTTGGTTAGAGGAGGGAATGGATCCTTTGTCTGTTAGATTCGATTTTTGATCATATCAGAAATTTTTCTCCTTATTTACCTATTCATACAATTGATAAGACTTTGTTTATTGAAAATTGGAGATAATTTTTGTGATTGTACAATCTTCAAATCGAGGATACAATGTCGCATCTAAGTCGTGTTTTGATAGATTCTTTCTTGTAATTTATTGTGAACTTTTGTGACAGCAAGAATTTTTAAGGTCATTCTTTTATGATGCCACAGTAAAAAGTTACATAGTTGTGCATAAGGTGTGTAGTGCAGAAGATCCTCTTAAGGTGTGAACTTCCTTCATCAATAAACAGTTTTTACAAAACTTTGGGTCCTACCGGGTGCTGTGTCCCAAAAAAGTGCTCCTGTTTGAAAGATCACCAAATTGTAATTACATGGCCGATCTTCAAATTTCTTTTTCGGCAACCATACGAAAAAGTGCTTCAAAGGGATTGGACATTTGCTATTTGCGGCTCCCTATGTGTTACTGCGCAGCGATGCATTGTTATTTGATGAAATGGCCGAACAAATAAAGGGCGACTTATGATTCTATCTCAAACGCGACAAGAAACTTTTTAAACTTCACACTGAAAATGCCGGTTACTTTTTCCGCGCAAAGATAATAATTTTTATATCAAAAAGACCCGCCAAAACTACTCTGTTCGCCTCGATGTGTACTTTTTTGATATCGCATTCGAGGCTTATACAACATTGCAGATTGTGGGGCATGTCCTCGAACGAACGAACGGACGCCGTACTGAAGCACTCACGATCGCAGATGAGTTGTTGTTTTAAAGTCAAAATAGCTGGTGCGAAACTTGCAGAAAATGGAGAAATAAGTCATCCAATGAATTTATAGAGAGTTTATTATGCCAGAATCATGTGTATTTTTTCGATTTATGCTCACAGTTTTACTCAAAGGATAAAAATTGTAAGAAATTTGCTGAAAATGATCGCTGCGGCCTATTCAAAACAGTGGGAGTTGCTGGTGAGTGAAAGCTATTACCTTTTGTCCAAGATCTTTTCCACATGTTGATAAAAGATCACATTATAGGTATATTTGATCTTTTGATTGGTGTAAAGATTAGTAAATTTAACTTTGTTTAGGCTGCCTGATTTTGAAGCATTGTTTTTCTTTTTTCTATATCACAGTTAAAACTCATCATCATCATGTTTCCTATTTCGCGGGCTCCTCCGCATTAGGCATCTCCTGCACACACCTCTCCACTATTCTTCTCCAATTTTTTCTGTCTTGTGCTATTTCTACTATATTACTTGTGTCAATGTTTATTCTTTCTAAATCTTTATGCACTTGTTTTATCCAAGTTTGTTTTTGTCCTCCTCTTGGTCTTTTGGTTGTTCTGTTGAACTCTGCTAAAGCTATTTTGCATCCTAAGTGCATGCTCATACCATCTGATTTGACTTTTGGTTACGGTGTTGCTCCATTATTCTGTGCCGTCCATAGCAGAAATAGACATGACGTCATCTGGTTCTGGCTATGAACGGCACTTAACAATTTCTTTAACAACAATGTTATTAAGCACTTTGTATGAAGCATGCTGCAAGAAGGTGAAGGTGAAGGTGAAGTTGCGTTTTTCAGCGCCAAGCGCTGGGATCGCAGAAATAGAGCCGACCTAATCGAGTCTGCGACCCCTTGTCATGACGCTCAAGTGGTGGGGTCCTACCGGGTATCGAACCCACTCCGCCTGACTGTTCTGGCTGCAAAGTCAGAGGATTACACCAATTCGCCACAACACCTTCAAGAGAGCACTGATGATTACCAGATTAATTTCTTTTTGCATGATAAGTTTCTAGTTTGGTCATAAATGTGAGAAAGAAACGCAAACTGTTATTGTAGACTTGAAGGATAACGAAGAGGAATCTCAATATCTTAGCTTGTAGGCAAGATTTGCAGTGTGGCCTAATGAGTATAGCTCAGAGTAAGGTTTCTTAATCTGTCATCTTATATCCTCCAAGTAATGAAAAGAACATTTTGTTATCGTTGAATACATGTGGATCATCGACAAAAGAGATTTTATTGTCAATCGAATTTTGGTGATTGTTTATCGATTGAATTTTGAAGGTTAGGCCTGTTTTGAATGTCCCATGAAGGGGCTTTCTCGAGAAAATCCCTCATAATTTCAGAACGGAGTGGCCAATTTCAATCGGGTAAATCTTAATACGAATAGACCTTTTAGCTATTCTACAAAAGAGCCTGGATCGAGCGTTATTTTTATACGAGAGGCTCGATAGAGTGGTGTTAAGAGCTTCTATCACTATTGTGCAAATTCGAAAATTCTACAAAGTGCACTTTGCAGAATTTTCGAATATGCACAATATTCATAGAAGCTCTAACGCCACTCTATCGAACCTCGTGTATAAAAATAACGCTCGATCCAGGCTCTTTTGTAGAATAGCTAAAAGGTCTATTTCAACATGTCCACCATCAAATGATGTATTTGCCAATATTATCGTCTTCATGTCCGCGGAGCAATGACCTTTCAAACAGGGAATAGTTTTTCGTTACTCACGCAGTAGTTGACTTGGGGTTGACTTGAACTGTTAACTTGTTTGTTGGCTTGTTTATTAATGTGGTGTTAAAGTTTTGCAATGATCCGACTCCTATGCTGTATGTTATAAGGGACCAACCTCTGTAACAAATTAAGAGCAGGGAAAAATAAGACAGTTAAATCAGCACACACACTTAGAACTTTTAGTATCGCTTCCTACTCATATTACCTAACAGACACGTTGTTGGCCTTGAGCATGACTTGCTAGCCTTTTCTTTATGAAGCTTTAAACGCTTTTACACGGATGCTTTATTGTAGTGTATGAGGGTAGCTAGTTTCTGTCTCGTGTCGCGTGCATGTTTTGTAATGATCCAACGAAGTTCTTTTGAAACACTTCATGTGTGCCGGTGTCCAGGTGAGGAGATTTGATAAGGGATGGTTGTGACAGTGAATTTTCAATAGGGGACGCAACCGCAACCCGAAGCCACTGTAAGAGAAAGAACATAGACGCACTTCTTTTCTCATTACAACTGATCGACACTCTCCGTTGTCTACATTGGTTAAAATCGTGGTAGTCTTGACCAATCAGATTTTGACCTCTCCTCTGTTTTGCTGTGAGGTAGTTGCTATCTTCCTGCTCGACACACACTGGTGTTTATATTGGTTGAAATTGTGGTAATCTTGACCAATCAGATTTTGACCTCTCCTCTGTTTTGCTGTGAGGTAGTTGCTATCTTCCTGCTCGACACACACTGGTGTTTATATTGGTTGAAATTGTGGTAATTTTTGCCAATCAGGTTTTGAACTTTCATCTATTTTGCTGTGAGGTAGTTGCCAGCTTCCTGATTGACACTCTCCGTTGTTTACATTGGTTGAAATAGTGGTAATCCCAGCCAATCAGATTTTGACCTTTCCTCTCTTTTGCTGTGAGGTACACACTAGTGTTTATATTGGTTAAAGTAGTGGTAATCTTAGCCAGTGGTGGCCTATACAGATTTTGACCTTTTATCTATTTTGCTGTGAGCGAGTTGTTTTCTTTTCTGATTCGTTTTCGATGCTAAAACCTATTCCTAGTGGATTTGAGATTATCATGTTTTGATAGGTTTAAGTAGGTCAAGATTCCCTCCTGTTAGGTTCCTGTCGCTTGCAATAAATACTATCTCGAACTCACATAAGCAGTTTCTTGCTGTTGACGGATTTGGCCAGTTCAAGAAATCTTTTGCTACACTCGTTGGCCGTTTGGGTTTGCTAATTTTCGTTCATTATTTATCATTAATTTTTTCCTCAACTTCGTTAACTTCATTTTAGATTCTTTTTATTCCTTTTGATAGAACCACGCTTTGCATTTTCTTTCTCTACACTCGTTGGCGGGCTTTGTTTTCGATTGCTTGCTCTTCATATGCTATTAATTCTCCTTTCTTTAATAAATTTCGTCAATTTCAAATTTGTTTTTCCTCGTTCCTTTACCAAAACTACCCTTTGATTTTATCTCGCCATTTTGTCAAATAAAGGAAGCATTTTGCATTTTGCTTCGCTTTCATAGTTTGTGATTCTTCTTTATTTTGGTATCAATAATTTTCTTTTCTCATTATGAAGTAAACTTCGCTACTTTGATTTTAGTTTCGGTTCATTCCTTTATCATATCTCAACTTTGTTTTTTGTGGCCTTCAAAAGGTATTCAATACTTTCGTTGGCGGTGGGCAGCGTAGTTTTCCAATTTCTTTCTATTGTTTTCGATATTAATTGACTTTCTTTTTCGGGTCCTTTGAGACGGTCTTTTGTATTCTTTCATTGTTTTTATTCTTACTTTTTATCCACCTCTGTTTTGCAAACCCCAATGGTCAAACATGTTCCAAGACATGGAATTTTCATGCGCATTGGGACATCTATTCAATATGGACACTTCTGTCCCTGAGACAGAATGGGACATGGAAGTGACAAATAGTTTCCTTTCGTCAACATCTGATGGGTTTTTCGAAACTGCATTCGAATTTCTGGACCAGGGTGAGTTTTGCCGTTACTGTTTCTTGTACATGAGCTAACTTGTTAAAAATCTGTAAAAACCATTGTTTTAGGCACGTGTTCATTAGTTTCTACAATATTTGTCGTTGCTTCACCCAAGCCACCAGAACGTAGCCATAAAAAATCACCTTATATCCGAGCCATCGTAAGGGATATGAATTTTTGGTTTGTTTTGCTGTGAAGCATCAAGATTTATCTTCAAAAGAATGCTTTCATTTTGAAAAAATATAAAAAATTTGTGTGATATCACCTTTCATACAACTGTAAAGTCATTCTTTCGAAAAAAGTTTGGAGACAGAGCCCCCTTAGTGTTTCATTTCCATGAGCTAAATTTCAGTTTGAGCCAATATGCTCATTTTACGGTTTGCTTGACCTACAGATGATACACTCGTTTTCTTTATAAGAAACCGCTTATAAGAAACGGTAGGCTCAAATTTTCGAAAGCTAAGAAACAACCCTACCTGAATTGAAAAAAGCTAAGCAACTTCTGTAATTATCAGTTTTAATTTTCCTGACACACTCAAAAATATTTTGACATTGTACAGTTATAGCAACTGTTTGGACAATATTTTGAGTGCGAATCATGTTATTTACTCGTTTTGAGAGACTTACTAAGTAATTTGGGAACCCTTTAGACAAGACAAAATCAACTCCAAACTTCCAGCAATGAAAATATAAGAAACACGTAAGAAACTTGTGGTAGCAAAATGGCCCAAAAATTTAAGAAATTGCCTACCAGCCCCGGACCTTAGTTTCTTATAAAAAAAAATGAGTGTAGTTTTTAAAGAAATTACGGGGGCTACTATTCTTTATTTTTTGGGTTAATGCGTTGTACCCCAGCCCGAGCACCCCTATCCTGAATATGCCTGAATACCCCCTGGGAATTATGGCCTTTGGTTTATCGAACTCGATATCTACTTTGTTATTAACTCAGTCAAATTCGTTTCTACTCTTCCATTTGTAATGCAACGTTTCGGCTTAATTTCCTTTGATTTAGTATTTTTCCATAATGAAAAGGTAGAACATGGTTAAATTTCTCGATGCAAACGTCTTTGTTAGAACAGCTCGAAACCAGAGAGAACAGGAAAGCACGCGACTTGGATTTAGAGTTTTAATGGAGGTTCGTGCACTCCGTAATACGTGATTGGGCCCCTTGCTGTTCGTGCAGGATACCTCCTTGTGAAAAATGAACACAAGTAGTCGCATTTTAAGGTTGTCTAATTGGTCATGCAACATTTAAGTACCCTTGAACAAACACTGTTGTGTCTCATTGATGTTCGCCGCTTGTGAGAGTTGCTCCAAAAATCACGATACGTCGTTGTGTTCCCTTGTTTCCCTATTGTGATTTGAAGCCATACACAAAACCCTGCATAAACCTTTAAAATGCATCTTTACTGTAATCTAGTGCAACTAATGTGGCTAGCTTCTCACTCTCTGTTGTTCTACGTGAATGTATACAGGCCCAATACCAGCCTTAATTCTTAGGGGGGCAAAGGACCAAAATTTTCCGACGCTCTAAAATCAACAACAACAACAGCAATAACCCCAATTTAGGAACATACGTTAAAACATGCACCAAAGGAATGATATGCTCCTTTAATGACTAGATTTTCGAATTATTTTGTAGTTTCAACCTTGGAGCCTTCAAAATTGGTCAGTATGAAGGAAAAAATGCTGTATCTTCAAATTCATGTCAAAATGTATCCTCGAAAGTCAATAAATTCATGTTCTATGCATCATTTTCCCAGTAAAATCTTCTAAATGTGGGCCTGTAAGGAAACAAAAAATCCGACAGGTGGAGTAAAATTTCGGACAAATGGCCTTCTGGGGGGGGGGCGCTCTGCCCCCAGCCCCCCTCTGGCTTCGGCCCTGAATGTATACCTAATTAGGAGCACCAAAAACATCTATTCAGACCTCCATCTGCCTCGTTTCTTTGCATCCATCTTCTTACAAATATTCGATAGATGTGAGCTGTGAATGCGTAATCTTGAACATCGAAAAACATCTATTCAATAGATGTGAGAAATGTATAGATAATTTGAAACATCGAAGAACATAGTTTATACATGATTTTTTAACTCCAAAAAACATCCATTCAATAGATGAAGTGTAGTGTGCACATGATTTAGAACATCGAAAAAGTACGAAAATGGTATAAAGCTCTTATTTAGACTAATCTATGCAGGATGTTTTTCTCCACAAAAAAACTATTAAAAGAATTATAACAGTGAACAGGCTTCAAAAGTGTCGATGAAAGTTTTTCATGGATGGATCATTGGTGCACATTACTTGACTGCCAATCTGTCTCTGTCCCTGTTAATGGAACTCTTTTAGCCCATTTCCATCTTTCATTCCATGTTATGCTACGCTACACGCATTCCTTATAGCAAACTAAGAATCTGAGCCTGTACTGAATGTTTCTTAAACTTATCAGATTTTGAATACTCCGAGTTTCTTACGAGTTTCTTAAGAGTTCTGCAACAATCTCTATGTTCACTACCATTGTCATCGTGACTGCCCCTCATGCCCTCTCGAAAATGGCCTAAGTATATTATTTTTCTATTGTTTTGCCCTCAAATTTGCAGTTTTGCCCCCCCCCCCCGAAAAACATTCTCCGTCCGGCGTCCCTGTTTTTCTGAACTCCTATACACCATTCGTAGGTAGTGATATGAAGGTAAATTTTCCATAGAGTTCAGTCCGAACTGCACTTGCCTGACAATTATCATACAAAATTTTTCGGTTTGTCCTTGTTTTGCTCTTGTTGCCTTAAGTTATCCGTGTGTGTTGGAAATCCATTTAATGTCGGAGCGCCATAGAGTTAATGCGGGGGATAAGCAGGAAAGCTTCATCCAAGAAATTTGCGATCATTTTAACCAATGCTTTACATCCAAAATTGGATGAGATTATTTCTACTGTAAATATGCGCTTATAATATGGGTGTCGGAATTGTGTAGACTGGCTGACCTAGTGCATGGGTTCAAACCTTTAAACATGTGGTAGGTTGGGTATCTAACATGATATTCAGCAATTTTATTACTTATGTTCAATGCTGATGTTTTTAACGGTTGAAGATAGGACTTTTCCTATTTATTTCATTTTTATATGTTTGCTAAATAGTAGGCCTAACTTAGCAGTAATTTTTCTATCTTTCGTGTATTTTAAGCCTTTGATTGATTGATTGAGTGATTGATTGATGTCGGTGTAAAATTCTATCACCTATTTCTATGACCTGAATGTCTTCAAAGAAACTTCAGTTATTTCGCTGTAAGCCTACTGTTGGACTTTTCTGAAATCTTCAGTTTTTTCAGAATTAAAGGGATTTTCTCCTTTTTTAAGGAATTCAAGAAAATTTTGAGGGAAAAACTTAAAACCATCGTAATTTCTACAGCTTTTGAGGAAACACAGAATCGAAGGGCGTATCCACTTTGTAAAAATTTCATACACCTGCAGCAAAAATTCTTTCGTTTTCAAGGAAAATCCGTTAATTTCCGTAGAAATCGTATTGCTAAAATAATTCGTACGCCTTTTTTCGGACGAGTGACACACCCCTCACACAGAATAATTTTCAAGGAGACCATGGTTTATGATCGTTTACAATATGATGGCAAGCACAAATCTTTTACTCTTCTGGTTTAAAATTCAGAAATTTAATGACGTCACATTCTCAAATGAGTTGAAATATGAAATACTCTGTAATTTCGAAAATATTGAAGATTTCTGAAAAGTCCAACGGTAGAATTATAGCAAAGTATCTAAGGTTTCTTTCAAGCCATTCAGTTCAAAGAAACAGGTCTTAGAGTTTACACTAACCTTTCTGAAGATTTGGAACCTACGCTGTGACCCAGCTGAGTTTACATGAAAGAATTTTCCCAGATTTCAGAGGCGTATTTTGGTTTTAGTGACTTTTCGTATATCTGACATGTCTTCACAGGCCATACGTCTTATCCTGTAAGATACATCAAGCAAAAGCGACAGACTGCTGAAATCGCGGATTTCGGTGAAACAAGGCAGCCTTAAATTTTGTTTGGAGTGGCGAATTTATTTCTCTCGGAAAAGCTGTCTCCGTGAATTTTTTGAAAGAAGCTAAACATTTTACTCAGAACTGATTGTTCCGTAAGAGTACTTAAAATGTCTTAAAGGGGCTCCGTCGTCAAAATGTAAACAAAACGATGATTTTTGCAGTTTTTTGAAAGGTGATATCACATAGGATTTTTTGTATTTTTTTTCAAAATGAAAGTTGCAGTTTGGGCATTAATCCTTGTACTTCACTAAGGAACAAACCAAACATTCATATCTTCTACGATTGCTCGGATATAAGTGGATTTTCAACGGTCACTTTTTGTGGCTTGGGTGAAGCTACCAAACAAACTGCAGAGAACAATGGATGAACAATGGATAATCCCCGGCACGTGCGAGTTTACGGATTTGTTTACTGTTTGACGACGGAGCCCCTTTAAAGTGCCATTGTCACCCAGGGTCCTTTGCAGAAACGCTACAGTTCAAGATTGTCTCAAAATTAAATTTGGCCTAAACGGAAACTATAGATCCACAGTGCAAAGAAAATCAAGTACAGCATAGTGTTCAAATCTTTCAAACCTTTAAAAAGGTTGGTGTAAAATTCTATTGCATTTTTCTTTGAATTGGATGGCTTGAAAGGAACTTATGTTACTTTGCTGTAAATCTGCCGTGGAAATTTTTTGATTTCTCGATTTTTTTTCATAATGGCGGCAATTTAATTATTTTGGAAAATATTCATGGAAAATTTTGAAAAAATTAAAATCATCGCAAATCCTAAACTAAGAGAGGAAACATCATATAACCTTCAAGAAAATCATAGTTTATGAAGGTCTACAATATGGTGGAAAGCAGAAATCTATAGCCTTTCTGGTTTAGGATTTAGAAATTTGATAACGTCATAGCCTCAAATTTAATAAATGCCGCCAAATTGAAACTAATCAAGATATCAATAAATTGCTGCAGCAGATTTACAGCGTAAAACCTAAGTTCCCTCCGAGCCATTTATTTCAAAGAAAACTGTAATAGAATTTTACACCGACCTTTTTAAAGATTTGAGCCCTATTTTATATTATCAAGTACTGGAAAATGTATCGGAGAGGCATGGAAATACTTAGTTTAAAGTATTCAGGAGAGGACAGGTAGTAAACACGAAGATTATTGGTTATTAAGGAACTGGTAAGAAACTCAAATCTGATCATTTTAAGAAATTTTCAGTACTTGCTCATATATTTAGTTTCTTGTAAAAAAGTACGTGTCCTTATTCAACAGCCTCAGACGCTGAGGAGGAATCTATTACGCAACCAAAAACCAAACAATAAATCGTCGAGAATTTGTTGGGCAAATAATCCCCCCGCTTTAGAGGAATTAAGTTGTCTTGGTTTATGCTTGTGGATAGCATTGTGAAAAGCTCATTGGAGCAAAATAGACTATAGGAGACATATGGTTGATTTTTAAGTTGTACTGACAAATCTAGATTGATTTAAATATCGATTTTATTTCAATGGAAATGTTTTATGATGTTTGCGATGCGTTCGCTCTGAGTTGCAACACTGGAGATGAAGAAACACGGCAATTTTATGCTGGTACAGCATATCCAAGTCTTATGAGTAAGTTTTTAATAATTCCTTTATTTTGACTGGCTTGATTAAAGCATTGATAAGGCTGTCGTGGTCTTCTGTGTATTTTACTGTTTTAGCAACAAAACGCGGATGTTTTTGACAACGCCGTCACATCTCACTTTCCAAGTTCTTGTCCTACCAGAAAAGCCGAGGCAAACTCCTTGAAATATTTTGCGTTCTCGTGCTTCCATCGGTTACATATATTATATATGCCCATCAAGTTTTTATATGCCACCTGGACGACGTGCTGTTTCTTCCTTGCATAAGATTACTAGATGCCCAGAAGTGCAATTAGGGGGCAGCTGGGAGGGGTGTGTCCCCCCGCATGGCTTCAGGGGTGTATGAATCAGTTCCCACTTGTGAACACAGCTCTAAGAAAGGCTCCTTTTAAGGGCTGAAAGGGCAGTTTAAAACTTGGAGAAGGCTAAAGGGAAGGGAACCTTGGGGTTGAAATAGGGCGTGGAAAAAACTTGGGGGACATGGTACACCTGTGTCTCCCTGGCTGCTACGTCCATGCGTCTACGTTTCGTGGGGGCTGCGAGAGTAACAGTTGGAATTCAGGTTTCCCTTTAAAGTTGGTTCATTTTTTAATTCATTTGTCATCATTTTACTTGATAGCCTCGTCAGTCGAGAGGACTGCTTTACGGGGGATGTGTCAAACTTTACAACTAAAACCACCGACTATGCTAAAACTGAAAAGAAAGTGATTAAAATTTGAATCTTAATTACAAAATAAGTTAGAAAATTAGATAGAGTTAGGATGAATAGGCAAATTACTCTTCAGCTTACGTTTAAAAATACTAAGGGAGGGGGCTTGTTTGACATCCAAAGGCGATTTATTCCAAGCATAGCTTTTAGACCACGATGTAATGGTGTTTGGGGGCCTGTTTGGTGTAGTTAAAGTAGCAGCAACGAAGAATAGTTGTTGTTCGAAGAGTAATTTGGAAGTTTTTAAGAGAGTTTTTGAAAGTTACTGTCAAAATTTCTTGGAGGCGGAGACGAGGTTCTTCCGAGCTTCATGCCAGGGGTGGCGCCAGGAATCTTCCGACAGAGGGGCTGGAGCTTCCGGCAGGGGAGCTAGAATGGCTAGAAAATGCAGATTTTATACTTCATCTTGCCAAATTTCCTCCGACAAGAACCCAAAATGTCCTCCGACGGGGGGGCTTGATGCTTCTGACGAGGGGCTGTAGCCCCCCTAGCCCTCCCCTGGCACCACCCCTGCTTCATGCCCACCCTTCCACACAGACAGACTCCTTTACCTCCACTTAAACTTTGGTCCAGCTGCAAACTGTTTTTTTTTTCTTAATCGTTTTTCTGTGTACTTTAAGCCCCATTCATTTCATTCCTAAATATGCTTTATTTGCATGATCTTTCCAAATACTTGACTATGTGGACACACTTTATTTAAAGACATATAGGATTTAATTGATTCGGGTGTGCTTCAAAAGCGGTGTTTGCGCCGCACCACTTTATCGGAAAAGTGCGACAAAGAATTGTTGACAATCAATAACCGTAAGTAAATTTTAAAATGAAACACCTTTAAAAAACGAGACAGAGTGTTAAACAAGAACATAAGCGATACTTACATAATACAGGCAAACCTTATGGAGAATGCGGAACCATCGAGGGACACTGTTTTTCATCTATCTTCGCAATTGTTCGGGTTACCGTAATACCTCTTAGTAGTGCTCCTCTCCCTCTCTCGCTAGTACTCCTATATGTCTTTAAATGTACAATTGCTAATGACTGAAATGTTCAAAACTACTAATAATTTAAACCCCAGTTTTATGGACGAAATTTTCCTGCAAAGAAGTCTCACATATAATTTGAGAAATACCAATACATTCTTACTTCCTATGGTACATACAGTTAATAATGGCACTGAAACAATCCGATACAGAGGGCTGCGTATTTGGCACTCTCTTCCTCAGGAAATTAAGGATTCAAATTCTGTGCATCAATTTAAGAAGAAAATCAAACATTGGACCAATGAAGGCTGCGACTGCAGACTTTGCAGGCAGTACATTCCTCAACTCGGCTTTCTATAATAATATGAACATTGTAATTTGATCTGAACTTTGTAATTTTATTGACTAGTTTTACTTGTATATATATATTTCTGTATTTAATTTGTTGGCTTGAATTAGCTTTTGTAGTTATGTAAGTTGCCAACGTAAAATAAATTGATGATAATAATAATAATAATCTCTATAAAGCCCCCTCTGTAATAAGCCCCTCCCTTCTAAGGCTTCATTTTGAATAAGTCCCCCTCTCTATTGAGCCCCCCCCCCAAACTCACATCAAATGCCAGAGGTTACTAGAGATTTTCCTTTTATTTAGCAAAACACAGTTGCATGCTAATTTTGATATGGTTTTGGATAAAAACTTTGTCGAATTTTCGTATTTAACTCGTAAAATTGTATGCTGACTCCAAAAAATGCACGAACTAAAAGCTATCATCTACATATTTGTCATTTGACTTTGTGAATAAGCCCCCGTCTCTAATAAGTCTCTGTCTTTAAACCTCCCCTCTGGAGTCTCAGAAATTGAATAAGCCCCCCGGGGGCTTAAAAGAGCTTTTACGGTATGTAATCTGGACTCTGGACACTAGTTTTTATCAGGAACTCTTTGCAAAAATCTCTATGTTATATGAGTGCGCGTAATTTTGTAAGAAGCTAGAATTTTACCCAGGCGAAACAAGTGACCTAAAGACCCCCTTCAGATATACAGTTGTTATTGTATCACTTACTGTTCCTTGCTTTTCTTATTTACATCGCTTTTGACGTCATGAAAAGATAGTCTACTGTGCAGGACAGTAAAACATTAATCGGATAGAAAGGTTGTCTGATACTTTTGCAGAATTTGACCAAAATCAATGACCCGTTAAATGCTCAAGAGAAGCGAACTTGCGTTGTAATTTTCCAATTCTGTGAACTTTGCATTCTTAAATTAGATATGCAACCAGATAGACTGTGCTGACATGTCATAAAACCATGAGAATTTAAATTCTGCCAAGATTTGTTTCATTTTTAAAGGTTGCAAAACAAATTAAGATCGAATCCATTTTAAAACATTGACATGTGAACCGAAATCTGGGATCTTTGACTCTACACTTCATCGATTTTACGAGAACCGTTGTTTCAAATATCTGATTTGTTTTCATGCTGCCCAGGGCAAGGCAAAGGAGGTGCGCTTCTCCACAGCGTCCTGCTTCGGCGCCATCTTATTACCCTCTGCTTATGTTATGCATGTTATGCCATTGCCTGTAGCCCAGCATAGGAATCAAATGTTTCAAAAGGCATTGCACGCTTGGTTAATGCATCTTTCGTTTGTTTACTCGTCTCAAGATATCAAGTACTGTCCTCCACACATGCTCTTTCTTTATTGGCGGAGGAGGACGAGATGGAAAAAGAATTGGGAAGGGAACCTTTCCTCTCGTCTCCTCCTCCGCCCCGCAAATAGGTGGCCTTTTGAAGGAGAATGTGCCAGAAGTACTTTATGGAAACCAGACTGGTCAAATTTGTGGTGTCGTTGTCAGCGAGGGGAAAGATTTTTTGTTCCAATCGCTATTGGCAGTTTGATTTCTGCCATAACTTTATTTATCGAAGTCACAGGAATAAGGAGGCGAAGTCTTCAACCCTGCAGCTAATAGTATGAAATTACGAATTTAGGGACGGGCCTCTCGCTCTAAATTGACGAAAATGCGTATGGGAGTTGAGTCCCCTAGCCCCTCTCTACAGCGAGCCTGTACAATAAGACTGCGTTCACACGATGCCGGCACATTTTGAAAACGGTGAAATTGTGACGGATAGGCACACGAAAACGGCACACTTTTTGCTGGCAGACTTTGAAAACGGTAGATTTGAAAACGGAACTCTAACCGGCTCATTTTGAAAACGGCATCGTGTGAACACTGGAAAATGATGAAAACGGAACATTTTCCAATGCTTTCGAAACGAGGCAGATTGGCTTTGGCGCAAAATCCAGCCTCGTTCTCGTGGAGCTTGCAGAGAGTTTATTGCCATCACAAGTTCTGGCGTTTTTGAAATTTTGCCGCTATTGTGTGAATGCTAGCTCAAATTTTGCTACCGTCACATTTTTCACCGTTTTTACAAAATGTGCTGGCATCGTGTGAACGCAGTCCAAGTAATGTTTCCTTTCTCGAGCAAAAACATGTGACCCCAACTTGCAGAGCTTTTTAGACATTCGAGTTCTGTGCCAAAAATTTTGCGTTATTTATTGCAAATCTCACCATGGGTAGTTAGACACTGCTGGTGTGCTTCTATGGAGGGGCGCTGGATACTATGTATCTGCGGGGGAAATTTTTTGTAGTACTGCGGAGGAGATATCGAAAGAACGAAAATATTCGATATCTCCTCCGCAGTACTATAGAAAAATTCCCCCGCAGATACATATTATCCAGCGCTCCTCCATAGAAGCATACCAGCAGTGTCTAACTACCCATGATCTCACCTGACATCTATTTTAAGACTGTCTTTAGCCGTCACTAAAAGCTCTGCTGGTTTTACTTAGCCATTCGGATAGACATGTCAGATGAAATTACTGATTATAACGCAAGGTCTCCGAGTAGGTTAAAGGCCTTCTATGCTATTATGGTTTCTTCTTACCAATAAACATTAGTAGTAGCTTAACAGATTTTCAGTGGCCCATCGGTCGTAGACTTAATCTATGAGCTGTATTTTGGCTCCTCCTCCTGGATGTCGCTGTGGCTCATAAACCAACCATAGTTGAATCAGAATAACTCGAACTCTCAAGGTTGAAATTCTTTGACTTCATCAAGCTTGTTGCAGCTTCGTTCGGATGCTTCACATTTGATTCCCCTGGGAGGGAATTTGACTAAAAATTTGTACAGGGGTGTGCCCACCAAAATTTATTTTTACGCTGCTCCAGAATGTTTGCCCCAAACGATAACCGATTCCAGAAAAAATTGGTCAAATGTATACTCCAAAACATTAAAATTTGACCGGAAAACGACCCCTTTTGACCTGTTCTGACAACCTGCTCTGGAAAAATTGCCTTATTTTGATACCCTGTGCTGGAAAAAGATTGATGAAAACGATACCCTGAAAATGGTACATCTCCGTCGGACAAATATACTAAGTACGCCCCCCCCCCCGAGCATTTGATGTTTGGCAAATGAAGTGTGAGTGAATATTCATCCACATAAACTGAAAGTATTTCAGATCTTCAGAATGGTATTGCGAATCAGGAACCCAGACCTGACAGCATATGCGCAGTGTTTTGAGCGGTGGGAACTCTGGGGGGGGGTAGGGTCAGAGGCGGGAGCAATTGCTTTCGTTGTTGTTCTTTGCAGCGTCCTACTAATTTGTCTTTGTCAGTCCTTGTGTCACAAATTTGTTTATTTTGCTCAACCAACCCCCTGTTATTCTTAAACTAAGTTCAAAACTGTTATTTTCACAATTGATTTCATTTTCATTTTTTCATTTTAAATTATTTATACACAAAAACCCTTCAGCTAACAAACGCAATACTTAAATAAGAAAATAAATATCCTAATTACATTAATATAGTCTATATACAGTTAAAGCAAAGTTATGTACAGTAATCTATGTAGTAGCAGCTGCTCTTCCAGGGCGTCGTGTTTTAGTTTGTGTTCAGCTCATATAATAACTTTTCAATTGTTTTTTGAATCTACTAAGTGTAGGGAGCTCTCTGATATTGACGGGTATATTGTTCCAAGCTTTCAGAGCCGAATAGTGAAAGCCTTTCTTGACATATTCATGTCGATTCTACATTCGATTTGATAGTAGTTTGTGTGTGTTGTCGTTTTGCGAAATCCGACGCACAAGACGACGCTGCGAAGGAGCGTGGCATTTTGTAGTTGTTTATTTAGTAGCTATTTATTTTGCATGTCTTTACAGAAAAGGCCATGGGGTAGTCATAGTCTTTTGTTCCTTGTGCGTGGTCTCGTCACTGTAGTGTTGTATAGTTGTAGTGATACGAAAATATAGTAGAACGTAACATGTATTGTAATATTTTATATGAATATATAAAACAATGCTTGTGGCAGGCGACGCTGGGAGAGGCTTACTTTGGACTGTTCCTGGAAACGAATTTGAGATGGTGACAAAACGTTTTTTTAGTAGGTTCCCATATGGTGTAATTTCACACAAGTATCCGCAACGAGGCAACCAACAGTCTGCAAGCCTGCATATCCATGTAGATAACGGGGCGTGCTAAGATAACCCAAGCTGCAATCGCAAGCTTGTTCATAGCCTATCTGATCTTTTTTACAATTCATGTGTCTAAAATGCTTTCGAGGCGTTTCCCTGATAAGGCTGGGCATCCTCTATAGCGTTGACGTTGGATTGCTACAGTTATTTTTAAAATCATCCAGTTTTTTTTTCTTTTATATCATCAGGTCCCTACTTTGGATGGCACTTACAATTATAATTATAATACTTTAACAAACAAAAGAAACAATGTAAGGTAGCTTGGTACCAAATTCCAAATGATGAAGAAAAACTTAAGATTTTCAAAATTTGGGATCCATTGTGGATAAAAATATATATGCATTTTATTTGACTATTCATCCAGTTTTGTAGCGCTCCGAAGCAATTGCCTTACTTTGCAGTCAGAAGACCAAAGCTCATTCATTCATTCATTCATTCATTTTTATTTATTTAGGCACGGTAGCCCCGTCAATCCATATGAACTGCTTTTCAGGGGGCCGTGGCAAAACATTTACTAATTCAAAAGATCCCTATATAACAGTTAACAAAAAAAAAAATAAAAGAATTCTCGTTAAGGCAAGTTTTTGATTCTTCTCTTAAATGTGGCAAGGGAGGGTGCCTGTTTAGCATCAGGTTCAAGTTGATTCCAAAGCTTAGGTCCACGAAAAGATATAGCCCTCTGCCCATTGTTAGTTTTTCGTAATGGTAACGAGAGATCAGTATCGGTGTTTCTCAGTTTTCTGACATTTCGAGTGGAATTTTTTTCGAACAAGTCTGAAAGGTACTCTGGGACCAGACCATTTAGCGATTTGTACATTGTGGTAGCTGTTTCGCTTCTGATAATGTCATTTACAGTAGGCCAATTTAAACTGCGAATTAATGCCATAGCAAGCGCTCCAAACCTGTTTGCTCATACCAGTCACAAGTTGGAACCAAACAATTCAGTTCAATGCGGAAAACGGACTCATGTAGTCACTCGAAATAGCACTCCCAAGAAAGCTATGATAGTTCTGGTTTTAATTTAGTTTATTCAAAGTCCAAACGAGTTATATGTCACAAAATCCCTTCATGTTGTTTGTTTTTATTTATGTTTGTATTTAATTCAATGATATGCTTAAAAAAAGCTTAATTTCTAAATGTCATGTTGAAAATAAGCTGTGTTTGATTTCGTGCAGTTTAAGACGTAATCTGTTTTCTCTATAGAATTTGCTTCCTCTTTCAAAATTTTATCTAATAAATTAGAAACCTTGAGCCAGTTATCAGGAATTTTTCACAAGCGGCTGTGTGGATTATGATTTCATATCCGAGAGTTTAAAGGGCGTGGTCATGGCAGGTTTCCTTCGGGGCTGCGCCCCAGACCCCCTCAATTCAGTTATCTGCTGTTGGCTACGCCACTAACTCGAACTCCCTGGAAACAAGCGTTTTCAAAATGACGAGAATGTTGAGTTATCCATGGAAGTAATACATTTATTTGTTAGAAATTCTGATCGCAATATTATCAACCTTAGAAATGCCGAAACTGACTTGCTAGTGCCATTCATGAAAACTAGTAATGGACAGAAAGCGTTCGCATTTCGTGGAGCAAAAATCTGGAATGATCTCAGCCGCGAGGCCAAGCAAGCTCCCTCTTTATCTTCTTTTAAGAACAAGATTAAGGGTCGGTTGTAAATTTATTGTAAATAGTTGTAGATAAATTATTTATGATTGTAATTAGTTTCCTTTTCCCATTATTAATTTTAGTAGATTTTTTAATTTGTAAAGTTTTTGGCACGGCCCCCTGAAAATCAGTCATACTGACTGACGGGGCTACCGTGCATAAATAATTTTAAAATGAAAAAAAAAAAAAAATGAATTACCTATAGTTGTTCGAGATGAAAGATGTTCGATTTTTTAATATTCTATTAAAAATTACTGATTACTCTACCTACAAACTGCTTAACAATGCTACGAAAAATATACCATGAGGAACAAAAGACTATGACTACCCCTTGGCGCCCCCTTGGCGTTACATACCGGGTGTCCGAAAAAAGTACTCCCGTTTCAAAATTCACGAAAATTTGATTACATGGCCGATTCTCGATTTTCTTTTTTTGACAAGTAGATCAAAGATCAAACTGTTTTCCAAGACATAGCTGATCTTGTAATTAGTTAAAAAGATAGCAAATTTAGCTCTTTTTAGGAATACCTGGTTTTGAATGATACTTCAAAAAAGCACTGATGATTGCCAGATCAATGTCTTTGTGCATGTAAAGCTTTTAGTTTAGTCATAAATGACAGAAATAAATGCACACTATCATTGGAGACTTAAATGATAATAAAAATCTGAAAAATGTGACTCTTAGGCAAGATTGAGTATTTTTCTTGAAAACTATAGCTCAAAATAAGGTTTTTCAACGTGTAATTCTTCTACCTTGCTACGCCAAAAGCAGACATTATATCATCTGTGAATATTTTTGGGTCTTTGACAAAGCAAATCAAAAAGAAAATTTTATGAAAGGTTTGATGATCAATTTTTGGTGATTTTTTAAACAGGAATACTTTTTTTGGACACCCGGTATAAAAGTTAAAACTACACACAACTGTACATAAATGCTAAACATTATTTAAAAAAGAAAAACGATAAATACTGTGCTAGAGAATGTCTAACATTAGATGTCAGGTAGGGGTTGTTATAACTCAAAAAAATGTCACTAGCAAAACTCTGATGATTTTTCGTTTCCAATAATCTTGCGATTTTTCGCCTCCAACAAATCTGATTGGCTCGCTCATTTTTCAATTGTTTGAACAAATTTGATTGGCTGATTTTAAATTTGATCGATTCACTTTGTTAACGATAATCGTTTTTCTCAATTTGTACATAAACAGCTGGAAAATGGCGCGCTATCAGCACACCACGTGTTGCATTTGTGTTTTCGCTGTCGAACGCTTTACATATTTATAGATAACAACGCTCCAGACGCCTGTTCTCCCCTCTATTTTGGTTTCGTTAAGTTTCTTTATTTAGGTGTTCGGTGTTTTTCGTTTCTCACGGGTGAATCAAAGAAATTTCGGTTCTTGAAAAATCGCATAATTTTGCAAATTTAGATGATGTCAAAAATTTCTTTTTCAGGGTACTTAATTTTTTGATTTTATTTTAGCGTAACGCAACAGGGTGGAAGGTAATATGCCGGGCAGGAATTTCCAACGATTTCTTACCTGGGGCTACCCTTGAGTGCCAGAGCCAAAAATTTAGATTTGGCTTTGCCGCTTTGGTACCCAGGGTAACCTGAGGCATGAAATTTGTTTCGCATTTTTTCAAGCGTACAAGCTGAAGCTTTTTTCGTACTGAAGCATCACAAGAAGCAACGGGGGCAACAAGTGTATATATTCCATTTAATTATCCATGTCATAAGGGACCGTTCATTATTTACAGAGGGGTTGGTACTGAAGAGAAATGTTTTCTTGTCCAAAAATCTTCTTACCCAACTCTAAAAGTGACAGCAAAAACATCTACCCAACAATTTTCAGGTTGAAAAAATTTATACCAACCCCTACCTATAAACATGGTTTCAATGTCAAGCGATGTAAATTATCAATTCAATACTGTAAATATTGATGACAAAGATGAGCAAAATAGACACTGAAAGTGAAATGGATAATGTTGATAATATTGATGATGATATTGAGATAATTTTGGACTTTAAGCATTTGGTATTAATTGGTGGGAAAATTTTGTTTTTCCAACCTTGAAATTACATGAAAAAATATTTACCCAACCTTTTTATGTTGGAAAATTTCTCTTACCCAACCCATTTCTCTTCGGTACCAACCCCTTTATAAATAATGAACAGTCCCTAAACAGGTTTAAACATTTGTAGAATGTTCACTGGATGAATAGGGTATTTCAATGGTGGGTCAGTGGTGGCTTATTAGCGTTAAAAGCATTGTGTCTTCTCCTTTTTTCTTTTTTCTTTTTTTATTTATTTTTTTTTATTTTTATTTTTGTTGGCTCTGGTACGCAGGGTAAGTAAGTGTCTTCGTGCTGGCGGCATGATGTCACAACAGCCATGGAAGCGCGACGCCATCTTGTTTTTCGGACAACAAAAGAACCGATTTTAGGCAAAACTTGATATTTTGTTCCTTGGACCTTAAACTCTTGATTTATCATTTCAAAAAGCTTATGCATCCAAATACTTCCTTATATCAGATCATGGGTAGTTAGACACTGCTGGTGTGCTTCTATGGAGAAGAGCTGGATAATATGTATCTGCGGGGGACATTTTTTATAGTACTGCGGAGGAGATATCTGCGGGGGAAATTTTTTATAGTGCTGCGGAGGAGATATCTGCGGGGGAAATTTTTATAGTACTGCGGAGGAGATCGGAAGCGAAGAGAGAAGGAGAGAGAAGTTTAATTAATATTTTCGTCCTTTCGATATCTCCTCCGCAGTACTACAAAAAATTTCCCCCGCAGATACATATCATCCAGCGCTCCTCCATAGAAGCACACCAGCAGTGTCTAACTACCCATGATCAGATTGCTCGATAGTGTCATTATATGCAGTTTCTGCTCTTTCCGTGGCCATGGGCTTAGCATCTTTTGAAGTGGATATCTTAATACAGTTATCAATAAGAGACTACACAAAACTTTGTGCTGTAGTATTTTTATGGGTGCATGGCAAGAGGTTTTGGCATTTTATCCACAACTATACTCATACTCATTAATTTTGAGGTATCCTCCTCCTATGAATTATCAGATTAGAAATTATAAAAATTGTTAGAAATCAAGAGTGTACCGGGTGCGCCAAAATAAACTATGCACGTTTGGCAGGCCACATTAAATCGTACACTGGGCCGATTTTAAAGATTTATGACTTAATCGTTAGCAGAAAGCCTGAATTAGATTCTTGGAGTTTTTAAAAATTTTTTCATTTTCAGTTTTTAGAGCTAGAAGCGAGTTTCCTAAAATGTTAGTTTTAGAAAACACTGAAAACGATCATAAATCATCGATCAAGTTTTCTAAAGAATCGACATCAATGGACAAAGAGATAACTTATTCGTGGTAATTTGCGATTTAGAAATCGATTAATTGTAATCTGCTGTACGAGAGTTCGTACTAAAGCCCTAAATCCCCCTGAAAACATTTTCTCTTCATATCTTTTAAAATTTGATCGACGTTTTTTGATCGTTTTCGATGTTCTCGAAAACGAACATTATAAGAAACTCGCTTTTAGCTCTAAAGACTGAAAGCAGAAAAATTTGCAAAAAGTCTTAGAATCTATTTTGGCTTTCTGCCAAAGATTGAGTCATAAATCTTCAAAATCGGTCAAGTGTATGATTTATTGTGGCCTGCCAAACGTGCATAGTTTATTTTGGCGCACCCGGTATAGTAATTAGATAAATACAGTAGAATGTAAGATTTATTGTAAATTATACAGAAAAAAATTATCAAATATTGTCAGAAAGCTCTCCGCACGAACTAGGAATCTTGAAGCGCGAGCGAAGCGAGCGCTTAACTTCCTAGACAACAAAGAAACAACCAAGGAAAATTCTGGTATGGTTTTTTACTTTCAAATACAACCGATTATTACATTATCAGCTCTTCGTAAAGCCCTTGGTTGCCGATTTCTCTTGATCGTGTACGACGTTTGTAATTGATTGGAATATTCCAACCCCCGTGTTGCACTGTTCTCTAAATTCTAGAAATGGAGAACGACAGCATAAGTTTAGTGAGTTATTTTGATATCGCAGTAGTTATGTCTAAGGGGAGCAACAGCCGCTGATAAGGAGCAGGTGGTAAGTGTAAGTTTATCTGCACGTTTAATTGCGTACGTGTCTGTTAAAGGAAATCAGCTTAAACCCAGACAGAAATTTCTGACGATCAGGAGAGCTTAGCTGTAGAGAAGTGCTTCGGTGTGAGCAAGTTAGCTTAGCTAGTTAAGTACATAGGAGAGCTCTGCTGGTTAAAAGAACTTGGTTAATGATTGAAGAGGACTTGCGCCGATCATATAAGCGTAGCTGCACTTAGAAAGGAGTTTAAACACGAACAGGAATTTCTAACGAGAGCTTAGCTGAAGAGTAGAGCTTCAATGCGAGCTGGTTAGGCTGGTCAGCTGGTTAAGTACATAGGAGAGCTCTGCTCGTTAAAGGAACTTGGTGAATGATCGAGGCTTAAAAGCGAAGAGGACTTGCGCCGATCATATGAGCGTAGCTGCACTTAGAAAGGAGTTTAAACACAGGCAGGAATTTCTGACGAGAGCTTAGCTGAAGAGTAGAGCTTCAACGCGAGCTGGTTAGGCTGGTTAGCTGGTTGAGTACACAGGAGAGCTCTGCTGGTTGAAGGAACTTAGCTGATTATTGAGGCTTAAATACTAAGAGGACTTACGCAGATCAAATGAGCTTAGCTGCACTTAGAAGTTTAGCCAAAGTTTGGTCGAAGTTTGTCAAAAAAGGAGACGAAGCGAGCAAAGGAAGTTAAATGGAATGCTTGAACATGAAGAGGAGCTATGTCAATGAACGGAACTGATTCTTGAAGAAAGGAACTCGAATATTGTGAGGAAATCTAGCCAAAGGGAGAAGTTAGCTGTACTCAGAAGTTTAGAACACGGATACCTAGTTTGGCCTAAGCTGTGAGCAAGTTAAGCTTGAGAGGGTGCTTAAGCTTGAAGAGGAGCTCAGCATATTAGGAAGCTTAAGTACAGAAAGAAACTTGAATGAAAAGCGGAAATTTTGCCGAAACTGTGAACTTAGACTAAGGCAAAAGCTTTCGCGAGCAGGTCATCTTAAGTCTTAAGTTGCTGCTAAAAGGAGCTTAGTTGTAGTGCAGATTAAGTCGACAGAGGTGCTCAAGAGTGCGGAGGGTTGTTGATGAAAGGTTCGCTCAGTTGAAGACAATCTAAAGCATGGAAAAAGAAGTGTAGCTGAAGAGGATGGAACATTGAGGAACTTGAATTCAGACGGGGGTTGTGATGACAAAAAATTTTTTTGCGCGAAAAATAAATCTCAAGCGTGAACTGGAGTCTAGCCTAGAAAGGAAGCCTAATTGTGGAGCTTAGCTGGAAAGAAGAGAACGTTTCACCGCGAAATAAAGAATAAAGACAAGAAAAAAGACCTTAGATGTTTGAAGGTTAGGCCTCAACAGAAAGCTCACGAGAATCGGAAGACTTAGCTCGATCGACTTTCGTAAACAAAAAAGGAACTGAGCTAGCAGAGATCACAGGCCATTTCGGAAAGAATTGTTTTTGATTTGCGACGATGGCTGATTCAAGACTTTTGTTTGATCAGAGAAGAGCCCATTTGATGTCACCCCATGGAGGTATATCTGTCTTTACCTCCTATGCCTTCACTGTATTTGCGTCTTTTATGTCATGGAAGGTGGAAAGAGATGATTGGTTTCTGCAACATTTACTTGTTTCAGTGTGGTACCATTGGTGTTTGGACGTAGCAGATGTGCTTGATTGCCACAGCTTTATGCTTCTGCGGAGTAGACATTTTTATACTGCTACGGAGATGGTAGCGAAAGAGATCAGGGGAAAGGAACTCATCCTTCCTTTCAATCTTTTGAAACCTCTCCAGAACCATATGAATTTTCCTCCGCAGAAGCATACAAGGTGAAGAATGGTGATTGAATCTTCGTTGAAGGTGATCCAGAAATTTGGAGATAGCGTATTCCTCTAATAAACGCCGTGGGTGCTCATTCAAAATCTCAAACATGTGATGCGGTTTTTATTAACGAGAGGCGTTTATTAGAATAGCGCTTTGTTACAAAGGGTCACAATTTAGGGGTTTTCGATTTGACTGCGCAAAGCCCTATTTTCAAGTGTTTCTCACAAAGAAAGGTGCTTTTTATCTTTTCTGTGCATATCAGTTGTTTTAGATACAATGTCTGTCTCAAATTAGATGTCACAGAAGATTCGTGATAACGATAATTTTTTATTTGAGGAAATTTTCACGTGACATCTAATTTCGAGACGAACTTAACTTTGCTCGATGTTTTGGTGAGGATCCAAGGTATGTAAAACGGCAGACCGTAGTTTGTGCGAGCCTCTGGTGATGTGGATTAAAGGAAGAACAAAGTATATAGAGGATGATTTGCAATGTCTTGTTGTGGTAGATCCTAAATATACCAAATTAGAGACCTTAACTTTGCTCGATGTCTTGGTGAGGTAGATCCAAGGTAGGTAAAACTGTAGACCTTAGTTTGTTCGAGCCTCTGGTGATGTGGATTAAAGGAATAGTAGAGTATACAGAGGATAATTTGCAATGTCTTGTTGTGGTAGATCCTAAATGGACCAAATTAGAGACCTTAACTTTGCTCGATGTTTTGGTGTGGTTGGTAGATGCGAGTTAGACCAAAATTCAGACCTTTTTTGCATGATTAGTCCAGCGTTTCGGTTTCTGATTAACTGCCAAGTTTTCATCGTTCATATTTATGGTATTGTTCAAACAATGGGCGTATTTTTCTGGCCTATATTGATAAAAAAAGAGAGACTGTAGTTTGAATACGATGTATCTCATTTATGTTGTATTATTTCTAGTTTTCTTGTGTTTGTTTTGTGTAGTGGCTTCAGGCTAGATATTTGTTATGTTACTCCCTGTATGGTATCGTTATTGTAGTTCGCTAATACCGGGTGTCCCAAAATGATGTATTATCGTTCGATTGCTTGGTTGTCCATAACCGATGAACCGATTTTCAAAAACTTTATTCTATCCGATTGCCGAAAGGCTAAATTGTATTTGAGGATGTTGGTTGTGGTTTAGGCCGATGTCTTCATGTTGAAAAGAAGATCGAAAAACCTGCTCAAATCCAAGCCTTATATGGCATAAAAAAGAGACGGCCGGCTTTCCCAGTCAATATTTCAGATGTGATGCAAAAGGCTGAACTTCTATGTCGTTCAGAGAATACGAATTCAGTTAATGCTGAGTTCAGAGAATGCGAATACGAGTTCAGCCGTTTGTATCACATCTAAAATGTTGACTGGAAAAATAGGCCGTTTCTTTCTCATGCCATCTAAGGCTTGAATTTGAGCAGGTTTATCGATCTTCTTTTCGACATGAAAATGCAGTGGTAAAACCACAACCAATATCTTAAAATACAATTTAGCCTTTAGGCAATCAAATAAAACAAAGTTTTTGAAAATCGGTTCATTGGTTATGGACATGTAAGCAATCAAACAATAATACATCATTTTGGGACACCCGGTATTATAAATTTTTGTGAGAATATATATCTATACTAGATATAACAACAGTCAGCGAGTGCTGCCGATTAGTATTTGTACCAAATGCGACCGTAGCGAGGTTAACTTTGATGGGAATTAATTGAATGATTTTCACTAAGGAAACGTGTATTATGTTTGAATTTACAGTTGCGTAATCGTCAAAAGGTAAATGATTTAGAATATTTAGTTACTCTCCTCCACCGGTTTCTAGTTTCTAAGTCCAAGGCTCTTGGTTCCGTAGTTCTGTAGTCCATGGTTTCGTGGTCCGTAATATTGAGCTCTGCATTGTCAGAAATAAACCTTTGTCGTCCATTGACGTAGTTAGGTAGTTAGGTAGTTACGTAGGTAGGAAGAACTCATTATCTTTTGTTGGAGAACTTTTGTAGGTTGTTGGATAAATGCTCACAAGCCGCGCGCCCGCAAACCGCAGCCGTGAGCTGCCCTGTCTACATAGGCCGACGGCAGACCAATTTCGCTTTCTGATTGATTGAGAATAGTAAGGTTGCCTTCGGCAGCAAAAAGAAATAAGCAAGTTTGAAAAGTTATCGTTGATTAAGCCCCTGGCAGACAAACGTGCAGACGAAAGTGTTGACCGTAGTTTGCTGGATGATTTTGGGGAGCCTTGGCTTAGTATCTTGGTTGATCGACAAAATTATAATCTTCCATCTTTTCATCCGTAGGCTCCATGAACATGGTGGATAGCTGCCTCCCCGAGCCTCCTCCATTAGAGAGCATCGATTCATACAGCCCGCTATCTGGCAGTGACGGCACTCCGGGGAGCTCATCATCAAGTTTATCATTCTTCCCACAAAACTCAAGCCCCAACTCAAATGGTTCAGAACGTCAAATGCTACCCTGTGCCGTTTGTAGTGACAAAGCTTACGTGAAGCACTATGGAGTCGTTGCATGCGAAGGATGCAAAGGATTCTTCAAAAGATCTGTCAGGAATAATCGAAAATATCAGTGCCTTGGGAATCAAAGGTGTGATATCGACAGAAAATCAAGAAATAAATGCCAGTATTGCAGATTTCAGAAATGTATTGAAGTTGGAATGAAACCTGAAGGTATGAATCAAATTAAAATCATATTTTTATCATCTCTCTCAATTTGATTGTGATTTCATTTATACTGTTCTACGCGAAAACTGTGGTGGAAGCGGCGAACAAGATAGCACTAAACAAGACGCAACAGAGACATAACTACCAGCCATCATAGAAGCTTTATTCAGTTCTACTACTTTCCGACTGAGGTTCATACCAAATTTCTTTAAGGCAGGTAAGGCAATCTTCGACAGTTTTTTGCTATGTTCGTAGCTTTTGCAAGGTGGCTAGCCATCACGAAAGTTAGCGAAGAAGAGAGGAAAAATAAGTTGTGATTCAGTCACGTGGCCCATTCATCTGCGCCTTTTACTGGACAGATGCGAGTCAGGCAGCGGCAATAAGACTTTTCTACTGTGCATTTGTTTTTAAAGGGGCTCCGTCGTCAAACAGTAAACAAATCCGTAAACTCGCACGTGTCGCCGATTATCCATTGTTCATCCATTGTTCTCTGCAGTTTGTTTGGTGGCTTCACCCAAGCTGCCAAAAAGCGACCGTTAAAAATCCACTTATATCCGAGCAATCGTAGAAGATATGAATGTTTGGTTTGTTCATTAGTGAAGTGCAATGATTTATGTCCAAACAGCAACTTTCATTTTGAAAAAAATACGAAAATCCTGTGTGATATCACCTTTCAAAAAACTGCAAAAATCATCGTTTTGTTTACATTTTGACGACGGAGCAAAGTTAACTCCATCCAATTCATTAAAGTTGTGCAGAGATTTGCAGCGTATTCTATGTAATTTCTAAGGTTATCTTCATGAAAGCATGGCAACGCTATCAAATTTTGAATCTCGGATTCCTTCACGATAGTCTAGGTATGAAAGTTAACCGCTCAAACAAGAATAGCTCAAGATAATATAGTGATTATTTACTGAAGAGGAATGTTTAAAGTTAGCATGGTTTGATCAATCATATTCGAGTTTATCTGTACTTTTACGAACAAATCCACGATTAGTACTAATCCAATTGAAATCTATATCAATCAGATGAATTTATGCTGAAAAACACACACATTTCTATTGCAAAGTTTGAACTTCAATCTTATCAACACATCATATTACGGGCAATCAGCTAGAGTGGCAAGCTGCTTCAGACCATCTGCTGTTTGTTAACTCTCTCTGTAATCTCCTGGGTTTAGAGAAAGCATGGCATGGGACCATCATAAGTTTATTCCTATCTCCCTTGTGGATTATTGTTTTTCAATAATTAGTATCAGCAATTTGAATTCCCGTCTGCTATTTGGCAAAACAATTGTGTTGATCACAAGGACCGACAATTTCAGATGCAGACTTGTCCTCAGAGGATATAATTTTGATTACAGTTTCAAGTCCATTTCATGTTTCGCGGTTTTCTTCTTTCGTTGTCGTTTGATTAATGCATGTTCGGGTGACCAAACCTAAATTAGATTTTGAAGCGTTGTCCTTGACGAAGTAAGGCTCATGTTTAAAGGGGCTCCGTCTCCAAATTTCGGTCGAAATGGTGATTTTGCAGTTTTTTATGGGCAATATCACATGGACGTTTACCTGTTTTTTCGAAAATGGAAGCATCATTTTGAAGATAGATCTTTGTACTTCACAGAGGAAAAATCCAAACATTCATATCTCTTACGATTGCTTGGATATAAGTGGATTTTTAACGAGCATTGTTTGGTGGCTTGGGTGAAGCCACCAAACAAACTGCAGAAAACAATGGAGAACAATGGCCACGTGCGGTGTTATCAGATTTTTTTACGGTTTGGCGACGGAACCCCGAATGAAATGAAATGAAAGGAACTTGGGTATCAGTTTTCAATCGCAATCTTTGACGTCTGGATTATTAGCATCTTCTTGGTTTCAAACAGTTTTCCGGTTGTGGCGTCCTCGGTGGCGTCATCAAATTGCTACTAAATCGTAAGCCACAAAAGCTACAGATTTCTGCTTACCGCCATATATTATACCGGGTGTCCCAAACAAATGTATACGGATATAGTTGACTCCAGCGCTGTGAATTTAGCTTCAATCTATTTCTAATCACTCTAAAAATGTTCCTCGACCTCGATAGTTAACTTGAATGTAGATACCTCGTGTGTGATATTGGTACTTTGAGAGCAGACATGTTAGGGCCTGATTATATGAGGCGAGCTTCCTGGTCTATTCCACATAAAGTGTCAGTTGCTATTACATGGAAGTGAGCCAGCCCGGTAAGCGAGCTGGCTCACTTTGATGCAAGCGGGCTGGCTCGCTAAACGGGCTGGCTCGTCTCCATGTAATTTCATCAAACCGAAACCCGGTAAGCGGGCTGAAAATGCACAATGGAGCATGCGCAGTTTTCCTTCATAATACTGTCACGTCTCTTTTCACATATAATACCAATCTAAATCGCATCAGGCCCAACATTCTATCTCGGCAAAGGAGCCAGCCCGTCTGCCGGACTAGCCCGCCTCCATATAATCAGGCCCTTAGTCTTGAAAGCTCAAATTTGCCTCTGCTGCAAACCGGAGCTTTAGCCTATTTATGTTCAAGTTAACTATCGAGGTACATTTTGAGAGTGATTAGCCATTGTGGTGGCATCATAACTTTCAAAATAGTTTAAACACAGCAAATTGCTGTAACTCTGAAATAGCCAAGATATCAAAGATTCTTGTCTGAACTCAGAAACTCACGTTGGAACTCAGCTCCGCTATTTACAACAGTTAGTCGGAAGTTTTCAGAAACAGTTAGTCTCTCTTTTCTTCATGCTGTGCGTTGATCGTGTGGGTTTTAGTCAAAATAACCGGTGTATTTTAAAAGACAAATGGCCGATTGGAAAAATTATTTGTGTGCATGCGTCTTTAGGGCAATCTAAATATAGCCTGTTCTATTTGTTCTATTTCGAAACTGACATCTGCTTCAAATTAGATGTCACGTGATTAAAGTGTTTTGCATAAACAAGTTTACATTATCGCAAATCTCACGGGACATCTAGTGTGAGATAGACTCTAGATCAACAAGGGCAGATTTTGCAATAAAATAGCATGAGTTGCTTTTGTTGACACCTCAATTCAAAACAATTAGGGATTGCAGACAAAGGAAATTCTCTCAACCAGTAATTCAAAACAAACAAAGCCGCAAAAGTTTCTTTGAAACCCAGGTAGCTAGCTCGCTCTTTGTGCATTCCAGAAACAGTTTTTAAGGGCAAACATGAGCGTAGATCGAAAGAAGAAGGATGCATCTACACATCTGCCGCGGGCATTATATTTGTTTGGTTCAAAAGCCGTTTAGGAGGCGATTCAATTCTCTTATTTTTTTGGGTGTTATCAAAACATTTACTGCTCAGCTTCTGGACCAAAGAAATAAAATGCCCGCGGCAGATGTGTAGATATATCCTTCTTCTTTCGATCTATGCTCATGTTTGCCCTTAAAAATAATTTCTGGAATGCACAGCGAGCGAGCTAGCTACCTGGGTTTCAGAGAAAATTTTTGCGGCTTTGTTTGTTTTGAATTGCTGGTTGATAGAATTTCCTTTGTCTGTGATCGCTAATCGCTTTGAATTGCGGTGTCAATCAAAAGCAACTCATGCTATTGTATTACAAAATCTGCCCTTGTTCTCTAGATCGCTATATGTCCGTCAAGGATCACGTGATTAAATTTCAATGTATTTTCCCGCTCTTTTTTGTTTTGGTTTGTAATGGGCCTTGCCAGTAGCCACGTGTCGTAGCAAAAGCTACGATCAGTGCAAAAAACTGTCGAGGATTGCCTTGCCTGCCTGTCGAGGAAAGGCACAATTCTGCGGCTCAGTTCGATTGTAGAAGATTCGGATAAAGTTTCTACGATAGTCAGTGGTTTTTCTTTGTCTCTGTTGCGTATTGTTCGCTGCCATCTTGCGCTCTCACCAGACCTTTGCTTCGATTTCCTGCACCTAGTTGGATTGATTTCCTAGCAACGTGAAATTTGGGTTTTGCATGTGATCCATCCTCGTTTGCCTTTAAGTTATCAGATTCTGCTTGTCATTAATGACGATTGACAAGGTCCTTGTTTCGGTGAAAACTATCTGAACAGAGCAAAATTTTATCGTTATCTAACTTTGTCGGTATTTCACTTTTTTGAAATGTCAAGAAAGACAGGGCCTTTTTGCTGTCTTTTGCCCCTGCTTCCTTTGTTTTGGTAAGCTGAAAGTCCGGAGATAACATCTGCTGCTTGATCAAGCATTATCAATATTTCCTCTTACTTCATATAAACTCAGGAGATGTTGCTAATTCCAAACATGTCACGATTTTCTGAAGCAGACCGGTGCGGTTGTCCCCGAGAAAAGTTCTGCAGGTTTGGCAGGTTAAAATCAACATATAGCAGCTGGCTCAATATTAAATCAGGTGTCCCGCAAGGATCCGTATTAGGTCCTTTGCTATTCAAATGTAATGTAGAACTAGAGCTGATGATGAACCAACTTTAAATAAGTTGATAAAAAAATAAATAGATAAAAATTTGGTTGAGTCCAGCGATGTGAATTTAAAGGCGGCGTGTCCATATGAATAACAGTTGCATGCACACTCGTCGAAACTGCTGACAGACTGCTGACATGCATGAAGCTTTTGGATGATTTGATTGGCTTAGACTGAGTCTGTTTCAAACTGATCGCATGAAAAACGTTGGACTTTAGACTGCGTGGGAAGGCATCCAATATTCGAAAGCTGATCACATGAGTCACGTGAATACATAGGAAAATATCACATGTTTGCGAAATATCCCCCTCGAAGCATGCTACTTAGATGGACACATTGCCTTTGACTTCAATCAATGGCCAATCAATTTCAAATGGTTCCTCGATATCTAACTTGGACATAGATACCTCGTTTGTTGGTATTGGTGCTTTGAGTGTTTAAATATGAATATTGAAAGTTCAAATTTGCTGTCACCCCCAGCATATGAGTCAAATCTTTCAATAGGGCACAGGGAAACCCGCAAATCTTCCAATTTCACGCTTATAAGCCAATGATATCGTCGTATTCCGATCACATGACTGAAAATAAGGCTTCCGAGATAAATTTTCGAGTACCTTCACGAATATAAAAATGGATATTCGAGTAATAAAGATACAGAGCTGGTTTTACCACGAATCGATTCGAGAGGCCCCACTCCACATTTGTTTTTCTGCATTTGGTTAAAATCTCGTCAGGGATCGGCGTTACATCGAGTTTCATTCCTTCGAAAATTGGCCTATGTTCAAGAATTCTTCAGGAACGCTACAAATAAGATATAGCTTTCAAAATTTCACATGTTACGTGAATTATGTCCAGGAATAACATGAAGGTATTTGTTTGTGTGATTTTCGAAAATCCTAGAGGAATTAAAGCTATTTGCTGCGAAGAAAGCTAATGGGCCTACCTTCACCCGCCGCAGAATCCCAGCAATCGGCATTAAATCACTCTTTTTCGCAATAATAACAAGCGGATACATTAACGAATAACTTCACCACAAATCCAATTTCTTTCCGCCATTTAATAATCAATAATTTCGATAAAATGTGACAAGACTTTACAGCTTCTGCAGCAAACCGTCCAAACTACCGTCGATTCAAAGTTTTCTTGTTGCAAACACGTTGGAAGTCTTGCAAGACTTGCATAAAACAAAAGGTTTTGCAAGACTTAGGTCTCCCATATGACACAACAAAATGATACCTTTGAGAATAGATTGCACACTCCTAAAGTCTTTCTATCCTTGCAAAATAAAGAGAAAATAAAACATTTCTCAAAGATTGCAAATTTCTTTGTCACATCGGAAAAGTACATAATTTGTGTAAAGAAATTTCCCCTGCAATCTATTCTCAAAGGTGTACAATCTATTATCAATGGTAACATTTTGCTGTGTCATATGGGAGATCTGAGCCTTGCACAACCTTTTGTTTTATGCAAGCTTTCCTGGTGTTTGCAACAAGAAAACTATGAATCGACGGTAGTTGGACGGTTTGCTGCAGAGGCTGTAAAGTCTTGTCACATTTTATCGAAATTATCGATGATAAAATGGTGGAAAGAAATTGAATTTGTGGTGAAGTTATTCGTTAATGTATCCGCTGGTTATTATTGCGAAAAAGAGTGATTTAATGCCGATTACTGGGATTCTGCGGCGGGTGAAGGTAGGCCCATTAGCTTTCTTCGCAGCAAATAGCTTTAATTCCTCTAGGATTTTCGAAAATCACACAAACAAATACCTTCATGTTATTCCTGGACATAATTCACGTAACATGTGAAATTTTGAAAGCTATATCTTATTTGTAGCGTTCCTGAAGAATTCTTGAACATAGGCCAATTTTCGAAGGAATGAAACTCGATGTAACGCCGATCCCTGACGAGATTTTAACCAAATGCAGAAAAACAAATGTGGAGTGGGGCCTCTCGAATCGATTCGTGGTAAAACCAGCTCTGTATCTTTATTACTCGAATATCCATTTTTATTTTCGTGAAGGTACTCGAAAATTTATCTCGGAAGCCTTATTTTCAGTCATGTGATCGGAATACGACGATATCATTGGCTTATAAGCGTGAAATTGGAAGATTTGCGGGTTTCCCTGTGCCCTATTGAAAGATTTGACTCATATGCTGTCACCCCCAAACCAGAGCTTTGGCGTTTTGGCCCAAGCAAATTCCTGAAGCACATCGAAACTTAAACTAGAATTAAAGACAAATGAAAAAACGGCACAATGTGTGAACAGAATATGATATTATCTAAGTTTGTTCGAATTTCATCAAGGATATTCTTGATCGTTTGCAGTTCCTCAAGTCTTTACTAGGATATTCTTGATCTTTTGCAGTTCCTCAAGTCTTTACTTAGGCCAAAATGCCAGCTCTCTGCTTCAGAGGTGCACGCAGATTTGAGCTTTCAAGATAAATATATTTTTTTTAATGCGGCTGTATCAACAAATTAGCTATGAGTATCTATGTTCAAGTCAACTATCGAGGAACATTTTGAAGTTGATTAGCCATTGATTAAAGCTAACTTATAATCGCTGGACCTTCTGTCCCATACTTTTTCTGGGACACCCGGTAAACAAGAGGCAACTTTAATGTTTTACTAGCTTTAAATATTTTTAGATATTTGCTTTTATACTAGATACTTTTGATGACTTGTAAACATTTTTTCTACTTTTTTATTAAACGATATTTTATTGCAACGTTTTAACGTTGGAATTAAAAAGCTTACTTGTTTTAGCTATCTCTTTATTGTATCCAACGATAAAGAAATTGATAATGATAATAATAATAATAATAATAATAATAATAATAATAATAGCAATGTACTGCTGAACAGTGGCATCTAATGCCTAGAATTTCATATCTAACTGCAACTCTTTCTTTCATCTTACATTTTGAAAACTACACTAGATCCTACTAATTCCCAAATGTTCTTGTTTTGTTGACATGTGTTGACAAGTGTAATCCGTAAAATACAGCTGCCTTGCTTTATCCACCATGTGTACAGCACTCCCAGTAGCTTACTCGTCCTTTACCTGAAAACAGAAGCCAATATCCGGACACAGGGTGCAAGGAACGTTTCCAACTACGTCGAAAATAAAACAGTTATTAATATTGAAATTGGGCTTCTTTCAATTCTAAAACAAAAGGATTATTTTATTGAAGATAGAGCTTAATAACAGCATGATTAAAGTCGCTGTAATCTTCGTACAGTGACGAAGTAATGTTTCAATACAATTGAATATTTGCAATAAATCGTGTGCTGCTTTTAAACAACTACCACGCTTTACACTGTGCTGGAGACAAAATACAGGGACTTTCACTTGACTTCATGAAGCTCTCCGCTGTTTGGTGTCATTTGCGTAAATTGAAATCGGAGGCTTCAGACTAAATAACCAAGAATTGTTTAATTGCAGTCCAAGGGATAAATTAGTCATTGAACGTCATAAGAGTTATGCACACTTTCATGTTGGTTTAGCAGAAGTTTAGCGAATGACAGAAGAGAAGTTGGGGAGCTTATGCAAAATTGTAAAACCTCGTTTTATTGCCAGTGAAAGTTAGCAGAGACAGGTACGTTTTCAGAATACGTCATCAGTCGCTGTGTACAGATACTGATTACTAACTGGCTTGTAAGTTTGGCAGAAGAGAAACTGCAGATCTCACACAAGCAAGAGTAGTTTAATTGCCAGCAAACAAATTTGAATTAGCCGAGTTAAAAACACGTTCATCCCTCGATGTGTACAAGTCCTGGTTGACAACTGACTTGGAAGTTTGGCAGATGCCACACTGCAAATCTCACATAGGATAAGCAAGCGTAGTTTAACTGCCAGCAAACAAATTTAGCAGAGTTAGGTACACTTTCATCTTTCGCTGCGTAAAAGTCCTGGTTTTTAAACTGGCTTGAAATTGTAGCAGATGGCAACAAGGAAACTGGAGAGCTGAAAGAGCCAAAGAGCCAATCTTGATTTAATTTCATGGAAAGAGATCAATCATTTATTGAAAGTCAAACGAGTTCACACTTAAATCATTCGCTGTGTGTATGTACTTAATAAAAACTGGCTTTGGAGTTTAGTAAATGACGCAAGAGAAATTGGAGAGCCCAGAATGAATAATCAATCATAGCTCAACGATAAGCCAAGATATAAAATATTTAATGAATGTCAGGAGAGATCTGTACACTTTCATATTAGTTTAGCACCATTTTAGTAGATGACACAGCAGAAATTGGCAATCTCAGATGAAATAACCAAGCTTCGTTTAATTGCAAGTAAATAAGTTGATGAGTTATTAAAGGTCAGAAGAGCTAGGTATGTTTCAGCTTTCACTGTGTGTAAGTGCTGCTTGGATGCCTGCCTCTAAATTCTAGCAGATAAGATATTTAGACGTGTTATCTCCAGATTCCAAGATATCTCCATATGGCATGGTCAGGTAATGCAAAGAAGTTTGGCGGATTTGCAGATCAAATTTGATCGTCGATGAGTAGAAGTTGTGGTAGAGAGCCAGAAAGAAGAGAGTTTATAGAAATAGGCAAATTTATTAAAGCATTGCTTCACTAGGGTGACACAGAGCTACTTCAAACCAACACGGAATCAACAGAGTTTTTAATGCAGAACACTTGTACGTAGTAACGGGAAACAAACGAAAAACGAAAAACGTAACACTGCGGCTTTGCTAGATCAACACAGAGCTCCTTCCAACCAACACGTAATTGGCGAAGTTTTTGAATGCGGCTCACTTGCACGTATACCACGAAGCAAAGGAAAACGTAGCACCACGGCGTTGCTAGATGAAAACAGAGCTACTTCAAACCAACACTGAGTTTGCAAAGTTTTTGAATGCGGCAAACTGGTAGGTAGTGCCACGAAACAAGGAAAAACGTAACTGCTTCGACGAAACAAGCAAAAACGTAACTGTTTCGCTTGGTCAACGCAGAGCTACTTGGAACTCGCACGACACTGCCAAACTATCGGAAGCGTATTATTCACCGATGCATATTTCTACGAAACAAGCACAGACGTAGTAGCATCACATCTTTGCCAAACCAGCTCAGACAAAAAAGCGAAACTAACCCTGAACCTGCAGAGACTTGAAGTGCTGCGCACTGATCAATCAACACGCAATTTATCTCATCACAAGTCTTTCTGAGGAGATAACTTGTGTTGACCTGGAATAGTTTGTTTTGTTTTCACTTTGGATACCGAGCTCGAAAACACACGAAAGCATTGCAACCAGCACGAAAACACATCGTTTTTGCCAGAGAAACTCAGGGTTGCTGAAAGTAACACGAAACTTGCATTGCCGTGGAATGCTATTCACCAGATATTTTTGAGCCTGTCATCTGTTTGCAAATTCTTTTGTTGGTTCTAGTTTTCAGTTGGGGTTCCATCTTAAAGTTTTAATTCTACTGAAGAAGTTAGAGCTCATATTACAACAGAAAAATCAGAATGTCGTGGTCAATGCCAGGTAAAAACCAGAAATTCTTTGTGTCAAATAAGAGTTTCTATTGGGCCGAATGATCATAAATACTGGGGTGTCTTAAAATGATGTATAGGCGTTTGTCACAGCATGCTGTCTGAGATCATGGACCAATTTGAACGAAACACCAAAGATCCAGAAATTTGTTTCACTAAAATCAGCCATACCATCGTAGAGTTGCGTGTTATTTTGCTTGGAAGTTATTTTTAAAGGGGCTCCGTCGTCAAAATGTAAACAAAACGATGATTTTTGCAGTTTTTTGAAAGGTGATATCACACAGGATTTTCGTATTTTTTCAAAATGAAAGTTGCTGTTTGGGCATTAATCCTTGTACTTCACTAAGGAACAAACCAAACATTCATATCTTCTACGATTGCTCGGATACAAATGGATTTTTAACGGTCACTTTTTTGTGGCTTGGGTGAAGCCACCAAACAAACTGCAGAGAACAATGGATGAACAATGGATAATCCCCGACACGTGCGAGTTTACGGATTTGTTTACTGTTTGACGACTGAGCCCCTTTAACATTCCTCAAAGAGAACTAAAAGTCTCGAAACCGTTTTTTCAAAATTTCAGCTTCAAATAATGAAAGCGAGCACGCTAATCCTCCAAAGGGGCACAACCTAATGACAGATATATACCTCTGACGTGTAAATATATATTGGTTGCGCAGTTAAGTTCCTTAGAAGATGAATAATAACATTTTCATTTACCGGGTGTCCCAAAAAAAGTACTCCTGTTTAAAATATCATCAAAAATCAATTATCAAACCTATGATAAAGTTTTCTTTTTGACTTGTTTTGTCAAAGATCCAAAAATATTTGTAGATGATAAAATGTTTGTTTTTGATACAGCAAGGTAGAAAAATTACACGTTGAAAAACCTTACTTTGAGCTATAGTTTTTAAGCAACATACTCAATCTTGCCTAAGAGTCCAAATTTTCAGATTTTTTATCATCATTGAAGTCTCCAATGATAGTGTGCATTTATTTCTGTCATTTTTGACTAAACTAAAAGTTTAACATGCACAAGGAAATTGATCTGGCAATCATCAGTGCTTGTTTGCAGCATGATTCAAAACCAGGTAGCCCTAAAAAGAGCTTTATTTGCTAATTTTTATACCAATCACAAGATTAGCTATGTCTTGGAAAATTATTTGGTCCTTGGTCTATTTGACAAAAAAAAAAGAAAATTAAAGATCGGCCATGTAATCATATTTTGGTGAATTTTGAAACGGGAGTACTTCTTTTTGGGACACCCGGTATCAAAGCTGAAAATTTGACGAAATTTGGTTGCAATTTTTTAGCGTTTCTCACGACTTACCAAAAACTGCTTCGAAGTAAAGTTGTCCAGAACTCTATAGCCATATGGCTGATTTTGATGAAATATATTTCTGCATCTAAGTTAGCCTTTGGGCTTAGAAATGAGACATGATTCATCGAAATCGGTGCATAATTCATGATTGTAAGGCTCGGCAAACACCGATACATCATTCCGGGACACCTGGTTTATATGTGGCACAGGAATCTTTATATGTATATATATATATATATATATATTCTCATAAGCTCCTACTCAATATGTAATAAAATAGATATATAGACTCAAGAAAAAACACATTCGTTAAACGTTTCGGCGCAAGCCTTCATCAGTAATCTTACCATCAGTCATTACTGATGAAGGCTTGCGCCGAAACGTTTAACGAATGTGTTTTTTCTTGAGTCTATATATATATATATATATATATATATCAATCTAAAATTTTACAATAACAGAACATGGGTACAGGACGATACCACAGGGAGAATGAGAATAAATTGCAACCCCGTAGCTTTAACAAATAACATAAAGCATTTACATGAGAATAATGAGCTAAACTACGGCATAAAGTAAAGCTACGAAAAGAAATAAAATGATACAAAAGTGGGGGGAGGAGACGAAAATTTCACTGAAATTATTTAAGAAAATCTCTTTGGTGATTCAATGAACTCGAGTGTTGCTTTAATGATTGTTTTATTTTACTCAAAAGGTAACTTTATATCACCATACAAAATTATTGAAACTAATTTCAGACATCTCAAATGCCTCAGAATTATCCTACCACGTCATTGAGCTGTGTATATTTTCGATATCTTGAGGTTGCTAATCTCATTCCAAGCAAGGACAAAAACTAATTCAGTTGTGGCAGCCCACTCGCGATAAGATATTTTAACGAAAATTGAATTAGTGTTTCCGTCACTTTGGGACTGATATCTGAAAGGTTGTCAAGTACACACAAGTTTATAGTAAACTTAAAGAACCACTGTCACCCAGGATGCTTAGGCTCGCTGCAATTTAAGCTGTCGGGAAATCAAATTTGGCCTAAACGGACCATTTGCTGAAAAGCCAAAAAATTCGGACGAATGAATTTATGACAAAGATTTTTGGACGTTTTTCACGGAATTTCGGACGTTTTTACAGACCGTATGATATTCTTTATCAGTTGAAAAACGGCAGACCTAATTCCTTGTTATGTACACACAGCAATGTGCTGCCCAATGTGTTCTCTCTTGTAAATTTTTGCAGTATGCTTCGATGCTCGGATCAGTTTCAGCAAATCATAGAACGATATCCTAGTATTCTTCATTAAAAGGGAAATTGATTTTCCAAACCGATGGCGAGGTGGATGGAAACTGTGATATAAAGTAGATACTCCCCTCTGCATAACAAGGACAGATTCGGTAACACAATAGCATGAGATGCTTTTGTTGACACCTGAATTCAAAGCGATTCGCGATCGCATACAAAGGAAATTCTTTCAACCAGAAATTCAAACAAACAAAGCCGCAAAAGTTTCTCTGAAACCCAAGTAGCCAGCGCGCTCATTGTTCATTCCAGAAATTGTTTTTAAGAGCAAACATGAGCGTATATCGAAAGAAGAAGGTTACATCTAAACATCTACCTCAGGCATTTTATTTCTTTGGTTCAGAAGCTGAGCAGTAGGTGTTTAATTACACCCAAAAAATAAGAGAATTGAATCGCCTCCCAATCGGCTTTTAAATCAAATGAATTAAATGCCCGTGGCAGATGTGTAGATATATCCTTCTTCTCTCAATCTATGCTCGTATTTGCTTGTAAAAACAATTTCTGTAATGCACAATGAGCGAGCTAGCTACCTGGGTTCCAGAGACACTTTTGCGGCTTTGCTTGTTTTGAATTATTTGTTGAGAGATTTCCTTTGTCTGCGATCGCGAATCGCTTTGAATTGCGGTGTCAATAAAACCGACTCGTGCTATTGTCCTACCAAATCTGTCTTTGTTCCTCTGCATAGCTTTTAAAAGTTCTCCTCTGAGTGTTGTTGATAGATTTTACAGTTCAATGTCATAGTTGTCGAATGATTTTCTGTTTTCATTTAGTGCCGAGCATCTCTGACTTTTTTGTAAGTTTTCGTCATGTTCAAGTTTGCTGTTTTGCTTTACGCTCATTTCATGGGGAAACTGTTCTGTATAACAATGTTTCTTCATTCTGGGCTCAATTATCATGGTAAAAATTCCTTGCAGAGTACCTAATTTTTATGAAATGTAATTTCGCAATTTATCTTAGTTGACTGAGACAGACATGAATTCCCTTACCTGCCTCAAAGATACTTGATATGTCGTTCAATTGGGTAGTAGAAGATATGAACAACGTTTTTATGATGGCTGCTGGTTTTGTATCTCTGTTCCGTTTTTTTCACTGCCATCTTTGTTGGGGAGACGAGATACGGTTTGTCCGAGTATATGTATGTGTCCCCCCGTGCAGTAGGTTAAAGCTCATGCGCAGTAGCGTTTTGGGTTTGAGCTCTGCCGGGCGCACGAGCATTAACCCACTGCACGGGGGGACACATATGTTTCCTCGGGCAGACCGTATCTCGTCTCCCCAACAATTACTGCTTCCATTACAGCTTTGCTTCGGTTTCCTGTACCTAACTGAAGTGAATTTACACACAGCATGTGAATTCGAATTTAGCATGTTTAGAACTTCATGATTTCAGTTCTGAGTAACTGTTAAAGTTTGGTTTTTCGCCGGCAAATGTTATGAAAACATCGAAATTTTTAGTTTTGCAGTGGGAGTTTAAGCGGGCGTATATTTGCTCTTACAGAAAAAAGGAAAAAGAAAACAATGCTCTTAAAGGAAGTTATTGTGTTAATGTTAGGTATTTGAATAGAGTTGAGCCCCAAGGTAACTCTTAACGCAAGAATGTTTAAGTTGCCTACGTCTATTTTTGATTATTCTAATGTGAGTGTTTTCGCAAAGCGGACGTGTTGTGCTTTATATCTCGTTTGGCTAGGCCATGTCGAGGAAAACATAACAGGTCTCCTTCTCAATTTCCCCCTCATATTCAATTGTCTTCATATCTTTATTTTGCAGCAGTACAAGACGAAACATTGAAGAAAGAGAAAAGAGAGTCGACGAAAAGAAAAGCAGCAAATCCAGTCAGCAGTGGATCAAAAGGAAGCCCGGTTGAAGTGACATCTTCTCGTGTTGAAATGCCACTCGTTCCGATTGACTTAGTTGTGTCCGCTGAGAGTATGGTGGAACCATCCATTCAATTGTTTGCTAATACAGCGGTAGATCCGATTCGACATGTTTGTTTAGCTGCAGACAAACAGGTATCACTCTATACATTCTTCATTTCCTTGAGTTGAGAGCATAGGTTCCAAATCTTTAAAAAGGCTGGTGTAAAATTGAGTGATCTATTTCTTTGTACTGAATGACTTCAAAGAAACTTTTGCTATTTCTCTACAATTCTACCGTTGGACTTTTCTGAAATCTTAAATATTTTCAGAGTTGGAGTGTTTTTCTTCTTTTTCAGGCATTAAAGAAACATTTTCAAAAAAAACTTAAAACCATCGTAATTTCTAAACCGTTTGACGCAACATGAAGTAATTTCGAAGAAAACCATAGTTTATGAATGCCTACAATATGGTATCAAGCAAAAGTCTGTCATTCATCTAGTTTATGATTTAGAAATTTGATAACGTCACACCCTCAAATGAGCTGAAATGTAGAATACGCTGTAATTTTGAAAAATATTCAAAATTTCTGGAAAGTCCAACGGTAGAATTATAGATACGTATCTAAAGTTTCTTTCTAGCCATTCAATCAGGAGAAATAGGTCATTGAATTGTACATCCACCTTTTTACGCTGAGCTAAAGATTTGGAACCTATGCTTGAGTTGAGGTCAGTGGCGTAACGCAGTTTAGGCTACCTTAGTTGAAGAACTAAGGACCCCCGATCAAAAAGGGCCCCCAACAAATTTTTCGTATTGTGCGCTTTTTGGCCATACTGTGTTAAAAGTCTGCTAACACAACACTGGATTTTCATTCCGTTTTCATTCATTCCCTATAATTTGTCTCAAAACTTTATTCTTGTGAGCAAGAGCACCTAACAACATACTGTGACTCTGCATTATGTTTACTAAAATTCTTTTTAAACCTATTGTGTTTATTCACATGGATAACTTTCAGGTATAAAGGGAGAACACTTAGTCTGCACTAATACTATCCGCAGAAGCTTTCAAGGCTTCAAGCCAAAGAATCTGCCATGGAGGATACTTTTGGTAGAATTTTTGTGTGTTCAAAGTAATCTTCATCAAAACAGCACAATAATACCGTCCGAACCTTTGAATATTGCCGTATTTCTTAAAAAAGATTCAGATATCATATGATTCCATACCGAAGAGCAACAATTTGTTGTGTAAACTACTTAGCTTTTGAAACGCAATTCATATAATGTGCTAAATTTACTGTTGATTTTTCCCCCGAACCCCCTTCCAACATAAGGGCCCCATCTTACCAAAATCCTATGGGCCCCGAGTGTCTCCGTTACGCCACTGGTTGAGGTGTATTAAAAGCCTTCTGCTGACTACCAGGCTTTGCGCGCCGTGCACGAGAAAGACAACATGAGCACAAGCTGGGCGATGGCGGCGGTAAATGTCTAGACTGTCTTCTCACCCAGGCTAGAAGTAGGGCACATAGAATAGATCACTCTGCTTTGATCTGGGAATCTTGGATGACCCATTTTCTCTACTCTCTATCCATTGGCTGTTCACTCGTTATGGAAGGTGCGATCTAAAAACGATCTAAAAACAAAACACTGGCCTAGCTAACATTGGGCTCAAATCTTTAAAAAGGTTGGTGTAAAATTCTATTACAGTTTTCTTTGAATTAAGTGGCTTGGATGGAACTTAGCGTGTTTTGCTGTAAATCTGTCGTGGACATTATTTGATATCTTGATTAGTTTCAAAATGGCGACATTTATTAAATTTGAGGCTATGACGTCATCAAATTTCTAAATCTGAAACCAGAAGAGATACAGATTTCTGCTTGCCACCATATTGTAAACCTTCATAAACTGAGGTTTTCGTGAAGGTTATATCATTTTTCCTCAGTTGGTTTAGGATTTACGATGATTTAGATTTTTTCAACATTTTCCATGAATTTTTTCAAAAATGATTAATTTTCCGCCATTTTGAAAAAAATCAAGATGTCGGAAAATTTCCACGGCAGATTTATAGCAAAGTACCACAAGCTCCTTTCAAGCCATTCAATTCAAAGCAAAATGTCATAGAATTTTACACCCATCTTTTTAAAAATTTGAAAGATTGGCGCCCTATGCTGGCCTAGCTACGCAGACTTTCAGATTTTCTGAAAGTTCTTTTGCATTGCATTATGGGACACCAACAGCGCGCAAGGCATCGTGGTTAGCAGAGGGTTTTTAAGTCTTTAAATTTTCGGCTGCAAACATTTCGAACATTTTGTTTTCAGACCACTTATTTTCGGGAGTTTAGAAGGATATCGGACGAAACTGCGGATATATTTCTGACAGGCAATACAATGAATTGTTTATTTCAGTACCAAAACATTGTGTGGATGTAATGAAACATTTTTTGATTGTTTAATTATTTTTTTTTCATGCATATAGAATATTACAATAAATCTTACATTCTACTATACCTTCTTAATACTGTACAATACTACAGGGACGAAGCCAATGGGAGCGAAGGACAATGACTACCCCATGGCCAATATAAAAGACACGTAACGTTAAGCTACATACAATTAGGTACACTACGAACGATTAAAACCGAATGGATACTATATGAGATTCTGCCTAACATCAGAAGTAGTAGTTGCTTTTTTGGATAAAGTCACTTCCATTTTGTCCATCTGGAAATTATAGGATCAATCTTTCGGTTCCATTTCTTTTGCAAATTGATGGGTAATAAGATAATGCCATTCAAGCACAATGTGATTTCATGATATTTTCTCTTCCTCCTTAGTTGGCATCTCTCGCAGAATGGGCGAAGAAACTTCCTCACTTCACAAGTCTTGACATCACAGACCAAGTTGTACTCCTTCAATGGAGCTGGCCTGAGCTGTTGATTGGCGGTTTCTGTCATCGTTCTGCTGCAGTCAGAGATGGTATTCTACTCGCAACAGGTAACTATGTTTTATTGTTGGCATTGTTTTAAATCAACGAGCCGGGTGAGTGAAGACAAGTTCCGTGTGTACTAAGCAGGTGAGTTATAAAGGAGTCCCCGTTTGAAAGGTCATTGCTCCCTGGATATCTAGGCAATAGTGGAGGCAAGTATCGCATTCAACAATGAACATATTCAAATATATTGTTATTATTATTGTTATTGTTATCGTCTTTATTTTTTTTGTTTCTGAAATTATGAGGGATTTTCTGAAGAAGGCGCCTTCAAGAAATCTGTTTTTATATCAATTAAAACAGAAAATTCAACAAATATAACTACTGTGCCACTCATTGCAGGAATGGACGCGTAGTCAGCGAGTTCTCACAATCAGTGACGCTTACAATTAACTAAGGAATTAAACGCTAAAGATAAATTACAATTGAAAGAAACGTAACGCGAAAGCCTGATCGCTGAGCAGAAGTGAGGCTGTTTGATAAAACGGCTGATCGGAAGCCGGCATGGCATGGATCCCTTGAACTACAAAGAAAGAATATATGTCCGTCCTATATGTTTCTACAGTTCCCAAATAGCAATGTCTGGTTGGATGGACATTTTTTCCCAGCAACACCAACTAGCTAATTGATACGTTTCGTAAATAAAAAATCCCACTCCAGGTTGGATGGACAATCGACCTGGACAAGTGACCTTAAAACAGGCATAAAATCATAGCAAAATTTTCTTCCTTACAGCAATGACATTTACATGCATTAGCACGAGTTATCCCTTTGGGAGGATGAATATTTTTTTTCTATTCATTTCAAATATTTACAATAAATCTTACTTTCTACTTTACTTATCAAATCACTATACACCACCACAGGGACGACACCAAGGGGAGCAAAAGACAATGACTACTCCATGGCCAAAACATAAAGACACGCAACATTAAACTACATACAACTAAGCTACAAACGATGAAAAAAAAACTACTTACACTACTTACAAAGCTACTCTTCTAATTACTCTACTTACAAAATTACTCTTACAATACATAAAAGCTAAAAAACGGGTTATGGTGGTTGTGGAACTCGTAGTGTAGCTTGAGAATTTCTAATCAAGTCGACCAGTTTGATGGATAAAATTTAAGGTTGAGAGAAGTATGTTTTTATTGAGGTCATAAGGAAGGCTCTTATCACCATACAAAAAACGTGCACCAAAGCCTCGTTTGAATCATTGATATATCCATTTGGTTGTAAAAGAGCTAACACTCCAGTGAGAAAATCTCTTCGTGGTACTGCAAAGGAAGGGCAGAGCAGCAAAAATAATATCAATATGTCATCCCTGGGAGCACAACAACATTATTCAGGGCGATTTCATCCTCCCAAGAGGATAACACTTGCCAAAATGTGTTGAAGTTATTGCTGTAAAGCAGAAATATTAGGAGATTTTGATCATGGTTTCAGGCGTGTTTTAAAGGTTTCTCGCAGGGGCTTTCTCTAGAAAGTCGCTCATAGTTCCAGAACGGAGCGGCCGATTTCAGTCAGGTCAATTTTAAGATGGATCTGGATTTGCCTCCCCCCCCCCCCCCCCATTCAGTATTATATTTTCCAATATTATTGTCTTGATATCCGGGGGGCAGTTGCGTTTCAATCGGCGATTCTCTTTACTCACTATTTTTACTCAGAAATTACAGCACAATTTTTGTTTCCAATAATTAAGAAACCAATTAAGAACCTTACGGGCGTAACGTCGCGTTTTGCAAACATCCAATTTAGTGTAATGGATTTAATTACATTTTCTCCAAGTTAATTTACTTGTTTTGAAAATATGCTAACTTTATTTCCATTTTTCTTCATGTTTCCCCCAAAGAAAAGCCCGAATATTGCCAAAATGTCTTTTCATTGTCAAATTTTCCTGAATATTTAATATCTTTGTCGCCTATCATCCCCAACAAATACGAATTTATCCATTTGGTGTAGTGTTTTATGGAAAATAAAGTTGAATTTGTATTGCATTTGTTTGACTTTGTTATCAAATGTTTTCTTTCCTTTCACAAAGGCAGCAGGTATGCGTTGTTGAATTTTTAGCCAAAACGGAATGACCCATGAAACGATTATTGTAAAAGCTTGAAGCAAAGTGATTCTTTTTTGTCTTAAAGGATGTTTTAGTTTTTTGAGGCGGTGCTTAAGATTAACGGGAAATACCTGTAATGTGGAAAGATATGCTTATCCGGATAGATTCGAATATGTTGCCTCTTTGTGACAGGGGGTAATGACAAGTACATTTTTATTAATAATGCACCACACATTTTTTATAAGAAGCTTTTTTGGTCCGGGGCTGGTAGGAGGTTTTCTTAAATGTCAGGACACTTTTTGCCATCAGAAGTTTCCTGAATGAATGAATTTTTTTTTGCTTAAAAGGACTTCAAAATCCCTAATAAGATCTCAAAATAATTTATAACGTTTGCTCTCAAACAACATCAAAACATTTTTCAATATTGTACAGTGTCAAAATATTTTGGAGTGACATGGAAAAATTAAAGCTGCAAATTACAAAAGTTTCGTAGCATGGTTTCAGGCAGCATGGTTTCTTAATTTTTGAAAAGTTGAACATGCAGTTTCTCGTAAGCGGTCTCCTTACGAAATGCGTGTATACCTAAAGGTAAATTGCCATCAAACTAGCATGCCGTATAGACGCTGGCAGTGCCCTTCTATTTGAATTTGTTTTCAAAAAAATCAAAAAATGAGAGATGATTCATTATTGAAAATGATTTTCATCGAATAATCTCGTATCAACAGCGCTCCTTTTTTGCAGAATTTTCTTGGTTTCCCTAGAAAGTAAATACATTACATTTCAAGTCTACCGGCTGTCCCAAAAAAAGTATTGCCTTTTAAAAAATCACCAAAATTTGATAACACGGTCGATCTTCAATTTTCTTTTTTTTGTCAAGTAGAACAAAGACCAAATTATTTTCCAAAATAAAGCTGATCTTGTAAGTGGCTTGAAATTTAGCAAATTTAGTTCTTTTTAGGGTTCCTGCTTTTGGATCATGATGCAGAAAAGCATTATTGATTGCCAGATCAATTTATTTGTGCATGTAAAGCTTCTAATTAGGTTATTAATGAAAGAACGAAATGTGTACAATCATTTGAGGCTTCACTGATGATAAAAATTCTGAAGATTTTGACCCTTAGAAAAGATTGAGTATTTTGCTTAAAAACCATTGCTCAAAATATGGTTTTTGAACGCGTAATTTTTCTACCTTGCTGTATCAAGAGCAAACATTACATCGTCTATGAATATTTTTGGGTCTTTGAAAAACAACTGAAACGGAAAATTTTATCAAAGGTTTGATGATCAATTTTTGGTGATTTTGTAAACAGGAGTACTTATTTGGGACACCCGGTATTTGCCTCTGTTTTTCCCCATTTCTCATGGACTTGCTCCAAGTCTCGCTCTTGATCAATAAATACGGGAGGGGAAAGGAGGAAAGGGGGCAGGACACGGGGAAAGGAAGAAAGGAAGGGAAGAGAAATGCTCTCCTTCCCTTTCTTCCTTTCTTCCCTTTCTTTCTTCCTTTGCCCGTGTCCTCCCCCCCCCTTTCTTGCTTTTCCCTCCCGTATTTATTGATCAAGAGCGAGACTTGAAGCAAGTCCACATTTCTCATTAAATAGAAACAAGGATATGATTTAAGGGCATTATATTCGAATTGATTTGGAACATAAAGAACTTCAGCTTTTAAAGACATTTAGTGTTGATAAATAGACCTGTTTGCCGTGTATGAAGGTGAAGGTGAAGTTGCGTTTTTCAGCGCCAAGCGCTGGGATCGCAGAAATAGAGCAGACCTAATCGAGTACGCGACCCCTTGTCATGACGCTCAAGTGATGGGGTCCTACCGGGTATCGAACCCACTCCACCTGACTGTTCTGGCTGCAAAGTCAGAGGATTACACCACTGCGCCACAACACCTTCATGTGACCCATGTGAGAAAGATCAATTATCACTCCCAACAAACTAAAAGGGTTGCTGTTGCACACTGTGTTTCATGTCATCAATTTTATTTCACATGAACGTTAGCCAATCAGATGCGCTATCCAGAAACATGACTCGATAAATTCTGACCGATAGGGTATACAGTAGTGTCCCGCATACAAGAAACAACCTTTTCAATTTCAGGTCTGACATGTTTCTTATAGAATGAGGTAAAAAACAAAGCAGGGTAAAGTTTCTTATTAGACAAATCCTGCACTATCGATCAACTACGCAGACACAAGCATGATTCGCATTTTTATATTTTCACTTCCACGAAATGAGTTAATTATTCCACGAAGGCGTTTTTTGCTTAGTGTTGTTAAATAAGAAACAAGCTTTTTTCAGACCTGTACTAGTTTCTTATAAACTGGGGTATTATTTTGAAAATCAGAGTCTATGTTTCTTAAAAATGTGTTTCTTATATGCGGGACACAACTGTACCTTGCGATTCCTTTAATCTTTTCAGTTCTATCTATGTCTATACTGTAACATGAATTTAAAATGACAACAGTTTTGAATAAAAGATACAATGAGCGAAATATGAATAGTTTTGTGGAATCTAGTGCTATTTGCATCATTTCTGTTCTCTTTTTGAATGCAAGGTTTAGGTTTACATTGTTCAGCAACGCTCCTATCTTTCTTATCAAGATTGATCATTTAACCTCGAGCTTCATATTTTTATCTCTGCCTAAGCTAATGATCTCCTTGAGCTGCAAGCTAAAGCATTTAGTCCATATTTCGTCGTGAGCTTTACATTGTGTGAGCAAATGGATTTGGTCTTTCAAACAAAATTTTTTCTTCAAATTTCATGTTTCCATGCCTCCCAGTCACAATGAGTAAATTGTGGTAATTGCAGCTGAATTTCATCACAGCTAAATTCTTGGGAACAGAGAATAAGCCATTGCCCCCTAACAAACGACTATTGACGATTTTCAATCCCATGGCAATAAATGTGCAGATTATATCTCTCACCTGTGAAAATTGTGTTTTCTTTATTGTTCTGTGCGAGGAATTTTTTTATGATTTCACAACCAAGAAATTGTTGTAAAGTGGAATTTACCTACAGGGTGTCCCAAAAAATTGTGCCCCGTTTGCCTGAAGATTGCGACAAAACGGCACAAGATTGTCGCCAAAATATTGCATGATGCTGCTCTTCAGATTTTCAATTAAAGTTTGCTACCATCCCCGTAAAAATCCGTTCAAAAATGATGGAGCTATGACCTTCAGGAGACCAAATTTGCCCGATGACTGAAACCAGCGGTCGGCCATTTTGTCTTACTATTTTGCAGCGATAAATGTCTTCATGGATGGAAAATGAAACAGCAGCCTCCAATATCATAGCTCAAGTGAAAATTCCGATAATCCTGAGACAGTTTTACTATCTCTGACCTCACAGAAATTTTTTCTTACGTCACGTGAAGCTACTTATCACTGCAAAATAGTAAGACAAAATGGCCGACCACTGGTTTCAGTTATCAGGCAAATTTGGTCTCCTGAAGGTCATAGCTCCATTATTTTTCAACGGATTTTTACGAGGATGGCAGCAAACTTTATTTGAACATTTGCGGAGCAACACTATCTAAAATTTTGGTGAGAATCTTTTGCCCTTTTGTTGCAATATTTAGGCAAACGGGGCACAATTTTTTTGGGACACCCTGTATATTTCTAGAGCTCATAAAGACGGAAGAAAATTACAAAAATGCTTCAATTTCTCTTGGCTATCAAGCAAAATTCGATTCTTTCCAATCCAACAAGTACTCTTGGAACTCAACCCCGCGATTAAAAACTCTCATATAAGCAGACCCTTAGTGCATTGACAAATAAGGAAGTTCCCAGAACAAGATAGTTGACTGACTTTGTTAAATATGGTCATTTTCAGGTTTGCATTTAACAAGAGAGAATTTGAAGAAGGCTGGAGTTGGTGCAATCATCGACAAGATATTTGCAGAAGTGATAGAGAAGATGCAAGAGATGCAGCTGGATAGGGCAGAATGGGGCTGCCTTCGGGCTGTCATGCTTTTCTCTCCAGGTATGTTTCTTAATATGAAAAAGGAAAGGCCACGATACCAGCGTCGATTGTCGGATCCGAAGATGCTTGCGGTGACGAATGAATTGATAAATTTGAAGGCAGAAACACCGCAATACAACAAAAACAACAGCAAATGGTTGAATGAATTTTATGCCAATATTTTGTCCTGCCATGCAGGACCTCTTACAGCCCTGAAGAAGCCCTGCATGGCAGGACGAAATATTGGCATAAAATTTATTCAACCATTTGCTGTTGTTTTTGTTGTATTGCGGTGTTTCTGCCTTTAAACTTATGTTTCTTACTTTGTAGTCTTAGAACCAGGATGAAGAAGAGTTGTGAACTAGACCCCTCCTGCACTGTACAAGTACAATTTTGGATTCGTAACGAAAGTGTAAGGAATCAGCGTCCCGCTCTTCTGTTTTTAGAATACCATAAAAGCTCTATTAAGGCCCCTCTCTATTAAGCCCCCCTCTAATTAGCCCCTCCTCTATGAGCGAAAATTTTAGATAATCCTCCTTCCCCATTAAGTCCCCCCCCCCACTTGTTTCAAATTCCAGAGGTAACCAAAGATTTTCCATTTATTGAGCTGAATAAGTTTGCATGTTGATTTTGATATGGTTCGTGATAAAACCGTGTCCAATTTATGTATTTGACTCGTAAAATTGTATGTTGAATCCGCAAAATATGGTGTAAAAGAACTAATAAGCTATCATATGTATCGTTGTCCTTTAATTTTGTGAACAAGCTCGCCTCTCCAATAAACCCCTCTCTTTTAAGGCCCCTCTGGAGAGTGTGAAATTAAATAGAGCTTTTACAGTGAGCCACATAATAATAATAATAATAATAATAATAATAATAATAATAATTAATAATAATAATAATAATAATATAATAATAATAATCTATATTTGTACAGGTAAACTTGGTCAGCTTGCACAGAAGCTGCTATCATTCAAGGTCCTGTTAAAATTAAAAGTCTAAAAAAATTAAAGATATCAAATTACAAGTTCAAGTTTAAAAAAGCCAGATAATACAAAAATTAAATTAAAAATCACAGTTAAGTTGATTGCATTGTCTCTTAAAATTTACAATCGACTGTTCTCCTTTCAACGCATTTGGCAGTTTGTTGAATATCAGTGACCCTTGAAAGAGGAATGATTTGCGGCCAGCTTCAGTGCGAACTTTTGGAAGCACAAGATTGATGTTGTTCCCACGGGTTTCCTTATGATGTTGAATTTTCTTGAAATAGCCTTCGAACAGTCTTGGTGCTAGTCCGTTTTGGCATTTAAACACCTCAATAACGGTGCACTATTGCCCACGAGAGAAGGTGTGAATACGGTATTTAGTTAATTTCTGAATTCGTATTTGTTTTCTTTCAGATGCAAAGAACTTGAAAGACGTGCAGCAAGTGGAAACATACCGTGAGATGTACAGTGCCACGTTGGAAGACTACATGAAGAAAAATAGGCCCGACCAACCAGACAGATTTACAAAAGTGATACTTCGTGTGCCAGCATTGAAATCAATAGGACTGCAAGCACTTGAACACTTGTATTTCTTCAAACTTATTGGGGACGTGCCTATGGAAACATTCTTGTTGGATATGTTGGAGGTCACGCAGCCTTAACTGAATGCAACTGTTGTGCATCTGTGTACAGTTTCGTAGAATATAGGCGCAACATTAAATTGATCATTTTTTGGCTGTAGAGTTGTCATTATGAATTCGTCTAGCAAGAGATGTATAGTACCCTTCTTTATAGGAACATGGACGCTGCTTTATTTGGGTATCTTTCTCGAATGGAATGTAGAAGCAAGCGACCGGGTGATAAAAAACAAATCCCCGTTTGAAAGACCACTGCTTTTTTATATTCATCTGAAATATTACAATACATGTTACATCTACATCCTACTATACTTTCTAATTACTATACTATACAACACTACAATTACTAATTACTCTAATTACTATACTATACAACCATACAACCATTACTACAGGGACGATACCACAGGTAGCAACAGACAATGACTACCCCCTTGTCCATTAACATAAAGATATGCAAATTGATTAAAATTAAGTTAACAACTACAAAAGCTACAAATACGATTAATTACTGATAAATACTGGAATCTGTTTTACATTGGATGTCAGGCCAGCATAGGCGCATGAAGCCGAATAACAGGAACTCCGGACGAGAGAACAACAGCGATAGCAGTTGCTACCACCACTGCTCAAGAATCCCCACCGCCCAACACACTACGCATATGCTGTCAGGTCAGGGTTTCTGATTCTGGTTCCCAGTTTCATTGATCTGAGATACTTTCGACTTTCTGTGGATGAAATTCATTGACACTTTAGTTCCTAACATCAAATATGAAACAGACCTACAAATGAAAGGACCACTCCTTCCTGGATATCAAGACGATATTATTGGAAAATATGTTATTTAATCATAGACATTCATTGATGGCTTTCTTGAGAAAATCCCTCATATTTTCAGAACCGTGAGGCCGATTTCAGTCAGGGAAATTTTAATATTTGTTTGAACATATACCATTGAATGATATACTATGCGCACACAAACCGGTTTTGTGCTGTACAGGAAAATATAAAGCCCGAGATCTTAAAAGTACAGACCGAGCTTGCGAGGTCTGTGTAATAAGACCGAGGGCCTTATATTTTCCTGTACAACTACAAAACCGGTTAGTATGAGTTTTATTACCTGATAGCTTCTAATTTTGACTCATATCACTTAGTCAAGCCCATTTTGTTACTGTTATGTCGCTTGAGTTTATTGTAAATCTCAGAGGCCTAAATCAGTTGCTGTGGTGTTAAAAACGCGTTCTTGTATCGTATTATACAAGGCTGCGGAAAGACCGTGGGAAGTGTGCGACTAACCAATAGGATTGGCAGGATTCTTGTATTGCCTCGTTTTTGAAATGTCAGTCAGGTAATAATAGCCAATATTATTGTGTTGATATCCAAGGGGCAGTTGCCTTTCAAACGGGAATTGTATTTTTACTCAACTGGTAGTATATTTATAACGCTGGTTTATTTCAGAACCTTTATGGTCAGTCCACTAACGTTGGGAAGTACTACCGCCTGCTTTTGAAAAGTAGGTTTCTATGTGGTAGAGACGTTTGAAGCGAGAGCCCTCCATCAAGAGATTGAAAGAAATTTATGAACAGTCTCAAATTCTTCTCAAGGGAAATTGGGGAAAGCTTGAGTGTTATATTTTGACCAACTCAATATTGTAACGGATGAATAAGAAGAATTCCTGTTTAAAAGGCCACTGCTTCTTGGATATCAAGGCAATAATATTGGCTATATGATATTCAATAGTGGACATGCTAAAATTAATTTCAAAATTTACCTGACTGAAATCGCCGACTCCGTTCTGAAGTTATGAGGAATTTTCTCAAGAAAGCCCCGTTTAGAAACCTCCAAAACAGGCCTAAAATCACGACCAAAGTTTCTGTCTCGGGAGGATCAACAAGTCTTCCCACTGGTATGAATAACCTATTTAGGGGATTCTATTCTCCCAAGAGGACAACATTCACGAATACATGTGAGTATCATCATTTTTAGGAAGAAAATCCAAGGAAATTTTGCTCATCGTCTTCACTACACTCGTTTTGCAGGTTTTTGGAAGGGTTTTATGCAGAAAATCTCTCATAGCCACGGGAAGGTATGGCCGATTAAAGCCAGGTAATTTAATGAACCTAATTGAACATATTGGCAAAAAAACAAGGCAGTTTTCAATATTATTGCTTTGATATTCAGGGAACAGTGGCCGTTCAAACGGGCATTCTTTTTATTCACCCAGCAGATAAACTTACATAGCGTTAGTCTGCGGTGCGACCTCTACGGGGGAGAAAAAATTGAAGAAAGGAAAATTATCTGCATATCTGCCGTGTCGCGCAGAGCGATATTTTCCTTTCTTCAATTTTTCCTCCCCCCATAGAGGTCGCCCCGCAGACTAACATAGCATCCATTAGCTCGCTAACAATGTATTAAAACAATAGATGTTACGTCAAAGCTTACTCTATTTTACGAGTCACTGTGATAGATGTTTGTTATTTTAATGGTATATTATTGTAGTGTTATGGTTGTATTTTTGGTGGATATTTTAGGAAAGTTGCCAGACTTTCAAGACAAGGAAGGAGTTTATTTATCCAAGCGTTCTTGTTTGGCGAAATCATGATACGAGCGTTGCTCTTGAATTTTGATGAAAAGATGAGGCTGTAGGCTTACCCTTTTGCAATGAATCGGCTGATTTTCAAAATGCTTATTTTTTCACAGAAAAGTGACGTTATAGGCTTACCTTAGGCCTGAAATAAGGATTCTAAAAAATCGGTCAATTTAAGCCAGATAAGCCTACCCTAAAGAGGCCTTTTAGGCCTTACTTTTTGGCATAAAAGTAGAATCTTTAGAATCTTACCGAAATATAAAAGCCAATAGCCTTACTTTTTGGTCTAAAAATAGTGATTTTTCAGAATGGGCCTATTTTACCGAAAAACCAAAGCCTACAGCCTTACTTTTCGGTCCAAAAATAGATTTTTCAAAATGGGCCTATATTACCGAAAAACCAAAGCCTATAGCCTTACTTTTTGGTCTGAAAAAAGGTTTTTAAAAATGGGCCTATTTTAAAGAAAAACCAAAGCCTATAGCCTTACTTTTTGGTCTGAAAATAGGTTTTTCAAAATGGGCCTATTTTAGCGAAAAACCAAAGCCTTTAGCCCTACTTTATGGCCTAAAAATAGATTTTTTTTCAGAATGGGCATATTTTACCGAAAAACCAAAGCCAATAGCCTTACTTTTTGGTCCAAAAATAGATTTTTCAGAATGGGCCTATTTTACCGAAAAACCAAAGCCTATAGCCTTACTTTTTGGTCTAAAAATAGAGTTGTGAGAATGGGCCTTTTTACCGAAATTCCAAAGCCTTTAGCCTTACTTTTTGGCCTAAAAATAGATTTTTCAGAATGGGCATATTTTACCGAAAAACCAAAGCCTTTAGCCTTACTTTTTGGTCTAGAAATAGATTTTTCAGAATGGGCCTATTTTACCGAAAAACCAAAGCCTACAGCCTTACTTAATGGTTTAAATATAGAGTTTTCAGAATGGGCCAATTTTACCAAAAATCCAAAGCCTGTAGCCTTACTTCTTGGTCTAAAATTAGATTTTTCAAAATGGGCCTATTTTACCGAAAAACCAAAGCCTATAGCCTAACTTAATGGCCTAAAAATAGAGTTTTCAGAATGGGCCTATTTTACCGAAAATCCAAAGCCTGTAGCCTTTCTTTTTGGTCTAAACATAGGGTTTTCAGAAGGGGCCTATTTTACCGAAAATCCAAAGCCTATAGCCTTACTTTTTGGTCTAAAAATAGATTTTTCAGAATGGGCCAATTTTACCGGAAATCCAAAGCCTATAGCCTAACGCTTTGGTCTAAAAATACTATTTTCAGAATGGGCCAATTTTACCGGAAATCCAAAGCCTATAGCCTTTCTTTTTGGTCTAAAAATAGATTTTTCATTATGGGCCTATTTTAACGAAAACCCATAGCCTATAGCCTTACTTTTTGGTCTAAAAATAGAGTTGTGAGAATGGGCCTTTTTTACTGAAAATCCAAAGCCTATAGCCTTACTTTTTGGCCTAAAAATATAATTTTCAGAATGGGCCAATTTGACCAAAAATCCAAAGCCTATAGCCTTACTTTTTGGCCTAAAAATAGAGTTTTCAGAATGGGCCAATTTTACCGGAAATCCAAAGCCTATAGCCTTTCTTTTTGGTCTAAAAATAGATTTTTCAACATGGGCCTATTTTGCCGGAAATCCAAAGCCTATAGCATTACTTTTTGGCCTAAAAAAAGAATTGTCAAGATGGGCTAATTTTACCGAAAATCCAAAGCCTATAGCCTTACTTTTTGCCCTAAAAATAGAATTTTCAGAATGGACTAATTTTACCGAAAATCCAAAGCCTATAGCCTTACTTTTTGGTCTAAAAATAGAGTTTTCAGAATGGGCCAATTTTACCGGAAATCCAAAGCCTATAGCCTTTCTTTTTGGCCTAAAATATGATTTTTCAACATGGGCCTATTTTGCCGGAAACCCAAAGCCTATAGCCTTACTTTCTGGTCTAAAAATAGAGTTGTGAGAATGGGCCTTTTTTACCGAAAATCCAAAGCCTTACTTTTTGGCCTAAAAATATAATTTTCAGAATGGGCCAATTTGACCGAAAATCCAAAGCCTATAGCCTTACTTTTTGGTCTAAAAATAGAGTTTTCAGAATGGGCCGATTTTACCGGAAATCCAAAGCCTATAGCCTTTCTTTTTGGTCTAAAAATAGATTTTTCAACATGGGCCTATTTTGCCGGAAATCCAAAGCCTATAGCCTTACTTTTTGGTCTAAAAATAGATTTTTCAACATGGGCCTATTTTAACGAAAACCCAAAGCCTATAGCCTTACTTTTTGGTCTAAAAATAGACTTTTTGGCCTAAAAATTAATTTTCAGAATGGGCCAATTTTACCGAAAATCCAAAGCCTATAGGCCTAAAAATACAGAATGGGCCAATTTTGAAAATCCAAAGCCTATAGCCTTACTTTTTGGTCTAAAAATAGAGTTTTCAGAATGGGCCGATTTTACCGGAAATCCAAAGCCTATAGCCTTTCTTTTTGGTCTAAAAATAGATTTTTCAACATGGGCCTATTTTGCCGGAAATCCAAAGCCTATAGCGTTACTTTTTGGCCTAAAAAAGAATTGTCAAGATGGGCCAATTTTACAGAAAATCCAAAGCCTATAGCCTTACTTTTGGCCTAAAAATAGAATTGTCAAAATGGGCCAATTTTACCGAAAATCCAAAGCCTATAGCCTTACTTTTTGGCCTAAAAATAGAATTTTCAGAATGGACTAATTTTACCGAAAATCCAAAGCCTATAGCCTTACTTTTTGGTCTAAAAATAGAGTTTTCAGAATGGGCCAATTTTACCGGAAATCCAAAGCCTATAGCCTTTCTTTTTGGTCTAAAAATAGATTTTTCAGAATGGGCCTATTTTACCGAAAATCCAAAGCCTATAGCATTTATTTTTGGTCTAAAAATAGATTTTTCAACATGGGCCTATTTTACCGGAAATCCAAAGCCTATAGCCTTTCTTTTTGGTCTAAAAATAGATTTTTCAGAATGGGCCAATTGTACCGGAAATCCAAAGCCTATAGCCTTTCTTTTTGGTCTAAAAATAGATTTTTCATAATGGGCCTATTTTACCGAAAAACCAAAGCCTTACTCTTTGGTCTTAAAATAGAGTTTTCAGAATGGGCCAATTTTACCGAAAAACCAAAGCCTATAGCCTTACTCTTTGGTCTAAAAATAGATTTTTCAACATGGGCCTATTTTACCGGAAATCCAAAGCCTATAGCCTTACTTTTTGGTCTGAAAATTGGTTTTTCAAAATGGGCCTATTTTAGCGAAAAACCAAAGCCTTTAGCCTTACTTTTTGGCCTAAAAATAGATTTTTCAGAATGGGCATATTTTACCGAAAAACCAAAACCTTTAGCCTTACTTTTTGGTCTAGAAATAGATTTTTCAGAATGGGCCTATTTTACCGAAAAACCAAAGCCTACAGCCTTACTTAATGGTTTAAATATAGAGTTTTCAGAATGGGCCAATTTTACCAAAAATCCAAAGCCTGTAGCCTTACTTCTTGGTCTAAAATTAGATTTTTCAAAATGGGCCTATTTCATCCAAAGCCTTTAGCCTTACTTCTTGGTCTAAAAATAGAGTTTTCAGAATGGGCCTATTTTACCGAAAAACCAAAGCCTATAGCCTTACTTAATGGCCTAAAAATAGAGTTTTCAGAATGGGCCTATTTTACCGAAAATCCAAAGCCTATAGCCTTTCTTTTTGGTCTGAAAATAGGTTTTTCAAAATGGGCCTATTTTAGCGAAAATCCAAAGCCTATAGCCTTTCTTTTTGGTCTAAACATAGAGTTTTCAGAAGGGGCCTATTTTACCGAAAATCCAAAGCCTATAGCCTTACTTTTTGGTCTAAAAATAGATTTTTCAGAATGGGCCAATTTTACCGGAAATCCAAAGCCTATAGCCTTTCTTTTTGGTCTAAAAATAGATTTTTCAACATGGGCCTATTTTAACGAAAACCCATAGCCTATAGCCTTACTTTTTGGTCTAAAAATAGAGTTGTGAGAATGGGCCTTTTTTACTGAAAATCCAAAGCCTATAGCCTTACTTTTTGGCCTAAAAATAGAATTTTCAGAATGGGCCAATTTGACCGAAAATCCAAAGCCTATAGCCTTACTTTTTGGCCTAAAAATAGAATTTTCAGAATGGACTAATTTTACCGAAAGTCCAAAGCCTGTAGCCTTACTTTTTGGTCTAAAAATAGAGTTTTCAGAATGGGCCTATTTTACCGAAAAACCAAAGCCTATAGCCTTACTTAATGGCCTAAAAATAGAATTTTCAACATGGGCCTATTTTACCGAAAATCCAAAGCCTATAGCCTTACTTTTTGGTCTAAAAATAGAATTTTCAACATGGACTAATTTTACCGAAAATCCAAAGCCTATAGCCTTACTTTTTGCCCTAAAAATAGAATTTTCAGAATGGACTAATTTTACCGAAAATCCAAAGCCTATAGCCTTACTTTTTGGTCTAAAATTTTCAGAGTAGCCTTTTTTTGGTCTAAACATAGAGTTTTCAGAGGGGGCCTATTTTACCGAAAATCCAAAGCCTATAGCCTTACTTTTTGGTCTAAAAATAGATTTTTCAGAATGGGCCAATTTTACCGGAAATCCAAAGCCTATAGCCTTACTTTTTGGTCTAAAAATAGAGTTTTCAGAAGGGGCCTATTTTACCGAAAATCCAAAGCCTATAGCCTTACTTTTTGGTCTAAAAATAGATTTTTCAGAATGGGCCAATTTTACCGAAAATCCAAAGCCTATAGCCTTACTTTTTGGCCTAAAAATAGAATTGTCAAAATGGGCCAATTTTACCGAAAATCCAAAGCCTATAGCCTTACTTTTTGGCCTAAAAATAGAATTTTCAGAATGGGCCAATTTTACCGGAGATCCAAAGCCTATAGCCTTTCTTTTTGGTCTAAAAATAGATTTTTCAGAATGGGCCTATTTTACCAAAAATCCAAAGCCTATAGCATTTATTTTTGGTCTAAAAATAGAGTTTTCAACATGGGCCTATTTTACCGAAAAACCAAAGCCTATAGCCTTACTTAATGGCCTAAAAATAGAGTTTTCAGAATGGGCCTATTTTACCGGAAATCCAAAGCCTATAGCCTTACTTTTTGGCCTAAAAATATAATTTTCAACATGGACTAATTTTACCGAAAATCCAAAGCCTATAGCCTTACTTTTTGCCCTAAAAATAGAATTTTCAGAATGGACTAATTTTACCGAAAATCCAAAGCCTATAGCCTTACTTTTTGGTCTAAAAATAGAGTTTTCAGAATGGGCCAATTTTACCGGAAATCCAAAGCCTATAGCCTTTCTTTTTGGCCTAAAATATGATTTTTCAACATGGGCCTATTTTGCCGGAAATCCAAAGCCTATAGCCTTTCTTTTTGGTCTAAAAATAGATTTTTCAACATGGGCCTATTTTAACGAAAACCCAAAGCCTATAGCCTTACTTTTTGGTCTAAAAATAGAGTTGTGAGAATGGGCCTTTTTTACCGAAAATCCAAAGCCTTACTTTTTGGCCTAAAAATATAATTTTCAGAATGGGCCAATTTGACCGAAAATCCAAAGCCTATAGCCTTACTTTTTGGTCTAAAAATAGAGTTTTCAGAATGGGCCGATTTTACCGGAAATCCAAAGCCTATAGCCTTTCTTTTTGGTCTAAAAATAGATTTTTCAACATGGGCCTATTTTGCCGGAAATCCAAAGCCTATAGCCTTACTTTTTGGCCTAAAAAAGAATTGTCAAGATGGGCCAATTTTACAGAAAATCCAAAGCCTATAGCCTTACTTTTGGCCTAAAAATAGAATTGTCAAAATGGGCCAATTTTACCGAAAATCCAAAGCCTATAGCCTTACTTTTTGGCCTAAAAATAGAATTTTCAGAATGGGCCAATTTTACCGGAGATCCAAAGCCTATAGCCTTTCTTTTTGGTCTAAAAATAGATTTTTCAGAATGGGCCTATTTTACCGAAAATCCAAAGCCTATAGCATTTATTTTTGGTCTAAAAATAGATTTTTCAACATGGGCCTATTTTACCGGAAATCCAAAGCCTATAGCCTTACTTTTTGGTCTGAAAATTGGTTTTTCAACATGGGCCTATTTTACCGGAAATCCAAAGCCTATAGCCTTACTTTTTGGCCTAAAATAGAATTGTCAAAATGGGCCAATTTTACCGAAAATCCAAAGCCTATAGCCTTACTTTTTGGCCTAAAAATAGAATTTTCAGAATGGGCCAATTTTACCGGAGATCCAAAGCCTATAGCCTTTCTTTTTGGTCTAAAAATAGATTTTTCAGAATGGGCCTATTTTACCGAAAATCCAAAGCCTATAGCATTTATTTTTGGTCTAAAAATAGATTTTTCAACATGGGCCTATTTTACCGGAAATCCAAAGCCTATAGCCTTTCTTTTTGGTCTAAAAATAGATTTTTCAGAATGGGCCAATTGTACCGGAAATCCAAAGCCTATAGCCTTTCTTTTTGGTCTAAAAATAGATTTTTCATAATGGGCCTATTTTACCGAAAAACCAAAGCCTTACTCTTTGGTCTTAAAATAGAGTTTTCAGAATGGGCCAATTTTACCGAAAAACCAAAGCCTATAGCCTTACTCTTTGGTCTAAAAATAGATTTTTCAACATGAGCCTATTTTACCGAAAACCCAAAGCCTATAGCCTTACTTCTTGATCTAAAAATAGAGTTTTCAGAATGGGCCTGTTTTACCGAAAATACAAAGCCTATAGCCTTTCTTTTTGGTCTAAAAATAGAGTTTTCAACATGGGCCTATTTTACTGAAAATCCAAAGCCTATAGCCTTACTTATTGGTCTAAGAATAGAGTTTTCAGAATGGGCCAATTTTACCGAAAAACCAAAGCCTATAGCCTTACTCTTTGGTCTAAAAATAGATTTTTCAACATGAGCCTATTTTACCGAAAACCCAAAGCCTATAGCCTTACTTCTTGATCTAAAAATAGAGTTTTCAGAATGGGCCTGTTTTACCGAAAATACAAAGCCTATAGCCTTTCTTTTTGGTCTAAAAATAGAGTTTTCAACATGGGCCTATTTTACTGAAAATCCAAAGCCTATAGCCTTACTTATTGGTCTAAGAATAGATTTTTCAAAATCGGAGCTTGGCTTCCCTGTAGCGCCAAATTCGGCCGATGTTCAAAATCCTTAGTTCTCCCCAAAGAGTGAGGCTATAGGGTAACCCTTTCACTAAAATATGCTCATTTTAAAAATTCTTAATGAAAAACTGACTAGGCCGATATTCTTTGGCAAAATCTAGGCCTAAAAATATCTAAATCTCATTTGAAAATTGTCCTTGATGAATTGAGATAACATAAAAAAAAGTTCAGAAAATTTTTTCTTTTTATTGATATATCTAAAAGCAACAAATTCGATACGAATATATAAAGTTAACTACAACTTTAAAGATGAAGCTAAATACATATGTTACATTGTAAAAACAACAAAGATGCAAACCCTTTAGATAGTTACGTAGAATCCATAGGATTTTGTGTCCTCTTTAATTGTTTCATTCGATATCTTCTTTTCATTGCATCTTCAACCTACGATAAAAATTTGAACAAAATGTAAATAGAACATACGGTTTGCACCTTAGTTATTTCAATTTGCACCTTAGAAGCATATGTTCCAAGTCTCTAAAAAGGTTGGTGTAAAATTTATTGACCTATTCCTTTTAGCTGAACGGCTTGAAAGAAACTTTAGCTATTTCGCTATAATTCTACCGTTGGACTTTTCTGAAATTTTCAATATTTTCAGATTTAGAGTGTTTTTCTTCTTTTTCAAGAATTCAAGAAAAATAAAAAAAAAACTGAAAACCATTGTAGTTTCTAAACTGTTTGACGCAACATGAAAAAAGTTTCAAGACAACCATAGTTTACGAATGTCTACAATGTGGTATGAAGGCAAGTCTATCACTCTTCTGGCTTATGATTTAGAAATTTGACGACGTCATATCCTCAAATTGGTTAGAATACGAAATAGGCTGTAATTTTGGAAAATATTCAAAATTTCTGAAAAGTCCAACGGCAGAATTATTGGTAAGTAGCTAAAGTTTCTTTCAAGCCATTCAATTGGAAGAAATACGTCGTAGAGTTTTACACCCACCTTTCTATATCGATCTAAAGATTTGAAACTTATGCTCACTTTAGAAAGCACACAAAACGGAGGAGAAAACCCCTTACCAGAAGTGGGGGCGAGTAAAAAAAAATCCCCATTTGAAAGGCCACTACTCCCTTGATATTAGGACGATATTATTGGCAAATGTATCACTCAACTGATGAGATGTTCAAATATGTTGTTACTCAAATTGGTCATGCGGGATATTCTCCAGAAGGCCCTTTCAAAAAAGGCCTAAGATCACCACAGCATTTTCCCGATATTTCTGCCTTCAGAAATGACGTCAACACGTTTTAGCATGTCTGATCCACTTAGGAAGATGAAATCACCCGAAATAATGTCGTTATGCTCCCAAGGATAGTACTTTCATCCTCTCAAAGGGATAACACAGGCTAAATAATGTAAAAGCCATTTGGCTGCGATTTTAGGTCTGCTTTGGAGGTTTCTTGAAAGAATCCCTGTGAGAATCCCTGGTTGATATAAAATTGATATAAAATCAGAACGGAGGTAGTCGATTTCACTCAGATAAAATTTCACCCTAATATATTCGGAGTAGCGACCCCGCAGGGGGGTCTCCAGTAGTACATGGGGATGTTCTTTTCAATAATAATAATAATCTTTCATATTTATACAGGTTAATTTGTTCAATAAATAAGATTACTGTTATCAATCAAAGACCTGTATTTTATAAAATAAAAGTTGATATCTTCAAGAATAAAGTTAAAAATTTACAAGAATAAAAGTTCTATATTACAAGATTAAAATTACAACTGATAAATGGCTAAAAGTCTAGGTTTGTGTCCTTGCTGGATGCTTTAAATTTCAACAATGATGTTTCAGTTTGTAAGTTATTAGGTAGATTGAAGTAATTAGGTAGTACAAGAGGGTATAATGTTTCACATTTCTAGTCTAGCTAAGTGCATAGTTATTGGCAATGTTTGGTCTTAGTAAGGGTGTACTATTTGTAAATTCCGATCTAGAGAAGGCCAAATGTTTGTAATTTGTGGCTAGAAAACATCAAATTTGGTGACTTTGGCCTGAGAAGAGAATATTTTGGCAATTCTTGTCTAGAAAACGCCAAATTTAGGCCCTTCGGGTTCACTAATCATTCTAGTCAAGAGTCAAGAGTATCATGTTCACATAAATTGGTCCAGCAGATGGTATCATTTTGAAAACGCTGGCAGACCCCTACCCGAAATTACGCTTGATCATTACATAAAAATAGCTTATTCGTGAGATAATTTAATTCCTATCCAGGATCTGTTGTTTGTATAAATTGCAGGTACAACTGCGATAGGAAAGAAAATAAAAATAAAAAAGCAACTGAATTTAACAAAGAAAAAACAAACCTTATTTTCCAACTCCTTTAATTCCAGTTTCAAAGGTGTGTTATACTGCAAAAGAGAGACAGGACCAATAGCTTCACATATGAAGGGACCCAAACATTCAACACGACCTGAAATTAGGTCACATGACATAAATGTGGTTGTTGTTGGTTAGTATTTGATTTAATTGTCATTCGACTTGAACACGCCCAACCTCGTACCCAGTGACAATGAAGGTTTTCCGTAAACTTCAACGCCTACATTGACCCTGGAGCCTGTTAGGCTATTTTGCAATTTGATTGGCTCTTTTCGAAACAAAAGAAATTTCTCAGCTTTGAAGCCCTGGCGTTCAGTCGAAATGAAGAACATTCGAATGGCTCTGGATACAATGAGTGCTGTTCGAACCATGGAATCTACATTTCGAAAATGTCGAATATGGGATTCGAAAGGACCTGTTGTCTGCCAAATTATGCTAATTATTCCGATAAAAATTGACAAAATTTGTAAACCGGTCCCAAGGGTATCTGTTGAGGTCTAACCTCTTATTGAAAACAACAGATACCCTTGGGAACGAGGTTGGAACACGCCAGGAATAGACGATTGCGCTAAAAATGGCGGCGAGGAACGTTTTACCAAGATGCATTGCATTCTAATTACTATTATTTAACGATTCTATCCGAATTCGATTAAAGAACGCAGTGCATCTTGGTAAAAAGTTTCACGCCGCAATCTTTAGCGTAATCGTCTATTGAAATATTGGTTGTTCACACAGCAATTCTCAATAATCTGACTTGCCGAACTGAAGTGAGTCACAAAATGGTCTCCCCATTTGGGAAGTAATAATGCAAGATTTGTGCAAATATTTAGAAAATTCTGCGACCTACACAGAAGATTTTCTCAACAATGCATAAACGTTAACAGTGAAATGCTTACAGCGGGCAGACCCTTATATCAATCAAGGAATCCGGAGTTCGAAGAAAGATTTTCGTCAAAGAGTAAATAATTGTCAAACAACTGAACCTTCAATTTTCTTCTCTGACATACCTCCATTAAACTTTAGACGTACCTTTCCATTTCCTGTCCAAAGTGGATTCTCGCAAGGAAAGATAGCCCTGCCCTGGCAGTCATCCAAATGGGACTCAAACAATTTTTCAAACATTGTACTGTACCAGGAACTTACCGAAGAGAGTTTTGAGCGGGACAGTGTACTATTCCTTAACCTGCGTTCCAAAGCTGTGACCTCATGTGTCTAAAAACAACGAAGCAAAGAAATACGATTAGTGTCATATATGCGAGGAAACTGGCTATAAACTATCATGTGTGAGTCAGAACACATTCAGATGTTTGGAAGATGTTTGGTTCAGAGGTGGAAAAAATGCATGAAGCCGCGAAGCAGCTTCGCAGGAAGCTTGCTTGTCTGGAACGAAGAACAGGAGAGGAAAGATAGAAAGTGGAATAGGAGGAAAGCAAAGAAAGGAAACGAGAAAGGGAGGAAACAATAAATGGAAGGAAAAAGGAAAGAGAAGAAGGAAAAGAACGAAGGATGGAAAGAAGATAGAATGACAGAGAAACAAAGATTGAAAAGGTAAATAGTAAAGGAAGGAATAAAGCCAGGAAAGATTCAAGAGAAAGGAAAACGGTGCATGGATTACGATCTGTCCATTTACAGTTGTGTGGTCCAATGAAGATATCAATATTAAGTGATTCTAGACAGGCCAACGAAACTGAAATGTTGTTGTGCAATAGTTCCACTGAGATATGGCACGGAGAAAATTCATAAAACAATTAAAGGAAGAATTTTATTTTGACGTTGCTTTGCAGGAAGGCAAACATTTTTTCCACCACTGGTTTGGTTCTCCAACTATACAAAAGTACACGATTTGTTCGTCGATCAATGCTATTGTAGCTTCAAGAATGATTCAATTTGCCACAACGTTTACTTGTGAACTTCAAAATGAAAACTGGACTTGCCCAAGTCTCTCCCGTATTTATAACGAAACAAATTGCCAACAAAAATTGCCCCACTGCGTATGAGAGTAGGTCGCTCTCTCCTTCGCCGAGGTATATATTTTGGTTTTGGTTTTTATCTTCGCGGAAGAGACTTGGGGCAAGTCTAAATGAAAACAGATTGCATAGGGCATTTGAATCCAAATTCGTGATATATCTAAGCCTGGAATTTCAGTGAGTTAACCAAAAAGATCTATACGCTATGGACTAAACACGTTTGGCTGGCTGTGGAAAGTACGCAACCGATATTCAAAACTGAAAAGTTAATCGAACAGCCAAAGGCTAAATTAGATGTGAAAATTTTGTTTAGTAAAATCATTTATCTTTTAGACCCAGAAATTAGGGAAAAGATGGTAAGGAATTTGTATAGGAACAAGAATTCCACGGTCGATTCTGGTCCATGATTCACCTGCCATTGAAATTGAAATTCTAATTCTAAAACTGACCATTTAAATTTCAATGGCAAATAAATCATGGACCAGAATCGAACGCGGAATTCGCGTTCCTATATAAACCCATTACAAGCATTTTTTTAATTTCTGGGTCCATATGATGAGTGATTTTACCAAACAAAATTTCCAAATCTGCGTGAGTCTTTGACTGACAGATTAATACTTCAGTTTTGAACATCGACTGCATACTTTTTATTCCACAGCCCGCCAAACGTGCTATCTTTTTTCTATTCGACGGGAATATCTAACGGTTAAATAGAAGTAAAATTAAGAGGAACGGAGGTAATTTTCTCGCACAAGAAGAAACAAAACTCAAGATGTTATTCCCATCCTTTTACTACCAGAATATAGTGTTTTACACAACCAATATTACGAGAGATCTACAGAAAATGAAGACCTTTCAACCTAAAACCTGGGGTACATAACATGTTAAGGGTATGGGTAAGTGCCACTCATATGGCTGGATTTTGGGGCCCAAAATTCTCTAATCAAGGGTACATTTTTGGCGAATTTTCCTTAAACATGGGTGGGTTTGGCTGAAATTTGGCTAAATAAATGGGTAGTTTTCCGTCGAAATTAATCATAAAAGGGGGTATGAAAGGCAAGTTTTGGTAATTAGAAGAGGGAAGCTTTCTGAGCACCGGCCGGCAGACCCTCATTCATCCGCAAGTCATGTACCCCCCCCGGGGGGGCCTAAAACTCTGTTCACTCACCATATCTTCATGGTCCTGCACGTTACAAAATTCATCTTCATACGCTACTTCCTTTCTCGATGGTTTCTTTTTCCTTCTACTTCCTTTCTTGTCAACTCCGTCATGATGATGTATATGAACCCCTCCATTAGGCTGAGCACTGCTACTAACAATTGTCTCAAGCGGAATATCTCCTTTTGTGCCATAATGATGGTGATGCACTGGTGACATTGGGGCGCTTTGAGCTCCCATGGGAGATTGGACTTTTAATGCACTTTGAGTTAATGGGTAGGTTTGATTTGCTCCTCCACCGGGCCAGGATGATAATAAAATCGATGCATTTCCTGTCATGTTGGTTATACAATTCTTTAAATCCTCTATTTGGTTTGACAGGTCGTCCAAGCGAGGATCTGAAATATGATTTTTAAAAATATAAAAATAGTTTACTTGTTGGAAAGGAAGCCAAGAATAGACTTTTTTTAGATATTCTGAATAGAATCAGAATCGAACGATATATTGCTATATTTAGTATAATTTTCGAATGTGCACAATGGTGATAGAAGCTCTAACGCCACTCGATCGAACCTCGCGCACAAAAATGTATAAAAATAACGCTCGATCCAGGCTCTTTTGTAGAATAGCTAAAAGGTATATTGTTTCTTCTTCAGGCAGTATTTACATCGTAAGACTTTCAGCTCCACTTTGATGATTCAATTCAAGGTTGTATGCATTTCTGTCATAAGACACTTAGGATTTGAGCCAGTACTGAAAGTTTCTTAAAATTATCAGATTTTGAGTTTTCAAAGTTTCTTACGAGTTTCTTCCAAGTTCTATAACGATCTTCATTTTCACTTCCTGTGCCCTCGTGAAAATTTCAAAATTACGTTTTTAAACCTTTCCAACGTTTAGACATTACTCAAGTACCTTCTGAGTAATATGATACAGGAAACAAATGACAATGAAGTGAAAGTACGCTAAAGATTTCCTTGACTAAACTAAATAGTCTCTTAAATAATTTTTCCTAGTACTGGGAATCTTAGGAAATTTGAGAGTTGAGTTCCTTACAAGCAGTTTCTTGTAAAAAATACCTGCAGCCCTACCAGGCTACGAACATTATCATACGCATTGTTTCTAGACCATTTGCAAAATTCCGCTGAAATATGGTAGAAGTCTCTCTAGTTACAGGTTTATTTTGGTTGTTGTTCTTTTACAAGAGTTAACAGTCTTCTTCCTACAGATTACGGTGTTTTATTGCGTTTATGGGTTTAATACGATGAGTCCGTTATTTAAGGCTATTTTCAAATTTTGTACCACAAATCATTTGTTTACATATGGTAGAAGCATTGCCAGGCCGAAAAACATTGACTTGAGGAGAGAAGGTTGATGAACATTGCAAGAGAATATGAAGATTTAAGGGTTCTAAAACTTTAGTAAGAGATTATAGGCGTGGCTAATTGAAACAATATTCTGAAAGATAATGTAACATGTAACAGGGAGTAAGGAAATCTAACAGACGAAAGAAATGGCTTGGACACATTTTAAGAAATGAAATCCTAGTAAAGAAAATTTCAGAGGGAAGATTTGAAGGAAAGCTACAAAGAGGCAGGGAGAGAAGACAGTTGCCGGATGACATCATGAAAAGGAAAAGTAACAAGGCCTGAAGAAGATGATACAAAATAGAGAACTGTGGAGAAAATCAAGCCATTACGGAACAGTCGTAGGACAGAACACTTGATGATGATGATGATGAATGTAACAGCAATGCTGTATCCAGAGGTGGAAAAAATGCACGAAGCCGCGAAGCAGCTTCGCAGGGAGCTTGTTTGTCTGGAAGGAAGAACAGGAGAAGAAAGATAGAAAGTGGAATAGGAGGAAAGCAAAGAAAGGAAACGAGAAAGGGAGGAAACAATAAATGGAAGGAAAAAGGAAAGAGAAGAAGGAGGAGAAGAACGAAGGATGGAAAGAAGATAGGATGACAGAGAAAAAAGATTGAAAAGGTAAATAGTAAAGGAAGGAATAAAGCCAGGAAAGATTCAAGAGAAAGGAAAACGGTGCATGGATTATGATCTGTCCATTTACAGTTGTGTGGTCCAATGAAGATATCAATAGTAAGTGATTCTAAACGGGCCAACGAAACTGAAATGTTGTTGTGCAATAGTTCCACTGAGAAATAGCACGGAGAAAATTCATAAAACAATGAAAGGAAGAATTTTATTTTGACGTTGCTTCGCAGGAAGGCAATTATTTTTTCCACCACTGGCTGCATCCAAAGTTAGCCATCTCCATACTAAAAGAATATCCGGTCTGGCTGAAGTGGGCACAAAGGTTTACATGGACCACAGAGAGTAACAAGGGTAGGCAATGAAAAACTAAAGCACACATCAATGTATTTAAAATGGAATCTAAAAAATATCCATACCTTTTGCTGTTACAAACTGAGTCCTTGAACTTTGTGAGAAATCTCTCATTTTTTGGCGAAGACCATTCAATTCATCTTCTTTGATTTGTAGTTGATTTTGAAGCTTTTTAAGATGATTCTTGTACTGAGCTGCAAAATAAAGACATTTTCTTCAAATCTTCGAAAAACTAGAGCTAAGTAAGTAAGTTCTCATTCACCATCAAATGAAAAAAATTTCCAATGGTTACAGTGTTTCAGATAAAAATATTTTCAAGACAAAAGACATAACAATTGCAAATTTTAAAATTAAAACGAGGCTAAGATACACTAAAAATAATCCAATACTAGGAGAACCAGGAAAACGTATCCATTTTTTGAAAAATGCAAACTGATTACACGTTCGTAGTTATTGCTATTGATAGACTGATGGACGCTACAACTACGACTCATTGCCATACGATTCCAGAAACGGATATGGCCTAAATAAGACTTATGACGATGAGTCTCTTGTTTCCCTGTGCTCTTTGACTTCTTGATGGCGCTTCAGTCAACAGAGACTCATATTATTACTCTGAAAAAGTTGACCCTATTTAGGCCTAATATGCTGGGATTCCTAGCATACCAATCAGATTGCGAGATTTGGCGAAGAACAATCAGTTTCGAACCTTCAATTCGATTGACGCAGTTGACTAAATTTGAAGGAAGTTGCTGCAGCAGGTACTTGAAGATTTCTCTGGTCTTAAAAACATGGAAATTGCAGCATTAAAAGACTTATTTTGCACTCATCAGGTAAAGTGAACTTTCTTCTTCAGATGAATACCAAGTTTTGTTGATTAAGTGTCTGCTTACCGTGGTTTCTATCGCATTTCCTTTCTGAGGAGTGACCGTTGAACAGAGCCGAAGCAGTCGTTCGATCCAGATTCGATCAATCGAATGCAGAAGATAGGGTCAGGTTTTTAACTGTTTCATTATGAGTCCCTGTGAGCAAGGTACCGCAGGGAAACAAGGGACTCATCGTCATAAGTCTAGGCCTAAATCACCTGATATTTTTTACTCAAAACCGCCGACCCTAAAACTACACCAAAAGTGGTTTTCCTGAAGTGCTACACTGCAAAACAAGCTATCAGTACTTAGATGAATGTTGCTTCGAGCAATTAAAGCAAAAACTCCTACCTACAAATGATATTCTGCTTGTTTATGGACGCAAAAGGTTTTGATCGCTGCAGCAGTTCAATCGAACGCGTGTTTGTTTGTCTTTGGCGGGAAGATTAAATTGAAGGAGAATCAGCCAATCCGATCAAGTTATTTACGTATTGCATCCTGATTGGCCAGGAACAAATTTGTTTCCAGCAGGAAATCCTTTGCCGTTTTGAGAAGAATGACATAGACGGAAGTTGAGGGTTATTGTATAGTGAGGCTACACGAAGAGCTAATGCGACTAATCTTTAAATTCTGATTCTTGGTAAGGCTTCAAATTATTTTCAAGATTTTTTCACAATTTTGGGTGCCTTTGAAATTAAGAAGCAGCCACAGTTCCATTTTTCGATATGTCCAGCTATGAATGGCCAGTTCACTATCATATAAATTTAGACTTTTTGATGCCAAGCATTGATGGAAAAGAGCATAGGTTCCAAATCTTTATCTCGGCGTAAAAAGGTGGGTGTAAAATTCAATGACCTATTTCTTCTGACTGAATGGCTTGAAAGAAACTTTAGATACTTATCTATAATTCTACCGTTGGACTTTTCAGAAATTTTGAATATTTTTGGAAATTACAGCGTATCTTACATTTCAACTCATTTGAGGATGTGACGTCATCAAATTTCTACATCATAAACGAGATGAGTGACAGACATTTGCTTGATACCATATTGTAGGCATTCATAAATTATAGTTTTCTTCGAAATTATTTCATGTTACGTCAAACAGCTTAGAATTTACGATGGTTTTAAGTTTTTTTTAAATGTTTCTTGAATTCTTGAAAAAGAAGAAAAACACTCTAATTCTGAAAATATTGAAGATTTCAGAAAATTCCAACGGTAGAATTATAGAGAATTAGCTAAAGTTTCTTTGAAGTCATTCAGTTCAAAGAAATAGGTCAGTCAATTTTACACCAGCTTTTTTAAAGATTTGAGCCCTATGCTTGGAAAAGCATAATTACATTTGAACAGCTTCTGTAACATTAGAAAGCAATGCCTGACCTAAAAAACACCTTATTTTTCCATTTCCACGATTAAATGGAACAATTAAACATAAAATTGAACCAATCACTTACAGTGCCAGGAAAACCCAATGTAAATTTTGAATAAATTCTCAAAATTAAGTTAAACCCTCAGTCACGCAACGGAGTTGTAATTTTTCAAATTGGCGTTATCGTTAGTGTGCTACGATTTTTCAAAGAGTGGATACTGGGTGACGCAGAAAAAAGTGACCCAACGCAATCTGTTAGAGAAAAAAAAGTAAGTGGCCAATTAAAATATTCCAAGCGTTGTTCTGTCGCTAAAAGACTAGCCTACATTATGAGTATTATTTTTAATTTTTTTCGGGCACGGTAAAGTTCCCAAATTAAGGATTTTGAGGAAAAGGGCAGGCTTGAAATCCTCAAAAAGTCGTCAAAAACAGGGGATCTGAAGCCATTTCAGGTCTTCAAAACAATGAGGAGCGTGTTTCATTTTGCCTGAGAATATTTTTAAGTACCTAGGGACTATAAATTTGCCCTGAAGACTTCTGACTGGGTTGCCTATTCCCAGGTTGAAACGAAACACGCTCCTAGTCGTTTTGAAGATCTGAAATGGCTGTAAATCGATCCCCTGTTTTTGACGACTTTTTGAAGATTTCAGGCATGCCCTTTTCCTCGAAATCCTTAATTTTGGAAATTTACCACGCCAAAAAAAATTGCGAAAAATACTTATAGCATAGGCTAGTCTTTTAGCGACACAACAACGTTTGAAATATTTCAATCGGCCACTTACTTAATTTTCTGTAACAGATTGCGTTGGGTCACTTTTTTCTGCGTCACCCGGTATATTGTTCTCACTCGCCCGGTATACGAGGGAAATGTGTACATATCTGATTACTGAAGTTGAATTATATTTGCAGAATCAGAAATCTCACATACCAATGATGGGTTCTGTAGAATTTCGCAGTGCAGACATATCTCTTTCACGATCTGCTAAAGCCAATTTCAAATCTGATAGCTGAAGAAAAAACGAGACAATCAGAATCAGGTTACACTTACGACATGATTCCTTGTATTCGTTCAACGTTTTTAATCTGATTTTTTATTCTCCATCCAATTCAATGAGCGATGATTAGACTTATGTAATGAGTCTAGAATCAGGTTATGGAATTTGAATTTGAGGTTCTGACCACTAGAGTTATGTTGAACTTCGCCTGAACGTTCCTGACAGGTTTGTCAAATTTGCTACCGGGTGTCCTAATAAAAGTACTCCTTTTTGAAAAATCGCCAAAATTTGATTACTTTTTTATATAATAAAGGTAGCTAGGCCAAGACAGCCCCTAACCTGATTACAAAAATAACATAACTATAAGATTAACTAAGTTACTAGAGTATAAAGTTAATTACAAAAATATCAATTGTCATGATAAACAAAGATGTCAGCTACAACAATGATAAGGCACATTAAATTGTGCTCGTTTATTGCAAGCAAGATTTAGATTTCAGCTTGGAACATTTTAACAAGAAGGTTGCTACCAAATTTAAACTGTGCTTGTCCTCTTGGCTAAATAACCAGATGAATTTATTCCACGCGCTAAGCTGATTAACATTTGGGTATACATTGGCTATCTAGGTTTCGACACATTTCCTGTCCTCTTGAAACTGTGCGCACATCATGACAAAGTGAACCTCATCTCCAAGACCTTATTATTCCTAATGAAAGGCAGTATTTACAGTGCCTATCAGATCTGGGTATCTAATTTTTTCCAAACCGTCCAGCTTCTATTTCAAGGTTGTGCGCACTCATTCTTAACTTTGAGAAGCACTGCCTCTTTTTAAAATTACAAGGCCGATCTTCAAATTTCTTTTCTTGGCAAGTAGATCAAAAACCAAATTATTTTCCCACATGTAGCTGATCTTGTAATTGATTTTAAATTAGCTGGTTTAGCTCTTTTTAGAGCTGCCTGGCTTGGAATCATACTGCAGAAAGTACTGATGATTACCAGATCAATTTCTTTGTGTATATGAAGCTTTTAATTTTATAAATGACAAGAAGAAAAGTGCACTTTCTTATGAGACTGCAACGATAATAAAAAATCTGAAAATCTGACTATCAAGCACGATTGATGTTTTATTCTTGAAAAGTATAGATCACAAAGGTTTTCAAACATAGGGCTCAAATCTTTAAAAAGGTCGGTGTAAAATGCTATTGCCGTTTTCTTTGAAATAAACAGCTTGGAAGGAACTTAGGCTTTTTTGCTGTAAATCTGCCGTGGCAATTTGTTGATATCTTGATTAGTTTCAATATGGCGGCATTTATTAAATTCGAGGCTATGACGTCATCAAATTTCTAAATCCTAAACTACAAAAGCTACAGATTTCTGCATGCCACCATATTGTAGACCTCCATACACTATGATTTTCTTGAAGGTTATGTAATGTTTCCTCTATTAGTTTAGGATTTACAATGATTTAAATTTTTGCAAAATTTTCCATGAATTTTTTCAAAAATTATCAAATTGCCGCCATTTTGAAAAAAATAAAGATATCATAAAATTTCCACGGCAGATTTACAGCAAAGCACCATAAGTTCCTTTCAAGCAATCCAAGCGACCTTTTTAAAGATTTGAAAGATTTGAGTTCTATGCTAGGTTTTCAATGTGTAATATTTTACCTCCCAATCAAAAAGAAAATTTTATCATTATAGGTTTGATAATCGATTTTTGGTGATTTTTCTAACAGGATTATTTTTTGGGACACCCAGTATGCATGGCAAAAGCAACATGATATGACTCACTGATTACTCGAAGATCTAAAAACAAATTAAATCAACCTTTTCGAAAGAGCAACATCGGGCAAAGTGGTCTATCTTACCTAGGACCTAAAATCTGGAACAATCTGCACTTTGACCTAAAGTCTGCTAAAAACGTTAACAGTTTCAAACATAAGATAAAGGACAATTTCTTTAAAGACCTCCAAAATCAAGAAAAAAGTCCCTATATATGTTATTAAATCTCTAAAAACTGCATAAACAACAGGCCAAACAGGCTGCTTAACTTTCTTAGGAATGAGCCATTACATTCTACTTTTGACACAAAATATTTTGTCTCGTTTTTTCATGAAAACTTTTCTTTTCTATAATACCCCTGGAGGGACCATTATGGAAACAAGGTTGTACTGACCTTTTAATGCTATCCCTGCCATTTTAAACTAGGGGTGTTTTTTATACTAGATCTTAGTTTTTATCATATTGTACGCATGTAAATAGCCTTTCTTTCATTTCGTAAATTTTTAATTTTTAATTTGTATGGCAAAATTTTACATACATACATACATACGAAATGTGACAAAGGTTTGGGAATTTTCTCTGCATTTGTAAATCTAAAATATCTAATAATATCTAAAAGTGTCGTTTATCTAAAGACAGCATCATCAACCCTTTTTCAAATGTAGAGCAAATTTGAATGCAACGCTAAATCCTCTTAGATAAGTCAGATGATTTTCAAATTTATCCCTCTGCCAAAAATCAGCAACAACTGGTCAAATCGAATCCAAAAGAATATCAGATGATTTTCAAATTTAGCCTTCCCTCTGCCAAAAATCAGCAACAACTGGTCAAATCGAATCCAAAAGAATATCAAAAGCAAAGCTGAATCCTATGTAACTATGTGAAAATGGGATGATTTCACAGCAGCCTCACAAATAGGGCATAGCTTTTTGGGCCACACTACAGGTTGCATCGCGAGCTTGATACTAAGGGCCTGTTCATATGGTGAAAGTTTCCCCGGCATTTTCCCGTTTCACCGGGAAACTCGTTCAGCCGAGGTAATATTCTTTGACCTTTCATATGAGAGAAGTTTCCCCAGCAAGCCGGGGAATTAAAACAATAACGCTTTGTCTCTGATGCCAAAGGATTCAAAAGGATTAACGATAAACAAAAGAAGTTTCCCCGCCTAGCCGGGAAAATGTGTTCATATAGGAAAATATCTCCTCGGCTAGGCGGGATCCCGGTAGAGTTCAAGCAAGATCTCGGCTAGCCGGGGAAATGTTTTCTCATGTGAACGCTCGCTCTATTTTATGTGATAAAGCTATATGAGGCGAGATCTCGGTTGAACGGGAATCCCGCTTCACCGGGAAAATGCCGGGGAAACTTTCTCTATATAAACAGGCCCTAAGATGAAAAACGCCGCAAGCACAATAAAATGGAGCACTTTGCACATGTCAAACCCTATCTATCAAACAAACAATATTGCTGGAAGCTGTTGGTTTTCCCTTTCGGCAAATTGGCGAAATCTTAAATGTAAAACCTCAACATTTAAATAGTTTATTTCAAAACATGATATCTCATAATGCACAATAAGGACAATAAAATGAAGCACTTTGCACATATCAAACCCTATCTATCAAACAAACATTATTGCTGGAAGCTTTTGGTTTTCCCTTTCGGCAAATTGGCGAAATCTTAAATGTAAAACCTCAACATTTAAATCGTTTATTTCAAAACATGATATCTCATAATGCACAATAAGCACAATAAAATGAAGCACTTTGCACATATCAAACCCTATCTATCAAACAAACATTATTGCTGGAAGCTTTTGGTTTTCCCTTTCGGCAAATTGGCGAAATCTTAAATGTAAAACCTCAACATTTAAATCGTTTATTTCAAAACATGATATCTCATAATGCACAATAAGGACAATAAAATGAAGCACTTTGCACATATCAAACCCTATCTATCAAACAAACATTATTGCTGGAAGCTTTTGGTTTTCCCTTTCGGCAAATTGGCGAAATCTTAAATGTAAAACCTCAACATTTAAATCGTTTACTTCAAAACATGATATCTCATAATGCACAATAAGCACAATAAAATGAAGCACTTTGCACATATCAAACCCTATCTATCAAACAAACATTATTGCTGGAAGCTTTTGGTTTTCCCTTTCGGCAAATTGGCGAAATCTTAAATGTAAAACCTCAACATTTAAATCGTTTATTTCAAAACATGATATCTCATAATGCACAATAAGCACAATAAAATGAAGCACTTTGCACATATCAAACCCTATCTATCAAACAAACATTATTGCTGGAAGCTTTTGGTTTTCCCTTTCGGCAAATTGGCGAAATCTTAAATGTAAAACCTCAACATTTAAATCGTTTATTTCAAAACATGATATCTCATAATGCACAATAAGCACAATAAAATGAAGCACTTTGCACATATCAAACCCTATCTATCAAACAAACATTATTGCTGGAAGCTTTTGGTTTTCCCTTTCGGCAAATTGGCGAAATCTTAAATGTAAAACCTCAACATTTAAATCGTTTATTTCAAAACATGATATCTCATAATGCACAATAAGCACAATAAAATGAAGCACTTTGCACATATCAAACCCTATCTATCAAACAAACATTATTGCTGGAAGCTTTTGGTTTTCCCTTTCGGCAAATTGGCGAAATCTTAAATGTAAAACCTCAACATTTAAATCGTTTATTTCAAAACATGATATCTCATAATGCACAATAAGCACAATAAAATGAAGCACTTTGCACATATCAAACCCTATCTATCAAACAAACATTATTGCTGGAAGCTTTTGGTTTTCCCTTTCGGCAAATTGGCGAAATCTTAAATGTAAACCTCAACATTTAAATCGTTTATTTCAAAACATGATATCTCATAATGAGCTATCTATTAACCCTATAGTGGTTGGGCTATCTGACACGTCCAATTTTGGTTGGGGGGGGGGGGCAAAAAAAACCCCCTTACCTAACTCTTGACTGGAAATAGATAGAGCAACCAGATTTGGTGTACTAATAGCCCCACACATGTAATTTATGAAAATATAAAAATTAACCCAAAATTAGCCGTCGTTACTGCTTGCGTCAGCATTTTTCTTTGTGTGGTCAAGAAAAGTGTCAAAATCGGTCAAAATCAGGAAAAATGCGATAAAATCTTTTTTGGAGCACAATTTCCATCCAAACATTAAAATTATGATAGAATACATCAAATAGCACTACCCTGCAAATATCTTTGCAACATTTTGCAATTTTGCTACTTTTTTCGCGAAAATTAATATTTGAGAATTGGCGATTTTGACAGAGTCAGTTCCGGAAAATTGTCTCCCTCCCCCTCATTTGTCAAAATATTTTTATGGAACTTCTTGAGTCATTGCACAATAAGTATTAGCAAAAAGTCAAAAAAGTTTCCGGGCCATAATTCCTATCCTGGCAGAGTTATAACAAAACGTCTACTAGGGGGGGGGGGGGCAAATTTGCCCCCCAACCAAAATAGGGTTAAGGATTCTTGTGAACATAATTTGGGTAAATATGCAGTTTTCAATTTTCTGTGAAATTAATATGGAATACGTGGAAACTGAGGCGAGACATCAAAATTTGTGGTAACCAAAAATATAGAAAGATGGCTGATTTTGAAAGTTTAAGAGATCGCCTCTTACCATTCTTTGTGCATTCTCAATTTCATCATTGAGGCGTTGTCGTAATGAGAGATTTTCACCATGAAGAAGCCTCCCTTCGTAATCTTTTTTGTCGACCTAAAATGGAAAAAAGAATTATTTTCAAAATAATAAATAAAGAAAAAAGAGCGACAAAGTCTACGAGGTGCAGAATTTGGGAATGCAAAACAGAATTGCTGCCAAAAATGGAGCTTTATCTTGATCCAAACATGTAGATTTGTGAATTCAAGAACAGCAATATCCAGATTAATAAGCCTAGCATAAGTTTTAATTTCTTAAATCTTTAAAAATGTCGGGGTAAAATTCTACCACCTATTTCTTTGAACCGAAAGGCTTGAAAGAAACTTTAGCTATTTTCCTATAATTCTACCGTAGGACTGAAATCGCAGTATGTGTATGTGCTGAGCGTCCTCCTTTGGAAAATGCCTGGTGAAGCAATGCTTGAAGAGATTGTACCTACTTTATTAATTTTAAAAGGAAAATAAACTAACTTCGTTTTAAAATTAAGAACATGATTGTTATTAAATTTTTAACAGTCTTTACTCTTGCCTCTTGTAAGTTTTTATCCCTTTATTTTACAAACTTTAATTTTAACAGGACCCTTAGTGATAGCAGTAAAACTCTTACTGAAAAGGTTATCCTGTACAAATATGGCACATTATTATTATCATTATCATTATTATTATTATTATTATTATTATTATTATTATTATTATTATTATTATTATTATCATCATTGAACCATGGGCGACTGCATCACAATACACCGAGTGTGAGCATAGGTTCCAAATCTTTAAATCGGCGTAAAAAAGTGGGTGTGAAATTCTATGACCTATTTTTTCTGATTCAATGGCTGGACTGAAACTTTAGCTACTTACCTATAATTGTACCGTTGAACTTTTCAGAAATTTTAGATATCTTTCGAAGTTACAGCAGATCTCATATTTCAACACATTTGAGGATGTGACGTCATCAAATTTCTAAATCGCAAACCAGAAGAGTGAAAGCTTTGTGCTTGGGCGGGGGTGGGGAGGGATCTCAACTCGGAATTTCCTCCAAAAAGCAAAATGACTCAAGAATTTTGTCCACGATTGTAGCTCTTAAAATTTTGATGGTCATTGAAATAGTATCAATAAACGAGTGTCTGTAAAGAAAAAAGCACGCACAAATCTTTACAATAGATTTACAAAATTGCTAATTATGTATTAGTCAGCAAGCAAGGGGTTTCTTAAATGTACGTACGGCATGCTGCAATCTGCCAATTTCATCTGACAATCTTTTCTTGAAATCCACATGATGACGGTCCTAAATGAAACAAGGAGAAATCTGTGTTTGTAACTTTCAAAAATTGTTTCAAAGTATAGATTATATACACGGGAGCTGTCTGCAAAACTGGATGGGCACTGCAGATGGACATGGAAAGAGAAGAAAGTAATTGAAAACATTTATAAGAAACGTTACGAAATGTTACAGAGCGTTATAGCTCTAGGTGGATTTTCAGCTATTTTGGATAGCAAAAACTCAAATTTTAGAGATTCTGAGAATTTCTAGGATTATTTAGATTAGAGAAGTGTCCACAAGTCTACTAGAAATAAATGGTTTGCAGCAATTAAAAGTGAAGATAAAGTAATAGCTGTAAAACTTGATTTTCAACAACAAAATTTTTGCTCCTCAATTCTTTTCAATTTTTAGGCCAAAACATTGGGTTTTTATGAAGTTTTTCTATCTTGACCTTAAATAATATAATATAATATAATATAATATAATATAATATAATATAATATAATATAATATAATATAATATAATATAATATAATATAATATAATAACAATATAATATGATATGATAATAATAATTTTTTGTTTAAGGTTGGCTCCTTTCTAGCTAATGTGCTAATTAACGCCAACCGAAACCTAAATACATGTTCCTTATAATATATTAACAATATGAATACAATTAAAAAACTACAACAAAACCCAGGGGGTTGAGTTTCTCGCTACTTTCTCGAATGAAAAAAAACTTTGAACGAATTTACCCTTCGTTCTGCATCTCTTTCAGCTTCAAGAATTTTCTGTTTCAGGTCGTCTAAGTCACGTGACACAAAATTTACGGCTGACAGCTCACGATCATATGCCTGAAAAAGTAAATAATGCTGCACGCTTTCTATCATCATATTATTTAAAGTTGATATGTACATAGTTACTAAAAACTAATTTAAATCAACTATTTACAATATAACAAAATTATTTACAAATTAAACATTTACATCTTTTGCCATCCCATTCTTTGATCCCCCTTTTAAAACTTCTCAAGGTATCAGCTCTCTTTAGTTCATCATCTAGAGTGTTCCACAGGAGACTACCTCTAAACGAAAGAGAATTTAGTCCATATCGATGTGACTGTGCTGATGGAAGTCTGCATAGCTCTTTGGTGCGGAGATTGTAAGGTATATCCTTTTTAACAAAGAACTCCCAAATATATGAAGGATTTAGATGGTGGATTTAAATGGATCTAGCCTACGAGCAGACCAATACTCCAACAGAAGAAAGATAATGGGTCTTCTACCACTTCAATACAAGAATTCAGATTTCTGAGATGTCGTAAAAGCTATTCATATCTTTCAATAAGGCCATTTTCCATTAAAGCGAATCGAAAAGATCGTAAGCGATCGCGGGATTCTGAACATGTGTTGTTCACTTTTTGACACCTACAGACCCGTCACTGCGGTGGTTCGCTTTGGAGTTCAAGTTGCTTGAATTTTTCAATGATCGCCAGCGAAAAGTTACGCAATTTGACCCAAATTCAATTTCCATTTCAAGTTTCATTGTTTCAGAAACGATCACAAGAACAAATGGAGATAGATTTTCCTGCGGTTCACCAGCAATCTCACGAACCAATCGCTACAATTCGCTGTAATAAAGATTGACCTTTTGGGTCAACAGCCTCGTTATGCAAGTAAAGGCGAACAAACCTCAGTCTCATAATGATGCTGCAATTGTGCAATGAGTCTTTTCAAGTTTTCAATTTCGTCTTCCAACTCTTTTAACTCTTTTGCGTGGAGTAACTTCTCTTTTTCTAGCTGAAAGATAAACGAATTACTGTTATTCGTTGAAACGCAATGATAAATTCTTTCAAATGACAAACATAAAAGTACTCACATTTAAGTTGATCTTTTATCGTTAAATAGCAATGAAGGTGAAGGCGAAGTTGCGATGTTTAGCACCAGGCGCTGGGATCGCAGAAGCAGAGAAGACCTAATCGAATCCGCGACCCTTTATCATGACGGCCAAGTGGTGGGGCTCTACCTGGGATCGAGCCCTGTCCACCTGACTGTTCTGGCTGCAAAGTCAGAAGATTAAACCACTGCGCCACAACACCTTCAATTCAAAGTTTAAACATGTAGCTGCTGTCCTTTTTTCTAGCATTAAAGATAGGTATCTTTCGACTCACCTTGAAAAACAATGTCATTGTTATAAAGAAATAACTTACGATTTCGGCAGCTTCCTTTTGTAATGCATTCACAGCATCGTTTAACGAATCATTTTCATCTTCTATCTTTGCGATATTCTCCAAAAGACGATTGTTGTTGTCTTCTGCCTATCAAAGCAAAAAAAAAAACGCAAAATATAAAAAATTCTGAAGCTGATTTGTTAATGTTACTCCTTTCTATAACGAGAACATTTAACAAATTGAAGGCAATCGAATGTCACACTCCTAAGAAACTGATTGAATTTAAAGCACATGAAACGCCCCTTTAGCACCTTTTCTACCAATTGCAACTTTTTAATTGGGGGGGGGGGGCATTCTTAAGTCGAGACCTAAGGCCATCTGCCCGCCCACTGCCAGCCCCATTCGTTGTTAATAGACTGGCAATTCTGAAGTCAATCCTCGAGTTCCCCTGCATGTGCATCACAGGATTATCTTTCATGAAAGACTACGAATGAAGCTATATTTTAACCGGCGCTCCTTGATTCCTAAACTATCCTGAGAAAAAAATTGAAGCATGAGGTCAATATCCATCTACTGTTGTCTTTTCCTTTTGTTTGCAGTGTGAAAATTATCGGTATTTTTTATATAGTTGTACGTGTCATAACGTTTTAGAATGGTCCCTTTCAGCATCCTTACAAGTATACCATGGGTAAAAATGTACTATACATGGGTTACAAAAAAATACCTGGTAAAAACAACCCTTGCGAAACAAAAGCAGTCTTGCAACTTTTAAACGGATTTATCAAATTTTTCTTCTCAAGTTTGGACCATTGTAAAGGCAGTCTCCACTCTTTATTTAATCTATTATACCGGCTGTCCCAAAAAAAGTATACAAAATGAGTTGGGTCCAGCGATGAGGATTTAGCTTCAATCAATGTTCAATCAATGCTAATCAAGTTCAAAATGTTCCTCGATAACTAAATTGAGAACAGTTGCCTCGTTTGTTAATATTGGTGCTTTGTGAGCGGTAATATTAAAGTTGAAAGTTCTAATTGCCGTCACATTCAAACCAGAGCTTTGGCGTTTTTTCTAAGAAAATTCTTGAGGTACAGCAAATAAATATAACAATATCCTTGATCAAATTTGATCAAAATTTAGATCATATATGTTCTGTTAGCTAGAAGTCACTCAATCTGCCGCTTTTTCGTTTTCTTCAATTTTAGTACTAAATTTCGATGTGCTTCAGGGATTTGCTTAGGCCAAAAAGGCAAAGCTCTGGTTTGGATGTGGAGGCAAACTTGAGCATTCAAGATTAATGTTTCAGCTCTCAAAGCACCCATATCAACAAAAGAGGTATCTATGTTCTATTTAACTATTGAGGAACATTCTGACAGAGATTAGCCATTGACTAAAGCTAAATTCGAATCGCTGCATCAAACCAAATTCATGTAATTTTTTTGGGACACTTGGTACTATGAAGATATGAAAAATACAGGAGACAATATTAGTATTGCTTGTACGCTTGAGCAGCTCAATTAAATAAAACCACGGGAAAGATACCTTTTGAAATTTTGCTTGTTGTGCAGCTAGCTCTGTTTGTAAATCTGCAATTTCATCTGCTAGGCCATCTAAATCTTTCTCGAAATCAGTTTTGTTCTTCTTCAACTAAAAAAATTTGAAATAGAGATTGAAAGTTCGAGCTAAATTTAAATTCATTGGCCATGGGGTATTCATTGTCTTCCGATCTCCGTGGTATCGTACTTGTGGTGTTGTCTCGTAATTAGAAAGGTAGAGTAGAATGTAATGTAAGATATATTGTAAAATTTATATTTGAATAAAAAACATGTAAGGTCTATTTCTGTAATATAAAATTGTATGGAATTCATATATCAATGGAATTTATCACGGGGAAACCAGGATTGATTGATAATAGATAAAATGAGTAAATAATTCTTTATGTATCCGCTGCGGGAGACTGTTTTCCAAACTACAAAGGAGAGTGACTACTGCGGGGGAGGGAGAGCTAAAGCGACGGAGGAGGAAAAATGCTTTCACTATCCCTCCCTTTTGCAGCTTGGAAGATAGTCTCCCGCACCGGATACATAAGAAATCATTTATTCTTTTTGATCGACTACCAGATAAACCTGGATTCCTTGTGAATTTATCTTTCATGTACCACAGCTGCAAAACAATGAGCCTTAAGAATTTCAACCACATCACCATAAAGGACATTTCTGCATGGGTAGAGGCAAGCACTCACAAGGAAAATAATAAAAGTTAGAGTAAAGTATCGAAAATATCGTTTACCTGTGATTTTAAATGATCAATCAATTTGCCGTCTTCATTAAGTCGATTTTTCAGAGAATAAATTTCATCTTCGAGTTCCTTCTGAATTGCAGTTGCTTTTTCTCTTCCTGATTTGAGCTGAAAATGTGATTAACAACTTCCATAATTCGTTCAGTCGGCATGAATTAATAAAATCATTGAAAATGCAGGAGGGGCCATCTTGTTTTGGGTAATTTTGCAGATAAATTTGTGGGATTTTTTAAGGAAATTTGTAGAATGTTGTACAAATTGGATTGCACAGTCTCCTAAGTGCGACAACTTGCATTTCATCGAAAATATTGCAAACAGCACTACAAACTCCCATGATTGTAAATTGTCAATCAATCTTCCTTTTTTATTGTACCGGACGAGTCAGAAAAAAGAATCCCCGTTTGAAAGGTCACGGCTCCCTGGATATCAAGACAATGATATCGGCAAATGTATAGTTTAATGGTAGAAATGTTCAAATCTACTATAAAATTTACCTGACTGGAATCGGCCACTCCATTCTGAAATTATGAGGGATTTTCTCGAGAAAGCCTCTTCGAAAAACCTTCAAAACGTGCCCAAAATCATGAACAGATTTCCCTAACAGTTCTGCCTTACAATGCCCTTACAGTAATGACTTGTAAACGCTTTAACACGTGCTATCCTCTTGGGAGGATGAACAAGTCCTCCCCCTGGTATCGATGACCTATTCAGGGGGATTCCATTCTCCCTAGAGGACAAAATACATGAATTTATGTGAGTGTCATCAATTTTAGGAGGGAAAATGTGCTCATTGTTTTCATTCGTTTTTGCAGGTCCTTGAAAGGGGATTTCTGCAGAGAATCACCCATATCTACGGGAAGGAATGGCCGATTAAAGCCGCGTAAATTACTGAACCTAATTGAGCATATTGGCAATAAAACAAGACATTTTTCAACATTATTGCTAGACTGATTATATGTTCGTAGGTTATCGCTATTGATAGGCTGATGGACGCTATAACTACGACTCATGGACTTACGCTTCCAGAAACGGACATGGCCTAAATCATCTGCTATTTTTTCTTGAAACCACCGACCCTAAATCGCCGCAAAAAGTGGTTTTCCTGAAGTGCTACACTGCAAAACAAGCTATCAGTACTTAGATGAATGTTTCTTCAAGCTATTAAAGCAAAAAAATCCTACCTATAAGTGCCATTTTCGTTGTTTGGGGACGCAAAAGATCTCGTAAATTCGTTCGCTACTTTGAGATTTTGATCGTTGGAGCAGTTCAGTCGAACGCGTTGTTCGAATTCGTTTGTTTGCCTTTGGCGGGAAGTTTGAATTGAAGAAGAATCAGCCAATCCCATCAAGTTATTTCAAGTTTTGCATCCTGATTGGTCCAGGAACAAATTTGTTCCTGGCGAGAATTTTTTTGCCGTTTTGAGAAGAGTTAGTCCATAAGGCCCTTGACTGGAGCGACAACAACAACATTAATTCACTTCAATTAGATGAGCGTAAGTTGAGGGTCCTTATGTAGTGAGGCTACATTATTGCTTTGATAGTCGTGGAGCAGTAGCTTTCTAAGCGGGGATTCTTTCTTCTAACTCACCCGGTATATCTTCAAAAGAAGCTTAAAAGAAACTTAAGCAGAATAAAAATCAATTAGTTCAAAACGCAAACGAAAAGCTTTCAAACCTATTAATTTTAAAACTTATTAATTTTGCGCGATCGTCCGTCACTTAACTCTCAGCAATCTTCTATTCCCTTAGCTCTGTTTTAGGTATTGTCCTCCGGGCTTACCTCATTATTTATTTTTCACGTAGGATTTGTAAACAACGCATTTTTGGTAGTTTATTGTCTTTATGGATATAAATTTAGCCTCGTGCTTTAGGAAACTTGGTATTCTGATGATGAAGCACAGCTTTGCTTCGAAACGTCAATTGTAATTCAACATGGCCTAGTCTTTTAATTAACTTCTCGGATTTGTCACACATGGATTTGTCGTAATTATTAACTTGGATTTGTCTTGGAATGAAATAATAATAATACAATGAAAATGATTATCGTCGCAATTCTTGCTCTTCGCTTCCTGATTAAACTCCGTTTTCCTGCCAATACACCGATTTCTTTCAAACCTAATGTGAAGACCTTGTTTTGTCTCTGCAAGTCAAAAAGACAAACGAGGCTCAATATAATTGAAAGAGTATTGTGACTAAAACAGGAAAATTGAAATATATTGAAACAAGACCTTGCACTTACAGCATCTTTATATCCTGCTATCTCTTTCTGTAATTTTTTTCTTAATGATTCATTTTCTGCCTTTAGGTCTTCGATTTGTCCTTTTCCTCCTCCTAATTCATGTTCAAGCTGAAACGTGAAAAAAGACCATTAATCTACCGCAAAAGCTATATTAAGCCCCCAGGAGGCTTACTTAATTTCCGACACTCCAGAGGGAGGCTTAGAAGAGAGGGGGCTTGTTAGAGAGGGAGGTGCTCACGAATCTCAAAGGAAATCTGTAAGGAAGTCATCGAGACTCAGGAGACCCCCAGAACGTTTCGTCCCTGGTGACGTTTAGCTGGCGTTTCAGTTTTCTGCATGCAGTTTCCTCGTGCGTTGGCGGTGTATTCCTATGCCAGAGTTAGAAAACAGGAGACAGTTGTTGTTTGGAAGAGCACAAGACGGACGAGGAAAAGAGCAACGAGAGAGAGCGCGCATTCCAAGAAAGTGACGTACGATAGGCCTAGTCCCAAGTATGCGACCCAACCACAATCGATGACGGCATGATGTTGGTGAGCGTATATTTTCCTTGTTTGTTGGGATTCAAGTTGAAAGAGGACTAAACAACTGATTAACATGAACTTCGTTGTGTTTTGATGCATTTAATCCATTGAAATATTTTAGGAAACTTTAAAGATACATCTTAGTTTTTGTGTTTATGGGTCGCACATCAATTCCACTACAGGGGGCTTATTCACAAAATCAAATGACAAGGATATATATGATAGCTTTTTTAGTTCTTTAACACCATATTTTGCGGATTCAACCCACAATTTTACGACTTAAATACATAAAGTCGACACAGTTTTATATCTCAAACCATATAAATTAACATGCAAACTTATTTAGCTCAATAAATGAAAAATATTTGGTAACCACTGGAATTTGAAATAAGTGGGGGGAGCTTAATGGGGAGGGAGGCTTATCTAAAATTTTTTGCTCATAGAGCCTAGAAGAGGGGCTTATCAAACGGGGGGAAGGGGGGGGTTGGAAGAGAGGGGCTTAATATGAGCTTTTACGGTATTCTAAAAACAAAAGAACGGGACGCTGATTCCATACACTTTCGTTACGGATCCAAACTTGCACTTGTACAGTGTAGGAGGGGTCTAGTTCACAACTCAATTTCATCCTGGTTCTAAGACTACAAGAAAAGAAACGCACCTTCTCCAAATAGTCGTAATAGATCTTTAGGCTATTCTACAAGAGTGTGGATCATGCGAAATTTTATGCATTTTATACGGAAGGTTCGATTGAGTGGCGTTATAGCTTCTATCACTGATGTGCACATTCAGAAATTCGACAATATTCGTTAGATACGGATTCTATCAAAGAATAGCTAACGGTAGCCTGATAACCGGACCTTTTGAAATTGAGTCTGGTTATCAGGATAAGCAAACGGGTCAAAAAATTTGCATATAAAATTATCCAGCCTGTTATTTAAACCTTTCTAATCAAAATGTACACAAATGTCGCTTGATTAAGACTCTTTTGAAGAATAGCTAAAAGGTCCATACAAGACAAGAGAAGAAGCATCATGACTGTGGTTCCGCTAGGGGCCGAGAGACTGTTTTGGGTATGGACAAATAACGCAGTGTTATACCTGTTTAGCATTCCTCTCCGCTTGTTTCATCCTTTTCTCTGCTGCATTCAACTTTCCTTGAAGCACCTCGATATCACGTTCTGCCTGTAAAATACAACAGCATATTTCATCAAAACATGCAAGCATAAAGCTTTTAATTCCCGTAAACTCATCATCATCATATACTATTTAAAGTTGATATGTACATAGTTACTAAAAACTAATTTAAATCAACTATTTACAATATAACAAAACTATTTACAAATTAAACATTTACATCTTTTGCCATCCCATTCTTTGATCCCCTTTTTAAAACTTCTCAAGGTATCAGCTCTCTTTAATTCATCATCTAGAGTGTTCCACAAGAGACTACCTCTAAACTGACTCTTTCAATTCCGGTGACAATGAAATAATGTATCTACTGTAACTAAAGGGAATTAAAAATACCACTGTAACTAAACTCTACTGCAACTAAAACGACACTCGATCGCTTTAAAAACAACTTAAAATGCATCTAAAGAGCTAGACTCTTCAAACCAAACACAACTCCCTGGACGAACAGTAATGATTAAGTTTTATCGGGCTGTAGGTTTTTATTCTTAAGGTTTTTATCATTTGAAAATAGCCTTAAATAACGGATTCATCATATTAAACCCACAAACGCAACAAAAACACCGAAATGAGTAGGAAGAAGACTGTTAACTCCTGTAAAAGAAACAACAACCAACATAAACCTGTAACAAGAGAAAAACTGTTAAATCCTGTAAGAGAAAACCGAATTGATCTACCGTTTTTATCATTGTAAATAGATGTTAATTTGCTGAAGGGTTAATTTGTGTATAAATAATATCAAATGAAAATGAATGAAAAGAAAGGAAAACATTGCTGAAGTTCAAAAGTTGAAGCAAAGCAACAAAAATATTCAACAAGTGCGGAGACAAATACCTGTTCAAGGGCTGCCTGTTTCTTTTGTAGAAGTTCCTGAAGCATACCAATCTCTTCCGCCGCATGGTTTGCCTGTGACGGTGGGGAAAAGATGCCGAATAAGGAACTGCACGTTTTTATAAGAAATTTGGAAGGACCATCGGTAGCAAAATTTTCTCAGTTTTTTAAACAATAACATTAGACTCGATACATACTCGTAGTCTCGCTCTAGACTTATGTTTCTCTATGCTTTTTTAATTCCAGATGGCGCTCCTCTTGAGCAAGGTTTACCGCAGGGATACAAGGGATTCATCGTCATGAGTCTAGTCTCGCTCTTAGAGGCCCTTTTCATGAGACCTGACATGAAATTAATGCCGGCACGAGTTTTCATATCGGGTGCTGGTCTGAGCTACATTGTGTTTACATAATGTCGGGGCGACATGAAACTTTCATATCGCTTTTTCATGCCGGCATGGAAATGGGATGAAAATCTCATGTAAACACAATTTTTTAAAACCAAATCATCCCGGTGTATTTTGAAATTTTCATGTCGAGTCTCATTGCGACCTGAGTTCATGCCGGCATGAGTTTCATGTCGGCTCTCATGTAAATAGAGTGCATTTTCATGGCGGCATGAACTCATACCGACATGAGATTCATGTCGGGTCTCCATGTAAAGGGCTTCTTAGACTGAATTGATACCGCTACAACTTACTGAAGCAAAAACAACAACAGCAATTTAGTAAAAGTAGATGAGTGAAAGATGAAGGTCTTTGTGGAGAACGTTCCGAAAACATTGCAGGGTTATTGTTTGTTGGTTTTTTTGGGCAAAAGGAAATCGTTTCTAAGATCGCTATAGGAACGGTTCTTGACATATAAACAACATTTCGTAACAAAAAGCGTGATATCCTGGTGTGAGAAAAAGCAACGAAATTTGATCCTCATTTTTCACCCTATGTTGAAGATTTTGTTAAGTGGCCACTTCCAGGAAATCTCCTACCTTATCCGAAAAAAAAAACACCGATTTTATAAGCCAGGTTTGACACCGCAATTTAAAGCGATTATCGACTGCCAACAAAGGAAATTCTCTCAACCAGCAATTCAAAATAAACAAAGCCGTGAAAGTATCTCTGAAACCCGGGTAGCTAGCGCGCTCGTTGTAAATACCAGAAATCGCTTTTAAGAGCAAACATGAGCATATATCGAAAGAAGAGGGATATACCTACACATCTACCTCAAGCATTTCATTTCTTTGGTTCAGAAGCTGAGCAGTAAGTGTCTTAATTACACCCACACAATAAAAGAATTGAGTCACCTCCCAAACGGCTCTTGAACCAAACAAATTAAATGCCCGAGGCAGATGTGTAGATAAATCCTTCTTCTTTCGATCTATCCTCGTGTTTGCTCTTAAAAACAATTTCTGGGATGCACAACGAGCGAGCCACCTACCTGGGGTACAGAGAAAATTTTGTGGCTTTGCTTGTTTTGAATTACCGGTTGAGAGAATTTTCTTTGTCTGCGATCGCTAATCACTTTGAATTGCGGTGTCAATCAAAAGCAACTCATGCTATTGTCTTACAAAATCTGTCCTTGTCGTTGGTAATTGAACAAGACATTTGTAAATATTATTGCTTTATACTTAAGGAACGGTACCCTTTAAACAGAGCACGTTTTTCCTGACTCAATCGGGAGGGTTCTGATCTTCAAGACCGCCTACAAAGTTTTCTCCGGGAGAGGAATCTTCCTGAAATTTAGCAATTCTCTACCTAAAGATAAATCAAAGGATACGGACCTGAGCATTTTTCTCACTATTTGTATTTCTCAGCAACTTTTTCGCTTCTTCAAGTTCTCCTCTAGTGGCATCGGCATCGTGTTCTGCCTAAAAACAGGAGTGTATTTGTCAAAAGTGTCATGAAATTTTCTATCTAAGGTACATATCAGATAGGATAACAGATAAACAAGGACAGATAATGTTACAATATGACTCGCTACTTTTTATTGACACTTAGATACAAAGCAATTTGTGATTGCAGACAAAGGGAATTCCATGCTCGGTTGGTCAAGACATAAACAAAAACAAAGCAAGCCGCAAAAATTGTCCTGAAACTCGGGTCACTAGCGCGCTCGTTGTGCATTCCAAAAACGGTTTTTAAGAGATAATATTAGCACATATCGAAGGAAGGATATATCTGAACTTCTGCCTTGGGCATTTAATTTATTTTGTGCAGAAGCCAATTGGGAGGGGATTCAATCCTCGTACTGTTTAGGTGTAATTAAAACACTTACTGCTCAGCTTCTGTACGAAAAAAATAAAATGCCCGAGGCAGAAGTTTAGATATATCCTTCTTCTTTCGATAAGTGCTAATATTTGCTCTTAAAAATTATTTCTAGAATGCACAACGACCAAGCTAGCAACCCGGGTTTCAGGGCAATTTTTGCGGCTTCCTTTGTTTTTGTTTATGTCTTGACCAACCGAGCATGGAATTCCCTTTGTCTGCAATCACAAATTGCTTTGTATATGGGTGTCAATAAAAAGTAGCGAGTTCTATTGTAACATTATCTGTCCTTGTTTAACAGCTAAATGTTAAGGTGGATTCTCTTGAGAGCCATTTGTACATGCACGAACCACGAAAAATGAGTTACTCAATCCATTTTTCACACAAAGTTGAGAATGCCCCTCTCATAGCCTCTACAACACAAACATGGACTAGCAAACGCACGTATGACAAAATGAAAGCAAAAATGAAGAAAGCAGCAAATGGACAAAACTGTTTTTATTTCAGAGGAGCAAAGCTGTGGACTAGTCTTTCCTCCCTGAGTTTATTTAAGCAAATAATCTAGGGTTGACCTCTTTCTCTTTTAGATTATAGATTTAATCATAGTTTTTAAGATCAATGATTCTCGTAATTTAGCTTTAGTCATATTTGATGGGACGGCCCTTTTAACACTAGCACTTGTACTGAAGTACTACCCTCCCCCTTTGCTAAATATCTGAAATATGAAAATATCAAAAATATGAAATAAGAGCATCATTTGCAGTCAGCTTTGCTCTGGATTCGCAGCTATACTAATCAGCCATGGAAATATATCGTTTTGAACTGGCAATTTAATCAAAAGCAACTGATGACTCTGTCACAAAATATGCCCATGTTTAGCAAGGGCATGAACACTGAAAAGATGCTGACGGCCATGTATGGATGATGGATTGAATCAAATTACCTCTCTGGCCTGGTCTTCCGTTGCTTTCAATTTTCTTTGAGCCTCCTCGAGTTTCGATTTCAACTGGCTGACTTCACGTTTTGCCTACAAAAGAGAAATTATTTCGTAAGATGAAAACCTTCAATACTGGAAACTACTGAACAACACGCAGAACAGCAAAAAGCGAGTCAAGAAGATGCCATCAGGATTAGCTCCTTAACTGCAAAGAATATTTGAACCCTCAGAGAAATTGGGTATGTTTTGTCAAAGACTTACACACTTAGGCCCCAGTTACACGATACCGGATTCATCACACACCGGATTACTTTTCGCATCGGATAGGGGGGTGCAGTTACACGACACCGAGGCAATCCGGTGTCACTCCACTCCGTTTTCGCGGAGTGAAACCACTCCGCTCTGGAGGTGAGGTGAAAATGAATCCGATGCACTCCGCTCCGCATTCCATCTCGTGTAACTGCACCAATCCGGTGTGACCCCACTCCGTTTGCTCGTGTAACTGCACCAATCCGATGTCACCCCACTCCATTTGGGCTTCGCAGTTGTCAAAGATAATAGATTTAGACTTCGCAGTGCAGGGTGACTCGGTGTCGTGTAACTGCAATCAAAAATGGGTTCATGGCAATCCGGTGTCGTGTAACTGCAATGAAAATGGTGCAATTTGAGTTGAAACCAATCCGATGCGAAAAGCAATCCGGTATCGTGTAACCCAGGCCTTAAGCGTCAGCTGGCATGTACAGAAAGCTTTAAACAAATACTTCAAACAACGAAAATAAAAAAGCCAGATAAATACGATCAGCATTAGGACCTCATGAAAACATGATAATTTGACGTACATTGGCAGCGGTTCTCTCGGACTCGTCCAGTCTGGCTTGCAAAGCATCTAAATCCTCTTCAATCAGTTTAGCCTGGAAACAAAAATTAAAACCCTTTGATGGAGTGCAGCTCCTCTGATGAAGTTTATAGGTTACAAAACATTTATTAACGCTATCTTTTGAACCAAAGAGAAAAGGAATTTCTTAGAGCATGAAATTCAACTGTTTTTTCAATGATATATTCAAAGCTTAATCACATCACCTATCTTCTATATATTATTCAAAAGGCAATTTTAAGCAAAAAAACCTTCTTCTCAGTGGCGGACACTTGGGGGGGGGGGCCAGGGGGTACAATCACCCCCCCCCAATGTTGGTTAGAACAAAGGTCTTTTGTTCCAAAACAATAGAAATAAGCAATGATTTTAACTGAAACAATAGCTTCGCCCCCCCTTCAATATTTGGCAGTGTCCGCCACTGCTCCTTCTTCAGTTAAAATCCTGTTAAACCATCCTTTTTCTTCGAGATTGACACTTAATGTGAGTGATTCTTAAACCTAGTTTACACGGTAGCAGAAATGATACAGATCCAAAGTGTCGCAGATCACCGTCGTCTATAAGGTAGCGGATTACAATAAATACGCCAGATTATTGTTGGTTATTATATTGAAACTTCAACGCGTGTTCTGCAATAGTCTTTGAACAGACAATAGATATAAAATACGACCAAAACGATATAAAATAACCTCTTTATGAATCCGAATAAAAATTTTGCGGATCATTTGCGTCTACACGGAGTGGAGCAGAACTGATCCGATACAAAAGCGATCTGATACAAAACGCGTTCGCTTTGTAGCAGGATCCAAATTGATGCAGATAGCAATAACAATACTAATTATTACTATTATTATCACTGCAAACACCGGAGTTACGAAGAACTATAGGCTAAATGCTTACAGGATAGACAAAAACTAAACACAACGCAACAAGCAACATCTAAAGGTATAAGTACGAGCAAAACAACTAGCTACGTTTTGAGCAGTGAGAGGAGTTGTGAGGGCATTATTCCGTTGCTACACGTAAATTGTCAACCGGAAAGTCTTGGCATATACACAATACTCTGTGCAAAAACATAATGGTTGCAGTACTTGTTGTGATATGCATGACCAAGGGCAAATACAACTGCTCATGGTATAGAAACCATACGTTATGTTGGAAGTAGACTTTGGCAAACATTACCTAGTGAAACTAAAGAGTCTTCCATTTTAGGAGTCTTTAAGGGTCGTATCAAAAGTTGGGTTACAGACAAATGCAACTGCAAGCTTTGCAAGACATACATCAAGAATCTTGGCTATATTTAGTTTAAATTTGTAATTAGATTTTAGATTTTAGAAAGTATGTAAATAGGTTTTCTTTGTACATAGTTGGCTTTAATTAGCTGTTCAGCTACTCTTGTCGCCAACTTGAAATAAATTATCATTATTATTATTATTAGTATTATTATTATTAGTATTATTATTATTAGTATTATTATTATTATTATTAATAACAACAGAATCACATCACAAACCATGATCACAACACAAACCATGGCTATGGTGGCGTTACATAGATGACGTATTTTTGGTTTGGTTACATGGCGAAGAAAAACTTTTGGAATTCATCAACTACCTGAACGGGGCACATCATTCGATAAAATTCACTGCAGATTGGTCCCATGATAGGATTAACTTTCTAGATGTACAGGTCATTAGAGAGGGCAAAGGGCTCGTTACGGATTTATATTCGAAACCGACTGACACACACCAACTCCTCCACCGCACTTCCTGCCATCCAAACCATACAAAAAAGGGTATACCGTATAGTCAAGCCCTTAGAATGCGTCGTATTTGTTCAGAAGATAGGTTTTTCGAAAGCAGGGTTGCAGATCTTAAAACGTGGCTCTTAAATAGGGGTTATACAGAGGGGGACATAGATGGGCAGGTTGACAGGGTTAAAGGTCTGGATCGTACTTCCTTACTTTCTCGGCAACAACAACCAAAGGACGACACACGGATGCCATTGGTGTTGACGTACCATCCAGCTTTGCATAAGGTCTACGAAATTCTGCGCAAATCTGAGAATATTCTTTGCGTAGATGAGGGGCACAAAAATGTTTTTAGGGACAAAATCTTTGTATCTTTTAGGAAGGCAAAAAGTCTTAAGGATAATCTGGTACGGGCGAAGCTTCAGCCATTGGAGGAGGAGGAGTTGGTGGAAAAGGGGACATTTAAGTGCAATGGCAGAAGGAGTTGTCAAATCTGTCCTCTAATACAAGAAGGGGATACCTTTAAAAATGCAGATGATTCTAGGACATTTAAAATATTTTCAGGGGCCTTTCATTGCAACACAGAAAGTGTGGTTTATATGTTGCAGTGTAACTGTTGCAATAAAAAGTACATTGGCAGCACAAAAAACAAGTTTAGGCAAAGGTTTAATGTTTATAAATCGTATTTCAGGACATACGCACGCAAACATACCGAGGGCACTCTTGGGACAGGGAAACCTGTCCCACAAGCTGGCTTTTTTAGCCATTTTTTCGATGAACAACACGGGGGAAACTTTTCTGTTACCATCAAAATCATTGACACAGCAGAGGATGTCTACTCACTTCGAAGAAAAGAGTTATTTTGGCAATACAAACTTGGAACATTCGTACCCGCGGGCCTAAACGAGAGGGCAGCAGATATTGAGCTCGATATGTTTGCGTGTGGGTCGGCATGAATTCTGCCATTGCACTTAACTTAGGAGTCTGGGTCTACTTGGGCGGGGCACTCTAGACTTTGGCTTTGTGTTGTTTACACATGGTGGTAGGGTGGAATTCCCTATCATGCCATCCGGGATTTAGCAGAGGCAAAAATAGTTTTTAGCCGTTTTGCAAATCCTTGGAGGGTCATTGGATGGATGTTTTTCTCAGTAGTTCTTGGCTCCAACAACATGAGAGTAGGGCTGCCAGTCCCAGGGGTTTTGATTGGAGACGGAAAAGGAGGGAAGGAGGAATTGAAAATTGAATGGAGATCCACTTTAGAGACGGGGTTTTTTATAGTTGATATCTTAGTCGTATTGTATGATGTTGTTGCCTTTATATTTCACTTTGTTGTCTCCATTGTTATTTAAAGTAAAACAAGTTTTTGTAAACCGTATTGTAATGCAAATTAAATATTTATGTATTTATACTTGCTCGGCTGTCCCAGTTTTAGTAACTGACGAAGATTTTATAATCGAAACGTTTTTATTTAAACAGTTGTGTTTCTACATTTTATTTTCTGTTTATTCTGGATGTGGTTTTAGTTTATATTATTATTATTATTAATAAAAACACAACTGTTAAAATCTTGAACGTTTCGATTAAAAATCTTCGTCAGTATTATTATTGACGTATTATCATTATTATTATTATAGTCAATATTATTATTATTATTATTATTATTATTATTATTATTATTATTATTATAAAAAACACAACTGTTTCAGGGCAGACGTTTCGATATAAAATCTTCTTCAGTCCTGAAGAAGATTTTATATCGAAACGTCTGCCCTGAAACAGTTGTGTTTTTTATCATTTTAATTTCTGTTTTACTTTGAAAGTGGTTTAGTTTATATCATTATTATTATTACTATTATTATCATTATTATTATTATTATTATTATTATTATTATTATCATTATCATTATTATTATTATTATTATTATTATGCTACTATGATAGCGGAGCAAAAATGTATAGGATCACTGCAAGCTCGTGTAGACGAGAGACTGATCTGCAACACTTCTCTGCATCGGATCGAAAGTGATCCAATACCGTATCTACAGGGTCTTACTTCTGAGGACTAAATCTGAAGGACAGAACGACAAAGATGGGATTGCCAAGTTGTGCAGTTGAAAAGGACGACTTCATAGCTTCTCAAGGGAAGCAAACTCACACGAGAAACGAGGAATCTATTGAAGATTTCTGGAACAAATGCAACAGTCCATTGCAACTATTTCATGGTTTCTATAACTTCCCGAATGGGCCATTGGGGGACCCTACTAACGGATCGTGAACTAAAACAAGAATCAAAATTAAAAATCAGAACAGAAAAAGAAACAAGTTATATTTACATCACTAGATCGATCTTGTAAGGCTTTCTTCAAGCGATTTTGTGTTTGCTCAAGTTGTTGTTTTGAGTCCTGAGCTTCTTGCTCCAGCTAAAAAAAAATAAAAAATAACACGAAGATAACAACTGTGTCATTGAGATGTTTGGTTATCATACTTTTGGTGATTATGAAACCAACTGCGTTACTGAAAAACGAATATTGACTGCAACAAACAAATTTAACGAAATGAGGAAAGTACTGATTGCTGCTGAAGGCAGCATCACTATTCTTCTTCAATCAGCGAGCGAAATTAGCCTGCCTGCCTGCTGTCTGTCTGCCGTCTGGTTATGTAGACGGGCCAGCTCACGGCTGCGGTTCGCGGGCTCGCGGCTTGTGAGCATTTATCCAACAAACAACAACAAAAGTTCCCCAACAAAAGATAATGAGTTCTTCCTACCTAACTACGTCAGTGGACGACAAAGGTTTATTTCTGACAATGCAGAACTCAATATTATGGACCACGGAACCATTGACTACAGAACTACGGAACCAAGAGCCTTGGACTAAGGAACTAGAAACCGGCGGAGAAGAGTAACTCAATATTCTAAATCATTTACCTTTTGAACCATTACCCAAATGTAAATTCAAACATAATACACGTTTCCTAAGCGATAATCATTCAATTAATTTCTATAAAATTGACCTCGCTACAGTCGCATTTGGTACAAATACTAATCGGCAGCACTCGCTGACTGTTGTTATATCTAGTACATATGTGTATATGCGTACCAAGAGAAAGCTGCTTGAAGCTAGTGTGAGGTCCAGACTCACGTACGCCACACAAGCAGCCCTCTCTAATGAAAAGCAGATGACAAAACTCGAAGCATGTTGGTACCGAATACTTTGCAATATGATAAGGAGAAAGGGCTCGAGGAGAATTACAAGAGGAATTTGAAGACGAAGAAGACGGTTTCTTATACAACAACAATAAACCCAAGGACGTTACTAAAACAATGCCAATCCGAAACTTAAAGGGGCTCAGTGGTCAAACAGTAAACAAATCCGTAAACTCGCAAGTGTCGGGGATTATCCATTGTTCATCCATTTTTCTCTGCAGTTTGTTTGGTGGCTTCACCCAAGCCACAAAAAAGTGACCGTTAAAAATCCACTTATATCCGAGCAATCGTAGAAGATATGAAAGTTTGGTTTGTTCCTTAGTGAAGTACAAGGATTAATGCCCAAACAGCAACTTTCATTTTGAAAAAAATACGAAAATCCTGTGTGATATCACCTTTCAAAAAATTGCAAAAATAATCGTTTTGTTTACATTTTGACGACGGAGCCCCTTTTACTTTCTCGCAACATTTGAAGTACAATGCTCACGTTTCCAGATGTCCCAATAATTCAATAAAAGAAATGTTGTTCGCTAAGCCGACTCAAAGGTACTACAGACCCGGGGGGGGGGGGGAGGTACTTCATTGTGAAATTGGTTGGACCTGAATCTGGACTTTGAGAAAGGAACCCATACGTATGACAGAATATTCAAGAATTCCGAACCCATTTGCATGAATGTCAGGACAGTTCTGACCCATGTGTATGAATTTGTCGATTTGAAACAAAGGAAAATTTCAGTTGTTTGGTGCTGATTATTATCATGGGACTCATTGATAAGAAAATTCTCAAAAACTACCCATCTACCACAATTGTGGTTAAAACAGACCCATATGTAGGGAATTTCAGATGAAGAAACCCACCCATATGAGCGGCACGTCCAGTATCATTCAACAATGAAGTACCCCCCCCCCCCCCGAGACTACAGAGACGTTTGGCTGAAGATAGGAGAGCTATTAGGTATGACATCAGAGAAAACTCATGGGGAAAAATTCGCCGAACTAATCCAGGATCGGTTTAGTTCGACCCCGTGACAACATCGAAACATCGACGTCAATAGGAGGATTACGCAGGCAACAGGCAAGGTTTTGTTTTCACTTTTTAGCAGCTGCAAAATATTTCATACCTCGCGAGCCATTTGCTTACTATCAGAGAGTTCCCTTTGAGCTGTTACAAGGTCATCATTGAGCTTTTCTAATTTTGCTTGAAACTATAAAAGAATGAGAGAAAACTAAACTCTGGCTTATCTATCGAATGATCAAAAACGCTAACAGCAAAAACATTTTTCTAAGATAAGTACAGTACAGTACAGGCTTTGCACACATTAACATGATAAGAATTCTTGAGAGATGCGAAAGACTGAAGCTTTTTCTAAACAAGAATTCTTAACCAGGAAAGCCATGTTGATGTACGCAAGGCCTAAACTGTAATCAACCGACAAAAATAAGCCAAGCATTAATTTGTTCTGGGTGTGCGAAAAATGTGAGTAGGATGAATCCGACTGACTGCGATGAAAATACGACAGACCAAGATAAATCGAACACTAGGCCGTTTTAAAAATCGATTATTTAGTCTTTGGTTGTGAAGCCTACATCACGATGAGTGGAATTCCGCACTTTGTCGGTGGCCTTAGATTTGCAATAAGCCAGGTCCTGTTGAAAAGAAAATGAACTGAAGCTGCAATATTTACAATTTTTCAAAAGATACTAAATAACATGCATCTAAATAATAAGAAAAAGGAAAATAAAAAACCATTAAAGGAAGAGCGCCATTTTAGCATCACAGCTCACCTGTTTCCAGAGTTTGGCCCCACGACACGAGAGGGACTTTACCCATTGTTAATTCTCATTAGCGGGACACGAAGATCAGACTCACTATTTCTTAAAACCATGGGGCTGCTTCCCTGGCAATTCCTAGAAACTATTGGTCGATCGAAAAATATCACACAAATATGTAAAGATTTAAGTTGAAAGGACAATGGGAAAAATGTTCCTTTCTATCAAGACAAAGACTTCACTGATCTTATCAAAACAGAAAGTATTGAATTGATCAGCAGCAAATAAATACAAAATAACCTTCTCCAGTTGTCTTTGCAAGTCTTCTCTCTCCTCTTCGTTACTTTCCACATTTGCGTTCAACTTATCCCTTAAATCTTCAAACAGTCGTTGTAATTTCTTTTCTTTCATCGATGGCCCCATTGAAGGGGACTGTCTCCCCACTTCTCCACTTCCCATTTCATCTAACAATGATTGTAAATGTCTCAGAATACTTTTCCAAGGAATGGAATCTTCTTTCTCTTTGTTCAATTCTTCTTCCAGACCATCTACTCGTTTGCGTAAAGCTGCTTTCTCGGCCTGAAGAAAAATGCGAACAGTTGTACCGGGTGGATGAAAAAAGTGAAAATGTTGGCGGGCTGTGGAATAAAACATACGTTGTCGATATTGAAAACTAAACTGTTACCCTTTTAGTCAAAGGCTAACTTAGATGTCAAACTTTTATTGACACCTGATAGCATATGCGCAATGTGTTGAGCGTTGGGGACTCTGGAGGGGGATCAGTAGCGGTAGCAACTGCTGTCGTTGTAGTTCTCTCGTCCGGGGTTCCTATTGTTCAGCATCATACTACTATGCTGGCCCGACATCCAATGTGAAACGGATTCTAGTATTTATCAGTAAAAACTAGTATTTGTAGCTTTTTGTAGTTGTTTATTTGATTGCTATTTTTTGCATGTCTTTATGTTAATGGCCACGGGGTAGTCATTGTCTTTTGCTCCTTGTGGTCCCGTCCCTGTAGTGTTGTATAGTTTGTAACGTAATTAGAAAGTATAGTAGGATGTAGATGTAACATGTATTGTATCATTTTAAATGATTATAAAAAAAACTTTTATTTGGTAAAATCACTCATTTTTAGACCCAAAAATAAGGAAAATGCTGGCAGGGGGTTTATATCGGATCGATAATTCCACGTTCGATTCTGGTCCATGATTTAGTTGCCATTGAAATATAAATTCAATACAGTTGTCTGTTCCAGAAATATAATTCAAATGTAAAGGGCAAATAAATCATGGACCAGAATCGAAAGCAGAATTTCTAATTTCTGGGTTTAAAAGACGAGTGCTTTTAATTTCTAATTTCTGGGTCGATCCAAGCATTTTTTCTGGAAATTAAAAAGGTCCACAGCTAAAAGATGTATTCAGACAAACCTGTAATCTCTGCACTTGTCGATCAAGTTCTTTTGCCTCTCTTTCGAAATCTCCTGCTGCTCTCGCTGTTCGAACAGCTTCATCGAGCTTGGCCTGGCCATTTTCAAGCCTTTCTTCGAGAGCTTTCCTTTCCGCCTTCGAAGAAAAGGAACTATATTCAGAAAGCTGCTACGACTGCCACTAATAGGAATTTAAGGATTGCCGGAAACAATGGACTCGTCGCTATGAACACTCAAATGCAACCTTATTTCACCTGTGAGGAGCAAAGTTAAACCTTGCAAACGGACACAAAACATAACCAGATATACCTGGTTTCAGGTACATTTTGCTTTTAAGTTTTTGCAGGATTCACAAGCTTATCTGGCTAACTTTGTGTTGTGTTCTTTTTCAGGGAGTGAGAATTCTCCCCAAAGGTTAACATGATGCTGCACATGATATCTGTGGCATCTGTTCGTTAACATTGTACATGACAGGCTCTGGCAAGGATGATATTTTTGTAACTCAGAAAAATACCAATCAATATGATACGCTACTGTGAAGCGAAGTAATGGAATGACATTTCTGTAGATACAAAAAGATCACCAACTGTCAGTATCTTTGATCAAAGATTCAAGAGTGGGAACTCGATGACCTTGTGTCCTTTCTCGCTACGAACGACACATGTTTTTTCTTTATTCTAGTTTAACTGTTGTTGTTACTTCGTAAATTTTGATACGTTATGATGACCTAAAAACGAATACTCAAAGCCTTCCTCTTTAAAAGCAATTATTAAAGTAGATTATAGATAGTCACCAATACCATTTACCCATTATTTTTCTTAATTATATTTAATCATTCAAACTTTTCCTAAAAGAGGGGTTTCTCTATCATCCATTAGCTTAGCTACTGAGAGAGCTCCTCCTCAAGGTTTGTTGTGGATGTGCAACCCAACCATGCCAAGCATGCGCATGCGTCACTGTGGTTCGGCGCGGCACGGCACGGCAAAATCTTTTCTTTATAAAACAGAGGCGCTCCAAGTCGAAACTCGGTCGAACTCAAATTTGTATGGTTCGGCACGGCGCGGCACGACTTATAAAACGGGCCTAAGAATTCCTCTTCATACAAATTCTCTATAGTCGTGTATTTTTCTATTTGTTATGTTTAGTCTGTAGTCTGTATCCTTGTATTTGTAATTTGTGACCTGTAATTATTCAAATTGTTGTAAGTTATTTAATGTTTTGAGTGTTTGTATGTAGTGGAATTTTAAATCAATGAACTGAACTGAACTGAACTGAGCTGAGCTGAGCTGAGCTGAGCTGAGCTGAACTGAACTGAACGTTTGGTAGGCCACAATAAATCGTAGACTGGGCCGATTTTAAAGATTCATGACTTAATCTTTAGCAAAAAGCGAGAATTAGATTCTAGAAAGTTTTGCAAATTTTTTTGTTTTCAGCTAGAAGCGAGTTTTTTAAAAGTCTCGACATGAATGGACAAAGAGAAAACTTTTTCGTGGTGATTTGGTATTTAGAAATCAATTACTTAATCGAAATAATTAATCGATACAATCAATCGATACCGGAATCCCAAATCACCACGAACAAGATTTCTCTTTTTCCATTCATGTTGATTCTTTAGAAAGCTTGATCGACGTTTTTTGATCGTTTTAAGTGTTTTCGAGAACGAAAATTTTAAGAAACTCGCGTCTAGTTCTAAAAGATGAAAACAAAAAAATTTGCAAAAAATCCTAGAATATAATTCAGGCTTTTTGCTAAAGATCAAGTTATGAATCTTCAAAATCGGTCCAGTGTACGATTTATTGTGGCCTGCCAAACGTGCATAGTTTATTTTGGCGCACCCGGAATGTTTCGTGGCTGTCTCTAGCCATAAATCCAATACAGTGTATGATAGAAGTCAGGAAAATTCAAAAGGGACCTGACCAAGCATGGAATCTAACTTCAAATCAAGCCTCAAAAATTACCTCTCTCTGTTTATTGATTTTCTCCAATGCCTCTCTCAACCTTTCAGCCTCTGCTTGTGAATCTCTTGCTTGTCGCTCCAACTTCTCTAAATGGGGGTCACGCCAAATATCATGGGATCCAACCCCAACATGTCTCTTTTTCTTGTTTAGTTTTTGCAATAAATTTTCATACGCAGCTCGTAGCTTATCGTTAATTTCCATCTCATCATTGAGTGCATTTTCCTTATCTAAGAGAAAAAATGTATTCACAGTCAGTTCATGTTGCAGTCACAAATATGATTCACACAAAATAGTAAAAAAATGGCCAATCACTGGTTTCAGTCATCGGGAAAACTTGGTTTCCTGAAGGTCATAGCTCCATCATTTTTCAATGGATTTTTACGGGGATGGTAGCAACCTTTAATTGGATGCATGAACAGCAACATCATATAAAAGTTTGGCGAGAATCTTTTGCCGTTTTGTCGTAATCTTCAGGCAAACGGGGCACAATTTTTTGGAACACCCTGTAGTATCCATGGTTGACATCAAAGGCCCATCCATAAAATCCATAAAATGCAGTCTTCTTGAAATTTGTACCGTATTGATTAAGGATTTACGATAATTTCAATTTTTTTTAAGATTTTGGTCAATCAAAAAAATTCTGTAATTCCAAAAACAAGCAAGACATCAAAGACTGCGAATAAACAGTTTTACAAACGTTCCTGAAGTTCTTTTCAAGCAAATGAAATCACACGAAAGACGCATTAACCATTCGCACAATCATTTCAAAGATCTGATGGCTATGTTCAGTGTCAAAACATAGCATAGGGCTCAAATCTTTCAAATTTTTAAGAAAGTGGGTGTAGAATTCTATGACATTTTTTTTAATTGAATGGCTTGAAAGGAACTAATGGATAAATTGGAGATTAAGAGTGTTTTAGTGAAAGAATACAGTTTTCCGTCGAATTTTGACCTGCCGCGGCCGTTTACTCTTCGCAAAACGGAGTTACGTCGTAAAATGGGGTAGGCCGAAATTATTCCCCATTTTTGGGGGGCGCGCGCTCCGCTTCTGGGGGCAATGCTGAACCTCAAATTGCGTTATTAGACTAGCAGACATGTCTCTTGAAAACATTTTTCCGTTTTGAAATCAGGCTCGTAACCATGAAGCATCGACTCCAAACGTAACCTCGGGTCGGAAAATGGTAACATCTATTTTTCAACCCCCTGTTATGACGTCATAATGACCCCAAAATTTCCTGAAACTCCGAAATTCGGATGCGCCGTGGTCCATTACCCCTTAAACTCCTCACTTGCCCCATACACCCCATTGATTTTGTGAAATTACCGATTCAATAAAGGCCATTTTTGAATGGGAGCCAGTTATAATCTGATTTTGCTATTGTTTCCGAATAGGGAACTTATCTTACTTTGCTGTAAATCTGCCGTGGAAATTTTTTGATATCTCGATTTTTTCAAAATAGCGGCAATTTAATTATTTTTGAAAAAATTCATGGAAAATTTTGAAAAATTTCAAATCATCGTAAATCCTAAACCAACAGAGGAAAAATGATATAACCTTCAAGAAAACCATATTTCATGAATGCCTACAATATGGTGGCAAGCAGAAATCTGTAGCTTTTCTGGTTTAGGATTTAGCAATTTGATGAAATAATAGCCTCAAATTCAATAAATGCCGCCATTTTGAAACTAACCAAGATATCAAGAAATTTCCACGGACGATTTACAACGAAAAACCCTGACTTCTTTCCAAACCATTTAATTAAGAGAAAACTGTAATATAATTTTACACCGATATTTTCAAAGATTTGAGCCCCATGTTGTCAAAGATATTAAAATGACCATACTGCCACAAAATACACACCTACAAGCTGACTACGAAGTCCATCCAAATCTTGATTAGTACGATCTGCTCTTTCCACGTCATCTTCTAACTGTTCGATTCTCCTTCGCAGAGAGTCACGTTCCTTTTCTAAGTCAGCATTTATTCCTTTTTGTTCTTTCATCTGCTTCTTCAAATCTTCTAAATGTTTCGTGAGTTTTTTGACAAGGTCTTCTAATCCGTGTTTCATTTCTGTCTGTACAGCTGGCTCTCCTGTAAACGGTAAAGATAGTATTTAAAACAACAAATTGAGACTGCTAAAAAAGGTGAATAGTAAGAGCCAGTAATCTTATTAACATAATTAACTGAGCAGCCGTAGCAAGCTTTATCTCAATATTTCGTAGAACCTTTATTCTTTAGGATAATTGGTCTACTTGTAGGCTAGTAATCTTCGGATCCAACGAGTAACGTCGGTATAGTGGCCAGCATAGTTTCAAACCTTTAAACCGGCGTAAAAAGGTGGGTGTAAAATTCTATGACCTATTTCTTCTAGTTGAATGGCTTGAAAGGAACTTTAGCTACTTACCTATAATTTTACCGTTGGACTTTTCAGAAATCTTGAATATTCTTCGAAATTACAGCGTATCTTACATTTCAACTCATTTCAGGATGTGACGTCATTAAATATCTAAATCATAAACCAGAAGAGTGATAGACTTTTGCTTGATACCATATTGTAGACATTCGTAAACTATGGTCTTCTTGGAAATTATTTCATGTTACGTGAAACAGTTTAGAAATTACGATGGTTTTAAGTTCTTTTGAAAAATCTTCCTGAATACTTGAAAAAGTGGTCTATATTTTCAAATTTACTTTAACAAGGTCAAGGGAATTGACATAGAAATTTCGAGTAGCCATTGGCTAAAGAAACGCCCAAACACCCATTGTTTCTTTTGCTACACAATGAAATGGCACGTATCAAAGTTGTCAAATTCAATAGAAAATATTATCAATTGGCCTGAGCAAGCTTTTAACTATGTCGATTCTTTTTAAGAACAGATGGATAAAAGAATTTTTCGATCTTTGACAATACAAAGAAATTTGAATATGCGAATAATGTCAAACTCTCCATTTTGTGCACTGAAAAGATGTTGCAGCAATACACTCAATTTCTTTTATAAGAAACCGCTTAAAAGAAACGGTAGGCTGAATTTTTCGAAAGCTAAGAAACAACCCTACCTGAACTGAAAAAGTTAAGAAACTTCTGTAATTTACAGTTTCAATTCTCCTATCGCACTCAAAATGTTTTGACACTGTACAGTTATAGCAACTGTTTGAACACTATTTTGAGTGCAAATTATGTTATTTACTTGTTTTGAGATCTTACTAAGTAATTTGGGAGCCCTTTAGACGAAACAAAATTAACTCTTCACTTCCAGCATTGAAAATATAGGAAACGCTTAAGAAACTTTTGATAGCAAAATGGTCCAAAAATTCAAGAAACTGCCTACCAGCCCCGGACCTTAGTTTCTTATAAAACAAATGAGTGTAAGAGTTTAGGAGTTTGGAACTTCGTCATACTTGGAAAAATCGAAGGATATGAATCGAATTCCACTTGACAGCCGAGACACCGAAGTCATTCTTGCCATTTTCTTGCCCTTTATGAGCAATGAAAATATTATTATTCATTCTTATTATTATTATCAAATTATTTACAGTTGGTACGATATATAGTTACAAACTAATTCAAACCAACTATTTACAATATCACAAGAATTAAAAGTCCAATTTGGGATCCTCATTATCGCCTTTGTTTTTTTGTTGCAGATCTTACATGTACAATTATGCCCATTCCGTTCTTTAAACCTTCTTTAAATATCGCTGTTGAGTTTGCATTTTTTATAGTATCTGGTAGAGTGTCTTTGTAACTAGAAAGTATTGTAAAATGTAATCTGTGTCATATTTTATATGTCCCCTTTAAAGTTAACGTTTCTTTCTTTTTTGTAGCAGTTACGTGTAATTTTAGCAATTATTTTTTCTCTCTAGTAGTTACGTGCAGTGGTATGTTCGTATATCTTGTTTTATGTTGCCATGAGATAGACAGTTTTCGCTCCAAATGGTATTGTATTAGTAGTAGAGTATGGTATTTTGTAAGTAGTGTTATAAGTAATATGTATTGTAAATTATTAAATGATGTATATATGAAAGCAACAAAACAAAACAAAAAAGTGTTCCAAAGGATGCAAGTAAATGCAAGTAAATTAATTCTAACTATGCTTGCATTTTCATTCCCGCAATCGCAACAGATTCTTAGTTCGTAATTCATACTTCACCTGTTTTCTTTCAAAGAATGTCCACATAAATGATGGATTTTATTAAGGATAAATATAGGTATATTCCACTCAACGATACATTCTAATAGTTGCGAGATGCGTGGAAAGGGCCTAAAAAGCAAGATCAAATCGTAAAGCTCCCCCAATATAGAACAACACGAAATTAAATATCACATCTTTAATTGCTGCAAAGACAATCATTTTCATTCATATCTGACCGTTGGTTTCGAAAGATCTTAAATTTTCGACTGGTAGCCACCTTTGATACACCCCACATAACCTCGTTATCAACAACCATACCTCGTTTCAGTTGCACTTCAAGAGCTCTGATCTCTTCAGTCTTAGAAGCCAAATCATTTTCTGTCTCAGCAAGAAGACTCTGTAATTGTTCCATATATTCTTGTAATTGATGGCATTGCTCGTCCATTGCGGCTACTTCGTCTAGCAGTTTATCCTTCAGGAATAATAAGAATCGTCAAGCGGCTGCACAGGGGGCCCAATCGCATATTATGGAGGCCTAGTTTCACTATGTCAATTTACGCTACTGCTATTTCCTAACTGCAACGTTAAGACAGCAGAACTTTTTGATTACAAAGTCAATTTTGTAATCTATAAAGGGGTTCGATGTCAGTCAGTCAGTAAGAAAGAAAGTCAGCCAGGCTTGTTAATGCATATCAACCGGAGTAATGTTAAAGTTTTGAGTTCTATTTTCCTAGAGCGAAAGACAGTCATCTTGTTGAATTTTTGTTGACTTCTAAAAAAAGAAGAAAACACTCTAATTTTGAAAATATTGAAAATTCAGGAATGACCAACGCTAGGATTATGGCAAAATAGCCAAAGTTTCCTTGAAGACATTCAGTTAACAAAAATAGATCATAGAATTTTACACCAACCTTTTTGAAGATTGGAACCTATGCTCCCCTCTATGGGGACTTATATCAAAATTAAAACGTAAAATCATACATGATCTGGATCCTCCACCGATGCTGAATCCAATTCATCTCTCAAACTTTGAAGTTGCTCTTCTCTGTCTTGTAACATATTTTCTGCCTCCACCATTTTTTCTTTTAGCTCTGCAATCGTTGCTTGCATTTCCTTTGCCTTGAATAAAAATTTATCGAGACGATACATAATAATACTAATCATCATCATCGAATATCTTAACAGGATGACCTGTCAGTACAACATATACTATCATTATTAGGGTCATAAAATTATAAATGATGGAAGTTCAAAATTTTCATCCTGAAACAATGCAATAAATGGGCTGTACAACCGAAGCTTCCAAAAATCTATGAGTTTCTCTCCTTACTGCGGGCAAACAGCAGCAGACACATCGCAAATGAAGATGTTTTCTTCATGTTTGAACTCCGTAGAATTCACCAGTGCAATCAGATTTTTTGTGACATCAATAATTATAAAGATACGGCTGGATTCTGAGCGACGAGTTTCAGATGTGTTTAGCCATTGAATTTGATGATATTGGCCAGCTGATCTTCGTCTTTGTTTACAAAAATCTTGCATAGCCCCTTTAGTGAGTACAGTTGCAAGGGTTGCTAACTATCTGATCTCCAAATGCAAAATTATTGTACCAATCTTTTGTTGCATCAACTTTCAAGTACTGCCCATTGATTTGGCTTTTTTGCAGAAAAACATGACTACATGACGATCATGAATCCTCATTTGAAGTTTTGCTGGCAAAGAATAATGGAACAACTATTCACATCAACTGCTCATTTTCACTGCTGTTTCAAGGGATGTCCGTTTTGCTTCCCACAACAACAATCAATGGATGTGTGTAAACGAACTGAAATCGATCCAGTGGAAGGAAATTTCCTTGTCTGAGTTCGGATCCAAAACGTTCGTGTGCATATGATTGAGATATGCAAAACACTTCTGTACTAATCGTCCTTCATGCAGGAGTGCTTCATTAGAAAGGATACCAAATATGACCTAAGGACGAAAGATTTATTGCAAATCCCTGCAACGAAAAGTATCATGTTTGGCATTGATTCTATTAAGTTTTGAGGCAGCCTCTTATGGAACAGCATGGCTGATTTAATAAAGAGCGTTTCATCAGCTGCTATATTCAAGAGCAACATCAAAATTGGAGTGGAGACAAATGCAATTGTGAGATTTGTAGATAATGATTATTAGCATGTTATATTACATTGTATTATAGGTTTCTTTTTCTTGTAAATAATTGGTGTAAATTAGTTCGCATTATTGCTATGTAGAGCTGGAACTCTTAACCAACTTAAAATAAATCGATTATCATTATCATTATCATTATCATTATTATTATTATTATTATTATTATTATTATTATTATTATTATCGTCATAGCGCATACTGTCTAAATGTCAGTAGAGTTCTTTTTCTTGAGGTTCGGTGACAACAAGTCCCCTCAAATCTCAAGAACTTTCCTGAGGATCCTTGCAGAATACAAGATGGCACTCTTCTGCAGTTCCACTATCTTCGTTTCGATGCCAATGTCCTCCAGTCTCTTTTTTAAAAGTTTTGGAGTCGTTCCTAAAGCTCCAATTATGATAGGGATGACTTTCACTCGTTTGTTCCAAATCTTTCTTAGCTCCCTGGCTAAATCTTGATATTTTTCAATCTTTTCCATTTCCTTTGCATCCACTCTGCTATCAAAAGGCACCGCGAAGTCAATTATCTTGCATATATTTTTCTTTTTGTCTGTCACGATCATGTCAGGCCTTCTCGCTTCAATTACATGGTCTATTTGTACTTCGAAATCCCATAGAATGTGGAAATCATTGTTAAAAGCATTTATCGCCACCACTGTTTTAACATTGGTGGCGGTAAATGCTATTTCATTGTTTGTAATATAATTTGGCATGATTTTTTTTTCTCTAAGAGGGCGTTGTCCCAATCAGAAATATCTGTATTATCTAAAGGTTTGAAATTTGTAGCAACACCAAAAGAAATAGATTTTTCTCAAATTAAGATTGATTTAGAAAACTTTGGTAGGCGGCTCCGACTTAAATGGCATTTTAGAGAATCGGAAAGCTTTTCGGAATTTCCAGCCTTCAAACCTCGTAGTAAATTTAACCCTAGAAACAAAGATGTGGCAATTGAAATGTATTTATCTAAGTTAGAAGATGAAGAGAAGATTACATCAAAGAAGCAGAAAGTCAGCTTGGGGATACTGCAGTGTATGCAGAACTTGAAAACGATCCTTCGGAGGATTTGCAGCGAGTCATTGACAATGCTATCAATATTATCAGGGAACGAGGGGATATTGACGATAAGACGTTGGATTATCTTTTGGTCAATAACCCCAAACTAGGAAGGTTTTACTTGTTACCTAAAATACATAAACGGCTTAATAGCGTCCCTGGTAGGCCTGTAATTTCAAACTGTGATTTTTATACTGAGAATATGTCACAGTTTGTGGACCATCATTTACAGCCATTAGCTAAGAGCGTCAGGTCATACATAAAAGATACAAATAATTTTTTGCAAAAGATTGGCGATCTTGGGGAGCTTCCTGAGAACGCTATTCTTTGCACTATTGACGTGGTTGGTCTCTACCCGAGCATACCACATGATGAGGGACTGGAGGCTCTACGGTTTGCTCTTGACGGTCGAGAAGATCAGTCGGTTTCAACAAACTCTCTCGTAGAACTAGCAGAGGTAGTGCTTAAGAACAACTTTTTCGAGTTTAGTGGCTCGTATTTTCAACAACTTAGGGGAACGGCAATAGGGACTAAATGTGCGCCATCATATGCCATATTGTTTTTGGCAGCATTAGAAGAGAAGCTACTTGAAGGATCACAACACAAACCATGGCTATGGTGGCGTTACATAGATGACGTATTTTTGGTTTGGTTACATGGCGAAGAAAAACTTTTGGAATTCATCAACTACCTGAACGGGGCACATCATTCGATAAAATTCACTGCAGATTGGTCCCATGATAGGATTAACTTTCTAGATGTACAGGTCATTAGAGAGGGCAAAGGGCTCGTTACGGATTTATATTCGAAACCGACTGACACACACCAACTCCTCCACCGCACTTCCTGCCATCCAAACCATACAAAAAAGGGTATACCGTATAGTCAAGCCCTTAGAATGCGTCGTATTTGTTCAGAAGATAGGTTTTTCGAAAGCAGGGTTGCAGATCTTAAAACGTGGCTCTTAAATAGGGGTTATACAGAGGGGGACATAGATGGGCAGGTTGACAGGGTTAAAGGTCTGGATCGTACTTCCTTACTTTCTCGGCAACAACAACCAAAGGACGACACACGGATGCCATTGGTGTTGACGTACCATCCAGCTTTGCATAAGGTCTACGAAATTCTGCGCAAATCTGAGAATATTCTTTGCGTAGATGAGGGGCACAAAAATGTTTTTAGGGACAAAATCTTTGTATCTTTTAGGAAGGCAAAAAGTCTTAAGGATAATCTGGTACGGGCGAAGCTTCAGCCATTGGAGGAGGAGGAGTTGGTGGAAAAGGGGACATTTAAGTGCAATGGCAGAAGGAGTTGTCAAATCTGTCCTCTAATACAAGAAGGGGATACCTTTAAAAATGCAGATGATTCTAGGACATTTAAAATATTTTCAGGGGCCTTTCATTGCAACACAGAAAGTGTGGTTTATATGTTGCAGTGTAACTGTTGCAATAAAAAGTACATAGGCAGCACAAAAAACAAGTTTAGGCAAAGGTTTAATGTTTATAAATCGTATTTCAGGACATACGCACGCAAACATACCGAGGGCACTCTTGGGACAGGGAAACCTGTCCCACAAGCTGGCTTTTTTAGCCATTTTTTCGATGAACAACACGGGGGAAACTTTTCTGTTACCATCAAAATTATTGACACAGCAGAGGATGTCTACTCACTTCGAAGAAAAGAGTTATTTTGGCAATACAAACTTGGAACATTCGTACCCGCGGGCCTAAACGAGAGGGCAGCAGATATTGAGCTCGATATGTTTGCGTGTGGGTCGGCATGAATTCTGCCATTACACTTAACTTAGGAGTCTGGGTCTACTTGGGCGGGGCACTCTAGACTTTGGCTTTGTGTTGTTTACACATGGTGGTAGGGTGGAATTCCCTATCATGCCATCCGGGATTTAGCAGAGGCAAAAATAGTTTTTAGCCGTTTTGCAAATCCTTGGAGGGTCATTGGATGGATGTTTTTCTCAGTAGTTCTTGGCTCCAACAACATGAGAGTAGGGCTGCCAGTCCCAGGGGTTTTGATTGGAGACGGAAAAGGAGGGAAGGAGGAATTGAAAATTGAATGGAGATCCACTTTAGAGACGGGGTTTTTTATAGTTGATATCTTAGTCGTATTGTATGATGTTGTTGCCTTTATATTTCACTTTGTTGTCTCCATTGTTATTTAAAGTAAAACAAGTTTTTGTAAACCGTATTGTAATGCAAATTAAATATTTATGTATTTATACTTGCTCGGCTGTCCCAGTTTTAGTAACTGACGAAGATTTTATAATCGAAACGTTTTTATTTAAACAGTTGTGTTTCTACATTTTATTTTCTGTTTATTCTGGATGTGGTTTTAGTTTATATATTTATTATTATTATTATTATTATTATTATTATTATTATTATTATTATTATTATGCATTTAATCTCTATCCTAAGCTATTTATAATCAATTTCTAAACAAATTCTGAAGACCTTCATTCCTAGTTTGTACTGCAAGGTGCAAGATGTTATGTTCGATTTGATCAAGTGTTTCTGCCCCTTTTCAGGCATTTTGCATGCGACGGATTCTCGTAAGTCGAGTTTACCTATACTTTTAGTTCTCATAGAAACACGAGAACAATAACAATAATAATTGAGTCTTTTTGCTATCGACAGCAAAACTCAATTCATTTCAGTCCATCCAGTACTCCAGGTCCTACTATTTTTCAAACATCTGAACTGTTTCTGTCACACCCGGTACAACGAAAACGTCTTTACCTGGCGAATAAGATCAGCAAGTTTTGCTCTTGCACGTTCACGATCTTCAATTTCAGTTAGGCCCTGTGAATAAGAAAGCAACAATAAAATATCATGGAATAAGGAATTCGGAATTGGTTGGTGAGTCTCTAGTCGTGAGATCCTAAGACCAAAAATACGAATTTCAGGAAGACCGAGAAAGGAACCAGGACAAAAGACATACCGTCAAATGGACAGCGGGATGACTTTGATTAGGCCTCTCCATCGATCATGACTTTACTATTCGATTAACCGTATGCAAAATTGCCAATTAATCGATTGATCGCAGGCCTGAAGGTAATAATTGAGTGATAGGCAGGAACAAACAATGGTAGCACTAAAATAGAATTCCAAGATTAAAAGGCCCATCATAGGCAGAATAATGGAATAGTCGATCATTATCTTCAATGGAAATGCGGTTTCGTTTCAAGATGGTCTCATGAATGAAAATTGATTGGTGATTCACACTCGAATATTTCAGCAAAGTTGATTCTTACCTGCAGCCGACTACTTGATTATTCGGCACCAATCGATTAATTGGTTAGGCCACATTGTAATCGATAAATCAAACCTTGACGATTAATCGATTAATCGAAGGTTGATGGACAGGCCTAACTTTGATCAAGAGAATGGCTTTGATCCTTTCGTCCTTTGCAACATTGATCTGTTTACAATACTTACGAACTACTTTTCACTGCATTAAAAAGACGATACCACAGGAAGCAGAAGGACATGAATATCCCAGGGTCATTACATAAAAAACATGCAACTAATTACACATAGATATAAAGTTACACAAACCTACGCATAAACGATTTTACTGATAAATACTTGTCTCAGTTTCACATTGGATTCGACAATAGTCAGCCTGACCTATGGTTCTGTTCAGCAATATGGTACTCGACAGTCATCTAAGAATGATATCTTTTTAACAAAGAAAAACAAATTGCTATATGGTCTTTGATCAGTGCAGTATTGTGGTGCTAAAATATGGAACAGCATTCCAGTAAACATCAAGGAATCAACCTCTATCTACAGCTTTCGAAAAAATCTCAAAACCTTCTTCACCAATAATTATCAAGACTAATCATGGTAAAATGCTCCTGGAAGCTGGATCGGGGTTTTTTTCGTCTGTCTAATTCCTAGAAGTACTTTAAAGCCACATTGATATGTTAAAAACTTGGTAAAATATATAACTAGAAACTTGATGTAGAGAGGTTGGACGACAAAAAATACTATAAGCTATGTTTTAACACACTGAGGCCTTTCGGACTTGTGTCCTCATTCAAAATCATACTCTGATGAGGACACAAGTCCGAAAGGCCTCAGTGTGTTAAAACATAGCTTATACAGAGGCGCCGGAGGCTCCATGATGCGGCGGGGGCAGGAATCGCAGAAAGGGCACCTTAGGGTGTCAAAATTTGCCGTTGAAAATAATCGGGAATCTTCATTTAGGATATTGTGCTCAACATCTATTTCGACACGGGTGTCGCCAGCCCAAAAAGCTGGGGCGGAAAGGTATAAGGGGGTCTGAGGGCTAGAAAAAATACTCCTGGCCACGCCCTTTAGACCCTCGGAAAACGTGCGAAACGCCCTTCAGCCACTCGGAGAACATCATGGGAATGCTCTTTTTATTATTTTGATCTATTTAGATATTTCTGGAAAAGCAACCATCTCAAGCAGTACTTTTTACAACAGCGGGCATGTTGGTGCAACAAAAATCGAAACAGAGAAGAACATCATATATTTATTTACGAGGAAGGAAAAAATATGGTTAGAAACAGCGGCGTGGCCAGGGCAAATTAAGTGGGAAGGGAATGTAAAAACAGGGGGTCTGGGGGCGAAGCCCCAGGAAATTTTTTGGGGCCACGCCCCTTACTTTGGCTTAGAATGCATTTCCAATATCATACTTGCCTTTAGCGACGAGGAAACCTTGATCGTTTTGTAACAGTTATCCTATGAATCAGAGCACGAGGAAAATTTTTGAAGAAATATCCTTTACTTTGGCTTAGAATGCATCTCCCAATATTATGCTTGTCTCTAGTGACAAGGAAACCTTGATCTTTTTGTTACAGTTATGCTATAAATCAGAGCACGAAGAAAATATTTGAAGAAGTATCCTTTACTTTGGCTTAAAATGCATCTCCATGCTTGCCAGTGGTAAAATGGAAGATTTGACATTTCTCGGAAAATTCTTACCCAACCTATACGCAGCTATTTTCTCCTCGGTTTTAGAGGAATCTCGAGGACCATCTTCCGACAAAAGTGGGGGGCAATTGCCCCCCCCCCATACCCCCCACCGTGGCCACGCCACTGGTTAGAAATTGAAATTTAAGGCCTTTCTCGAAATCTTCAATAAAGGAATTGAGAATTCAGGAGGAAGGCCAGTTATCACAAAAGTTTCAAGTCAATAAAAATCTACCCTTCCCAATCTTTTTGACTGATTTCGAGAAATTATAATATCGACTCTGTGAAAACTGTGGTCGACATGTCCACCCCAGACCACCCCGTGGCGACGCTACTGTCCTTCGAACGTACTGTAATCTTGAGAACAGAAGGAATCGTTCTATTATTGTGACTGCGGACGAGAAACAACTCGCTTCCAACTAACAGGCGCGATTAATCAATAGTTTTCTGAAATGCATTTTTTGGAAAGGGCACTTTGCTGCCCCCGCGCTGCCCCCGTACCACTAGGGCAACGGGGGCAGCTGCCCCCGCTGCCCCCGTGGTACCGGCGCCCTTGAGCTTATAGTATTTTTTGTCGTCCAACCTCTTGATATGTTAAAATTGCTTCACTCTTCGCAAGTCTATCATCAATCCTCAAATATTTAAACAAATTTTGAATCTTTTCCAAAACAGGGAGTGCTCTCTTCACGATTAGTTTATCTATTGAGAGGGCCCCTCCTCAAGAAATTCCCTACATACAAATTTTTTTTCAACATCATTGTTATTATTAGCATTTATATCTATTTACACTTAGTTAATTCATTTTGAAATATTTTGTATTTAATGGAATTTTAGAACGAGAAACTCTCGTTAACTCTCGAGGAACCTTTTGAAACCGATCAGCCATCGATCAAAGCCAAAGTCCGGTCGCTAGGCAAAACCAAATCTGAAAACTGAAACTGAAATGGTCATTCTCATCAAGTTAACACTCCGCACAGTAATTCTCCACAATAGAAGTCACATTCAGATGAGAACGCAGGTGTGCCAGAAATTTGCCTGTTTCTTTGTGTCCTCCTCCATAGTATATAATTTTTAGTACCCACATTTAGTATCAAGTTTTTCTACACCATCAAATGGACTAAAGCTTAAAAAAATACCTGCGGAGCATCAACTTGATCCCCACGAAGGAGATGATTTTCGTTCACATCCATTGCCTTGTTTCTGGCCTTAGTCAATTCAGTTTTCACTTTTTCCAATTGAACTTGTGCTGAAAGAATGAAATATCAAACCATGTGATCAGCACGTGATCAGTCTGTCTCAAATTAGATGTCATGTGACAATGGCTGCGAATAATAACATTGAAAGTGCTTTATAGGAGGTTTCGTTTGAGGTATCGCTAATCTCACGTGACATCAAATTGATTCAGACTTCAGATTTTAACGCCATTTTCCTTGCTAAACGTTTGGGACTGCTCGAGTTATGAACATAAGGTAACAAGATTTTAGAAGGGTCAAAGTAGTGGACCAACATCCTGTAAACAAGAAAGATCATAGTTTTCAGAAGATGGGCTTTTAGCTTTACGCTGGTATTTGGATTTGAAGAATTACAAATTTTGACATGGTAAAGCACAGTTTAGAAATGGTGAAAAGAAGAGTCAAATTTGACGACGACCTCGCTAGTGCTCATTTCATAACTGCATTACTACCCTTTTAGGAAATTATTTATTCGATTTGCTAGAATAGGCAGGTCGAGAGATATTTGAGTTTGAAACTGGGAAGCTTTTTGTGAGACAGCTTGTGTTAGAAAATAAGAAATTTCACTTCAATGACAGTTCAAATATAGGAAACTTTTTTGGGACATCCCGTATCCAAAAACTAGACTCATTACATATGTCTAAGCATCGCTCATGAATTGCATGGTTATCCAACAACGAAATTCAGACTAAATACGTTGAACGAATGCAAGTAATCACATGGTACGCCTATCCAAAAACAGCGAATTCTTACCTTCCAAAATAGCGTTTCTCTTTTCCTCCAGATCAACGTTCAATGCTTCTTGTAAATCTCGAATAATGGTTTCATTGATTTCATTACTTTTCTCATCATTTCGTTTTATGATTTTGATCAAATTAATCATCTGAGCTTTGGATGGAAGAACTCTTTCTCTTGACATGGAATTTGGTTTAAATCTTGCTTTTCCAATGTACGCACTTTGGTCCTCGTCTATGTATTGATCTTCTTCGTCCTGGAGAAAATAAAAAAGATGAAATCGAGGCGGCAGACATTTTGATCTTTCCTTGTAGTTTCGATATAAATTCATACCTTCTCTCATGGGGAATAGTGCACCGTTGATGTGGCTCAGCGTAAAAGCTCTATTAAGCCCCTGGGGGGCTTATCTAATTTCAGACACTCCAGAGGGGGCTTATAAGAGATGGGGCTTATTAGGGAGGGGGTTTATTCACAAAATCAAATGACAAGAATACATATCATAGCTTTTTAGCTCTTTTGCACCATATTTTGCGGATTCAACATACAATTTTACGAGTCAAATACATAATAAATTCGACACAGTTTTATCTCAAACCATATCAAAATTAACATGCAAACTTATTCAGCTCAATGAATGGAAAATCTTTGGTAGCCTCTGGAATTTGATATAAGTGGGGGAGCTTAATAGAGAGGGGGGCCTATTTAAGATTTTGAATCAGAGGGGAGGGGCTTATTAGAGAGGGCGGAATTACAAGAGAGGGGACTTAATAGAGCTTTTACGGTATGTTATAGTCAAGGCTGTATTTTTACCCATCGGATTGGCAGACATTGGCAGAAATTCATTGGTTTTAAGATTCCAACAGACAAATTCCAAACATTAACAACAGCAAAGTGATATCACATCACATAAAACTAACCAATTCAAAGTAAATTTGCAAGTAAGGAATTTCTTAAGGAGGAGCTCTCTCAATAGATAAACGAATCGAGGAGAGAGCCAGAAAATGCTTGATGATGTTGCTTTTCCTTCATTCTGCTCTCGTAACAACAAGGATTGAGAGCATAGGTTCCAAATCTTTATCTCGGCGTAAAACGGTGGCTGTAAAATTCAATGACCTATTTCTTCTGATTAAATGGCTTGAAAGAAACTTTATAGATACTTATCTAAAATTCTACCGTTGGAATTTTCAAAAATTTTGAATATTTTAGGAAATTACAGCGTATCTTACATTTCAACTCATTTGAGGATGTGACGTCATCAAATTTCTAAATCATAAACCAACTGAGAGACAGACTTTTGCTTGGTAACGTATTGTAGGCATTCATAAACTATGGTTTTCTTCGAAACTATTTCATATTACATCAAACAGTTTAGAAATTACGATAGTTTTAAGTTTTTTTTTGAATTTTTCTTGTATTTTTCTTGAAGAAGAAAAACACTCTAATTCTGAAAATATTGAAGATTGCAGAAAATTCCACCGGTAAAATTATAGAAAATTAGCTAAAATTTCTTTGCAGTCATTCAGTTCAAAGAAATAGGTCACTCAATTTTACACCAGCCTTTTTAAAGATATGGAACCTATGCTAGGGTTGAATGCCATTATTATTCAAATAAAGCTCGAACTGTTTATCGCACCCTGCACTCCTACCTTGTGGCAGTTTGAAATGAGACGCATTGTTGCGTAGGAGCTCAGACGCCAAAAACAGCTTGAGCCTAATTTGAATAATGGTAGCATTCAATCCTTGTTGTTGGCCAGAGAAAAATGAAGGACAAGCAATATTATCAAGCATTTATTGCAACACCGTGGTAGAAAAATAGCACAATGGGCACAATGGGTAGGAAAACAATTTGAATCATAACATAGGCAACATCAACCACGGGCGGTAGGAAACGCTGAATTTAGAAAAAGGTTTACGGGTGATACATCGAGTTATTTCTATCCTAAGATATCATACCATTCGTGATATATCGACTTGTTTACCTTCTGTGTCTACCTATCCTGCGAAGGCGTCATTTTAATCCGATTGACACGACTTCAAGGGCCCTAGAGTAATCATGCCACTCAAGTGTGGTAAAGGAGTTTCCATTTGAGTGGCATAATTGCGCTAAGGTTAAAGTCATGTCAATCGGATTAAAATAGCGCCTTCGCAGGAGAGTTAGACACCACAAGGAAAACAAGTCGATATATCATGTATGGAATGATGTATTAGGATAGGAATAACTCGATGTATCACCCGTAGAGCTTTTTCTAAATTCAGCGTTTCCTACCGCCCGTGCATCAACTGTGCATGATCGATGGTTTTCACTTGCACAAAGAGTTAATTAGGCACCCCGCTTCCAGGCTGTCCCTTGCAGTTTCATTTGCTTATGTTTGCGAGTTGACCATTCAGTTGTTGAATTCCCTTAGTCTGTGATCGCTAATCGTGGTGAAAATGCGTGCCAACCAAAGGCAACTGATGATATTGTTACAAAGTCTGGGCTTGTTGGCAAAAGGAGTAAACAAATGAAAGGCACATATCACTATTAGTACTATTGTGAGCAACAGTATTTCACAAAATATGGCACTTCGAGTCAGAAATCTATTTTTTGCAATTCGGTACGATAGTTCGAGTCCTACAAGAGATTATTTCTCGTGGCATGTAATTTGAGATAGACTATAGTACTGTTGAGCTCTATATCTAAATGGTCTCGGGGGAGTCACAGCCTTTTGATCATCGGGGTATGGTTGTGCAAGTAATATATATTGCAACTTTTTAGTGGTTAAGAAAAGCTGCATTATTGAAGTGCATACCGGGTGAGTCAGAAAAAAAGGATCCCCGCGTGGAAGGCCACTGCTCCATGAATATCAAAGCAATAATATTGAAAACTGTCCTGTTTTATTGCCGATATGTTCAATTAGGTTCAGTAATTTACCCGGCCTTAATCGGCCATTCCTTCCCGTTGATATGGGTGATTTTCTGCAGAAAGCCCCATCAAAAAACCTGCAAAAACGAATGAAAACAATGAGCACATTTTCCTTCTTAAAATTGATGACACTCACTAAATTCATGTATTTTGTCCTCTTGGGAGAATGAAATCCCCCTGAAAAGGTCATCAATACCAGGGGGAGGACTTGTTCATCCTCCCAAGAGGATAGCGTGTGCTAAAGCGTTCAAAAGTCATTGCTGTAAGGCCATTGTAAGGCAGAGATGTTAGGGAAATCTGTTCATGATTTTGGGCACGTTTTGAAGGTTTTTGAAGAGGCTTTCTGGAGAAAATCCCTCATAATTTCAGAATGGAGAGGCCGATTTCAGCCAGGTAAATTTTATAGTAGATTTGAACATTTCTACCATTAAACTATATATTTGCCGATATCATTGTCTTGATATCAGGGAGCCGTGACCTTTAAAACGGGGATTCTTTTTTCTGACTCACCCGGTACAAAACAAATATCAGTGGTACTGTGGCATTAAAATTGAATTTGATAATGGTTCCACTTGATTTCGGAGTATGCCTCAAAACCAAGTAGCTTCTAAAAGCACAAATTGCTACAAATTCACAGGTATCAAAAGAACATGCAATACGTCTGAGGCGAATTTGGTCTTTGTTACAAATGAACGTAAGACATTTTCATGATTGGTAATACAAAAAATCTTGATGATCTTTCAAAAATTTTCTCTCAGTTTGGGTCACCAGCCTACCAGTACAAACTGGGTGTCCCAAAAAAAGTACTCCCGTTTAAAAAATCACAAAAAATTGATTATACGACCGATCTTCAATTTTCTTTTTTTTTGCCAAGTAGACCAAGAACCAAATTATTTTCCCAGACACAGCTGATCTTGTAATTGGTTTTAAAATTAGCAAATGTAGCTCTTTTTAGGGCTACCTGGTTTTGAATCAAACTGCAAAAAAGCGTATGCTTGCCAGATCAATTTCTTTGTGCATGTAAAAGCTTCTAGTTTGGTCATAAATATCAGAAGGAAATGCACACTATCATTGGAGACTTCGATGATGATGATGAAAAATCTGAAAATTTTGACTCTCAGGCAAGACTGAGTATTTTGCTTAAGAAGTATAGCTCAAAATAAGGTTTTCAACGTGTAATTTTCCTACCTTGTTGTATCAAAAGCAAACATTTTATCATCTATAAATATTTTTGGGTCCTTGACAAAACAAGTCAAAAAGAAAATTTTATCAATTGTTTGATAATCAATTTTTTGTGATGTTTTTAAAACAGGAGTACTTCTTTTTGGGACAACCGGTACAGTTGTAATGAAAAATTCTGAGAATTCATGGCAATATGAAATAGAGATACGCACCTCACTGTGATATCCCTCAAATTTCCAGAACTCATCAAATTTTGTATCAAGTTTATAGAATGCAAGTTCTTGTTCAAGTTTATACTGCTTCTCGCACGCTTTACTCAGCTCCTTTGTTTTACTTTCAAGCTGCCATGAAAAATGAATAATTCAATTCAATACACAAAAGCTCGTCAAAAGTACGTAGCTGAGAGGAGCATAGGTTCCAAATCTTTAAAAAGGCTGGTGTAAAATTGAATGACCTATTTCTTTGAACTGAATTACTTCAAAGAAACTTTAGCTATTTCTCTATAATTCTACCATTGGACTTTTCGGAAATCTTCGATATTTTCAGATTTAGAGTGATTTTCTTCTTTTTCAAGAATTCAAGAAAAATTTTCAAAAAAGCTTAAAACAAAAGTAATTTCTAAACTGTTTGACGTAACATGACGTAACTTCGAAGAACACCATGGTTTATGGATGCCTACAATATGGTATCAAGCAAAAGTCTGTCACTCGTCTGGTTTATGATTTAGAAATTTGATGACGTCACATCCTCAAATGAGTTGAAATGTAAGATACGCTGTAATTTCGAAAAATATTCAAAATTTCTGGACAGTCTAACGGTAGAATTATAGATAAGTATCTAAAGTTTCTTTCAAGTCATTAAAACAGAAGAAATAGGTCATTGAATTTTACACCCACCTTTTTACGCCGAGAAAAATATTTGGAACCTATGCTGCTGAGAGGCACATCTCTCCATAAAAATCTCGTGTAGTTTGACAAAGATTGTTTTGTTTTCATGAAAATTTGTCATGCAATCCCTAAAAATCTCCTTCTTTTTGCAATGCTCGTACGGTGTGTGAAAATGTGATGCACCCCTGGAACATAAACGATTGTGTAAATTGTTTATTGCTTGAAAGGAAATCTAATTACTTTAAAATCGCGAGCCAGAAAAGCGACAAACTTCTTTCTACTACATTGTAGACATTCGTGAAACATGGTTTTCTTGAAAATTCAACAATGTTTCGTCTGTAAATTTAGAAGTTAACATGGCTTTAATTTACTCAAATTTTTGAATGAATCCTTTCCACAAAAAGAAAAACATTGTTACAGTTGACATCCGCAATCTCGACCGTCGGCTATCTTGAGCATTCGCTTCCTCGAAAAAAGTTTCATGTCCGCTTATTGGATTTGCATGGAAAACTCACCCCGGAAGTTATGCAACGGACCATTACGCTAAAGATGGCGGTGAGGAACTTATTAACAAGATGCATTGCACTCTTTAACTCGATTGAAGAACGCAAAGCATCTTGGTAAAAAGTTCCTTGCCGCCATCTTTAGCGTAATCGTCCATTGTTTAATGATTTTATGATGAATGACGTAATCGTCCATTGTTTAATGATTTTATGATGAATGACTTTATTTTATGGTGAATGATTTTATCAGAATGATCCTATGATTTTATTTTATAGAAGTTTTTAAGACACTGAAAAATATAAACCCATCCTTCATGCATGAAATTTTCAAAATAAAATCTTCCATTTACTCATCACGAAATCCAAATGATTTAAACCGCATTACAGACCAAATCAAGTCACCTTTGGATCAAATAGCCTTCGATCTTTAGGACCTCAAATATGGAATGGGCTGCCGAATGAAATAAAATCCGCCGAAAATTTGAATAGTTTTAAACACATGATAAAAAAGCGGGACGGCCCAAACTGCAAATGCAATGCTTGTCAGCATGTGACAGAGGACTAATCTTTCCTTAGTTTCCTTAGACCATGTAAATATATATATAAATATATACCTGTATTGTATTATTTATTTTCCTTTTAATTTATCGATTAAGATTAGTTCGCTATGTGCATAATTGTATATAGACAGCTACGTACGATGATCGATATTAAATAAGATGACAAACAAACAAACAATGATCTGATGCCAAAGCTGCACTAATGCAGAAAAGGAAAATTGTGAAAATTCTGACAAAGTTATTGGGCCATTTCGTATGCTCGCTTACCAGTTGATCTTTTGTTTCAACATCTTTCTGCAAATCTTTAACTTGACTTTTCAAAGCACCACTAGTTTTGCGCAAATTCATTTCATTTTCTTCCAGTGTATTCGCAAATTCTTCAAGCTGACTTTTCTCAGCCTCGGTCTGCTGCAGCCTCTTACTGATTTTTTCTAATTCTTCCTCCATGTAGTGAATCTCATCTGAAAGAAAAGGGAAGAAGCCCTTAAAGAGCCATGGTCAACCAGGGTCCTTTGCGGGCACGCTTCAATTCCAGACAGTCTAAAAATCAAGGTTGGCTATTGCTAAAAGTATGGACCCACACTACAGTAGTTGAACACATACAGGGTGTCCCAAAAAAATTGTGCCCCGTTTGCCTGAAGATTGCGACAAAATGGCAAAAGATTCTCGCAAAACTTTTGCTTGATGTTGCTCTTCAGATATTCAATTAAAGTTTGCAACCACCCCTGCAAAAATCTGTTGAAAAATGATGGAGCTATGACCTTCAGAAGACTAAGTTTGCCTTATGATTGAAACCAGCGGTCGGCCATTTTGTCCTACTATTTTGCAGTGATAAGTATCTTCACGTGAGGTAAGATATAATTTCTGCGAGGCCAGAAATAGTGGAACCCTCCGAGGATTATCGGAATTTTCACGAGAGCTATGACATTGGAGGCTGCTGTTTCATTTTCAATCCAAGATGCTATTTATCGCTGCAAAATATTAAGACAAAATGGCCGACCACTGGTTTCAGTGATCGAGCAAATTTGGTCTTCTGAAGGTCATAGCTCCATCATTTTTCAACGGATTTTCATGGGGATGGTAGCAAACTGTAATTGAACATGTGAAGAGCACCATCATGCAAAAGTTTGGCGAGAATCTTTTGCCATTTTGTCACAATCTTCAGACAAACGGGGCACAATTTTTCTGGGACACCCTGTAGCAAAGTTCTACTTTAATGCCCTTTTTCATGCATTCAATTTCTGCAGCGTGGATCGATATTTTCTGCTTTGGCCAAATTTGGTTTCCAGACAGTCTAAAATTGCAGCGCGCCTGCAAAGGACCCTGGGTGACAATGGCTCTTTAAACACACATTGGGTTACCTAAAAAAAATGAAACTTAAAAAAACACACCCAAATTCGATTATGTTACCGATTTACCGGGTGAGTCAATAAAAAGGCCCTGAGTTGCTCCCTAAATATCAAGGCAATAATATTGAAAACTGTCTTGTTTTATTCCCGATATGTCAAATCAGGTTCAGTAATTGCTGCCGAAGGCAGCCTAACTATTCTGCTTCAATCAGCGAGCGAAATTAACCTGTCTACCGGCTGTCTGTCTGCCTGCTGTCGTCAGGCTTTGTAGATAGACGGGCCAGCTCACGGCTGCGGTTCGCGGGCTCGCGGCTTGTGAGCATTTATCCAACAAACAACGACAAAAGTTTTTTAACAAAAGATAATGAGTTCTTCCTACCTACTTAACTACCTAACTACGTCAATGGACGACAAAGGTTTATTTCTGACAATGCAGAACTCAATATTACGGACCACGGAACCATGGACTACGGAACTACAGAACTACCTTGGACTCAGGAACTAGAAACTGGCGGAGGAGAGTAACTCAATATTCTAAATCATTTACCTTTTGAACCATTACCCAACTGTAAATTCAAACATAATACACGGTTCCTTAGCCATAATCATACAATTAATTTCTATAAAATTGACCTCGCTACAGTCGCATTTGGTACAAATACTAATCGGCAACACTCGCTGACTGTTGTTATATCTAGTTTACCCGGCTTTAATCGGCCATTCCTTCCCGTCGATATAAGAAATTTTCTAAAGAAAGCCCCTTTCGAAAACCTGCAAAAACGAAGGAAAACGATCCTTCCTTTGTATTGATTCCTATGCTCTCGTGACCTACCTTGTCCAAACCTTTCATCGGCAGCCAAACGGTCCTTCGCACCAATCGGGTTACCATCAAGTATCTCAAGGGAACGCAACAAAAATGTAGTTAATTGTCTGTAATGCTGAAGAGAGCAAACTGGATTTCCTTCTATCGTTGCTTCAACTAGGTCTGGAAGTGCTCTGATCTTGTATAACTCATGGAGCTGCAAATTCCAAAAGAAAATTATCAAATTTTGATCAAAGTCAAAAATTGAAGTCCTTTGTAAAATGGTTTGCATTAGACTGTTTATATGTTGGTACTTTATAGCTATTGATAGACTGATGGACGCTATAACTACGACTCATGGCCAAACGCTTCCAGAAACGGACATGGCCAGCATAGGGTTCAAATCTTTCACATCTTTAAAAAGGTGGGTGTAAAATGCTATCACATTTTTCTTTGAATTGGATGGCATGAAAGGAACTCAGGATACTTTGCTGCAAATCTGCCGTGGCAATTTATTGATATCTTGATTAATTTCAAAATGGTGGCTTTTTGATTATTTTTGATAAAATTTATGGAAAATTGTGAAAAATCTAAAATCATAGTAGATTCTACGTCAATAGAGACAATATGATACAATGTTCGAGAAAAGCATAGTTTACAGAGGTCTACATTATGGTGGCAAGCAGCAATCTGTAGCTTTTCTGGTTTAGGATTTAGAAATTTGATGACGTCACAGCCTCAATATAAAAAATGCCGCCATTTTGAAATGAATCAAGATATCAATAAATTGCCACGGCAGATTTGCAGCAAAGTATCCTGAGTTCCTTTCAAGCCATTTGATTCAAAGAAATACGTGATAGAATTTTACACCCACCTTTTTAAAGATTTGAGCCCTATGCTGACATGGCCTAAATCATCTGCTATTTTTCTCAAAACCACTGACCCTAAAACGCCGCAAAAAGTGGTTTTCCTGAAGTGCTACATTGCAAAACAAGCTATCAGTACTTAGATGAATGCTTCTTCGAGCTATTAAAGGAATAAACTCCTACCTATAAGTGATATTTTTTTTGGGGAGCGCAAAAGATCTCGTAAATTCGTTCGCTAGTTTGAGATTTTGATCATTGGAGCAGTTCAGTCAAACGCGCTTGTATCCTGATTGGTCCAGGAACAAATTTGTTCCCAGCGGGAATTTTTTTGCCGTTTTGAGAAGAGTTTGGCCACGAGGCCCTCAACTGGAGCGACAATAACAACATCAATTCACTTCAATTATGTGAGCGTAAGTTGAGGGTCCTTGTGTAGTGAGGCTAGGTTTGCATGGTTTGTTTGGTTGGTTGGCCATTGCTGTCGCCATTTACATGGCCCAAGAAGCCAACCAAGAGATGATACGTGCAATGCATGCTGGTTGAAACAGACCCTTTAAAGGGGCTCCGCCGTCAAACAGTAAACAAATCCGTAAACTCGCACGTGTCGGGGATAATCCATTGTTCATCCATTGTTCCTTGCAGTTTGTTTGGTGGCTTCACCCAAGCCACAAAAAAGTGACCGTTAAAAATCCACTTATATCCGAGCAATCGTAGAAGATATGAATGTTTGGTTTGTTCCTTAGTGAAGTACAAGGATTAATGCCAAAACAGCAACTTTCATTTTGAAAAAATACGAAAATCCTGTGTGATATCACCTTTCAAAAAAACTGCAGAAATCATCGTTTTGTTTACATTTTGACGACGGAGCCCCTTTAAACAGCCTTCAAGGAAATCAGACGACAGATATGATAATTGAATGATTTTAGTACCCAAAATAGCGTCGATGTTAAAAATACGACGTTTCGACGTTTCGATCAAGTGCGTACTTGCTTTTGATAACGGGTAAATGCTAGAAAAGTCGTATTTTAAATATCTATGATACTTTTGGTATTCAAATCATTTATTATATTGCCATCTACTTTTAATAGTACGACACAAAACAAACTTATTTTCATTGAATTAAAGGAAAATCGTCCATTACCCTAACAATACAACCAAAGACCACATAAACTATTTTCCCATTTGGCAAATAAATTATTGGCAGAGAAAATGGTCAAAAACAGAGCTTTGCTATGTTTAAAGAATGAAAATATAATGGAAGGGGTCTCAATCAAACCAGAAGGAATACACCTATATAAATATGAACCCAGATATCCAAGGCCACCTACCTAGTAGGAACTGTGTTCGTTCCCAGTACTGTTTTCGTGACATAGTATACAGAGTAATTGCTGTCCTGTTTCTTTAGTTACAGTGATTTTCAAATTCTAGCGTCTGTCCGTGTTGACCAATCAGAAATCACGCTGTCTGGTTCCCTCCTGTACAAAACTACATCGCTAAACTTGGCCTTGTACAGGCCAAATTTTAGCCTTGTAGAGGGGATTATGACCTTGTTATGACCTTGTACTAACCTTGGAAGAAAATTACAAACTAAGGCTATCAGTAAGATTCCAAGCTGCAACCAGTCTAACACAAGGTTTCCACAAGGCTTCTACAAGGCTAATTAGCATTTTTCAAGCCATTTACAAGGTTACAGCAAGGCTATTCCAGGCTATAACAAGGTTACAAAGCCATAACTACAAGGCTTGTACATGGCTATTACATGGCCTTGTATTTTCGTACAGGCTGTGGTCATTTGTCGTATTACATCAACACCGGAATTTGAAACCACAACATTATTCTTACGTCATCTTGATAGGACAGTAATTACTCTGTGTACTATGTCACACGAACAGTACTGTGAATAAACACAGTTCCTACAACGTAGGCACCCTTGATATATCGAGACACTCAGAAACACAGAGATCGCAACGTAATAATGTTTACTCACTGAATGAAGCTGATTTCTTGCAATTTTGAACGTCCTCAGACATTTTAACTTCTTTCCAATAAAAGCAGGCAAGCTTTCAATTTGATTGTCTTCCAGGTTCAGTACGGTCAGTTGTTGTAGATTCTGTATTCCTTCGATTTTCTTGATGAGATTATCCGATAAATCCAAAATCTGAATATTTACAAGTTGGTCAAGTCGCTCCATCTTCTCAATTGTGTTATGTGCAAGTGATAGTATCTGCAAATTCTGTAAGGGCTCCAAATTTTCAATGAACTGTTGAGGAAAACAAAAAGGGTTCTGTTTATGAGGCAAGTATATTGTTCAGTTCAGTTCAGTTTAATTTTAAAATTCCACTACATACAAAAATCTTTCTAAAATACATACAATGAACTAGAATAACAAATTACAACAGATGACAAAAATGACGAATTTTACAATAAGAGTACATAGAATTTCGTGTGGAGAGGAATTTCTTAAGGAGGAACTTTCTCAGTAGGTAGACTAATCGAGGAGAGAGCACCCCCTAAGCTAAGAACTTATCATTGAAATTATGAAATCTTTGAGCACTTGATTAGATTGATCAATGTAAGGAAAATTTATCTGGGAGTGGTGGCCTTTCATACAAGTGAAATCCCACACCTGACTCCATGCTTAAATGGCTTGCAGGATGACACGAAGAAGTACACACGTGTGCTTAGTCAATTTTCAACTCCAAACAGCAACAACAACAACAATATAAAAATACTTCATGTATTGTAACAACTAGCTCAAGGGCTCCACTTAAGAGATCACGCACTCGGGGATGTGCCTGCCGATGGCGTCTCCATTTCCGTAAAAAAATCCAGGACTGGATTATACCTTTTGCATCCTGATTCCGGCAATAAAGACCTATTTTCCAGCAAAGGTTGAACGATGTACAAGGACACTTAAAAGCAATAAAACTAGCAATTTTGTTGCACCTCATTCCTGGAGGATGTTGTGGTGGAGTGATGTAATCCTCTGACTTTGAGTCAGGCTAACAGGGTTCGATACCCGGTAGAGCCCCACCACTTGAGCATCATGACAAGGGGTCGCGGACTTGATTAGGTCTTCTCTACTTCTACGATTCCAGCGCTTGGTGGATCTTTGCAATAACGGGCCAGTGTTCTGTTTCACGATATCATGTTGCAGGACAGGGTCCAAATGTTTATTCTAATATTGTTGATTCAAGAAAGGATCTTTGTTCTTGCCAACATTGGGGGGGGGGGTGAACACATCCCCTCATCCTCCTAATATCAACCACAAACATGAAAAGCATGATCTGGCCAGCTGTAACAACTGATAAAGAGCTGAATTCCCAAGTGTATGGCTACTTGACCTGAAGTGGGTATGAACAATGGTAGAGGAATTTGTCTACAGTATATGCATTATAAATGAACTTACTTTAATTTTCTTGTTCAAGTCTTTTGGTAATGTCAGACCAAGTTTGAAAATCATGTGCATATTTTCTTCTTTTGACATCTTTCTTATTAAGTTTTCAGTTATGTAAATGACACCAGTCTTTGAAATGTTGTTCTGCGTTTGAGCTGAAACAACAGGAAATATACAAAATGATTGTCACATTAGTGAAATCCTAAATCATATATTACTATATAGTTTTCTTATTTTCACCCACAGTGAGTGATTTGTTTAAAATTCCTAGTCTAAAATCAGCATTTAATTCAACTGAAAAAATGTTCAATGAAATTCCCTCTTCAAATTCTCTGTTCCCATTTGATCAGATTTGCAAGGAAAATAAAGCATAGACATTAAGATCTCAATAAATGATTGCATTAGATGTTTATCGCATCAGCCCTTTGATTTAGTTTCTTGAAAGGAACTTCAGGTACTTTTTGCTAGTATTGTTCATATTGGAGATTTTTGATAAGTTGATCATTTTTGTAATTACAGCGTTTTTGTCTTTGATCAAATTTTGAGGTTGTGATGTCATCAAATTGCAAAAATCATAAACCAGAAAAGCTATGACAGATTTCTGCTCTGCACCAGATTGCAGACAGTGATAAACTATGGTTTTCCTTAAAATTTTCAAGGATTTAACAGTAAAATTGTTTCAGTTTTGTTTGGTTTCAATAAGTTTTGTTTTGTTTGCTTGAATACAATAAGCCCAAAAATGCAGGCACATATCTTTGTGAGTGATGGAATGGAAACATTGTACTATGCACAAGTTGCTTATTTGAATATGTCTAATCAAAGACAATTTTTTCCAAAACATACAGAGAGAAATATATTTTTTACTAAAACTGCGCGTCCTCCCCCACATTCATGATTTCAGCCTTACTAAATTATACTTTATCCATGATCACACTAACATCTATTGATTTTTTTGTTTTTTGGTTTTTGGTTTGCAACCACCTCTAAGGGGACCATTAAGGAAATAAGGTCAATTCAACCTTTTAATGCTATCCCTGTCACTTTAATTAGGGGTGATTTTAACTTTATTGATCAACACTGTTTCATGTAAATTGTATTGTATCTTTTTATTATATTCAAACTTTGTAAATCTTTACTTTTGTGGCAAATTTTAACATACATACATGTAACTTTTCCCACAAAAGTTTCATTACCTTCAGGCTCATTTGTAGATCTCATTGCTTTGTCTGTTAGATCTTCCACAGATGAATATCTCTTTCCAGAAAGAGGAGTTGGAATTCTTGATTCAGAGGCTTGAGTCTTCCTCTTAGGTGGTGCAACATTTCCAATGATTGCTTGGGGCAGTTTACGGTGAGCTGTTTTCTTTGGGCTTGCAGGAGCATTATAAACTGGTGCAGGGATATTGCTTGGACTTGGTGGCCTTTTCAACATATCTATGCTAGCAACTCAAATTTACTCAGTTTTATTCTCTGAGAAAATGTGGCTGCACTGTCTTCTGTTTTAACTAGTCTGAAAATGAAAACAGAGGAGCAATTATAGAATGAGGGATGAACTGAATGAATGGCAAATCATCACTGTGATGATTTTTAAATGGATGGCAAGTTTTGAAGTGGACCCTGGATTGTATTATCAGGCCAAACCATGCATCTTCCATGTGCAAACTTATAATCAGTCTGTTAGCAGTATCGGAAATCATGGGGGCTGGAGGGGCAACCAACCATCAAGAAGTAGTCATCGTCAAAATATTCAAATTTGGCACTGGCAAACAAAGGAAATTCAGTAAAATACCTGAAAATAAAAGCATTTCCTCAACTCAGAAAATTGATGGTGCTTGCCCTTCTACTAAAAAAGCTGAATTTCCGCCACTATCTGGGAGACTCTATTGTTTTAGTAAAACTAGTGCCGGGAAGATCTTCCCTAGAAACAGCAAGAACTGTAGTCTTGGCTATGTACACGCCAATCTGCAGAGTATTGAATTTACTTTTTGATGATATTTCTGGTGTGCGAGAAAAAAGTTCTTTTTGCTATCTTTTTTCATTTTGAATAGCCTACAGAAAGCTCTAGTGTGCAATTGCGCCATGCTCTGCACACCTGCATACAATCCAAACTCACAGCATCATTAACTACAACTGGATGTCAACCGGACTGTTTATATGTTGCATTTGTAGCCAGTATGGAAAGTTGGGCAACTTTCACTGAGACATCGGGTGTGCAGAAGAAGGGTCCTCTATACATTCCAGGTTGGAAAACATGCGTGATTTGGCCTACGCGTAGTAACGAGTGAAACAAATTTGAAGGTGCGAGCTGCGAGTAGACTTTAAAAAGCTGCAAGAGTGCTGCGAGAGATGCAAAATTAACAATAGGTCTTTTTTTCTTGCCTGCGAGAACCTTTTATTATAGCTGTGAGTAGCGAGTTTGAGACAATTATATAGTTGCGATTGAATGCAAGTTTTCCAACCTGGTATATATTGTATGTTTTGAATACCCTATTGGTTTCCTTGGGTGTGCAAGTGCCACACTTCCCATACAGGGTGCACAGAAGATCTTCCACTAGGTAATGTGATAGATTAAAAGTTTTAAAACAATAGGCCTAGCCAGAAGCACATCTTCTGTGTGAGCACTGTTGCTGTATGTTGCACACTTTGCAAACTTATCAGATTTCATATTACTCACGATTATATAGTTTATAACTGCAAAAATTGGCTCTTACTGCACCTTGAAATAAACCCTGCTTCCCGCTGAACGCAGGGGTTGGGTGGGTGGGAAGGTACTGCCTAGTGGCTAGTGCCTTTTTTATTACAAAGTCCACTTTGTAATCTAAGAAGGGGCTTTGATGTCAATCAGTCAGAAAGAAAGAAAGTAAGTAACCCACTTCCGTCACGCTCGTTAAAGCAATTGATTAAAGTTTTATCTCTGTTAATTGGCACTGAAATAAAGAAAGCACACAGAAAGCGCACATAAGACAGAAGTTTCCCGTGCCGTGATCCTATAGCAATATTTGACGTTGGCTTATTTCATGTAAGACAGATTTGGCACCATAAGATGGATAAATTACCATGATGTTTACCCTGGCACAACAACAAATTTACCCAGAATTTGGAAGTTCTTGACTTCATTAGCAGCTTAAGTATGTTAAAACAATCGTTTTCTAGAACGAACACATCATTAGCCACTTATTGATAGCACTCATTATGCAAATAAGTCAACTTTAAAGGATGATGTAACCGGCGGCCTGCACAGACGGTAGCATTCGCAGCATCACTGAAGGTAGAAGGACCTAGAAGGACCTCCCTCCTACACAGCTACAGATGCAAACGTCGCAGGTGAAGTTGAGAGGAAAGGTGCAGAATCCCAGCAAACAATGGCACCATTGACTGGGGAAAGGCACGTGATCACACTGAACAAAAACATCTTCATGCATACGATTCTTCACAGAGGTTATTTTCGTGACTGCTTGTCTCAAATTAGATGCCCACGAATAGCAACAATTGAAACGTTCTGCAGGGTTCTGAATAAGTAATTTTGCGTTATCGTAAATCTCACATGACATCTGATTTTTTTTTAGTTTCATTAATCATGTTTCTGTATAAATTTATGTTTGTTTGCATAGGCCTATGTCATGTAGGAGTCATGTGTACCTAGGCCTAGGCGGTCTAGTTTGCGTTTGCCTCCTTTCATTTAACCACGAGCAATCAAATGCCTCATCATTACCTTCAACTTTAACTAGCTTCTCTTTACTTCTAACTTTGTTGCCAAATCTCCCACTGCAGCATTTCTCTACTATTTCTCTTGACTAAACTGCCATGTTGCTGCAGCGAAGTGCTTTGCCCGCCATTACGATTATGATCAAGCAAACAAATCTACAACAACAACAACTAGAGCAACTACAACAGCAACTAAATGATGTTTGATTGAAAGCAAATTCAGTGACGTCATCAGGTGTCACAACGGTAGTATTTCAAAATAGTTATAGGGTCCTTTCCCGCAATGTGAGATCGAAAATATGCAGTATTTGATTAAAATTCATCTTGCATAATACATGGAGAGCTCCTTGAAATATGCGCCATTCTCAGTGTAGCTCAAGAAACAAAGGGTGCGTGGGCGTTACTCGATCGAGCATTTCAGGCCCCTTTTCAGCATTTTCAGCCATTCAAAAACCAACGAATTTTACGTCAAGTTGAATTATCAATGGCTTATTTGCTCAAAAAAGGGACAGAAAATGTTGCTTTTTGATGAAGCATATGTAGGTGGCTCAAGCCACTTGTGGTCAAATTCTAGCCAATCAGATATATCAGTATTTCCGGTAGGCGCAGGTTAAATACGGTTTGGCACGTGTCACTGCCTATTTTCTTTGTACCTCTATTTTTATGAAAGTCTTATGCATGCTTAGACTCCCTTCAAGATTGATAAATATATTCAAGTGTGGAGAGAACTTTACAAATATAAGTTACCTGATCATCGTTTAGAGGTAGAAGCCAGTAGATATCGCAGATCAACAAAGAATCTTGAGAAGTATACATGGGCTTGCTACAAGTCTCTCTCGCGGAAAAAAAGCGGGGAGGAAAAATAGCGAATAGCGAACGAGGGGAGGAACAAATAGCTATTTTTTACAGGACGGAAATTTTCGCGAAACAATCGACCTTTGATATTTCCGAGTACAAACCAACAATTTTGAGATAGCAGCTGGCTCGAATAGGTTTGAAATGAATCTAGCCATGGGTATTGTTTTTCAATATTAGTCTAGCCAAGGGTATCATTTTTGTAGAAATTGGTCTAGCCAAGGGTACATTTTCGAAAAAGTAAGTCTAGCCAACGGTACCACTTTGAATATGCTCGCAGCAGACCCCTGGCCAAAATTTACCTAAGAACCGGCCCCCCCCCCCTCCGTGGCCTTGTTCTTTAGTTTGTAGTCACTCTCGTTCAGCATAGGTTCCAAATCTTTAACTCGGCGTAAAAAGGTGGGTGTAAAATTCAATGACCTATTTCTTCTGATTGAATGGCTTAAGAGAAACTTTAGGTATTTATCTGTAATTCTACCGTTGGACTTTCCAGAAAATTTGAATATTTTTCAAAATTAGAGCGTATTTTCAATTTCAGCTCATTTTAGGATGTGACGTTATCAAATTTCTAAATCATAAACCAGATGATTGACAGACTTTTGTTTGATATCATATTATAGGCATCCATAAACCATAGTTCTCTTCGAAATTACTTCATGTTGCGTCACACGGTTTAGAAATTACGATAGTTTTAAGTTATTTTGAACATTTTTCTTGAATTCTTGAAAAAGAAGAAAAACACTCTAATTCTGAAAATATTAAAGATTTCAGAAAAATCCAACGGCAGAATTATAGAGAAATAGCTAAAGTTTCTTTGAAGTCATTCAGTTCAAAGAAATAGGTCACTCAAATTTACACCCGCCTTTTTAAAGATTTGGAACCTATGCTCTCTCGTTCTCTTAGACCAAAGTCACTGTTCACTCGTTCCTAGTGACTATGCTCGTTCCAACAAGAATACAAACAAAGATGAAGACAAACACGTTTGATTAATTTGAACTACAAGATTCATATAAAAATGGCGACAAAATAGTTAATATCATTTATGGACTTCATTTAAGGGAAACATGTTCGCAGGGTTAAAGTTTCGCGGTTTTCAGGCAATCCGTGAAGGTCTATTCGGTGAAGAGACGTAAACTTTACAATTCGCGAAGGTTGATTCCCGCGAAATACCCTTGAACAGGAAACTTCCAAGGTTGCTAAGCAAAGGTATTCAAACCACAAATACTGCCTGAAAAAGTTTTGTGTCCTTATAATTGAATAACACTTGGTGATAACAGACCATTCGAATATTATTGCTATTCTCCGAAGAGCAAATCCGCGAAAGTTCATCCCTCTAATACATCTTGATTTGATCGACCCGCGGAAGATAATTCCTAAAATTTCGCGACCTTTTCAAGCCATGAAAATTTCTGCCCGCGAAAGGCACTTCCCTTAAATAAAGTAGGTGGATTAAACACTGCAAAAACAGTTATTTTTTGCTGCGCAAATACTATACCAAGAATCAACTACTTTCGGCTACTGTCCCTTTGCAAGTTTTAAGAACATACATTTAAAGGGTTTGTGCAAGGTTAAAAGCTTGCATTTGCAGAGAGCAAAACGATCTGAAAATAGCCTATTCAAAACGATGTCCCACAATTGCTGTCAATATTTGATAGCCAAAGAAACCATGCTGTGTCTGAATGTTTTCTTTGTCGTATTTGTACAGGGTGTCCCAAAAAAAAATGGTGCCCCGCTTGCCTAAAGATTGCAAAAAAACGACAAAGGCTTCTCGCCAAACTTTTATATGATATTGTTCTTCAGATGTTCCAATAAAGCTTGCTGCCATTCCCATCAAAATCCGTTGAAAAATGATGGAGCTATGACCTTCAGAAGACCAAATTTGCCTGATGACTGAAACCAGCGGTCGGCCATTTTGTCCTACTATTTTGCAGTGATAAGTATCTTCACCTGAGGTAAGAAATATTTTCTGTGGGTTCAGAAATATTGGAACCCTCCGAGGATTATCGGAATTTTCACGAGAGCTATGACATTGGAGGCTGCTGTTTCATTCATGAAGCTATTTATCGCTGCAAGATAGTAAGACAAAATGGCGAACCGCTGGTTTAAGGCATCAGGAAAATTTGGTCTTCTGATGGTCATAGCTCCACCATTTTGCAACGGATTTTTACGGGGATGGCAGCAAACTTTACTTGAACATCTGAAGAGCAACATCGCGTAAAAATTTGGCGAGAATCTTTTGCCATTTTGTCGCAATCTTTAGGCAAACGGGGCATAATTTTTTGGGACACCCTGTAGAGAAGCCTATTCACCATTGCACACTCCCTTCAAGCATGCAGATATGCTTGCTACGTATAAATGCATAAGGAGAGAATTAACGCAATGAATTGTAAGATGTAAGATATGTTAAATTAAAACACAGGACGTATTTAAATACAAAAAGATGAAAATGCTTGAAACTATGAAAGTGGATTGTAAACTCGAAGAGAAGGATAATATTTGAACGATACAGACCAGTTTTCTGTCAAGTACCGGGTCAGTCATAAAAAAGTTGGAATGAAACATATGCAGCCGATATTCAAAACTGAAATGTTAATCTATCAGTCAAGGGCTAACTTAGATGTGCAAATTTGTTTGGTAAAAAATCTAGACTAAGAAATTAGAAAAATGCTGGTTTGGGGTTTGTATTGGAACGAGAATTCCATGTTTGATTCTGGTCGACGATTCACTTACCGTTGAAATTCCAATTCAATACAATAGTCTCAGAAACAATTCAGTTTTGAATATCGGCCGTATACTTTTCATTCCGCATCCCATCAAACGCGTTCCTCTCTTTTTACCCACCCGCTAACAAGGACAGATTTTGCAAGACAGTAGCATGAGTTGTCTTTGTTGACACCTGAATTCAAAGCGATTAGCCAATGCAGACAAAGGAAAATCCTTCAACCAGTAATTCAAAACAAACAAAGCCGCAAAAGTTTCTCTGCAACCCAGGTAGCTATCGCGCTCGTGGTGCATTCCAGAAATTATTTTTAAGAGCAAACACGTGCATATTTCGAAAGAAGAAGTATATATCTACACATCTACCACGGGCATTTTACTTCTTTGGTTCAGAAGCTGAGCAGTAAGTATTTTACTCACACCCAAAAAATAGGAGAATTGAGTCGCCTCCCAATCGGCTTCTGAACCAAACAAATTATATGCCAAAGGCAAATGTGTAGATATATCCTTCTTCTTTCGATCTATGCTTATGTTTGCTCTCAAAAACAATTTCTGGAATGCACAACGAGCGAGCTAGCTACCTGGGTTTCAGAGAAAATTTTGCGGCTTTGCTTGTTTTGAATTACTGGTTGAGAGAATTCCCTTTGTCTCAGATTGCTAATCGCTTTCAATTGAGGTGTCAATCAAAAGCTGCTCATGCTATTGTCTTACAAAATCTGTCCTTGTTCCACCCGCTATATCTTCGAAAGCTGACCGAGTAATAAAATCTTGCACCGTTGTCTCAACCGGGCTAAGTCTTCGCTTTTTCCGGCACGCGTTGTTGCTTGCCTTGGCATATCTTCATATTACAAGCATTGACTCAACTTTAATACATTCAATAATATCACATTTAAATTTCAGGCTACGATATGTAAGGATTGCCTATTTTCTCCAGACCTAAGACATAGTATTTCGACACAAACAGACCTTCAAAATGATTGCATCCACGGAGACGCGAGCGTTCGTCCTAAATTTATGTTTGTATGAAGAGCAGACTTAAATTCGGGACCTTTTAAGAATACTGCACTCCTTCTAATGTGTCCATGTAAGTACAGCGACTTTGCTATTTTCACGTGATACTTCATGTGATCACTTTATCATAGATTTGAAAAGATAGTCAGCTTTAATGTAAGCAGACTGATGACTTACTTGCGGCTGAGATTCGAGAGCTGAACCCGAAGTCTCACAGCAAGCAGCCTCGTTGTGAAATTTAAATTCTAGTTTTGCATGTGTTCAGTTAAATTCTACCAATCACAGTGCGCTTCTCGGGCTCTTCGTCAGCATCGTGTCAGCACATTTTGACAAGAGTGTATACGCAGCTGTACTTACATGGACTCATTACCTTTAATTATTTACATATTTAGATGGCACGCTCTAAAATTATATTTGAAAGCGTTATGTCTCTATCAGTATCTGTATCATCCTACAACGCTAAGGGTATTGTTCGTTGTTGATTTCCAATTTCCACAGAACGGCTCTATTTGCGCAAAGCGAGCTTTGCTTTCTCAACCTTAAGCATGACCATAAAATTTTACAAAAAAACCTGGCTGAAAACGGAAGTTTGACGACTTGCGATAAGTTAAGGTTTCTTTGAAATTTGATTTACAGTTTCAGAACAAAGCTGGGATATGCTGCAGGAATGGCAAAAACATTTCACTGGTGGGTTTCGCTTTGTATAGCATAGGTTCCACTTCCAAATCTTTAACTCGGCGTAAAAAGGTGGATGTAAAATTCAATGACCTCTTTCTTCTGATTGAATGGCTTGAAAGAAACTGTAGATACTTATTCATAATTCTACCGTTAGACTCTTTAGAAAGTTTGAATATTTTCCAAAATTACAGCGTATTTTACATTTCAGCTCATTTTAGAATGTGACGTCATCAATTTTCCAAATCATAAACCAGATGAGTGACAGACTTTTGCTTGATACCATATTGTAGACATCCATAAACTATATTTCTCTTCGAAATTACTTCATGCTGCGTCAAACGTTTTAGAAATTACGATGGTTTTATGTTGTTTTGAAAATTTTTCTTGAATTCTTTAAAAAGGAGAAAAACGCTCTAATTCTGAAAATATTAAAGATTTCAGAAAGTCCAACGGTAGAATTATAGAGAAATAGCTAAAGTTTCTTTGAAGTCATTCAGTTTAAAGAAATGGGTCACTCAATTTTACACTAACCTTTTTAAAGGTTTGGAACCTTTGCTGCTTAGTATTCACATGAGATTTACCTGAAGAATTGTTGCGTTAATGTAAATATATATTTGAAAAAATAGTTCGGTTATGGATAATTATTCTACTTACAGATTTCAATCGAAACACTATACATAATAATGTTGAAATATCGCTATAAATAAACTACAGATATATTAATTTACATAAAAACAGAAAGGATACGCGTTGCATATAAATTAGGGCAATGCCACCAATGCCACAGTTCGTGACAGACAGGTGCACCAAAACACGTCCCAGGTTTGATAGGACACAACGAATCGTGCAAACAAAGCATGGGAAGCAAATTCATTTGGATGGAAAAACCAAGAGTCTTCCTGCTCTCTACCCAATCAGATACATTCTTCCGTGGTGTTTACCACACTTTGAAAATATCGGCAAAGTTCATCAAACGAGGGCCTATCTGCTGGTGATCTTTCCCAACATGACAAAAGAATATTATACACGTTAATTGGGCATCCCTGTGGCTGTTGGAGACATTTGAAGCTGCTACGTTGCTTGGCAACTACCGAGCATGCGTTTTCGATAACTTGCTGGTCGTTAAGATGCTCATATGGGGTATCTCTCGCAAATGTAAACACTTCCCATAGAGTGACGCCAAAGGCCCAAACATCAGTCTGGCTTGTGAATGTACCTTTAAACAAGAAAGAAGATATGTTATACAACAAGGACAGATAATGTTACAATAGAACTCGCTACTTTTTATTCACACCTAGATACAAAGCAAGTTGTGATTGCAGACAAAGGAAATTCCATGATCGGTTGGTCAAGACATAAACAAAAACAAAGCAAGCCGCAACAATTGCCCTGCAACCCGGGTCGCTAGCTCGGTCGTTGTGCATTTCAGAAATGGTTTTAAAGAGCAAATATTGGCACATATCGAAAGAAGAAGGATATATCTAAACTTCTGCCTCGGGCATTTTATTTTTTTCGTACAGAAGCTGAGCAGTAAGTGTTTTAATTACAACTAAAAAGTACGAGAATTGAATCCCCTCCCAATTGGCTTCTGCACAAAATAAATAAAATGCCCGAGGCAGAAGTTTAGATATATCCTTCTTCTTTTGATATGTGCTAATATTTGCTCTTGAAAACCATTTCTGAAATGCATAACGAGCGCGCTAGCGACCCGAGTTTCAGGGCAATATTTGCGGCTTGCTTTGTTCTTGTTTATGTCTTAACCAACCGAGCATGGAATTCCCTTTGTCTGCAATCACAAATTGCTTTGTATCTAGGTGTCAATGAAAAGTAGAGAGTTCTATTGTAACATTATCTGTCCTTGTTATGTTATACAGGGTGCCCAAAAATACACACAACCAACCAAACCTTTTCTTAACATTTTTGGTCTCGAAAACATTGCAAATGATAAAAAAGGTCGATCAAATTTCCTGAACACTCGACATGAATGGATTTGATTTTCTGGAGAAATCGGCAATACGTACTTTGGTGTAGGTATGCATTCCTGTTTCAATTGAGTTAAGAAGACAACAGTGAAATGCTATGCGGCCAAGCAAGGATGGAATCTCGTTGAATTGTACTGGGGGGGGGGGGCTTGCAGTGGTGCCATCATAACTGCTCAACTACTCTAGAATTTACAATAGGCAGTTCGTTCACCTAAAGCTCGTGCAGCAGATTATAACTGATCGATTTCTAAATCCTCATATTACGAAGAAAAAGTTTTCCCTTTGCCCATTAATATCGAGTCTTTAGAAAATTTGATCGCCGTTTTATCGTATCTTTTACAGTGTTTTCGATATTGGAAATTTGAAGGAACTCACTCGTAGCTCAAGAAACAGAAGGCTAAAAACTTCATACAAATCCAAACAAAAAATTATGGATTTTAGCTAAAGATTAAGTTGTAACCTGTCAAAATCAGTCGAGCGTACAATTTATTGTCACCTGTCAAGGTGGATAGTGGCGTATCTAGTTCTGTTCTTGTCTACCCTAGAAAAAGTTTACACGTTGGAAAATTGAAATGCCCGAAAGAGGCTTAGCAATTGATAAAATCAGAAGAAAACACCTCACACAGAACAATAAAGAAACGTCACCTAACTCTCCGCAATCTTCTATTCCCTTAGCTCTGTTTTAGGTATTGTCCTCCGGGCTTACCTCATTATTCATTTTTCACGTAGGATTTGTAAACAACGCATTTTTGGTAGTTTATTGTCTTTATGGATATAAATTTAGCCTCGTGCTTTAGGAAACTTGGTATTCTGATGATGAAGCACAGCTTTGCTTCGAAACGTCAATTAGAATTTAACATGACATAGTCTTTTAATTAATAACTTCTCGGATTTGTCACATGGATTTGTCATAACTATTTACTTGGATTTGTCTTGGAATGAAATAATAACACACTGAAAATGATTATCGTCGCAATTCTTGCTCTTCGCTTCCTCAATAATAATTTGCAACCACGAAATTTTCGAAATATTTTCAGTGCTTTTAAAAATACGGGGGAAAGTACAAGACTACTTCAATCTCTCGGCTATCAAGTAACAAGGGCAGATTTTGTAAGACAATAGCATGAGTTGCTTTTGATTGACACCGCAGTTCAAAGCGATTAACGATTGCAGACAAAGGAAATTCTCTCAACCAATAATTCAAAACAAACAAAGCCGCAAAAGTTGCCCTGAAACCCAGGTAGCTTGCTCGCTCGCTGTGCATTCCAGAAATTGTTTTTGAGAGAAAAAATGATCATAGATCGAAAGAAGAAGAACATATCTACATATCTGCCATGGGCATTTAATCAATTTGGTTCAAAAGCCAATTGTGAAGCGATTCAATTCTCTTATTTTTGTGGGTGTAATTAAAACACTTACTGCTCAGCTTCTGAACCAAATAAATAAAATGCCCGTGGTAGATGTGTAGTTATATCCTTCTTCTTTCGATATATGCTCGTGTTTGCTCTTAAAAATAATTTCTGGAATGCACCACGAGCGCGATAGCTACCTGGGTTTCAGAGAAACGTTTGCGGCTTTGTTTGTTTTGAAATACTGGTTGAGGGATTTTCCTTTGTCTGCATTGGCAAATCGCTTTGAATTCAGGTGTTAACAAAGACAACTCATGCTATTGTCTTACCAAATCTGTCCTTGTTCTATCAAGTAGAATTCTATTAATTGCGATCCATACAGTACTCTTGGTGCTATGAATTTTCAACAGCGAGAACCCTTTTTCTGGCTTACCCAGTAGATACTAACCGTAAAATAAGCTTTCAGGGGCCATCCATCTAATTGGCAGAACAGCTCTACCCTCGATTTTGTAATACTGCTTCGAATATAAATATCTGGACATTCCGAAGTCTGATACTTTGACGGTGAAAGAATGGCCAACGAGACAATTCCTGGTGGCGAGATCACGATGAATAAATCCTTGTGATGCTAAATATCTCATGCCAGCTGCAATTTGCATGCATATATGAAGTATCGTTTCCTCATTCAACGCATCAGGCTGGTCCTCATACGGCTGCTCCATGTTAGGCCTGTGAAACTTTTTCAGAAATTGATTCAAGTCCCCGTTTTCCATATATTCAACAACCATGCATTTCGGTTCTTCTTCGCACACACCGAGCAACTGGACGACATTTTCGTGCCGCAGTCGCGCCATCACACGAACTTCTTTCATGAATTCTTTCTCAACGCATTTCTCGACTCCTTCTTTCAGCAACTTCACAGCAACTTTCACATTGCGGGTCATCAACCAGCTGCATTCAAGATTTTCTTTTCCGATTATGCTTCCAAGAGATTCAACTTCACAAATATGAACCTAAAAGGTGATAGGAACCCTAACATATTTATCGTTTGGGATAAGATGGGATAAACAGTTTCGTTTTCATTATAAAGCAATACCCTTTGCCAAAGAGCGATATAATAGTTTTTCATAATCCAACAACGAATCAAATTGGGAGATGCAAACGACTGTGCGCAAACATACGAGACGCGTTAGAAAAACGAATAATTCTAGAATTTTTCTTGGCTGGAATCGGTCACTCTTTTCCCATCTTAGGGCCTGTTTATATGAGGAAAAACACCTCACCTGCCAGACCTGGGGCTGACAGGCGAGGTAAATTTCAGCCACTGTTTATATGAGATTTTTACCTCGCCTGTTAGGTGGAGTAAAGTCTCTCATCCGTGAAATCAGAACGAATTAACCAATACAAATCAACGAAGAAAGCCAATACACCTCACCCTACCGGTTCCAGGGGGGGGGGGGGGCACTCAGCACATGCACATACGGGGAGGTAAGTCCGATATTTTTGGGTCAGAATATTGCCGAAAGTGATACTTTTGGGTCCAAATAAATTGAAATTATGTTTTTGATATTTTTCGGCATCTAATATTGTGAAAATAATATTTCTGGGTTCTTTAGAGGCAATCCTAGCCTCAATTTGCATTGCTTCAGGATCTTTTATGTTCGTTTACAGATGTCAAGGTATAAAATGAGCTGATATTTTTGGGTTGTAATGAAGCTAAACTGATATTTTTGGGGTTCCTGAAAATTTCTCGGACTGACCCCCCGTATGTGTATGTGCCGAGTGTCCCCCCTGGGGTACCGGTAGTGTTTCGTTTATATGGAAAAACTTCACCTCACCCAGGTGAGATTCCACCTCTGGTGAGGCGATATCTCATTATACCGGTGGTGTTGCGTTTGTAATATAAACGCGAAATGAAAAAGCAATGGGATTCTATAGGAAGGAGGAATCTCACCTGTCATCCCCGGGTCTGGCAGGTGAGGTGTTTTTCCCCATATAAACAGGCCCTTATATGGGATTTTCTTGACAAGGTCAAGGTCTCCCCAAAAAAGAACCTTTAAAAACGGTCTAAAATCCCAAGCCAATTTACTTAATATTTCTGCTTTGCAACGACGCCTTGAATACCTTTTAGCACGTGTTATCCTTTTTGGAGAAAAATAAATTCCCACTCATGTAACAAATTCATTCAAAGGGGGATTCCATCCTCCTCCCAAGAGGATAATATGAAGTAACGCAGGCAAGTATCAGTGTTGTTGAGGACCTTTTCTTCGTCATCTTTTCACTCGTTTTGCAAGTTTTTCAAAGGGCCTTTCAGCAGAAAATCTGCCATAGCCAGTAGCAGAAATGACCAATTAAAGCCGGGTAAATTTCTATATCTTATTCAACAAGTCATGAAATAAGAAAAGTTTCTATATTATTGCTATGATATGCAGGGAGTAACATTTTTCAAATGCTGTGAGTATTTGTTCGCTTGCCCGGAATTTTTCAGCCAAAGCCCCAGGCGAGCCAACGTTCGGGAAATTCTTCATAAGCGAGCAAGACTGTACATTGTAAATTACAAAAAATGCCAGAAAATTTAATTGCAGTTAGGATATTTCTAATCGATTTCATAGTAGTGGATTTATTTCGTTACCCAGCGGGTATCTTGAAACAACATTAGAGCCCTCCTTTTCTGATCTAATTGCTGTGAATTTTCAAACTTGTCATAGGCTTTTGGTCAGATATATTGATAACCATTAGCTAACATTACTGCTGGCATAACAAGGACAGATAATGTTACAATAGAACTCGCTACTTTTCATTGACACCTAGATACAAAGCAATTTGTCATTGCAGACAAAGGGAATTCCATGCTCGGTTGGTCAAGACATAAACAAAAACAAAGCAAGCCGCAAAAATTGCCCTGAAACTCGGGTCGCTAGCGCTCGTTGTGCATTTCAGAAATGGTTTTCAAGAGCAAATATTAGCACATATCGAAAGAAGAAGGATATATCTAAACTTCTGCCTCGGGCATTTTATTTATTTTGTGTAGAAGCCAATTGGGAGGGGATTCAATTCTCGTACTTTTTAGGTGTAATTAAAACACTTACTGCTCAGCTTCTGTACGAAAAAAATAAAATGCCCGAGGCAGAAGTTTAGATATATCCTTCTTCTTTCGATATGTGCTAATATTTGCTCTTTAAAACCATTCCTGGAATGCACAACGACCGAGCTAGCGACCCGGGTTTCAGGGCAATTTTTGCGGCTTATTTTGTTTTTGTTTACGTCTTGACCAACCGAGCATGGAATTTCCTTTGTCTGCAATCACAAATTGCTTTGTATCTTGGTGTCAACAAAAAGTGGCGAGTCCTATTGTAACATTATCTGTCCTTGTTTGCTGGCATACAAAATGACTGAAATGTTAACAAACCTCTCCAAACTGACCAGCACCAATCTTTTCCAAGAAATGCAACCGATTTCTTGGAAATTTTTTAATCTCGATCGAGCTTCTTTCTTTTTCCACAGTTGGATCTGCATATAAACTTGATCCAGTTACGGTTTGATACGGATCTTCATAAATCTTTGCTCCTTCATAAATCGGATTTAACTCAACATTGTTATCTTGGAATCCAAGATCAGGTACTGAGTAATCAGGAATTTTATCGTCGCTATTAGGAGAGACGTCCACTTCCGTGTAACCAACCCCTGGCTCATCTGGAGCTGCATATGTACTCTCATAAAATTCATCGTGCTCTACTGCGGAGGGTTCTTCTTGCAACATGATACTATGATCCATGTTGGGTAAAAATGGTCGCTTTTCGTCGTGCTCTAGAAATAGATAAGGGAGAATCCAGGAGCTTTTGTCTGGAAGCTTTCTTTAAAGTTAATTGAAGAAGACAAATAGCTAACTCAAGAGCTGCATAACTGCATATGTAAGTCTGAAATTAGCCTATTGTACTTGATGATTCGACTTGCCTGCGTACAGACTTTGGTTACTGGGGAGGAGAGGGAAGAAAGGTTCTTCTCTCTCCTCCCCAGTAACCAAAGTCTGCACGCAGGCTAGATTTGACACGTGTGTGGATATTGCTTAGCTTGGGGATGAAATGTTCGAAGTGAAGGAATTTTCACCAATCTAACTTTTCCTATATTTACAAAGCTCAGAAGAATAAAATCCCAAAAAAATACTTCAGCCTTCGTTTTCCAACCAAACTTTGATTCATTCTAATAAATCAAGCATTCTCCATATAATGCATTTTCAAATATGGTATTAATCAATTTCTACCGGGTACTACTTGTGATTTTGCCCCCCTCCCCCCAAGCAGATTACGGTAAAGATCTCCCAGCACCTCGCCAGCAAACACAAAATAATCCATTGTCAATACAAAATGTTGTCATACCTGGACCTTCTCTAACTTCCGCATACATATGCTCTACGTCATCCTTTCCTGATGTGTCATAATTTGGGTTAGCCGTAAAGGTGACTGCCAGTTGATCGTTGTTCCCGTTCATACCATGCTTTGTCTCCACAAGTGTCCCATGTTTGTTCCCACAAATTTTTGCAGATATTTTCTGTCGATATCTGTACACCAAAACGATGATGATGATGATTAACAAGAAGACAATTATCAGCACCAGAATTAATGTCAGCGATGAGCTTGACTTGTCTTCTCCAGCTACAACTAAAATAAAAACAGTTAGAATACACTTTTTTTAAAGGAAACTTGGATCAGCACTTAGTACTAAGGGCGTATTCTTTTGGTCATCTTCTGAAAACGGTAGAGTTGGTAGATGCTAAAATCCCATTCTTTTGGTGCCATTCTACCGAAAACGGTAGACTTGGCAGACTTCAGATCATTTTTTACGAAAGCCCATTCTTTTGGTCATTCTGTTTTCGGTACTTTCGAGAGATTTTTGACGTATTCTTTTGGGCTCTACTGAAAACGGTAGACTTCCGAGGCCTCGGAAACCTTCTGCTCCTGAAGCTGGTAGACTTCCGAGAGTTCGCAAACAAAGAGCCTTGTTTCGTGAATGAAAAAGTTTAAAACATTCGAAAATACAATGAAACAATATAAATTATTTTCTCTTGGGATTTTCATAACAAAAGTATAATGCATTGCAATGGCTTCAATTCGCTCGGCCGAACACAACATAACATTCGAGCTCTCAAACTTTTAGAATTTTCATTCTTTTGGGATTTTTGTCTGCAAAGTCTGCCAACTCTACCGTTTTCAGAATGTGTATTCTTTTGGTATTTTTCTCTGCGAAGTCTACCAGCCCTACCGTTTTCAGAATGCGCATTCTTTTGGTAACTGACATATTTCTCTGCGAAGTCTACCGTTTTCAGAAGACTTCGCAGACTTCAGATGCTCAAAAGAATACGCCCTAAAAGTTTCTTAATTTCGCATGAAAATTTCGATGTTTTAGTAGTAAAAGTTTCTTAATTAGTTTCTAATTTTTGGGCCTAAAATTGTGGTATTGTTCGAAGTTGAGCCTTCTTATCGACAAAGGGCTTCCATTTTGCATTGACATTGTCACCACGAATAAGCCATGCACATTAAGGCAAAAATTTACCAATTTTTGCAGTTAAAAGTTAAAAAAAGTTGAATGTACGTTTGTTAGAGAGACATAAAATAAGAGAGACATACAGAAATATAATTTTAGAGTTCTTAACTGTTCTTGAGCGTAGTACTAGAGTTTCTTAAATTTTTGGTCATCGTAGTACTAGTTTCTTATAAACCAGTTCTTATAAAAAGAAAACGTGTAACAGCAACTGGATAAATATCAGGCGAGTAAAAAAGCACTGCGCTTGAAAAATATCCAAAACATTACATCCCAAACCACCCTGTAGAACGTCTGTGCAGTAGTCTAGAGGCTGTTCAGTAAGGCAGCGGTTGCCCAGTGCGATACAGGGATCACATGATGTCATTGGCGGCATTACATGCAGTAAATTTGAGGCTATTCAGTTATTTACAGGGATTACATACAGTAAATGAGAGGGGAACATAATGTCATTGGAGGGATTGCCTCAGTAAATTTGAGGTTATTCAGTAAATTATAGGGTTTACATGATGTCGTTTGAGGGATCACATCAGTAAGGGTGAGGCTATTCAGTTATTTACAGGGATAACAAACACTGAAGTCGATCTGATCGCGAACATTTCTTGTAGAATCTAATTGAAGACAGACTTTAGTACCGGGTGTCCCAATAAGAAGTACTCCTGTTTGAAAAATCACCAAAACTCGATTATCAAACCTATCATAAAATACTTATATGGACCTCATTTGGCAATGATCCAAATATATTCAAGGACGATAAAATGTTTGTCCGTACATTTTAAAAGGCATGAAATAGCCCGTTGAAAAACCTTGTTCTGAGCTATACTCTTTAAACGACATTGTTAATCTTGCCTAAGAGCCATTATACTGAGATTTTTTAATATTCTACAGGTCTGCGAAGATAGTTTGCATTTCTTTCTGACATTTATGACCATACTAAAAGCTTAATTCAAAAAAATGAATTAATCTAGTAATCATCAGTGCTCGTTTGTAGTATGCTTCAAAATTAGGTAGCCAAAAAAGAGCTAAACCTACTTATTTTAGAACTAATTATAAGATCAGCTATGTCCAGAAAATAATTTGGTCGCTGATGTACTTGCCCAAAATAGAAGTTTGAAGATCGGCCTTATAATGAAACTGTGGTGATTTCTCAAACAGAAGTACTTTTTTGGGGACACTCAGTACTTTCATTTCTATATGTGATGGCCTTGGGGTAGACACAGCCAGGTGCTCCTAGGCATATCCAGGCATAGGCATTCCAGTAGTATTGTATAGTAATTTTGTAAGTAGTGTATGCTGCAATATGCGTTGCAACTTCCATGCTTCATTGCCGCATTGCCGATATGATCAATTTGATTAAGTAAATCGTTCCTTCCCGTGGATATGGAAGATTTTCTGCACAAAGCCCCCTTCAAAAACATTACACTATGGTCGCTTACTTGCAATTACCATGCCTGCATTTGAGTTACCTGTACCTAGTATTCATTCTTTAACATGCGTTGTATTCAAAATAAGTATTCTTTATCTTAGTTAAGGTAAACCTGAAGTCATTGGTTTATGAACGTGCAAAATTTCACCATGTGAATATGGCATGTGAACTATACTCTACCAACAACTTGCATCAACTACCGGGTGAGCCAGAAAAAAGTTCCCACTTTCGAAAATTCGTAGCACCACAAGTATACGTCATCAATTTGAATGATTCAAATTCTAGTTAAAAGCCGAAAGATCGAAGTATTTTTGTGATTTTTCTCGTGTTCTTAGGAGCACTGCAAATATAGGCAAATCCAACTTTACAAAAATTTCATGGTTGCAAAATGACTGAAAAAGGCCTAAAACATTTGATCAAATCGTTATGACTCTCCTGACACAGAACAATGCGCACGGGCGTTTCACCTCTCTCAAGAGTGATAAGAAATAGATTCTCAAAAAGATACTAAATATTTTCAATCCCATATGGCAATAAATGTGCAGACGAAATCGCTCATCCACGAAAAATTGCTTTTTCTCTGTTGTTCTGAGCGAGGAGTCCTTTATGATTTGATCAAGTATTTTATGCCATTTTCAGCCATTCTGCAACCACAAAGTTTTTGTAAACTTGAATTCACCAGTTTTCCAGTGCTCGTAAGAATGCGAGAAAAATTACAAAAATACTTCCATCTTTTGGCTGTCAAGCTAATATTGATTCATTCCAATCTATCCAGTACTCTTGATGCTATGAATTTTCAAAAGTGGGAACTTCTTTCTGGTTCACCCAGTACGCTGTACAACAGGGGCGGCGTGGCAAAAATGAAGGGCCCTGGAATATTCGTCGAGAAGGGGCCCATGCTTTGTCTCACACCCTTTTCTGAAAATAAGATCTAGCAACTTCTGGTTCCGCAGAAACGATCAATGCAACTAATTGCAAAAAACATGGCGAACGAACAGCAGCGGCGTGGCCAGGGTAAATTAAGTGGGTGGTACTGAAAGGCAGGGGATCTGGGGGCCAAGCCCCCAGGAAAATTTTTGGGGTCACGCCCTTTACTTTGGCTTAGAATGCATCTCCCAATATCATGCTTGCCATTAGCGACAAGAAAACTTTGATAGTTTTGTGACAGTTATCCTATGAATCAGAGCACGAGGAAAATTTTTGAAGAAACTTCCATTACATTGGCTTAGAGTGCATCTCCCAATATGATGCTTGCATTTAGCGACAAGGAATCCTTGATCGTTTTGTGGCAGTTATACTATAAATCAGAGCACGAGAAAAAAAGGTTTACGAGCCATTCATTGCTCATCACGATTTATAAACAACTAGAATACATGTAAATTCGTTTCCAGTTTAGCTTCAGGGGGCCCATATTTGTAAGATTTCTAGGGGCCACCGGGAAAATTTCCCGGTGTCCCGGTGGGCCACGCCGCCCCTGCTGTACAATCTATTAAATCAATGTAAAGTCAAAAACATTTTTGCAGGAATTTGGAAGAAATTTTTGCCGTTCCCAGAAAGAAAGAAATTTCATAGGCCTTTGCCTGTTTTTACATGCACCTAGAGGCAACTGAAACTATCAAAGATGTCATGCTAATTCAGACATACCTTTGAAACTTGCTTTTTGACACATCGATGCCGTTGCTTCCAAATTTTCTACAGATGACTTCTTTTCTGTAAATAGAAAATAAACATCAAAGCTAAGGGAAATACGAAAGAGAGCAATGTTTCTTATACCAGGTGAGTTATGAAAAATGCATGATATTTGAAAGATTACTACCCCCTGAGGCGAACAAGGGCAGATTTTGTAATACAATAGCAACAGTTGCGTTTGATTGACACCTCAATTCAAAGCGATTAGCGGATGCAGACAAAGGAAATTCTCTCAACCAGTAATTCAAAACAAACAAAGCCGCAAAAGTTTCCCTGAAACTAGTAGGGCAAACTCTCGCCTTGTGCAAGCGAAAGATGGTTTTTAAGAGAAGTTATGTGCTTATAGCGAAAGAAGAAGGGTAAATCTAAAGTTCTGTCGCTTAGATTATGTTTATTTGATTCAGGAGCCGAGCAGAAGGCATTGTAACTCTCGCGTCTTTAGGGTTTAAAATGAAACGATTACAAAACAGCTCCTAAATCAAATAAACATAATCTAAGCGACAAAACTTTAGATTTACCCTTCTTCTTTCGCTATAAGCACATAACTTCTCTTCAAAACCATCTTTCGCTTGCACAAGGCGAGAGTTTGCCCTACTAGTTTCGGGGAAACTTTTGCGGCTTTATTTGTTTTGAATTTGAGGTGTCGATCAAACGCAACTGTTGCTATTGTATTACAAAATCTGCCCTTGTTCCTGAGGCGCCGTTCACGATGCTCCGTTATTTGTACAAAACGAAGAGAAAACTTGTTCGAACGCATTTGCCTTTGGCGGGAAGTTTGAAATGAAAAAGAATCAGCCAATCCGATCGAGTTATTTCAAGTCTTGCATCCTGAATGGTTGGGAACAAATTTGTTCCCAGCGGGAATTTTTTTGCCGTTCTCAGAAGAGTTTGGCCATAAGGCCCTCACTGAAGCGACAACAACAGCAACAATTCACTTCAATTAGATGAGCATAAGTTGAGGGTCCTTGTGTACTGAGGTTAGTTCATGTCACCATTACTTTTCAATATCTAATCAAACGTCAAACGATATTTTTTGGGACACCCTGTATGCAGAAAAATTTCTCTACAACGTATCCAAAATTTTCTAAAACATGTTTTCGGGAAAAATTTTAGGGAAGGCTTTATAAACTGCACTGTTCGCGTTATATCTCTTTGAAACATTGATGCTTGAAATCAAAATTTGGAAACTGATTTCACAAAATCGGAAATAATGAAGAGAATGATTTTTATGAGTAGATTCTTAAAATTTGCTCGTTGTCATATTTGGTCAAGCTATTGGTGAGCTAAGATGTGTCAAAGTTTGAGCACCCCCTGGAAATAAGTCATTTTCAGGCTAGATTTGCGACAACGCGAAATTACTTATACAGAGCTTATCAAATGGTTTTATTCGCGGAGTTTCTCACACAGCATCTACCTTGAGGCATAATTTAGGCTGCAGAAATGAACTGGAAATATTACCTGTATTCAGGTTGATCTCACTAAAAACCAAGAGTTGCGAAGAATAATTGAATGACACTCGAATCCTTCCAGCATTCTTCTGTACCAAATCAATCCTGAGGACAACAATTCCACTGGGATTCTTCCGCTGGGGGCAGGCATGCAGATCATCGGACCATAAATACCTCTCATTTTTGCTAAACTGGATTTTGCAAGAAGAAAATGGAGCGATGTTGTTCTTTCTGTCTTCATAACTGACAAATTCGATGGACTTCACGATAGAAAACTCTGCCAGGTTGATGATGATATATGGATGCGATAGATGGTGCTTGTCCCATCCAACCCACAAACGAGGCTGTTCAAATGGAGATTTCTTGGAAATAACACCATCACTAAGTGATCCTTTTCCACCATGCAACACTCCTTGAGCTAATGATCCTTTATAGCTGTAATCGTTAAATCTACTGCCCTGCCTTATGTCGTATGATTCTATTATTGCTGGAAGAGAAGAGTCAATGTGTTATATCAAACTGCGTCAATGGATACAGTAAAAACCAGCATAGGTTTCAAATTTATAAACAGATTGGTGTGAATATTTCTTTGAACTAGCTTCAAAGAAATTTAAGCTATTTCGCTATAATTCTACCATTCGTTGCAATCTTGTGAAATTTTCAATATTTCCAGTACAAAAGTTTCTGTTTTCTTTTCTAAGAATTCAAAAATTTTGTGGGTGTCTATGATATCAAGCAAAAAATGTCATTCTTCTGGATTATGATTTAGAAATTTGATGACGTCACGGCCTCAAATGAGCTGAAATATGAAGTAACCTGTAAATTCAAGAAACATGTAAGATTTCTGAAAAGTGCAACGGTAGAATTATCGATAAGTGGCTATATTTTCTTTCAAGCCATTCAATAGACGATTACGCTAAAGATAGCGGAGATAAACTTTTTACCAAGATGTACTGCATTCTTTAATCGAATTCCTATAGAATCATAAAAGATTCGTAATTTAAAACCCAGTGTATCTTGGTAAGTTCCTCGCCACCATCTTTAGAGTAATTGTCTATTGAAAGAAAAGGGTCATAGCATGTTATACGCACCTTTTTACATCGATTTATATACTTCAAGTCTTTCTTTAAAATTATTCTGCGATTCCTCAGAAAGTTTAGAATTTACGATGGTTTTAAGCTTTTCAAAGCTAGTTCTGAAAATATTGAAATATTGAGAAAAGTCCAAAGGTAGAATTATAGCGAAAAAGCTAAAGTTTCGTTGAGGCCATTCAGTTCAAAGAAACAGGTAACAGAATTCGACAGAATTTCACATCAACCTTTTTGAAGTGTGGAACCAAATGCTGCTTCGTAACCCATGGTCTAATATTGACTTTGTGACACTTTGGCAGTGAGTCTGGTACTTAGGGTATGTAAGAGTATTGCTGTAAATTGACACCAATGCAAACAAGAAGAAATCATAAAACAAACAAGCATTGTTACCTTCTGGGAGACGTTTTTGTGTGGGAGCAATAGAGGCAATCTTTTTCGTTGGTTTCAAAGGTTTTGTGGCGGCTTTTGTGGTAGGTGCATTTGTAGTCTTCTCAGCATCGAACGCATCTAAAGTAAGACAAATACTGTTAGAAAATTAATATCGTATCGGGTGACTCAGAAAAATGCCCACCGTTTCAACAGCTACTGTTCTCTAAATATACTGTCCCAAAAAAAATGCCCCGTTTGTCTGAAGATTGCGACAAAACTGCAAGAGATTCTTGCCAAACTTTTGCATGATGGTACTCTTCAGATGTTCAATCAAAGTTTGCCACCATCCCCGTAAAAATCCGTTGAAAAATGATGGAGCTATGACTTTCAGAAGACCAAATTTGCCTGATGACTGAAACCAGCGGTCGGCCATTTTGTCTTACTATTTTGCTGTGACAAGTATCTTCACGTGAGGTAAGACATAATTTCTGTGAGGTCAGAAATAGTGGAACTCTCCGAGGATCATCGGAATTTTCACGAGAGCTATGACATAGGAGGCTGCTGTTTCATTTTTGATTACAAAGTACTTTGTAATCTAAGAGGGGGCTCCAGGTCAGTCAGAAAGAAAGAAAGAAAGAAAGAAAGTCCGTCACGCTCGTTAAAGCAATTGATTAACGTTTTATCTCTGCTAATTGGCACTGAAATAAAGAAAGCGCACAGAAAGCGCATACAAGACAGAAGTTTCCCGCGATCCTATAGCAACATTTGACGTCGGCTTATTTCATGTTAGACAGATTTGACACCATAAGATGGATAAATCACCACGATGTTTACCCTGGCACAACAACAAATTTACCCAGAATTGGCACGTTCTTGACTTCATTAGCAGCTTAATTATGTTGAAACAATCGTTTTCTAGAACGAACGCATCATTAGCCACTTATTGATAGTATTCATTATGCAAATAAGTCAACTTTAGAGGATGATGTAACCGGCGGCCTGCACAGAGGCTAGCATTCGCAGCATCACCGAAGGTAGACGGACCCCCCTCCTACACAACTACAGATGCAAACGTCGCAGGTGAAATTGAGAGGAAAGGTGCAGAATCCCAGCAAACAATGGCGCATTGACTGGGGGAAGGCACGTGATCACACTGAACCAAAACATCTTCATGCATATGATTCTGCAAAGAGGTTATCTTCGTGACTGCTTGTCTCATCAAACTAGATGCCCGCGAATAGAAACGTTCTGCAGGGTTCTGCATAAGTAATTTTGCGTTATCGTAAATCTCACATGACATCTAATTTGAGACAGATGCACCAATAGTTTCATGCACGAACTAAGCAAACTAGGGGTAATGACTTTTGATTTTTTGCGTATCATCCTCGTTTGACATAAAGATCAAAATATTGCTTTTCAAACGATTCTTGTTCTTATACAAGGCGCTTGATTTTCTATTGAAGGCAACTTTAGCAGCAACACTCATCTGACTGTAGCAGCATCAACGATCATTTGGGCTTATGGAGAAATCAATATTTAGTTTTCTTATGCTTGCTTAGCTCAGATCGTACTTTGTAATCATCCAAAAGGATCTTATGTTCAATCCATGAAGCTATTTATCGCTGCAAAATAGTAAGACAAATGGCCGACCGCTGGTTTCAGTGATCGGGCAAATTTGGTCTCCTGAAGGTCATAGCTCCATTATTTTTCAACGGATTTTCATGGGGATGGTGGCAAACTTTAATTGAACATCTGAAGAGCACCACCATGCAAAAGTTTGGCGATAATCTTTTGCCGTTTTGTCACAATTTTCAGACAAACAGGGCACAATTTTTTTGGGACACCCTGTATAAACAATGATATTTTGCAACATCTGATTGAATAGCCAATATGTTAAATTATTTCTGAAAATTTTCCTTGCTGAAATTGGTCACTCCGTTCAGATCTTACAAAGGATTATCTTGAGAATGAGAAAGTTCCTTCGAGAAATCTTACAAAACGTGCAAAAATCACGAGCATTATTTCCCTACTTTTACCTTACAGCAATGACTTGAACACATTTTAGCATGAGCTATCCTCCTGGGAGGATGAACAAATCTTCCCTCTGGTATGAATAACTTATTCAGGGGGATTCATAGCCTGAGATCAGGCTCTCTAAACAAAAACAAAAATTAGCGCCTAATCTCAGGCTAGGAGATTCCATCCTCCCAAGATGACAAAATACATGTGTACTATGAATACTATGAATACATATAAGTGTTATTGTTCATAGGAAGGAACGCCAAGGAAAGTTTGCTCATCATTTCACTCGTTTTTGCAGGTCTTCGAAGGAGGCTTTTTGCAGAAGATTCCCGATATCCAGGGGAAGGAATAGCCAATTAAAGCTGGATGATAACGGAACCTAATCAAACATATCGGCGATGAAACAAGACATTTATCAATATCATTGCTTTGATATTCAGAGAGCAGTTTTTTTAACGCCAGGCGTGTTTTTTACTCACCCCGGTAGTAATAATAATAATAAATAATTACTTTGTTTAAGGTTGGCGTAGTGTATAGCACTACGCTAATTAATGCCAACCATTATCAATAAATACCAAAATTCAACCTAAATGTAACCTAAATTTACAATAAAATCTTTACATAATCTTTAGTTGCATGAAATATTCCAAAACTTAATTTCTCTTTTAAAATACTCTACAGATCGGGACTCTTTTATATGCAATGGCAAATCTCGCCAGAGATTCTGCCCCAGAAAACTCGCAGTTTCTAACCCATAGGCTGTAGTCCTAGGTTTGCGTGCATAGATGTTGCTCGTAACCCTTAAGTTGTAATGTATTTCTCTCTCCGCGAAAATTTCTTTCATGAAACAAGGATTTAGATTCATCCTTGTTCGGTAAATTTCAGTGACAAGCAACTGTAGATTTCGTTGATGAATGGAGACTGAATGGTCTGTAATTAACAGTTCTTCAAAACTTGAGGTCCGATCATGATAAGCTATTCGTAATGCTCTTTCGCGAATGGAGTTAATTTTGCATTAGCTCGTCTATCATGAAACATCCATATCAATGGACAGTAGCTAAATTGTGACATTACGAAAGCTTTCATGACTTTCCTAATTTTTTCTTCAGGCGTGAGATATCACAGATTGAATGAGTTGGAGTGCGTTTATTCTGAAAATTTCGGTACAGTACCTAGGGCCTGAAAGCTAAGTCGAGACCTTGCCTTGCTATCATCGCACAGCAAAATAAGAACCTACCTTTCAAAATACAGCCATAAAATTGCATTTTCAGGTACACCGCTTTACTGTCTTCGACTATCTTTGGTCTGACCCGTATGTACCTCGCTGCAATGGGCGGCTTGATCTCAATTCTTGAACGAAGCGTCTCCGTTGTGCTGAATTCATACTAGGATAAAGCGAAAGTAGGCTATCAGCTGTGGATACTACCGGTTGACTCAAAGAAAACTTCACGAACTAGATCTTAAATAGCTCTCTGAAATCGAAAGCTATTGACAGATGCTTTGATTCACCGTTTTGTTGAAAGGCTTGGCTACATTTTGAAATGCTGCATGGTCACGTTAAGCAATTAATATTGTCCGAAAAACCAGCCTGAAAAAAATTTCTAATTAATCCTACATTTCTCATTTGGAGTAAAACAATCATGATCATTTTCCCATCAAGATTTTTGAAAACTGAATGTGGAGAAAGATTTGAAGTCGTCTGGGGAAATCTATTGCTTGCAAAATGAGGGGTCTCTGCTCCCAATTCCAATGTCGTGCTCTGAAAATAGCCTCAAATAACGGACTCGTCAAATTAAACCCATAAACGCAACAAAAACACGTTTATGGGTTTAATGTGATGAGTCCGCTATTTAAGGCTATTTTCAAATTTTGTACCACGAATCATTTGTTTACATAATTTCGTGCTCCCAAGCAAATAAAAAATTCTGTTTATCTTCACATCTTCCAAGAAAGGTCCGAAAGGGGAGGTGATAGTCCAAGAAATGGATGAATTACCATGTTCTTCAAACTGGTACTTCGAAGGGTAGTTATAGCTCAAACTGATCAAGTAATATTTCAAAAGACAGCTAAGCTTTTCAGCTGCATGCTGATATCTTGTTTGCGTTCATAACATTTGCTTTCTGGAAGCTAGGCGGGATCAAGCTCGTGAAGTATTTTCTGGGTCACTCTGTTTAATACAGTAAAAACTCGCACATAAGAACCTTAATCTATTAAGAACCTACAGCCTGAAAAAATATATTTTGCCCCCAATAAATAAGAACCATTTCAGGCTGATATCTTAACTAGGTTCTTAATAAAGGGTTTCATTCATCCATTGGGAAATAAATGCAATCTGTTTGCCAATGAACCTCTTTCGTGAACTCCAAAATATTCCTTACAGAACTGTAATAGGGAGGGCCTGCAGGGGTAACTGGGTAAGCTTGAGTTGAAGTGGATAGGGCCAAGAATGTAAATAGATTTGGCTAAGATTTAGATTCACACATTTTCCTATGTTAAGAACCTACACCCTGATTACTGGATGTGCCTCATAGCACAAGAACCTAAACAGGCTGAGTTCAAAATCTTAGGTTCTTATGTGCGGGTTTTTACTGTACTCTTTTTATTAGGGAGGGGGTGCAATAAGTTCCAAAATCAATAATTGACTCACAAAGTTTCCCAAATAGACAAATTTCTCGACAAGATTCTCGATTTTCATATTATTTGACAATCGCAATTATGGACATCTGACAAATTACTATGAAATACGGTTGAATGTAACATATGAAAACCATCTTGTAAGGTAAACTCTGCTGAACATCGAGTGAACATCTTCAGAAAACAGTTTATTTCTCCAATATTATTCGGCCTATCGAAGATGTTGTTCTACATAATAGTCTTGGCAATCCAAAGATATGTAAATCGAAATGTTTCTGTAAACGCTGACTTCGCAAATTATTTTTCAAAACTTTCTGTTGATTTCAGAGAAGTGAGTTTATCTCAAAAACTACTACAAAATTTCTTGATTTTCTTGCACTCTATCTTTAGTTAAATTATTGATCTACAACTTTGCCACGACTGATTGAAAAAGCTAGGCTAGATTTCCTGTAATTGAATTTCATATTTCTGTTTACTTTTCGACATCGACAGGGAAAAACCATGAACAATCAGCACATACAGCAGGAGCTAAACGCTTTTGTAAAAGGGTTCAGTTTTAACTCCATGTTCATTGTTGATTCTTAAAGAAATTGATATTTTGGGAATGCTCATGAAAGTGTCAAAGACAAGCAAAGTAAGGTTGTGAATTTCCAGTAATATTCAGTATTTTTTAGCCAATAGATATAAATGGTACTTTCACAAGTGCACCAATGATGTCTTTTGAGAATTAGGTATAGCATTCAGAACAGGTCACTTCGTTCGTTTGCCAATGTAAACATCCTGAAAGTAATTAGAAGCCTGAGCTTTTGCAACAAGCGTGCTTCATCCCTCCGTAATATGATTTGATCAAGGATTCTCCCCTTAACTGTCGGAAAGTAAACAGAAATATAGAATTCGATTGCAAGACATCTAGCCTAGCTTTTCAATCAGACATGGCAAAATTGTAGATGAACAATCTAGCCAAAGATGGAGCGAAAGAAAATCAAAAAAGTTTCGAGTAGCTTTGTAGATAAATCCACTTTTCTGAAATCACCAAAAATTTTTGAACAAGAATTAGCGAAGCCTGCGTTGACGGAAACATTGCGACATATATATCTTTCGATTGCTAAGACAATGCAGAACAAAAATTTTTTTTGACCACTTTTGATAGGCCGAATGATCTTGGAAGAATCAACTGTCTTCTGAGTGGTTTTGCAAAACGGCAACTCGTTGCTCATAAGAGCGGAAAGCAGAGTTAGCTTAAGCGTATTAATTTTTATCCATACGAATATTTATCAGCGATCGTGTAAACAATCAAATCAAATCAAATCAAATCAAATCAAATCAAATCAAATCAAATCAAATCAAATCAAACCTATCTACAGTTGGTTGGTTTCTAGTTGACAACAACTAATTCACAAATTAATACCAACTATTTACTATACAAAATATAACTAAACAAGATAAAAACAATAAATTAAGTGCAAATATAGCACGTGCAGTTGTTGCCATCCCAGCAACGTATTCCTTTTTTGAATTTCGCTAGAGAAGTTGTCAATTTTAGATCATCATTAAGGGTATTCCACAGTAGACTCCCTCTAAAGGATATGGAATTTATTCCGTAGCACTGAGAACTCACAGAGGGGAGCTTGCATAGTTCCTTAGTAGGAAGGTTACAGGGAACATCTTTTTTACAAAAAATTCCCACATGTAACCTGGATTGAGATGGTTGATTGATTTGTAGATTACAACCATGAGAATTTGCAGGTTCTTTATATGTATTTTCTTTGTTTCACCCTGCTCTAAAAGTTCCTCAAGTGTGGATTCATAGTCACTATCTAAAGTTCTCAGTGCACGCTTGGATGTCCTATTAATTTCATTATTGGCATTAAATAAGGGTCTTAGCTGATACCTGCAGATTGGTCTCTCCAGTATAAGGTGTCCAATTAACACCCTTTATCTTGAACGATATCATAAAATTTGGTGGCTGCTGCAGAGTAGCGCCTCCATTATAATAAGATGCTTTGAATGTCTGAACACCAGTGAGTAGATATTTATCTCCTAAGTCAGCTTCCACATATTGGCCATAGGGTCGGTTGGTGGTATTTTCTATATCTGGTCCCCACGCAAAAGGTGAGCCTTTAACAATGTACTGAGCAGCCATTTTGCTCTGCCCATTCTTCTGTTCTGATGAGGCACTATAACTCATTGAAGAGCTCAGAACGTCTCGGCGGCAAGCTGTAACGAAAACAGATAATATACTCATCAATCTACGAACTATTTGGAATTATACAGCGCATTCTGTAGGGCATTAGAAAGGCTCGAGAGGTTTTTTTACAAACCGGGTGTCCCAAAAAAAGTACTCCCGTTTGAAAAATCACCAAAATTTGATTACAAGACCGATCTTCAATTCTCTTTTTTGGCCAAGTAGACCAAGAACTAAGTTATTTCCCATACATAGCTGATCTTGTAATTGGTTTTAAGATCAGCAAATGTACCTCCTTTTAGGGCTACCTGGTTTTGAATCACACTGCAAAGAAACACATGGTTGCCAGATCAATTTCTTTGTGCATGTAAACGCTTCTAATTTGGTCATAAATGACAGAACGAAATTCACACTATTCTCACAGGACCGAATGCTCGGAAATTTTAATATTTTAGTCCCACGGGCCTAACTTTTGCAAAATCGCCTCTCTTGGGACTAGTTCTAGTCCCCCACAGTCCAAGGGTCATATTTAAACCTTTGTAGCAGTCAGTTTCAGCCCTCTTCAAGAAACAACGAACATCGGTGAACTCGAAATCGACCCACCCTCCTCCCTCAGTGGCAGCGCACGTTTAAAACCACTCTCCTTACCATAACAGCGAAGTCTCCTTCGCACTCCCCATATCTAAATATTTGGTAAGGAGAGCATAAGGTCTGTGAGAATATAACACTATCATTGGAGACTTCGATGATGATGAAAAATCTGAAAATTTTTGACTCTCAGGCAAGATAGAGTATTTTGCTTGAAAACTATAGCTCAAAATAAGGTTTTTCAAAAAGCAAACATTCATCATATACAAATGATAAATAAATGATCTATGAAACAAGATTATTTCAAAGGATTAGACCGTGCTCGGTAACTGATTCACATGAACATATTTAAAGGTAGATCGAATTAGACAATCAATGATCAGAGTTACTGTGATATTGCACAGGGTTTATTCTCTGTTTTGTTTATTTTTTTCATCTCATTTCATTTCAAATCTTTCTTTTCAGCTAACAACATACACACACACACGTATTTTTTTGTAAGACACTAAGAATTTGGGCCAGTACTGAAAGTTTCTTAAGATTATCAGATTTTGAGTACTCAGAGTTTCTTACGAGTTTCTTAGAAGTTCCATAACAATCTTCATGTTCACTACCTGTGCCCTCGTGAACATTTCAAAACAAGGTTTTTTAAGCCTTTCCAATGTTTAGACATTTTTCAAGTACCCTACGAACAATATGATACAGGAAACAAGTGAAAGTAAATGAAAAATAGGTTGAGCATTTCCTTCATTAAAATAAATAGTTTCTTAACTTACAAAAGGTTGTATGTGTCTTTACTGGTTAAAACAGTGCTCAATGCCATGTAGGCAGAGCGAATTAGTTTCTTAACTTATATTTTCCCAGTACTGGACTTTCTTAATTTTTTGGCGATCTGAGAGTTGAGTTTCTTATGGGCAGTTTCTTACAAAAAAATACATGGGCAGTTTCTTACAAAAAAATACATGGGAAGTTTCTTACAAAAAAATACATGGGCAGTTTCTTACAAAAAAATACATGGGAAGTTTCTTACAAAAAAAATACATGGTGTACCGTCGAAAAGTGCCTATAACTACTCGAAGAAACAGGCACCAATTTGGTCTTTGCACGTTTTCTTTCTTCGTTCAGAACTGACTGGTTCCGTCCAATAGGGCATCTTCAGAGGAATAGATTCAAGTATCAAACTGTACTTAATGTTTTTATGAGAGGGCAATAAGGACAGAGTTTGTAAGACAGTAGCATGAGTTTTGAGTTGCTTTTGTTGACACCTGAATTCAAAGCGATTATAGCGATTAGCGATTAGCGATTAGCGATTTGGGTTAGGGTTAGGGTCTTACAAAATCTGGTATGCAAAATATGAAAAAATATGAAACATTGAAAATAATGGAAAAAACTGAAATTTACTTGATTCCAATTTTTCCGGCAGTTGACAGCCAAGCAGATCCATCTGGATGCATTTTGAATTATCATCGATGTATGGTTGGTACTTGATGTAGCGTGTGTCAAATGGCGGAGTAAGCTGTATGTAATCCTTTTCAGAAGGATCACGGTTGTTCGTGGCAATTTCCTGCAATATAAATGACAACAAAAACGAAATGAAGGGGATATCGACAACAGTTGTAGGCTCTATGAAGTGAGTCAAGGTTCACAAAAAAGGTTAGAATTTGAATCAATGCTGATTCTCAAGGGCCCTCTTTACAATACGATACAATACGATACAATTGTTGGGGATACGAATCGTCAAAGTTCAAAGCAACGGTTATCCCCCAAAAAGGAAGCCTGTGATCATGCGCAGAAAGCATGTTTGGTTTTGTGGAAAGAATGTGGGCGGATAATCTGGCCACAACCCAAAGAAGAATTAGCAAAGAAACAAAGAGATTCTCGCGCATGGTAATAGGTTTCCCTGCCGTTGATCTGTTTTGAACTTTACCAGCGTAACAAAAGGCTTGGACAAAAGGGGCAGTCCTCGGTATCCTCAACAAACAATACGATACGGTTTATACTACATGTGTATACGCTGTTTCCGTTACTTACTGCAGTATAAGAACATTTTCTCTGGACCTCGAAAAAAGTTGCAAAACGGCTGAAGCAAAAAGGATGCATAGACGGTAGAATTACATTACTTTGGTATATTCTTGATTTATTTCTGATTTAATTAAACAAATAATGGCAAATCGTTTTCATCTAATTTAAGAATGTCCATCTTCTTTCATTTACTATATTTAACATCGATGAGCAGTTTCAACATTGCATGATATTTAGTGACCCAAATGATGATTTTAAAAAATCACTTTTTTGGATCGCATGCCATTTTTTTTTCTACAAATTCAATGTTAAAAATTTACAATTTACGAATTACCTAAGATTACAAACGAGCTGCCATAAAATACTACAGAAACGATACCAAGGGGAGCAAAAGATCATAACTGCCCCAACTGCCTCAGGGCCATCACATGAAGGAGATAAACTGAAATACAACTAAATATATAAGAGGCCCCCTAGCTATTCAGAAAAGAATTAGAATTGAACGATATTTTGCAAATGGAACTTTCGAATGTACACAATAGTGATAGCAACCTCGTTCCCAGTCCCACCAAGGAAGCTGGCCCTAGGAACCAGGTTGTGGTGATATGAAATAGCGTATGAAATGTATAAGAAAGACGCTTAATCCAGGCTCTTCTGTAGCATAGCTAAAGGGTGTGTTACGAAAAGCTACTTACAAACAAAAGAACAAAAGAATAGAGGACGGGACTCAGCGAACAGGAGACTTTAAGAATATGGACTTGGTATGGTGGTTGAGTTGCATTTAGCTAGATTTCTGTGATCTTAATTGAATCGACTGCTTGTGTGGATGTATTGTAGAGTCAAATCGAGTATATTTCTGTTGACGTCATTTGGGAGGTCTTTATCACCATACAATAAAAGCTGCGTCAAAACTTCATTTGAAAGGTCGATATATCCGAATGGTCGTAGTAATGCAAAAACTCCAGCGAGAAGGTCTCGACGCTGATCCTCAAACGAGGGGCAAAGCAACAAAAAGTGCTCCGTGCTCTCAATACCATCGTTAGCAGGGCACATTGGATTTATGGTATCCCTAAAATTGTGCTTAAATTTGTGAAAGCTTAATTTGCTAAGACCCACCTTAAGTTGAGTAAGATAAGATAAGCCTGTTGGGTCATGGATCCCAAAGACAGATTTAGTAGGGGTGCGAGTGGCAGCACGCCACCTAATTTAATATAACCTGGGCTACGTGACTGTTACTGGCCATTCTTCTGAATCTTAAAACCCTCTGAATTAGGGCCCGTTTACATGAGAAACTCAAACCGGTTTGAAATTTCGACCCAATTTGAATATTAGCCTGCTAGGTTATTTCCTGTTGCGTTTACGTGAAGTTTCGCCCCGGTCTGAGACCCGTGTTGCTGTTCATTGATGTGTTGAGCGCCAACTAAAACAATAGACCAATGTGAACTTTGAACCTGAGACAATGAATCTCAAACCGATTTGAAAATATTTTGCGTTTACATGGTGTTTTCAAACCAGTGTGACATTTCAAACCGATCTGAACAGGCGAGTTGAGTTTCACCCCGGTTGAGTTAAGACTTGCTCCAAGTCTATTTCCTTTTTCGTCAGTGATTCTTCGTTAGTAAATTTATAGAGAGGAAAGTTGATCCCTGTCCGGCCTCGTTTTCAACCATTCGTATGCTCCTTCGCATTTCCTCTTTATAAATTTACTAACGAAGAATCACTGACGAAAAAGGAAATAGCCTTGGAGCAAGTATAGTTTAAGTAAGAGTCGCATTTTCCATGTAAACACTACAAGGGCTTTGACCAGACAACGAGTTCAACTCAGATCGACGTGAAATTTCAAAGCTATTCTACAAAAGAGTCTGGAAACAAGCAATATTTTTACACACTTTTATGCGAAAGGTTCCAGTGAGTGGCGTTAGAACTCCTTTCACTATTATGCACATTCGAAAATCCTAGAAAATGTACACAAATATCGTTCGATTCAGGTTCTATTTCAGAATACCTAAAAGGTCTAGTGGTTCATACATTGCCTGTAAAATCGTCGTTCGGATTAATCTTCTGCGATAATTTAATTTTTGACCCAGCATTGAAGTGATCCTTGCCCTTTATTACCAATCCAGTAACTCTGTGTATTTTCAGAAGATCAACTTGTAAATATTTGTCTTTATTAAAGCCATGGGGTTCCTCGTTGTTGACGCACCAGCCTGTTCGACCCAGCCTAGCTGTATCGGCTGCCGCATTCTTATCATGAGCGCCTTGTGCTGTTATTTGACTATTTTTCATCTTTCCCTTGTCGCCCATCCCCAGTGAGTCATTGCAATCTAAGGCAAGAAGATATTGGGTTAGTAAGAAGTAGCTTGAAGCACATATGTCACAATAGCGATTGGTTAATACAACAAACAAGTTTGGCATGGAATTCCATTGCTTCGAGACCCCGGGGGGAGGGTACATAACATGTTTAGGGTGCGGGTATGTGCCGCCCATATGGGTGGGTTTTTGGGCTCAAAATTCTCTAAACAAGGGTCCTTTTTCGGCAGATTTTCCATAAACATGTATGGGGTTTCGCTGAAATTCGCAAAAAATTGTTAAAATGGGCAGTTTTCCGCCAAAATTCATCATAAAAGTGGGTATCAAAAGCAAGTTTCGGTAATTAGAAGAGGGAGGCTTTCTGAAAACCGGGCAGCAGACCCCCATCCATCCACAAGTCATGTACCCCCCCCCCCCCCCCGGGTTCGAGACTTTATTTCTGTTTTCATGAATTTTTATTGCAATGAAAATGCAGCCTCGATCCTGTGCTTTGTAATAAACAATAGAGAGAAAGTTTTTCCTTGAAACAATCAGCTTCATGAGATATGCCCCTTAAAGCTGCTTACCTTTGTGTCTGAATCTGTTTACATGATTTCTCCTATTTTTTTTTCAATTTTTTTTTTTAAGTTTGACATCTGTTCATCAGTGTTATACACGGCAGGCCTTCAAAGGTAATATTTTTATGAATCAAGAAAACACCTAGCAATATGGTTTACGATCTATAAGATATGCAGGTGCCAAATGTTGGAACAATATTCCCCATTTCATCAAACAATCTTTTTCAGTTAAAAACCTTTGCCAGAAACTCAAATTACATCTGTTCTCCAAACAGGGGGGTGGTACTGCCAAGGGAGAAGGGAGAATGGCCGAAATTTTACAAGGGAAGGGAGGATTCAGAAAATTTTGAAGGGGAGAAGGGAGAAAAAATAATGAAGGGAGAAAGGGAGATTTTCAAATCATCGTAGCTATTACTATGATTTTCCGATGCGCACCTCATGGTGCGAGCCACTGAATTTTTCCTAACATTATTTTCACCGTTTCATGTTTGTTATTGGAACTAGAATTGATTTAGCATGTCTATCAATTTGAAAAAATTGGGGGGAAAACTTGGATTTAAACGGTTTGGAGGCTTGCCTCCTTTTGAGATACCAGTATTTCTTTTTGACGCTGCTGGTGAGTTAGCCAAATATGGTGCGTGACGCGTCACTGGCTATTGTCTTTGGATCGGTATTTCATCAAAGGCTTGTGATGAATGCTTAGATTTTCTTTAAATGTCCAGTTGCAGCCCTTCTGTTAAGAAACCATCTATTTTACCAGTTTTACATACCTGGATTGGTAAAGGACAATTCCGGGGTTGGTATGATTGATGATAAAATACAAGATTATACTGTTATGAATGATGTTAAACATTAAAGGACAAGTCAGGGGTTGGTATGATTCATGATAAAATACAAGATAATCCTGCTATGAATGATGTATGATACTTTTTTCCACTAGTTTTCGCTTCCTCCTTGTGAAATTACATATTCAAATAAGCAATTTGAGCGAAGGGACGTCATATCGCGCAAACGAAGACGAGGCTGTGTGATTGTTTTTTCGTCTCTTTATCATAGCAAGCCTCTTAATCGTGTTCGCATGCCATTGTCAATGCATGAGTACACGATAAAGAGGCTAGCAGTGATTAAGAGGCGAAAAACAATCGCATAGCCTCGTTTTCGTTTGAATGATATGACGTCACTTGGCTCAAATTGCTTATTTGAATACGTATTTTCATAAGGAGAAGGCGAGAAATAATGGAAAAAAGTATCATACATCTTTAATAGCAGTATTATCTCGTAATTTATCATCAATCATACCAACCCCGGACTGGTCCAATGTTTTGTCAATAGGCTAAAGCCCATACACGTATTTTTCTAAGAAACTGCCCAGAAGAAACTGAACTCTCAGATCGCCAAAAAATTAACAAACTATTTATTATTGGGAAAATAATTTATTTTGATAAAGGAAATACTTGACACATTTTTACATTATTTTCTCTTCCTCTCTGTATCATATTACTCATAAGGTACTTGAGTAGTGTCACGTCTAAACATTGGAATGGTTGAGAAAACCTTGTTTTGAAAGGTTCATGAGGGCACAGGTAGTGAACATGAAGATTGCTATGGAACCTCTCTAAGAAACTAGTAAGAAACTCTGAGTACTCAAAATCCGATAAGAAACTTTCAGTACTGCCCAAATCCTTTGCTTCTTTTAAAAAATACGTGTAATGGCTTTGCGCCTGACGGAAATAGGTAGTGCGAAGCAATACTTGTATCTTCAGTTGGATGTTTTTGAAAGAAAATGAATGAATACAAGACGAAATTTAGAGACGAAGGGAGATTTAAAAATCCGTGGGAGAAGGGAGAAACTGTTCATTTTTGCTGGGAGAAGGGAGAAATTGCCAAATTTTCGTGGGAGAAGGGAGATTTAGACCCCTGTTCCACCCCCCTGTCCAAAAACTACCAATCATAACTTATATATTATCTTTATAAAAGAATTGCGTTATTTGATAAATGGAATCCATCTAAATCCAAAATTTTGTTTTTGGGGTACTCTCTCCTCGATTACTTTACCTTTTGAGAGAGCTCCTCCTTTAAGAGAATTCCCTGCATGCAAATCCATTACAAAGTTATTATTTTGCTAGTTTATTTCTCTATTGTAAATTGTTGTGTAGTAGTACAGTATATTGTAATTTATTATATGACATTTGTATGTACCGGGTGTCCCAAAAAAATGTATACAGATTTCATGGACTCTAACAATGTGAATTTAGTTTTAAATCAATGGCTAATCATTCTCAAAATAATCCTTGATAGTTAACTTGAACATAGATACCTCGTTTGCAGGTATTGGTGCTTTGAGAGCAGACATGTTAATCTTGAAAGCTCAAATTTGCCTCCTCCTGCAAACCAGAGCTTTAGCCTTTTGGCCTAAGCAATTCCTTAAGGCACAGTGCAAAAATCAACGAGAGCCTCCATAAAATTTGAACAATATTAGATCTCGTGCTAATCTGTTTTCCAGAAGTCACCCCCCAGTCACCCATTGTGAAGTTTCTTAATATTTTATTAATTTCAGCTCTTAATTTTGATATGGTTCAGGAATTTGCTTAGGCCAAAAGGCTAAAGCTTTGGTTTGCAGGAGGAGGCAAATTTGAGCTTTCAAGATTAACATGTCTGCTATGAAAGTACCAATACCAGCAAACAAGGCATCTATGTTCAAGTTAACTATCGAGGAACACTTTGAGAGTCATTAGCTATCGATTAAAGCTAATTCACAGCGCTAGAGTCAACTAAATCCGTATACATTTTTTGGGACACCCGGTAGTGGAGTTTTTAAAATGAAATGAACTGAACTGGACTGAAGTTATAGCAATGACAATTCTCAGAAGGTATGCATGTATGTATGTATGTAAAATTTTGCCATACAAACTAAAAATTAAAAGTAATATGAAAAAAATTATGAAATGAAAGAAAGGCTATTTACATGTGTACAATATGATAAAACTAAGATCTAGTGTAAAAACACCCCTAGTTTAAAATGGCAGGGATAGCATTAAAAGGTCAGTACAACCTTGTTTCCATAATGGTCCCTCCAGAGGTATTATAGAAAAGAAAAACGTTTTCATGAAAAAATGAGACAAAAATATTTTGTGTCGAAAGTAGAATGTAATGGCACATTCCTAAGAAAGTTAAACAGCCTGTTTGGCCTGTTGTTTATGCAGTTTTTAGAAATTTAATAATATATATAGGGACTGTTTTCTTGATTTTGGAGGTCTTTAAAGAAATTTTCCTTTATCTGTAGTGCTGCAGAATGGGTTTACTCACAAAATTGTTGTCAAAACGTTTATGATTCAACCTGTACAAAAATACAAGGCTAAACTTGGCCTTGTACAGGCCAAGTTTTAGCCTTGTAGAGGGGATTATGACCTTGTTATGACCTTGTATTAACCTTGGAAGAATATTACAAGGCTATCAGGAAGATTCCAAGCTGCAACCAGTCTAACACAAGGTTTCCACAAGGTTTCCACAAGGCTAATTAGCATTTTTCAAGCCATTTACAAGGTTACAGCAAGGCTATTCCAGGCTATTACAAGGTTACAAGGCCATAACTACAAGGCTTGTACATGGCTATTACATGGCCTTGTATTTTCGTACAGGAACCTTTCTGGAGGATGTAATATTTTCTTGCCAACACTTCAATCATATTTTAGTGCCACTCCTAAAGCATGACCAGGAAGTTCCTTCTCACTCCCCTCTTCAGGACTTCAGTTCACCATAAAAGGGGTGTGGTTTGTGGTTTTGCCCAACAGGCAAATAACTGGGAACTGTGGGTGTTTATATCAACCAATGTCAACATTTTGTACTGCAGTGGTCTAGACATCTGTTTAAAATTTTCAGCAAAAACTGAAAGTAAATTTCTTAAGTAAATTGTCTCATCTTGAACCTCTACTCTGTTGCATTTTTCTGCGTTTTGTCATATAATTTAACCTAACTAGCAATTGTGTTACTTTTGTAGTTATTTGTACTGTATGTTGGGAATATTAAAATGAATAAATCAACCTGAGGAATTCTGGAGAATTCTCAACAATTCCTTAGAATTCTTGTTATGTAAATGTGTGCAAATGTACTGTTTGTTACGTTCCTTTGAGGCCATTGATCCAAAGATATATACCGGGTGTCCCAAAATGATGTATTATTGTTTGATTGCTTACATGTCCATAACCAAAGAACTGATTTTCAAAAACTGTGTTTTATTTGATTCCCTACAGGCTAAATTGTATTTTAAGATGTTGGTTGCGGTTTTACCACAGCCTTTTCATGTCGAAGAGAAGATCGATAAACTTGCTCAAATTCAAGTCTTAGATGGCATGAGAAAGAAACGGCCTATTTTTCTAGTCAACATTTTAGATGTGATAAAAAAGGCTGAACTTGTATTCGTATTCTCTGAACTCAGTATTAACTGAATTCGTATTCTCTGAACGCCATATATTCTATGAACGACACATAAGTTCAGCCTTTTGCATCACATCTAAAATTTTGACTGGCAAAGAAGGCGGTTTCTTTTTTGTGCTATCTAAAGCATGAATTTGAGCAGCTTTATCGATCTTCTTTTCAATATGAAGAAATTGGCCTAAACCACAACCAACATCCTCAAATACAATTTAGCCTTTTTGCAATTGGATAAAATAAGGTTTTGAAATTTGGTTCATTGGTTATGGAGATATAAGCAATCAAACGATAATACATCATTTTGGGACACCCGGTATAATTAACTGTCTGCATCTTCCGTATTAAAGATTTGGAACCCATTTACACAATGCTGGTAGAATTTCAAAACAACCAAATTTAAGACACCTTAGAAAAACTGCAGGCACAATTTTATGCCAGTTCTTCAGACAAAAGCAAGTGACATCAATAATCAATCAAAATCGATAAAATGAGAACAACAAGGGATAACAGAAAAGAAAGCATTGAAGAGCTTACCATTGAGACAAAAGCAGCATAAAATCATATTGGCAGAGTTCGCCTATACCATGTGGGTAGCATTTGAAAACAGCAGAGTTGCAAACTTTGCCATTTTGCTAACTGACCCAAAATTCTGCCAGAAGAATTGGGAAATTCTACTGTGTTATTGCGTCAAAACGAATATAGGGCTCAAATCTTTAAAAAGGTCGGTTGCAGTTTTCTTTGAAATAAATGGCTTGGAAGGAACTTAGGGTTTTTTGCTGTAAATCTGCCATGGAAATTTATTGGTATCTTCATTAGTTTCAATATGGCGGCATTTATTAAATTTGGGGCTATGACGTCATCAAATTTCTAAATCCTAAGCTAGAAGAGCTTGCCATCATATTGTAGACCTTTATAAACTATGGTTTCTTTAGAGGTTATATAATGTTTCCTCTGTGAGTTTAGGATTTACGAGTGTCTAAATTTTTTCAAAATTTTCCATGAATTTTTTCAAAAATAGTGAAATTGCCACCATTTTGAAAAAGATCAAGATATCAAAAAATTTCCACGGCAGATTTACAGCAAAGTACTATAAGTTCCTTTCAAGCAATCCAATTCAAAGAAAACTGCAAAAGAAGTTTACACCAACCTTTTTAAAGATTTGAAAGATTTGAGCCCTATGCTGTCAAAACGTCACTATCTTTTGCTTTTTTCAAATTCTACCAGCATCGTGTAAACAGGCTCTTGATGCCTATCTTATGTAATACTTACAAGTTGCTCCAACATGACGGGTCCAAATGCAGTTGCAAAGGAGAATAGTTAGATGGACCAGATGCATCTTAAATTGCCAATTTGCTAGAATTAAAGAATACGCAAGAATCATTTACTCTGCACATCTAATATCTGATGAATCAACAAAAGTGTCTTGTCTTTTTGTTCAATATCTTCCGGGAAAATGTAAGACATTTAAAAGAGTTTGGCAACCACCAGTTCTGAGTGGAAACTGCTTCTTAAAACGAGTTCCTTGTTCAAAGATACCACAAGGGATAACGTGACTTCTGTCAGGGATGGCGCAGCCATTGGGCTAGGGGGCTAGGCCCCCACGTTTTTCAAAGATAGGTCAAACAAATTTCGCGGATATGGAATTTTCATTTTTTCACTTGAAAAAATCAACGACAATGAAGAAAAACAACTTGTACACAATTGTACAGTAGTGTCCCGCATATTAGAAACAACCTTTTCAATTTCAGGTCTGACATGTTTCTTATAAAATGAGGTAAAATTAAAATCAGGGTAGAGTTTCTTATCAGAAAAATCATGTACTACTTTCAATCAACTACTCAGACACAAGCTCTATGACTGTGATAAAAAGCATACAGTATCATGTTGATTTGCATTTGTAAATTTTCACTTCAAGGAAATGATATGACTATTCCAGGAAGGTGCTTTTTGCTGAATTTTGTTTAATAAGAAACAAGGTTTTTTACCTGTACAAGTTTCTTATGAAATGGGGTATTATTTTGAAAATCAGGGTCTGTTCTTAAAGTGTTGTTTCTTATATGCGGGATTACGTAAAGCATGGTCATTAACACTCAACTGCTGCATCTGCTGAGAGAAATTTCTTGATGGCTAGATGCCTCAAAACCTGGCTTCCTTCAAACATGAAGCAACCAAGATCCAGCAATCTAGCAATATTGAACTTTCATAAACAACAAGCAGACACGATATCCCTTTTGGAAATTGCTAGTGATTTCCGACTTCATTCAAAATGAAAAAAGGCATTGTAAATTTTGGAAAGTTTGCTCAAACAGATCTTCAGTTGAGTAGTCTAGTAGTAATAGTTTTTTATGAGAAGAAATGCCTTGTTTGTTGTTCATTTTGTTGATTGTAAAGATATATGTATAGTCTGTCTCTTTTTATAGTAATTTAAATATTTTCTTAACCCAACTAACTGTATGATGAGGCAAGTCAATTTTTAAAAGGGGCGTTTTCCGACGTTCTAGAGGGCGTGGTCTCCAACATTTTTCGGGGGCAAAACCCTCACCCCGAACCCCCATTTCAGCTTGCTTCGCTCGCCATTCAGCCCCCCCCCCCCATCACTTTGAAGCCGATGTGCGGTCCCCGCTTTCTGTCTGCTGTACGTCTGTGGTGCTGCTTCCGGGCCGGGGCCTAAATAAAATAAATTAATTGGACATCAATCATGCTCAAGTATAGCTTTTTCATCTCGACTTTGAAGCTATAAAACTTACCAATATTAATTATCTTCACTTTCTCATGATGGTTTGTCAATTCTGTCTTGATGTAGCAGCATAACTTCGTATATTTTTGGCAAAGAGTGATGACATTTTTTTTTATCTGCAACTTGAATGAGGATTTCGAAACAAAAATTGGTCTTCCGTTCCTTGACCTCGTTATCAAAAATTTAGGTGGAGGCTAAAGAGGCTAAGGCAATGAGGAACCAGAAAGAGAAAGATGAAAGAAGAGGAAGCAAAGGGGACAATATTTGATTGGTTGTTGGATTGGATAGATAAAGTGATCCTTGTTAGCCAATCCCAACAACCTATTTTCACAAACAAACAATGAGCCTAAATTTTCAAGCTTTTTACAACCAACCAATGCAGTTCACGTTATCGCTTTTCGCAAATTTGGAAATAGTTGTTTGGTGACGTTGAAGTCATATGTTTTGATGCCTTTATTTTGAACAAACTATGAGTTTCATTTCAAGTTGGAAGAACTCTTCATCTACAACTCTGGAAGTAAAATTTCGGCAATTGAGAACTGGACTTTGGTCCTAACTTGAAAGAATTTCTACTTTGTCCGAAAGTAACACAATAATGATATTATCACATGTAACTTCACCATCGGCTCAAATCGGCTTCAGGTAACAAATGCAGTCTATTTGACTGAGAATGGACTGGTGTTTTGTAATGTTCTAAAGGGCATCAGGGGCAAGCCCGAAACCCCCATTTCGATGGCGCTGAATGCGTATACACCGTTCCCGTTACTTGAGGGGAGCACATTTTCCCTTGACCTCGAAAAAAGTTGCAAAAAAGCCTCATAATAACATTCTCCTTGTATAGGGAACAGTTTATACTACCGGGTGTCCCAAAATGATGTATTATCGTTCGATTGCTTGGATGTCCATAACCGATGAACCGATTTTCAAAAACTTTATTCTATCCGATTTCCGAAAGGCTAAATTGTATTCGAGGATGTTGGTTGTGGTTTAGCCCGATGTCTTCATGTTGAAAAGAAGATCGAGAAACCTGCTCAAATTCAAGCTTTACATAGCACGAAAAAGAAACGGCCTTCTTTGCCAGTCAAAATTTTAGATGTGATGCAAAAGGCTGAGCTTATATGTCGTTCAGAGAATATATGTCATTCAGAGAATACGAATTCAGTTAATACTGAGTTCAGAGAATGCGACTAGGAGTTCAGCCTTTTGTATCACAGTGGTAAAACCACAACCAACTTCTTAAAATACAATTTAGCCTTTCGGCAATCGAATAAAACAAAGTTTTTGAAAATCGGTTCATTGGTTATGGACATGTAAGCAATCAAGCAATAATACATCATTTTGGGACACCCGGTACAGTAAATTGGTATACACCTATCCCGTTACTGGTGGTGAACAAAGAATAGTGTATAATCATCACAAAATCAGAATTTATCAACACATACAGCAAAGCATCGGTCCATTACATTTTATTTGAGCTCAATGATGGAAATATTTTGACATCTTAATTTTTTTCAAAATGGTAGCATTTTAACTTTTGCGATATGGATCCCATAATGATAATCCGCACAAAAAAACTAAAATTTTCCTAGGAACGTTTAAGTGTAGATTTACTTCTATCAAATAGGTTAGCATCTTTTAACAGTGGATACGGTCATCTACAATTCACTGCACAAAAGTTTGTGCTGTAGCATTTTATGCCTTTCATGGGTGCATCATTGGTGCATGGCAAGGAGTTTTGGCATTCTATCCATTGACAACTACACTCATTAATTATGAGGTGTCCTTCTCCTTGATAGCCTGTTACTGAACTATCAGATATTGTCATAGAGCCACGGGGGGGGGGGGGGGGTTCTTTCATAGTAAAGGTACCTGGGGATGTGTAGCGAGCAAGGGTATACTTTTTCGGACTTTTGGTCTAGCCAAGGGAAAACATTTTTGCAATTTTGGTCTACAACGGTCTGGCCAAGGGTATCATTTTTGACACTATTGGTCTAGCGAACGGTCATGATATCATATTTGGCACAAATTTGACAATATTCGTCCAGGAAATTGTCAAAATTGGTCTAGCCAAGGGTGCCATTTTCGTAAAAATTGGTTCAGACAATGGTCAAATTGGTCTATTCAAGGGTACCATTTTCGTAAAAATTAGTCTAGCCAATGGTACCCTTTTGAAGATGCTCGCGGCAGACCCCTACCCAAAATTTGGCCAAGAACCCCCCCCCCCCCCCTCCCCTCCGTGCATAGAGCTTTCCGCGGGAGCTAGGAGTGTTGAAGCGGGAGTGAAGCGAGCGCTTTGAGAAAAGCGTAGTTTACGAAAGTCTACAACATGGTGGCAAGCAAGCAGTCAGTTGCATTTTTCGTCTAGTTTGTACTGAATTCGAAAGAATTCGTATGACGTCGTAGAGCAGCGTCGCCCCCATTGAGCACCCTTCGAAAAAGATGCTTTGTATTTTCCCAAGCAAGTGTTGTTTTCATTTGAGGAAATACTTAAACTTTTCACGGAGTAAAATAAAAATACCTCTACGAAAGATGTAGGAGAATTCAAAGGCACTTACAATTCCATTTCAAGAAGGCCAACTTGCAAAATTCAACATAATTACGTTTATTTATGAATGTCAAAGAAAATGAGCAAAAGTCCATTTAATTAATGGCGTCAGCAAACCATTTTCGCGGGTTTTGTGGTTGTAGCTAGGTCCAAGCCCTTTCTATTTTGAATCTACTCAAAGCAGTCCATACAAGGCAAATTCTCAGGGTGCTCATTTAGGGCGACGCCGCTCTAGCAGCCTCAAAACTGGTTCAAACAAATAAGCCGTAAAAGGGCCGCGATAGTACCGAACATAACAAAGATAGATTTTGTAAGACAATAACATGAATTGCTTTTGATTGACACCACAATTCAAAGCGATTAGCGATCGCATACAAAGGAAATTATCTCAACCAGTGATTCAAAACAAACAAGCAAAGCCGCAAAAGTTTCTCTAAAACCCAGGAAGCTAGCTCACTTATTGTGCATTCCAGATATTGTTTTGAAGAGCAAACATGAGCATATATCGAAAGAAGAAGGATGTATCTACACATCTGCCGCGGGGATTTGATTTGTTTCGTTCAAAAGCCGATTGGGAGGTGATTCAATTCCTTTGTTTTGTGGGTGTAATTAAAACACCTTACTGCTCAACTTCTGAACAAAGGAAATAAAATGCCCGCGGTAGATGTGTGTGTAGATGTATCCTTCTTCTTTCTATATGTGCTCATGGTTCCTCCAGGGACCGCGGAGCATAATTTCGATTGGGGGGCTAAAAAGTAGGGAGAAAAACTGAGGGGGTCTGGGGGCGAAGCCCCCATAAAAATTTTCCTGACCACGCCCTCTACTTTGGCTATAAATGCGACCAACGCCCTTTACATGCCAAGAAACGCCTGGGAAAAGATATTCATTTGCAGCATATTTAATCACTAAATCCTGCTGTAAATCGCCATAAAAGTGGAAAATAGTTTGCAGTCTATAGTACTTCTAACATTTGATAGCGAAGGCTCGGGGACCACACGCAGCATCTTTTGGTATAAAGGAAAAGGCCTAAAGGAACGCTAGGCTTTAGTCTTATGTCGAAGTTAAATATCTCTTGGAATTATTTCAGTTAAGAAATAGATAATACGGTAATATAACATAACGCTGTCATACTTTCAGAGTTAAGCATTTTAAACATAACAGAACCTAAAAACGCGAACATTGTTTATTCTGAGTAAGTTTGTATCATCAATGAATCAACATTTTAATGAAATTTCCCAAAATTTCGTATCCTGTTCTCATTTCTATTGATGAAAATAGTTGCAACTACGATATTGTTTATTCTGTCTGTCCTTTGTTTGTGATTGTGAAGAATTGCTAAGTTGTTGAACCTTTTTTGGGACATTCTTGACCGAATCCAAGTTTTTAGACGCCTTGCTAAAGAGAATAATCGCTCACCAGTTGCACTTGTTGCAGGATTGACACTCAGCAGTTTAAAAATTTGGACAATTTCACTTATTAGCAATCTTTGAGCAACTGGAATTTGTTTCAAAAACATCCAGATATCATGAAAGCAATCTATCTTCACATCTTTCACTAAAAGTTTGAATATTTCAAGCTGTGGTAACAAAAGTGAAAGTTTTACGTCGTCGGCATAATTCTCCTCGACGCATTTCATTTCAGACGAAACATAAACATCGCTTGCATTAACGAAGTTAACGAGAAGAGATTCAAGATTCTTGGAAGACATAAAGCTGGGCTGGTTGAACCTCTCATTGATTGCTTCAACAATGAGATCCAATGCCTCAAAAGTTCTTATTTTTCATCAAGCCAAAGTGGCCACCTGCTCTTTCTGAATCATATTTGTACACACCGTTTCACGTTTCAAAAGAAGTTGCTGAGCTCATTTTAACATAATTTCAAGAAATCGAAAAACTATATCTTGAAAATTATTGGGGGGGCTTAAGCCCCCCCAGCCCCCCCGGCTCCGCGGTCCCTGGTTAAGGGGTATGGCTACTGCAAAACGAAAAAACCAACACAATATTGAATTTTCGTTATAACTGCGGAAATACACCAGATATCTGCTTGAAACTTGGCATACCTATGCTGTAATATGTTTGCTATAAGGAGCTGAAGAAATTTTTTGAAAATATTCACTTCAAGACGGGGGGTCACCTCTGATAAGATGATCATTTTTATGCTGCTGCAGGGAATTCTGAAGTATAACTCATCATTACATCAAAATAACTCATATTGTTGTAATACTCATGTAAAATACTGTGACATGACTGTTAAGAAATTTAAAAAAATTGAAGACGGGGGGTCACATCAGGAAAAAACACATTTTTGTGCTCTGCTATCTACTAAAGGCTGGATAGCAAAATGGAAACAGCCATGTCATAGAGCATCAAAAATTATCCATACCCTGAAAATTTCACAATTTTACCTCAATCAATAATAAAACTATGAACTGCAGGGAATATGAACTGCCGGAAATCATGTTTTAGAGAAAATCGCATTTAAACTTTAGGGTTAACTTTAGACCATTGAAATTCATTTTCTGCAAGATGAAATTGTTACCTATCATGAACTGGGTGAATTATAGTTACATTCATTTCACCTGCAACTCAGATATACTTGGCTTTTTCAAATATAACTGTAGAAAATTCTCAGAATAATGGGTTTCATCATAAAAACACCACTTTTCACGAAAAACATAAATTGAAATATTTAGAGGCTTCAACCAATGGGGCTAAAAGTGACAGTAATAATTCCCAAATTCAAATCATAATTTACCATCATGGTAGGAAACATCTTTCCTAAGTCTGTTATTGAAAATAAAGTTGCTTTTCCCTCTGGGGGCAGGATTAGAAATTTTCAGGGGGTTGCCTCCGAAATATGAATTCAACATGAAATACTACAATACTGACAACACTCAATTAAATAGGAAATTGTAACCAGTTTTGTGTTATGATCTTCAAATAGCAGCACAATAATCTGTATTGCTTTCTGTTGGTTTGGACAAGGCTAATATTATATTCATTTACAAATGTTATTGAGGGTTCAGCTCCTGATTTCACGCTTGGACTTGTTTTCTCTTTACGTTAACTTTATCTTCAAGGAGAGCTATCTCTGGAAGCTTTCCCAAGCCAAATGCTCCTGCCTGACAACTTTTCTTTTTCACAGGTTTGCCTTTGTTTTCAGCTCTCTTCTTTCTTTGAACAAGCCTTGCTTTTATTGATATCTCCTTTGTGGCCTGCTGTATATGTTTACGATCTATACTTTCAAGGATGTGCCTTGAGTTGAGTTGCTTCCAACAGCAACATAACATTCTTGAAGCAATTCAGCTACAGATGCATTACCAGTGTTAAAATGGCATACAGTTTCTGCAGCACCTAATACTAACTTGTGCCTTCCACAAAACTTTCTTTTTGGGCATTTACTGCAAAGGATACTATCAATAGCTTCATACTGACCCCGACAAGTGAGCCCCATCTTTCGAACAATTCTAATTTACTCTTTGAGTTTTTGCAGGAGCTGCAAACTGCTGCCTGTGATAAAACTGCTTTCAGCTGCTCTAAGTGCATTATCCATTTGCTTGTAGACATGTCTTTGTTTGAAACGAATGCAGTGCTGAGCTAGCTGCTGACCTTGATCTTGTTATTTTCCCCTTGACATGAATGGGCTTTGTTTATTGAAGTATGAATGTTACAATTTCTCTTCACTTACATTTCTAATCTCTTTAAATGTCTGGCTTGGAGTATTTGCTACATTGGCACTCCAAGGGACTGGGTTATTATGCCCAACAACGTTTGTTGTGCCATCATCATCATCTCTTGGGCCTAAGGAGGATTTGTTTCTGAGGAGGTATCATTTACATTGCTCGTACCTGCTACATTACTACATCTTGACAACTTAGCATTGCATGTCCTCCTTTTCTTGGTCTTTCGTCTTGCTTGTACTCGTGTCTTTATGTACAAATGAACTACCAAAACATAGAACGGTTTTGGAGACTATCGCCATTTTCACCAGGCCATTCTAACATTGATTCAGATTTTTTTATCAGGAGTCTCAAAGTTCATCTAAGAGCTACTTCGTACCTTCCAAAATATTAGAAGTGGCCTCTACATGATCTCGAGACTTACAATTTTCTAAGGGGGCTAAAACTGCCATAAAAAGTCATCGAGGAAGTATTTTTGCACCCTAACAACGAGAAAAACATGGTTGCTAAGGAAAATTTTCTAGACCACACCTCAAACTTTTCTAGTTTTTTGGAGGAAAACATACGAGAAAAACAAAATTAGTAATGGCAGACTATTCTTAGATGTCATAAGTACCTATCTGAGCAAAAAAAGATTTTTCGCTTTGATGAGCATATTTGACCTGAATTTGCAGTAGCCATACCCCTTAATTGACAAAATCAGCTATGTCTTGGAAAATAATTTCGTCCTTGATCTACTTGATAGAAAAATAAAATTGAGGATCGGCCGTGTAATAAAATTTTGGTGCTTTTTCAAACGGGAGTACATTTTTGGGGACGCCCGGTATGAGCTACTTAGCAACATGATACAAAGAAAGAAGCAAGAACGCACTCATATTAATCAATTCATTATGAATTTGTGAAATAAAACGTAAAAATCATTATAATAAAATTATCTCATTCCACGCACAAGGCATCTTACATCGAGTATATAAAGAATTGCAATCCATGCAACGTACGTTAGTGCGATGCTCCCTGTAAAAACCATCTTCAGAAGACAACTGGTGAAATGCCTCGTCCGGTTCCCACAATGAAAGTCTTTAAATTTCCAATTTGAAATAGTATGAAATGCTTTGCTAAAAAAACCAGCAGATATTTGATATTTGACCAGGCAAGCACATTGAAGATAGCTTAGTCTTAGCAAAATGTAAAAATTATCTGCAATCCTGCAATCCCAGTTTTACAAAACAGCGAAGATTCTGCGTAGACACTAGCGTGCTTTGTCAATTCGAAGTAGAATGGTACAACTCACAAACTCTTGTTTCTCCAGGCTTTCAAAATTAACGAATACCACGCAATAAAGCCCTGATATCAAACAGATAGGCCAAAGCTATCCAACAAACCGATGCCACCGCGACACTGCCTGAAAATACCATATTTCCTTCTTTCGTAAACAAACCAGCTCACTTGACGTTTACAGAAATAAAGGAATTATAAAAAACAACTTATATAGTCCGTAAATTAGAAGTATCTCAAGAGCAACAAGACCAATAACTTCAAAAGCATTCACAGGCATAGTGGATACCCATTTTTTTAATTTCTTGAGGGGCTAAATTGAAGATCTTCTCGAGTAGCTAAAGAATTCTTATTCAAGATTTGTGCACCTTCAACGAAAGCAAAATCTGTCTGGTCTTTCAAACTTCTGCGGAATCCCTTTCACTCTGAATCTTTGCAGTCTCTTGTAAACTTAGGAAACCTGCTGAGCCAGTAGAAGTTTCTGTGAATCTCTATCAAATTGAATCTTTATCTGAATCTGTGTAGCACCCGACTCTCTCGTCTCTTGTCGACTTTGAAACTTTCTCAACAATCAAACCTGTCTTTTAATTTCTATCAGTCTGAATCTGGAACTAAGTTTTATATTAATCTCTAGTCAGCTCAAGAAATATTCTCAGCGAATAGCGTCTGTAAATAATTACAATTATTTGCAGTCCCATGTAATGAAATGGCTGCTGGAAAATAAAAATGCTCGCTTTGAAGAAACGTATCTTACAAAAAATCACGTATTTCTGTCAATAAATGCTGTTGCAACGATTAGGCACTCTGCAAGTTCTGTTTTTCAACCATGAACAGTTTAAGAACATATAAATCTCGGCTACTGTAGCTGCAATGAAGACTCCAAGGACAAGGAGTACGAGATATGCAGCCGGCATTTACGCTGTGTTTGTTGCCCTTGGCTATTGCCTCCGACAAGTCTTTCGTTTTCTTCTGCAAAAGAAAGAAAGAGAGACAGCTTTAAAATTAGTGGGAATTTAATTGATGCTGTAATTCTGAAAATAAGATGATATAAAAAATGCTCACGTTAGGATTATGGTAAATTACATGAAGATTGAAATTCTTTTGAAAGAACCAAGGGCGCCTACCTAGTAGGAACTGTATTTATACCCAGTACTGTAGAGTAATTGGTGTCCTGTGACCCAGTACACAGAGTATCCCACTCCTGTACGGTAACCCAGTACACAGAGTCAGTCCTCTCAAGGTCAAGATGAAGTATTTGTGGTTTCAAATTCCGGTGTTGATGTAATACGAGATCAACTGTTATACAAGTTGGCCGCAGGGAGCCAGACAGCGTGATTTTTGATTGGTCAACACTAACAGAAGTTAGAATTTGAAAATCCTATAACAGGACTGGGTCACAGGACACCAATTACTCTGTGTACTGGGTCACTACACAGATTAACAGGACTGGGTCACAGGACACCAATGACTCTGTGTACTGGGTCACTGTGTGCTGGGTCACGGGTACAGTACTGGGAATAAACACGCTTCCTACAAGGTAGGCGCCCTTGAAAGAACGGGGCAAAAACATTTGACACGAATGATTTTACATTTTTGCAAAGATTCGAGCGCTATGCTTAGCTTATCAATGTATGCAATATGCAGTATGCAGGAATCTGTGGCTTTCCTGATTTACAACTTGGCATTTGGTGACGTCATAACCTCAAAACTGGTTGAACCTTCCAAGATGCTACGCTGTAATTCGGAAAATACTGAAGATATTTAAAAATCTACAAAGTAGAATATAGCAAAATACCTGAAGTTCCCTTGAAGCAACTAAATCAAAATGAAGATTAAATAATCATTTGTCCAATCTTGTCTAAAGATTTGACACCTATATGCTAACGAGATTAGGTTGGCTGGCATCTCCTCTTTGATTTAAAGCTCAATTTTTGAATTACTTTCCGTTCTGCTATTCGAACTGACAAAACATGTACGCTACCAGCTGAGTAACAAAACAAGCCCCGTTTGAAAGGCCACTGCTCCCCGGATATCAAGACGATAATATTGCCAAAAAAATGTCCTGGTGTCCCAAAAATGTATACAGATTTGGTTGACTCCAGCGATGTGAATTTAGCCTTAATTAATGGCTAATCACTCTCCTCGATAGTTAACTTTAACATAGATACATCGTTTGTTGGTATTGGTGCTTTAAGAGCAGAAATATCAACCTTGAAAGCTCAAATTTGCGTGCACTTGCAAACCAGAGCTTTGGCCTTTTGGCCTAAGCCAATTCTTGAAGCACATCGAAATTAAGAAATGAAAATAATGGAAAATTAAGAATCGTCCCAATAGGTGATTGGGAGGTGACTTCTGGAAAAGAGAATAACATGAGATCTAATATTGTTCAAATGTTGTCAAGGATATCGTCGATTCTACGCTGTACCTTATGAATTTGCTTAGGCCAAAAGGCTAAGGAAGAGGCAAATTTGAGCATTCAAGATTAACATGTCTGCTCTCAAAGAACCAATACTAACAAACGAGGTATCTATCTTCAAGTTAACTATATAGAAACATTTTGAGAGTGATTAGCCATTGATTGACGCTAAATTCACAGCGCTGGAGTCAACCAAATCCGTATACATTTTTTGGGACACCCGGTGCTAAATGGAGGACATGTTCAAATCCATTTAAAAATTTACCTGACTGAAATTGGCCACTCCGTTCTCAAATTATGAGGAATTTTCTCGAGAACCTTTCGAGAACCTCGAGGCCGTTCAAGAAACATTGCCTAATATTTCTGCACTACAGCAGCAACAACTTCAACACGTTTTAACATGGGTTATCCTCTTGGAATGATGAAATCATCCGGAAAAATTTTGTGATGCTCCCACAGATGAAATATTCATCCTCCCGAAGGTTCCCGAAGGGATAACACGTGCATGGAAAAAGCAAAATGCAAGAAGCATTCACAAGTCATTGCTGTAAGGCTGGAAATTTTGTTGGGATTTTAGCATTTTTTGTAGTTTCTAGAGGGGGCATTTTTGAGAAAATTCTTCATTGCGTCACAACAGAATGGCCGATTTCAGTCGGGTGAATTTTGAAATACATCTGAATATGTTAACTATTGAATTATGTACTTGCCAAAATGATTGCCTTAATATCCATGGAGCAATGACCTTCAAAAACAGTTTATCGGTGTCTACTCTGGTGGCTATTTTTGTCTCCAGTTGCTTTTTAGGTAATGCTACGAAAGTTTTCAGGACATTCTCTGCGGGCCTCCTACATTCATCAGTCATAACAGAGCAAAATCTCGTAACTATATTCTCGTAACTATTCTCATATCTATCTCGTAAAAAATCGTAACTACTCGAATCTCAACTTACCAAATTTGCACAATTTCATACCTTTACCAATCGACAACATCCAGTGCATGAAATAGAATAATGCGAAATCTCGAAATAATGTTTTTGTCTTATTAAAATTAACGATAAAAATATCAATGGACGCTTTTGCCCTCCTCAATTATTCAACCAATTTGCATGAAATGTAAATCGATTGATTCTGCCGGATTTATCGTCATAAATAAGGTCCTGCAGGCGACTATTGATTAAATATATATGAGCAGGGATGTTGACCATTTAGCTGTGACGACCTTCAGCCATCGATGTTTTAAATCATTTAGTGCCGAGTGCATGTCAACAGAACGCCACTGAAATATTAATACGGGCATGATACATGATAGGTTCACATAATATATTTCAAACGCTTAGAAAAATTTCTAACTCATCCGGCAGTAGCAACAACTAGAACAAAAGTAATAAGTCTGCGTCAGCAAAACTTGTGCGACTGAACACCATTAAAACGTCAATACAGGAGGCGTGATACAGAGGCTCTGACCCTCGATCGAGCGATGATGACCTGCAGGGTGTCAGTGTCTCCAAATTATTGTACTCATTTTGTACAGCTGCTGTGAAGGAGCAATGTTTTTTAGTTTCATGTTTTTTGGCATTTTTTAACAGAGAAGGCTTTAACTTAAAGTTGGAGATCTCGTATTAATAGATATGGCAAGTTATCGCTCGGCTATGACACAACCAAGTGGACATTTGCAATTACTTATACACCAGAGTAGTTTCCACGCACTTAAACTGTTTAAAAACAGTGGTTATCTGCAAGACAACACTGTCAACATAAAAGAATGTAGAGACAATATTAATATGACGCTAGAACTAATTCTTTCAAACATTATTTGATGTTGACATTGCTGGAGAAAAACAGAATTGCTGCTCATGAAGCAACTACTTATTTTGCCTTTCCTCTGTTATAACTTTTTTTTAAATATCCACTAAGAGATTAAAATAAATATCACTAAAAGATTACAATATATACGTTACTTACGCTACCTACAAATTACTATACAATACTACAGGAACGATACCCCGAGGAGCAAAAGGCTGTGACTACCCCGAGGCCATTTAGAAATTGAGCTAAAACTACTATGGTCTGTCTCAGATTACTTGCCATGAGAAATACCTGCGATCAGGTTGGCTTTTGTTATAAATCAGCAATCATTTGCAAAATTGACTCAAACAAGGTCTCAAACCCTAAGCTGATGCCTGATCTATGCAACTGTGTACAAAACCGATACAATTAAAGCAACAGCTCTTCCATAGCAGCCACACTATTGGGGCACCCTGTATGCTCCAGGATAGGCTATGAATCATATCTAATACGGTATTCACACCGACACAGTGCCATCGTCTATTAGAAAGCTCCATTTGGATAACTCGATATGTATTGGGTATAACTTATGTACTGTGTATTTTGCGTGCTACATTTTGAACTGATTTGATTGGCTAACTCCAAAGAAACGTCAATCAGAGAGCAAAAGCCTTTGTTGTAGAACAATAGGAATGTAGCATGCGTAATATTTTGCATATTGCGAAAATCCAGCTTCAGGCAGAATTTAACATCGCAGTTATTATCCTAACAATTTTTTGCTGATGATAGATGACGTACAAGGTGTCCCAAAAAATTGTGCCCCGTTTATGTGGCTGCTGCTGAGGAGCTGTAGCTATAATTGTCACTGTTTTCACACAGTTGCATAGGTCAGGCCTCAGCTTAGAGTTTGAGACCTTGTTTGAGTCAATCTGGTAAGTGGTTGCTGATTTGTGGTAGAGGAAAGGCAAAATAATTGGTTGCTTCAAAAACAGCACTTCTGTTGTCCTCCAGCAATATCAAAATTCAGTAAATTCTCAAATAGGGTTCTAGCGTTTCATCTACATTTTCTCTGCACTTTAAAAGGGGATAATAGTGTTTTTTTATCGATGAGAAAACACTGTCAACATTTTTAAAAATTTAGAGAAAATTTAAATGCGATGCTAGAACGAAATTTTTGGAGAGCAATATAAGTGCTGTGCTTAAAGCAACCATTTATTTTGCCTTTCCTCTGCCATAAATCAGCAACCACTTGTCATATTAATTCAAACAAGGTCTCAAACTCTACGTTGAAGCAGGACTTATGCAACTGTGTAAAAACAGGGACAATTTATGCTACAGCGCCTCCACAGCAGCCACACAAACGGGGCACATTTCTTTTGGAACACACTGTGTTTTCAAAACGTGTCTTGCAAATTGAGATTCGTCGCTTTTCTCCCCAGATTTTGACATCAATACACAAGAAGTGGCATATTCTCCAAATCTTTGCAACCAGTGTACTAAATGGCTATCAATCATATATTTGACCTGAATGGCTTGAAAGGAACGTTATGCTCTTTGCCATCATTCCACCATGCATTCCTTCAAAATTTTGTATCTTTTCAAATTTACAGCGATTTCTTTTTCCACAAGAATTTAAAGGTGGTGTGTAGCGAAAATTTTTATTGATGTAAATGAATAGCACAGTTGAATGATAAAGAATGCTGTTTAAATTTTTTTGATACCTTCTTTCATTTTTGAATTATCCACTGTTTTGTACGATTGCCTGATGACGTCATTTTGTTTGCAAAATGTAAAGAAAGTATACAAGGTTGGCCATGTTTCCAAAGAGAAATCTAATTAAAAAACTTTGTACAGTCAACATGCCTTTCTAAACATCATATTAAGTCATGAGGCGCTCAGCTGAAATATTTCTTACAACTGTAACCTTTCAAAGATCAGATACAGTTAATTTCCATATGTTATCCTAGTAATTTGCAAACAAAATGACGTCATCGGCTACAACTTAATATCAGTGGATGTGTTGAAAACGAAATGAGATATCAAAGAAATTTAAACAGGATTCTTCATCATTCGACTGGGCCGTCCATTTGCTTTAATACAAATTTTCACTTCAGGTCACCTTTAAGTAGGATTTGAAAACAAATTAAATCATCGTAGTAGAATTCTCAAGAACACCATAGCTTATGGAGATCTGCAGTTTGATAGCAAGCAGAAATCTGTCCGTCTTCTCGTTGCAAGTTAGAATTTTGCTGATGTCACAACCCCAGAAAAGTTGAAATATAATACATGCGGCCATTCTGAGAGTAATAAAGACATAAGAAAAGTTCACGGCAGTATCACAGCATAGGCTCCAAATCTTTAAAAAGGCTGGTGTAAAATTCAATGACCTATTTCTTTGAATTGAATCACTTCAAAGAAACTTTAGCTATTTCTCTATAATTCTACCGTTGGAATTTTCTGAAATCTTCTATATTTTCAGAATTTGAGGGTTTTTCTCCTTTTTTCAAGAATTAAAAATAATTTTCAAAAATACTTAAAACCATCGTAATTTCTAAACTGTTTGACGCAACATGAAATAATTTCGAAGAGAACCATAGTTTATGGATGTCTACAACATGGCATGAAGCAAAAGTCTGTCACTCTTCTGGTTTATGATTTAGAAATTTGATGACGCTACATCCTCAAATGAGTTGAAATGTTAGATACGCTGTAATTTCGAAAAATGTTCAAAATTTCTGAAAAGTCAAACGGTAAAATTGCAGATAAGTATCTAAACTTTCTTTCAAGCCATTTACTCTAAGCCCTTCTTTCAAGCAAAGGATAGGGGGGGGGGGGGCTCTCTCCTCGATTAGTCTACCTATTGAGAGAGCTCCTCCTTTAAGTAATTCACTCCATACAATTTATCTCATTTCTCTGTATTTGTATATTGTATTAATTTTCCGTATCAATGTATTAATTTCTGTAATATCTTATTTCCTTGTAGTTTAGTTATCTGTTAGTAGAGTAATCTATAAATTGTATGTTGTGGATTTAAAATATATGAACTGTACCATTCAATAAGAAGAAATAGATATTTGAATGTTACCCCCACCTTTTTACACCGAGTTAAAGATTTGGAACCTATGCTCAGTATCACAGTGAAGCACCGAAAGCTCCCTAGCCATTCAGTTCAATTCAAGGATAAAGGTAACATCCATTTACTCTACCATTTTCGAAGATTCAGAGGCTACGCTAGAAGAGGCAGTAACAGAACTATAACTGGAAAATAAACTTACAATTTTGCTTGAGAATTTCATTGTTAAAATGTGCACTTTCTCTTGGTTGTCCAGATTCAAAACATCGTCCAACATAATATGCTTGTACCACAGCGAGAACTCCCGTCACGACTATGACACAAACAGCAACTGTTTCGAACATCATCTTGACGATTTCACGCTCACGTTCATCGTAAAAAACTCTGCTTTCTGACTGAAAAACTTTGATGAGAAAAGACTAGTTTAAAAAGTACGGAAATGACGATACAAGGAATCTCTACTGGGGAAAATAACAATTTAAATATTGATAAGGATTCCAGAAGTTGACTGGTTGTAATCAGTCAGACGGGGGGCTGTTTAGGGAATTTTTTGATGCTCGGGAGCAATGGATGAAAGTTATTCCTTAGAAGTTTTACCACTGGGTGAGTCAAAGAAGTTAACTCGTTTGCCGGGGTGCGGAATAAAAAGTATGTGGCCGATATTCAAAACTAAACGCTTGTCTATCAGTCAAAGGCGAGCGTAGATAAAATGTTAAAATGTTTAAAATGTTAAAAAGTTGTTTGGTAAAATAAAGAAAATGCTGGTATGGCGTTCATATGGGAACGAGAATTCAAAGTTCGATCCATGATCTATGATTTATTTGCCATGGTCCATGGTCCATGATTTATTTGCCATTGCTTTTTAAATTCTACTGAGACAGAAAAATATATTGAAATCATGTTTCAATGGCTAAGTAAATCATGGACCAGAATCGAAAGTAGAATTATCGTTCCCTGACCGACATTTTCTTTATCTTTGGACCTAAATAACAAGTGATTTCACCAAACAAACAAAATCACATCTAAGTTAGCCTTTCACTGATAGATTAACATTATAGTTTTGAATATCGGCCATGTAGTTTTTATTCAACAGCCCGCCAAACGTTTCATTTCACCTTGTTTTGACTACTTTGGTATACAAAGATTGAAAGCCCCCAAGGAAGGGCACTTACGTCTGCGCCCAAAATAAAAAAGAGAGTCCTCAGCTCCGGTCTTTGGATATAAAAAATATCATATTCTTGTTTGGAATGACTTTGTTGCACTTCTAAAAGACTCATATCTTGAATAATAAGTGAGCTTTCTTTATAAGACCTGCAACTATGCCAAAGGATACGACTGCAAAATTGCATCTTGTTTCAGATGCACCCGGTATAAAACCTCAACACCCCCTGCATTATGCAGAAGGCTCGCTTGTGCAAAACTGGTACTCAATAATGCGCATTCATGGTCACAAGCAATTCCTTCATTGATTTCACCGAAATGATAACGATTGAATTATTTATATTTCGATACTTCCGTCAACAAATTCAAACAAACAAAGCGATTTCGAGACGCTTCTCGATTACTATTACACTCGTTTATTGTCTTGTGCTAGCTTGGTTCAAAGTTCAGAAATACTGCATATTTATTGCACCACTTAAAGGCCCATGATCCTTTGTGGCCGCAAAAGTGACGGTGGATCGCACAGCAGTATGCATACTTGACTACTAATCTGAAGGTTGGTGGTTCGAGTCCTTACCCTGCCCAACCTGCTATGTAGAGCAGGCAAGAGGAAACACGAGGTGTGGTCACATCAGCATAGGTTCCAAATCTTCAAATCGGTGTGAAAAGGTGGGTGTAAAATTGTACCGGGTGACCCAGAAAAAAGTGACCCAATGCAATCTGCTATAGAAAAAAAAGTACGTGGCAGATTGAAATATTTCAAACATTGTTCTGTCGCTAAAAGATCAGCCTACATTATAAGTATTTTTTGCAATTTTTTTGGGCACGGGAAATTTCCCGAATTAAGGATTTTGAGGAAAAGGGCAGGCTTGAAATTCTCAAAATGTCGTCAAAAACAGGGGATCGATTTGAAGCCATTTCAGATCTTCAAAACAACAAGGAGCGTGTTTCATTCAGCCTGAGAATATTTTCAAGTACCTAGGGACTATAAACTTGCTCTGAAGACTTCCGACTGGGTTACCTATTCCCAGGTTGAAATAAAACATGAAGATTTGAAATGGCTGCAAATCGATCCCCTGTTTTTGACGACTTTTTGAGGATTTCAGGCATGCTCTTCTCCTCGAAATCCTTAATTTTGGAAATTTACTGTGCCGAAAAAAATTGCGAAAAATACTCATAGCATAGGCTAGTCTTTTAGCGACAAAACAACGTTTGAAGCATTTCAATCGGCCACTTACTTAATTTTCTGTAACAGATTGCGTTGGGTCACTTTTTTCTGGGTCACCCGGTATGATCTATTTTGTTTAATTGAAAGGCTTGAAAGGACTTTGGCTACTTATCTATAACTCTACCGTTGGACTTTTCAGAAATCTTCCATTCTTTCGAAATTACTGCGTATTTTATATTTCACCTCATTTGAGGATGTGACGTCATCAAATTTCTAAATCGTAAACTAGAAGAGTGACAGCCCTTTGCTTGCTACCACATTGTAGACATTCATAAACTATGGTTTTCTTTAAAAGTATTTCATGTTCCATCAACAAAGTTAGACTTTACGATGGTTTTAAGATTTTTAACATTTTTTCTTGAATTATTAGAAAAGAAGAAAAACACTCTAATTCTGAAAATATTGAAACTATTTCAAAAGTCCAACGGTAGAATTATAGCAAAGTAGATCAAGTTTCTTTGGAGCCGTTCAGTTTAAAGAAATAGGGCATGCAATTTTACACCCACCTTTTTAAAGATTTGGAACCTATGCTGGTCACATCGAGAGGAAGGACCGATTGCAAGAGAGAACTTCGTAATACCAAAACAGATTTGGCCCTCCTTTGTCGCAAATCGGCTTTCGGCCAGGAGTGCTCCTCGGATAAGGGTGCTAAATTGTGAACGATCTTTCTGTTGAAGTCAAATTTATGAAATAGTCAAAAAACGTATCAGCAATGCCAACAGCGAATGCTGATTCTCTCTTATTCATGCTATAATTAGCATTATCTTAATTTGCTTCGTTGTAAAACTAAATTCATATACTAGGAATAGTAGAGGTATAGAAGAAGAAAAAAGTCGACGGTCATTTCTGACCTCGTGCTTTTCATTCAACCAACGAAGTTAGCCTCACTACATAAGGACCCTCAACTTACGCTCATCTATTTGAAGTGAATTAATGTTGTTGTTGTCGCTCCAGTCAAGGGCCTTATGGACTAACTCTTCTCAAAACGGCAAAAAAATTCTCGCCAGGAACAAATTTGTTCCTGGACCAATCAGGATGCAAGACTTGAAATAACTTGATGGGATTGGCTGATTCTTGTTCAATTCAAACTTCCCGCCAAAGGCAAACAAAAGCGTTCGAACAACGCGTTCGACTGAACTGCTGCAACGATCAAAATCTCAAAAGTAACGAGCGAATTTACGAGATCTTTTGCGTCCCCAAACAACCAAAATATCACCTATAGGTAGGATTTTTTTGCTTTAATAGCTTGAAGAAACATTCATCTAAGTACTGATAGCTTGTTTTGCAGTGTAGTACTTCAGGAAAACCACTTTTTGCGGCGATTTAGGGTCGGTGGTTTCAAGAAAAAATAGCAGGTGATTTAGGCCATGTCCGTTTCTGGAAGCGTAAGTCCATGAGTCGTAGTTATAGCGTCCATCAGCCTATCAATAGCGATAACCTACGAACATATAATCAGTCTACCACGAAGTATCAAGGTTAGAAATAGGTCTTTCACGGCTGCGATAAATAACGCAATCGGCAATCTGCATTTCTGATGTAATTATCGACCAACAGACTGGACTCCAGGGAAAAGGTCCCCAATGATACCTAGTAAAGACCTGTAGCCATGCCAACGGGCAATGGCCTAGCAATCTCTTTTTGTTAATTGTTTGGCGATGACATTCATCATGAGTGGCTAGATACCGCAGTTGAAAAAATTCAAGTTAAACAATGGAATGGAGACAGTTGTAATTGTAATATCCGTAAGTAGCTGAAATTTGTAAATAGTTGGTTTGAATTAGTTACCCTACTCTTAGAGTAAACTATACTTTGTATCCAACTTTAAATAAATTCTTTATATTATTATTATTATGTCCTTAGTTGCCGCAGCTTTATGCTTTTGCAGTGGAAAAACTTATATACTGCTACGGAGGACAAACCTCCAACGAAGAACGGTATAAATGTTCCTCCACAGAGACATACATGCTGAAGCATAACTGCGGTGTCTAACTATCGATGCATTGATTTGCTCATGCGCTGTAAAACACTCTTTCCTCCGCAGTAATCATCGACGACATGGAAACAGGCAGACGGAGTCTCCATCAAAACAACGAAGGAGCAAGCTACAAGAAGAATTCGCAGTTACGAAGCCCATCAACAAGAAACTGCTTTCTGACATTTTGGTCGCAATGAAAGTTTCAATGAATTTGTTGCTGTTTACACAAATGATCTTTGCAAAGAGATTCAAATTGTCAAATGTTTAATAAAAGAAATATGTTTTTCAAACCAGAATAGTTTGATCCAATTTCCTGGCCAGAATAGAACCTGGAAAAGTTTAGAAACTATACAAGTTGATTTCTAAAACCACTTCTTGTTTGCGCGTATTTCCCGTTGTCCCAGCACAGATAGTGCTTCTATAAAATGCTAGCACAATCTTGCATGATCAAAAGCAAACCAAAACAGATTGGTAAACACTCTTTCATCGCAGTTACCGTAAAAACTCTATTAAGCCCCCAGGGGGCATATTTAATTTCGGACACTCCAGAGAGATGGCTTAAAAGAGTGGGGGCTTATTAGAGAGTTAGAGAGCGGGGGGGGGGGGGGGGCTTAATTCACAAAAATCAAATGACAAGGATATATATGATAGCTCTTTAGTCCTTTTACACCATATTTTGCGGATGCAACATACAATTTTACGAGTCAAATACATAAATTCGACACAGTTTTATCTCAAACCATATCAAAATTAACATGGAAACTCTATTTAGCTCAATAAATGGAAAATCTTTGGTTACCTCTGGAATTTGATATAAGTGATGGGGGGGGCTTAATAGAGAGGGGGTTTATCTAAAATTTTGGTTCAGGGGGGAGGGGCTTATCAGAGAAGGGGCTTAATAGAGAGAGGAACAAGGACAGATTTGGTAAGACAATAGCACGAACTGGTTTTGATTGACACCGCAATTCAAAGCGATTAGCGATCGCAGACAAAGGAAATTCTCTCAACCAGAAATTCAAAACAAACAAAACCGTAAATGTTTCTCTGAAACCCAGGTAGCTAGTGCGTCCAGAAATTGTTTTCAAGAGCAACCATGAGTGTTTATCGAAAGAAGAAGGATATATGTAAATATCGACATCGGGCATTTTATTTCTTTGGTTCAGAAGCTGAGCAGTAAGTGCTCTAATTACACCAAAAAACCAAGAGAATTGAATCGCCTCTCAATCGGCTTTTGAATAAAATAAATTAAATGCCAGTGACAGGTGTGTAGATATATCCTTCTTCTCTCGATCTATGCTCATGTTTGCTCTTAAAAAACAGTTTCTGGAATGCACAACGAGTGAGCTAGCTACCTGGGTTTCAGAGAAATTTTTGCAGCTTTGTTTGTTTTGAATTACTGGTTGAGAGAATTTTCTTTGTCTGCGATCGCTAATCGCTTTGAATTGCGGTGTCAATCAAAACCAACTCGTGCTATTGTCTTCCCAAATCTGTCCTTGTTAGAGAGGGGGCTTAATAGAGAGAGGGCTTAATAGAGCTTTTACGGTATATTGCAAACTACATTTTGTTTTTAAGTTTTAGTTGTCCTCTAAAGGGGCCTTTACCACCGGCATGCTTTGTGAATACATCCTTTTGTGGTCTTTAGTGATCATCGTTTCAGTGTTGCACTGAAATGTTCAGCAACAAAGAAATGACCCTGGCGAGGCATGCCGTTTGCACAGGCCCCTTTAACCGTGCAGGATTGCGTTAGTATTTCATGCAAACAAACACAACAAAACGAAGGAAAATTGCATACAGTAAAAACCCGCATATGAGAACCACCCACTCATAAGAACCTAAGGCCTAAATTGTGCTAATTTCACCCCGTTACAGAAGAACCTATTCATCCTGAAATTCAAGGAAGGTTCTTATCTTTAAACAAGTTAAGTATAAACTACTGGTTGGTAATGTGTGATAAAGTGTTTTAAGAAATTTAGCCAACTACTTTCAAGTAGATACAAAGTATATATAAAAAATTCCTGGTATCAATGGATTTTGTTCTTTATAAAATTGCGTCATGATAGTGAGTACTTGAAAACCCTGTTTTCTTACATTTTGCCTAAATTCCCGAAGATCTGTAATCAATTCTTTTGATAAGAACCTATTTAAGAACCTTGCAGGGTGATTTCAAAATGTAAGGTTCTTATATGCGGGTTTTTACTGTATGCAGAGGTTCATGAGTACAACCTCTGCTCTTGTCATCTCTGTGTTTTTGAAAAAGCTCACAATTTGAGCAAAAAAACTGGCATACATCTGCAGTCCTTGGCAATTTAAGGTTTTTGTTATACCCAACCCGTAAAAAACATCTGCTTGTTTACTTCTGTTTTGGCGTCTTTCTCTCCGAAAGAGAAACAGAGAATTTAGAAATACACTTGCTTCAGGTGATGTGATGATTTGAAGATAAAAGGTCTAAGAGTATGTTAAAAAACTAAAATACCGGTCTCTGTCACAGTTTCATCGTATTCAATAGTCTACTGTCTTCATCTCAAACTTCAGTGGGTGGTTTTCTGGGATAATTGACCTTTCAATTTGGTTTCAGCAACTTTCGCTGTCTTTGCCTAGAAGAGAGAACAAGAATTCTTCATATATTTGACCAACTACAGGGTGTCCCAAATCCATTGTGCCCCGTTCGTTTGGCTACTGTGGATGAACTATAGTATTAATGCAGCTATCATTTTATACACGCGAGCTATTGCCTCCCATTCGCAGAAGAATGTTGCACCGATAGGCGGGAACATCGTTCATTTTCACAAGAGAGAAACGCGAATGACCCCGCATCAGCCCCGTCTATCCCGGGATGGAGAATCGGGGAAATAGAATGAAAGCTGCATAATTATCATTATTATTACTATTATTATTATAACATTCTTTAAAGTTGGTTATTAAAAATAGCTCTACTTCAAGAAATAATAAAGACCAACTATCTACAAAAACAAAATAAACTACAGTTCATGACAAGAAACAAAAATACCCTAAAATACCCTATTTACAAATTTGCAACGGCAAGTCTCTCCAATCCATTTTTTTATGCATGACTTGAATGAACAGACGGAGGCGGCAATTTTTGTATCATTAGGCAGGGAATTCCATAATATGCTACCATGAAAAGATAAACTATCATTGGCATAAGTAGTTGTTTTAGTTTGAGGCAACATCAACAGATTCTTTGATCTTAGATTGTAATTATTGTCTTTTTCATGGAACATATCCCACAAAAAAGAAGGCTTTTGTTTCATTTTTGTACAATTGCATAGGTCAGGCTCCAACTTGGGTGTTTGGGTAGACTTATGACCTAGAGTCCCTTGTTTCCCTGTGCTTTTTGACTTCAAGATGGCGCTTCAGTCAACAGAGACTCATAATATTCCTCTGAAAAACCTGACCCTATTTAGGCCCAAACTCTGAGCTTCCTAGAGTACCAATCAGATTGCGAGATTTGGCAAAGAACAATAAGTTTCGAGCACTGTTGAGCAAGGTTTACTGGATGGATACAAGGGACTCATCGTCACAAGTCTAATGGTTGAGGCCTTGTTTCAGTTAACCTGACAAGTGATTGCTGATTTGTGGCAGAGGAAAGGCAAAATAAGTGGCTGCTTCAACAATTGCATTCCTTATTATTTCTCCAGCAATGTCAAAATTTAAATTCAAAGAAAGGGTTCTAGCGTTGTAGTTAAAGGGGGTGGGTCACGTAAAGTAAACAAACTTCTTTCGAAACGACGATGTTGCAGTTTTTTTGACAGGCCATATCACACAGATTTTCCACTAATTTTCTCAAAATGAAAGTGCTATTTGGAAGATGAACTCTTGAACTTCAGAGAGAAACAAACGAAACAACCATATGTTGTAAGATTGCAAAGATATTGATGGATTTTTAGAAGTAACTTTATCGTGGATTCACCCCATCCACCAAAATCTGTGCAGAACACAATGGGCGCGTGCCGGTGCGTGCGGGCAACAATATAGATTATAAAGATAACAGATTTGTTTACGGTTTCGTGACCCAGCCCCTTTAAATTGTCTCTGGATTTTCAAAAGGGTTAGTTGTGTTGTTTATCTATAAGACAACACTGTCAACCCTTTTTAAAAAGTTGAGAAACTTTCAATATGATGCTGGAACCCACTCTTTCATGTACCGGGTGAGTCAATAAGAAGAATCTCTGTTTAAAAAATCACCATTCCCTGAATATCAAGATGATGATATTGGGAAACATAACATTCAACACAACAGCAGACATGCTCAAATGGACCTCAACATTTACCTGACTGGAATCGGCCACTCCGTCCTGAAGGTAAGAGGGATTTTCTCCAGAAAGCCCTTTCGAGAAATCTTCAAAACAGGCTAAAAACAACGACCAACATTTCCCGAGCTTTCTACCTAATCTCAATGAGTTCAACACATTCTAACATGTTTTATCCTCTTGGAAAGATTAAATCGTCCGGAATAATGTTGTTTTGCCCCCAGCGATGCCATTTTCATCTCCCAAAGGGATAAAACGTGCCAATGCATCTACAATTCATAGCTATAAGACATAGACATGCGAGAAATTTGGTCGTGATTTTATGCAGTTTTTGGAAGTTTCTTGGAGGGGCTTCCTCGAGAAAATCTCTTGTAATTTCAGAACGGAGTGGCCGATTTCAGGCAGGTAAAATTGAGAACATATTTGAACATATTCACTTTTGAATGACTATTTGCCAACATCATTGTCTTGATATCGAGGGATCTGTGGTCTTTCAAACAGGGATTCTTTTTTTGACTCACCCTGTATTACTTGTATGTATAAAAATATTGCTCGATCCAGGCTCTTTTGTACAGGGTGTCCCAAAAAAATTGTGCCCCGTTTGCCTGAAGATTGCGACAAAACGGCAAAAGATTCTCGCCAAACTTTTATATGATGTTGCTCTTCAGATGTTCAAATAAAGCTTGCTGCCATCCCTGTCAAAATCTGTTAAAAAATGATGGAGTTATGACCTCCAGAAGACCAAATTTGCCTGATGACTGAAACCAGCAGTCGGCCATTTTGTCTTACTATTTTGCAGTTATAAGTAGCTTCACGTGAGGTAAGAAATAATTTTTGTGAGGTCAGAAATAGTGGAACTCTCTGAGGATTATCGGAATTTTCACGAGAGCTATGGCATTGGAGGCTGCTGTTTCATTTTCCATCCATGAAGCTATTTAACACTGAAAATAGTAAGACAAAATGGCCGACCGCTGGTTTCAGTCACCAGGTAAATTTGGTCTTCTGAAGGTCATAGCTCCATCATTTTTCAACGGATTTTTACAGGGATGGTAGCAAACTTCATTTGAACATCTGAAGAGCAACATCATATGAAATTTTTGTGAGAATAAAGTGACGTTTTGTCGCAATCTTCAGGCAAACGGGGCACACTTTTTTTGGGACACCCTGTAAAATAGCTAAAAGATCTACTGTCTATTAACAGATTCCTTTGAAAGGCTTTGGAATGGTGCTCAGTCTCTTTGGACCTCAAAACCAAGAACTTCCCGTTTGAGGATACCGCTTATCACGCTGAATTTAGTTTAGGCCTACAATTATGTGGATTTTTTAAACCTCGAAACTCTTGTTTGAATCAACCCGAATAATTGGTCGGATATCCCCCTCCACACCCCGTTTTCCTTACCTTGTTCCTGTTTTAATGAGAATAGATCGATTTCGAACACGCCTAAAGCTTCATTAGGAAATCATCACAGATCTTGCTGCCAAATGATGCAAATGAGCACTGCAAAAGTGCTTTCCTGCAGTAGCAAACCGGATTACTGATACCTCCTTAACTTGTTCCTGTTTTAATGAGAATAGATCGATTTTGAACACGCCTAAAGCTTCATCAGGAAATCATCACAGATGTTGCTGCCAAATGATGCAAATGAGCACTGCAAAAGTGCTTTCCTGCAGTAGCAAACCGGATTACTGATACCTCCTTAACTTGTTCCTGTTTTAATGAGAATAGATCGATTTCGAACACGCCCAAAGCTTCATCAGGAAATCATCACAGATCTTGCTGCCAAATGATGCAAATGAGCACTGCAAAAGTGCTTTCCTGCAGTAGCAAACTGGATTATTGATACCTCCTTAACTTCGGAGGATGAGGCAAGCGACGACAATCATAGTAAATTTATTCATCATTCATGTTTGACAAATCCAGTTATATTTACAAAGACAAATCCAGTTTTAAGACATGATCAGTAGTACGTTTCGAACCATACTTGGTTCATCTTCAGCGAATAATTAAGTGTTAAGCGGTAATTTATACCCTAAGATAAACAAGTAATTAAGGGTAAACAAGCGTGAGTTACATTTCCTACGTGAGAGGGAACCCCGGGGCCTAAGACCCAAGTGAATAAAATAAAATAAAATAACCTCCTTAACTTGTTCCTGTTTTAATGAGAATAGATCGATTTCGAACACGCCTAAAGCTTCATCAGGAAATCATCACAGATCTTGCTGCCAAATGATGCAAATGAGCACTGCAAAAGTGCTTTCCTGCAGTAGCAAACCGGATTACTGATATCTATTCACTTTTGTGCCTCACAATGTCTCTGATGCATAAGTAAACACCTGGTGACGTCATATCTCATTAGAATGTCAAACTACGTCAATCTCTGTAGTAAGCCGCATTGTTAGCCAAAGTTCCGGGTGCATCTTCTCTTACAAAGGACAGAAGCAAACCGGAAGCCTGAAGGTATTGTGACGCAGTGGTGTAATCTTTTAATTTTGCAGCTGGAAAAGTCAGGCGGACAGGGTTCGATACAAGGTAGAGCCTCACCACTTAAGCATCATGACAAGGGGTCACGGACTTGATTAGGTCTTCTCTATTTTAGCGATCCCAGCTTGCCGCTGAAAACCGCGACGAAAACATTTGGTCAAATTGTAAGGAGTCTCTCACACAAGACGCAAGGGCATTTAATCTCTCTCAAGAGTTATCGGAAATAATTTCTTGAAGAAATACCACAGATTTTAGACCCCGTGGCAACAAATGAGCATACGATATCTGATACCTATGAACAATTGTACTTATGTATTGTTTGATGTGAGAAGTTTCTTAAAGGGGCTCCGTCGTCAAAATGTAAACAAAACGATGATTTTTGCAGTTTTTTGAAAGGTGATATCACACAGGATTTTCGTATTTTTTTCAAAATGAAAGTTGCTGTTGGGGCATTAATCATTGTACTTCACTAAGGAACAAACCAAACATTCATATCTTCTATGATTGCTCGGATATAAGTGGATTTTCAACGGTCGCTTTTTGGTGGCTTGGGTGAAGCCACCAAACAAACTGCAGAGAACAATGGATGAACAATGGATAATCGGCGACACGTGCGAGTTTACGGATTTGTCTACTGTTTGACGACGGAGCCCCTTTAATGATATGATCAAGTATTCTAGGCCTTTCTTCGGGCATTTTGCGAACAAGGGATTTTCGTAAAGTCGAATTTACCTATATGTTCAACACCTCATAGGAATACGATAAAATCACAAAAATACTTCAGTCTTTCTATTATCAAGCAAAATTCAATTTATTCAAATCCGTCCAGTATTTTACATACTACGATTTTCAAATATCTGAATTTTTTTGGCGACCCGGTAGGCTTTGCAAAGATTTCAAGCCCTTGCAATTTTAGGTTAAATATAATATGTATTTACCTTGCTTCCTTTCTTGACTCTACATACTCAAACCAAAGCACATTTGGAATCCTTGAAGAATCTCGAATAAGGAGAAATTCAGAGATTGGCCTAAAAAGAAAGTTTCAAAAACTTGTAATATGCAGAAAAATAATGGGTAAGTTAGATACACACTACCCCTTCGTGGAAATTTGCATTCTTAGGGCCTGTTCATATGGAGAAAGTTTCCCCGGTATTTTCACGTTTCACAGGGAAACTCGCTTAGCCGAGGTGATATTCCTTGACCTTACATATGAGAAACGTTTCCCCGGCAAGCCGAAATGTTTTCTCGTGTGAATGCTTGTGCTAGTTTATGTGGTACAGCTATATGAGGCGAGATCTCGGCTGAACGGGATTCCCGCTTCACCGGGAAAATGCCAGGGAAAATTTCTTCATATGAACAGGCCCTTAAGAGCAGTGATTAGGCCTTTTAGCTATTCTTAGAAAAGTCCAGGACAGAAATACTACAGGGTTCGTTGAAGTCATGAGCAAATTTAGAAACTTGGTTCATTAACCACAGCACTGATTACTGCCTCGTGTTCGGTTTCATCATTTTAAAATTCCACCATTCCACTACATAAAATCCATTACATTGAAAAAATAAAAAATTATTAGGTCAACACAAAGAAAAATTACAACTAAATCTGATCAAACTAAAAAAGTAACAATAATACAAATTAGACAAGGACAGATTTTGCAAGACAAAAACTGCCCAAAAAACCTGCCCCCACTTATAAATCAACTGAACAATTTAAGGGAATTGTATGCAGGGGAATTTCTCGAGGAGGAGCTCTCTCAGTAGCTAGGCTAATCGAGGAGAGAGCACCCCCTATTTTCAAAATGACTAGTGGAACTGGCAAATAGTTTCAGGGCATTTAGTCAACTTCATAATTGAATTCAGGTTAAAAGGTAACACCACCTCCCAGTCGAGCAAGCAACAAGATGCCACCCCACAAGACCAACCCCCAGAAGCCAGCCGAACCCAGCCGAACCCCCAAAGGTGTTTCTTGTCGGAGGGGTCACCGTGGACATTGCCCTTGTAGTCCCACTTAGCACTGTGTATTAAACCGAAACAACTTTCCTAAAAACTTCTTTTATCTAATTCAAACAAGTAACGAAGTAAAATATAGGCACTTTGATCAGAATTCAATTAACCACGACGCTTCAAGCATAGCCGGTTATCAACCCCCAAAGGTGTTTCTTTTGTCCATCTGTACAAAAGCTGATAAATAAAGAAACAGGTTCTATGGTTTACAAATCTCTTAACTCTCTTGCACCTCAATATCTTAGCGATCTCTTCGTGAGATTGTCCGAGGTACATCCAAGAGAGTTAAGAAACTCTAAAACAAACCTTGCAATACCCATGTTGAGAACTGGCAATGGCCAAAAATCCTTTGCTTATCGTGGGGCCAGTCTCTGGAACAGTCTTGATTTGGATACAAAGATGGCTCCCTCAATCAATGCCTTCAAGTCCAAAATCAATGAAAAATAAACCTTTTATATATGGAGGTGTATCGCTGTAAATTTATATATCTTTAATTTTGACGTATTCCGCCCTTTATAGTGTAAATTTTGTTGTATATAATTTTTTGATTTTGTAAGTAATTTTTTGCAGGGCCAATTGTAAAACAGTATTTATACTGAATTTGTACCCTGGGTAAACAATTGTAGAATGAAATGAAATGAAATGAAAAAAATCAAGACTAGATGAAACGATGAAACAACTGTTTGTGACACCTATCAAAAACTGTATAGCAAGCTGCATAAAATAACACAACATTATGAATTTTGTCTGCTGCTCTGGCTCACTCTGGCTTCAATGTTCATGACCAACTTTGCTAATATGGTCGAAAAGATAGCTTGAGTTTGCACAGGAGTTTATATTTTTAATTTCTGTTTGACAATGAAGCGGATTACCTTGGTCGATAGATTACCAATTTAGGTTATCAGACACTTTAGATGCTATAAATTGATTGCAAGGACTTACTTTGATATATACATACATACATGCGATATTTGTTATTGCAGGTTAAACTAAAGTCAGCTTATGCAGATGTGGACCTGCATATACTACTAATAAATGAAAAGTTTACCTGAAAAATGTACAGAAATGTTAAAACTGTTCAGTAATAAAAGTCCTCAAGCCTAGTTTTTAAAATACAACTTTCAGATTTAAAGAAAAATTTATTTATAAAATCAATATGTAATTTGATGCTGTTCTTGAATTCTTGTGTGTTCTCTTCCTCTTTTAAACTGTTGTCAATTGCATTTTACAGAAGAGATCCTCTATATCTAAGACTATTTCTGCCAATCTCTCTTTTAAATCGCTTTATGTCGAATTGCAACTTATTCCGAGTTCTACTCTCTCGTTTTTCAAAAGGCCTTGAGAGTAGAGCAGGGCAGTTTCCATAAAAAATTGTGTGCATGTAGGTTAACAGCCTTTTCTTATAGATGTAACTTATTGGCTGCCAATTTACTTTGTTCATTATCTCTTCATTTGTAAGGGTTCTATCTTTGATCTTATGTATGAGCCTTGCAGCCCTGCTATGTGGATTATCAATAGCATCCATGATCTACATAGCAGGGCTACATAGCGCTGCATTCTTGATGTGCAGCGTTGATTGGAAAGTATATATACAGTTCAAGCAATTTCCTTACCAAGTACTCTCAAATACCGAATAAAAGGGGGGGGGTGATAATACTTGGGGGGGGGGGTTGGAAATGGTTCAATACAGTAATAATCGGGGGGTTGGAACCATCAGGGGGAGTCTCGAAAAATTGAAAAATAGTCGTTTTCTTACTTAAACACGTATCTTTTTTATGTTTATTAAAAAATAATGTTCACTATCATGTCGATTTTTCAAGAATTAACAATAAAAGTAGCAATAAAAGTGGGAAAATTGGGTTTGGAAAATTTTTCAAAAATTAATAAGCGGGGGGGGGGGGAGATTATTCGGTACTCGAGAGTAAGCAATACCTATAGCCAATTAGATATTCTTGCACCGATTTTTGTTGTTGAACAAACAATTAAAAATTTTACCACTCACGTATTTTTTTAGCCAACGCCAAGAGAAAAGAATTTTTGAGAAATATTTCATTTGATAGCAGAGTAATATGATAATTTGAACATTTTCAAGATAAGTTAAAGAAGCCTATGGTGTTGGTATATTCGGCTGGGCAGTTTTTTCAATAAAACCTTTCAATGAAGGGGTAAAGCATTTGACTCGCCCGATGTCTGAAAGCCTCAATTTCCTCATCAAACAAGACCTCAAAATAAACCGCTTTGGTGAAAAGGCACATACATGTGATTTATTTCAATACGCATTAACATAAAAGATAAAATTCTATTCAAAAGTAGTATCAACGACGTCATGATGACATCATAACAGCATGACACAAAATGGAAGTAAAATGACACAAAGGGACTCACCAGGAAACGATCTCATCAAACAAAGGTGAAAGAATTCTTTGCGTAAACATAAACCAACAAATTCCAAGAACGAAGCCAACAAGGAGACCATAAAATACTTGATGCACTGTGTGATATCTCAGGTAAATTCTAGAGCAAGAACATTGAAAATATTTCAATCTTTAGACCCGGGGTGACCCAAAATACTTTACGACCCAGGTCTCCCCTTGTTTCATAAACCTTCACAGATCTTGGTATGTTGCTGTGGGGACGAGCAATTTTTAGGGATACTCTTTTCAAAATCAAAAACATTGCAGAGTTGCCGATATCAATTTAAGACATTTGCAGTGCTATGGATGGGGTGAAATTGTTGCAAAATTACAGGCATCTTTTTTACATTTTGGGGAATTATGGTCCACACTTACATCGCCATTGCCACATTACAATCCTAAAATTTTCAAAAACAGCAAAGTCATGGCTACCATGGTATTAGGCAAGATGGCATTTTTCCCAGTCAGATGGTAGGATAAGGTAGGATAGATGGTAGGATAAATTTTAGCAACACGGTGTAACAATAAATTTTTTTCCTGATTTTTTAAACATGCCTAATTACACGTTTTTTTATTAGAAACTTGGATCAGCACTTAGTACTAAAAGTTTCTTAATTTCACATGAAAATTTCGATGTTTTAGTAGTAAAAGTTTCTTAATTAGTTTCTTATTTTTTGGGCCTATAATTGTGGTATTGTTCGAAGTTGAGCCTTCTTATCGACAAAGGGCTTCCATTTTGCATTGACATTGTCACAACCAATAAGCCATGCACATTAAGGCAAAAAAATTACCAATTTTTGCAGTTAAAAGTTAAAAAGAGATGAATGTACCTTTGTTAGAGAGACATAAAATAAGAGAGACATACAGAAATATAATTTTAGAGTTTCTTAACTGTTCTGGAGCGTAGTACTAGAGTTTCTTAAATTTTTGGTCATCGTAGTACTAGTTTCTTATAAACCAGTTTCTTATAAAAAAAGCGTGTATCAAATACCTAAATATTTCCAGTAAGGAGGATAGAGGAATGAAAAGGACGTACCTGCTATAGGCCACTGTCAAAGCAACCATCAACGAGCCAAATGATACAACATATTTCAACACTATGTCCATCTTTGATTCATATTGATTATGCAACCTTGAGAAAATACAAGAATTACGAACAGATCTAAATATTTAAACCAATGATTTGCAGTACAGAATTTTAAAACAGCCTCATCGCAATAAACCCAGAAACGCAACATTAGACATAGCCTGCGTGCAGACTCAAAACTCCACGAAGGAGGAACAAATTCTTAGGCAGGATTCCTTTGTGGAGGTTTGAGTCTGCACGCAGGCTACATTAGACACTGCAATCTGTGGAAAGAAACTAAACTATCTTCATTAGGATTCCAACTCTGTTATTCAAGGCTAACTTTTAGGATCTAAATATCCTCACAAAAAGTCATCTAAACTTACCAAGCAATATTTGATAAGAAAATAAAATCTTTCAAATGGAAAGCTATCAAAATGTGCTCATACCTCAAATAAGCTGGTAAAAGCATTCAAAGGTCGGTTGCGACAAATTTCAAAAGTTTTACCGGTCATAATTCCAAAACCGATTAAGCTATGACGCTGAAATTTTCACAGCAGATGCATCTTTGCACCAGAAAACTTTGCACAAGATTTGAGCAAGATTGAAGTGGTTAAACATTTTGAAGTGGTTTTACCTTTGTTAAAAAAACAATAAAAGTTCGGATGGGTGTTGATTTCATATTCAAGAAAGGGGCAACATCAAAGAAACTTGGAAAACTATGAACCAAGTAATCAATAAGAGATCCAAAACTACTAATATTAAAGCTCTCAAAGAAGGTGACGAGACCATTACCGACACTAAATCCATTGCCGATACTATGAACAGTTTCTTTTGCAACGTTGGGAAAAGCCTAGCTGAAAAAATCCCTGCCAAACCTAATCCCCTTCTTAATGGTGATTTTGGAGATCCACCCAGCTGCGAGCCTTTTTTGTTTTCCCCTATAAACGAAGAGACTTTGATCAGGGTTTGCAGCGGTATTAAAACTTCCAATGGGTCGGGTGTTGACTGTATATCTAGCTATTTCCTAAAAATTGGAATTTCGGTACTGGCACCTTCTCTCGTGCAGCTGTTTAATTTATCTCTTTCGCTCGGGCGATTCCCGGACAGTTGGAAAATTGCGAGGGTAGCACCTATCTTTAAAGATGGAGCCACCGATAACAAATCAAACTACAGGCCTATTTCTGTGCTCCCTGTAATTTCTCGACTTTTCGAGAAGCTAATCTTCGATCAGCTTTATGACTACCTTCACCGAAATCAGCTCATCTTTCTCCTACAGTCAGCGTTCAGAAAACTGCATTCAGTTCTAACGTGTCTACTTAAAAGCACAAATGACTGGTACTTAAATATTGACAAGGGGAAGTACACTGCTGCCGTCTTTATCGATCTTAAAAAAACTTTTGATACTGTGGACCATGATATCCTTTTGGACAAACTGAACTACTATGGCGTCAAGGGTAAAGAATTGAGCTGGTTTCGGTCTTATCTTTTCAATAGGAAGCAATTCTGTAGAGTGAATGGTCATTCATCTTCAACTGAAGGGGTAGATTGTGGAGTTCCCCAGGGCTCCTGCCTAGGACCCCTACTCTTTCTAGTTTATGTGAATGACCTCCCCTACTGTTTAAAGACTTCTGACGTGGCAATGTATGCTGACGACACCACTATCTATTACTCCTCTCCTTCTATTGACGATATCAATGCTGCAATCAATGCTGACCTTGAAGCCCTTAGATGTTGGCTTGAGGGCAACAAGCTATCGCTTAATGTCGTAAAAACTCAAGGGATGATAATAGGTAGCAGGTGCAAGCTTCACAGTATAGACTTGCCCAGTTCTTCCAAAGCTGACCTTAACATTGGTAATGAGGTGATCACCATGGTCAACAATACCAAGTATCTTGGTTTGCAGGTTGACGATCAACTTAAATGGTCCGCTCACTTGTCCTCTACAATCAAGAAAGTCTCTAGAGGTATCGGTATGTTGAAGTATTCTAAACGATACCTACCTAAGGAAAACCTCATTATGCTGTATAGAAGTCTCGTTGAGCCCTATTTTAGGTATTGTTGCCCTGTCTGGGGATCTTGCGGTGCATCAGCCCTCGATAAGTTGCAAAAACTTCAAAATCGAGCCGCCAGGATAGTCACAAACAGCCCCTATGACACTTCAGCTCTGCCTTTAATTAGAAATCTCGGTTGGCTTACTATTAGAGAACTGATCGATTTTGAGACTAGCAAGATGGTCTATAAATCTCTTAACGCCCTTGCCCCTGATTACTTGAGTAACATATTTCAAAGTGTATCCGAAGCTACTAACCGTCAGCTGAGGAACTCTAAAACGGGCCTTAGATTACCATTACTAAGAACATCAACTGGTCAGAAATCGTTTGCTTACAGAGGGGCAAAGGTCTGGAGTGACCTAGATAGTGGTGTCAAGGCGTCCTCATCGCTCCACACTTTTCGAAAAAAATATAAAGCCAAACTATGACTCTTCTCGTTTTTCTTTCTTTTTTTGTCAACGATTTATTGTAAATAGGAGTGTATTATATATTTATTTATTATCTAATTTTTAATATTACTTTAGCATGGCTCCCTGTAAAGCAGTATGTAAATATTGAGTGGATTACCATGGATAAAAAAGTTAAAATGAAATGAAAATGAAATGAAATGGGCCTATGAAATAGTATGGTAGATGAGTGGTGACATACTGCTGTTCTAGCGGAATTCAAAGAAGCGTGGCACAAACAGTGGTACTGTATTTAAGAAAATCCTATTTAAATACTTTCCTCAGAGCGGATTTTTGCAGGTATTTTGTCTGTTGTGGAAAGAAACATTTTGAACCAAATTTGTGTGAATTTCAGCTTTGTGCCATTACAGTAAAGGACTTCACACATTAACATGGTTTTCCTGCTGAAGAGTTCTTGTTTAGAAAAATTCATAGTCTTTCATATGGCTCAAGAATTCTCGTCCTGATGCAAATGATTCTTGTCATGTCAATGTGCACAAGGCCTGTGTCATATTTCTTAGGTATTCATAGTGGCGTAACGCACGGTGGTTGGGGTTAGAGCAACTCCTGGGGGCCCCTAAGCTTCAGGGGGTCTGCCCCTTATGATTTGCATCAAAGTACTTTTTAACTTCAGAGGCTCTGAATGCTTTACCAAGACTCCTACTGAATTGAACGGCGTTGTGAATCGCACTGAAAACAATTGCAAATTTATCATAGAATGCTTAGTTATCTTTCAGGGAACATGAATATATTTACATTTTTAGTAGTTGAGCTGACATAAAATCCATTTCTGTACGATGTTTAAGCTTAATTTTCAAAAATTTCCATCCATACGATAGTGAATCACGTCTTACGGGAGATGCGTTTTCCAACAAACTAAAGAGCCTGGTGCAAAAAATTTCCCGAGGAGATACCCTAGACTCCAAATTTGGTTCCCTTTGGTCGCATTCAGTTTCAGCAACCCTCTCCAATATGTTTCTATTGCCACATATCAAACCTTGGTGATCTTTGCTGATTTTGCTGTGGTGCTGGCCTTGCCTTTTGGATTATTGATGCTGCGGATAAAACACTGTTTTCGCTTTGGTAATGTCTCAAACTTTTGTTCATCTAATTGTAGCCTGAGAGGGCCCCGGGAGAGATAGTTTACTAAGGGCCCCAAGCTGCTCCATTCCGCCACTGGGTATTCATCATTTTTCCAATCCAGCAACTGGACAATGGATAAAGAAAGTACAAAGAAATGGATTCAGGGAGCAAGTGAGGATGAAAACTCTAGTTGGTGCGTCCTTTTTGGTGACATGTGCACCCCAAATTTTGTACTGATTTATTCTCAGGACACTGCCCTCCTTCCATCTTTGGGTTGGATGTGCCCCTGATATGTAAATTTAGTATGTACAGGGTGTCCCAAAAAATTGTGCGCCGTTTGCCTGAAGATTGCGACAAAACGGCAAAAGATTCTCGCCAAACTTTTGCATGATGGTGCTCTTCAGATATTCAATTAAAGTTTGCTGCCATAAAAATCCGTTGAAATATGATAGAGCTATATAATGACCTTTAGGAGACCAAATTTGCCTGATGACTGAAACCAGCAGTCGGCCATTTTTTCTTACTAGTTTGCAGCGATCACAATAGTTTCATGAATGAAATGAAACAGCAGCCTCCAATGTCATAGCTCTCGTAAAAATTCCAATAATCATCAGAGAGTTCGACCATTTCTTAGCTCACAGAAACTATTTGTTACCTCACATGAAGCTATTTATCATTGAAAATGTTAGACAAAATGGCCAACCGCTGGTTTCAGTCATCAGGCAAAGTTGGTCTTTTGAAGATCATACTGTCGCTCCATCATTTTTCCACAGATTTTTACAGGAATGGCAGCAAACGTTATGAGAACATCTAAAGAGCAACATCATATGAAAGTTTGGCGAGAATCTTTTGCCATCCTGTCGCAATCTTTAGGCCAATGGGGCACAATTTTTTTGGGACACCCTGTATACAGCTGCAATATATACAGTACCTGATTAATGCAAAGAGGACCATATATGAAGCAAAGAATGCCATAAACTGGGAATGACTTGAAGGCATGCCATAGACAACATGATGAACATCACTCTCTGTTGAAGACAAAATATGAAAGTGAAAGATGATTTGCTATAAAGATGCAATTCTTATAAGCAAATTGTGTGACAATGACAACAAACTGGACCAGTATTTGCATTCACAGTCATGGAAGTATTTTGCAGTATAGCAGAAGACTGGATTGGCAAGCTAATTTTACATACAGGTATTGCACACCATGGTTTTCCTGCCCAAGAATTTTCAAGGATTCTTAAGAATTCTTGATAATATCATTTAATTTCATAGGAATTCGTGTATAAAAGAATTTTGCAGCCCTAAATGTGCATAAGACCTTTACTGTATATAAACTACATGAGGGATCATCATCATTCCATTTCGTTGTTTCTGTTTTCTCATATATTGCTTCGTTTAAAAAGGGAATCATCTTCCAATGTAACAACTGTGAGTAGTCCATGCAAAGCTTGCCAATGCACCCACAGTTTAGCAATTGTCTTCCATGATTCCACAATTATCAAAAAAAAAAATGGATCATGACAAATATAACTCAATTAGTTTATCTACTTTGACTTTGAGGACTCCTCCATAGACAATCATTCTAAACACAAATTGTAACGTTGACTTATGTGATCCTTTAATGTTTTTTGTAAGATTGTTGATTTTCATGTATTTAGAATTATGTATTGTATTTGTTAACTTGTTGCTGTATTTAAGATGATTGTTGAATGGGATGAAACTGAAAACTGACACAAACACTGGCTTCTAGCTGCAAAATACTGAATGAATTCATACTTACTTCTACAAGGCCTTGGGCCTTTGAAGGAGTACTTAAGGATCTGGTTTGCAATCTCATTTAACACGATTCCAATGAAGAAAGTTATCTGCAAGGAGAAACAAAAAAGGATATATAAAATGGGACACAGGAAGCAATATCAAAGATGTTGAGGATACAAAAATATCACTACATTGAATATATAACCAAAATATCAAAAACATCAAAGGTAGAATAAATAATTGTGCCAAATGATAGACACAAATTTTTTGTCACAATACTTCTCGTTGCATTGAATTTTGATTGATATGATTGCTTAATTTTTTCAATAGTGCAAAGGATCCAGCAAAAAACGTCCTTGGTGTCATTGTTAACAATTGTCCATGACAATAAAGTACCTGAAGTTTCATTCACGCAATTCAGTTAAGAAAAGATGCCATGGGGTGTTTTTTAACTTGTATTAATTAAAGTTATTATGTAAATTGAGTATTGTAACTATTCTGTATTATTTCAACCAAACATAGGGCTCAAATCTTTAAAAAGATCGGCGTAAAATTCTTTTGCAGTTTTCTTTGAAATAAATGGCTTGGAAGGAACTTAGGGTTTTTTGCTGTAAATCTGCCATGGCAATTTATTGATATCTTGATTAGTTTCAATATGGCGGCATTTATTGAATTTGAGGCTATGACATCATCAAATTTCTAAATCCTAAACTAGAAAAGTTACAGATTTCTGCTTGCCACCATATTGTAGACCTTCATAAAGCCTGGTTTTCACTAGAGTCATAAGGATCATAAGAATCATAAGAAACATAATTTTCAGATCTTATGGCGCTGAACATCCAGTGAAAACACCAAGAATCCTAATGGTAAAATGATTATCACTTGAGTTGATCTCTTAAAACGTGCGACATAAGGGTCGTAAAGATCAAAAACTTTTTCATCTTTTTTACGATCCTTACGACCGGATGTGCCGGATTAAGCCTTTGTTTCTTCAATTAGATGACGTAACTTCAGCAAATTCCACTAAAAAGTAGGGCTTCCAAGTGTATTCCTAGGCAGAGAACTGTAATTATTTGTATAAAATGGAAGTATTTCTAGTGGAGAAAGCATGGGAGCAACTAACAGATGCCCAAAATCTTAGATAGCTTCAGGAAAAGTCTCATAAAGATTTTGAGTGAAAATTTGTGTAAGAGAGAGCGATAGCAAAGGCCACACTGCATTTTCAAAGGAATTTCTTGCCAAGCTTGTGCTATTATAGCAGGATTTTAAGAAAAATTATGTTTCTTATGATCGTTATGATGCAGTGAAAACAACAAAGTCATAAGGATTGTAAGCATCAAGATTTCAAAATTATGTTTCTTATGACTCTTATGTTTCTTATGACTCTAGTGAAAACCAGGCTTAAACTATGGTTTCTTTGAAGGTTATTACATAATCCTTCCTCTATTAGTATAGGATTTACGATTGTTTAATTTTTTTCAAAATTATCCATGAGTTTTTTCAAACATAATGAAATTGCCGCCATTTTGGAAAAAATCAAGATATCAAAAAATTTCCACGGCAGATTTACAGCAAAGTACCATAGGTTCATTTCAAGCCATCCAATTCAAATAAACCGGAAAAGAATTTTACACCAACCTTTTTAAAGATTTGAGCCCTATGCTTTTGAACCATTGCAATGTAAATATTCAATTTTGTGGCAAATTTTAACATACATACATACTTTCTTTTCTAAAGATTACAGTTTTTGGTGCACTTTAGTCAGAAACTGAAAATGTTACTGACAGTAATCTTTTAAAACATTACCGTATGAAGCTCTCTTCTAAAGATGATAAGAGTGACAAATGACACAATCAGAAATATGGGAACAAGACTCATCCATGCCAAGCCTTTGCCAATGATATCTCCTGGAAAGAAAAAGAGGAGGTTTTATTGATACACTGTTCCACAAGGATCTGTCCTGGGGACAATGCTCTTTTTTCAAACCTAGTGTATAAATGACATCATGACTATGATGACAAATACTGGGTGAGTCAAAAACAAAGGACCGAGATTTGAAAGGCTACTGCTTCCTGAATATATTTGGGAACATACGTTAAAACATGCATGAACGGACTGATGTGCTCCTTTAATGACTAGATTTTGGAATTATTTTGTAGTTTCAAGGTTGGAGCCTTCAAAATTGGTCAATATGAAGAAAAAATGCTGTAGATTCAAAATTCATGTCAAAATTTATCCTCGAAAGTCAATAAATTCATGTTCTTTGCATCATTTTCCCAGTAAAATCTTTAAATGTGGGCCAGTAACAACAACAAAAATCCGACAAGTGGAGTGAAATTTCCGACAAATGGCCTTCTGGGAGGGCGCTCCACCCCCCAGCCCCAGGGGGGTCACTTGAACTTTTTATATACGGGGGGGGTCCATCCGCAGTTTCCTAAATTCACCTAAAAGTATCAAATAAAATTTCACAGACCCAAAAATATCAACTAAAAATTTTTAATGAGACCCAAAAATATCAAAAATACAAAATCTTGCTTAGTTTAAACAGCATCTATTTCATGACACACTAGGTCTTGGGAGACAGAAAAAAATAGCATGCAGATCCACTGTGCATTCTTCTGTGTAGCAACTGATGGAAAATATTTACTCAAAGTAGGTGCTGAAGAGGTGGCAAACTAATAAATAAACTACCAGAATCATGTCACAAAACCCACTTTGTGACTCCAAGATGGAACCAATAATTGACAGAAACCAAGGAAACCCATGGAGTAACCCATGGCTACTCCATCATGGGTTACTCCTCACTAACATGGCTTACTACATACAAGTCAAACTGACCTGAGCTACTGTTGAACCCACTTTGTGACTCCAAGATTGAGCCAATAATTGACAGAAATCAAGGAAACCCATGGAGTAACCCATGGCTACTCCATCATGGGTTACTCCTCACTAACATGGCTTACTACGTACAAGTCAAACTGACCTGGAGCTACTGTTGCTATGAAAGGGATATCCAATTTTGGGGGATAGAATAATTTTTGATGGCAAATACTGCTATTTTGCTATGTTTTGTTACCTTGTTCCTCACTTCTTAGGATTCTTGGTCTTTCTTGGTGACAGAATTTTATTAACTGCTTATAGGAGCCAAACTAAAAAATCAATGTTCCTGACACAAAACTTGGATTCCTCTTTGCATCTTGACTGTAATTCACACCCCCCCCCCCCAACTACTCACCCTTTATTCATCACAACCGCACCCAGTGTTCCAGTGCTGCTCCCATATTTGGGGTGGTAGGTGAAACTCGAAGCCAGGCCAAGAAGGAACGCCTTGTGTACATACATAGTAGGGGACTAGGCCTAGATCAACAAAAAGTCCTCAATCCAAAGCCAAAGTCCCCAGAGCCATTCAATTGATCTCACAGTGCAATCTATTACTATCTATTCTAATATCAATAGAATCATCAATCCACCAACTTTGGTGCTGCAGACAGAAGCTGGTTCTTTCTCTGGTCGTATTTGTCTTCTAAATTTATGTCTGCCATTATCGTTGTTGTGAGTGCATCAGCCTCGATAGAATATCACAGGAAAGCCTTCATTGAAATAATTGAAATTTAATTTATTTGGTTTAAAATTTTTGTTGACATGGTTGAAAGTTTTTGAACAAATTTTTTTGTCGGTTTACTTGATAATTGTTCCTTTTTAAGTCCCAATGAATTGAAAACATTTTCAATCAATTCTAAATATTTTCAAATTAATTTAAAAGTTCCAACAGTGGTTTCCCTGTGATAAAATTGTTAGAACGAAACGAAAGGGAGACAGTGAAATTGGCGGGAAAAAATGAAATGTTGCTGAGCGTATGACCCTTGTATATATATATGTGTTTTTTCTGTATGGATGGATCGCAAAAACCTCATTTTTACGGATGTTGAAAGAAATCCTAACTGTCTTTGATCTGGTTGAACCCAAAAGTATCAAAAATCCATATTGTTTAAATCAGCTACCCATAAGTATCAAAAAAATATAATTTTAAATCAGGTACCCAAAAATATCAGATTACAAAGTAAAGTCTTACCCATAATTATCGGAGGATTTTCCCCAATGAACAAGTTTTCCTGATGTGTTTACCTTACAGCAATGACTTCAGAATGCTTTAGCACATGCTATCCTCTTAGGGAATGAAAAATTCTTCCCCCTAGTATGAATTACTTATTCAGGGGGATTCCATTCTCCCAAGAGGACGAAATGCATGAATGCATGTGAGTGTCATTATTGCTAGGAGAGCCATTTATCATTCCCTTTTGAGCTCCCTTCCGCCATAGATCTCTGCTGATCAAAAAATAGGATATGAACATGAAAAAGATGTTCTACCAATTTGTAGAGGACAGTCCCCTGAATTCGAATATCTTGTCATTTGGTTAAATTTGGTGTTTTTATTTCTGATTTTAGGGGCAATTATTTACTGTCCTTCCTACTGAAAATGCGATGATTTACAGGAAATAAAAGGTATCGGTTTTTAGACAACTTTTTTGTTGATATCGTATGAAGGATGAAAACCAGTAACCACCAATGGTGGCACCATGATCATGAACATCACCAAACAAACAATAAATGATACAATTTGTCACTGCAATCATCAGGAGGGATTTTTTACGGATTTTTTCTTGAACACAAAGGGATTTTTGCCAAAGGTGTACGAGATTTTTACAGAGCGAAAAACAAACGAACAAGTCGTATTGATAAGACAATGAACAAACCAAACCTAAAACCAAACCTCCCTCCCTCCCGCCCGATCAATCGTAATAAATATTACATCGTTGAAAGACGTGCAAGACCGTCGAAAGCCGTAAATACTGACCTGCAGGATATTCTACGTGAGTTAATGCAATTGCTCGCCATTCAATATTTTCAGCTGCTTGATAAAATATCTTCCAAATTCCTTCATTTTCAGGAGGATTCAAACAAAATCGCTTTCCATCATCAGACATCTTGGATTTGAATTCATTCAAAAGGATGACCCAAGAGAGGCTGCCTCCTTCCCAACGTCACAAAAATTTTTTCTTTTTCCAAGGCAAGACAGCAATAACCGATTTCTTTTGACTGACTGGCTTGAAAGAAACCTTAGCTACTTTGCTATAATTCTACTGTTGGATGTTTCCGAAATCGTGAATATTTTTCAGAGGCATAGGAACCGGGGAGACATCGGCGTAGGGGGAGATAAAATTTGGGGGGGCTGCCCGATAAAATATCCATTGTTTAAGAAATTTTGCCCAACTTTTAAGGCAGATTTCTGCCCGATTATGGCTCATTTTTGTAAAATTTTCCGACGTTGGGGGGGCTGCAGCCCCCCAGCCCCCTGTCTCTTACGCCTATGCGGGGAGAGCGCGTCTTCCCTATGATTTTGCAATTTTCAAGAAAAGTGCCCTTTTCGTTTCGGGTCGGGAAGTGCCCCTTTAGGACCTACAGATTGATAAAAAGTGCCCTTGAAGTGATGTGCCCCCCCCCCCTCCAATTTACGATGCTTCCTGTGGTCCTATTGGTCGAAAATACAGCGCATTTCATATTTCAACTCATTTGCCATCAAAAAATTTCTAAATCGTAAACCAAAAGAGTAAAGATTTTTGCTTCTAAATCGTGAACCAAATGAGTAGGCCTAAGCGATTTATACCATTCAGAAAAGTAATAGGAGGGCGGTGGTAATCGGAAGGGTATTTCTTGCTACTGAAAGCTAACATCATAGAAAAAGAACATCTTTATGAAAAGCCTTCTTAAATGTAAAACACGCTAAAACCAGTTGCTTTCGTTGTGCTTGGCAGTGTAGACGTTGTCGTTGTGAACATCACACCTCGATTCAAAAACTCTGAAGCCGTTGCCGAACGAAGAAAAAATCTCAAACAATCAAAGAAATTGGATGTTTAGCATGCGGATAACACATAGGATTGTGCCAACCAGGCCCGATACCAGCCTTAATTCTTAGGGGGGCAAAGAACCAACATTTTCCGACGCTCTAAGATCAACAACAACAACAGCAACAACCCCAATTTTAGGAACATACGTTAAAACATGCACCAAAAGACTGATGTGCACCTTTAATGACTAGATTTTGGAATTATTTTGTTGTTTCAACGTTGGAGCCTTCAAAATTGGTCAATATAAAGGAAAAAATGCTGTAGATTCAAAATTCATGTCAAAATTTATCCCCGAAAGTCAATAAATTCATGTTCTATGCATCATTTTCCCAGTAAAATCTTCTAGATGTGGGCCCGTGACAAACAAAAAATTCCGAAAGGTGGAGTAAAATTTGCGACAAATGGCCTTCTAGGGGTGCGCTCCGCCCCCCAGCCCCCTGGATTCGGCCCTGTGCCAAACTCAATGCCAAAGACTTAAAACAGCTTTTCCGAAGGGAGGGCAGTGGGTGTCATATCGAATGATCTTAAAAGTTCATGGCGGTAGTTCTCGGACACCAAATTAATCAGTTGTTTGGGAGAATGAAAAAAGTTCAGATTTGAAAAGTGATTTGGATTTCATATTTCTTTCATAAATGTCTTAATTTGATCAAGAAAATATTTTTCTCGTGCATCTCCCAGTTTATAGATTGATTTGCGAAACAACAGATGTGTATACGAAACATACTAATTCTTTCAGAAACTTAAGGACATTAAAGGAAAGGTTTCCTTTTACATTAATTAGTTGTTTGGGAGAATGAAAAAAGTTCAGATTTGAAAAGTGATTTGGATTTCATATTTCTTTCATAAATGTCTTAATTTGATCAAGAAAATATTTTTCTCGTGCATCTCCCAGTTTATAGATTGATTTGCGAAACAACAGATGTGTATACGAAACATACTAATTCTTTCAGAAACTTAAGGACATTAAGGGAAAGGTTTCCTTTTACATGGCAATATTACCCCATAACAACTCTGCCCAGTCCTCCTGAGCAGTAAGAAAATACCGATGAGCACTTCTACTATTTTCTTCAAACGTTTGGACGGGATCTGGTTTAATTTACAACGTTGTTTGCAATTGCGACAAAACAGGAATGAAATTGAGGTGAAGGAGATGTGCCCTCGAATCGATTTACAACATTATTTCCAAGTTTCCTTATTTTATATTATATATTGTCAAATAAATGTTCCATGTTGATTCATGGGCAATAATGCACCATTGATGTGGCCTATGTTATCGCTGCGTAGGAGCTCCTACCGTTTCAACAGTAGTTGAATAATGGCAGCATTCGATTCCTTGCTGTGACGAGAGAAGAACAAAGGAAAGGAATAGCAACACTATCAAGCTTTACTCGCAATCCCGTGGAAGAGAAACAACACAGTGACGAAAAATACAATTTTGATCATAATATAGGCCACATCAACGGTGCATTATTGCCCATGTCGATTTCCACAAGATATGGCTTCGCTTCTGGTTTGCCACGAGCTGAGTAATGGCTAAAAATGTCACAATCCCTACCTAAACGGAACTCAGCGGCGTCGAAACAAACGATATATCTGTACACTCAAGTTATATGAGAAGCAGCTTGTAAGAAACTGCAGTAGCTTCTACTAAGGCATTGGGAAATTCTACTAGCAGCGACCAGAAGTCATATTGTTGTTCTCTTTCGAGATCGAGAAAGAGAAGTTACTTCGTTTCTCCTGCAAAGTTCCCTCACAATTCGTTTTCATTTGAAAAATTTCTGCTGTCTTGCTATTTGTGTTTTCCGGGAGCAGAAGAAATTGACAAATATAAAAAATCATAACATCACGCGACGTTATTTTGATTTGCCACACGAGGAGCAAACTTTCAACTTTCAACTTTCAGCTTTCAGCAACTGGGGCACGCGGTTGAGCGATCCAAATTATTTACATTGATTCATCTTTCAGCCTTTATCATCAAATCAATAAATCTATTTTTGTTTTCCTTCATTTTGACAATCGGTTTTGCTTTGTTTCGCTCTCCCGCTAAAAAAATTCGAAGAGCCAAATTTAGATCAATAGAAAAATAAGAACATTTTGAATTTTTTAATAAATTTTTTGAAATTTTGCTCTGGCACCCAGGGTTGGTAAGTTTCAATTGAATCTGAGTTTTGGTTAACCTTTTGGTTGGTGAACAACGTTAAGAAAGACTTTTCAGTGCTAGGTTAGACTTGCCCCAACAAATTAATTGCTATGCTCCTCCTGAAAAAACGCCTGCATTTGGATATTTCCATTTGTGTTCCATCCAATGTCAATCACAATATTATTATTCTAGTGTTCTCTACATGAAAAAGGAAGTGGTACCAGAGGAGTTACCGCATCATTATTGTGAAAACTCAAATTAGCGTCAAACTGCTTTATGAACTAGGACATTCCCAAATTACCAATCAAGGCAGTTCCGTGTTCTCGTAGGTTTCAAATATCTATCAATTTCCGGTACACACATTTTGTCTCATTAGAAACTTTGTTCCGGGACAGGTGGCAAGTTTCTTAAATTAGTCATTTCTATTTATGCTATCTAACCAAAAGTTTCTTATGATCAATTGGATTTTTGATGCTCTGAATGTTGAATTAATTCATTTTTGTTAAAAAGGGCGTCCGCCAGCCACCGTCCACAGTACCTGGCAAAATCTCAAAACAAGGAGGACAGTTTCTTAATTTTTGAAAAACTGATTGCACAGTTTCTTATTAATTTCTATAAAAGAGCGTGCATGTTGTGCGTAACTTCTGAATGAAAAACAGCTGCAAATTACAAAATTTTCTCAGCTGCCTTAATTCAGGCAGGGTAGTTTCTTAAGTTTTGACAAATTTAGCCTTCCGTTTCTTGTAAGCTGTTTCTTACCAAAAAACGACTGTGTGTGCTAAGGATTTCCTTGACTAAGGACACTAAGATAAGTAGCTGCTTAAATATTGTTGTTAACACTGGAGTTTCTTAACTATTTAGCGATTTTGAGTTTCTTAGAAGCAGTTCATATACAAATACGCAGCTGTAAAATCCGTTTTAAAAGCCATCTTTTCTTTATTTGATCATGTTGTACCGATAACATGTACCAAAAGATTCTTGATCTCACAACAAATTCCATATGTTTCCATGTTTTAGTTATAAAACGTCTCAAGCACAGAGACGTAGGAACCGGGGGGGGCACTGGGGGCACGTGCCCCCCCCAAGATTTTGAAATAAACAAAGAAGTGCCCTTTTTGTTTTCAGGAAATGCCCCTTTAGCTTAATGGAAAAAGTGCCCTCGAAGTGCCGTGCCCCTCCAAGTTTGAGATGCTTCCTACGTCCCTGCTCAAGCATCGAGCGCCGCACTGGAGCTAAATATTGCACACTATTTGTTCCCATACTTTCCAGACATTTTCAGGAGTCTTGCCAGCATAATACTGTCACGTCTCCCTCCCTACAACACCCTGGCGGGAAAGAGGCTGTTTATGACCTGAGAAACTAAAAATGATTTAATTGCATCATGATCATTGCATCGATCTTTGTTGTTCGAAACATCTGGTTTATGTCTGAAGTCTGAAGATCGATATAAGCATGACAATTTGCTCGTTTAGGTCCAGTTTCATGATATTAGCTCACTGGACAAAAACAACGCGCTGTTCTCGTTTGTGTACATGAGTAATATGCCTGCAGTAAATTTAACAATAGGCCTGCAATTTTTGCTTATGTGTTTGGAAACAGTGCAGAGCTGAAGAAGAACACTGACCATGAAACTACACACCCAAAACCTCGTGACAACCGCCATTTCAAACTGAGGTTTCATGAATGGGCACCCTATGCTCAGTTCTTCGAATTTATTCTGGGCGTTCTTTGAAATGGCCACAGTTTGTTTTGAGTCCACCGGGGAGATAGCGATATGTGCAAAAAGGTTTCCAAATACTGATCCCTCGATCTTTGAACTGGGATATAAAGTTTGTTTCTCGTACCAGGAGTCCTACACATTATTTTATTAATTATTTACGAATGGAGGAAGATGGAATCTTGTGTAAAGCTGTTCGATTGCAGGGACAAGCTGTGCCCTCTCCTATTCGGATGTAGATATATTTTTGTTCGCATGTTTTTACATGGAGATGAACAAAAAAGATAGCTAGCTTTGTTCTCGTTTAAAGGCATTGAGTTAGATGCAGCTTGCCATAAGTTTAGATATTCCTTGGATAAGCAAGCAGAATGCTTTAGAAGTTGCAAGAAAACCAAATAACATTCTCTAGCTATCGTCCTTTGTAGTGCAAGATAGAGTTTTGTAACACAAAACACAAAGGATATAATTTTGTTTAAAGACAAAGCGATTTAGCAGTCTCAAGGATAGATCTCACACCTTTGTGTAGCCAGTCATGACTTTCTCTGTTTATTTTTATTTGATTAAGCGCACGCAGATGTGTGAAATCGATTCTTCTGAAATGCAAATTACTTTGTCTTCTCGGAAACTAGAATCTTTTGTTTTGCAAAATGTGCTCTTGCTGAACTATCTTGCTTTAAATCGATCTAAATTGCGATTTACATATTTGGGGAAATTTCATGGGAAACTCAACTATTTCCCTATAGAACTACTTGCTAGTCCCTTGGGGAAGAATTGAACATTTTCCTAAAATAAGGGAACATACATTCTTACATAAAAGGAGCCGAAAAATGAAAGTGCAGCCCCTTGAGGCAGCAGAGGTTGAAACCATATGTCCTATATGTTGAAAGAGTGCAAGTTCTGACTTCTGACATCATAGACTTTACATGCACCATTACTATGTATGCTAGCCTGCGTGCAGACTCTACAGTCAGTTAGTGCGGAGGAGGGAAAAGGAGAAGGAAGCTCCCTGTAGGGGCTCTACAGGGAGCTTCCTTCTCCTTTTCCCTCCTCCGCATTGACTGACTGTAGAGTCTGCACGCAGGCTAACGTATGCACGAAGAGGAAAATTCACTGCTAGAAAGTCTCCTGTGCTTCAGTGAAAATCATTTCAACTAGATACAAGCGCATTATAAAGTTCTGTAAAATGCATTGGGCTAAAAAAGTTCGCAGTAAAATGAGAAAAATCAAGAAAAGCTCAGAAATTCAAAAAATTAATTCCTAAACAACAAAACAACACTAGTGTCTTACTTGTGGGTCCTCGCTGTGGCGGGCTTAATCAAAACAAAGTCATTGACCATGTTCAATAGAATCAAAGGAAAGCGCGCTGTTGGTTCTTTTTTGCTGTTGCCTTTATGATTCTTCATAGGGTACAGATTTTCTCAAAAGAGATAAAGAAACAGTTATTCACTCCTGTAGCGTTTGAGCAATGGATTTTGCAACAGTGTGCAATTCTAGTGAAAGCTGAGCAGCCCTTCCTTGAATGCGTTGCTTGAACTTAACTAAATACAACAACTTTCTCATTTTTGTGCTGAAGTTTCCAGGGGCGGGCAAGTACTGTAAAATATTTGACTCCATGTTTGTCCAGAGGAATTGGATAAAATAACCGGTGCTCTTATCAAATAGTACGACTTTCGTGCCCAAAACAACCAGTTTTTGGGACAAAGGTGAAATTTGAATATCATTCTTCCTATTCCATCAGTTTGTCACACAAGTAAAGTTTCCCAACCTCCAATCTAATCAAAATTCTGAAGTTTACCTGTAAGCTGGTTCTCCCTTTGTCCGCCAAATTTAGGCAGAAAAGACTAGTATCTCAAATTTTTCACATAAGCGGTTCTACCTTTGTCCGCCAAATTTACGGAAAAAAGACCAGAAATTATAATTTTTCACTAAAGCGGTTCTACCTTTGTCCGGCAAATTTCCGAAAAAAAGGTCAGAATTTCAAATTTTTCACCGAAGCGGTCCTACCATTGTCCGGCAACCGGTTTTGGGACACTTGTACTTTCATATCTATAATTACTACTTGCTTTGGAAAACAGTAGTAGGTCGAAACTACCGGTTTTGGGGACAAACATCGTGAGTGATACATAATGTTAAAAATTGTCCTGCAAATTGAAGAAAAATAACAGCGGAAATTTGCCATCAAAAGCGACCAGTTTTTGGGACAAAGGTGGTTCAACATTTTTTCATGAACTACCGGTTTTCGGACAAAGGTAGGACGATCCTTCCCAGTGTGACATGCCCGCCCTTGAGTTTCTTAATGAGTTTCCCATTTTCTAAATATGCATGAATTGTCAACTTGGTCTCTGAGACAAACACATCTGCTGCAGTTTGTTGCCATGTAAAACATCATATAGACATAAACAGTGTTATGTACTATGTTCAAAACATAAATGGTTAGGCCAATAAATTACACTCATTTTTTTTATAAGAAACCGCTTATAAGAAACGGTAGGCTCAATTTTTCGAAAGCTAAGAAACAACCCTACCTGAATTGAAAAAAGCTAAGAAACTTCTGCAATTTTCAGTTTTAATTTTCCTATCACACTCAAACTATTTTGACATTGTGCAGTTAAAGCAACTGTTTGGACATTATTTTGAGTGCGAATCATGTTATTTACTCGTTTTGAGTTTTTACTAAGTAGTTTGGGAGCCCTTTAGACAAGACGAAAACAGCTCTAAACTTCCGGCAATAAAAATATAAGAAACACGTAAGAAACTTGAGGTAGTAAAATGGCCCAAAAATTGAAGAAACTGCCTACCAGCCCCGAACCTTAGTTTCTTATAAAAAAATTGAGTGTACTCAAATCCAAAGCCTCAACGACATATTAGCCATACTATCTCTGTATTAAATTCATAAACGTTTCTTAATACTTCTCTAGAGTTTCTTAAAATTTTGGCCCTCTAAGTACTAGTTTAGTTTCTTAAAACCAGTTTCTTATGAAAAACGTGTTCCATAGCAGTATAGCAGTTGTGCATTTCACTACAGTTTACAGTAATCCTTCATGTTTCCTCTTGCTGGTTATTGTTTCGTAAGCACTGAATTTAGCGAAGTTTTTATGCATACGAGGGCAAGATTTCTTCTTTCAATGAAGCAAAAAGGCGTTTGATACTGGGCGAGTCCGACCGAGCAATGTTTGGAGGTTTAGTTCGCAGCCACGGAGGGGAGGGGGAGGGGGTTCTTGGCCAAATTTTGGGTAGGGGTCTGCCGCGAGCATCTTCAAAAGGGTACCGTTGGCTAGACTAATTTTTACGAAAATGGTACCCTTGGCTAGACCAATTTGACCATTGTCTGAACCAATTTTTACGAAAATGGTACCCTTGGCTAGACCAATTTTGACCATTTCCTCGACCAATATTGTCAAATTTGTGCCAAATATCATATCATGACCGTACGCTAGACCAATTTTGTCAAAAATGATACCCTTGGCTAGACCGTTGCAGTCCAAAATTGCAAAAAAGTATACCCTTGGCTAGACTAGAAGTTCGAAAAAGTATACCCTTGCTCGTGGCACATCCCAAGGTACCTTTACTATGGAAGAACCCCCCCCCCCGTGTTCGCAGCTTTCAAACAAATCATTGGACTCCAAATAAAAGTTGGTCGTATCATTACCGTTGTCAATTTAAAAGTGATTATAAAATGTTTCTGAAAATCAAAATCACTTTTATTCGAATTCAATGGCTATAGTTTATTATGGCTCGAATGATCAGGGGTGGAAATGCAAATTTTTTGAGGGGGGTGTGTTCAAAGGACCGAGTTTTTTCCACACAGACCGATTTTTGCGAAATGAATGTTGTTGCAAATGTATGAAAAAATATTGTTTTCTTTTCTGCCACAATTTGCCGAAAATACAGTATAACAGGCATGATGTTTTCCCAGCAATCGAAATGGAATTAAACAAACAGTTTTTGGCATCAAGTTGTTTCTGGCTAGCATCTTAGCCATCTGCCCTGAATGCCCTGAATGATCCAGTCAAAGCATCACAGAATAGCCACGTTATTAGGCATGCAAGCTTGCTCATATGGAATCAATTAGTGGCGTGGCCTGGGTAAAATAAGGGAGGCATGGAAATGCAGGAGCCTGGGGGCCAGGAAAATTTTTGGGGCCACACCCTTTACTTTGGCTTAGAATGCACCCCCCAATAGCATGCTTGCCATTGGCAGTGAGGAAACCTTGATAGCTTTGTGCAAGTTATCCTATAAATCGGAGTGCGAAGAAAATTTTCGAAGAAACATCCTTTATTTTGGCTTAGAATGCATCTCCCAATATCATGCTTGCCATTAACAGCGAGGAAACCTTGATAGTTTTGGGACTGTTATCTTATAAATTGGAGCACGAAGAAAACTTTTGAAGAAACATCCTCTACTTTGGCTCAGAAGGCATCCCTTACCCGACTTATACCCAGCCATTTTCTCTTCGGTTTTAAAGGAATCACGAGGATTTCTTTCCTGTAAACTTAGCTTCTGCGATAAAACAAAAAAACAGCTAACACATAAATCTTTGCCTTTCGAGTATCGACGTCCTGAAAAATTCAGGTTCAAGTTCATAGAGCCGGATCGAGACAAACTTTATCACTATAAAATAGCGATTGGGACCATGTTATGAAATTATTGGGGGGGGGGGGGTTTCACACCCTGCACACCCCCTCATTTGCGCCCCTGCGAATGATACTGTATTTGTTTTAACTTCCTATTTGGGTTTCTTACTGCAGAGATCAGTGTAAACGTAGGGCTTGTTGTGTTCTTGTAATTCTCTCCTCACTGCACCCGATGGGTGCAGCGCAATGTTAATGAAGATATGATATCACGCTCATTCATGACCCGGGGGGGGTACTTAGTATATTTGTCCGACGGGGATGTGCCGAAAAATTCTGGAGCAGGGTAAAAAAAATTTTTTTTCGTGGGCACACCCCCGTACAAATTTAAGTCAAGTACCCCCCCCGGGATTCATGATAAAGGGGGTACATTTGAAGCAAAGTCTTATGACCTAGAATCTCAAAAATGGGGTATTCTATTGTTTTCTCCAAACTTTTCCTCGTGGTGAAAGTTGGTGCCACTCTGTCTCTGTCCCTTCTCATAGTAAATTGCCACACAGTTGATGATATGGTATTTCATGGCTGTGGCTGACTTCATTTTCCATGCGTCTACTCACTAGACTTATGACCTGGAGTCCTTTGTTTCCCTGACAAAATGGCCTAAGAGAGCGGGAATTCTCTTACAGTACACAAAATCACTTCAAACTCTGGTCTAAAGAGCTTGAACATTAAAAAACAAACTGATACAGAGAATGGTGTTTTCCTGACCTAGTAATCGCAAAATATATACCTTTCAAGCAGTAACCTTCCTCTGTATAAATAAAATAGATCCGTCGCAGATACTAGAACTCTAGGCCATATCAACCATTTTTGTATGCATCAACAACAGCTGTCAAAATAGCGCCCCCTTATTAGTTTAAAACTAAATCCTAGCAATTTGATTGGTGAATTCTGAACCACTCTGCGAGGGCCTAAAGTGTGCCCACTTTTTCGGAGTAATGGTACGAGTCACTTTTGACCAAGTGATATCAACAAATCAATGAACGCACGGAAACAAGGGACGAAAAGGCATAAGTCTAGGTAAATCCCGCTTCCCGAAAGCTGGTGCCAATTCCCGAATCCCGCTCACAGAAATTTGACGATTCCCGATTCCCTATAGAAGCAACAGGCTTTGGACATTTTTTATCCCAATGCAATTTAAAGAACTTTATAATGCTTGTATCAAGAGTTTAAAATGATGTTCACACTGTTTTCACTGATAGCAAGTGATAGCAGTGAATTTTCCTCTTCGTGCATACCATATGTGCATACATAGTAATGGTGCATGCAAAGTCTCTGAAGTCAATGATGTCAGAACTTGCACTCTTTCAACAGACAGGACATGGTTTCAACCTCTGCTGCCTCAAGGGGCTGCACTTTCATTTTTCGGCTCCTTTTATGCAAGAATGTATGTTCCCTTAAAATGTTCAATGCTTCTCCTAGGGACTAGCAAATATTCAATAGGGAAATAGTTCAATTTCCCATGAAATTCCCCCAAATATGTAAATCGCAATTTACAATTTAAATCGATTTAAATCAAGAGTACATTTTTCAAAACAAAAGATTCAGGTTTCCGAGAAGACAAAGTAATTTGCATTTTAGAAGAATAGATTTCGCACTTCTGTATGCGCTAAATCAAATCAAAATAAACACAGAAAGTCATGACTGGCTAAACAAAAGGTGTGAGATCTATTTTTGAGACTGCTAAATCGCTTTGTCTTTGAACAAAATTATATCCTTTGTGTTACAAAACTCGATATTGCACTACAAAGGACCATAGATAGAGAATGTTATTTGGTTTTCTTGCAACTTTTAAAGCGTTATTCTTGCTTATCCAAGGAATATCTAAGCTGCATCTAACTAAATGCCTCTAAATGAGAACAAAGCTAGCTATCGTTTTTGTTCATCTCCACGTAAAACATGCGAACAAAAATATATCTACATCCGAATAGGAGAGGGCACAGCTTGTCCCTGCAATCGAACAGCTTTACACAAGATTCCATCTTCCTCCATTCGTAAATAATTAATAAAACTCCTGGTACGAGACGCCTGGTACGAGAAACAAAACTTTAGATCCCAGTTCAAAGATCGAGGGATCAGTATTGGCATCCTTCTTTGCACACATTGTTTTCTCCCGGCGGACTCATAACAACTCTGGCCATTTCAAAGAACGCCCAGAATAAATTCGAAGAACTGAGCATAGGGTGCCCATTCATGAAAACTCAATTTGAAATGGCGGTTATCACGAGGCTTGATCATATAATAATAATAACAATGATAATAAATCGAGCTTGTATATAGGATAATCAGTGCAAAACGCATTGTTATCACTAGAGTCCTGTTCTAAAGTTACATCAGAAGTAAGATATTACAACATTTCAAATTTACAGCCATTAAGATAATTACAGCAACTAGAAATTACAGCCACTAGAAATATAGTTTATGCCTATTTACAATGTTCTTCTAGTGCTTTCCTAAAAATAGTTATATATATTTTGCTCCTAACTTCGGGGATAGTGAATTAAACGTTTTAGTAGCAAGAAAATAAAAACCCTTGCGTCCAGTCTCAAGCATCACCTTCGGTAATTTCACTAGCCTGCGTGCATACTCAACTCCCCGGAGCTGAGTCTGCACGCAGGCTATAATTTCACTGACTTCTGATTATTTCATGTTGTATACTTGTGGTCCGTTTTCTCAAAATGATTTTCAAACAGCTCACAAATTTTGGGTGTGTAGTTTCATTGTCAGTGTTCTTCTTCAGCTCTGCACTGCTTTAAAACACTAAAGCAAAAGTCGTAGGCCTATTGTTGAATTTACTGCAGGCATATTACTCATGGACACAATTTAGAACAGCGCGTTGTTTTTTGTCTCGTGATCTGTGATCTGATATCATGAAACTGCCTAGCTCGTTAGGGCCCATTAGCCCACGAGCAAATTGTCATGCTTACATCGATCTTCAGACTTCAGATATCAGATATAAACCAGATGTTTCGAACGACAACGATCGATGTAAGCAAATTATTTTAATCTCCCAAGACATAAACAGCCCCTCCCAGGGGTTGTATGTAGGGAGGGAGAAGTGACAGCATTGAAGGCGGAAACATTCATGAAAATGCCTGGATATGGGAACAAATTTGTGCAAAATTAAGCTCCAGTGCGGCACTCAATTCTTGAGACGTTTTATAACTGAAACATGAGTCATGGAATTTGTTTTAAGATCAAGAATCTTCTTTTACATGATACATGATAAAAAAAGGCTTAAAACAGATCTTGTAGCTACCTACACGTATTTTATTGAATCTGGGGTGTAATATTCGTAACGAAAACCTCTACACTGCCAAGCACAACGAAAGCAACTTCTTTATCGTGTTTTACATTCATGAAGGCTTTTTGTAAAGTTGTTTAGTATTTATAATGTTAGCTTGCAGTACCAAGAAATACCCTCTTTGATGGATTTAGTTTGTTGTGACGCACTTTTCTGTTGGTTCTCGAGATATTCTCGTAAGTGTCCGATTACCACCGCCGACACCCTACACTCGTTTTTTTGCAAGAAACAGCTTATAAGAAACGGAAGGCTAAATTTTCAAAAACACAAGAAACTACCCTATCTGAATTAAGGCAGCTAAGAAACTATTGTAATTTGCAGCTGTTATTTTCCCAGGTCATTCAACAATGTTTTTAGCTTGAGTTTTTGTAAAAAAATGCGTGTACAAGTTAGAAGGAGCTCGGAAGGAACGAATTCATTCAGATGTTACGCACAACATACACGGTTTGCTAGAAATTAATAAGACACTGTGGAATCAGTTTTCAAAAATTAACTTTTTAAAAACTGATTCCACAGTGTCTTATTAATTTCTAGAAAAGCGTGTATGTTGTGCGTAACTTCTGAATGAATTCGAAACCGTGCTTCTTGTTTTGAGTTCTTGCTACGTACTGTGGATGGTGGACGCCCTTTAAACAAAATGAAATAAAATCAACATTCGGAGCATCAACAATTCAAAAGATCACGAGAAGCTATTGGTAGCATAAATAGAAATAACTAATCTAAGAAACTTGCCACCTATCTCGAAGCTATGTTTGTTATAAAACAAAAGAAGCGTACCGGAATAATATAGATATTTTAAACCTATGAGAACGCGGAACTGCCTTGATTGCTAATTTTGGGAATGTCCTGGTTCACAAAGCATTTTGACACTAGTTTGAGTTTTCACGATAATGATGTGGTAACTCCCTTGGTACAATTTCCTTTTTGATGTCTAAAGAATGATAAAATAATAATAATAATACCACTATTGCACAATACACTCATTTTTTTTATAAGGAACAGCTTATAAGAAACGGTAGGCTCAATTTTTTGAAAGCTAAGAAACAACCCTACCTGAATTGCAAAAAGCTAAGAAATTCTGCAATTTTCAGTTTTAATTTTCCTATCACACTCATAAATATTTTGACATTGCGCAGTTAAAGCAACTGTTTGGACATTATTTTGAGTGCGAATCATGATATTTACCAGGGACGTAGGAAGCATCTCAAACTTGGGGGGCACTACACTTGAAGGGCACTTTTTCATTAAGCTAAATGGGCACTTCCTGAAAATAAAAAGGGCACTTCTTTGTTTATTGCAAAATCTTGGGGGGGGCACGTGCCCCCAGTGCCCCCGGTTCCTACGTCTCTGTTATTTACTCGTTTTGAGATTTTACGAAGTAATTTGGGAGCCCTTTAGACAAGACAAAATCAACTCTAAACTTCCGGCAATAAAAATATAAGAAACACGCAAGAAACTTGTGGTAGCAAAATGGCCTAAAAATTTAAAAAACTGCCTACCAGCCCCGCTTAGTTTCTTATAAAAAAAAATGAGTGTATCAAACAATCTACTTCAGTAGTGATTTTCCGTCGTGATCTGAAATTACATCTGTTCTCAACTAAGTACCAATCCTGAATACCTTGATAAGATAATTTTTCCTTACATTGATCAATCGAATCACTCAAAGATTTCATAAAATGAATGATAAGTTTTTAGCGGGGTTTTTAGCTTAGGGGGTGCTCTCTCCTCGTTTAGTCTACCCTACCTACTGAGAGAGCTCCTCCTTAAGAAATTCCTCTCCATACGAAATTCTTTGTACTCTCATTGTAAAATTTGTTATTTTTTGTCAACTGTTGTAATTTGTTATTCTGGTTAATTGTATGTATTTTAGAAAGATTTTTTGTATGTAGTGGAATTTTTAAATTAAACTGAACTGAACTGAACTGAACTGAACAATCTTGAAACGGTTTTGAATTCGTGGATATTTGTTTCTTTAGTAGAAGCTAACTAATTTTAAAGCTTAGTTTGAAATCACAAGAATTTCTCTGCATTTAGTCTTTTCTCTGTATTTGTAAAATGTATTAATTTTCCGTATCAATGTATTAATTTTCTGTAATATCGTCCTATTTCCTTGTAGTTTAGTTGGTATAGTAGTAAAATTTAAATTGTATGTGGTGAATTTAAAATATATATGAAACTGAAAATTAAGTGTCCCAAAAAGCACTTCTGTTTGAAAAATCACCAAAATTTGATTACACGGCTGATCCTCAAATTTCCTTTTTTTTGGGAAGTAGATCAGACATCAAGTCATTCTCCCAGGCATAGCTGATTTTGTGATTTGTTTTAAAATAAGTAGATTGGCTCTTTTTAGGGCTGCTTGATTCTGAAGCATGCACTCAAAAAAATAAAGGTGCTGAGAAAAACCCGTAAAGGTTTATCAGCAGCGTACAAATACGTTACCCCTGGAGGTGCTCGAAAAAACCCTTACATAGAGGTTTTATAAAAAACCCTCTCAAAGGGTTTTTCAAAGAACCCTCTTCAAGGGTTTTCTAAACAACCCGCTTCAAAGGGTTTTTTATAACACCCCTTTGAAGGGTTTTCGGAAAAACCCTTTTGAAGGGTTTTTCAAAAAACCTCCTTTGAAGGGTTTTCTAAACAACCCGCTTCAAAGGGTTTTTTATAACACCCCTTTGAAGGGTTTTCGGAAAAACCCTTTTGAAGGGTTATTCAAAAAACCTCCTTTGAAGGGTTTTCTAAACAACCCGCTTCAAAGGGTTTTTTATAACACCCCTTTGAAGGGTTTTCGGAAAAACCCTCTCGAAGGGTTTTTCAAAGAACCTCCTTTAAAGGGTTTTCTAAACAACCCTTTTCAAAAGGTTTTTTAAGAAACCTCTTGAAGAGGTTTCCTGAAAAACCCTCGCAAAAAGGTTTCTTCGAGCACCTCCAGGGGTAACGTATTTGTACGCTGCTGATGAACCTTTAAGGGTTCTTCTCGATACCCTTATTAGCACCTTTAATTGTGTTTGAAAAAACCCGATTCATAGGGTTTCTAAAGAAACCCGTTATCTTGCCTTCTCCAGGAACCCGCCAACCCTGCACTGTTTTGGGGGTTTTTCAAAATCCCAAATAAAACTCTGATTTATTTTCAAGATAAAAACTTTTCGAAAGGTGTAGCTTGGGTTCCCTTACGAACTCTTGTGTGATGTTAGCTGCCCCTGCAAAAGTACTATGAAGAAACTTCAAGATTTTCAAAGGCATACAAAATTCATTAATCATACATATTCAAAAGAACCGTCATAATAGAACAGAGACACATTGTAGAAAACTTTCAATTAAACTTTGCTTCTTTTGAATTTATTAAAAACTCGTTAACTTTTAAATTCATACCAACGTTGGTTGCATTAAAATCCAAAAGTGCTTCGGACGGAAAAGTTTCGAATAAAAACTTAAGACAAAAACGGCTATAGTTATTTTTTATCAAATCTTTTGCATGTATAGAATAAACATAATGTTAACCAAAGAACAGCACTGAGTGCTTCAAATGGAGATTTCATAAGCAAAAATATAACCAAAGAATGTTCGATGTTTTTCAAAGGTGATTAGACAAAAAACTTGCAGAGAAAATTTTGGAGGAAATTTTGACCGTCCGAAGCTTTTTAGATCTTAATGTGTACCGTAGTACTTGTTAAAAGTCTTAATCAAAATTACCAATGCAAAATTATAAAGCGTTATCAACAATTCCATTCTGATTGACAACTGATAACCACATATCAGTGTCATACAAGGGAAGAAGAAAGTCAAAACATGTACTGTCAATGCACTCACTTTTGTAGAAACTTGACTTTTTAATTGGGCTGGGCTTAGTAGTTGACTTTGCTAATTCTAGGTACGAATGTTGTTAAAACTTTATCACAGAGAGCTTCTTAATTTTTCATAAAATTGAATTCCACAATTTTTCATCATTTATTCAATTCCACTATTACATACTAATGTTCCTTTCAAAAAGATGAGGTATTCTAATATTTTATAAAGTCGATCGAAGCCTTCAACTAATCAAAGATAACTTCTAAAGTTCATAAACAAATATTTCGGCTGTTCATTATAACGCATCTATACAGTACCTACCGGGTGTCTAAAAAGATTGCCCCCTTTTGACTAAACAAGGGAACAAAACGATAACACAACGGGACTTTTTGAGTTCATGGTTACATTTGTTTGATCTTCAATATAAATTCACATATCTTGCATTTTAAAATCGTCCAATAAACACGGGAGATATGAGTTCACAAGATTAAAATTTGGAGTGCACTTGAAACCAGAGGTTTTGCGAAAGGGCCTAGCCATGACTTAATATTACAGGCATGTTGCAAAAGAGTTTTCAACGTTGACCTTTAGTTTTTACTTTTGAAAAAAATTATACGTTATAATGCTTGCATTCCATCCAAAGTGTTATTTGTACCAAAGAAGAGAAAAAGGAGCACATGCACGCTTATTTTGGAGGTGTGACATGACTTTATCATTATTATCTCATTTTTATTACATTCGTTTTAATCAAGGCAATCAAAAGCGAAAAACTGAAAACTAAAGTTAACTGGTGCTTTGGAAAATTTCCATGATACAAATCATGGCTAGGCCCTTTTTCAAAATCTCTGGTTTTGGGTGCACTGTAAATTTTGACTTTGCGAGCCTGTATCTCTGGTATTTGGTGGAAGACTTTAAATGCAAGGTATGTGCATCTAAGTTGAAGATTGGTGAATTTAGCTGCGCAATCAGAGAGTAATGATATCTTATGGTTTTGTTCCTATTTTTGTTAAAAGGGGGTGGTTGATATCTTATGGTTTTGTTCCTATTTTTGTTAAAAGGGGGTGGTTGATATCTTATGGTTTTGTTCCTATTTTTGTTAAAAGGGGGTAGGTACTTTTATGAGATACCCAGTAGTTCCATCGTAGTGTTGATACTTGATTTTTTGACATGTTGTCACCTTGAAAGTATGCAGATCTTGTGTTGGTTTTTTCTTCAAGCCTTTAAAAGAGAAATTGAGCATCAATTCATGACATGTCTTAGGTTTTAACAAGAATTTCAACAGAACTGCGGATGAACTGTTTGTGAAATATTTCCAAAGGCAGGAGCGGGGGCAGGCAAGTACTGTAAAATATGTGACCCCATGTTTGTCCAAGGAATTGGAAAAGACCGGTTTAACCAGTTTCTGGGACGCAGGTAAACTTTCTAAATCGGCTTCATCAGTTGTTCACAAAAATCAAGTTTCCTAATTATCTCCCTACCAAAGCGGTTCTACCTTTTTTCGGCAAATTTCCGAAGAAACGACAAGGATTCAGGATTTCCATTTTTTTACCAAAGCGGTTCTACCTTTGTCTGGCAACCGGTTTTGGGACACTTGTACTTTTGTATTTTCATGGCTATAAATACCACTTGCTTTCGAAAACAGTAGTTTATCGAAACTACCGGTTTTTGGGACAAACTTCGTCAGTGATACATCATATCACAATTGTCAGCCAAATTGAAGAAAAATAGCAGCGGAAATTTGTCATAAACACGACCAGTTTTTGGGACAAAGGTGGTGCAGCATTTTTAGTGAACTACCGGTTTTCGGACAAAGGTAGGACCATCGTTGCCAGTGTGACATGCCCGCCCTTGGTAAGGCATAGGAGCTCCCCCAGCGCAATACGTACAGTACAAAGTTAGTTCGAGGAATGCTCTAAGAAAATAGTAAGAAACTTTCAGTGCTGCAAATCCCGAGAGTGGGGGGAGGGGGGGTACTTCACTTAAATCTTGAGGGAGTATACCCAAGACAAAATATTTTTTACCCGGCTCCGGAATTTTTATCAAATCTGTAAAAAGTATACTCGAAATCACAAAAATTGGACTAAATAACAACCCGAACTAGCAAAATATCTCCTTTTGACATCTTTTGACAACCGGCTCCAGAAATTGGTCTTCTTTTGATACTACGCTCCAGAAAAAATCAGTGAAAACGATACCCTGAAAAACGGCACATCCCGTCGGACAAATATATCAAGGACTCCCCCCCCCAGTAAAAAACTGATGATTTTAAGTTTTAAGAAATTCTCTGTGGTCAGTTCCTCAGTTTCTAGTTTCTAAGGAAACTGAATTTTGATGACATCCAAATTGTGCTTAGAAGAATTTTTACATCAGCGTTTGTCAGTAGTCCCAGATGTTGTCCTTTTGCCCAAGCAAATCTCGACAGATTTTTCGAATTTTCACGCAAAGCAAGATCTCAAAGTCACAACACAATTTTGAGGAACCGGGGAAATTTAAGCAGCACATTATTACGAAAAGTGCTTGGCATTTTTTATCCAGGTGGTAGCGCATTATAAATCTTTATAAACCCTTATGAGGGCTTATAATCAATATGTGCATGCATGTATCTTTTATAAAGAAAGCGCTCATAGGAAACTCAACTCTCAGATCATAAAAAACTAAAAGAGACTTTTGTACTGGAAAATCTTAACCTTGAGAAAGTTCATTTTGATGAAAGAAGTCTTGGCATATTCTTTTAAATAACGGTTCTTAAAATATTCAGAGTTGAGTACTGTAAGCTTCTCACAAGTTCCTAGTCTCAATCAATAAAAAATTTAATAGTGACTACCAGTGCAGTGCCCTTGGCCTTGTGAATATTCAAAAGAAAGTTTTTAAAGCCTTTCCAATAATTTTTAGACATTCAATTCAAGTACCGTCCGATATGGTGATATGAAAATAAAGTAAACTATGCTGAGGATTTCCTTTCCTAAAAATAGTTTCATAAATCATGTCAGCAAACCACAGTATACCTTGGTCGACCTGGAAGCACAATGGTCACGACAAAGAGTGTCTGACGCCAGATCAAACTCGAAAATTCTAAATCGAATTCGAAAATTCGTGCAGGTGAAAACGCTGAGGGGACAAGAAGATTCATCCGAGAAGCTATGAAGCTTGAGTTTCTTTACGAAGAAAGAGTTTCAAAAATTTTACGGGCAAAATAATTTAACCATATACTGAAAGAATTTAAATTCGCATGGTTTACATTGTTTTTTTTTTGTAGCCAATTTCCTTCAATTTTATCGATTCATGCAGGTCCGACATTCATAACACGAATTTTCGCTCGCCATCTTGAAACTGAACTGAAAATCAACGCAGCATCTTATAGTTTGGCCTGACTCACAGACCAAACGAGGAACTCGTCGTTTTCTGTGAGTCAGGCTACTTATAAATATAGCTGGCTTCTTCAAAACAAACAGCTTTTTCTTGTGTAGCAAAGTTAAACAAACAAAGAACGATAAAAGCTAGTGTGGTTTTTTCTTATGAATATGTGTACTAAGCTCCATCAAGAAACAGTCCACGTTGGGAAACTTGATGAAGATGAGGAGGCATCCTAGGCCAAAAACATCCTTAAGTCTTTGTGGTTCTCTGCAAGAGATTTTCACGCAGCAAATATCTGGGAATAAAAGCAATGCTGTGAAGAAACTTACCAATGTTTTCTTAGAACTTGCTTGCATTTTATTTATCTGCTTCTTCATTTTCTTGTGTATTGAAAGCATTCTTGTGAGTTCTTGAAAGGCAGTGATTTCTTCCTCGTAAATCAACGAAACATAAGATCCTTTTGGATGATTACAAAGTCTGTCCTGAGCTAAACAAGCATAAAAATATCTGAATATTGATTTCTTCATAACCCCAAATGATCGTAGATGCTGTTAGAGAGATGAGTGTTGCTGCTAAAGTGGCCTTCAATGGAGAATCGAACGCCTTGTATAAGGACAAGAATAGCCTCAAAAGCAATATCTTGGTCTTTATGTCAAACGAGAACGATACGCAAAAATCAAAAGTCATTACACCTAGTTTGCTTAGTTCGTGCACGAAACTATTGGCGCATCTGTGTCAAATGAGATGTCATATGAGATTTACGATAACGCAAAATTACTTATGCAGAACCCTACAGAACGTCTCAATTGTTCCTATTCGCGGGCATCTAATTTGAGACAAGCAGTCACGAAGATAACCTCTGTGCAGAATCGTATGCATGAAGATGTTTTGGTTCAGTGTGATCTCGTGCCTTCCACCAGTCAATGGCGCCATTGTTTGCTGGGATTCTGCACCTTTCTGTAGCTGTGTAGGAGGGGGATCCTTCTACCTTCGGTGATGTTGCGAATGCTAGCCTCTGTGCAGGCCGCCGGTTACATCATCCTCTAAAGTTGACTTATTTGCATAATGAGTACTATCAATAATGCAATTGATTAACGTTTTATCTCTACTAATTGGCACTGAAATAAAGAAAGCGCACATAAAGCGCATACAAGACAGAAGTTTCCCGCGATCCTATAGCAACATTTGACGTCGGCTTATTTCATGTTAGACAGATTTGACACCATAAGATGGATAAATCACCCAAATCACCATGATGTTTACCCTGGCGCAACAACAAATTTACCCAGAATTGGTACGTTCTTGACTTCATTAGCAGCTTAATTATGTCAAAACAATCGTTTTCTAGAACGAACGAATCATTAGCCTTTAACGAGCGTCACGGAAGTGGGTTACTTACTTTCTTTCTTTCTTTCTTTCTGACTGACTGACTGACATCGAAGCCCCTTCTTAGATTACAAAGTTGGACTTTGTAATCAAAAAGGAAAATAATTCGTGCCGACGCCAGATCGAAGACTTGCTCGAATTCGAAAATTCCAGATCGAATTCGAAAATTCCAGATCGAATTCGAAAATTCCAGATAGAATTCGAAAGTTTGCGATGTTTCAGTCACATGACTCATATGCGTCCCAACATGTCCCAATAAAGTCCCAAGAAAAGCAATGTCGCAAGTGGAGGCTTGGAAACAAAGCGCAGTTTGAGGGTTTTTGACTTGGCTCCTGATCACTGAATTTCTATTTCCTGCTTTATGCTTTGCGGGGCAAATGAAAGGTTTACATTGTTGTTAGTGCAACATTCCCAGTTATCTGTTCTCGTCAATGTTTTACCTTGGTTTTACCTATTGACTATAGTTTTACCGAATGTTAAGTAAATGTGAACTCTCGCACCATCAGTGTTGATACCTTTGAGGCCACTAGGCCATGAAGGTTTCCTAGCAATGCGTCTTGAAAAAAATTACGAATTGAAAGCAGTTTCGAAAATCACGATAAATCTCCGCAGACGCAAATCTTTGCGATCATGAAATTACACTCCTTTTTTATGAGAATACCATAACTTTTGTCCAGCCTCCATATTCTTAAGAAATTTTCGTTTTTAAGCTTGAATATATTCTTAAAGTATTCTTAATTTTTTCAAATATGATATGGTTTCGAATACAAAGCACGTCTATTTGAAAAAGCGAGATATGTCAGTCATGTGATTCTCTGTTATGAACATCGCAAACAGGCAACTGCTGAAACATGAGACGCAAATATGCGAGCTGAGGCTGAGCAATATTCTTATGATATTCTTAAATCAAAGGTGAGGCTATGGGTAGCTCGCGGAACAAACTGGGAACCCAATTCCTGTCAACAACTGAAGTCATTACGATACGTAGCTTTACGCATTGCGATGCAGGGTGAGATGTTAGCCCAGGGTAGGAAGGTGCAAAAGATATGTGACCAGTTGACTTTCAGGCCCCAGGGAACGAAAAAGCTATTGGGAAAGTTTGTCATATACTGTGTCAACTTCGTGTTTCCATGAGTGCATAACAAAAGCACGAGGACGCAAGAGTCTCTTTTTGTGAATTTGAGCTTATTGCCACTCACAACAACAACGAACATTTCATTGTTCCCACCACAGAACTGCATCCAGCTGGTTTTCCAAAAAATGAATGAGAAGTGAGAGTGAAAAGTTTCAATGGTTTTGTCCAAAGGATCAAGAATTTGCTTCACCTGGCTTGCAATACCCTCACGCACACAATGCACTCTGCGAGTGACATTTCATTCATTCGAAAAAGTGTACGGTAAACAACATTCTTGGCATTGTCAATGCTGGCAAGAAAAGCATTCATTTTGATTGATCTATTTTCTTGTTGATTGACGTCAATTACGATTTACATTACAAATAGTCTGTTTTTAGAACGCTCAAAGACAACAGCAGTATTGAAAAGTAACATTCCGCAGACAGCAAAATTGAAAAGGTTCTTTGTTCAAAACTTTCGCAAAGCAGTATGGGTCCTGATATAAAAGGGAAAAATCGCCACAACAATTTTCCCACATCACCTCAATGCTTCGCGTCACTGCGTTCCGCGAGCAAAAAGAAGTGTACTGGAATAAAAGCACTCATGATTACCAGATTAATTTGTTATGAAGATTTTATGATCGAAAAGTTTAAAAGTTTTAAAACTGTGTTTTTTCTTTATTTTCTGCTTCTGTTTTAGTAGAAAGATAGTCTAGTTTTCAATCAATCTCTTTTACATGTCAGAGAGAAACGCAAAATATCATTGTCGAATGAAAAAGTAACGAAATATCATAATACAATGGCTCTTAGGCACAGTTTAAACATCGTTTTTTGCCGTGTTGAGTATAATAGATGTTGCTAGTGTCAATTGAATTCGACATGGTAAAATCGCCTTCCGTTTTGAATAGATAAAACGGCAGGAGTTCACCAGCTCTGTCGTATCAAAATTCAAAGTGCAGAAAAACGACTTGCTGTTAACATCGTATTTCTGCTGCGTTTACTTAATCAATTCTAGGCCATGGTCCGCGGTTTCTACGTGTGATCAGCCACTGCGCTTTTTCATTTTGAAAAATGGCCATTTTAACCATTTTCCGACACGGTAAAAAACGATGTTTAAATCAGATTTCTAGACACGGCAGATTCTGCCATTTTTAATCTAGTTCAATTCGAAACGGCAAAAGCAATGTTTAGACTAGGCCTCAGGCAATAATTACAACGTTAGTTAAAGAATATAGCTCAAACTAACGTTTTTCATAAATCATTTTATACCCTTGAAAGAACATAAGATCCTTTTGGATGATTACAAAGTATGACCTGAGCTAAGCAAGCATAAGAAAACTGAATATTGATTTCTCCATAAGCCCAAATGATCATTGATGCTGCTACAGTCAGAGAGTTGCGTGTTGCTGCTAAAGTTGCCTTCAATAGAAAATCAAGCGCCTTGTATAAGGACAAGAATCGTTTGAAAGCAATATTTTGATCTTTATGTCAAACGAGGATGATACGCAAAAAATCAAAAGTCATTACCCCCAGTTTGCTTAGTTCGTGCATGAAACTATTGGTGCATCTGTCTCAAATTAGATGTCATGTGAGATTCACGATAACGCAAAATTGCTTATACGGAACCCTGCAGAATGTATCTATTCGCGGGCTTCTAATTTGAGGCAAGCAGTCACGAAGATAACCTCTGTGCAGAATCATATGCATGGAGATCTTTTGGTTCAGTGTGACCACGTGCCTTCCCCCAGTCAATGCGCCATTGTTTGCTGTAATTCTGCACCTTTCCTCTCAACTTCACCTGCGACGTTTGCATCTGTAGCTGTGTAGGAGGGGGGTCCTTCTACCTTCGGTGATGCTGCGAATGCTAGCCTCTGTGCAGGCCGCCGGTTACATCATCCTCTAAACTTGACTTATTTGTATAATGAATACCATCAATAAGTGGCTAATGATGCGTTCGTTCTAGAAAACGATTGTTTCAACATAATTAAGCTGCTAATGAAGTCAAGAACGTGCCAATTCTGGGTAAATTTGTTGTTGTGCCAGGGTAAACATCGTGGTGATTTATCCATCTTATGGTGTCAAATCTGTCTAACATGAAATAAGCCGACGTCAAATGTTGCTATAGGATCGCGGGAAACTTCTGTCTTGTATGCGCTTTCTGTGCGCTTTCTTTATTTCAGTGCCAATTAGCAGAGATAAAACGTTAATCAATTGCAAAACGAAAGCTAATGTTCTACCATCTTTAAACATATTTGGATCATTAACAAAAGGGATGGACTTGCACCAAGTCTCGCTCTTGAAGAAAATTTATGATAATAGAATTTTGGTGATTTTTTGTAACGGCATTACTTTCTGGGATATTCGGTAACTTTCTGGCTAAAGAGGCCATGCTTTGAAAATGTTACTGAACTGTTTTAATTTCTTTCTTTGCTTTTCTGTATCTCTATGAAGCAAATCTGAACCCCGTAAACAAAAACATGAACAAAGATATAAAATCAACAGCGCGTACTTTTTGTTTATATTAGGCCATCATTAGTCAATGAGTGGGCGAAAGGCCTCGCGTACTACTGTTGGGCGCCCTTTGCCATGCTGTCAGAAACACACGGGAATCCCCATTTTCACCATAGGGAACAGCTCGCTTCTCGGAATGCGCAGGGCAGGTCCTCGTGTACAACATTGCCCCGATCTAAATTGAAATGCTACATAACGTGGAAAGTACCGTAAGCTGACGTAATACCGATAATGAGATGCTGCTAATGAACTGTTTACTTTCGAAATCGCTCGATAAGGTAATTCTCAAATTTTCATTATCTATTGAGAGGAGGTTTACAGTATCAGCAGAAGTTTTGGCTTGAAGTTTGAAGGGACTAAGGCTGTAGTTTCCCTTCAGTAGAACGGAACATGAACCTCGAATATATGTATATAAAGTTGAACAAGATGGAGACCAACTCACATGCAATTGAGATCAAGAACAAGAGAGAACTCCACTTCAAACAGAGAAAGAAAGAATTTTTGAACGTAACTTTAAGAAATACTTTGCCAAGACTGCAAAATGAATTGTAAGTAAATGCACACAATTTTACATTTTAAACCTCAATTTTAATTCACTGAAAACTCAATTTTTATTTTGCTATTAGCCTTTTGAGTATTGTCATCTTTGCTATCCTCCCACATTGGAGACCACTTTATCTACTGAGCCATGTAAACTTGACCTTTGTGAAATGAAGTGTTAAATTACGCGGTTGTTGGCCCGGAGATTATCTTCCTCGTATATCGAATTGAGAAGGACCTGGAAGAGTTTACGTCCCTTTAATGGCTTTTAAAAGTTTTAAAATTACCACAGCATCAAACTTTTGGCAGATTCTGTTCCAATAAGCCACATTAGACGTCGTTATTATAAAAAGCTTAGGTCCTGGGTTGGTAGCCAGTTTCTTACATTTTACACCATTTTTGCTACCATAGTTTCTTGTGATTTTCTTTTGGATATGCTCTAAAGGTAGATTTAATTCATTTCTATAAACGGCTAAAATCTCAAACGAGAATTTCACTAGAAACATTGTCAACACATTGGTCAAAATTTTACTGTACAGTGTCGAGATATTTCTTTTAACCAACTCTAGAATTTAAAGCAGCAAAAAACTTGAAGAGTTTTATATCTGTTTCGTTCAGGTAGAATCTTTTCTTCATTTTCGAAAACTTGAGAACCAACAGTTTGTTATAAAGAAGCGGTCCGTTATGAAAGATGTATGTATTTTTAATATACCGGGTGTCCCAAAATGATGTATTATCGTTTGCTTGCTTATATCTCCATAATCAATGAACCGATTTTCAAAAACTTTATTTCATCCGATTGCCGAAAGGCTAAATTGTATTTAAGGATGTTGGCTGTAGTTTAGGCCGATTTCTTCATGTCGAAAAGAAGATCGATAAAGCTGCTCAAATTCAAGCCTTAGATTGCATGAAAAAGAAACGGCCTTCTTCGCCAGTTAACATTTTAGATGTGATGCAAAAGGCTGAACTTATATGTTGTTCATTGAATATATCGCGTTCAGAGAATACGAATTCAGTTAATACTAAGTTCAGAGAATACGAATACGAGTTCAGCCTTTAGAATCACATCTAAAATGTTGACTGGAAAGATAGACCTTTTCTTTCGCATGCCATCTAAGGCTTGAATTTGAGCAAGTTTATCGATCTTCTTTTTGACATGAAAACGCCGTGGTAAAACCATAACCAACATCTTAACATACAATTTTGCCTTTAGACAATCAAATAAAACAAAGTTTTTTTTAAATTGGTTAATTGGTTATGGAGATGTAAGCAATCAAACAATAATACATCATTTTGGGACACCCGGTATAAGAAACCGCTTAAAAGAAATTAAACTCTCGAAAAAACTGCGAAAATATAACGTAAGAAACTAGTCATTTCAATATAGAAATCCTTACTAATGACTTACTTTATTTTCACTTTTTTTCTGTGTCATATTGCTCAGAAAGTACTTGAGCAATGTTTACTGGAAAGGAATGATAAAATTATTTCTATAGAAGGTTAATCACAATCTGACAGTTTTAATAAGAAACTCACAGTACTGGCTCAAATTCTTAGTTTCCTATAAGAAAATATGTGTAATGCACTTGGTTTTGGGGAATTACGCAGTAATCTGGTTGCTAAGCAGCAGGTTATAACTTAGGTAAGACCCGGTGTATGTCAATTAAGACGAAGATTCGTTAAAAATATATAAAAAGAGAGAGCCGTGGCTCCCTGGCCTCCCCCTGGGTATGTCCTGATGCCAATGTAAATAATGTAGGAAAAGGGAAAGTGATAGAAAAGTCAGCGAAATTTAGATAAGTAATCATATGATGCATGTTAATATAGGACCGAGGTTGATAGAAACTTTTTTGATTTTTGAGGACGCTCTGTCTCCTTAAAGTTTTTTACAAGTTGCTTAGAGTTAGGAGCTTTAAGAGTCTATCTTCCCTTTGAAAGCAATAACTTAAAAATATACATTTAAAATCGTTATATGAGTATAGAAAATGCCACTTTAGGTCCCTCAGTCTCAGTCTCTGTCTCTTTCCCTCTTACGCTCTGTCCCTGGTGGACATTGCGCGGTCTACTCGTATTTTTTTAAAAAGAAACTAAGAATTTGGCCCAGTACTGAAAGTTTCTTAAAATTATGAGATTTTCAGTACTCAGGGTTCTTAGAGGTTCCATAACAATCTTCATGTTCACTACCTATCCCTTCGTGAAAATTTCAAAACAATGTTTTTGAAGCATTTCCAAATGTCTAGATATTACTGTGTCTATGTTTTGTAATTTCTTTATGATCACTTATTACGATGTTTCTTGTTTTCCCATCTTTAATTATCAAGCTGACTTTAATCTTTTCTAAATCTATGCAACGAGTTTGTCATTGGTTGCCCTCCTCTTGGTGTCTTGCATAGCTTGTTCGTCTCTACCACTGCTATATTTGCAGGTGCTTGTCCTGGAAGTTTCAGAAGATGATGGCCCTTCTGGCAATACACGTATTCTTTTTATAAGAAACTAAGAATTTGGGCCAGTACTGGAAGTTTCTTAAAATTATCAGATTTTGAGTACTCAGAGTTTCTTACGAGTTTCTTACAGGTTCCATAACAATCTTCATGTTCACTACCTGTGCCCTCGTGAACATTTCAAAACAAGGTCTTTTAAGCCTTTCCAATGTTAAGACATTACTCAAGTACCTTACGAGTAATATGATACAGGAAACAAGTGAAAATAAATTAAAATATGTTGAGGATTTCTTTTATCAAAATAAATAGTTTCTTAGCTTATATTTTCCCAGTACTGGAGTTTCTTAATTTTTTGGCGATCTGAGAGTTGAGTTTCTTATAAGCAGTTTCTTATAAAAAAAATACGTGTAAAGTCAATTATTTCGTTTTCGATTCACAAATTAACGACATGTTTTTCCCTTCTCTAGATTATTCAGCACTGACAACTGTAGCCTTCGTCTGTGTCATGGCTGCTGTGTCGTGTGCACCAGTGTGGCCTAAATGGAACGAGAAGGCTGAGGTTAATGCTTTCAGCTCATTATGGAACCCAGTTAGAGACATTGCATGCAAGATGCAGACATTGTCTCATCAGTTTGTGAGTACAAAATTTCATTTTTTCAATGTAACTTGACGAACAGTAAAAACCTGCGTATAAGAACCTAGTGGATTAAGAACAGGCTAAAATTTTGCAATTAAACCCCAATTATATAAGAACCCATTCAGCTTGGAATTTGAAATAGGTTCTCATTTTTAAGAGAGCATGGGTCTTATTCACAACAGAAGTTTGTGGAAGAATAAAAAAATGAATGCTTATATTACCTGATGAGAAGCTTTTGAAAGATTTATCTGGATTATATAAACATTTCGGATTCTTCCACAAATTTATGTTGGGGAATATCTCATAAATGCAACTGATGTGATCTGACAGTAAATAATAGGCCTGAAGTTTGAATATGAAGAAAAGAAATTCCTGAAGGCCATGAATAAAATAAGAACCAATTTAAGAACCTGGAAAGCCTCATTTTCCACTAAATACCCAAAACATAAGATAAGAACCTAGTTAGGCTGACTTGCAAAATTGTAGGTTCTTATACGCGGGTTTTTACTGTATAGAAGTTTGCCGAAATGTGCATCATGAGTTATGAATTGATTTGAATGAAACACCGATCATTTTGCAGCAGAAAGCCTGAACCAGATGAATACACTCATTTTTTTAGAAACTAAGGTCGGGGGCTGGTAGGCAGTTTCTTAAATTTTTGGGCCATTTTCGTACCAAAAGTTTCTTACGTGTTTCTTATATTTTAATACCAGAAGTGTAGAGTTAATCTTGTTTTGTCTAAAGGGTTCCCAAATTACTTAGTAAGGTCTCAAAACAAGTCAATAACATAAATGAGTGTAATGTTCATACAGTTGCTATAACTGTATACAGTGTCAAAACATTTTTGACTGCGACAGGAAAATTAAAACTGTAAATTACAAAAGTTTCTTAGCTTTTTCAATCCAGGTAGGGTTGTTTCTTAACTTACGAAAAATTGAGCCTACCGTTTTTTATAAACGGTTTCTTATAAAAAAAATGAGTGTAAATTTGTTTCACTAAAATCAGTTATATCATTAGGGAGTTATGGGTTATTGTGCTTTGAGAGGTATTGTTGAACAGACAGCTTTCAATAACATCTTTTCCAATGGCACAAATCCTCCAAGGAACAAAATCAAATAACAAATATGCTCTAACAATATTTTTAAGTACATGGGTTGCAAGGGTTTCTTCTTTGAGCTCCGTACAAGATGACTGATGCAATTTTTATCGTATCAAAGCTGAAACTTGGAAGAAATTCGATCGAAGTGTTTGTAGCTTTTCTCAAGATTTTTTCAAAACGAGCTTTTTAGTAAAATTTTCCAGACTACTAGAGTGATATGGGGATGGATTGAATTCAAAAATTCTCCTATGAAAACGAAAAAGGAGGGAGATACAACCTTATGCTTGACCTTGTCAGTTATCAGCTTGAAAGGGCTTGTTTATTCATTAACCCTATTGTACCCGGGGGGGGGCAAAAAATGCCCCCCCAACCAAACTTTTGATTATAAAACAGAGAGGAAAGAGAAAAATGAGCTGAAACATCCATGACTTTTCCTAATTTTTAATTGGCAATTAAATTTTACACTTGTCATTGTCATAATTTAAGTCACGTGACCAGTAGATACCCATATTTGGAAAGTACTCACAAAGGAAATCACAAAAACAGCCATAATTCCTTTGTCTTAACCTTGATGAAGTTGTGATTGGTACCAAACGATTCCCCTTGCAAAGTACTTTCATTTGATATATACAATATTTATATTTGCTGACATCAGCAAATTATAGATTCCATGACGTCATGCAAATTGATGACGTCATATCTCTAATAAAGAAAGACAAAATTTTCAAATTTTGATATAAATCGATGGATAAACATATTCTCTTCATTTTTAAGTAGTTTATTGAGGTTTTCATACATTTTATCTGAATTAATTAGCACTTTTTGTGTTTTCAGTACTGAAGCTTATATCTGACATGGTCCCATTGTTTGGTCGCTTGGCAACGAACCACGTGACTAATTAGCATTAAAATCTACAATTAGACTCCTAATAGATGTACTTACTATTGTGCGAAGTTACAATGGCATACTAACTATAGTTTTGTAGATAATTAGGGGGGCATTTTTTGCCCCCCCCCCGGGCAGTGGTCTGACCCTAGGAGCCCGGGTAGAATAGGGTTAAAGAGCCATTGTTAACCATGATTCTCTGTGGCGCCAAAGTTGACTTTCGTGTTATCTAAAAGTCATTTTTGGCCTAAATTCTCTTTGTCTTACTTTTCATTCTGCGCGCAAAGGATCATGGTTGACAATGGGTCTTTAAATGGTCTGTTTCAATTATCACGCTTTGCACGTGTCATCTTATTGTCGTCGCCAAGGACATACCCAGGAGGAGCCTTAGGAGCAGCGGCTCCCCCCCCCTTTTCATAGTTTTTTTTAAACGAACTTTCGTATCTATCACCGGACACCAGGTCTTATCTAGACTGATTACGATTGAGTCCTAGTAATCGCTACCACCCACCCACCCTACTCGCTCATACTAGTATGAGCGAGTAGGGTGGGTGGGTGGTAGCGATTACTAGGACTCAATCGTAATCAGTCTAGGTCTTATCTACATTACAACCTAGATTCCAACCATAGACTCCCCCCTTTCGAATTCCTGGGAATGTCGCTGGTTGTTGCTATTTTCATGGGCCATGAAACTGGCAACGGCGAAGGCAAAAGAAGCGATGGCACGCGAAAAGCATGCTGGTTGAAAATACATGTAAAAAATTTGCAAAAACTTATGCTAGAGGTATACAAATGTATTACTTCTGGAAACCCCTCCTTTCTGTGGGAGTTCTTCAATAGAAAAGTGCTTCCATATAACTTAAGAATAAACGATCTCCTCCAACTTCCTAAAAGCAGGACTAATAAATATGGAAACGAGTCTCTTTCGTATAGGGGTAGCATGGTTTGGAATCGGCTTCCAGACCAATATAAAGCTGCGAAAAGCGATGATGAATTCAAAATGAAAATCAGAAGTTGGAAGGGATCCGGATGTAACTGCCGCATTTGTGTAATATAGCTTAATTTCAGACATTGTAAATAGGGTAGAGTTGGCCTTTATTAGCATTAGCTATCTCTCTAGCCAACTGTAAATAAATTGTATTATTATTATTATTATTATTGAAATGAAACAAATCCTTCAAAGATAGTAGAATTGTTCCCTAATCAGTTTGACATTTCTTGCAGCATATGGAAAGGATCGAAAAATTCAACCTCAAAAAGGAATTTTATAAATTTGATGTTGACTACCCTGCAGCATATCAGAAGAAATGCGCAATCGATTTTGGATCAAGTTCACGAAACGTAAGTAAATATTCAATTTTTTTGGTGGAAATTTTGATTTAATTTTGGTGGAAATTTAGAATCTTGAAACTGACTATAAATCGAGGGCAAAGAATTCACTTATCAAAGAATTAATTACAGATCTTCGGGAATTTAGGCCAAATGTAAGAAAACAGGGTTTTCACCTACTCATTATCATGACAATTTTCTAAAGAACAATATACATACAAGGAATTTTTCACAAATTCTTTGTATATGGCTAAATTTCTTAAAACATTTATCACATATTACCAACTAGTAGTTTATTCTTTTTAAACTCTAAACTCTTTTTAAGATAAGAACCTTCCTTGAATTTCAGGATGAATAGGTTCTTGTGTAATGGGGTGAAATTAGAACATTTTAGGCCTTAGGTTCTTATAAGTGGGTGGTTCTTATATGCGGGTTTTTATTGTATTAATCTTTATAGTGGAAATCTTATATGAGCACGGCTCGGTACATGAGATGTTTTTTCTAAAATGCTAAGAAAACATCGATTGTGGATTCTACTCTTCTATTCTTGACTATGGTTTTCATCTTTCCCTGTAGAGTGTCGTTCGCCGAATGATAACTGCCATGACGCAATTCCAAAAGCTTGTCGGCTTGCTTCAAGATATTCAAGTCAGCGAAAGTGGGATCCACTCTGGTGACGAAACACCGTTCGTGCGTGACTTTCGTCATGTCGAATACCACTTACGAGAACTTGTTGAAGATCACATGAGAAATGCGGTAAGTTCATACAATTCTCAAATACTGTAACAGCTGTATTAAGGCTAGACTTATTACATAAGTCCCTCTAACCTTCATGTGTTGTTGTTGTTGTTGTTGTTGTTGTTGTTGTTGTTGTTGTTGTTATGCGACAAGTCAGATTGGGGAGCGAAACAAGAGACTTTTGGAATGAGTCTATACAGTAAAAACCCGCACATAAGAACCTTCATTTATTAAGAACCTACAGCCTGAAATCATATATTTTGTACCCAATGGATAAGAACTATTTCAGCCTGATATCATAACTAGGTTCTTAATAAAGGGTTTCATTCATTCATTGGGAAATAAATGCAATCTGTTTGCCATCAACCTCTTTCGTGAACTCCAAAACATTACTTACAGAACTGTGATAGGCAAGACATGCATGGGGTAAACTGGTTAAGCTTGGGATGAAATGGATAGGGCCAAGAGTGTAAATAAGTTTGGCTAAGATTTAGATTCACATATTTCCCTTTGTTAAGAACCTACACCCTGATTACTGGATGTGCCTCATTGCATAAGAACCTAAACAGGCTGAGTTCAAAATCTTAGGTTCTTATGTGCGTGTTTTTACTGTATAAGGGACCCCGGGACCTTATTTGATTTCAGAGACTCCAGAGGGGGCTTAAAGGAGAAGGGGCTTATCAGAGAAAAACCTTATTCATAAAGTCAAATGACAAAGAAATAGATGATACTAGCATTTAGTGCTTTCACCCTATTTGATGCAATTACAACATACAATTTTGCAAGTCAAATACACAAATTCGAATTCGACACAGTCCCAGGGGGGTACTCTAGTATATTCAGGATAGGGATGCTCAGGTTACTTTTTTGGGTCTAAAATTTAGGCAAGGATTATTTTTTTGGGTCAATGATTTGTACAGTTATTTTCTTGGGTTCAAGAAATTCTGGCTTACTTTTTTGGGTCTCAAATATGAGAAAAAGTAAAAAAATCAGGTAAAATATAATTTACAAACAAAATTAGAGTCAAGTAACAGTACTAAAATAAAACAACATAAATATCCAAACACACTATGAGAAATCTAATCAGTTAGGGCATTTTTATGCAGATTTAAGATACTCATTTCATAACTTTTGGGATTTTTTTGGGTCTATTTTCATGCTAGAAATTACTTTTTTTGGGTTGATGCGTTGTACCCCAGCCTGAACACCCCTATCCTAAATATACCTGAGTACCCCCCCCCTGGGGACACAGTATGTATCCTATGTATCCCATGCAAATTTGCTTCGCTCAATGGAAACCTTTGATGAATCTTTCAAAATTTGTGCCTATTCAATACGTCACTAAATTCAATCAAACAGACAACATCTTGACTGCTTATATTTTCTAGCAGGAGAACGTTTTTACTAAACAGTTTTACCACAGCCACCCCTAAATAATTTCATGCCAGATCACATCGTATCTCCAGTTCGAGAGGCAAATCACTCCAAACATAGCGTAGGAGTTTAAAAATTCCTAAGAGAGTTTTCTGAAGATTTTTTAGTTTTTTCCCGAGCTTTTTGTGAATCGTAGATTCTTGAGATTTTTTGAGATTTTCAAACATTTCCGAGACTTTCGACCATTTTTTGGAGGTTTTTCAAAAACGTGTGCGAGATTTTTGGACTGATTTGCCCCTCGCTTCTATTAAACTAAATGATTAGCTATTGCAACCCTCTGCATAGTACTGCTCCCCACAGATCAGCTACGTAGCAAGTATAAAACTACCACATCAGAAATAGAGAATGTGTGCAAGCAATTTAGGTCTTTAAATGCTTAAACGGTCTTTTGCACCGCCTGACTATTTGGAATACTTTCAGTGTGAAAAACACTGCAAAGCAGCTCATGGCAATGAACACAGTTAATTGCTTCCAAGAGTAAAATCTGAAGCAGGGCGAAAAACATTTCCAATCCAGGGTGCAAAATAATTGATAACGTTCGGAACAAACTAAAGACTGAAACATCGATACTGAAGTTCAAGAGTTACTGCAAGGATTTAGACTTTCATCTTTGACATTTTCTTTCAACTCTATTATTGCAAATAACTGTCGTAGTAAACTATATTATTTTGGGTACATAGGTTCACTAGGTAGACAGGTCCTTGGCTGATAGCAGCAAATTCAATTTGCTGAATAAGTTTACCTGTCTAAACGTGATTTATTGTAATAATTAATAAGACAACTTTTTCTTTATTTAGGCCTTCGAATTCCTCGACGAAAAATCCCGAACAAACCTACCACCATACTCCGTTGGAGGTTTGACAGAGAAACTGGATGGAGCCAAATCAAAAGACACTCATTTCGTCAACTTCAAGAACCGAGAGAAGATGAGCCAGGTCGAGAAATGTTTGAAAATATTCCTTGAAGAGACAATCCTGAAAGTGGTTGGGCAAGGGGACAAGAACTGTCCGAAATAAAGGTGCATCCTGCAAGATGCATGAAACACACAAAAACCAAGATTGGAAGTTCCAATCTTGCCGGTAAAATTCTGCAGCTACGTTAAAGTAGTTGTGGGATCTCAGTAAGCCTATTTAGGCTATTATTAACTTTATTCTTCATAATTAATTAATTAGTTGTATTTATTATAAGATATATGTAAAGACTATAAGATAAATTGTATATAGGATAGGCCAACGACAGTACCCAAGAAAAGTAATGGCATTTAATTTGACGAGAAATTAGAGGCACGTTTGACCCAATCTACAAATTACGCCTAAGTAAGGTTTCGTTAGTTGGTTGACCTCTAACTTACCGCTCTCTGATTTCCAGTTAGCTCTTCAACACATGAAATTCCATCCTATCACAAGCCATAAAGGGGTCTGAATTGAAAGTTCCGTGTTTTACATCATCACTGCTAATGTTCTCGCAAGTTTCGTCGTTACTTGGAGCATTTGGTGAAATTGCCGAAGTGGAAAGTGCGGACCAAAGGCCCTGTTGATTTTTTGTATCTTAGCTGATAATGCTCTATAGCGATTTCACTTTCAAAACAAGAAATACGATGAAGCAAATTTTTGAAACACTTGAGAAATTTGAAGACTTCATGTGGTGTGTATGGCAAGAAATTAAAAAGCCTAGTTTTTATCACATGAGAGGCCTAATAGCTGTGTCAGTGCTCAGAATTCTTGAGACATTCTGTTCTCATCATCATCATAGTAGCATATGCTCTACCTAATACACAGGCATGGCAGCTAAACTAAGCTGTTCTGTAAAGTTATTCCTACCCTGGAGACCAGACCCCCTTAGTCACGTGTGGGTTCAGCATCCACGGTAGGAAACACCTGAAAGAAGATCTTTGTAGAGACATAGCTCAACGACTTGTTATCTAACCCTGATTTCAGCTTTAAACGTCAGAATAAAGAAACGAAAAACTGGCCTTGTACATAGTGTCTTCATTGTAGCAGATTAAATGCCATAAACTTTTTCTGGGATACCCGTATGTAAGGCATATGTATAAGGTTATTTATTGGATTTTATGAGTAAGAACGTGGATCGTTTACAGTTATTTAGTTAAAGTTAGAACATAGCGCAATTGTAGGAATAAATAACCACACGCAAGAACAAGTATATAAGTTTATCATTTTGTTAGCGCAATGTTTCGAAATTAAAAATAGTCGAATTTGAAAGATATTATTCTAGCTGGACTATTCTGCACGAGGGTCGATCGAGTGACGTTTTTCAAAGTTTGTAGAAATTTAAAGAATTCTTGAATGCATACAAAATGCTCTCGGGCCTATCACTCAAACTTTTTGAATCCAACTATTGAAAGCATTCGCTCGATAAAAACTCTTTTGCAGAATGACCTCGTAGTATACAGAATAAAGATATATCTTTTATCATAAGTACATACTTTTTATATCATTTTATCATTAACTAATTAGTAATTATTTGTAAAATATATATTTTTTTTAAATATAGTACTCGATTTTGTTGGCAAAATTTTCCAAAAAGAATTAGATTACTGAATTTTTTAATGAAATGAAATGTTATTAAGATATAGTATATAAAGATATTTGGTATGTAAAAAGGAATTGATAAATTTGTATTTATTTTGAGTTATTTATTTCATCGTCGTTGAAGTAATGTAAACAAGCATTTGTATCAATATTTATAAGTTAAAATTGGAAATATATATTTATGTTGAAATAGGCCAAAAACATGTTATCGCGTAGTTTAGGAGCGTTGAGGTTTTGAAATATTTGAATAGAGTAAGAAGATGAGGTATAGTATCGATAAAATATTTATGGAATTGTTGAAGTAAGAAATGCGTTATTTGAATTAAATCATTGTGAAAGCATTCATGAGTATTTGTTGTCTGTTCTTGAACCGTACAATTTCTGAGGGGACTGAGTACAATAAACAAAATCGGCTAATGTTTGTCTACACCAGTCTACACCCACTATCAATCCCTTGACAAAACATTTTTCCAATTCTTTACCATATTTTGCGCCAATGCAAAAAGGAGTAACAAGGACAGACTTGGTAAGACAATAGCACGAGTTGGTTTTGATTGACACCGCAATTCAAAGCGATTATCGATCGCAGACAAAGGAAATTCTCTCAACCAATAAATCAAAACAAGCAAAGCCGCAAAAGTTTCTCTGAAACCCAGGTAGCTAGCTCGCTCATTGTGTATTCCAGAAATTGTTTTTAAGAACAAACATAGAGAAAGGATATATCTACACATCTACCACGGGTATTTAATTTATTTGATTTAAAAGCCGATTGGGAGGCGATTCAATTCTCTTATTTTTTGTGTGTAATTAGAACACTTACTGCCCAGCTTCTGAACCAAAGAAATAAAAGACCCAACGTAGATGTATAGAAATATTCTTCTTCGTTCGAAATATGCTCGTGTTTGCTCTTAAAAACAATTCCTGGAATGCACAACGAGCGAGCTAGCTACCTGGGTTTCAAAGAAATTTTGCGGCTTTGTTTGTTTTTAATTTATGGTTGAGAGAATTTCCTTTGTCTGTAGCCACTAATCGCTTTGAATTCAGGTGTCAACAAAATTATCTCATGCTATTGTGTTACAAAATCTGTCCTTGTTTTAAAAGTAGTATAATGTGGACACTTCCCAAGAGTATGGTCACATGACTTGAACTTGGTAATGTGTAAGCCAATTTTGTCTATCAAAAAGGCCGATCGAACAAGGGCAGATTTTGTAATACAATAGCATCAGTTGCTTTTGATTGATACCTCAATTCAAAGTGATTACCGACTGCAGATGAAGGAAATTCTCTCAACTAGTAATTCAAAACAAACAAAGCCGAAAATGTTGCCCCGAAACCAGTAGGGCAAACTCTCGCCTTGTGCAAGCGAAAGGTGGTTTTTCAGAGAAGTTATGTGCTTATAGCGAAAGAAGAAAGGTAAATCTACAGTTCCATCTGGCGGATTTTGTTTATTTGATTCAGAAGCCGAGCAGAAGGCATTGTAATTCTCGCGTATTTAGGGCTTAAATGAAACGATTACAAAACAGCTCCTGAATCAAATAAACGAAATCCGTCAGGCAGATCTTTAGATTTACCCTTCTTCTTTCGCTATAAGCATATTAACTTCTCTTAAAAATCACCTTTCGCTTGCAAAAGGTGTGAGTTTGCCCTACTGGTTTCGGAGCAACTCTTGGGCTTTGTTTGTTTTGAATTACTGGTCGAGAGAATTTCCTTTGTCTGCAGTCGCTAATCGCTTTGAATTGAGGTGTCAATCAAAAGCAACTGATGTTATTGTATTACAAAATCGGTCCTTGTTGGCCGATCGCATGCTCGTTGTAACAAAAGCAGATTCTGAAACAATGGCAAGACAAAGGAAACAAGGACATATTTGGCAACACAATAGCATCAGTAAATTTTGATTGACACCAGCATTCAAAGCGATTTACGATTGCAGACAAAGGAAATTCTCTCAACCAATTAAAAAAAAACAAGGCCGCAAAAGTTTACGTGAAACCAATAGGAAAAACTGTCGCCTTGCGCACGCGAAAAGTGGTTTGCGAGAAATCACGAGTTTATAGCGAAAGAAGAAGAGTAAATCTAAATTTCTGCCTGGTGTTTTTGGTTATTTGATTCAGAAGCTGAGTAGTAGAGGCTTTATTTGAGTCCAAAATATGCGAGGATTGCCTTCTGCTCCGCTTCTGAATCAAATAAAGAAAATCCGCCAGGAAGATCTTTAGATTTATCCTTTTTCTTTCGTTATAAAGTCGTGACTTCTCTTGAAAACCAACGTTCGCGTGCACAAGGTGACAGTTTGGCCTATTGCTTTCAGGGGACCTTTTGCGGGTTTGCTTGTTTATAATGTTTGCTTGTTTTTAAAAGACCTATATCCGTGCTCCCTGTCGTTTCGCGTCTTTTTGAGAAGACAATCTTCGACCAACTTTACGCCTACTTCGACGATAATAAGTTGTTCTACTCACATCAATCCGGCTTCAGGGCCCTGCACTCGGTTTTGACGTGCTTATTGAAGAGTAGTGATGATTGGTACCATGATTTTGACAAAGGACTCCTTTCATCCGTAGTATTTATTGACTTGAAAAAAGCCTTCGATACTGTAGATCATGCAATTCTCATTCAAAAGCTTTGTATTATGGAGTGCGGGGAAGGGAGCTGGATTGGTTTAAATCATATTTACAGGATCGTAAGCAATGCTGTAAAGTAAATGGACATACTTCAAAAATAGAGAACGTGAACTGTGGCGTACCGCAAGGTTCGTGTCTCGGTCCACTACTGTTTTTGATATCCATAAATGATTTGCCCTGTGCGTTGCAAAGCACAAAAGTGACCATGTATGCTGACGACACAAGCATTTCGTACTCATCAAAATCTATAGCCGAGATAAATGAAGCAGTTAATTCAGACCTTAAGATGCTTCAGCTTTAGTTGGAAGGTAATAAACTTTCCCTTAATGTAGCCAAAACGCAAAGTATGATCCTCGGTTCCTCGAGTAATTTGAAGAAACATCATCAGGACAATGGAGATCCTGAGATCAATCTCCATATAAATGAGGACAACCTGGATTTAATTGGATCAAATAAGTATCTTGGCGTTCACATTGATTCCGAGCTTAAGTGGAGAGAACACATATCTTTTGCTGTAGGTAAGATTTCCAGAGCAATGGGCATGCTTAAATATGCTAAAAAATATCTCCTATTGGAAATAGTAAAAACATGTATACAAGTATAGTTGAACCACATTTCAGAAACTGCTGCTCGGTGTGGGGTTGTTGTGGAGAAACCCTGCTCGATAAGCTGCAGAAGCTACAAACCGTGCCGCACGAATTGTTACTAACAGCTCATATGATGCATCATCTCTTCCTTTGATTTGAAGGCTAGGGTGGTTAACTATAAAGGAAATGATAGAATTTGAAACTGCAACTATGGTTTACAAGTCTCTCCATGATTTAGATCCTGAATATATGCAGCTAATGTTTACAAAACTGTCGGAAAACAATTCACGGTCTCTCCGTAATACTGACACGGATCTCAGAATACCTCGCTTTACAACCTCTTACGGGCAACGTAGTTTCTCATATCGAGGTGTAACTGTGTGGAATAAACTTAACACAGAAATAAAAAGTGCCCCTTCACTGGCCACTTTCAAAAATTTGCTGAAACAAGCTTTGAAGAATCAAAGGGTGTGAAAGTTCTCGTACAGCATCAAACTTTTTCTTTTCTAACCAGAACATATCATATATAAATTTTTATTTTTCTTTGTAATACAGGTTGCTTTGTAATTTATTCATGTAATTAGGTTAGTTAGGTTTTTAAGCAGGGCACATTGAAAATCAGTGTATTTAATTCTACTGAATGTATAACCCTGTTGAAATAAATAAAAATGAAATGAAATGAAATAATTAATGGTTGAGAGAATTTAGACCCCGTTTACACGAGAGAAAACTGGATCAATCCAGAACGGGATCGATCCCAAAGTGGTACGGATCAGCCTTGCGTTTACAAGGGATCGCTTGGGATCGATCCGCTATCCGTGCTAGTTTGGGATCGATTGCCAGAGCGATCCAGTTTGGGATCGATCCCGTCAGAGCCTCGTGTAAACGGCTGGATCGATCCCAAACTGGCACGGATGCAAAACGAGGCAAAACGAAAAAAGAAATCGAGGCGTTTTCATAATGACACATCTTTGTCACCCTGACAACAAATGGCGTGAAGTCTTTACGCATGCGCAAATCTTTATAAGGAGTCTGGGAATTAGTGACAAGCTGCCTGGATCGATCCCGTGTAAACGCAACAAAATTTGGGATCGATCCCGTGTAAACACCTGCAAAATTTTGGGATCGATCCCGAACTGGATCGATCCCGTTCTGGATCGATCCAGTTTTCTTTCGTGTAAACCGGGTCTTAGTCTGCAATCGCTTATCACTTTGAATTCCGCTGAACAAGGACAAATTTTGTAAGACAATAGCATGAGTTGCTTGTATTGACACCTGAATTCAAAGCGATTAGCGATCGCAGACAAAAGGAACTTCTCTCAACCAGTAATTCAAAACAAACAAAGCCGCAAGTTTCTCTGAAACCTAAGTAGCTAGCGCGCTCATTGTGCATTCCAAAAATTGTTTTTAAGAGCAAACATGAGCATATATCGAAAGAAGAAGGCTGTATCTACACATCTACCGCGGGAATTTTATTTCTTTAGTTCAGAAGCTGAACAGTAAGTGTTTTCATTACACCCAAAAAGATAAGAGAATTGAATCGCCTCCCAATCGGCTTTTGAACTAAACAAATTAAATGCCCGCGGCAGATATGTAGATATATCCTTCTTTTTTTATACCGGGTGAGTAAAAAAAAAAACGTGGGGTGTTTGGCGGACTGTGACATTGCTTGTAGCCACCCGATCGTCGTGAAATAAATTTTTCCATGCAGCAAAAGGTCTAACTTAGATTATAAGACTAACCTCATTAAAATCGGTCACTTGGTGTATTAGTTAAAACGTATTTTCTTTGTAAGGCCTTGTATGGGAGTCTTGCAAACTGATGGAATCTTTAGCCAAGGCCCTTCAGCATTTTAGCCTTACCAAAGTTACAGATACATGTGGTATTATCAGGAGAGAAAACACTATTTCCTAACTATTTCATTCTCCTCTGATAATACCACGTGTATCTGTAACTTTGGTAAGGCTAAAATGCTGAATGGCCTTGCTGGCTAAAGATTCCATCAGTTTGCAAGACTCCCATACAAGGCCTTACAAAGAAAATACGTTTTAACTAATGCACCAAGTGACCGATTTTAATGGGGTAAGGCTTATAATCTAAGTTAGACCTTTGCTGCACGGACACATTTATTTCACAACGATCGGGTGGCTACAAGCGACGTCACAGTCTGCCAAACACCCCACGTTTTTTTTGACTCACCCGGTATATTCTGGTGGTTGCTCTTAAAAACAATTTCTGGAATGCACAACGAGCGAGCTAGCCGCCTGGATTTCAGAGAAAATTTTTGCGGCTTTGCTTGTTTTGATTTACTGGTTGGGAGAATTTCATTTGTCTGCAATCGCTAATCGCTTTGAATTGCGGTGGTAATCAAAACCAACTCGCGCTATTGTCTTACCAAATCTGTCCTTCTTATTCCGGTGTGAGTCAAAAAGCAGCTGATGCTATTGTGTTACAGGATCTGTCCTAGACTTATGACGATGAGTCTCTTGTTTCCCTGTGCTCTTTGACTTCTTGATGGCGCTTCAGTCAACAGAGACTCATAATATTACTCTGAAAAAGTTGACCCTATTTAGACCTAATATGCTGGGATTCCTAGCATACCAATCAGAATGCGAGATTTGGCGAAGAACAATCAGTTTCGAACCTTCAATTCGATTGATGCAGTTGACTAAATTTGAAGGAAGTTGCTGCAGCAGGTACTTGAAGATTTCTCTGCTATTACTTGGTCTTAAAAACATGGAAATTGCAGTATTAAAAGACTTATTTTGCACTCACCAGGTAAAGTGAACTTTCTTCTTCAGATGAATACCAAGTTTTGTTGATTAAGTGTCTGCTTACCGTGGTTTCTATCGCATTTCCTTTCTGGGGAGTGACCGTTGAACAGAGCCGAAGCAGTCGTTCGATCCAGATTCGATCAATCGAATGCAGAAGATAGGGTCAGGTTTTTAACTGTTTCATTATGAGTCCCTGTGAGCAAGGTACCGCAGGGATACAAGGGACTCATCGTCATAAGTCTAGATCTGTCCTTGTTGGACCCAACAACGAGGGAATATAATTTTACAATAACAATAGGATCTACTGCTTTTGATTGACACCCAAGTACAAAGTGATTGGCGATTGCAGGCACTGAACATTGCATTGTGTAAGTTATAAACAAAAACAAAGAAAGCTCTGGAACCCAGGTAGCTAGCTCACTCGTTGTACATTCTAGAAATGGTTATAAAGAGCAAACATGAGCATAGATCGAAAGAAGAAGAATATATCTAAACATCTGCCTCGGGCATTTTAATTGTTTGGTTCCAAAGCTGAGCAGTAAGAGTTTTAATTACACCAATAAAATGCGAAAATTGCATCGCCTACCAATCGGCTTCTGAATCAAACACATAAAATGCCGGAGGCAGATTTTTACATCTATTATTCTTTGTTCGATGTATGCTCATGTTTGCTCTTAGAAATCATTTCTGGCATGCACAACAAATGAGCTAGCTACCTGAGTTTCAGAGCAACTTTTGTTGCTTGCTTTGATTTACGCTGGGTACCAGCCTCTCTAACGTAAAAACAGAGATGCTCTGTTTTTATGTTAGAGAGTCTGGTACCCAGGGTAGCTTTGATTTTGTTTATGACTTGACCAACCGCACATAGAATTCCCTTTGTCTGCAACTGCTAATCACTTTGCACTTGGGTGTCAATCAAAAGTAAGAGATCATATTGCAACATTATCTGACATTGTTGGATCCAATCACAAGCAATTCACAAATCTTCATTACAACTGGTCGAAAATCAGGATCCAACGCCGCCTAGCATAGGTTCCAAATCTTTAAAAAGACTGGTGTAAAATTCAATGACCTATTTCTTTGAACTGAATGACCTCAAAGAAACTTTAGCTATTTCTCTATTATTCTGCCGTTGGACTTTTCTGAAATCTTCAATATTTTCAGAATTAGAGTGTTTTTCTTCTTTTTCAAGAATTCAAGAAAAATTTCAAAAAAACTTTAAACCATCGCAGGTTCTAAACTGTTTGACGCAACATGAAATAATTTCGAAGAAAATCATAGTTTATGGATGCCTACAATGTGACATCAAGCAAAAGTCTGTCATTCTTCTGGTTTATGATTTAGAAATTTGATGACGTCACACCCTCAAATGAGTTGAAATGTAAAATACGCTGTAATTTCGAAAAATATTCAAAACTTCTAAAAAGTCCAACGGCAGAATTATAGATAAGTGTCTAAAGTTTCTTTCAAGCCATTCAATCAGAAGAAATAGGTCATACAATTTTACACCCAACTTTTTACGCCGAGTTAAAGATTTGGAACCTATGCTACGCCGCCTGCGAAATCAAACGATTCGTACTTTCACTATTTCTTTCAAGACAACATGGGCAGTGCAATCTGAAAGCCTCTCTAGCTATCTGAAAAAGACACGTGTTCCCTCTGACTCATTCACCAAAACCTCTTCGAAACCACGAAAAAGAACAAATATTACGATGTCAGCAGCTTTGGGTAGATTTTGGTTGATGTAATCAGTTTAAAAAAAAAGTAAAGTCACTGAAAAGTAACTGCCTAGATCTATTTATACATTTCTGGTCATTCATTCAACCTTAGAATAGGACTCAAATTAGAAAAAAAATATTGGGTGCCAAATTCTGTTCCATTTTGCTTTGAATTGATTAGATGGCTTGAAAGGAACTTTCTTTCATTTTAAGTTCATTTTTCAATCATTTAATCATGCATTTAGCGGAGTTTGCTGTAAATTTGCCGTGGAAATTGTTTTGATATCTGAGTTAGTTTCAAAATTGGGACATTTATTATCATATTTGCGGGTGTGGCGTCATCAAATTTGTAAATCCGAAACCAGAAGAGCGACGAATTTCTGCTTGCCTAAGTGATCACACGTAGAAACCAAGGACCATGGCCTAGAATTGATTAATTAAACGCAGCAGAAATACGATGTTTAAATCAAGTTCTTTTTCTGCCGTTTGATACGACCCCAAGATTTTGCAATACGCAAAGAAGTGCCATTTTTATTTTCAGGAAGTGCCCCTTTAGCCTGATAACCAGACCGTACTAAGGAAAAGTACTTTTCCTTGTAGGGTCTGGTTATTAGGCTAGTGCCCCTTTGTATGAAAAAAGGGCCCTTGATGTGTCATGCCCCCCCCCCCTTGTAGGGTCTGGTTAAGTTTGAGATGCTGTGTTAAATGTGTGGATTAGGCCTAAGTTAGACCCGTACCTGTCCTTGTAGAGAGAATCAATCATATCTTATTTTCTCTGCTCTTCTGCTGGAAGTCTCGCTTTTGATCAATAAATACGGGAGGGGAAGGAGGAAAGAGGGGAGAGCAAGTCCACTCTTCTGCTTGCTCTAACTTTCAAACCTACATTTGCAATTACCGTACTTGATTGCAAGCTTCCTTCGCTTGTACCTTAGGCTTCCGTTTGTATTTTAAACATTCCTTTTATTTGTAGTAGCAGTTACGTGTAGTTTTATATAGGTTACGTGTAGTATTAGCAATTATTTTTCTCTCTAGTAGTTACGTGCAGTGGTATGTTCGTATTTCCTGTTTTATGTTGCCATGAGGTAGCCATAGTTTTCGCTCCAATTGGTATTGTATTAGTAGTAGGGTATGGTATTTTGTAAGTAACGTTGAAAGTAATATGTATTGTAAGTTATTAAATGATGTATAAAAAAAAACAACATTCTAACCCTCTCGGCTGGCGTTAATAAATGGCCATTCATTCATATCGCCTGTTGTTCTATTTTTTTAGCCTATTGTTTAGCCTCTGCAAACTTTCTCCCACAGCTTTATTTTGCCTGTTGCCGCTTTGCAGCAGTCTTGCAGTCTTCTCGGGATCACCTTAGATTGACGACGTGATTCCTTGTATAATGAGGAAAACTGAGACTCATGTAATCAGTCTAGGGTCACCTTGCGATAGCAACAACAGCATTTTTATGATTGAATTGAATATTTGAACGAAGCGACATTTTATGCTCCTGCGCAATAGCGTACTTCCGCTGCAGTGGTCGCACTGTAAAAATGGAATGGAGTGAAAACATTGGGACGAGCGGAAGGAACTTGAACCATGAACTTGAACTTACCTTTAAAATTGAAGGGAAATTTGAAATAAGACGTATCGCTGCGTAGGAGCTCCAACTGATTCAACTGTATTTGAATAATGGCAGCATTCGATTCCTTGCTGTGACGAGAGAAGAACCAGGCCCGTAGGAGCGTTTTTCAGATTGGAGGGGCACTAATTCACACCGAAGGGGTAAAGCTTCCGGGGATCCGGGGGTGAAGCCCCCGGAAGAATTGCTCGGTCAATGCGGTCAATGCCCTCTTTTCTTTTGGCAACGCCCTTCTTTGCTTTGCTGAAAGGGCATTTTATGATCGGAGGTCCTGAAGAAAAATAGGAAATTTACGAATCCAAATTTATTTCCTAACAGGTTTGCTAAAATCAAACTACGATAGGATAAGAATACTTTGTCGAGAGCATTGCGTAAGATTTACTTGATATTTGATTTACAAGTCATCACACAATTTTCATGGCGTCCTACGAAAGCCATGGCATGGCCAGAGTAAATTAAATGGGCGGAATTGAAATGAGGGGGCCTGGGGGGAGCCCACAGGAAAATTTTTGGGGCCACGCCCTTCACTTTGGCTTAGAATGCATCTCCCAACATCATGCTTGCCATTAGCGACAAGGAATCTTTGATAGCGTTGTGACAGTTCTCTTATGAGTTGAAGCATGAGGAAAATTTTTGAAGAAACATCCTTTACTTTGGCTTAGAATGAATCCCCTGATTCCATATTTGCCAATGCTAAAATCGTAGATTTGACATTTCTTGGAAAATTCTTTCCCAGCTATACCCAGCTTTTTTCTCTTCGGTTTTCAAGGATCTCGAGGACCACGCCACTGCTCGTTAGTTTAGATATGATTATTGATTCTTGAAGTCTGGGTACTTTTCGCCTCTCTTGACGAAGTGCTTCTGATGTCAAAAGGGTTGAGCTTTCCAAAGTGAAATTTTCTTGCATTGGAATCTATGACAAATTCGTTTACGATGCGGACAAGGTTGAGTTTATCAACTCTGTCGTTGTGCACATGTTTCACCATCAGGTGGTTGAGGCGTTAGTTTGCTGTTGTTAAACTTAGATAGGTCTTGACTCGCTTCAGTGCCAAGGGCCTGTCACTGATGATCAGTTTTCTATGTTATTATGAAGAACAAAAAATTCAACTTCTGGAAATTATTGGGGGGGCCCGGGCCCGACCGGCCCCTATAGGTGCTACGGGCCTGGAAGAACGAAGGAATAGCAACATTATCAAGCTTTACTCGCAATCCCATGCAAGAGAAACAACACAGTGAGTAAAAATACAATTGTGATCATAATATAGGCCACATCAACGGTGCATTATTGCCCATGGTTCTATCTCAGCATCTCAGTCATTAGGGTCGTCACGGAATCAGTGACGACTTTATTCTGGCCGCTCACATTCAGTGTTGGTCTTTGAGAGCGGGGTCTTTGAGGGCTGTTGAGGATGAGGGGAAAATCAGTTTTTGCAAGGAGATACGCTTTTTGAGATTCTTATGAGTTCCGAGGGGCATTTCACTTCTTCAAAACGCGTACGAGAATTTTTCAGAACTAAAGCATTTTAATGGATTTTTGATGGATTTTTATTGAAAACGAAAGGATTTTTTGCCAAAGGTGTACAAGATTTTTTGGGAGTGAAATGCCACTTGATTAGTTCTTTATCCAAATTTAAGACCATGTGCTACTTGACGAGTTACACATGAATCTCCAAAAATACCAGACCCTAAAAATTAGGCTAATACACGTTTTTTTTTTATAAGAAACTGGTTTATAAGAAACTAGAACTACGATGACCAAAAAATTAAGAAACTCTAGTACTACGCTCAAGAACAGTTAAGAAACTCTAAAACTATATTTCTTTATGTCTCTCTTATTCTATGTCTCTCTAACAAAGGTACATTCGTCTTTTCTTGACTTTTAACTGCAAAATTGGTAAATTTTTGCCTTGATGTGCATGGCTTCTTCTTGATGACAATGTCAATGCAAAATGGAAGCCCTTTGTGGAGAAGAAGGCTCAACTTCGAACAATACCGCAATTTTAGGCCCAAAAAATAAGAAACTGATTAAGAAACTTTTACTACTAAAACACCGAAATTTTCATGCGAAATTAAGAAACTTTTAGTACTAAGTGCTGATCCAAGTTTCTTATAAAAAACGTGTACATGCTCGGGAAAAAGCATGGCTCATTCAGCAGCAGAGTATACCCAGTAAAATGGGAAAGATATGGCGAGGGAGAAAGCATCAGGAACGAAAGCCGCCAAACGATTTCTAAGAATGAACGGTGGCCACAGCATGAAATGATGACATTTGGAATTAGAGAAAAGGTAACGCGATACCTTTCTCAAGGAGGGGTCAACATAAGAACATAGGGTGCTTCGATCTGATATCGACTAAAAGCTTCACTCTTTAGCGTTTGAGAGACGAAAATAATCCCAGAAAGCGATGAATGCTTCTTCAATATAAATATACAATATACATGGCTTATTCAATATAAATATGAACTTTTTTAACGGTATATTCTCCCAAGAGAAGCCTAAGAAAACAGTTAGAATTGGTCACCCTATGCCAGAGAAGACTTGAAGGTTTCACGCTAGGATCAAACGTGGCTGAACATGTTCTAAAGTGGAACAATTGCGGGGATCACAGCGTACCTTTGCTGAGAGTTGTAACCCTGCAGTAATATATATTTTAGGATGGGAAGGAACCTCAGAAACGGAACCATGATGCCTATAAGAGGGGTGCAGTATTCTCTAAAAGTAGTCAACGAAAGAGCACAAATTGGATACAGTCAGAGAGAAGATTCGAGTTGAAATTATCGATAACAGAAGGACATGGTCAACATGGCATACTTGGGTAAATGAAATTTTTCTGTGATTTTAGAATTTTTATATTTTGTTTGCACTACACTTAAAGAGCTTTAACATCAGTAAATAGGGAGAAGAGTTCTTTATTCGAAGATAAAGCGCTCCACGGTTCTGTTTTATGTCACTCTTGATTCGCAGAGTGATACGAAACAGAAGCAGCTACGAGATTGTAAATAATTAAACAATGAAAATGTTTCGTTTCGGCACATAGAATTTATCAACGCTTTCGTCACACCCTTACACAATTAAAGGATAGATAAAGTACTCGTGAATCCGATTAACACTCAGAACAGAAGTTCTTAACTTAATTCAGAACTTAAAGCTTTTGTACTCGTGCACGATGCGGTGTCTCGGCAATTCACCAACTGCTAGAATTCATAACAGTGGTATGATTGTTGTTAGCATAAGCGTTTGAGGAGATAAAATCTGGGTATGGGGATGCTCGAAAATGCCCATTATTTAAGAAATCATGCCCGAGTTAACAATAAGAAACAAAGGCATTTAAAAATAAGAAACAAACTAACAAACTTTTGGTACTAAAAAGCGAAATTTTCATGTTGAATGAGGAAACCTTTAGTACTATGGCCTGATTGAAAGTTCTTATGAAAAAGTGTACTTCCAGTAGGAAATCTGCCATGTACTTGACTGTTCAGGAATGGATCAAGAAAGCTGTACAAACGAAAAACACTGTTGCGTCCAGCGTCTCCATTTTCAGAGTTTCATCTTTATCTATGAATCCCGTATGAATATTTCAAAAGACAGACATGTAACTGGATCTCCAAAGTTATTTCACAATTTTCTTGGAACAGAAATACGATGCTGTCCCGAAACAAAAAAAAGCTAATCCTATAAAAGACCGTCTTTGGTTCTCCGTAACCAGCGGTGTTGGTGAAAGAAAAATTCCACTCAATTAATTCTGTTTCTTTTCAAACTGCCTATGCGACCAATGGGCCAATGTATCTTGTAGCTTTTCCAAGACTGTTAGCAGAGTAGGAAAAACTGTTTGAATAAGACGGAATACCTTGCCTTTCCTATGTTTTCAAAAGTACCTCAAAGTGCCTTTCGATTTTGTCTCGTCAAATTGTCTTCATTATTATTATTATTATTATTATTATTATTATTATTATTATTATTATTATTATTATTATCATCATCATCATTATTATTATTATTATTATTATACGTGGTGCTAAATGCCACAGTTCATACTGGTTGCTTTTTCTTTGGCCGGGTGTAAACAATACACCTAAAGTCTAATTTTCAGTCGGTAGAATTTTCCGAGCGGGCGAAATTTTAGACAATGAAATGTCACTTAGCCGTAACTTTCTATTCAAATTCAGAGCGAAATTTTCTCTCGCACACAATAGAAATTCCGCCCGCTCGAAAAATTCCACTGAATGGAAATTGCCCTTAAGGCATGTCATGTTGAAGTTCAGATGCTAAGTACTTTACGAAGGATCCTTGCAGTTCCTAGTAAGCATGTCTTTTGGACCGTCTGAAGATTCATATTTTCTGAGACCCTTCTGATATTATCTTCCATTCCTTTTCTGATGGTACCGAGGGCTCCTATCACAATGGGTATTACTTCCGTTCTCATTTTCATATTATTATTATTATTATTATTATCATTATTATTATTATTATTATTATTATTTGAATCATTATCACAGTACAACTGGTAATGCATAGTCCACTTTCAGGTTACATCCCGTAGCTTGAGAAAGTGTGCATGCTGTCTCGGTAGAAAATATAAATAGTTCTTCCTGCTATTTAGCCTCTTATGTCCAGTACTTTTCTAACAATCCTGACCGTACCAATGAGGCATGCTTTCTGTAATGGCTGTATTCCCGGTTCAAAGTCAAGTGCTACAATGCATTTCTTGAAATTTTTCGAAACTACTCCAAACGCCCCAATGACCACTGGTATTATTTCAACTTTCTTTACTTCATCCTTCCACATTTTTAAAATTTGGTATTTCAGATCGTTATAGTGATCATTGATGATCAGATCATTATTATTATTATTAATATTATTTTAAATTCTTTATACAGGGTGAAAACATTCAGTTAACAAAAACTGTTTTACAATGTGCCCTGTTAAAATAGAAAGAAAAAAGCATCGAATACTACTTAATACACTGTTAATTAGCAACAAATGAAAGAAAAGTAAAAAGAAACATTGTAAAAAGAAAAGAAATCAAATCAAATCAAATCAAATCGAAAGAAAAAATACTAACATTGCTACAGAAAAGGAATCGTGAAATTGGTTGTTTTAATTTGAAATTTCATAACGAGGGAGACAGTTTGATTTGATGATTTAGACCATTCCAACACTCGCCCTCCATATGCAAATTATTTTTGTCAATTTTTCGTTCTAAATAAAGGCAGCTTCAAGTCAATTTCGGTCTTTCTTTGTCGAAAAAGCAAGCTTTCTATTTTGCACGTTTGGTCCTATCAAACATCTTGTCGTAAGTCGTAAGGAGATCCGTCAAATTTGGCCGTAGTTTCATTGTACTTATTTCTTTCATAAAACTTGTTCCTAAGGTCTGGCTAAAATGAGAGAGGCAGTCTGTCCCCTTGATGCCGTCTGTCCCATTGCATCAGCAGGGGCGGATCCAGCCCGAAGTTGAAGGGGGGGGCAACTTGCAAAGTTGGCGACAAACATACGATAGAAATTGAGCGCGCCGAAGGCGCGCGAAAATTTTTATGGACGCTTTTCGAAGAAAATTCTTTGATTTACTGCTAAATAACGCCTTGATTTATATGTCTCCCCCACATTTAAATCGAAACAGTTGAAAAATTATGCGTTAGAGTCAGGAAGAGGGGCGCTTTTCTCGCCAAAAGAGGGGCGCCAAGCCCAGTTTTCATCGTGAAGGGGGGGGGGGGGCAATTACCCCCACTTGCCCCCCTAAATCCACCACTGCGCATCAGTCATGCCACTTTGTACATTCGATTACTAAGATATAAATCTCCTCGACATTCGCCCCGTCCCTCAGAAAGGATGTTAAACATGGGGTCCCATGTCTGCATAGGCCTAAATTAGCTAGGAATAGCTAGAAATCTTTCCAGCCTCTTCAAAATAAAATGAAAATGCGTAACAACAACGAATGTCGGCATTAGTACAATAAAGAAGTTTCACTGTTTCATTTCAGGTATCATCAACATCATTTTTGGTTTGGTTTTCCTAATTTCAAACATGGAGGCAAGCCCAATTTTGCCAAATAAAGGAAAAAGCAAAGATGAGTTTATTGCAACGTACAATTCACTGAAGAAGCCATTGAAGGATATTTTGGATACAACGAGAAACACAATGATTGTCTTTGTGAGTAGCTTGAACTTAGCGTAGATCACTCAGCACTTAGCCTGCCTGCAGACACTACCTAACTAAGGAAACGGTATAGTCATCGCAACGCCGCTCAATTTCGTGTATCGCAAGCATCAGCATTTCATTTCAATGGCAGTTAACAAGGGCAGATTTTGTAACACAATAGCATGAGATGCTTTTATTGACACATGGATTCAAAGCAATAAGTGGCTGCGGACAAAGGAAATTCCCTCAACCAGAAATTCAAAACAAACAAAGCCACAAAAATCTCTCTGAAACCCAAGTCGCTAGTGCGCTCGTTGTGCATTCCAGAAATTGTTTTTAAGAGCTAACATGAGCGTATATCGAAAGAAGAAGGATATATCTAAACATCTACCTCGGGCATTTTACTTCTTTGGTTCAGAAGCTGAGCAGTAAGTGTTTTAATTACACCTAAAAAAAAATAAGAGAATTGAATCGCCTCCCAATCGGCTTTTAAATCAAAGAAATAAAATGCCCGTGGCAGATGTGTAGATATATCCTTCTTCACTCGATCTATGCTCATGTTTGCTCTTAAAACAATTTCTGGAATGTACAACGAGCGAGCTAGCTACCTGGGTTTTAGAGACATTTTTGCGGCTTTTCTTGTTTTGAACTACCGGTTGAGAGAATTTCCTTTGTCTGCGATCGCTAATCGCTTTGAATTGCGGTGTCAATCAAAACCAACTCGTGCTATTGTCTTACCAAATCTTTCCTTGTTATGGCAGTTTGAATGGCCCTTTCTCCTTAGCGTCTGCTTATTGTCTGCAGTAGGGTAGTTAAAATTCCAGAGTATTGTCTTGCTAATGAAGTTTGCCTAGAAAACAAAGTGAAGCCTGAGATTTAATCACATGATAGCCGTTCTCAAATCTGATTGCTTCCTCGTTTCTTTGGAAAGCGATTTTATTGGCTGTTACAACAATAAGATTTCTTCGTTATCACTATTGCGAAATAAATGCTGAAGCACGCACTACACAAAAATGAGCGGTGTTGCGCAGACTATACCTTTTCCTTGGGTATAGTCTGCACGCAGGCTACCCAGCACTATGCATAGCTATTTGTTATGATAAATTTAAGTTTCAGACAAAAGCGATTAGTCTTTCTGAAGAATAGATGTCACACCTCTGAGTGCACTCAATGAAATCAAAACAAACAGAGAAAGCAAAACATTGGCTGCGGTCACATTAGACTTTTTACCTCTTTAATTTTTGTCACGGTCCCCTGAAAAGCAGCCTTTGCCGACAGGGTTACCGTGTGTAAAGAATATATAATGAAAATAAAAAGAAAATTAAACCATTGCACCACTGCACTTTAAACTAAGTGCAAAGCGTCTGGTAATTTATTACAGTAAACTGAACAATATTTATTCTTCTACAGGCAAAGGAAAGAAACATAAAAGCTGTAACATCGCAACAAGATTTAGTATCAAAATGTGAAAATTATTTTGGAGAGAGCAAAAGTCAAGTAAGTATATTTTAACATTTGTTGTAACAATTAGAAAAAATCTATTTCAGTAAATCCACCTTTTCAAGATAAGAGGCGCGAAAGCGGAAGTATTTTGTTGTTTGAGATCTTGCATTTTAAAGGCTAAAATCTTATTCTGCGTACAAAGTTTAGTGTTGAGCCAAATTTTCAAATTCATATCTGTCTTTATTTCGAAATTATGGTGATATAAAGAATTTGAATTCATAAGGGCTTTGACTGTGAAATCGAAGTTTGGACAAAAGTTGTCCAAAGTTTTGATTTCACGGTCAAAGCCCTTATGACTTTAAATTCTTAAAATTGCCATAATTTGGAAATAAAGACATACATGAATGGGAAAATTTGGCTCAACGCTAAACTTTGTACGCATAATAAGATTTTAGCCTTTAAAATGCAAAATCTCAAACAACAAAATACTTCCGCTTTCGCGCTTCTTCTCTTGAAAAGGTGGATTGACAGTAAACAGAACAATAGCAAATTTTATTACCTGACTGACGTGTCAGAAAAAAACGAGGCAATACAAGAATACCCCAATCTCATTGGTTAATCGCATATTTCCCGCGGTTTTCCCGTAGTCTAGCCGTGTACAATGCGATCAAGGACGCGTTTTTGTCACTGCAGCAACTGATTTAGGCACGTGAGATTTATGTGTTTGATTAAATGATATGAGTCAAAAATTAGAATTTTTCAGGTAATAAAACTCATAGTAACCGGTTTGAAGTTGTGCAGGAGAATATAAAGCCCTCGGTGTTGTTGCACAGACCTCGTAAGCTCGGTCTGTACATTTAAAGACAAATGACGGATATATGGCGTCTACTTTAAAAATAGGACAAAAGATGGCTGATTGCTTTCATTTGTCCAATTGATTTGCTAATCTCCCGAGATCATCAAATACAATGGAATACAACAAGCTATATTTAGATTGCCCAGGCCTCTGACTTAAATCGCCTTGTATCTCCGTCATTTGTCTTTAAGACATCAGGCTTTATATTTTTTCTATCCTATAACACAAAACCGGTAGTGTGCGCATATTAGCGATTGCAGACAACGGACATTATAAAATAGAAAAGTCATGCCGCGAGTGAAGCAAAGCAAGGCAGAGAAAGTGCCCCAAATCTTGGTGGCTATCTCATGTGTTGTGCAGAAGTAAAGGGTTGTACATATATCGAAAGAAGAGGAATGAATATAACATCTTTCATGGGAATTAATTGACCGGGTGGAACTTCAATTGTTCAAAAATTCGTTACGCGGAAAATACTTGAGGTATTGGATTGAATAAAAGATGGCCGACAGGCTGCATCATTTTAGTGCCTTAGCAGACATGAGCAAATATCGAAAGAAGGAGGATATATCTACATAGGACAGATTTTGTAAGACAATAGCATGAGTTGCTTTTGTTGACACCTGAATTCAAAGCGATTTGCGATCGCAGACAAAGGAAATTCCCTCAACCAGTAATTCAAAACAAACAAAGCCGCAAAAGTTTCTCTGAAACCCAGGTAGCTAGCGCGATCGTTGCGCATGCCAGGAATTATTTTTAAGAGCAAATATGAGCATATATCGAAATAAGAAGAATATATCTACACATCTACCTCGGGCATTTTATTTGTTTGGTTCTGAAGCTGAGCAGTAAGTGTTTTAATTACATCCAAGAAAAACGAGAACTAAATCGCCTCCAAGTGGGCTTCGGAATCAAACAAATAAAATGCCCGAGGCAGATGTTTAGATATATCCTTCTTCTTTCAATAAGTGCTCATGTTTGCTCTTAAGAAACTGGACTGCACAACAAGCGAGCTAGCTACCTGGGTTTCAGGGCAATGTTTGCAGCTTTATTTGTAAAAAACACTAATAATTGACACCAAAATACAACCAGCAATAAACGATGAAATATTTTGCTTGCAGGCGAATCAAGACAGCATCATTTCAGCGATGAAAATCTACCAAGAACTCATCAAGACAACGCAACATATGCAATTATGTGAAAGCAAAATCAACCACGGTGCATGCACAACATTCGTCAAAGACTTCAGAATTATTGAATTCAAAATGAGGGATTTTGTGGAAACGAAACTCAGAAATGCTGTGAGTATTTCAACTTTACGTAGGTCCGCTGTCTAGTGGCCCAAAATTGTTCAGTTTGTCTAAAATGTAAACTTGCCGAAGCTGTGTTGAAAGAAAAGGAGAGGACGACTTGTTCCCAACAAAGTCTGATTTTGGTTCTGTAGATGCCATTGTTTATTTTGATTTGTGATCAGTGGTAATGGAGACATTGAAATACTTGCGGCTGGGTCCTTTTGCGAACATCTGATCATATGAGGTCCAATATTCTTTACTCTTTGTACAACGAAATTCATCCTTGCTGTTTGAATCGAGTTAAATACAACAATGTTTTGCATATTTTACTGACATAAAAGTGAAATAGACTTATTACAGTTGACGAAATAGACTTGGGGCAAGTCTACCGCTGATGTGGCCTATATTATGATTAAAATTGTTTTCTTGCTCACTATGTGTTGTTTCTCTTCCACGGGATTGCGATCCTTTCCTTGTTGTGATGAGAGAAGAACGAAGGAATGGAAACATTATCGAGCTTTACTCGCAATCCCGTGGAAGAGAAACAACACACAGTGAGTTAGCCTGATAACAAGACCCAATTTCAAAAGAAATAGTATTACTATTTCTTTTGAAATCGGGTCTGGTTATCAGGCTAACAGTGAGTAGGCCTGAATAAGAATACAATTTTGATCATAATATACGGTAGGCCACATCAACGGTGGCCATGGTCAGATACTGAAACAGGAGATAGGGAAGAGCGGTTTATTCTGGTAAATGGCGGACAAAAACTCTGATAATAGCTGCCACGGAGCTTCAACGAATGATAAATCTCCCTCCATAGGATTTTTGAGGCGAGGTCTCCCATACCAGTCATGGGATATCTTTTCAGCTACCTGTTAGGCAAAAAAACCAACAGTCTTGCAGAGAGAAATTTATCATTCGTCGAAGCTTCGTGGCAGCCATTTACCAGATTTGTGTCCGCCATTTACCAGCACAAACCGCTCTCCACAGTCACATTCTTCATTGTTGAACAAGGACAGATTTGGTAAGACAATAGCACGAGTTGGTTTTGATTGACACCGCAATTCAAAGCGATTAGCAATCGCAGACAAAGGAAATTCTCTCAACCAGATAATCAAAACAAGCAAAGCCGCAAAAATTTCTCTTAAACCCAGGTAGCTAGCTCGCTCGTTGTGCATTCCAAAAATTGTTTTAACACTAAATGCATAGATCGAGAGAAGAAGGATATATCTACACATCTGCCACGGGTATTTAATCTATTTCATTCAAAAGCCAATCGGGAGGCGAATCAGTTCTCTTATTTTTTGGGTGTAACTAAATCACTTACTGCTCAGCTTCTGAACCAAAGAAATGAAATGCCCAAGGTTGGTGCTTAGATATATCCTTCTTCTTTCGATACATGCTCATGTTTGCTCTTAAAAACAATTACTGGAATGCGCAATGAGCAAGCTAGCTACTTGGGTTTCAGAGAAACTTATGCGGCTTGTTTGTTTTGAATTTCTGGTTGAGAGAATTTCCTTTGTCTGCAGTCGCTAATCGCTTTGAATTCAGGTGTCAACAAAAGCATCTCATGCTATTGTGTTACAAAATCTGTCCTTGTTGTCTATAGGCGATTTGTGAGCCACCAAAATAAATCAATGATTCTGTATGCTCTTTATGGACAATTTCTGATTCTCAATAAACTATGAGATTTCAATTTATTCTAACAGGCGAGAGATGTCGTTCCAACAGTCTTGAAGGAACTGATTCCACCTTATTCTGTTGGAGATATGCATCTGGGCAAAGAAACAAATTATAAAGCAAGTCAAGTGAACAAGGAAAATTTGGCAAAATTAAACGCAATTTTGTATTGCTCGGATCAATTCATGAAGCATGGGATTGTGCCATTTGCTGGGAAAGATGAAACCACGGGGAAGATGTTTGAAGAAGAGTTGAAAGCTGTGGCTGATGGATTTAAAGAAGAGGGAATCGAATCAATGTTGGTCCCGAAAGAAAAACTAACACAAGGAACTGGGGCTTCGAAAGAGAGAGTTAGTGCTAGTGACCGAAGCGTTGAGGAAATAGCGGCCCCGCCATCAATTGAGAAGGGATGGGAAGAAGAGGGCCAAGGAGAGGGGGTGCAATCCAGCGAGGAGCCAAAAGGGGAACAAGAGAATAGGAAAACGTCGGTGGAAGGCATTCAGGCAAAGGCAGGCGAATCGGTAGGAGAGCTACAAGGCGAACAAGGAACAACGGAGAGTTTGGTGCAAAAAGGAAGTGTAGGACAAGTAGAAGCACCAGGCAAACAACAGTATGAACAAGGATGGGACGAAGGACAGCACAATAAAGAGGGACACTCGAAACAAGAAGAGCAGTCCAGCAAGAGAATCGCAGAGGAGGACTGGTCTGAGAAGGCACACGTTGAAGAAGGCGCTAATACAAAAGAAGAAGGAGCTGGGAATATCAAGGAGGAACCAACCGAAGCAACTCGACAAGGAGTAGAGGATGGTGTGTCTGGAAGTAAAGAGAGATTTACTGAGCCAAGTTTTGATGAAGAAGGACGTTAGAACACACTTTGATTGAAGTTACATTTAGTTGGGATTACGTTGGAATCAATAGCTTACTACTTTTAGCTAATGAATTGTAATCCAACGACAAAAAAATTGATAATAATTATTACAGATTCTGTACAGTATTACTCTATTTTGAGAACTTTATAACTTTTGGTATTTGCTTATTTAATGGATTTTTGTTTATTTAATGAATTTTACTTATTTTGGCATTTGGTTTTGGCATTTTCTTAGTTATTTTCGAAATTTGTAACTTGCAGCAAGGACGTATTTAATGTAAATTATTCAGGCTGGCAGACCTTCTAGTCAATGACTTGTAGTTTCATCTTGAAAACTTTTATGAATTGTAATGTAACAAAACGTAATTTTTTGATTGCTTACTGACTTAGGTATCCACTTGGACTGACATCCCGGGGGGGGGGGGGGGAGTTAACATAAGTTTCCATGAAACGGGGTTATGGCATTCAAAGCGTAAAACTACCACCCATAAATCCGGAAAAATTTCTGAATACGCCTAGACTGATTACCTAAGTCCCTTGGATCCCCCTACGGTAAACCTTGCCCAGCTGAAGCAACAAAAGCGTTGACCAAAGCGAGGGACCCCAAGTAACGAGTCTAGATTTTTCCTTCTTTAAATTTTCAGCCTCCGCAAAACGATATGAATTTTCCTCCGCAGAATCATACAAGCAGAAAGATAACTGCAGTGTCTAACTACCCATGGTTCAGTTTAGGCTGAGATGACATAGAACACAAGAACAAAAACACTGTTTGTCTTGTTAACTTTCTATCGGTGATCAAGGGTGTTAGGACACGGATATTTTAATTACGTATTTATTTTCCTTGTTTTGATCTTCGTCTTGTTTTCTTGTCTTGTTTTCTTCTCATTTCTGTTTCCTCTTGAACTGATGTAAATACCTCGTGTTATTTGAATATATCTTCCTTGTATTTCTGTGTCTTAGCGCGCCTTCGTAGAAGAAAGGTTTCAAACCGCAATGCCATATTAAATGGTTTGAAACCTTTCTTCTCCGAAGGCGCGCTAAGACACAGGAATACAAGGAAGATATATTCAAATAACACGAGGCATTTACATCAGCAAGAGGAAACAGAACAGAGAAGAAAACAAGACAAGAACACAAAATGAAGATCAAAACAAGGTAAATAAATACGTAATTAAAATATCCGTGTCCTAGCACCCTTGCTGTGATGTCAATCGTCTGGCCAATAGAGCAAAGAATCATAATCGAACGATATTTTGCTACACCCTGTAGGATTTTCGAATGTGCACAATAGTTATAGAACCTCTAACGCCACTCGATCGAGCCTCGCGTATAAAAATATCACTTGATCCAGGCTCTTTTGTAGAATAGCTATAAGGGCAATCAAAATGAAAAGCGGAGATTTTTGACTTTCGAAACTATGGATCGAAAAATTACCACTAACAATGCCTTATAAGCAATTTCCAAACAGGCAGTTTCCAATGCATGTGATTACCACACCCTGTGACGTCATGCACCAACCCCTTTCTAGTCTCTAAAAATAACTCAAGTTAGGGAGGAAGGGCAAGGCGGTCGTTTGATCCAAACATAATGATCTACAGTCTGGAACAAAGGCTGATCAAGGGTAGAATCCACCTTTTCGAGGTAAGAGGTGTGAAAGTGAAAGTATTTTATTGTTTGAGATTTTGCATTTTTGAGACTAAAATCTTATTGTGCGTACAAAGTTTAGTGTTGAAACAAATTTTCACATTCATATCTATCTTCATTTAGGAATTATGATGATATAACGAATTTGAATTCATGAGGGCTTTGACCGTGAAATTGGGACCTGGACAAAAACTTGTCCAGCCTTTATGACTTTAAAATTTTTAAATTGTCATGATTTTGAAAATGAAGACATAAATGAATGTGAAAATTTGTTATTTTGCTAAACTTTGTACGCAGAACAAGATTTTGGCCTCAAAAATGCAATATCTCACATAACAAAAAACTCCCGCTTTCGCACCTCTTACCTTGAAAAGCTGGATTGTTGACTTGACTTCCCCCCATGGCTTTTTAAAATGAATTTAAAATCGAAATTATTGAATTTTGTTAAGTTTGCGCAGTTTTCTTCCTCAAATTGTTCAGAAATTTATCAAAAATGGAGCTAAAACGTTCTGTCTTTGTGGGGGACAACGGTATTCAGGCATGGGAACGACTTTACACTCTTTTTGTAAAAACAACTTATTAGGTACTGAAATGATACGGGAGAAAGTTAGGAGAGGTCAAAGGAGAAGGTATAAAGTTTGAGTGCAAGGTTTGCCCCAGACGTTTCCATCGCCTTTTTCTATAATCTTAGCCCAATTCTTTGAAGTGGGAGAGGAGGGCCAAGGAGTACTCTGTCATACCCTCTGTGGGGGCCTCTGTGGATTTGCCATTGAAAAAGACCTTTTGCTGTCAGGGTGCTGTCAAAGCACCACAGTCTAACGCAGGGAATTTTGAACGCTTTTTGAAAGGTGGGACAGGGAGGCCGAACGTACATTTTTAGGGGGACAAAACTACAAATATGAGGGCAAAACAAAATGAAAATAACTTATTTAGGCCTTTTTCTAGAGGGTAGGAGGGGCGGTGGCCCCCCTGCACCCCCTCTCCAGCGTCCCTGTGGTGGGACATTTTAAAACTCTCTCTTCCCCCTCTCTTCCTCCCCCATATCCCCTCGTCCAACAGCGACACCAATCAGTTGTCAGTTTTGCACATTGAATTCAATCGTAATTGAATTGAATTGTAATCAAATAGCGTTGCGGCATTGCAAACGTTTCGCAAATCGTTCTTTCAACATGGCTGCAGAAACTACGCTTGAAGATCAAAATGCGCTCGATGCAAACAGGTATCTCTCATTTTATTTTCCATAAAGCTGTAAAATAGATAGAAGAATACTAATTTAGATGTTTTTTATTTAAACTGGCGGCAATCGGAGGTTGTTTCTGCAAGAAATCTTTGCAAGGTAGCGAGAAAGTTTGTCGAAGCGCAATCGAGATCTCTGCCCTTCGACAAACAACAAGGATAGGCACGAATGTCATACGGCTCAGGAAGCCTTTGGTCTTCTGTTCTCTCTTTCCATTACACATACTGTGTACTCAAAAAATTAAATAACTCGAGTACTGGGAAAATTTAACTTTAGAAACTATTTATTTTGATAAAGGAAATCTTAAGAATATCTTTACTCTATTTTCACTTGATTCCTGTATCACATTGTACTATTCTGAAAGTACTTTATGGATGTCTAAACATAGGAAAGGCTTAAAAAGACTTTGTTTTGAAATGTTCATGAGGGCACAAGTAGTAAAAATAAAGATTGTTATGGAGCCTTCAAGAAACTCGTAAGAAACTCTGAATACTCAAAATCTGATGATTTTAAGAAACTTTCAGTACTGGCACAAATTCTCTAGTTAGTTTCTTATATGGGGTGTAGTAGTCTAGTTAGTTTTATACACATTTTTTTTATAAGCACTACGTTCAAGAACAATTTAGAAACTCTAAAATTTTATTTCTAGAATAAGAGTCGGTAGATTATGGTTCGCACATCATTGCGTTGGTAAATATCAAGTTTTTGACTGCAAAAATTCGTAATTTTTTGCCTTAAAAATGTGCATGGCTTATTCGTGGTGACAATATCAATGCAAAATGCAAGCCCTTTGTTCACAAAAGGTCTCAACTTCGAATTTTAACGCAATTTTAGACCCCTAAGAAACTTTTACTACTAAAACATCAAAATTTTCATGCAAAATTAAGAAGCTCTTGGTGCTAAGTGCTGATCAAAGTTTCTTATATTAAAAAATGTGTTGCTTTCATTTCATAGCTTGCTGTAATAGAATTAGTTTTGTATAAAAATTTCATTCCTATGTCAAGGAACTCAAAACTAAGAATGTGACAATTAGTACTGACAGTTTACTTAAAATTCTTATACTTCCCATCCAGTACTGAAAGTTTGGAAGTTTTTTTTGAAGAAGTTTCTAACCTTCATGTTGTTTATAGCCCAGGGGAAAGTACTGTGGCGTGCCCCTTTCTACTGAGAAGTGATATCTGATATGTAATAATATGCACTAAAGAAAAAGGAAAAACAGGGTGCTTTGGCTTTCCCAGCGCAGGGTCTACTGGGGTAAAATGGGTAAATTTGGGGTAAGAGAAGTTGGGCGAAAAACTTGGATAAATTTGCTAAAATCTTTGTTGACAATTTTCCACTATAGCTGCAATCTCTATAACAATCCTCCTTGACATCTTGTTAAAGTTGATTCAACAGTTCAGGGTTTACTGTTTTCCAGCAATCAAGTCACTACCTGGCCACACTACACTTTTTGTGGTCTGAGACAAGAGTGTTGGTTTCATCGCGAGAGTTAATTTTTGAAAGGCAAGAAGCATTTTTCATTGCAGTCTATTCCAAATTTCTGAAAGACCACTTTCCGTTTCACCTACTTGAGACCGATGACATTGTTCGTAATTTCCCCGTTCGACGTGGCGCACTTCAGCATGCCCAAAGTTTGCAGGAAGTCCTAATGAAATAGCACCGCAAAATAGCCCGCAATTTTCAGCAAAATTATCAAGTATCATCGCTACAGCTTTTAGACATCTCGATTAATATTTAGCAAGTCTAAATTTAATTTTCAGGCAAATATCTGAACTGGAATCACCTTAGGCCTCGAAAAACAGTGGAGAGGTTTGACGATAGTCACGCTCCGATGGTTTCGACATTTGTTTTGAATTGGACACAGGTGGGCAAGGGAGAGAGATTGGAACACAGGCAGTTCAAATTATAAATTAGGTGGCGAAGGGGAATTATAATGGGGCAAACGATTATTTGGGGTTGCCCAAAAAATTGGAAAATACCGGAAATTATAGGGAAAGCTAGAATTTTTAGGGAAATTTTCCTTTTGCAATTGTATATCAAAAAGAAAATCTACAGGCATTTTGTATAAGAAACTGCCTATAAGATAAAAACTCTCAGCTTGCCAAAAATTAAGAAACTCCAGTACTGGGAAAATATAACTGAAGAAACTAGTAATTGTTTTAATAGAGGAAATTGTTACCATATTTTAACTTCGTTTTCACTTTTTTCCTGTATCATATTATTTGGAAGGTACAAATGTCTAAACAAAAGGCAAAAACTTTGTTTTGAAAACGTGAAGATTGTAAGGGAACTTGTACTGATAATTTTAGGAAACTTTCAGGAATGGGTAAAAATTTTCGTTTCTTACAAGAAATATGTGTATCTGCATGAGAATCTACAGGGGATGCCAAAATCAAGAGGTGCTAAACTTTTTGCCCATAAAGTAGATCTCTTGCCAGAGTGTGGTAGATTTTTGCAAATTTACCCATAGCTTTAGAGGCACCTGCCAAGCCCCCTTGGTATGCTTCTTCAAGTCAAAATTTTATCCTTGTCAATATAAAAAATATATAAAATTCACCTTGTGGCTCAATTGTACTCGGATGGTTGAATTCTAGAGTTAATCAGATATGAAAAATTGTAGCAGGAATATCATAAAATCAAAAGCCAAACCAAGCACAGACCTGCGGATTCCAACTTTTGAGTGTGCCATAAATAAAAAAGGGTGCACATTTGTATTTGATTGCCTCAAAGACAATGTGTGTGACCCATTCAAAAAATACTTTGAAAGAAAGGAGCATTGTCAAAATACAAGAAGTAATAACTTAAAGGGAATGTAAGCATATAAAAGTGGCTCAAGCCACTTGCGATTAAAATCTAGCCTATCAGATATCAGTATTTACTGTTGACGTAGATCAGTTACCCAAATATGGTGCGGCACGTGCGATAGCCTACTGTCTTCGCGTAGCTATTTTTATCAAGGGCTTATATATGCTTACATTCCCTTTAACTGTAAAAAAAGTTAAAAGAATGAACACAGCATTTGGTTGTAAAAGTTTTTGTGTTAAGCCTGGTTTCCATTAAATGGTAAGGGGATCGGCGACAGTCTGCGATCGTCGGCGATCCCTATCTTCCATCTTCCAGCATCTTCCATCTGCGATTTCAGCAGAGTGTTTCCATTCGTCGGCGGCCAGTCGGCGACAGTCTGCGAAGCACTTATACCATGATCCTTTTCAAACCCACAAGATTTCATTTCATTTCATTTCATTTCATTTCATTTATTTACAGGAGGGTAACCCTTCAGCAAAGGCTGATTTACAAGGGGCCCTCCGTCAAAAATCTTACAATTTATGGAATATACCTACTATTAAAATAATTACAATATATGATTTCAAAATGAAAATCTAAAATACAAAATTGTTCTAATTTACAGAAGAAAAAAAAAAAAAAACAAAACAAACAAAGAAAGAAAAAGTGCAAAAAAGAAACATATCCTAAATTGTTGTTTTAAAACTATTGAGTTTTACGGCTTGCTTCGACTCAGCTGAGAGGCTGTTCCAATATTTTACTCCTCTGAACGAAAAACATCTTTGACCATTTCCACTTTTCATTAATGGTATCTTTAGGTCAGTAGAAGTATTTCGGAGGGTGTGAAGGGAGCCCTGCGACTTTTTCAAGAAAAGTTCGGTCAAATATTGAGGAGCAAGACCATTTAATGCCTTAAACACCATGACTTTGGTCTCGGAACCAATCAATTCCTCAATCGTTTGCCAACCAAGACTTTTTATAAGGGGCATGGCGGAGGCATCAAAACGACTACCAGTGATTATTCTAGCAGCTCTGTTTTGTAGCTTCTGCAAGCGGCTTTTTTCGGTGGAACTACAGCAGCCCCAAACCGAGCAACAATAACGAAAATGTGGTTCCACAATACTTCTGTACAAACTAATCAAGGAAGTAGAAGGGACGAGGCTCCTCGCATGTTTCAGAAAACCAATAGCCCTCGAAACTTTCGACGCGACATATTTAATGTGTTCCTTCCAATCCAGGCTTTGATCAATTTGTACACCAAGGTACTTTGTCTTGTCCACTACCTCTAAACTGTCTTCCTGAATTTTAAGATCCAATTTTCCATTGGATCTTTTTAGGAAATTCTGTTTAGATTTGGAGCAAATGAGCATGGAATGAGTTTTCGCGACATTTAGCGATATTTTGTTTCCCTTCAACCAAGATTCAAGACTCTTGAGATCATTATTCATGGCCTCATTCAGCTGAGTCAAATCCTTAGATTGATAAGAAAGGCTGGTATCGTCAGCATACATGGACACAGTTGAGCTTTGAATACCACATGGTAGGTCATTGATGTAAACAAGGAAGAGAAGGGGACCAAGGCATGAGCCTTGCGGTACACCAACTTCGATATTGTCAATTTCTGAGTCAATTCCACCAACCCGACAGAACTGTTTTCTGTTCGAAAGATATGATTCAAACCATTTTATTTCTCTGTGACGAACGCCGTAATGCATTAGTTTTTCACAAAGGATCTTATGGTCCACTATATCAAAAGCTTTTTTGAGGTCGATAAAAACTGATCCTACGTGGTGCCCTGTGTCAAATCCCTTGTACCAATCATCCGTATTTTTAAGTAAACAGGAGACTGTGGAAAAGAGTTCTCTAAAGCCAGACTGGCCCTTGTAAAGAAGGCGATTCTTATTTAGATATTGGTACAATTGATTGAAAACTAGCTTTTCAAAGAGCTTCGATATGACGGGAAGGACGGAAATAGGGCGATAGTTTGATTTTGTAGCCTTTTCGCCATCTTTGTAAATCGGTGTAACCCTGGCAGTCTTCCAACTATCAGGAAATACGCCGGTTTCCAAAGAGGTATTAAACATGAGAACAAGAGAATTCTCAATGAATGGCAAGGCAAGTTTCAGAAAATAGCTTGAGATACCGTCAACTCCGGAGCCCTTTGAGATTTTAATCTTGCCAATTGCTTCTCTAATATCCTGGAGCCCTATTGGTTTAAATTCAAACCTTAAGTTCTTTGGGTTCAGTTGGTACTCGCCTGACAGGAGAGGGTTAGGTGTATCCTCGATCTTCTCTGCTAGAGCTTTCCCAACCGAACAAAAGTACTGGTTCATGGTATCGGAAATTTCTTTTCTGTTACTAATATCTTTTCCATCTTGTTTCAAGAGGTCAATATTAGTGGATTTGGATCGTTTATTCATCAGCTGGTTTAGGGTTTTCCATGTCTCCTTCATGTTACCTTCAGAATTTTGAATCTTTTGCGTGAAGTGTTGCCGTTTTAAATCAATATTTAGCCTATTGACTTTATTCCTAACATGCTTATAGGAGTCCAACAGGAGAGAAGACCTTGACTTGACAGCTACTTTCCGGAGCTTATCTCTACTCCTAATCAACCCCTTGAGATCATTGTTTATCCAAGGGCAATATTTTTCAGAAACACGAATGGTTTTCATAGGGGCATGCTTCTCAATGATGCATGAAAGGATATTAGACCAATTTTGCACGAGCAAATCTATTTCATCTGATTCACGAACAATTTGCTCCCAACCGATGCTAGCAACATCAGCCAGGAATGCCTCTTCATTGAAACTTTTCATTGAGCGAGTTTTTATCACTTTATGGTCCTTTTTCTGAGCTCCACAGTATTTTCGCACACAGAATACCATAAAGTGATCACTCATTGAAATCTCAAAGACACCTGACTGTACAATGTTGCCAGCAGCTGTTGTTGCAATATGATCGATGATAGTGGAGCTACTAAGAGTCACTCTGGTTGGCTCATTGATAAGCTGTTTAAAACTAAACAGCTCATATAAATTACACATATGTTTAGTGTCATTGCCCATTTGTTGACCAACTGCATGCTTGGAAAGATCACAGTTTGTGTCACCAAGAAGAATTATTTCCTTGCCTTCTCTATCAAGAAAAGTAAGAATTTGCTCCAATTTATCAAAGGAGGCAACGGGTTCACTAGGAGGTCTGTACCAGGCAACAACAAGAAAGGACCTGCATTTAGGTGGTTCAATTTCGATGCAGATTAACTCGAGCTGATTCTCTGGGAGATCATAGCGTCGTGTGTACTTGATAGAGTCTCTAATATAGATAGAAACACCACCACCCCTGCAGGTTCTCACCCTATGTTCTTGCTGGTAACCGGAAATCATAGTTAATTCTTTTGGATATTCAGGATCTAGCTTGGTCTCATTTAAGGCCATTACATGGATTCCAAAAGTTTTGAGAAGAAGTTGGATCTCATCAAAATGGCAACGAAGACTGTTAACATTTAGAGAAGCAATCGACATCCCCTTCCGGAACCCTAGATGCTGACGAGACCCACCCTTCAAACCAATGTCAAGTTTCTCAATAGATATTTTTTCAAAGATACCGTAATTTATTAAGAATATTTTGCGCAAACCTGGCATTACCATATTGATTCAGATGAAGCCCTCTACGACCGAGCTGATCATTCATAATGTTATTGTTGTTGATAATGTCCAATTTCATCGAAATTAACTTATCGCATACTTTTATGAGGATTTCATTCGCCTTGGCATTGTCTCTCCTACGCATAGGCAGAGACAATATGACTTTGCACCCGTTGACTGTTTTCTCAATTTCAGCTTTAAGGTCTAGGATCCTTGAAATAAGTGTGTCAGAATCCATTCCACTCTCTGTAGCATCGTTCGTTCCAATGTGGAGAATAACAGTGGTGGGTTCCTTCTTCAATAGGGGTTGTAAGTATGATCTCATGTCTTCCGTTGTGGCTCCAGAGAAAGGTCTTACTTTCACATTGTGTCTCGTTTGCAATCTACCTTCCTCAATACCAGTCAACATACTATCGCCTGCGATAAGCACTGTCCCTTTTCTCCATTTATGAGTAGATTTATTTTGTGTTTCCTCTTCCACTGTCTCTGAATTAATTGTATCTTTCTTTGTTGTTTGTTTTGTTTGATTTATTCCTTTTGTTTGAAATTCATAGCTGGACTTTTCTGTCTCATTCTGCACTTTCCTGTTGTTCCCTTTTTGCTTTTGATTGCGCTGTTTCTTCTTTTTCTTGTCATTCTTTTGATTGTTACTCTGTTGTTCTGCAGCCTTTTGTCCCATTTGATATTGTTCATACCTTTGTCTTCTCTCTACTATACATACGTTCCATTGTTCGTCAAGAGATAGGTTAACTTCAGCAGGGGTTTTCTGATTCTCTTGGGACTCTAGAATAGATTCAGGTTGACCTTGACCATTATCATGAGATCTATGATCAGAACATTTGGTAACTGTACTCTCTTGAGGTTGATTATTCATTATTTCAATAGTTCTTTCAAGTTCATTTATCCGTATTGCTTTGTTCTCATTATCATCTCTTAGTATATCGATTGTATTCCGAAGCATGCGGTTAAACAAGGGCAAATTTTGTAAACAATAGAAGCTCTGGTTTGTTTACACATGACGTCATTCATTCCATCATCCAATCAGCAAGCTCCATTTTGATGGCGTCATCCGATGATAATGGCGACGGGAGGGGCTAGCTGTGGAGAAAACCACACCCTCGCTTTTTCCTCGCCACGAAAATATACTTTCGCAAAAATTCTAAATATTTTAAACCTGAATAGACCGATAAATTTCACATATGTGGTTGCTTTCACTAACGGCTGCGTCTTTCACTCTCCTCGCGATCGTTTGCTTTTGACTCGCCTTTTTTGGATTTCTATTCACCACCCACCGTTGACTAGGCCCCCCAACATAACAAGTCGCACAACTCCACGAGAAATTATTTCACAGCCTCGGATCTTTGGCAGAAAATGTAAGAAATGTGCAAAATGAGTATTTTAAACCCGAGGAGTTAATTTTCAAACCCTTGATCTCCCCGATTAGGTTTTTCTGCAGCCTGGCCCGCCTAGGATATTTGGGGGGAGAACCCCGAGCGCGCGAAAAGCAGGACAAAGAATCTCGCAATCAACACGAAGTTATTTGTAGATGGCAGACTTGTTTTGATGGAGGATGCTTTCCTTTCGCTGTAACTTTCGAAGAAATTTTTCAAAGAGCACAACGATTTTATAGCAAGTATCGCAAAGATTTTCTGCTATTATTTCGAGGAGTTTGAAGTCAAACTGCAGTGTTGCATGACACACACAACGAAGCGAATAAACGACAAGAAGACAAAGGGAAACAGGACGATCAATTCTACGAGATGAGTCGCTGTCATATGCATTTTAATTCAACGTTATCGTAACTTTAGCACTGAATTTAGCCATGACCTTCATTGCTATTGTAACCCATATATGGATAATGTAGTCCCCAGGGAGGGGAGGGGGCCAATGGTAAGTCGTTTCTACATTTTCCTTTTGTTCTTGGGGGCGTTTTGGCGGGAAATCTCTCCACAAATGCGCGGGATAGGTCCCTCAAAACCCCTTTCAATGTTATCGTTTACCCATCTCCTTGGCACTTGTTAACAGAAATTTAAATAAGATTTGTGAGATGATTTAGATATTTAAGAGATGGGTAAACCAAAGAAGTCCTGCAGCAACCCTTTACACAATGAGTGGTGCAGAAATGATAAGAAATTTGGAATGAAAGTGAAGGTGCCTTGTTATAAATATTTGATGTTAATGAAGAGTTTGGCGAAGGACCGTGGTTTTGTAAGTCATCACATACGTTCAGTGTGTTTGGAATGCCTTGATGTAATTGAGAAACAGGAAGAGATGTCATCCTCAGACCAAACTGAATCATCTGCTTCTCAAGTTATGGTATGCATCCTCTCTCTCCTCTCATTTTTCTTTTCACTTTCATCTCATTCTTCCTTTTCATAGCTTTTCATTTGTTCACTTGACTTTCATCAGACTACCAGTTGTCTTGTTGTTTCCATTCACACAAGTAACAGAAACTTCATTGATGAACACAGAAATTATATTCATTCATTGCAATGAAACTTTTTATAAATTATCTTATCAAATCTTTCATAAAAGTATTAAAACTTTTGATAAGAGTTGAAAGAAAATTCCTTCAGTGGAATAACAGACACGCTAAAAGTGTAAACACTGAAAAATTTCTTTGGAAAATGTGCAGCATGCCCCCACCCCCTGAGTGTTTTGATGTGTTATAATTATATACTAAAACTGTTGAAAAATACTGAGGACAAAAATATCACCAGATGCATCCTCGACATGTTTAATCATCCCCTTTTGGCAAAAAGAAAACAATTAAAATACGCTAAAAACCTACAACTCAGGTAAAATCTTTGAGGACTGAGCTAGAAAATCTTTATTGGATGGAGCTTACTATTTTCCTTTAGCCTTCATCACCAATGAATGATATAATCTCTGGAGATGAGTCACAGTCCACACAAGTGTCAGAAGCCACCATTACGCTAAGTTCTCCAAGCCAGAAGCTGTGGCTTAGTTCTCAGGAATCAACAAGTCCTGCTCCAAGTGACACAGTGACAGCATTTTGTGAAGATATCAATGCTCCAGTAACCATTGATGGAGATGCTGTATTACTCCCAAAAGCCAAATTTGATTTTCTTGTTTCACAAGCATCAAGTTTCTGTAATTTGAAAACAGAGGTGGAAAAGTTGAGGAATTTCTGTACTGATAAGTTTGGGAAACGTGGAACCCCAGTGACTGATCCAATTGAATTCAGAAAATTATGCTCAGATGCTGGCGCTGTGAAGATTTTTGATTTTATTTTGAATGCTATGGAAACTGACAGACAGTCCGATAAGCGAAAAGACACAAATGAGCTAAGAACAGTTTCAGTTATATACACCCTAATTTACGGCCAGTCACAACAAGCAAACTGGTTTCAGGTTGCAACTGCCAGAACATTGCGTGGTCTTGGGGTTTCTGATAGAGGGGTAGAAGCATTGCGGAGAATGGGGCTAGCAGCACATCCATACACGGTTACAAATGCATCCAAAGAAATATCATCAGACCACCTTAACACTGTCCAGAAAGTTCTGCATGATGCTAAAGCAAATGAGAAGCTAGTCACCCTATTCATAGATGATTACCATAACATACACACCCACCATCGTCCATCTTCAGATACCCAAACTCAAGTTGTGCACATGGCAACCCTCCTAGTAAAAGTTTTTGATGTAAATGCAATTCCTGTGGCTGATGCTCCTGTCAATGACCCTGTGCCAGCAAATATCACATTGTTGAAATCCCTGTTGTCAAATAATATGAAGAAATTATCCAAAACGTATGTTAGTGATATGCCAGATTGGTTGCACACCAAATTCTTTGATCCAGAGTCACAAAGACACCGCCTTTTGGTCCACGATTACCAGCAACAAGAAATGAGAGAATTAAGATCAATGGATGGATGCAAGTTGGTGGACTGTATTGAGTTACCACTGAAGTCTTATGCTGATTTTCTCACTGCAATGAATGTCATCCTGGCAAATGGCTTGTCTGAGTATCTTGAAGCATTTGTAGTTCCTTTTCTTGGAGACTGGCCAGCCCAGTTTTATGTTCGCCAGATGGTCTACAATGTAGATAATCATCTTGACAACATAATCTCATTTCTTGGTCCTCTCCATATTTCCCTTAATGCAAGGGAAAATGTAGTCTTGAAATTTCATGGGGTGTTTGCAGATCTGTATTCCTTCCTGTTTCATGGAAAGAAAGCTCTTGCAAAGAAACCTAAGCCATGGCGAATATCCTTTCTTCTTGAGGTTTTGTATGGTGGTTGGTCAATTGTGCGTGATGAAATCTTGGGAGCGTTTGCTCACTGTAAGGATGTTGAGTTCTTGACCCTTGTAAATCTTCTTGATAACTACATTCCACTGGTACTCAGCATATATTCTGTTATCTTCAAGAACCAAATGGTTGATCTGTATTATGACTCCATGTTGCGTTGTTGGCTGATGTTTCTTCTGTTTAGAAGAAGGCATTATGATAAAGCTTTGTTGATTGCTCTTTCCAACATTGAATATTTTAAAAGTATCGACCATCCTATTGTCCAGACCCTCTTCTCATCTCTTTGTGCCTTTGACGAATATCCTGTCGAAAATTTTCATTCTCTTCTGAGAGCTAGAACCAAGTCTCATGAAAATGCAAACAAAGTGAGGTTGGTAGCACGAGAGATAGACGCACGAAAACATGAGCTGCATGACTTCCAATCAACGTTCGTTCCAATCAAGAAGTCTGGATTCAGTGAAAGGAAAATCAAGAGCCTTAAATTAAAATCTGCAGAGTTCTTAACACAAAAATTTGGAGTCTTGATGTCTAATCCAGGGCAAGCAGAGTTAGTGACAAAAAACAAAAAAACAAAAAAAGGAAAAAATGGAAAAAACACAAAAAAACTGAGCCAAATTACAAGATGGAAATTGCCAAATTTGTTTGGAGCTGACAAAATTGTGAAAAATGAATTGTTGCCAGTTGGGTTTATTAGTCCCAGTTCTTCTCCAGACCCACTGAGGTGAGTCAAAACTTTACATTTTCTATGTTACTCTAATGCCATTATTGGCCTGGGCAAAGTTTTACAGTATCTATTGATTGAGAGAGAGATTTCCCAACCACTGCGCTCCTGAGAACCTGGGGGTACTATGCTATTTGCTCATACACGGGAATGTATGCCAGTTTTGGGGTAGTTTTAAGACAGAAAATTCTTGGAATGCAATTTACTTTTTTTGAACAGTTTCTGGGATGAGTGTCGAATTTAGAATGCTAAACAATTATGATTATAATGTTCATTTTAGCAGTAACAAATTACTGTAGTTTAGTTGTTTGTGATGAAAGCACATATTCAGAATTCTAACTCATGCCAAACTATCATTGATCTCTTGGGATTGGGTAATAACAGAGACAATGTGGTGCACTCCCTGATGTGTATCAATATGAAAGTACAGTGGAGAAGCCAGACAAAAAATATTGAGGGGGTAAAAGGCCACAATTTTCCAGCTGGGGGTGTAAAAAGTACTGTATACACAGACATTTTTATTACATTTGTCATTTACAATTTTAGCCAGATTTTCACAAGTGGGGGGCGCATTTACCCCCTCATACACACCCATGGCTCCGCCACTGGGGAAGCACCCAATTTGTGAAATTTGGAAAATGTTTAGTGGGAGACAAAATTTCAAAATTCTGTTTCATGTTTTGTTTTGAGTGCAGTGTTGTTTGAATGTGTCACTGAGATGTTTTGTGTGAAAACTTGAGTTGCGTGACATAAAAAAGCAAGTTTATATTGGGTTTGACTGATCCTTTTTAATATAGGCTTGTTGTAATTATTTGCCCTGGGGGGAGGGGGGTACTTGACTAAGGACTAAGGAAGCGCCGGGGGTGTGTGGAAAACCTCTCCACACCCTGCACCCTGTCGCATAAAAATAGGCCAAAGGTATACCCTGTTGCATACAAATTTTGCCTCTCATATACAGTGTAGAACGCAATTTTTGCTTGTGATACCCTGTCGCATAATTTTTACCTATTATAATACCCTGTCGCATAATTTTCGTTAGAAAAGGACACCCTGTCGCATAATTTTTACCGCAAAAGGACACCCTGTTGAGCGGCACATGCCGTCAGGTCAAGTATGGGAATACCCCCCCCCCCCCCCCCCCCCCCCCCCGGTTATTTGCCTGATCAAAGGCAACAATCTCCAGTCCTGTCTACATACATGCACAAAAGCATCAAATTTAAGCCCAGTTGTATTTAGGTTTTTTCCAAAATTCTAAACACAGAAAATGTGATATACCTGGTTGCTCAAAGGACAGTCCTGTCTGGCGTGTCTTCCTTGGATGTGGTCATTCGTATCACGTAGAATGCATTCTGCCAAACATTAGCACATGCGAGATATGCCAGGAAGCACTGCAGCAAAGACTGGAGGAGCTGACCGAGAAAGCAAGGGTGTCAGTCTTCACGATAGACGAAGGAAGTAGCGACGAGGAAGATGACGAGGCTGATGATGGTGTTGAAGAAATGGTGAACGACGAAGGAGGACGAGATGTAGCTGCTGCCGACTTAGCTTCAGAGATCGAATCATTTGATGAAGAATGCAGCCCAAAAATTGACAAATTGATAACAGAAATCTGGAGTTGGCGGAGACCAACTATCCAAATGCATTGACTGGTGCAAGTTCTTTCAGATCTGCATTCTTTGTTGTGTAAAATAAAAAAGGCGCGAAATTAATCTACCATCTTCAAATAACTTCGTGTTCGTTGCGAGTTTACTTCCTTCCCGCCTCTGCCCCGCCCAGCATTGTCCATATATCACCGTAGCGCGAGCCTGTAAATTTGAGGTGCCGGTATATCTGAGGTTTGCCGGTAAATATGAGGTGTCGTGGGACTACTCAAACACCTGGGTTATTGTTTAAGAAGCCATTCAAATTAAACAATGCAGTATAGAAATCGCTCATTGTACAAGACACATTACTCTTTTGTGGTCACCGCTGTTGACCGCTTTTTGTCGGGGGGGGGGGGTAAGGTTGGTAACAGACAGGTTCAGCAATACCTTTGTCCTTGGAATATTTACTCTTCAAAGAACGTTTAGCAATTCTAGCTAAACAAGATTCATAATTTGTTTCATTTAATTTAGAAGCCAAATTTAAATGCATTCTCCAATCTACAGCCGAATTTATATAAATCCTATAAGAGTTTTTCATAAGAAACTCTTACGAGCGCTCAGCTCTCAGATCACTAAAAAAGCAAAACAAACTTGAGCAGCATAATTTGCATCTTTTTTTCGTAATCTTTATATATAAAATGAGAGTTGAGAAACGTTGGAGAAACTTTCACGATATCGATTTACGAAACGGTAGCTTTCACGTTCCTATTTAACGCCTGTCTCAGAACGTCTCAAAGATTTGAGAAAATTGAAAAATCGACAAACGATATACGAGGAAAGAGAAAAAGAAGCTTAAAAAGATGGGATAAGCTATAAGGTTTCTGAAAAATGCCACAGGATTTGGATTTTGCGACGAAAGTGAGTAAGAAACTAAACCAATACAATACTAAGGAAGGGTTGTTAAGTTCTATCTTTCGAAATTTTGAAAGATGTCTCATAATTTTATCAAATTTAAAAAACCGCAAATAGTATGCAACGAAAATGAATAAAAAAATTAACCCATAGTAAGGAAGGGTTATTAAGTTCCAACTTTCGAAATTTTGAAAGATGTCTCATAATTTTATCAAAATTTAAAAGCCGCAAATAGTATGCGACGAAAGTGAATAACAACCTTAACCCATAGTAAGGAAGGGTTATTAAGTTCCAACTTTCGAAATTTTGAAAGATGTCTCATAATTTTATCAAAATTTAAAAGCCGCAAATAGTATGCGACGAAAGTGAATAACAACCTTAACCCATAGTAAGGAAGGGTTATTTGGTTCTACCTTTCGAGATTTTGAAAGATGTCTCATAATTTTATCAAAATTTAAAAGCCGCAAATAGTATGCGACGAAAGTGAATAACAACCTTAACCCATAGTAAGGAAGGGTTATTTGGTTCTACCTTTCGAGATTTTGAAAGATGTCTCATAAACCGCAAATTATATGTAACGAAAATGAATAAAAAATTTAACCCATAGTAAAGAAGGGTTATTAGGTTATATCTTTCGATATTTTTGAAGGTTGTCTCATAATTTTATCAAAATTTAAAAATTTATTATTTCACTCGTGAGGTACTTAGTAATATCTAAAGATTGGAAAGGCTTGGAAAGGTTTGATACTAGGAAACGAGGGACAGTAGTGAGCATGAAGATTGTTATAGAACCTCTAAGAAACTCGCAAGAAACTCTGAGTACTCAAAATCTGATAATCTTAAGAAAGTTTCAGTACTAGCCCAAATTCTTAGTTTCTTATGGAAATATACCGTATGTACGTACTTACGATAGATTTTATTGCATTCTGCAAAGTAAGGAACATTAGGCCAACACGTATTTTGATAAGAAACTGCTTACACGTATTTTGATAAGAAACTGCTTACACGTATTTTTATAAGAAACTGCCCATAAGAAAACTCAACTCTCATATCGGCTAAAGATTAACAAACTGCAGTACTGGGAAAGTGTAAGTTAAGAAACTATTTACTTTGATAAAGGAAATCCTTGAAATATTTTTACTTTACTTTCACTTGTTTCCTGTATCATATTACTCGTAAGGTACTTGAGTAATGTCTAAACATCGGAAAGGCCTTAATTAAAGACCTTATTTTGAAATGTTCACGAGGGCACAGGTAGTGAACATGAATATTGTTATGAAACCTCTGAGAAACTCGTAAGAAACTCTGAGTACTGAAAATATGATAATTTTAAGAAACTTTCAGTACTGGGCCAAATTCTTAGTTTCTTTTGTAAAAAATACGTGTATATGAAACTCAACTCTAGGATTTCCAAAAATTTGAGAAACTCCGTTTATCACATTTTGACTTGTTTCCTGTATCGTACTAACGAAAATTGGAAGGTACTTGTCTGAGTGATGTTCATCGGAAAGGCTTCAAAAACTTCGTTTTGAAAGGTTCAGGAGAAGGCACGGGAAAGTGCACATGAAGATTATTATGAAACCTGTAAGAGATTCTGGAAACTCCTAAGAATCTGTAAGAACCTTAGGAACTTATAACTCCGATAATCTTAGTAAACTTTCAGTATTTTCCCTAATGCTTAAAAAAGGAAGAAAAACAGCGCTCGAAAATCATAATCTTCATCAATCCAGATACAAAACGGTATTGCAATGGAACGAAGTATTTGAGCAATAAGACAGTTTACTTTCGACTGATAACTTTTAGATGTAGCAAATCCATACCAAAGGAAACCAAATGAAATTTGATTCTTCTCGCGGATTTCCTTACGCAGCAAAAATCCTAACCCCTACCCTTCGAAGTTAAATCCTAGCGTTTGCTTTCCCGAACGCTGTCAGAAAGAAAAGATTATATGCGGCAGAAATCCTCAGACCGTTGACCCGACCCCCGGAAAAACCTATTGTTTCCTTTGAAACCAGACCTTGTGTCTCACCTTTGTCTAATTCACAATAGATTATGACTACTTGTCGCCTAAGAAGAATACCTTTGATCTTGCCGACCTCATATTTACCGGCAAACCTCAGATATACCGGCGCCTCAAATTTACCGGCTCGCGCTACGGTGGACTCTCGCATTGTCTGCACATTTCATTTTAAGAGCGGCAATAATAAAATCGTCGATGGAAAGTGGATAATATCAGGCGAATTGGAGTGTAATGGATGCGGGAGAATACAGCGTATAATTTTAGCTACAGAGGGTAAAGATTTAGTGCTTCATTACAATTTATAGGATTTTGATATTTTACGGCTGATAGGATTTCTGTATTTGAACGATTTCGAGATTTTACGGCACTCGGAGCCAGGACGGTTGGAGCAGAACCATCATAAAGATAAGGCTAGAGAATTAGCTCCTCGGGTTTAAAATACTCATTTTGCACATTTCTTACATTTTCTGCCAAAGATCCGAGGCTGTGAAATAATTTCTCGTGGAGTTGTGCGACTTGTTATGTTGGGGGGCCTAGTCAACGGTGGGTGGTGAATAGAAATCCAAAAAAGGCGAGTCAAAAGCAAACGATCGCGAGGAGAGTGAAAGACGCAGCCGTTAGTGAAAGCAACCACATATGTGAAATTTATCGGTCTATTCAGGTTTAAAATATTTAGAATTTTTGCGAAAGTATATTTTCGTGGCGAGGAAAAAGCGAGGGTGTGGTTTTCTCCACAGCTAGCCCCTCCCGTCGCCATTATCATCGGATGACGCCATCAAAATGGAGCTTGCTGATTGGATGATGGAATGAATGACGTCATGTGTAAACAAACCAGAGCTTCTATTGTTTACAAAATTTGCCCTTGTTATGCGGTTAAGTATTTTTTCGTCTCGTAACATTTCGAGCTGATTGTTTACATTGTCAGCCATCTTCTCCATGACATCCAGGAAATTATTGTAAACATTCGAGGGACCTCTATGCTCTTCTGGATTGTTTGAGTGGGAAGCTGGAATATTATCAGCAGGGAAACGAAAGGAATTGCTTCGATCATCTGTCTTTCCGTTTCCATTCATGTCTGTCAAAGATGCTGCCGGTGACCCCCCGTAGGGTGGGGGAGGAGATTGTACCATGGATGAAGGATCTGCAAAGTCTCGACACTCATGACTTCGTGCAGGACTTCGAGAATCTTCCATCGGATTTTTTATGGGTGTGCTGATACCGTCAAGATACTCAAGAAACGAGTCCTTTTGGAGATCTACTTCGCTATTATCATCCTTCAAATGGTTTTTGTCGATTTTATAGGAGGTAGGTCCTTTGTCGTAAGACTTCAGTTTCAATGTGCCATCTTTGTGCATCTTTTTCACTAAATCAGCGATAACATCTCTGTCTAGGCCATGATCTTTGTTGACAACATCGCAAATTCGTTCGATATCCGTTCTCTTTTTTCTTTTCGTTTCAATCTTTTCTATTGCTGCAATGATGAGATCTTCCGTTGACTCCATTTTCAGATGGATATATGATGTCAAAACTGTCAGGAAAGATTTGATTCTTCGATACCAGATTTAGACTTCGATTTGAAAGGGTTAATAGTGCTTTTGCCTATACGACAACACTGTCAACCCTTTTCGCGCAAGCGTAGCAAGCGTAGCAACAGCGCGCAAGCGTAGCAACAATGACTACTATCATCTAATTGGCTAATCAGATCCACGATCATAGTTTAACAAAAGCGCGTCTGCGATGATCGCCGATCGTCTGCGATGTATGTTTCCATAAACATTTTCCCAGATCGGGACGCTTACGATCCACGATCCCCGACGGTCTTAAGGATCGTAAGCAAGTGTTTCCATTAAATCGGGAACGCATCGCAGACGATCGCAGACGATCGCAGACTGTCGCCGATCTCCTTACGATCGCTCTACGATTTAATGGAAACCAGGCTTTACTGCAACAAACATTTATAACAACATTCATATTTTGGCAAGACAGTTAGACTCTAGGGTTTTATTCAGAACACATCATGTAAAAGATCTTGTATGAATCTATTTAAATTTGTAGCTAGCTTCATTTTACTCCTTTTTCTTTATACATTTACAGAGACGTAGGAACCGGGGGCACTGGGGGCACGTGCCCTCCCAAGCTTTTGCAATGAACAAAGAAGTGCCCTTTTTATTTTCAGGAAGTGCCCCTTTAGCTTAATGAAAAAAGTGCCCTTCAAATGTAGTACCCCTCCAAGTTTGATGCTTCCTAAGTCCCTGTACATTTATTTCAGCACAGGACCCTAATGATAACAGTATGCTTGTCATACTGATAGGTTATTTCTGTATCAAAATTTGTGTATTATTATTATAATTATTATTATTACTATAATTATAATTACTATTATTATCTCTTTCCTTTCAGAAATGTCATTGGATCATCTCAAGTAGCTTCAAAGTCCCAAAATCCAGCTATAATCACTGGTAACATTGTTACTTTTGATAGATGTTAGCCAAGAGATATTGCTAATTTACGATAGGGATAGGAAACACAATTCTTATGGTTCTTATGATGGGTTTGAAAGGGTCAAGTTTAGACTTTTGCAGAGAGAAAATACAAAAAATTGTACACCGAAAAAGCATAAAAGCCTTAAAGGGGCTTATTTCATTTTGGAGGCTCCAGAGGCAGCTTTAAAGAAAGATGGCTTGTTAGAGAAGGGGATGACAAGGTTTAAAGGATTGCCATTTTGGTCTTTCACCTCATGCTTTTCAGAATCAACATTCAATTTTGCAAGTCAGATAAACAAATTCAAATACTGTTTTAATCCAAACCATATGAAAATTTAAATTATTTTAGCTAGATAACAAGAAAATCTTTTGGCAATCTCTTGCATCAGATACTGGAGGGGGTTTAACAAATAGGGTGGCTTGTTTAAGATTTGAAGGGAGGGACTTAGAAAGGAGGGAAATCTTGGAGAGGGGGCTTTATACAAAGGGGGCTAAATAGAGCTTTATGGTAATTCATTCAGCCAAATTCATCACAATTTGTAATGTTATTATTTTCTGATTTAAATTTCAGAGGAAGAACTGAATTTGATAAAAAGAAAAGTTGGCTTACTTCCTGAAACTGTCCAAAAGAAAATCAGTGAGCTAGAAACAGCTTTCAAAGATGGTAAGTTCATGTTGCAGGCCTGGCGAAATACTTTCAGCAGGAGCAGTAAATTGCTCTCCTGTTAATGCTCAGGTGAGCGATTCATAAATAAATTGATAGGAAACAAAGGAAAAATAACAGTTTACGTATACTTTAACAGTTTACAGAACAGTTTAGGAGAGCAACTCCTGTACACAAATATAAGGCTAAACTTGGCCTTGTACAGGCCAAGTTTTAGCCTTGTAGAGGGGATTATGACCTTGTTATGACCTTGTACTAACCTTGGAAGAAAATTACAAGGCTATCAGTAAGATTCCAAGCTGCAACCAGTCTAACACAAGGTTTTCTCAAGGCTTCTACAAGGCTAATTCGCATTTTTCAAGCCATTTACAAGGTTACAGCAAGGCTATTCCAGGCTATAACAAGGTTACAAGGCCATAACTACAAGGCTTGTACATGGCTATTACATGGCCTTGTATTTTCGTACAGGCTCCCCTCCAGCATTTGAAGGAAACCTGGAGAGGAGTGAAAGCAATACAGCTCTCTTCAAATACAGAAAAAGAGTTTAATCCATTTATAAGCATTTAAAAGACTCTTAAAAGTTGAAAGCCTGAAAGTTGCTAAGTTGAAAAACTTTCTTTTTGTTAAATTTTCAGGTGAAGTGACAAAGAAAGGCTACAACAAAAAGCTAAAGTCATTAATTGGACCTCATATCCATAAACGTAAGAAATTAGAACATGTTTTGGGAAATGCAGCTAGAAGATACATTTTATATCCAGTGTAACAGTTTAATTTTAATGACCCTCCCCAGGATGACATTGATATCTTGCATAAATCGACAAATTTATCAGTAAGTTAGTAACAATCTGGTTGAATAAGTTGACAAGAGCATGTTAGTAATATAAACAATTGAAAAATATTACGGCATATCCAAAAAAAATTTATGGAACGTTTCAGCACTAAACTTGTGCCATCCTAAGCTAAAGAATACATGTGCTGGTTTCATAGGGGTTTTATAGCCCTGATGTGCTGGTTTTATAGCACTCTGATGATGAAAACCAGTTAAACAAGTCAAACGAAATAACATGGAAAACAAGTAAACAAGCCGACTACCCCGGGGATCAGAACAAAACGAGGAGTACTGAGGAGTTTTTTTTCGCTCAGTGATGGTCTATCACTCAAAATTGATAGACTTTCAAAAATCATCAATAGATCAAACTCGTTGTTTGCCTTTCCCAGGATTGTAAAATTTTCCAAATTAGCATAATGGCCTTTTTGTTTGATATGTTCACTAACGGTCGCAGTTGATGTCTTAATAGGCTGACCTTTTTTACATGTTCCCAAATGTTCCGTACTTCTAATTAGCAAATGGCGAAATGTTTTACCTATATAACAGGCCTAACAACCTGAGCACGACTACTTAGATACCACATGATTGGGAGCAACCATTCTTCGGTATGCGATCCTTGAATGGGAACAGGTTTTTTAATATGTCTTCCTGACCGAAGAAAAACACAAAAGGTGACGCACGGGTAAGCCCTACGTAGTATCCTGGAGATATTGCGCCTAAGCTGAAGGGTGATTTGGCCTAGGCATTTAAAAGCAGAAGATCTTTTTACTCCCTTTGACTCCCTTCTAAGCCAAAGTTTTGAATATAAGCTCCCTTTCTCTATTAAACCCCACAATTATATCAAATGCCAGAGGTGGCCAAAGATTTTTCATTTATTTAGCTAAACAAGTTTGCATCTTAATTTTGATATGGTTTGAGATAAAGCTATCAAATTTTTTATATTTGACTCGTAAAATTGTATGTTGACTCCGCACAATATTCGGTAAAAGAAACTGTCCTTCATATCCTTGCCGTTTGAATTTGTGAACAAACCGACTTCTCTTTAAGCCTGCCCTTTGGAGTCGCCAAAATTAAATAAACCCCCCGGGGCTTAATAGAGCTTTTACGGCAAGCTACCCCTTCATTTCTATTGATATGACTGCAGTTCGAGGGGCGCATCCTCACTCTCTAAACATCTCGTACACCTTCGGCAGAAATCCTATTGTTTTCAAGAAAAATCCGCAAAAAAATCCCTGAAAATCCTGAATTAAAAAATTTCGTACACTTTTTGGAAGAGTGTTACACCCCTCGCTGCAGTTCTTGTATCGTCAGAATAAATGTTCTAATGATCCTTTTACAGTAAAAAATACAAATAACCCCCTGGTGCTTAATAGAGCTTTTACGGCAAGCTACCCCTCCATTTCTATTGAAAAGACTGCAGTTCGAGCTACAGTTCTTGTATCGTCAGAATAAATTGTGTAATGATCGTTTTACAGAACAAAATCAAATAACCCCCTTCCCTCCGGGGCTCAATAGAGCTTTTACGGCAAGCTACCCCTCCATTTCTATTGAAAAGACTGCAGTTCGAGCTGCAGTTCTTGTATCGTCAGAATAAATTGTATAATGATCGTTTTACAGTACAAAATTAAATAACCCCCTTCCCTCCGGGGCTCAATAGAGCTTTTACGGCAAGCTACCCCTCCATTTCTATTGAAAAGACTGCAGTTCGAGCTGCAGTTCTTGTATCGTCAGAATAAGTGTTCTAATGATCCTTTTACAGTAAAAAAATACAAATAACCCCCTGGTGCTTAATAGAGCTTTTACGGCAAGCTACCCCTCCATTTCTATTGAAAAGACTGCAGTTCGCTGCAGTTCTTGTATCATTACAATAAATGTTATAATGATCCTTTTGCAGTACAAAATACGAATAAACCCTTTGGAGCTTAATAGGGCTTTTACGGCAAGCTACCCCTCCATTTCTATTAAAAAGACTAAATAAATTTTATAATGATCCTTTTGTAGTACAAAATACACCAGAAGTGGAGATAGAGCTATATGAACCAAATATGAATGCTCTGCCAAAGTTTGTTCTTGAGCAGTTAGAAGAACTTGACAAAGAACTAGAAGAGGGTAAGCTGTATGATCTCTTTCCTTGTCCTTTCCTCCATATTTGCCCCATAATATTCCATAGGGTATTTTGCGATTCCTAAATCATTGAAGCAACTTACCACGCGTGCCCGTTTTACTCATCTTTGCTATTGGATCGTTTTTCTTTGAAGAAAACGGAGGAAAAAACCCGAGGTTCTCCAAACCCTTTGAATGGATAGGTTTGCACTAACAAGTTTTTGATAACGCATCGTTTCAGTGGAAACGCACAAAAACGGAAGTTTTTTTGAAGACTCTCTCACAAGAACGATACGAAAAAAGCAAGCCTGATTTGTTAAAACCTTCTTTTTGTGCGTTCTAATGGCATCACAGTAAAAAACGAACCGTTATTGAAGGAAAATAGGGGTAATGAAAACAAGCGCAAGAACCAGAAGTGTTTTTTTTAATGAAACCTTAAAAACGTAGCCCTAAACGGTTCCTCCTGCGATTGATTTGGTTAATGATTTAGTTGGGCTCTTTCAATAGCAGAAATCTTGGAACAGATTCACGAGTTTGCCCTGTAAATCAGGGCCGGGTTTTGTCCCTAAATTATGAGCGATTTTCTGAAAAAGCTTCCAGCCAAAACACCTGAAAATTTTGGATAACTTTTCTGCATCGTTTCAACAAAAATGATAAAAGTCTGGTTACCATCTTAGAAGGATGTGATGCAAAATAAATCCATATTCTTCAACATTCTTGAAGGTCATTCCGTCATTCCTAGGCCCCTAAAAACTAAGAAACTCAATTAGGCCCCTCAGGATCTGATACTCCAGTCTGAGTGACCCTACCTTGGTAATCTTATACACGAACTTGAGCAAAGACTTAATTGAAACAGTCTCCGGTATTTAGTGACTTACTTTATATATATTTTTTAAACTCTATTTTTTATTTTAGAGGAAATAACTTCGAAAGGATACAAGAGGAAAAGGGAAAGACTTCTTGGCCCATTCATGCTGAGAGGTATTTGTAAATTCATACATTATTATTGCTAGCTGACATCAGTTGCTCATGGTGCCAAAAATGTCAGAACTGTTTTAAGTATTTTGGCATAGTTACAACAAAATAGTTATTTGGTTATCGTATGTAACATATTTGACTTTCTTGAGTGAGTGGAATGAAATTTGCCCGTATAACATCGATTTTCGTAATCAGCATCCCAAAATTACCCAAAACCACCTAATTTGAATTACTTCCCCGGAGGGGGACCCTACCCCCATTCTCCGCCTGGTCTATAACTTAAAGCTTTTAATAGCTGCTTCGGGGGCATATCGTTTTTCTTCAAGGTAGCCCATATGAAAAAGCAAGCAACGTATCTTATACTCGCAAGGGACTACTTAGTCGATTTCGTTAGTGTTGGTGTAAATCATCTGAATTGTTCATGGCGAAAAGTATGTTTAATTGGTACCAATTCTGAAAACGGTAAACTTGGGAGACTCGGAATTTTGTGTTTTATTGACGTAGAAATGATCAAAGGTATGTTTGGTAGTAATATAATATATAAATGATTTAAGTACCAAAAATAGCTAAGATGTTTAAAACACGACGTTTCGAGCATGTACTCGTTATCAAGTGCATCAAGTTATCAAGTTATCAAGTTATCAAGTTATCAAGTTATCAAGTTATCAAGTTTCGTTTTCATGTACTCGTTATCAAGTGCATCAAGTTATCAAGTTATCAAGTTATCAAGTTATCAAGTTTCGTTTTCATGTGCTCGAAACGTCGTGTTTTAAACATCTTAGCTATTTTTGGTACTTAAATCATTTATATATTATATTACTGTTCAATTACATAGTACCACACGCAACGAACGTATGTTTGGTAGGTCTGGAAGGCCTTTTGAGCTTTCTGCTCACAACGCCAGAAGGTTTAGCAGACTTCGGGAAGATTCTCGCTTTAATCAACAAACTCTGCTGTTTTGAAGATTTGTTTTTTGATTGGAAACTATATTTCCTTCTCTGTGAAGTCCAATGATTTCAGAATTTAGTAGGTTTGGAATTACCAATATATATACATATATCCTCAGATGTGTCTTTAGCTGGAGAATAACGTTCACTTCCATGTCAGATCAAATGCTGATACTTTTGAAATGACAGCCTGTATAAGAACTACAATTTTAAATTAACAAAAATCGTTTTTCCTTTGTAGAACCACCATTATCAACTCTGTCAAAAGCAGTTGTGAAAGAGCTTGATGAACTGTCAAAAGAACTTGAAGAAGGTAATCAAGTTTGACAAATGTGTACCGGGCACTTGTCGAACGCCATCTGCGATACGCTAATGTTATCTGGGGGAGTCTTCCTAAATCAAAATTGAATACCCCCCAACGTCTGCAGGACAGAGCCCGTTCGATTATTGATGAGGCCAGAGATGGCGCCAGGGAAGAAATGCTAGGGGGGCAAATACTGTCAGAGTGCCGACAGTGAGAAAATTTTTATGAACGGGTTCAATTCTAGTTCACTGAGATGACAACCCAGCAAAGAAATCTGGAGGTGCAGGTTATGAAAATGCCGACAGTGCGTAGAAATTGTCGAAAACTTAAGTGCCGATGGGGGGGGGGGGGGGCTGAATGAAATTTGGGGGGCTCCTGCCCCCCTAGCCCCCCCTCCCGCTGGCGCCATCCCTGAATGAGGCCAATAATCGATTATTAAAAAGTTTCCGTTGGAGGTTTACGATTAAGGTCTGCACTTGGGGTGGCTGATTACCGAAAATTTCAAAATGAAGAAACAGCGATAAAGTGGTTTACTACCAAGTAAAAATTAGGTAAAAACACACAAAAAACAATTGGTTAAGTTGGCTTGCTACCAATAAACTTTCACACACTTTATGTTCTATCGCTCATTCTCAAACAAAGAGTAAGTTGTCAATTCCATTTCACTTTAGGTGATTTAACTGAAAAAGGTTACAAGAAACGGCGGACAAGGATTATGACGCCATATCTCGTAAAAGGTAATTCATTAGAAAGCTGATTTTGTTGCGTGGTAGTTTTTAATGTTGTTTGCTGGGTAGTTAGACACTGCTTCTATGGAGGAGCGCTGCGACTAATATGTATCTGCGGAGGCTGCGGAAGAATATCTTTTTAGTTCTGCGGATTCCTCCGTAGAAGTCACATTACTAACAAACTTTCAAAATGGCGGGTAAAATACAGTTAGGCTCATCATTGAGCTCAAATCGGTTGTTGAAGAATAGGAAACAGAAAAAGACGCTGTTATAGAAGGAAACCACTCTCATTATGAAGTCCATACGGCGTCTAACTACCCGTGGTTGTTTTGATGCTTTTCAGTAAGGGGTGGATTGTATGAGAGTTTTCAGGCCGTTTGTAAATTTATCTGGGCTGAAATTTGAATCGATTACATGGTGGTTTCAATCAAGGCTGAAATCTGTATTTTGCGAGGGAAACCATTTCAAAAGGGTATCCGCATGGCATGCTCCATTTATTTCAACCCGGTTAAAGATTATGATTTGCGATTATATGGAAATTTTCAGCCCGTTTGATTGAGCTGAAAATCCTAGCCCGTTTGATAAAAGCGGGCAGAAACTTTTATCATGTAATCGCAACTTTGTTTTGCAACACTTTGACCACAACACAGGGCTGAATTTTCAGCCCGGTTAAAGTTGCGAACGGGCTGAAAACTCTCATATAATCAGCCCCTTAGCTTACTTGCATTTTCCTACTGTGCCAAAAAGTGTTTCAAATTGGCGTCAGGAGGATCAAAAAGCGAATATTATTCTTCGTGTACACGTTCACGAACGTTACTTTAAAAAAAGGGGTCGAACAATTTTTGTTGCTGTTTGAACACATTCAAACATAGGGCTCAAATCTTTCAAATCTTGAAAAATGTGGGTGTAAAATTGTATTATATTTTTCTTTGGATTGTATAACTTCAAAGGAACTTAGGTTACTTTACTGTAAATCTGCCGTGGAAATATTTTGATATCTAGACTATTTTCAAAATGGCGGCATTTGAATTATTTTTGGAAGAATTCGTGGAAAATTTTGAAAAAATGAAAATCATCGTAAATCCTAAATCAATAGAGGGAAAATGACAAAATCTTCAGGAAAACCATAGTTTATACAGGTCTACAATGTGGTGGCAACAAGAAATATGTAGCTCTTCTGGTTTCGGATTTAGAAATTTGATGACGTCACATCCTCAAATATGATAAATGCTGCCATTTTGAAACTCAAGATATCAAAAGATTTCCATGGCAGATTTACATCAAAGTACCCCAAGTTTCTTCCAAGCACTTTAATTCAAAGAAACATGCAATATAATTTTACACCCACCTTTTTAAAGATTTGAGCCCTATATGCTACACATTCATAAGAAACACTTCTGTCCCTGCTGTAACCAAGTTTTTGTTGTTTTAGCAAATGCATGGTCTTCCGTGGTATCTGTCCTTCCTGTCAAGAGCAACGTCGTAACGGTCTTCGTACCGAATCAAAACAAACAAAAAGAACCCTTAGGCCAAGCATCTGGAATCCAGATTATGAATGGAAGTGAGAAGCTCTTCAAATGTCAACTTTGTAATGAAGTTTTCAAACAAGCACAAAGCTTTAGTGGGCATTGCAGACTACATCGAAGTGAGTAAGCGTTTTTAGAAAATTAAAACTCGGCTTAGGTTCCGTTCACACTGCTCCGTTTTTGTACAAAAACGGAGAGAAAAACCTCCGTTTTTGTGAAAGTGTTCACACTGATCCGCACAAAAACGCTAAAAAACGGAGGTTTTTGAAAACTCTTTTAAAAGAAAAACGGAGGTTTTTGAAAATGCACTTGACCCAGGGGGGGGGATACTCATTGACTTTCAATAAGGGGGGTCCATGCCAATATTTGGGGTCCGAAATTTTACGTTAAATCAATATTTAGGGTCTGTGAATTACAACATGGACCAAGATTCAATATTTGGGGTCCAAAAATCTGAAGAAAGGAAGAATGGTGCAATTTGGCCCTGAAGTTGCGAATCATGAGATAAATTATTTGGTATTATCTAAAAACTGAGAAAGATCAAGAAGCTTTAATTGAAATCATTCAAAACATTTTAGGGGCCCCAGAAATAGATAGCAATATTTGGGGTCCCCAAAACATTGGGCTTAATATTTAGGGGTCAGCAAAGAAATAGTGGCATTTACCCCCCGTATATAAAGTTAGGGAGTACCCCCCCTGGGGCACTTGATCAATGTGAACGCACCAAAACGGAGGTTTTTGAAAACGCTCCAATATTGAACAATGCGTTTCACAAAACCGGAACCAGGTGAACGCACGAAAACGGATATGTTTGGCTCCTTATTTGTAATCATGTGCATCAATGTGAACCGACAAGAGCGGGTGTTTTTCCCTCCGTTTTTGTACAAAAGCTATGCAATGTGAACGGGTAGCTTCGATGCATCAAAACGGATCATAACAAAGACGGAGCAATGTGAACGGAAATAGGTAAAGTCCGTAGATAGGCAAAGCCCGTAAAGTCCTTAGCTAGGTAAAGTCCGTGAAGCATATGTTTAGACCTATTCATATTCCTTTGATACCGAGTGAGTCAAAAGAATGTATCCATTATTTAAAAATTGTACAGGAAAAGCAAAGCAACTGATTTGTAAAATTTTAAAGCTATCATCTTACTGCGGCTTCAACTTAATTTACATGAATTTTCTCATAATTTTAGTGGCATTATTTCCTTCCGAAATTAGGAATTAGCTAAGCCCCATATTTCTGGACATGTCACAAAATTGGCCCTTGTTTGTCTTGTTATGTGGGGTGAGTGGCCGAGCGGCTTATACAGTTTCCGGCAGGTAACCAAAGGTAAGCTCGGTCGTGTAAGGTTAAACTACGAATGGGTGACCTCTCGGAGGCCTGACCAAGCAGCTCACTTCGCCGTCCTGCGGAAGGGACGTTAAATTAGGGGTCCCATGCCTGGATGCGGCATGCACAATGGACCGAAATTAGCTTTACATAGCTAGCAATTCATCCAGCCCACTTAAAATAAAGTACATAATGAAAAAGATCTGCTCTTGTTTCAACTTGTAACAAAAATGCTTTATTCCAGGTGGCAAAGCAAAAGCTTACAAATGCACAGTCTGCAAAGCGTCATATACAACCCGAAGTCATCTGAAATTCCACATGTACAAACACACGGGCAATTACCCATACACCTGCGAATACTGCGGGAAAGGTTTCGCCGGTCGTAGCCAATATCGATATCATGTGTTACGACACTCAGGTCAATCGCCTTATATTTGTAAAGAATGTGGCGGAAGGTTCTGGAAAAAACGAAACCTCGAAGTTCATTGCTCGAAGCACCGATGTGATGATGCACCTACTGGCCTACAAAAATGTGCTGTAAGTATGAATTGAAATTAGCTAATTAGAGAGCCTATTGACATTTTCACGTGGTCTTTGATATTTAAACGACAAATGTAAAAATGTTACAAATTCTACCAAATATAACATAGGGCTCAAATCTTTGAAGAGGTCCTACTGGCCTACAAAAATGTGCTGTAAGTATGAATTGAAATTAGCCAATAAGAGAGCCTATTGACATTTTCACGTGGTCTTTGATATTTCATCGACAAATGTAAAAATGTTACAAATTCTACCACATATAGCATAGGGCTCAAATCTTTGAAGAGGTCGGTCTAAAATTCTATAACAGTTTTCTTTTAATTAAATGGCGTGGAAGGAACTTAGGGCTATTTCCTGTATATCTGCCGTGGACATTTATTGATATCTTGATTAGTTTAAAAATGGCGGCATTCATTAAATTTGAGGCTATGACGTCATCAAATTTCTAAATCCTAAACCAGAAAAGTTACAGATTTCTGCTAGCCACTGGGTTGTAGACCTTCGTAAACTATGGTTTCCATGAAAGTTATATCATTTTCCTCTATTGGTATAAGATTTATTATGTGATTAAAATTTTTTCAATTTGATTTTCCATGAATTTTTTCAAAAACAATAGAATTGCCGCCATTTTGAAAGAAATAGGTTTACTTTTGTAATTCATCTGAAAATGTAGTAAGTCGTTTTAGATAGTTATTTATTAATTGATTTATTGTTATTATTATTATTATTTTCTATTTTAACAGGGCACATTGTAAAACAGTTCATGATTACTAACTGAATGTTTTCACCCTGTATAAAGAATTTAAAATGAAATGAATGAACGAAATCACGATATCAAAAAATTTCCACGGCAGATTTCCAGCAAAGTACCACAAGTTCCTTTCAAGCCATTCAATTCAAAGAAAAATGTCATAAAATTTTACACCTACCTTTTAAAGATTCGATAGATTTGAGCCCTATGCTACCACATATATTGTCTTTGAAAAGGCAAACAGAGCTTATCCTGGAAAATACATTCTAGGAAATTAACCATGCATTAAAGCAAAGGCTCTTGGGCAACCAGCATGCATTGCAGCCCCATTAGTAAAGAAGCGACAACAACAATTCAATTCAATGCGATGGGCGTGAAAGGGTTCTTATGGAGTGAGGCCAGGCCACATCAACGGTAAATTATTGCCTGCGGTCCCACACACCAAATAACGTCAAGAAATTTAGAAGGTATGGTAAATGAACAGTTATCGAATATAAAGAGACTAATTTTATAAAACTTTCTCAATTACAGCACTGCCATGCAATGTTCGAAGAATTAGAAGATCTCCAGTCGCACATGTACGCACATGATAATGAAGTAGGCAATTCGGAGCAGGCAACCATGGTACACAAAAATAGCACCAATGGTGGGAGGTTAAACAGCACTGATGACGTCATAGATGCTGCGGTGTCGGACGATGAGGAGGAGGAGATTGATGATGATCAAGAGGAAGTTATGGCAGATGCGGAGGAAGACCATAATGGAGGCGCAAAGGAGGTGAATGGTAGTAATGGCGTTGCTGCTTTGTTGCAAGCTGCCATTTAGGTACCATCAAAGTGTTTTATTGTTTGAAGGACAAGTCCGGGGTTTCTACAATTAATGTCAAAAAGCAACCTTACCAACTACCGAACACCAATTGCGAGTTCTTTCTAAGTTTTGCAATCTCTTTCTGTTGTAAATTCGTACAACGTTTTTCGTAAGTTAGGCCCAATGTCATCGCCATTTTGTAAGAGTAGGCGATAAGGCTAGCCTCGGTTTGGAGGATCGATTGTGACATCGGAAGGTACTTGAGAGTTTTGCAGGAAAACAGCCTCATTCAGGTCGAAGGCGAAGTGAGCGAAATGACGTCATAAATAATGACGTCATTTCGCTCATTTCGCAGATTGAAATACGCAATTTTGCAGAGAAAAGAGAGAGAAGGTTGGAAAAAAGTAGTACACACCATTCACAACACTGTTATCCTTCATTTTATCAACGATTATTCCAACCCTGGACTTGTCCTTTAAAGGGTCCTGTCTCCAAATTTGTGTCGAATTCGGTGATTTTGAAGTATTTTGAAAGGCCGTATCATACCGACTTCTCATCTATTTTTCACATGAACCTTTGTATTTCACATAGGAACAAACCAAACATTCATATCTCTTACGATTGCTCGGATATAAGTGGATTTCGGACGGTTACTTTCGGTGGCGTGGGTGAAGCTAACAAACAAACTGCAGCAAACAATGGACACGTGCCTAAACTATGGTTTTACAGATTTTTTTACAATTTGGCGACGTAGCCTCTTTAAAGTGAATAACCTGAGTTAAAAGATGAGATCTCATAGATTTATAAATAGCCTATTGGATTTGATAATCCAGCTCGTGGGGAATGAAAGCGATGCTAAAGAAAACAACAGAGGGATTAGGTGTTTCTTTATCCTATTTATAGACAAATGCTATATATCTCAGGTCATTCACTTTAAAGTGTAAGTTACAATTAATGCAGACATGTCACATGATCTTATTAATTCGTGCTCGAAAAGCAGTGTTGGGGTAAATGAAGCCATTACAAAACATTGCATGACACTGGGATGTTGAGGCTGTCGCTTTTATTTGTCAAGGTATATCAATTCTAAAAGCTTTGAAGCTGTTCAAATCATTCCAAAACTTTAGTGGGCAGATAGGTGAACGTCAAAAATAGGAAGGTTGACTTCAAAAACGCAACGAGCAACTCACAACTGATGAATTTTGTGGTGACCTGTTTATTCCTTCATCAAATAGAGTTTTACTAAAATACAAAAAACGGCCCAGGGTTAATATCTTCTTTTCTCAATAGCGGCAGGTAACATGGACGGGGAAAAATTATTTGTAGCTTATATTTGTCACATATTTAGGCACAGCAGCCCTGTCAGTCCATCAGAACTGCTTTTCAGGAGGCCGTTGAACTAAAATTATAATGAACCCTTACGAATTCAAACCAACGTTTGTGAGTTCATAAAAGCTCTTACGAACCTTCATGACATCTTATGGATTATGGAATGAATTCTTCCGAATTCGGGGATTTTAAGTAACGAAAGAGCTGCGCTGTTCTGTGATCCGTTTTATATCCTTGTTTTTGTTGTACAAATGCAGTAAAAAGCTGCATAAAAGAACCTATGACTTTCTGTAATAGGCTGAAATGGCTCTTATACAGGGTGTCCCAAAAAAATGTGTGCCCCGTTTGCCTGAAGATTGTGACAAAACAGCAACAGATTCTCGCCAAACATTTGCATGATGCTGCTCTTCAGATATTCAATTAAAGTTTGCCACCATCCCCGTAAAAATCCGTTGAAATACGAAGGAGCTATGACCTTCAGGAGACCAAATTTGCCTGATGACTGAAACCAGCAGTCGGCCATTTTGTCTTATTGCATTGCAATAGCTTCATGGATGAAATGAAACAGCAGCCTCCAATATCATAGCTCTCGTGAAAAGTCCGATAATCCTCAGAGAGTTCCACTATTTCTGACCTCACAGAAACTATTTCTTACCTCACGTGAAGCTATTTATCACTGAAAATAGTAAGACAAAATGGCCGACCTCTGGTTTCAGTCATCAGGCAGATTTGGTCTTCTGAAGTTCATTGCTCCATCATTTTTCAACGGATTTTTATGGGGATGGCAGCAAACGTTATTTGAACATCTGAAGAGCAACATCATATAAAAGTTTGGTGAGAATCTTTTGCCATTTGATCGCAATCTTGAGGCAAACGGGGCACAATTTTTTTTTTTTTGGGACACCCTGTCCATTTATATAGTGGTTTTTAGGCACCGTTTACACGAGACCGTTTTCGTTTCACATCGGATTGGCCTTCTGTTTACACGAGAACGCATCAATCCGATATGATTCATACCGTTTTCGTGTTTTCAAATGAAAATGCTCTGAAGTGGCATGAAACGAATCCGATATCGTGTAAACGCTCGAATTCGTATCAACTCAAAACAGAGCCTCTTTATCAATTCTACGAGCCTCCTATTCATCTGGTGTACTGCGCATTGGGTGCTAAAACAAAGGTGAATCCTCCGCAGCACAAGACAAAGCGTTGCCGTGTAAATAGAGCCCCAATCCGATATGAAATGAAAACGGTGTGGTGTAAACAGAACCTCAATCCGATGTGAGATATAAACGGTATCGTGTAAATGTTCTTAATCCCCAATTTTATGCAGGTATTTACTGTATCGTTGATCTAGGTAGTTCATAAATTATGTCGTTGGGTTAGTTTTTTTGTGTTATTTCGTAAATATTTTGCATATTTTTATACACAAAGTTGCAGATAAAAACACTATTTTTTAAGATGTTTGGTAGCACGTCCTTTTGATAACGGATAGTTGTATCAAAGAAAAGAATGATATGTCAATTGTATACAATTGCTGTTTTTTCTAATATCTGCCCCGTGAGTAAAGAAAGTGTCAGCTTTTTACGAAATATAAGTTCATGAATCAGACTTTAACTTCAATAAAGATACTTAGTCTTAAAGATACTAACTTTATTTCTCGCTCACACGGTAAAATGCAAATATATTTACCCTTGTCATGCAACTTTGGTCTCACCTCTCAGAGTCAACAAAATTCAGTCTTGAATTCCATCTATTGGATGCAAGTCATTATCAAGATAATTCTGTTTCATTGTTACGTTCTCTGTTTGCGTCTGTTTCGCTCTAGTTCGTAATTCAATGCTTGCTTCATCGGCCTCACTGCTTGCCAAGTCCTCCTCTTGCTCTTCGTTGTGAGATGATGTAAACGAGTTTCGGTGTATCGAGCTTTCGCGAGCTAATAGCGAAGTCTTAAGAAGATTCGTTCTTGATCTGTTACGGCGTAAATGCGACGATTGCGCAGCATTTCTTGAATCAGCGACTTTACGAAGGTGAGTCTGAGTTGTGAGTACTCTTCTCTGTCCAGTTCTTGCAACTCTCTGGTTACCTAGTAATATTTAAAGTTTGCATGCACGCTCAAACGCATAGAGCAATTGCTCGCAAATTCTGGTATATGCTGTCTGTAATTACTTTGGCGGAATTTATCGAAATATTAAATGAATTCATAATATCAGTTTTGTCATCTTTGATGGCAAGGACATTTCGGGCACCCTTTTCAAGGATTCTTTCCTATCTATATTCCCTTGGCATCAAATTCTGGACCACTGCTAACTATTGCAAGGTTCTCCGATGAAAACCAACCATGCAATAACAATAGATACAACATTCACAGTTCTGCGTTCATTTTCTTGAAGGCAATCTACTGAGAAGTACACATTTAAAAAACGTTCTGCAGCAGAAATCCTGCCCATCTGAAATCTGTCTGGTAAAAATTTGTTTAAATTCAATTGGTAACTTTCTGCACCCTTCGTAGGAAGCTTCCGGTTGTAATGAGAGGGCACATGTAGACCCAGAACGAGATGTCCATATTCTAGCATGAAATAAAATAAATTAAACGCATACCTGACATTATTCCAACGCAATTCTTTATAACTGGACCTTTTGATACTGGTGTTCCAAGGAGCGGTAAAAGCCTAACAAAAGAGAAATGAAATGCATTTGAAATTTTGAAGCACTTGAAAGAATCACCAGTATTGCAAGACGGGATGCAAGTAAAGTTAAAGTGAAGTCAAGAAACAACGAAAGAATCCATTTGATACTGACGTACAATCCTCTCTCCTTGCCTGTTAAAAAGATTATTCATGACAATTTTAAGATCCTCCAAAAAGACCAAGACACACAGAACATCTTCATTACAGTCAATGCCTTTTTGACACATTTCACAAGGTACGCCTGCAAAATTGAGATTTTTGGGACCGACTGATTTTTTTGCAAAATTTTTTTGAGAGTGACTGATTTTTTGCAAAATTTGACAGGTCCTTACCTGTGAAACGTTGAATTTTGAGACTGACTGGTTTTTGGCAAAATTCTAAAGATCCGGACATGTGAAACAGTGAAATTTGGGACTGGCTGATCAAATCAGTTAGTCTTTAGACAAGTCAGTCTTAAAATTCACCGTTTCAAAAGTACTCACCTGTCGAATTTTGCAAAAAATCGGTCAGTCTCAAGATTCACCTTTTCACAGGTCCGGACATTTCCAATTTTGCAAAAAACAGTCAATCTAAAAATTCAACGTTTCACAGATCCGGACCTGTCGAATTTTGCTAAAAATCACTCGGTCTTAAAATTTACCGTTTCACAGGCCCGGATCTGTCGAAATTTTGCAAAAAATCCATCAGTCTCAAAATTCACTGTTTCACAGGCCCGGACCTGTCGAATTTTGCTAAAAATCACTCGGTCTTAAAATTCACCATTTCACAGGTCTGGACCTGTTGAAATTTTGCAAAAAATCCGTCTGTCTCAAAATTCACCGTTTCACAGGTCTGGACCTGTCGAAATTTTGCAAAAAATCCGTCAGTCTCAAAATTCACTGTTTCACAGGCCCGGATCTGTCGAATTTTGCAAAAAATCACTCAGTCTTAAAATTCACCGTTTCACAGGTCCGGATCTGTCGAATTTTGCAAAAAATCAGTCAGTCTCAAAAGTCACAGTTTCACAAGTGACTTTTGAGACTGACTGAAAGAGACCTGTCGAATTTTGCTAAAAAAACCTATCAATCTCAAAATTCATCAGATTTTGCAAACAATCAATTTCAAAATTCACCGTTTCACAGGTTGAATTTTGACTAAGTTAGCTTTTGACTGATAGATTAACATTTCAGTTTTGAATATCCGCCACATACATTTTATCCCCAGCCTGCCAAACATGTTAAATTCTTCGACTCATCTGCTTGGCGGAGCTATGAAAAGTAATTATATCGGGTGTCACAAATTTGAAAAATTCTGTAGTCTATACATAATTTAGAATATTGTTAAAATTGCAAAAGGCAGTTTTCAATATGGGAGTCACTTGTTTTCCTGCGGTCATTCACAGCTTTAAGGAGAAAGCCAACCTTACCTTCCTTGTCCCTTTCTTGCGTGAAAAGTCTTATTTTTAAAATCTTTTGATGTTTTCTCTACAGGGCCTGTGATAAAGTGCTTTCGGTACACAGACATTGATTGCACAATGCCTCTCTTCATTTCACTTCCAACATCATAAGCCTAGAATTGAAATGTGCTGTTTAGTCATTGAAGCTAGACATATTTCGGTTATAAGAAACTAAGGATTTGAGCCAGCGATCAATGTTTTTCTGAAAATTATCAGAATTTGAGAACTCAGTTTCTTATGAGGTTCATACCAGTTCATAACAATCTCATGTGCTCTCTTAAACATTTCAAACAGAGTTCTGAAGCCTTTCCAATGTTTAGACACCAACGTTTAGACTCAAGTACCTTTCGAGTGGTATCAAAAGTACTATTAGGTGCCGTTTATATGGAAGAGGGCGAGCCCTCTCTTTGCCGAGATATCACGTTCTGATATTATTCTTCAAAAAATTATTTTTGTTTACAAGTGAGGCGGGCTAAGCTCGCCTAGGCGGAGGCGAGCTCCGCCCAGGAGGGGTGGAAATTTCCCATGTAAACGCAATCAAGAGGGCTAGGCGGGCTGGCCCTCCTCATATAAATAGCACATCAGGAGGGTGTCCTGAACAATAAATAGGAGGTCAGTGTACAACTTATTGTGACCTTTCAGAACTGGAGACGAGATGTGTCAGAAAAATGGAAAAATGCTTTAGATGCTTGATAGCCTGTAACTTTCAAAGTACCCATTGGCTCCCAGAAAAATTGACAATATTATTGTAGCTCCTGTCAGCCAAGATATCAAAATGTAGCTTGTCAAAATAGGTTTCTATTACTTTTAATCTACAAGTAATTTCAAAAATTCTCAATCAGTCAATTCTAAAAGCTACAGCAGAACTGTCTGTCAACGATCTTGAAAATGCAGCATTACTCTGAAATATCGAGACATAAATATTTCTTTTCTTTTCTTTTGTGAAAATGTTTTCTTTCAATGACACCTCTGGAGGGACCAATGGGGAAACCAGGTCAAATTGACCTTTCTGCCATTTTAAAATGGGGGCATTTTTAGATACAATTTTAACTTTCATATTCACAATTATATTGTACGCTTTGTAATTAGACGTAATATTTTCCTAAATTTATGTTACATCAAATTTTTAATTTAACATGGCTAAATTTACATACAGACATGTATACATTCTCAATTACTAATAAGAATTTTCAAAATTATAGACACTTGTTTTAACGTTTTGCTTTCACTTCATCAGAACTAACCTTACAAACGAGGTTGTTACCTTGGGATTTTGACAAGCTTTGTTAATTTAAAGTTAAGAAGCTATATCAAAATTTAGACGTGAGGCATGCAATCAACGAAATGTATTGACTTTAGGCACATCCGCACATCTTTAAAATAACACCTATTGGAAGACTTACCATTCTTGGCTCTTCATACTCTTTTTGACGACTTTGCTTGAATGGAGATGTTATATAATGTGACACTTCTCTTTGGAAAGGATTGTTCCATTGTGTCAGCACAACCCATTCATGATGGGAGAGATGGCTAGCACCTAATGAAAGAAAGATCCTAATAGTAGAATGGTCCAATGCACGACATGATTAAATCATATCTTGAAATGTATGTTTTTAAAATACCAATGAAATGAAAGAGTCTTGAGTTTAGTTGTCATCTGATAATTATCATTATCAAATACATGTTCAGATCTGCTTACACATCATAACAAAAGTCTTTGTTGATAAAGACAAACAAATCATTTTATGGAAAACAAAGACTCTTTTTTATTCAATATAAAAATTTACAACAAAAATTACCTAAACACTACCTACAATCTACTATACCACACTACAAGGACGGGGGCCAGGAAGAGCAAAATATCATGTCTACCCCCTGGAATTAACATAAACTAAAATAGAACTAATATAAACTACTATACATACCACGCTACAATGAATATGGATAGAAATGCTAATTATAGAAAATATTTTACAAATAAATATTTGAGCTGGTTTCACATTAGATATCAGGCCAAAATGTAATGGTGAGCAATCGGAACCTGAGCCGAGGAAACAACAACGACAAGAACCTTTCCCGTCACTGCTCCCTACCCAAGTTCTCCATCGCTCAAGACACCGCTATCGGGTCTGGATTTATAATGATAAGCCTAGCATCTAATGTGAAACAGGCTTGCAAAGAAATAAATGGACAGGACTCTTTGAGCCCCCAACCCAGGGACTTGTTCATATTTGGAGACTCTAGGAGGGGGCTTTACAGAGAGGGGGCCTATTAGAGAGGCGGCGTTTTATTCATGAAGTCCTATAACAAGGCCAATAGCTTTCAGGTGTAAATAACAGATATCCTTTAGTTTCAGTCTCAAAAGGCTCAGAGTGGAATGCAGAGCTCACATACAGTAGGAAACAAAATATTGAGAAATTTATGTATCAGTTAGCAACAAGATATAACCATTTGCAAATATCATTCAACAATTTGCAACAATTTGACACTTGCATCAATTTCCTTGATTACAAATGAATGCAGGTCATGATAAGTTTTTACCTCTGCTAGTGTTGGCAGCAGTCCCAGGTCTGCTATCAACACTCAAATGTGTTCCTGGCTGCGCAGAGATTGCTAATGGTGATAAATCTATGTCCATGATGTTGATATTATCTTCATGTCATTTGTCTTCTTGCAAAGTTGTAGTCATCTAGGTATGAACAAAACGATGAGTCACAATTGAAGGGCAAGGGCAGAATAAAATTTGACACTTCTCTGATGGCAGGATTCATCATTTATGATTCATTTTTAAACTGATGACTGAACAATATAGGTCAAGAGTGGGGATGGCCTCAATGGCAGCATGCTGGACTAGCAATATGCTCTGTTAAACCTGTCAAGAGTGAAGAGGGTCATCAACTTTCTGTAATTCCAAGCTACTCAAGGAATCACGAGGTGTGGTCACATCAAGATGAAAGACCAGGACACTGCTTCAATAAGATCAGCTTTTTTCAGCATACTAAAATTACCTTTTTGGATACTGAGAGAAAAACAACAGGCATCATTGGATCAATGATGGTTCCATTGTTAAAAAAATGGGCATCTCTAACAGTCAGGACGATATCGACAAACAGAGACCAAAAAGGTATCGGCTTTCCGATATCTTTCGCGCTCAAGTAAATTTTTGCGTTTTTCAACAAAAAACACTTCAAATGCCCTTAAAAGCAGAAATAAACCTTGAATAACCGATATAACTTGATATTCGGGTTCTGCGGACTTTCGTCTACTCAAGTCATTGTAACATTTCTTTTTATAACATATTTTTTTTTATACCAATATAAATTTTTTACAAGACAAATTACTTACGACGCTACCTACTAATTACTCTACGAAACACTGCAAGGACGATAATACCACGGGGAGCAATAGGCTATGACAACCCCGCGGCAACTAATATAGAAAGAAATAAAAACTACTGGGTGAATCAGGAAAGATGTACCGCCCGCAAAACCGCACCCCAAGAGCCACCCATCCGATTCGCACAATTTCATAGAAATTGTAACAATTATAACATATTGTTTTGCACAGCGCCGTTGTTTTGAGTTGGAGTGACCAGGAGGAAGGCTGTGCGATTGATGTCGAAGCAAAGTCAATTGTTCGCGTTTCTACAGAATTTTTTGAGGTAAGCGATTAATTTTCTGGTATTGGCAAGGAAATAACAATTTCCAATGATATGGTTATCCTTCTGGTGTCGCGTTTTTTTCTTGAGTGACACGTTTTATAGTAAACAGGGCAATTTAATGTCATTTGCAACGTTTCCTGTATGGAGGAACACATTCCCTTCATCGGTCTGATTGTCTAAATCTGGAGAAATTTTATTCAATATGATTGGTATCACTTTTTTGATACCTTGGTTTCAGGAATGCAGTACCCTTGATAGGCCTATCAATTTTTCGATACCTTAGTATTGGCAATGCAATACCTTCGGTATTGGTTTTCCCGATACCCTCAATATCAATTTAAAAATGTGCTACAGTAAGGATATCGGTTTTATGATATCTTCGTTATTGGAGAGCCAATACCTTTTTTGTCTTGTTTTGTCGATATCATCCTGACTGTCTGACTGTACGCACTTTTGAAAGATTCCACTCAACTAGGCTGGGGATATCCAGCACTGTATGGCACAGTGGCAGTACATTATGAATTAGGCGAGTATCACAAATATGTTTGGTTAGTGTAAAACCGGACCTGAAAATCCGAGTCGGTCGGTCGGCAATTAAAATCTTCGGGTTTTTCAAAAATTTAGGCCCATAACTGTTTTCCTGCTCTTTCAACTTCAGAAGCAGTGAGAAACGAGTCGGTGCTCTGTGAAAATATTTTACGCCCGACTCTAAATCTCGGGTTTTTCCATTTTTGAGTACGGTCGGTCGGTTTACACTAACCAAACATATTTGTGATACCTGCCTTATTACTCCATCCACAACATTTTACTCTTTGCCAAATATTTCCCATTTGCAAAATTTATTTATCTCAATGAAGAGATTTCTGGAAATTATTTCGTTTAAAAGATGCTTTTATGTCCCACTGGAGGGTCTAAAAATGTTGTTAAAACTTTTCGGGCTAAAACGAAAGCAGCCATCTTGGATAGTAGTCTGGTCTGTCCTAAAAAAGGACGGCGGTCCGCCCAGCACGTGGCTAGTTTCTCATTCTTACCATCTTTTCTTTCCGGTTCAAAGCCTCTTCAATACTTTGTCTCCTATATCTTTACTTCTTTCCTCATTTTGTTTGGCGCAAAATCGCCGTTTTCTTGAAAGTTGGTTCGTTTGCTCGCTGCACTTTTCCCGTCTCAGACAGTGTCTGTTTACAAAACATTTCCTCCTCGCAACTACCATATCGAGGTAGCCTCTCTTCGAATTCGTTGAAAAAGCGCGCGAAATCTTGAGATCACGTGGCTGTTTGCTGACGCTATTCTCCCTTTTCCAGTGCTTGCTTATAAATGCGAAAAAGTAATTAATTTGATTTGGAAATACTTCCTTATTTCTTCTTCAATGTGCAACCAATAATATCTTGGAAAGATGAGCTTGTTAGATGAATTATTTGGTCAGATCCTGCAATCTGAGGAATCGATAAAACAACGATTTGACCAACTCAAAGAAGGTATCTACTGTCGCCCATTATGTTCATTCATTCATTCATTCATTAATTCATTCATTCATTCATTCATTCATTCATTCATTTTTATTTATTTAGGCACAGTAGCCCCGTCAGTTCATAAGAACTGCTTTTCAGGGGACCGTGGAAAAACGTTTACTAATTAAAAGATAGATACAACATAACAATGAACAAAATAGGAATTCTCGTCATGGCTAGTTTTTGGTTCTTCTCTTTAAAGGTGGCAAGGGAGGGTGCCTGTTTAGCATCAGGTTCAAATTGATTCCAATGCTTACGTCCACGAAAAGATATAGCCCTCTGCACATTGTTAGTTTTCCGTAAGGGTAAAGAGAGATCAGTTTCGGTATTTTCTCAGTTTTCTGACATTTCGAGTCAAATTTTTTTTGAACAAATCTGAAAGGTACTCTAGGACCAGACCATTTAACGATTTGTATATTGTGGTAGCTGTTTCGCTTCTAATAATGTCATTTACAGATGGCCAATTTAAACTGCGAATTAATGCCATAGCAGGCGCATCAAATCAACTTTTAGTTACAATTGTAGCTGCTTGATTCTGCAACTTTTGCAAGGTTTGCAGTTTAGTCACCCCACAGCACAACCACACCGAGCAACAGAACCGAAAATGGGGATCGACGTAAAAATTTCCTGGAATATTTCAACAATCCCATTGCACGAGAAACCATGGTACGGAGATTGTTAACGTGTTCTTCCCAATCCACATTCCTATCGATTATCACACCCAGATACTTTGTTCGGTCTACATTTTCAACCTGAGAGTCACCAATAAAAATAGTGGATGATCAACAGCCTTATCAGTAATTTTCTTAATTTTGGGCTGGGAACCTACAATCAGAACTTGAGTTTTTAGAACATTCAAAAAAAGTTTATTACCTTGCAACCATCGCTTCAAATCATTCAGTTCACTATTTAGAGTTTGGTTTATATCTACTAAGCTCGAAGAAGAGTAAGAAATACTGGTATCGTCAGCGTACATGGTCACTTTACCTTTCTTCAGAGAAAACGGAAGATCATTGATATAAATCAGAAACAAAAGGGGGCCAAGGCAAGAACCCTGCGGCACACCACAGCGAATATCTTCGGTATTGGAACGTACCCCATTTACTTTGCAGTTTTTGAAGATACACATTTTTATAAGAATACGATAAATTTCGTCAAGCCTTTGATATTCTTAACAAATCTTCATGTTAAGCCTGAATATATTCTTAAAGATTTTTTAATTTTTTTTTTTGAATCTAATATGGTTTTGAACAGAAACTACGCTTTTTGAAAAAACGAGTTATGTTAGTCATCATGTGATTCTCTGTTATGAACATCGCAAAACAGAAAACTGCTGAAATATGAGACACAAATATGCGAGCTGAGGCTGAGCAATATTCTTATAATATTCTTAAAAATTGGATGATTCTGAACCTGTATATTCTTATGAATATTGTAACAATAAGAAAAAGAGCGTACGCCAGCTTGTTCATTTGTTCTCAAATATCCACAATGGCATATCTAGATAAAGTTTTCTTCTTATCTCCTTTTGGGACACCTGGAACCCAGTGGTCAGTCGAATTAAGGCTTTGTTGACTGGTTAACTTTTACAGCACATTCTCAAATCTTGGATTATCAATCGAAGATGAAAGATGCTGAATTCGAAATACAATCACTTCGAGGAACTATGGCTGTGAAAAATCATAAGCTTGTCCAGGAAGAAGTCGAACTAAAATGGCTGATATCAAAGATTGAAATCCTGAAACAGCAAATCGCAAACAATCATAAAAAGAAAGAAGAAACACTGAAAGATACTGTGAGATATACGTTCAAAATATCATTTATTATTGAGGAAAACGTCCTAATTTCTCGCACTTTCTAAAAATTATTGCAGACATTATAATCATCATGATCCCCTCCATGATAATTGAAACATTGCTGTTGTGTTGTTTTCCTTCAATGGCATTCGCTAAAATACACGTCTTGAGCGTCATATTACTCCTACGGGGTGACCCAGAAAAGTGACCCAACGCAATCTGCTTTAGAAAAAAAAGCACGTGGCTGCTGGAAATGCTTCAAATGTCGTTCTGTCGAAGCTTAACTAGCCTACATCATGAGTATTTTTTGGAATTTTTTTCGGCACAGTAAATTTCCCGAATTAAAGATTTTGAGAAAACAGGCAAGCTTGAAATCCACAAAAAGTCGTCAAAACAGGGCATCGATTTAAGGTAACTCTGCTTTCCGCTCTCAGTGCACAGTGAGATGCAGTTTCGCAAAACCAATCTCCTCAGAAAACAGTTAATTTCTCCCATGTTATTCAGCCTATTGAAAAGCGGTAAAAAGGATGCTGCTCTGTATAGTCTCAGCAATCCAAAGATGCATAAATCGCAATGTTTCCATCAACGCCGGCTTTGCAAATCCTGGTTCAAATCTTCTTGTTGATTCAGCAAAGTGGATTTATCTCCAAAACTACTCGAAAGATGTTTGATTTTTTTCTCGCTCCATCTTTAGCTGGGTAGTTGATCTAAAACTTTGCCAAGTCTAATTGAAAAAGCTAGGCTAGATTTCCTGTAATCGAGTTTTATGTTTCTGTTTACTTTTCGACAGCGAAAGGGGGAAACCTTGAGTGGCAATTCTATATCGATTTTCTTTCATTTGCATTATTGCTTCAGGTTTTACGTTGGATCTTTCTTGAACCCTTTTGCTGACTGCAGAGTAGTTCACTCCCCTTTAGAAACTTCCCTTGATGTTTTCACAACGTTTTAACAATATCAACTTCATTTGTAGTTACAGATAGAAGATCTGATCATCAAAGAAAGGTATGCATCTGAAAAAGTTTCAAGAATTGTTCATTTGCCTTACTGAAAAGTTATCTTTTCATCTATTGGATGTCCAAAAAAAGTATACAGATTTGGTTAACTCCAGCGATATAAATTTAGCTTTACTCAGTGGCTAATCACTCTTAAAATGTTCTTCGATAATTAACTTGAACATAGATACCTCGTTTGTTGGTATTGGTGCTGTGAGAGCAGAAATATAAATCTTGAAAGCTCAAATTTTCTTCCACCTGCAAACCAGAGCTTTGGCCTTTTGGCCTAAGTAAGTTCCTAAAGCACATCAAAATTGATAACTGAAATTGATAAAAATTAAGAAACTGCCCAAAACAGAATAACACAATATCTAATATTGTTCAAATTTTATCAAGGCTATCGCTGATTTATATGCAGTGCCTTAAGAATTTGCTCAGGCCCACAGGGCTCTGGTTTGCAGGAAGAGGCAAATTTGAGATTTCAGGATTAATATGTCTGCTCTCAAAGCACCAATACTAACAAACGAGAGGTACCTATGTTCAAATAAACTATCGAGGAACACTTTTAGAGTGATCAGACATTGATTGAAGCTAAATGCACATCGCTGGAGTCAACCAAATCCGTATACATTTTTTTGGGAAACCCGGTATCACATTCAGACTATTTAGAGCTTGAAAATAAATTAAACTACAGGATCGCTTTTCACTTTTTGAATTTTCTTAAATTCTTTAAGATTCAGTGTTTTGCCCTTTCCTTTTCAGGAGAGATTTTATCGAAGAAACGAAGCAATTTGCAAAATGTTACGAGCTGTCAGTGAATTTTGAATCTGAATACGACAAGAGATTGGCAGGACAACTCAAAGTGGCAAGGGAAAGAAAAGAAAGACTCCTAAAAGGTACAAAGATAAATCCTTTTCAATTATGTACCTATTTAATAATTCAGGTCCTTTGAGTCATCATAGGTATGTTTCGACGTTTGTCTGAGGCCAAAGTATTTGTAGCAATGATAAAAGCAGTCCTTCTGCAACCAAATTACATTCATTTTTTTTATAAGAAACTGCTTATAAGAAACGGAAGGCTCAATTTTTCGATAGTGAAGAAACAACCCTACCTGGATTTAAAAAGTTAAGAAACTTTTGTAATTTACAGTTTTAGTTTTCCTATCAGAGTCAAAAAATTTTTGACACTGTACAGTGAAAGCAACTGTTTGGACACAATTTTGAGTGCGAATTATGTTATAGTAATTTGGGAGCCCTTTAGACAAAACAAGATCAACTTTACACTTTTGAGATTAAAAATGTAAGAAACACCTGAGAAACTTTTGGTATCAAAATGACCCAAAAATGTAAGAAACGGCCTACCAGCCCCGGACCTTAGTTTCTTATAAGAAATGAGTAAGAGATCGTAAGAAATGAGTAAGAGATCGTAAATCTCGTCCAAGAGCTTCGCTTTGCAACGTTCAAAATAAAGGCCTAAAACATTTTGAGAAAGGCAGGGGTTTTCTAATGAGTATTCCCGAAACCTAATTAAGGTACTTAAAAAGTGAAGAGTGATCCATCGCATCCCATTGCGGCTTGTTGGAGGTTTGGAAGTACTTCTGAGTACTCTTTTGTCGGCAATACGAAGTGATAGTCTGGAGCAACCTTGAAAGAATCGTTCATAAAACTGGTGCAGAGTACTTAGAGTAATTAGCAGAGTAATTAGCAAAGTAATTAGGGTAATTAATGTAGTCTGTGTGTGCTTCGTTCTCCTCACTCAATCGTGACGATAACTTTCATATGGTATATGATGGCCGGAAGTAATTGGCTGGAAGTAATTAGCTTAGAGTAATTAGCGAAGTGATAGTCTGGAGCAACCTTGAAAGAATCGTTCACAAAACTGGTGCAGAGTACTTAGAGTAATTAGCAGAGTAATTAGCAAAGTCTGGTGCAGAGTACTTAGAGTAATTAGCAGAGTAATTAGCAGAGTAAAAAGGGTAATTAATGTAATCTGTGTGTGCTTCGTTCTCCTGACTCAATTGGCATGTGGAAAACCTCGTGACGATCACTTTCATAGGGCATATGATGGCCGGAAGTAATTGGCAGGAAGTGATTAGCTTAGAGTAATTAGCGAAGTGATAAATTGGAGCAACCTTGAAAGAATCGTTCATAACACTGGTGCAGAGTACTTAGAGGAGTAATTAGGGAACATGAAAGACACATCTCGCTTGCATACCCTTGAAGAAGATATCGTGAATTCAAGATTCAAGGTATTGCTTTCTTTTAGATTTGCAGTCATTGGAGACATGCAAGTTGAAAACTGTAGCCTTGAAGGAGAAAGTTGAAATGGTAAACAGATCAATAACAGCGATGGTGCTTGAGAAAGATGGTAAGTAAAGGAAAGTCTTCTGGTTTACGTTGCCACATATAACGTCATAAATACAGTCGCCTGCAAGTCTTTGTGGCGAGTCTTTGTGGTTTGGGGTGTGTTAAAAATGTTCTTGCTCTAAACTTTGCAACGCGTCAGATGTAAATGGAAACAATCACGCCTCAAATTTGAAGCCCCGGATTCCTACTACCATCTGAAATCAAAACGTTTGTCAGGGTTCTGGAACCTCTTGGATTATGAAGTCAAGCAGGCATCCTCTTTCAAAGCATTTAAAAAAGCTTTGAAATAGTTTACTTTTGTTACTTCTTTATCATTTATTTATCATTGTAACTAAATTAGGGTTTTACTTTGTATTTATTCTAACCTAATTTGTAAGATTTGATGCACGGCCCCCTGAAAAGCAGTCTTATTGTACCTTATTGATTGACGGGGTAAGCGTGGTTAAAGAATTTAAAATAAACAAACAAATAAGGGGGTAAAAGATGAATTTTCAAATTTCCGATCAATACGCATCCTGCTGATTTTGCATCACGTATTAAAAAACCTTTGCGTTCTAGACAAAGAAGAAGAGATTCGAAAAATGCACCAAGAAACGATTCTGGCTGTAAAGCATAAGGAGGAAGTCTCAAAAGAGCCACAGAACAGTCTTGAATTCAAAAGGTTGGTTGCGAAACGAACGTTTTCAGAGCATGATCAAAACGTTTTAGGGTTTGATGTGCCACCTTCTTTGTACTTTTAAACCACTTTTGCTTGTCCTGTCAAAAATATACAAACTGATATATTTCAGATAATAATAGGTCCAAAAGAAAAACAGCCGCAAAAAACTGACAGATTTTTCAGCACACTGTGGCCTTTCAAACTTACGTTATCATCAGAGTCACACTCTGATAATAACGTAAGTTTGAAAGGCCTCAGTGTGCTGAGAAATCTGTCTGTTTTTTGCGTCCGTTTTTCTCCTGGACCTACTATTTAGTACATACTACAGTATCAAGTTTTCAGATAATAAAAGGGACCGAAAGCTTAGAACTGAAAGTTGTCGTTGTTAACTCACGAATGAGTAACGAAACATCACATCTCCTAAGCACATAGATTTAAGCAAGAGAAACCAACAAAACTATTAAACTTAATGCAATACATTTAAATGGAATCTACGTCTGTGCACTTAAATGGGGCTATTTCAACCCCGAATTCCACTCTATAATGGGAGGAAAGGACTTTCTACGACTAATAACATCAATTTACTTCATATTAGGCTGTCAGAAGAGCTCAGTGCATGCCAGCAGAAATCAGCAGCGTTAAACCAAAGAAGGAAAGAATTATTATCAGAGCTTTACGTCAACCAACAGGAATACATGAAGAAAGAATCGTATTTGAAAGCGAGGCAGAACAATGATGGACCACAGCAAATGCATCACACGAGTAGAAATGCCGCTGGTAGTCAAAGTAAAGGCTTCTGGGGGAATAAACAAGAGACGCAAGCACAACAAGGTGGAAGGGTAAGCCTCTTCAAAAGCAACAAACAAGATGGCAGTAATTCATTCTCTTCTCATACTTTCAGAAAATAGCTTGAACGCAGCATATACTGAAAAGCAATATTGTTTCGAATAAAGATCGCCATATGTACAAAAGAACTACCAATGGAAGAAAACTTTATAGAAAGAAATGTTGGAATCAGTTGACCATCAAAGTTGAGACTTTACGAGTTTTTTCATCCAGACTCTATCAACTTTCGTTCACTATCAACCAAATTTTTCGACATACAGACCGTTAAAATGCATAGAAAATAACGAGTTTCCGACATTGAAAATTAACAATGAAATTTCTCAAAATGACCTTGGTAAAAATAGATCCTTTACTGACAGCTGCCAAGCAGTCTATCTTTGAAAATTCTGTCTATCCTTTCAGCTCGTTTGAAATCATAACAATTTTGCATCTCATGATAAAAGTTTTACACATATTTAAAAAAACAAAGTCTCGAATTGGCAAAAATTACGAACGATGAAAAAAGTAGCAAAAATTACGAACGATGCAAACGAGTTGACTTTTTAGCACATCAGCTAAACGTGCTTATATTCGGTCAAATGAAATCAATGTAGCTGGTACGAAATTTTAAACTCGTTGAGTTTGTTGACTAAACTGATTACACGTTCGCAGTTATTGCTACTGATAGAATGATGGGCGCTATAACTACTATCCTCACTGGAGCGACAACAACATCAATTCACTTTAATTAGATGAGCGTAAGTTGAGGCTCCTTGTGTAGTGAGGCTACTTGTTGGCCAGCTTCTTCTGCATTTCTGGTGCCAAGCAACCGATCGAGTTCATTTACGAAATTTTAGAAATTTGGAACATCCACGCAGCTCTGGAGAGCGTTTCTCAAGGGTGAATTTGATTGGTATTTCCATACCTCCCAGGTGGAAATGTTCTTCCCAATCAAACACGAAATCTTAAAAAAACGAAAGGTTTCGGGTGCACCAAGACAGTTTTCTAATAAAAACGAGAATCTCTTAAAATAATTCAAACAACAGCAAATGATTGAATTTAATTAATGCCAATATTTCGTCCTGCCATGCAGGACTTCTTCAGGGGTGTAATATGACAGTTATAATAAGTTTATATAATATTATAATTGTCAAATTACAGCCCCGAAGAAGTCCCTGCATGGCAGGACGAAATATTGGCATTAACTAGATTCAATCATTTGCTGTTGGTTTTGTCGTATTGCAGTGTTTCTGCCTTCAAACTTAATCTCTCAAAAGTCTGCCAAACTTAATGCCTTTTGGAGCAAAAGATCCAGAAAGCCTTCCAAACCTACCAAACCTGCCGTTTTGAGAATTTCGCAGTCAACCAAACACAAATTCCGAGTCTGTCAAGTCTACTGTTTTCAGAATAGACCTTTTTACTTCTTAAGAAAGAGGTTTGGGTCGAGCGTCCAAATCTGGTAAAGTTTGGGAAGGAAAACGAACAGACGACCCCCATCCTTAGTGGATACACTGCTAACAGTGGCAAGAAGTTGCTGCGGATTTCAACATTTTTCAGAGACTTTGTTATCGATTACTTTGCGCAGAATTAGCTAGCAATGGCTTAGTTTGCATACAGGCAAGTTTCATTGGTCCTTTGCTTTGTTTCTCGCTATTTTCATTCATTTTTAGCTGACTTTTCTTTCATTTGAATAACAACGGTTGAAAACGCAAACTTCGATTTGCAAAGTCGCAAAATGAAACCCTTATAATGCTCACACTTTTACACAACAAAATCAGCTAACGACAAATGAAAATAATGAGAAACAAGGCCAGAAAGCAAATAAAACTTGCCAGTGTATAAACTGAACCAATTGTAAGTCAATTGGAGCAAAGTTATCGCTGCTTAACTCTCTGAAAAGTGTTCTGAGATCCGAAGGAACTTCTTGCCGCAGCTAGCAGGTATCTATCAAAGCGTGGGTCGTCTTTCCATTTCTTTTAACAAAATTTACCAGATTTGGACGCTCGATCCAAACCTCTTTTTTAAGAAGCAAAAGGTAAATCGGTACCAATCAAACACAACCTAAATACTTATGCGTCAAGGTGTTTGAGCAATGAGAAAGGCAGGTTTAGCACAGTAACTATATCCTTGATAAAATCGTCTAGCCAACGGACAACGTCTATAAAATAACCGATAAATATTCTAAGAGCAATCTCAGTCCTTTCTGAGTGGGAAAACTTCCTCGGCTACACCATCCTTGGTAATAACATTGATAAGAACGCCATCACCTGTGTGGATATCTCGCTCTGCTGCAGAAATGAAAATGTCCTTTACGAACTGAATGCATTGCTCTTTGGAAAGGGGCTCTTTAGATGGGTCCTGTTGATTCATTCTGCCAACCTGTTATGACAATATTAATCAAGGTATGTAAAACATTTCTTCGTAAAAATTAAAGACCCATTGCTAACCATGATCCTTTGTGGCGCCAAAGCCGACTTTCGTTCTTGGCCTAAATTATCTTTGTCTTGCTTTTCATTCTGCGCACAAAGCATCACGGTTGATAATGGGTCTTTAACGACTACCTCTCTGTATGAAGCGTGATTTAGGCCAAATTTGAAATGTAAAACGAATAGCCATTCGTGTCGATTCTAATTAGTATATGAAAACTAAAAGACATTCTGAATACGCAAACTGAATGGACAAAACGAATAGACGTTCTGGTACAGCAAACGAAAGGACGTTTCGATACAGTAAACTGAACTTTCGTGTTATCTAAAAGTCGTTCTTGGCCTAAACTCTCTTTGTCTTGCTTTTCATTTTGCGCATAAAGAATCATGGTTGACAATGCGTCTTTAAGCGGGGATGGCTCTATGGTAGCACGCTTGACTACCAATCTGAAGGTTGGTAGCCTGCCTGCGTGCAGACTCGATTGGTTTCTTTTTCAGAGAGGTTTCTCCTCCAGTAGAGTCTGCGCATCAGCGACACAAAGCGAGTCAGCTGATATCAGCATAGACATATTTTATATACTTGGCGTGTGCAATTGTGCATAAACAAACCAAGGCAATGAAAGACTTTTCGTGGGGGTGCTTTGATTACCTCATTTATAATCCTTGTTATGAGCCGCCCCATTGAATCTAATTCAATGAGAATAATTACGAGAATTCCTTGAAGATATCTATCAATCAATTGAACTAAAAGAGAACAATAGAGATCCCTTTTCCACCAATGAGGTTTTGTTCCTCGATCCTGGGAACCGCACGTGACTTTGGACAGGCTATGTGTCACTGATGCGTAGACTCTACTGGAGGAGAAAAGAGTATCCCCTTTTCCTATTTGTTCGCACTAGTGTATAGTTGGATTAGCAGGCTTTTAGTTCTGACCAAAATTTTCTTGAAATGGGAGTAAAAGACAAAACACGCAGAAAAGACCTTGAGGCTTTCAGATTCAATCAAGCATTGATAAAAGTTGAAAATAATATCGATCAAATTTTGTCAAGCGTCGAAACAAATGTAAAGCCATCACCTAAGAAAAGAACGAAACAGTATCTAGATATCGTTCAAATGAACAGGTATTACAAAATTTTGGTTTCAGTTTGTTAGCTGTCACAATATGCGAGTGCTGTCATTCTAAAGCTGAAAATTAGACAAAATTTGATCGAGTTTTTCAGTCCTTTTCCCCGCCCTTGCCGAACCTACTACGTAGAGTGTGGAGAGTCACCAACTCTCGGTAATAATTACAGGCTACAGGAATCAAGAGGTGTGGTCACATCGAGAGGAAGGACCAGGATGCTGCTTTGCTTCTCAGCATCCTAAAACAACCTTCGGATGCTAGGTAGAAATGTTGAGAAAAACATCCGTTTTAATTCATAACATTTACAAGAAATTGCACTATAGTTTTGAAGAATATAAAGAATTTTACTTAAACTAGAAATAGCTCTCGCTAGGCTTGCCCGCAAGATATGCAGGTAGGATCCTTACAGATGGTCTCAAGGTGGGGAAGTTTTTCCTGAATAATGCCCGTTGCTTCAGTGAAAGCAGAAGAAAAGTAAGCTATGTCATGATAACAATCACCATAACAGTATCTGACAGATACATTTGACTAACTTTAATCGAAGCTGGTCGTCCGTCACCTTCAATTTTCTACCAATAAGCTGAACTTGAGTTGTTCCACTGATTTCCCCAGTGCTATCTGCTTAGGTATGAATTTTTCTCCAGATGAAATAAACGTTTGTGATAATGTTATCTTCCTCAACTGAAGCAGAGTACAACCTCAGCCTGAATGTTTATTTTCCTGTCTGATTAGGCCTAACAGCGTTAAAAAAAACAATCCAAAAAAGAATTCGGAATAAAGATCAGATTTGAATAATATACTCCTGTTCTAAAGGTTCTCATTTTGTCGTAATCAATTGGAATGTTGCTTTGTTTTCCTTATCCACGTATTGCAAGATGCTTTCACGGTACTTTCACGGATGCTTCACTCCTTTGCTGGGAACACAAACAAAATCTTAACCCTCGTATTTCATTTGACATCCATGAACATTCTGAGCCTCATATTAGGTGCCCTCGTTTTCATAGTGGCTAAAATCTGCTGACAAATTGCTGACAGACCTTCACCAGATGAGATTTGTTCTGGTAAAGAAGATCGTGTACCCAAGCATGTACGGGGGAGACTATAAGCCCTTCAGGAGCTCCTTGCGGGCAATAAACTTTTACATCTATAATTTGTGTCAAATTAGATGTCACCTTCAAATGCTCGCTAATACCAACAACAAAAGTGTTCCCCGAAGGAATTTTGTGTTATCGCAAATCTCAGGTGACATCTAATTTAAGACAGACTTTAAATGCACAGCTGCATGGGACGCAAAACGCTAAAAGTTACTTTCGACTCAATTAGAGTTATTTTGCAATATGACATACCTGATTGTCAAGAAACGGTTGCAACATTGCTGATGACGATCCTTCTGCTCTGTATTTCTCTCTTTCATATGAACCAACAGGATCAAAACTGTAGATAGCACCTTTTCCTACAAGCAAAATTAATAATTTTGTGACAAAAAGATTTTGTGTTCTCCTACAAAGAATTATAATAAACTATCAATGGCGGCAAAATAAAGCTAAAAATTTTAAAGAGGATTAAAAGCAAACAAGAGGTAAAAAATGAACATCAAACATTCCTTTCGTGTTTCTCTTGTTTATTTATGACAAATCGTGATATAGTTTAGTTAAATATAATAATTATTTATTATATCTATTGTAAATTATTAGTTATTGTAAGTGTTTAGCATGGCCCCTGTAAATCAAGAGGGGCTACCATGGGTAAAAAAGATAAAATCATTTCAAATCAAACAAAATTATAAGAAATTGACAAAACTTCTCCGAGACAATAGACCATTTGCCAAGGGGTAACTACCATGGGCAAGCCGACCCGGTAAAAATTTGATAAAAACTCAAAACAGAAAAAAACGTTCAAATCAAACAAAATTATAAGAAATTGACAAAACTTTCTCCGAGACAATGTGGGGAAAATCCCGAAAATTTCTACTTAGGCCCTTTTTCCTCCCAAATGGATCGTGCTCGTTTTCCTACTAAATGCACTTACTAACTCCAGATTAATGATTAAATACCTTAAAAAGGGTTGAAATAAGGTCCTCCAAAAGTTTGTTTTCAGTTTCTCGATTTATCCACTTCAGAATCAGCCCAAGACGATCGGCCAGTTTTCGTTGATTTTTCAAAATTTTCTCCCAAGTTTTGGACTTATTACATTTGAAGTAAGGGGTCAAATCAGCTGATCGTTTGTTTATGTGCACTACTCTACAAATCGATCGTGGGAAATACATCGAATAAGATATTCTGAAGTGGAGAGGATTCCCCGATGTTACTAGGGCTGTCGGAATTGGCCGCGCTCGCCTCAATCCCTTTTTCCTAATTGGCAAATGGTCTATTATCAAAGCTGCATCATAACAGACGATTACGTTAAAAATGGCACAGAAGAACTATTTACCAAGACGCATTGCATTCCAATCAAGAATTTTAACTATTCTACAAAAATTCAATTGAGAACGCAATGCATCCTGGTAGCAAGTTCCCTGCCGCCATCTTTAGCGTTATCGTCTATTGTTGCACTCAAGAATGAGCAGTGAACCTAAACATAGGGCTCAAATCTTTTAAAAGGTCGGTGTAAAACTCTATTACAGTTTTCTTTGAAATAAATGGATTTGAAAGAGCTCAGGGCATTTTGCTGTAAATCTGCTGTGGAAATTTATTGATATCTTGATTAGGGACAGGGCAAAATTTATTACATTACATGGCCGGTGGAGAACAAAAATTCTTCCAAAAAAAACTGCTCGTCCTGTATGAAATTATTGCCAAAAAACCAACTGCCCCGTCACCCTTTCCTTGAAAAATGTATCTGCCCTGTATTCATGAACAACAAATGTTGTATCGTACGACCGATGAATTAGCCAAAGACCATAACATAATCAATTCTTGCCTTTACGAGACTTTGTAAACGAAGAAATCGACTTTGAAGATGAAGAGAAATGACTAATGAATCGTTCTTGCAAGTAACTGACAAGGACATTTTTCGTCATTTTTATGCACATCCTTCCAAGCATTTCTCAACTTGCATGATCCACAATTTTGGCCTCAAAATAAGCCATTTCATATTTCAAACTTCATCTTGAGCTTATAAAAAGGTACTGCCCCGTTCATATTTGCTTTGTAAAAAGTTTTGACCCAGTTCTGTACAAGCTAAAAAAAAGTAGTTACCCCGTTACGGCATTTATCAAATTTGAGGCTGTGACGTCATCAAATTTTTAAATCCTAAACCAGAAAAGCTACAGATTTCTGCTTGCCACCATATTGTAGACCTTCACAAACTATGGTTTTCTTGAAGATTACATCATTTTTCCCTTATTGGTTTAGGAATTACGATTATTTAGACATTTTCAAAATTTTCCATGAATTTTTTCAAAAATAATTAAATTGCCGCCATTTAAAAAAAATCAAGATATCAAAGAATTTCCACGGCAAATTCATAGCAAGTACCATAAGTTCCTTTCGAGCCATTCAATTCAAAGAAACATGTCATATAATTTAACATCCACCTTGTGAAAGATTTGAGCCCTATGCTGTGAACCCAGCACAAAAGCATGGATCATTTCGAGGAAAACGAAGATACTTAGATAAGATATCAATATTCTTACATAACATAAGTCTTACTATTGTTAACATATTCTTACATAACACTAAATCAAACGAAAGATATACTAACCAATAATGCTGCAATTTTTTGAAAGATTTGATCGCTATGGTGAATGTTATGCTACCAGGGCATGTGAAGTGCAAGCCTGAAGTCTGTGGTACTTTTTAAAATGATGCTTTCTTGTTTTGTAAGATTTTCCGATTTCAGTAGATATTTTTCAAGATGTTAACATCCTAGTAAAGTATCTGTTTTATTTAACCAGTATGCTTGGCACGTGCCAGCTCTTCGTTGGCTTTTGTTGTTCCCATTTTCATGGCCCATGCAAATGGCGACAACAAAGGCCAACGAAAAGATAACATGTTATGTAATATACGTTTACAAACCTTCACTGTCGAGGCCAGCAATGATGTTATATGTGTAGTATGGAAAGAACCTTCTATAGTAGAGGATCGTTTGAAGCATCTGTGCAATTGCAGAGCAGCTGATGGGGTTAGAAAGAATGGAAATCAATTTTACTGACGAATAAAAATTCATTGATACAATTTACTCAAGTTTCTTTGCTTTTATTACCCTATGGTCAGGGCATGGGTAGCTAGACACTGCTGGTGTGCTTCTATGGAGGGGCGCTGCAACTAATAGGTACCTGCGGAGGAATAATTTCTATTGTTCTGCGGAGGAGGTAACGAAAGATCGAGAGTTCTCTCAATCTCCTGCGCTAGCTCCTTCATAGTAGTAAATAAGCGAAAAAAACTGTGGGAATCAAGCACAACTGCGGTGTCTGACTACCCATAGACCATTTTGACATTTAGAAAAGGGCCTGGGGAGAGCAAAATTTTTCTGGTAAATGGCTGCCATGCCACAGTTCAATTTATCGTTGGTGAAAAGCCCCGTGGCAGCCATTTACCAGAAAAATATTGCTCTCCCCAGATCCTTTTTCTAAATGTCAAAATGGTCTATTGTCAGGGCTGCAAATTTGGTGATAGATTAGACTGACGACGTGATTTCTTGTATTCATTCAACGTTTTTAATCTGATGTTTTTACTCAGTGTGAAGCCATAGCATCATTCAATTAAATGCGGAAAACTGAGACTCGTGTAATCAGTCTAGTAATAAATCTGGTTGGTTGAGGCCGTCCGAAACTGACGTGGGAGGCATTATTTCTCAGTACAGACAGCTGTCAGATTCAAACAGCATCAAATGGCTACATTTTTAATGGCTTCATGCTGAAACTGCGACCATCGTTATCTCTTGAAATAATCTTTTCATGCTGTTATTTCTACTTATCTCCTATGAAATAAGAAATCATCCAGCTCTGCCATAGGGTAAAACAACATAATAACTCTCAGAGTACAGATCTTTCTCTTTTTCATTTTCTGATGCACAATGTAGAAATAAATTGATAAAAACTATTTACGTAAAACCAGAAAGATCTTGGAATGGATGCAACTAAATGAGCTAAGTGCCAACCCTAATGCTGGCCATGCAATACCGCGTGTCCCAAAAATGTATACGGATTTATTTGACTCGAACAATCAGCGATGTGAATTTAGCTTCAATCAATGTCTAATCACTCTAAAAATGTTCCTTGATAGTTAACTTGAACAAAGGTACCTCGCTTGCTGGTATTGGTGCTTTAAGAGCAGACATGTTAATCTTGACAGCTCAAATTCGACTCTTCATGAAAACCAGAGCTTTAGCCCTTTGGCCTAAGCAAATTCTTAAGGCACAGCGTATAAATCATCGATAACCTTCATTAAATTTGCGCAATGTTAGATCTTGCGTTATTCTGTTTCCATTGACTTGCCGGGTACACTCAAACGAGGTCTCAAACTCTACCTTAATGAAGCCAGCTCTGCCATAGGGCTGCCATAGAGCTCTGCCATAGGGCTCTGTGCAATTGTCTAAAAACAAGGTGATTAATGTAACAGCTCTACTACAGCAGCCCTACAAATGGGGCATACTTGTTTAGGACAGTCTGTAAATGGACAGATAGATAAGTCTGGTATTTACCTCATCTTTTTGCCATGTTCATGTTCATACATCTAAAATGAAACGTTGCTTTCAGTTAAATAAATCAAATACGACCTGATTAAACTTGCAAGGAGTTTGCTTCAAAGCACTAAAGATTAGGTACACTAATTATTTAGATTTTAAAAACTATACAATAGACTGTTTAGCTATTCAACAAAAGAGCCTTTATTTCTTGTACACTTCTATTCAACAAAAGAGCTTACATGTCCATAACCAGGATCAAAACTTTAAATTGCCGAAAGGCTAAATTATATTTGATTTTTTGTACACTTCTACCCTGGCCTTTGATGTCCCAAAAAATGATACAAAAGGATATTATATGTCGTTTGAATATGCTTACGAGTTCATGTCCATCTAACCAGTGAACCGAATTTCAAAAATCTTTATTTCGTAAAACCACAACCAACATCTTCAAATACAATTTAGCCTTTATGCAATCAAATAAAACAAAGTTTTTGAAAATCGGTTCATTGGTTATGGACATGTAAGCAATCAAACTATAAATAATACATCATTTTGGGACACCCGGTATATAAAAGGTTCAATTTTTTGTACTCCATCTAAAATTTTACATGACACATTACTAATTATACTACTTTAACCTCTTTACGATACTACAAGACGATACCACAAGGAGCAAAATATTACGACAGAGGTGGAAAAAGTGCGTGAAGCCGCGAAGCAGCTTCGCAGGAAGCTTGTTTGTCTGGAAGGAAGGAAAGGGAAGGAAAGAGAGAAGGCGGAAAAAAGGAAGGAAAAGAAAGGAAATGATGAAGTAAGGAATGAAGAAATGAAATGAAAAAGGTTGTAAAAAAGGATGGAAAGAAAAAGGAGGGAAAAGGAAAGAAGGATGGAAGGAAGATAGGATGACAAAGAAAACAAGAATTGAAGACATAAAGAGAACGGATGGACTGAATGAAGGAAAGAATAGAAGAATATCAATGTTTGGATTCTGCTCTTTTCATTTACTTTTCCAGTCAAAATTTTAGGACTGTGATACAAAGGATGAACTTATATGTCGGCCCTTCAGAAAGAATTGATATAAAACCTTGAAGTAACTATTACAAAAGGTTCAACTGAATGGCGTTAGAGCTTCTATCACACGAAATATTTTACAGTTAATAACCTGAATTCAGAGAATACGAACCAGAAAAAAGTTCCCACTTTCGAAAATTCATAGCACCAACAGTACTGGATGGATTGGAATGAATCAATATTTGCTTGACAGCCAAAAGCGAAGTATTTTTGTGATTTTCTCACCTTCTTACGAGCACTGGAAAAATTGGTAAATTCAAGTTTACAAAAACTTGCTGGTTGCAAAATGACTGAAAAAGGCTTAAAGTACTTGATCAAATCATAAAGGACTCCTCGCTCAGAACAACAGAGAAAATGCAATTTCGCATGAGTGAGAGCTATCGTCAGCACCTTTAATGCCATGGGATTGAAAATCTTTAGTATCTGTTTGCAAGTCTATGTCTAATAACTCTTGAGAGAAGTGAAACGCCCCTAAGTATTGTACTATGTGAGGAGAGTCCTAACGATTTGATCAAGTATTTTAGGCCCTTTTTCGGTAGTTTTGCAACCATGAAATTTTTGTAAAGTTGAATTTACCTATATTTGCAGTGCTTCCAAGAAGATGAGAAAAAACACACAAATATTTTGATCTTTTGGCTTTTAACTAGAATTTGAATCATTCAAATCCATGAAGTACTTGTGGTGCTACGAATTTTCGAAATCTGGTTCTCCCGGTACATTTATATAAACTAGATGTATGTAACTATTACAAAAGGTTCAACTGAGTGGGGTTAGAGCTTCTATCGCTTTTTTATACATTCAAAGATTGCACAAAATGTATCACAATAATGTGTGATTCAGATTCCTTTGTAGAATAGCTACAATTTCTATTGAAAGACCAACACAAAGTTAGAATAAATTACATTTAGGTGAAAAGGTTTTCGTATCAAAATAATTTGATGCCTAGTTTGGCTAGGTTGAATGCTCATAAAATAAAAAGAGAGCAATTGAGAAAAAAATTGAAACTTACCTTTAATCTCATGCCAACATTTCTTGTAACAGTCAGTGCATCTGCATGAAAGCCAGTGCATCCAAGAACAGTTGTATTGGTTCTAAAAAATTATGATTCCTGATTTGTAATCAATTTCACATGAAGAGCATAGTATAAAGTGGCCGATTGAAATATTTCAAACGTTTTTGTGTTGCCAAAGGACTAGCCTATGCTATAAGTATTTTTCGCAATTTTTTTGGCACGGTAAATTTCCAAAATTAAGGATTTCGAGGATAAGGGCATGCCTGAAATCTTCAAAAACTCCTCAAAACAGGGGATTGATTTACAGCCATTTCAGATCTTCAAAACGACAAGGAGCGTGTTTCGTTTCAACCTGGGAAAAGGTAACCCAGTCAGAAGTCTTCAGAGCAAGTTTATAGTTCCTAGGTACTTAAAGATATTCTCAGGCAAAATAAAACACGCTCCTCGTTGTTTTGAAGACCTGAAATGGCTTCAAATTGATCCCTGTTTTTGACGACTTTTTGAGGATTTCAAGCCTGCCCTTTTCCTCGAAATCCTTAATTTAGGAGCTTTACCGTAACCAAAAAAATGCAAAAAATACTCATAATGTAGGCCAGTCTTTTAGCGACAGAACAACGCTTGAAATATTTCAATCAGCCACTTACTTTTTCGTCTATGACAGATTGCGTTGGGTGACTTTTTTCTGGGTCACCCGGTATATAACATGAAATATGTTACCACATTCTTTTATCATGGAAGATCTTTTTAAAAATCCACATGCTGAACAACAGTCATACTGTACATATATTGAAATGGTTGAAAGCATTTGATGTTTGTTGTTTTTAGTCATTGTAAAATTTCACATAAACAATTGTTGTAAGACTTGTGAGATTGCAGATTGTTTGAAATAAAGTAAAAGCCAAAAGTAAAAATCCAAACAAATTGAGTAGGTTAAAGTTTTTGACAAAATTCAGTTTGAAACATTTTGTCTGAATTTCCATTTTGAAAGGGTCCAAGAATGTACTTTTTCAGTCAGTGGCAGTGCCAGCCTCAAAAAAGTGGAGGGGACAAAGGAAAGTGGGGGTCTGGGGGTGAAAACCCCAGGAAAATTTTCAGGAACACGCCCTTTTTATACTCAGGAAACGCCCTTTTTACCCTCAGGAAACACCCTTCTTTATCCATCAAGCTCTAAAGATACCTACCCAACCCCTCGTAAGACATCTTATCAACGGATTTAGACAAATGCTCAGAGAAAAGTGGGGGACTTGTCCTCCCCATTCCCCCCGTGGCTCCGCCACTGTTTTCAGTGAATTATTTTAAGTGGGCTGACATGATTTTTAGCTATTTAAAGCTAATACTGTAAGCCCACTATGGTATGCATGCAGCATCCAGGCATGGGACCTCTAGTTTAACGTCCCTTCTGAAGGATGGCAAGGTGAGTTGCGAGGTCACCCATCCGGTGTTTGACTTCACTCGACCGAGCTTAACTTCAGTCATCTGACAGAAACTGTTTAAGCTGCTCGGTCATTCACTCCTCGCTCATGATACCTCAATTTGAATTCAGTGCTAAAACTGTGCTTGAAATTATGTTAATGAATACAAATATAGCCAGTTTCAAGTGAAAGGTTTGATGTATAAAAACTGTGTAATGAAAGGAAATTGCTTCCAATTCTACACATTTTGTCCTGAGTTTTTGTCCAAAGTTCTTTTTGTCTGAAACATTTAGATGTTTAAGGAATTGAGTCATGATAAATAGACCTACCTTGCCATGTATCATGTGACCCATGTGATAAAAATCAATTATCACTTCCAAACACTAAAAGGATCTTCTGTTGTACAATGCTTTTCATGAGATCAGTTTCATTTCCCATGAACATTAGTCAATCAGATGCGTCAAAGAGAAACATGAGTCAGCATATTCTTGAAGTTAGGGTATACGCAGTCTACTTAACATGAACCAATGGCTTTATGTATTCACTTTCATGAAAGAAAGATGATGTAACTTAATGTTTTTCACTGTTGAATTCTCCAGCCCTTTCCTGATATCCCATACTAAAAACTGGGAAATACCTAGGAATTCCTAGTATTTTTCTGGGTAATTTCTGAGCAAAATTCCTCAGAAAATCAGATTATAAAATAGTGAAATCTAATAAAAAGTGGCGTGACTACACCATACAAAACATTGGTGCTCGCATGTGGAATAACCTTCCTCCTTCCTTAAAGTCAATCTCAAAACAAAAACACTTCCGTAAAAAACTTAAAGAAAGCATCATCTTAGCTTACCAAAATGAACTATAAAAGATCTGCATGATCAATAAGACTTACAAACCAATAACATTCCTTACTAACAAAAATATATCTTACTGTTGAATTTTCCTAGCTTTTGTACTATGACGTATTTTTTCTTTTTCGCGTATCCTTTTGAATTTTAATTTACGGCCCAAGCTAGATAAGCTCCGCTTTTCTTGGGTCGTGTAGAATACATTTATTTTTTATATTACATTGTATTAGGTTGTTGTATTCTGCGAATAAAATTGAATTGAATTGAATCAGCTTCCTAGGATAGAAAAGGTGGGAAAAAGAGCAAAATTCCTAGGAAAGCTGGAAAATAGTGGATTATAATGGAATTTTCTGGGAACATTTCCCAGCTTTCCTAGCTCTTTGGGTACTGATTCCCAGCTTCCCCACCTTCCTAGGAAACAGAATTCCCATTTCCCAACTTGAAATTGTTTTGATGAAGAAGCTAGGGAAACTGGGGAAATTCTAGGATCCCCAGCTTTTTTGGTACGGGATGGCATATTGTACTATTCATTGGTAAGTATTGGTTAGTCCAAAGATAATTCCCCATTCCAAGCATGCATACTTACAGTTTGTAGAGTTTTGGAGACTCTCTTGTGTGAATAAGAAAACCTTCACTAAGTCTAGTGTCTGAAGCTATTATTGAATAATCATCCCCTGCTATTGCTAGACACGTTCTGCAAAGAAAATACCATATGTCAGAAATGTGATACAAAGCATGGAAAGTGGAGCAGTCAAAGTTAAATTGAAAGATACAGTAGAAGCTAGACAAATGATTTATTTTCACACAAATTTTTGTTTGCATAAACACAGCAAATTTGTGTATGTCTGTTATACAGTGCAGGCATTGGGCATGAAATGACATGACAAGAACATGACATTGATATGACAAGAATTCTTAAGAATTTTCAAGAATTTGTCACATTCTGATCAGAATTCTTGAGTCATATGAAAGATAGACATATTAAAACCTTCTCAAGAATTCTTGAGAATCCTTAGGCAAAGAAGCCATGTGTGGACAAGGCTTGTACTATACAGTAGCTTATGGTCACATACAGTAGAAGACTTGATTTGGTTGTAAAACTTCAGATGCCAAAAAGCAAGGGTATGTATCTGTGGCTTGCAGGAAAGAAAGAGTTGAAGTCATTTCCCCAAACTGCAAAGTACAAATGGTACGACATGACCTTATATCTCAGGTGCACCAGCAAATGTTCTGTTGGTTAAGATATGAAGATGCAAGTGAAAACGATTGATTAGCTATGTATGATGAAAGGTAAAGGTCTTCTATCTTGAGTTGAGAGTGCCAGAATCAAATGGACTGTACACATTTTTTATATTAGAAAAAGGCTTATAAGAAACTAAGGGCGTATTCTTTGGGCATCTTCTGAAACGGTAGAGTTGGTAGATGCTAAAATCCCATTCTTTTGGTGCCATCCTACCGAAAACGGTAGACTTCGCAGACTTCAGATCATTCTTTATGAAAGCCCATTCTTTTGGTCATTCTGTTTTTGGTAGACTTCCGAGAGATTTTTGACGTTTTCTTTTGGACTCTACTGAAAACGGTAGACTTCCGAGGCCTCGGAAACCTTCTGCTCCTAAAGCTGGTAGACTTCCGAGAGATCGCAAAGAGCCTGTTTCATGAATGAAAAAGTTTAAAACATTCAAATATACAATGAAGTATTATAAATAATTTTCTCTTCAGATTTTCAAAACAAAAATACAATGCATTATGGCTTCAATTCGCTCGGCCGAACACAACATAACATTCAAACTCTCAAACTTTTAGAATTCTCATTCTTTTGGGATTTTTGTATATGTATGTATGTATGTATGTATGTAATATTTTGCCATCAAACTAAAATATATCTAATCATAAACGAAAATAAATCTAATTAAAATATCTATAAAATTAAAATAATTACAGACAAAAAGCTAATACATATCTAATTTTGTCTAGATTTTGTCTGCAAAGTCTGCCAACTCTACCGTTTTCAGAATGTGTATTCTTTTGGCATTTTTCTCTGTAAAGTCTACCGTTTTCCAGAAGACTTCACAGACTTCAGATACCCAAAAGAATACGCCCTGTTGTAAGATGGCTAAAACTTTAAGAAATTCTGGTACTATGTTTAAGAAGGGCTGAGAAACTTTTGGATGGATGACAGCTAAATTCAGGAGACTGATGATTGATTGATGTGATACTTTCTTTTTTCATTTGTTCTCAGCACTTTAATTCTGTCTGGAGGAAGTATTGCTGTAAATGTTGTTGCTGTCATTTTTTTAGTCCCTATCTGATATATTATACATACCCTCCATGAAATGAGTAGGGAGAGAACTGTCTTTCCATTTTAATTCCAACTTTTCAGTGTTCTTTCCTGCTTGGGTTTCTTGTTGTTGGGTTGTGGATGACACAGCACTGGGAGACAAAAATTCTGCGCAGCCCTTTCCCTAAAGCCTCTTTTCAAATTTTATCTAAAACGAGGCAGATCTAAAATGGTGGACTAAGACGCCTCCGCAGCAAGGAACTATGCATCGCAGGAATGTTTTAAGTACAAGCTTGTTGCAGCGAAAACAAATAAGGTTAAGAATTATTAATTTTTTGCCAATCTACATATGGTTCTTTAAATTTTGCTGGAATTTTGAGCTTTGCAGTTTCAAAGTTTCGAGAAAACCATTTCCGGTTTGCTGTGACGTAATGCAATACGAAACAGACCAAGAATGTGCTGACAGACAAATGCATCCTGGTATCCCTGTGATCTTCATAGCATCGGCAAGTTGAGAAGGAGTGTGAGTTGGCCAGAAAGGAAAGAGCTCCAAGAAAAGGGTATTTACTGTTGTTGTTTAAAGAGTATTTCATCGGAAATTAACAGAATTTACATGCGAAAGATTATTGTTGCCTGTAAATCAAAATATCAGTTATTTCTGGCTGTCAAAACAACGAAAATCCGGACGTAAATTATGTCCTTTTTGTGCACCTGGTCTTACTGGCCTAAACAAGGCAGAAACGGGGCAGCAGCTTCCCTATTACGAAACTGTGGAGCTCATTAAGAGTTGCTTGGATGTTCAATTTTGGTTAACAAGGTTATTTCATCAAAGAGTATCTACATCTTTACTCAATGTGATATCTATCAAAATCAAATTGAATCAAGAAATTGCAAGAAAAAACAACTTTGAACTTTGAAGTATTTTGTCAACAATAGTCAACTCAACTTGAGACGTCTGGTCTGCTGCTGAGAAACGGAATTCCGCGCGTATAAAGAGCTTTTTTGACTTCACTTTTCTATTCATAGGCTCAAAGAAACTTCATATGAAAGGATCATTGCCCCAAGATTTTAAATTGGTCATGTGATAAGCATCGTTCTTTCACACATAAGTGAAGTGGCAGACCTTTTACCTGGAATAGCAATTGGAATATTCCATTTAGAGGACAAAGGGTGCCAGAAATTGGCACTTGTGTCACTAGCTTAGGGGCCGACCCGCAAAATGCTAAGTGACACCGTTTACAAAGCTTCCATTGTTGCTATCCTTTTGACAACAAGCAGTCAACAAGTATTGGCCACAAAGCTTAGCAGATGCCCAGGACTTTATTGTGGAAGGACAACATTATCAAGTCTCAATCAAAATGTTACATATTCAGACTGCGGTGCTTGTCCTAGAGGGTATAAAAGTGATGGCTACATTTGCCAGAAATGCACTTCAGATCTTTCATTATATGACTGGCTATATCTTGGATTCATGGTTTTCTTGATACCCATTATGAATTGTCATTTTATAAATTACTTTGAACCAAAGAAACCCCTCATCGGAATTTTGCATTTAACAGCAGTAATTGAAGCATTGGTGTCCACATTTGTTGCATTACTTGTAATGGAACCTATTGGGAAATTATCGCTAAAGACTTGTAAAGTTGCATCTGTGAAAGATTGGTATACGGTATTTTTCAACCCAAAACCAGATTACGTTCATGTGATTCAATGCACGCAAGAAGCAGTTTATCCTCTGTTTACAATCGTTTTCGTTTATCATGCAAGTTGTTTAATTTTGTCATTAACTGCAAGACCCATAGTGCTTTGCTTCCTGAAAGGCATCCCAGGAAAAAGATGTATTTATGCATCAATGTACTTATTACCAATACTGTCCGTAGTTCATGCGATATTTGCTGGAGTTATATACTATTCGTTTCCATTTCTGATATTAGTGGCATCATCTATTGGAAGTGCAGTGTACCTATCTATAAAGCAAGAGAATCTTTTGAGCTTGTGGAAAAATATAGAATCGATTCTTGTACTGACTACATATTGCCTGGCAAATGCATATGGATTAATATCATTAACGCTGTTCAAAGAACCAGTCCGGGATTCTATTCTCTTACTATTGATTTGTTTACCAACATTTTTCTACTTTTTGACATTTAGATTAACAGATCCTAGAAAGTTTACTTGAAGCTTGTATTACAATCTGTTCACTCAACTTATCAACTATAAATCCAATTTGGATTTAGCAAATCTTCTAAGAAACTGTTAGAAAACTTTGAGTACACAAATTGTTATGGTTTTTTGGTGACAAACTTTCTGAACTGGGCCAAATTCTTACGGTAGTTTCTTATAGAATGATCTATTATGTCTGCTCTTTTTCATTCAAGCTTAGATGAAAGAAATTGCAGTCAAATTTGCATACGTCAGACTTGTATAAGTTGGACTTGCCTGAGTTGGAATTTTATAAGTCAGACAAAATGTATCAGACCCAGCCCAACTGACATGAATCCTTTGAAATTTTTTCATCTAAATCGGATTTTACAAGTTGGTTGTTTGCGTAGGTCAGATCATTTTGGGGGTCCTGTGAGTATGACATTATACTATATACAGTAAGTCAGATTTCAAAATAGAAAATGTGCTCAAACAGTCATTTCAGCAGCATTTGCGAACAAAAGGGCTCTTTGTTTAGTCCAGGTTCTTTTCTATTCCATGTAGACGTTTTATTCAAGATGGCAAAAGCTTAGACTTAAAAGGGAATCTAAGCATACACAGTATAAGCCTTTGATAAAAATAGCCTTACGAAAACAATAGGCAGTGACATGCGCTGCACCATATTTGGGTAACTGATCTGCGTCAACATGAAATTCTGATATCTGATAGGTTTGAATTAGACAGGGTAATTCATTTTGATAGCCTCTATCCTCTCTTCTTCTTGGAGCTTCAATTCCAAAGCTTTGCTTGAGTTGGAAAAATCTTACCCATCCCAATGGGACGATGTAAGTCACATTCGTACAACAAGTCATATTATTTCTCTCGGTCCGACCGAAGAAATTCACCTTATGTGGGTTTGACTGTATTAGGAATGTTCTGCAATGTGCAATGCTCTGTTGTGATCTCAAAGACCGCTGATAAAGGAGAACTATCTTTGAGAACAATTTCCACTAGGACCCTGAAACCCAAGGAAATAATTAGGTCTGTTTGTACTGTATGTACTGTAAATAATGACCTAAATTTCTAGATTTGTTGACAAGTTGAGTGAACAGACTCTACAGTATATGCTATTAATAAAGTTGTTTCTGTATACAGATTTTCAATCAAGGATGAATGAACTATGTGATATTTTGGTCAATATCTTTAGAGAGTTGTGTAGCTGGAGGTACAATGTTTTTCAGTTTCTTTTCACAACACAAAATAGACGTAAAACAAAAGAGAAGCATCGACAACAACGTAATCATTATAAGATACAAGAACAAATCTCGCTGAACAGTTCAGTGGCTGCAAAATGTACCGGTCAGTAATGTCAGAGTCTTGAGAATTTTACAACCAGTTGTCTACTCTGTTACCTTCTGCTGACAAGAATTTCATGGATCAAATGGAATTTTAAGGCAGTAATTAAAATATTTTTGACTGCCTGTTTGTCGAGAAATTGGTAATGTTGTGGAAACTGTCTTCAGTTGGAGCAAGGTCAAAATCTCATGAAATCATCATTGAATAAGGTGAATGCAAAGCTTCACTTACCTTCAAGGATTAAAATGCAGAGATATGTCTCAAATATTGGGTTCCCATGAATTTAAGGGGGGAGGGACATTAATCATGTAATGTAACTACATAACTCATTGACCGAATAAACTTATCAGTTATTCTACAAAGGAGTCACAGAAAAGATCTTTGGAGAGAATGATCGAGATTGAACAACAACGTTCAGGAACTCAAAAGCTGAACAAAAGTCATTTATGCACGAGTGTCTAGAACCGAGTCACTACATCTTTTATCCCTCCAGTTGTAAAGTTGTACTGTCTTCCAGCCGAATTGGATGTTGGAGGAACTAACAAGCTGATAATGTGAGCTGTTGGGACCCAGAAATGATGATTTCATGAGATTTTGACCTCGCTCCAACTGAAGAGAGTTTCCACAACATTACCAATTTCTCGACAAACAGGCAGTCAAAAATATTTCAATTACTGCCTTAAAATTCAATTTGAAGCATGAAATTCTTCTCAGCAGAAGGTAACAGAGCAGACAACTGGTTGTAAAATTCTCAAGACTCTGACATTACTGACCGGTACATTTTGCAGCCACTGAACATGCCCCATATCGGCCATTTTGGTGTCTGAGCTACTTTCAAAAGGCAAATTCACTGGCTAGAAAGTGGATTCAATCAAAAATATTCAGTCTAGGCAAACTTCAACTAGTATACATTAACAAGTGACGAAGCAATTTGGAATTATTCATACCAAAATTTGTAAAATATTTTTCAAATCTGCTAAAATTGCACAAACATACAAGTTTGTGCCATTTTGATACCTAATTTTCTTTTAAGTGGAAGCTCGTGGAATTTTTTATTTATTTTATTCTGACTTCTAACAACATGATAGCACAAGAGTATCATTTGTAGTTAATTTGATTTTGCCGTTTTAACAGGAAAATTCATGCAAGTTCCTTCCAAAGTGACTTAATTCAGAATTTTTCATTATCAAGGCAGGATTTTGAAAGCACCTGCACAAGTTTGTGAGCATCGACTTGCAAATAAATTCTTTTTGCTGATGATATGCTGCATCTGAAATGATTTTCACTCAACAGAATCTAAGCATATATACCGGGTGCGCCAAAATAAACTATGCACGTTTCACGTTTGGCAGGCACAATAAATCGTACACTGGGCCGATTTTGAAGATTTATGAATTAATCGTTAGCAGAAAGCCTGAATTAGATTCTGGGATTTTTTGCAAATTTTTCATATTCAGTTTTTAGAGCTAGAAGCGAGTTTCCTAAAATTTTAGTTTTCGAAAACACTGAAAACGATCAAAAAACATCGATCAAGTTTTCTAAAGAATCCACATGAATGGACAAAGAGAGTTCTTGTTCGTGGTGATTTGCGATTTAGAAATCGACCAATTGTAATCTGCTGTACGAGAGTTCGTATTAAACCCCCAAATCCCCCTGAAAACGTTTTCTTTTTGTTCATTCATGTTGAGTCTTTTAAAATTTGATCGACGTTTTTTTATCGTTTTCAGTGTTTTCGAAAACGAATATTTTAAGAAACTCACTTCTAGCTCTGAGAACTGAAAGCGGAAAAATTTGCAAAAGGTCCTAGAATTTAATTCAGGCCTTCTGCTAATAAGATTAAGTCATAAATCTTCAAAATCCGTCCAGTGTACGATTTATTGTGGCTTGCTAAACGTGCATAGTTTATTTTGGCACACCCGGTAGTATAAGCCCTTGATGAAAATAGCCATGCAAAGACAATACACGTTTTTTTTATAAGAAACTTGGATCAGCACTTAGTACTAAAAGTTTCTTAATTTCGCATGAAAATTTCGGTGTTTTAGTAGTAAAAGTTTCTTAATCAGTTTCTTATTTTTTGGGCCTAAAATTGCGGTATTGTTCGAAGTTGAGCCTTCTTCTCGAGAAAGGGCTTCCATTTTGCATTGACATTGTCATCAAGAAGAAGCCATGCACATCAAGGCAAAAATTTACCAATTTTGCAGTTAGAAGTCAAGAAAAGACGAATGTACCTTTGTTAGAAAGACATAGAATAAGAGAGACACAAAGAAATAAAGTTTTAGAGTTTCTTAACTGTTCTTGAGCGTAGTACTAGAGTTTCTTAATTTTTTGGTCATCGTAGTACTACTTTCTTATAAACCAGTTTCTTATAAAAAAAAAACGTGTAGGCCATGACGCATGCCGCACATTTGGGCAAGTGATCCACTTCAACAGGAAATACTGTTATCTGCTAGGCTAAAGTTTGACGGCAAGTGGCTGGAGCCACTTTCATATGCTTATATTCCCTTTGATAACTGATTTTCAAAACTACAAATAAAATTTACGTTCGGTAGAATTTTGCTGAAAACGAGCGATGGATTCAGAAAATCCCTTAAAAACATTAGGCCAGCCACTTTCTTTATTGTCTGGCAGTTCAATGGATCACACAATACTGGCTGGTCCCACCACTGTATGGTATAAAAATACAAAGAATTCGAACAACCAGAATCTGATTACTACTGGTGGTCATTGCGCATAATGACATGAAAGTGTAAAGTAGAATGAATGCACTGTTCCAACTGTGACCTATTTCTTTAGTTGGATTGGATTGGATGGCTTCAAAGAAACTGTAGCTTCTTTGCTATAACTCTATCGTTGGACTTTTCAGAGATCTTGAATATCGTTCAAAATTACAGCGTATTTCGTACCATATTTCAACCCATTCGAGGACAGCATAGCTTCCAAATCTTTAACTCGAGTAAAAAAGGTGTGGGTGTAAAATTTTGTGATCTCTTTCTTCTAATAGTGCCTTGAAACAAACTTTAGTCACATATCTTTAATTCTACCGTTGGACTTTTCAGAATGTTTGAATATTTTTCCACATTCTGGTCTGGCGCATGTTACATTTCAACTCATTTAAGGGTGTGACGTCATCAAAATTTTAAATCAAACCAGAAGAGTGACAGACTTTTGCTTGATGCCATATTGTAGACATCCATGAACGATTCTTTGAAATTATTTCATGTTGCTTCAAGAGTTCCAACAGCTTATAAATTACGATGGTTTTAAGTTTTTTGAAAAATTTTTCTTGAATTCTTGAAAAAGTAAAAAACACTCTAATTCTGAAAATATTGAGGATTTCACAAAAATCCAATGGTAGAATTATAGAGAAATAGCTAAAGTTTCTTTGAAGTCATTAGTCTAAAGAAATAAGTAACTGAATTTTACACCAGCCTTTTTAAAGATTTGGAACCTATGCTTTCGAGGACGTGACGTTATCAAATATCTAAATCATGAAAAAAGTGACCGACTTTTGCAAGATACCACATTGTAGAAATTCATAAGATATTGTTTTCTTGAAAACTATTTCATCGTCAAAAGGTTTAGAAATTACGATGGTTTTCAAACCTTTTTCAAAATGTTCTTGAATTTGTCACACTTTAATTGTGGAACCATGCTGGAACAAATGGTAGAATTATTGCGAAATAGCTAAAATTTCCTTGAATCCATTTAGTTCAAAGGAAGGGGTCATGGAATTTTACGCCAACCTTTTTGAAGATTTGGAACCAATGCTACTATAAACGAACTTTGTCTGACAACTAACCACGTCTCGAAACAAAAACTCCTGTCAGCGAACTTGAGCTTACTTCAAAAGTAGCACAGCCAATTTTGGACATGTGCAGTGAAAACAATTGTTGCTTATCAAACATTTCATAGCACATTTGTTAGTAAGAAACGGAGGCTCGAAGTTTTCTGTTGAACATCGATTGTTTTCATCAGTTGTCGACTGTTCGTAGTTTGATTAGAATGGCGAGGCCGTGAGCAACACTATTCATCATTATCAGTGATGAGATAATGTTTATTATCGGCCAATCAACAAGGACAGATTTTGTAAGACAATAACACAAGTTCCTTTTGTTGACACGTGAATTCCAAGCGATTAACGACTGCAGACAAAGTAAATTCTCTCAACTATAAATTCAAAGCAAACAAAGCCACAAAAGTTGCTCTGAAACCAAGGTAGCTAGCGCGCTCGTTGTGCATTCCAAAAATTGTTTTTAAGAGCAAACATGGGCATATATCGAGAGAAGAAGGATACATCTACACATCTACCTCGGGCATTTCATTTCTTTGGTTCAGAAGCTAAGCAGTAAGTGTTTTAATTGCACCCAAAAAAGAACAGAATTGAATCGCCTCCCAATCGGCTTTTGAACCAAACATATGAAATGCCCTTGGCAGATGTGTAGATCTATCCTTCTCCTTTCGATCTATGCTCATATTTGCTCTTAAAAACAACTTTTGGAATGCAAAACGAGCGTGCTAGCTACTTGGGTTTCAGAGAAACTTTTGCGGCTTTGTTTGCTTTGATTTACTGGTTGAGAGAATTTCCTTGGTCTGCGATCGATAATCGCTTTGAATTGCGGTGTCAATCAAAAGCAACTCATGCTATTGTCTTACAAAATCTGTCCTGTTCGGCCAATCGGGAAATACATGCATAGTATGAATAGGCATCGAATCTTTGCAGAACTTTACGATTAAATGTGTAAACTGTTATTGCCCCCATTCTTTCAGCTGAACTGCTCAAAGGGAACTATCCTTAAAAAGGAGTATTTTTGAGACACCTGGTAGAAATTAGGAAATAATGCTGAGAGCGAGAATTCCGAGTGATGAATCGTTCTTGCAAACGACTGACAAGGACATTTTCCGTCATTTTCATACACATTCTTCCAAGCATTTCTCAACTTGCATGATTCACAATAGACGATTGCGCTAAAGATGGCTGCGAGGAATTTTTTACCAAGATGCATTGCGTTCCAATAAAGATTCTTTATCGATTCTATAGGAATTCGATTAAAGAACGCAGTGCATCTTGGTAAAAAATTCCTCGCCGCCATCTTTAGCGCAATCGTCTATTGTCCTCAAAATGAACCATTTTATGTTTCAAACTTCATCTTGAGCTTATGAAAAGTTACTGCCCCGTTCATATTGCTTTGTAAAAAGTGTTGACCCAGTTCTGTACAAGCTCAAAAAAAGCAGTTGCCCCGCTACGTTTTGCACCGGCCATGTTATAAAATAAACTTTGCACTGCAGTGCTACATTCTTGGATTGACAAAGAAAGTTCTATCACCCTCTTAAGGCTCCAACCCCTAACAACGCAGTTCTTTAATTTCAACAAGTTCTAACAGTTTCTTGAATTCTTGGCCCTACCTAGCAAAACTGTTCTCTTACAAACAAATTTCTTGTAAAAATTTGTAATCTTTGAACTGTGATAATTCGGTTTTCCAAATCTATTAAGAGGTACCAGAGAGTCAGTAGTGGAGGCACATTCTCAGAAAAAAGTTCACGTTACTTATTATCTTCCATTTCTTATAATATGCATAATATCTCAATTTACAAATGACAGAAAACTATACGAAAAATAAATGTTGATGAATTATGGGAGAGATGGTGCTTCTAACGACGCTCTTTTCTTGTTGGTTTCCCGAACGATATTCTGCTGAAGCTTATTTAGTCGTTCCTAGGGAGAACAAATTAATGAGTTACTGGTCAAATTTACGTGCAAAATCATGTTTGTGTATGATGATAACGATAATACAATACTGAGTAAGTCGAAAAGATGTCTACCGGGTGAGTTAAAAAAGGCCGGGCGTTTGAAAGGCTACTGCTACCTGGATATATAAGCAATTATATTTTACAAAATATGATTGAATAGCTAACATGCTCTTAATTATTTAACATTTTTAACGATGCATCAAATTAACACAAAATTTTCAGGATTCGCTTTAATTTATGTTACGTCTGTTGGGGGGGGGGGTACTTAGTATATTTGTCCGACGGGGATGTGCCGTTTTTAAGGGTGTCGTTTTCACCGATTTTTTCTAGCACAGGGTATCAAAATGAGGCAGTTTTTCTAGAGCAGGTTGTCAAAACATGTCAAAGGGGGATATTCTGCTAGATCGGGTCGTTTTTCGGCCAAATTTTATGTTTTTGAGTATAATCTTCACCAAATTTTTCTAGAACAGGTTATCATTTTCAGCGAAAAATTCTGGAGCAGGGTAAAAAAAATTTTTTTCGTGGGCACACCCCCGTACAAATTTAAGTCAAGTACCCCCCCCCCCCCGGGCTGTTTCGTTTAGCGTTGATTCTATGATATAACAATGTCACGGCCAGTAGCAACTTGGTGAGTTTCCGAGATTTGGCGACCTGCACTGTCTTCAAATTTCGTTTGACGAGTTATTGACACTCTGCTTTATGTCCCTAAATAAGTTGACGTCTTCCTTGCCTTTTCCCATTAATTTCTTAGATTAAGATGTTTCATCCATCATTGCAGCAAAGTAGTTTCACTATACAGGGTGTCCCAAAAAAATTGTGCCCCGTTTGCCTGAAGATGACAACAAAACGGCAAAAGTCTCTCTAAAATTTTGCATCATGTTGCTCTTCAGATATTCAATTAAAGTTTGCTACCATCCCCGTACAAATCCGTTGAAAAATGACGGAGCTATGACTTTATGACCGAAACCAGCGTTTGGCTCTTTTGTCTTACTATTTTGCAGCGATAAATAGCTCCATGGGTGAAATGAAACAGCAGCCTCCAATGTCATACTTCTCGTGAAAATTCTGATAATCATCAGAGAGTTTTCAACTATTTTTCACCTCACAGAAACTATTTCTTACCTCACATAAAGTGATTTGTCACTGCAAAATAGTAAGACAAAATGGCCGACCGCTGGTTTCAGTCATCAGGCAAATTTTGCCATAGGACATAGCTCCGTCATTTTTCAACAGATTTTCACCGGGATGGCAGCGAAATTTATTTCAAAATTTGAAGAGCAACATCATATAAAAGTTTGGCGAGAATCTTTTGCTGTTTTGTTGCAATCGTCAGGCAAACAGGACACAATTTTTTTGGGACACCATGTAGTCATAGATATTGATTTTTCCAACAATGAAAAGATTGAAGTTTTTTCTATGTGGTAGTCCCTTGTCAACTTCAAAAGATTTTAAAAACCAACCTTGAAGAACAGCAGCTGTAAAATTGACCAAATTTCAAAAGTATGATACTAACGTGAGTATTGTTCAAGACACTATTGACAAGAACCACTCTCCTTCTGCAATTGAGTAACTTTTTGACATAACTATCAAGATCAATTGGAGGCTTCTGTAGTTCAGCTAACTTCTGAAGGTCTACAAGAGAAAGTGCAAAACAATAGCAAATGAAAAATCTTTAATATGGCACACAGGACTAGACTGACTACATGAGTATCAGTTTCCACATTGAATTGGATAATGGTTCCTGTACAAAAATACAAGGCTAAACTTGGCCTTGTACAGGCCAAGTTTTAGCCTTGTAGAGGGGATTATGACCTTGTTATGACCTTGTACTAACCTTGGAAGAAAATTACAAGGCTATCAGGAAGATTCCAAGCTGCAACCAGTCTAACACAAGGTTTCCACAAGGCTTCTACAAGGCTAATTAGCATTTTTCAAGCCATTTACAAGGTTACAGCAAGGCTATTCCAGGCTATTACAAGGTTACAAGGCCATAACTACAAGGCTTATACATGGCTATTACATGGCCTTGTATTTTCGTACAGGTTATGGCTTCAAACTGAGACTCACCATGACAATACAGCTTCAAAATAGAGATACTTGCTGCAGTTCATTTGTGCTGGATTTTGGATGCATCCAATCAGATTGGTACTTTCTTGATAAGGCTAACCACCCACCTTTTTTATAATGTTTGATTAGTTGATTGGATCAAAGTTTGACTTTTCTAAGTGAGGTGATGTTTGAATTAACTTTAGATTTTTGTTCGATGTTCAAAGGGTAGGGAAGATAGGCCTGTCCACCGAAGGTCGAATTATCGTTATTCGGTTATCTCATCACTATTTGAATAGCAGTGAAGCGAAACAATTATTCGCTGCCAACCGAATAGTCCAAATAGTGCGATTACTTGGATTAAATGACCAGTCGAATAGATTGATTATTCTGAAAGTATGACTTGTCGACTGGTTGGAATGCAAAATGATCAGTCAAACAAACCAAATAGGTTGACATAGCGAATAATCCGAATAGAATGACAAGCAAATATTGCGAATAGTGTGACTGATTGAATGGATCGAATTGTCTTGTGACTTTTAATTTCTGCTTCGTGAATTTTTACTGCCGTAAAAATGCAGCCTCGGTCCCGTGCTTTGTACTAAACAAAAGAGATAATTGTATTACATTAGCCAATCAGGTTCACGATACATGCCCTTTAAGATTTCTTTCGCATTTGTTTCAAATCATATCATGGAGGAAAGCGAAAACAAATGCCTTGAGTACGAAGCTTAAAAGCTGAGGAACATTTTTCAAAAATCCCCAAGATTGAGCAAGGACAAGTGCTGTTAGATTTAGGCAGGTAAATAAGCTGCATTCCTCATTATATTTTAATATGCTGTTACAGATTGCAACCTATGTATAATGCTGTGTTATTTCAGCACAACAACAGCAACAGAGTAGTAGCATGTTACCATGGCAGCAGAATGCTTCACTGATTTTGAAGCGCAAGAGGAAAGATACAGAGACAACCGAGATAACAATCAACCATTTGTGGTATGAAGTTAATTTTTCTTCAATTCAAAGAACAAATAGTGTTATCTTTATGTTGCAGTTATGGATACAGCAGCTGTGTAAATTACCTTACTTAAGTTAGATCGCAATAAATACGCCATTAGCCTGCTGTGGTCAGGGTAGGAATTGAACAAGACATAGATAACCAACCTGATGTAAGTTTGTCAATGTATTCCCTCAAGTCAAGTTGGCTCTTCCTGGAAAAGTAACAGTCAAATGTTATTAACAAGGTATTGAAGATGCTCTAGATGTTAGACCCCCACATGAATCACGACAGGGGGTCACAAACTCAGTCAGCTATTCAAATGCTTCTGAGATCCAAGGGCTTTGTCCCAAACATCCACAGTTACAGAAAACCACTTAGTGCATTCCTTCTGCCTATGGTGGAATACATCATGTAATATAGACAATAATTGTGCTAAGACCATGCTACATTGTAAAACATATGCTGAAGGTACGCCGAGCCCTAAGCTTTTGTACGCCAGATATTTTCAGGGCAGAGAGAATACACATCATATATATTTGATTGCATCAAAGGAAACTGCTAATTCACAAAAAAGAAATGATTAAGGACAACTTCACGTTCACGCCAAGGTAAGCAGATTTTCGAACGCCATCACGCCAAGAACCCATTTTATTGAAAAAATGACGCTTCTATGCCACCAAAAAATTCAGGTCTACGCCGAAGATCTTCAGGCCTAAGTGCATGAAATGCACCATGGTGCTAAGATGGCGTCAGGGAATTTTGTACAATGATCCCTCCCTTACCTTCCCTACTGAAAGAGTGTCAATCTATTTGATTGGTCAATGGGTAATTCACGGTACTTTCCAGACTGGAATCTGCTTGCAAAATGCACACTAACAAACATATGGACTTGATAACAATATGGCCCTTCATTGGTTCTTCAAAAATGCGCCGAACGCAGGCAGCCAAAGATTCTCAAAGATTCCACCTTCTTTCTTGGGAATTTTTCAATTTCACAAAAGCAAAATTATCAAATTAAGCGAAAAAATCGACATGACATATTAACTGGCCTAACTAAGACAAGAACGGAGTGCACTTGTGATGAGAAGGGCCTAACAAATTATTAATTTTCCTCCACACAAAAATGTTTATTTGGTTGAAAAGAGCTTTCAACTGCAAATTCATACCTCACATCCAACACCCTGTTGTCTACTTCTTCGACGGCTGGTTTTAGAATCTGCAAGATTCCATTACTGAGATCTTTTTCAATCAAATCGCCGCTTTTTGAAGATGTTATCGAAGCTGTGTCTTCGTTTGCCGACATTTTGTTTTTTTGTATTTCGTTTGGAAAGAGCAACAGCAACAACTTTTTGATATATGTTGAGCACACCGGGGGTAATGTATTTGAAAAATTCTGCTTCTTTTCAAATTCAGATGCATTATTTTTAGCTAAAAAATTGACTTGTTCGCTTGTTCGTTTCGTTTGTTAGATAGGATACCTATTTGTAAAAAACTTGCAGTTATTTTTTAGACACCATTATACTTACGTCTCTTCTTGTCATTGATTGAAAAAATGACACCCCCGGCAACATGGAAACGAGGATAGCTTTCCCGCTAAAATGAGATTAGAGAGAAGCCCTCTCAACAAACAAAGGAAGCGGTAAAAGAGAAGGGGAGAGGAGACACAGAGAAACAGCATCCCAAAACAGAAGCAGATAGACACAATCAAACACAATCGCAGCAATGAAAAGAACGTAATAGAGAGCAGGGATCCAGATTGCAAGCAAAGCAAAAAGATACCCGATGCGATGCCGAAATCAAGCAAAACATTGGGCAGGTTGGAGGCTCAACAACACGAAACTGAGCTTGTGGACACCATCAGTTGCCCTCGAATGGTTGCAAGGATATGGGGAATGATCACTGGTATTTGTGAGTATTTGGAGTGATGCCAGAAGTTTAAGCTAGACACTGACATTACCATTTCTTGAATGCAGATGTTTTAAATTCTGCTCCCATCCCAAAAATGGACAAAGACAGGCCTGTGGACTGTGGTGCATTCTGCATCCTCCCAAACGCAAAAAGATAGCGTGACACTGTTGGCAACAGGGTCTCAACTCTCAATGGGCAGTTAAACTGAGTTTAAGAATAGCCTATTGTATTTGTTATCCATTATCTTGGATGGTTGCTTTCATTGTCCAGCTAGGAAACAATGAATGTGTAGGTATTTCTCCTCAGCCTATATTGCTAAAATCCTATTTACCTAATGCTTACTAAAGCAAATCTTTTTGGGACCCTTGTGGCACACAGTGAAGAGGAGGGTGCTGAGGCTATGGCCAATGATGGCGTGGCCCCCATTAGCTTTTTCGTGAAGCTGGACCATGAAAATGTGAATTGGCAAATTTGATAATGGCCAAGTTTTGACATCATTTCACAAGTGTCCCATAACCAACCCCCCCCCCCTGCAATTACCACCACTGACACCCCTACTGGTTCAAGTTCTTAGTTTCATACTGGAAAAATATATGTAGCATCACAACAACTCCGTCATTTGTTGAAGCCTTTTTATGCATCAGTGCCACACCCTTGACTTTGTATTGTCCCATACACATTTTTTATAAGACACTAGTACTAGGATAGCAAAAAATGTAAGAAACTCGATACTACTGTATAAGTACTATGCTCGACCAGGGTGCATTCCATGTAAAACCTATGCCAAAGGTATGCCGAGCCCTAAGCTTTCGTACGCCAGGTATTTTCGGGGAGAGAGAATTCACGTCATATATATTTGATCATATCAAAAGAGAATACTTATTCACATCAGAAAAGATTGAGGACAACTTCACATTAGGCAGATGAAGGCAGATTTTTGTATGCTGTCACTCCAAGAACCGATTTTATTGAAATTAAAAATTGTTGAATTGAAAATCTGCCAACACTTTTGTAAAGAGAGCAATGAAATATGGTTAATGGGCTGTTTGTGGTCGAATTGGACATGAATCGCACGTCACAATGTTCCTTCTAGAATTTTTGTTGATCACATGACATCAAAAATAATTAGTGAAAATGGTTTGTTTTCCTGGTGCTCTGCCAAAAAGTCTCAGCAAATGCAGTGATCTGATGGATGCTCGAGAATTGCTAAGGAACTTTTAAAGCTAAGTACAAGGAAATCATGGGAAAATTGTTGTTGAGCTTTTATTTTTTGGTAATATTCATGATAAATTTATGTTTTGAGTCAAATAGAACTCTCCTTTACTATGCATGCCATTGCATCCCTAGTAATGCCATAACTTGTTTTCAGTAATAAATCACCAAATTGCTTTTCAGCGTACATGTCATCTGGAGGTTATTTCTTAGTTCATGGTGCCACAAAAAAGTGCAGTGCTGGTGGAAGCTATATGCTGTATGTATACCCCTATAAAGGGCTTTTCTGAAGAAGGCCCCTTCAAGAAACCTTCAAAATATGCCTAAAATCATCCACAAATTTTCCTGATATTTTTTCCTTCAACACACTTCAGCACGTTTTATCCTCTGAGGAGGAAATGGCTCAGAATAATGTTACTACTGTACTGTATGTATGCTCCCAGATGTCATTTTCATCCTTGCAAAGGAGCACATGAGTGGAGATGTACATAGTGATCAAGTCTAAGAATAAAACAAAAAGAAGGCCTTGTGCCAATTTGTTCGTATTCATCATCCATCTATCAAGAACATCAAAAATGGGTATTAATAGAGTTGGATGTAAAAGGAATGAGAAATACTACAGTAGACAAATGATATTTTTGGCACACTAAGGCCTTTCAAGTTAGTTGATACCATCATTAGAATGTGATAAAAATATAATTCTTTGTCTATTTCTCATTTGTTTTTCATCCGCACTGTTAGTATCCATTTTATTGTTTCTTTCTTGCCAATATCAAGAACATCACTGTAAAATGCAGTAGCCCATTAGATCGTCCGTTCCTCCCAGCTACTGTATATAAGCTAGTTTAACTCTGTTGATCTTATTGAGAAATGATGAAAAAAGTATAAACAGTTTTTAACTGTAGAAGATTCGTGCAGTTTATAAAATGACAGCAAAATTTTCTTTCAGGGCTATTGGAATTCTCTTGATTGTGCTAGAATGTCCATGTGCACTTTTTCTAATTCAACCTGGTAATAAATGCTGTGACTTCATGGAGAAGAAGGTCCCATACTGGGCCAAAGGTCTTATTTACCTCTTGTAAGTATCCAGAATTTCACTTGAAACACCATACGTTTAGAAATAACTGCATCAGTCGTTTTAGGGACCATTGGGTTAACTTTTGGCACAATAAAATTTAATTGCTGCAAGTTGCGGAAAAAAACCAATAAAACTGCTTACTGGCCCGGATGATAAATCATTTTGCCAACTTTATGTGCCAAAAATATGAAGTGCTGAATGTTTCAAAACTATTCTCAAAAAATATTCTATAAAAATATCTATTATAATATATCTAATATCTATAAAAAATCTCTGTAAAATTACCTATCTATCTAGCCAATAATATACTGTGTACAAATACTGAAATTGCGAATAAATCAGAATTCGGCAAAAAACAACGAATAAATTCTGACCATCCCTTGCATATTAATTTACAAATTGTGCAATCAAACTCTACAATTGAGGCCTTGTGCACATGGTTTTTCTACCAAAGAATTCTCAAAAATATTCATGCAAGAATTTTTAAGACTGTATTTTCAGTTTCTTAATAAGTTTTTTCAGAAAGATTTAAAGTCTTTCATTTGGCCCAAGAATTCTTGAATTTTAATTTAATGAACAATTCTTAAAAGTTCTCAAGAATTCTTAAGGGTTCTTGAGATTCATTGTTTATGGTATTGATATGCAAAAGAGTCATGTACTGTATACTGTATAATGTGTGGAAGTTATACTTGACCACTTTGACGCATCCGGTCTCATTGTGTAGCTGAAGAAACAATGGCAGGGCATCTTTTAACATTGTAACTAGTGGGCCATTGGCCCAGTAGGCCCTCTTCCTGGCCCAGTAGTGGAGCAAAAATTCCCGTTTTTGGCCCACTAGTTTGGGCCCATTTCGTTCAACTTCTTTTGTCGTTTTACCCCTTTAATGCAATTGAGAGACATGGTCACTCCGCGTTAGATGCCCCTTTCTGTTTGAGCATTCTAGACGTATTAGAAAGACCTTGCTGTACAATTTATAGATGGGTCATCCTTGGGTCTTCCATTCTCCAACACTGGCCGAAAGTGCTGTGGCGCAGTGGTGCAGTCAGAACATTCAGGCGGACAGGGCTCGATCCCACGTAGGGCCCCACGACTTGAACTTCATGACAAGGAGGGGTTGCATATTGGATTAGTTCTTCTTTGTTTCTACAATCCCAGAGCTTGGCTTTGTGCTAAGTGTGGGCAAGGTTGGCAAGGGACCGCTCTCCGCAGGTCGCACAAAGATAGCTCTTTGAATTCTACAAAATCCTTTAAGAAAGTAGCACAGGGGCAATAAGCAATTGCAAACGTCTCCCTAAGCGATTTTAAGCATATCTAAGTAACAGAAACCAAAATTTTTCGCTCGCATGTTTACAAAGTTTTTCTCTTTCTATCAATGAGCTTCACATTTGGATCACTTATATATAAAAGATGTTTGAGGAAATCCTCATCAAGAATTTATAAGTGAAATGAAATTGGGCAGTTCTAAATTTTCCGTACCATGATCCCTGAATAGCACATGGTCACGCTGTATGCTGTATTCGTATATCTGCACCATCTTTTTGGCGGGGGAAATGGGCCCTAGTGGTCAGTTTGGCCCACTAGTCAAATTTCCTTAAAAGATGCCCTGAACAATGGGTTTGTGGGCGTTTCTTCAGCCTATTTATAGCGGCTACGAGATATAGCTATGTCTATTCCCTTTAATTCGTATTCATGCCTATTTTTGTTTTAGACTGATGCTACCATCACTGATCTTATGCTTCAGTTGGAAAACAATGCTCACTTCTCTCACAATGATTATTCTTGCATTGCTCTATTTCTTCTTGACTTGTTTGCTAAGGTAAGATTTCTCATCTCTCTGCCCTTTATAAGCATCTCATTTCTAAACGTAATTTATTACATATTTATCATTTTATAAACATATTTATCAAAATTTTGAAAAAATTGCAAGATTGCCTATACGAAAATACAAGGCCATGTAATAGCTATGTACAAGCCTTGTAGTTATGGCCTTGTGACATTGTTATAGCCTGGAATAGCCTTGCTGTAACCTTGTAAATGGCTTGAAAAATGCTAATTAGCCTTGTAGAAGCCTTTTGGAAACCTTGTGTTAGACTGGTTGCAGCTTGGAATCTTACTGATAGCCTTTGTAATTTTCTTCCAAGGTTAGTACAAGGTCATAACAAGGTCATAATCCCCTCTACAAGGCTAAACTTGGCCTGTACAAGGCCAAGTTTAGCCTTGTATTTTTGTACAGGTGGTTGATACATCTTTTATTTGATTTAATCGTTTGAAAGGAATTTCATCTTGATTATTTTCAGAATGAATTGTGTTTTCTTTTTGTTGAAAAATGAACCAAATTTAAAAAAAAATTTAATTTGTTGTACAATAAATCCTAAATCAACGGAGGAAAAATGATACACTTTAAGAAATTATGTGGTGGTAAGCAGAAATCTTTAACTTTGCGGTTTGTGTAGCAATTTGCTGATGTTGGAACTTACTGGAAAACTGTTTGAAGCCAAGAAGATGCTGCTGTAATTCTCAAATACAGTATAACTGCAACTTAGAAGATTACCAATGAACAGTTACAGTATAACCAAATGTCTAAAGTTCCTTTAAGATGAATTAACCAATTTTGCAAATGTTTTTTAAAGATTTGAGTTAATAAGCTAGGTTTTTAACTCAACACACAGTATACCGGGTGCCCAAAATAAACTATATGCACTTTTGCCACACCACGATAAATGGTACACTGGACCGATTTTGAATATTTATATTAACTTAATCTTTAGCAGAAAGCCTGAATTGAATTCTAGGATTTTTTGCAAATTTTTTAGTTTTTACAGCTAGAAGCGAGTTTCTTAACATTTTCGTTTTCAAAACACTGAAAGCGACAAAAAAACGTTGAAAGATCAAATTTCTAAAGACTCAACATGAATGGACAAAGAGAAAACGTTTTCAGGGTGACTGGAGATTTAGAAATTGATTCGAAACTTCTGCATGAGCGTTATTTCAATGATTGACCTGTTGTGAAATTCTGTAGTAGTTAAGATAAAGTGCTGCCCCAAGGTGTCACAAAATAAAAAATTCAACAAGACTCCATGCTTTCTGGCCTGGTGACGCTTCCCTGTTTGTATTTGTAACCCCCTTGACACAGGAATGCAACCTGCACCAAAGCATAAATTCAATGAAATTACAAAAGGAAAGACATCTTTGTATCCTTGAGAATAATTTTATATTTCTCCCAAGCTAGTACGAACTCTCGTACAGCAGATGCAATCATTATTCAATTTCTAAATCCCAAATCACCACAAACAAGTTTTCTCTTTGTCAATTTATGTTGATTTGTTAGAAAACTTGATCGGCGTTTTTTTATCGTTTTCAGTATTTTCTAAAACGAAAATTTTAAGAAACTTGCTTCTACTAGCTCTAAAAAACTGAAAACGAAAAAATAGCAAAATATTGTAGAATCTAATTCAGACTTTCTGCTGAAGGTTAAGTCATAAATCTTCAACATCGGTCCAGTGTACGATTTATCGTGCAGGCCCATAGGAAGCAGGAAAATAATATTGAAAATAATGGTGCTACGACACAAGCATTTATTAAATGTATTGTTCTCTATTGTTCAAGAACAACTGCCACCCCCCCCCCCCTCAATCAGAAGCTGTTTCCTATGGCCCTGTCGTGGCTTGCCAAAAGTGCATACCTGTAGTTTGTTTTGGGGCAACTAGTATTGCAAAATTATACTGCATATTAAGTCTTTCAAGCTTTGTAAACCATGATTCAAATCCTGTTCCTCATAGTTTTATTCTATTATTGGTTTTAGAAGTAAAAGATATGAAAGACTGAGGGGTCATGTTAACTCACAATTACAAGAAAAACGGGAAGCAGCGACTGTCTCATACAATGCACTGAGCCATGCTTCTGCTACCATAAGTGCTTTTCAGAGTTCTACTAGGCATAAGAACACAGCAAAAGTTAAGGTGAAGCAACCTGGGAAGACTGAGCGTAAGTACAAAAAAATGAAAACTTAGATAAATATAAATAAAATTTTTATCTATTTTTACCACAGTTGATTTAGATTTCTGATATGCATGATTTTGAGTTTTTGTTTCTCTCATTTGTAAAGTTTTATCCTGAAATCTAAATTAGTATTATTTGCTGTAAATATTCGCTGGTTTTGCTACATATTTAAGTATTCAGTATTTACAATTTAGCTATGCAGCTTGCCCACTCACTGTAAAAGTGGGTTTACATTTAGTTGGCATTTAGTTTGAAGCAAATCAATTTGCTTAAATTTTGTTGTGAGTTCGTCAGTTCGTTTTGAGTATGCATGTTTCAGAAATCTGTAAAATGGTTGTAAAGAGTTTGAATTTTGCAACAAACCAGATTGCAACAGTTTTTTAAGCTTCCTGCAACAGTAAATTTACACAAACTCGATACAAACATGCAAACTCCAAAATAACAACAAAGTTTGCGCAAATTGTATTTCATACCAAGGTGACAGCAATACACTATTCTACAAGCTACCGCATCTTTCACTGTAATTAGTTTTTAATGTAGGAAAATGGTAATATTTATCATAGTAAAACAGTATTTTCAACCTTTGAAACCTTGATGATTTTCTCGTTGTCAAATATTTCCTGTTTCATTGATAGTAAATGACCTGAGCTCAGTGGCGGTGCCAGCCTCAAAGAAGTGGAGGGGACGAAGGAAGATGGGGGTCTGGGGGCGTAGCCCCCAAGAAAATTTGCAGGACCACACCCTCTTTATAGTCAGGAAACGCCCTTTTTACCCTCAGGAAAGACCCTTCTCTGTCTATCAAACTCTAAAGATACCTACCTAACCCCTCCTAAGACATTTTCTCAACGGATTTAGGCGAATTGGAAGAGTGGCCTCAGAGAAAAGTGGGGGGGACTTGTCCCCCCCATTCCCCCTCCCCCCGTGGCTCTGCCACTCACTGCCTGCGCTAAGGTCTATAAATGATAATGGAGGAGCAAATGGAGTTGGAGGAACCCATACAGCCCATTTTTTCTCTGATTTTGTTTTGTTGGTGCACACATCAAGATTCACAAATACGATAGGCTATTTATATAGACTTAAGCTGTATCAGACCCCTTTAAACAGAAGCAATCACTGTATATGCAGTACCAGTAAAGGCCTTGCGCAGATTAATATGACTAGAATTTTCAAGAAGCCTTTCAAGAATTTTTCTTTACACTACCATAAGAATTCTTGAGACAAACTGTTGATTTTTTTCAAACAGGAATCTTTAAGAAACGAAAATTTTATAAGAATTCTTGGAAAGCCATGTCAATGTGCGCAAGGTGTGTACTGCATCATACTGTAGTGTTTCACAGATAGCATGCTATTGATTTTTTTCAAACAGGAATTTTAAGAGGTCCTTTACATGATAAATTTCAACCCGTGTTGAGTTTCAACACGGGTCGAGTTTTAACAGTATTGCTTATTTTGCCTTGCGTTTACATGAAATCTCACCACGGGTTGACATTTGGTCACATGGTTGCAAACAATAGAAGAAGGAATGTGAGCCCACTCAAATATTTGAATGATTGCGGAAATAGATTCGATCTCCTTTGTTAGCATTCTAATCTCACCCAGAGTTGAAAAAATTTTGCGTTTACATGAGAATTTCAACCCGTGTTGACATTTCAACATGGGTTGAGTTGCCGAGTTGAGTTGAACCCATGCTGAGTTTCAACTCGGCCTCCTTCATGTAAACGCTATGAAGGCTTACACTGTCAACCGAGTTGAAACTCAACCCGTGTTCAACTCAACCCGGGTTGAAATTTCTCATGTAAAGGGCCTCTAAGAAATGAAAGATGTTCGTAAGAATTCTTGGAAAACCATGTCAATGTGCGCAAGGTGTGTACTGGATCATATTGTTTCACAGATAGCATGCTATCAGTTACTGTACCTTATAAGAAAAAGTTATGCAAAAAGCTTGACAGTAGCATGATTTTGGCTTGAAGGAGCTTGAATTGAGTAACTATATGTTGATACGATTTTTGCCAGTTTGCACGTATCATTAGAACTTGATCAAGCTTGACAATAATCCGATGCTAGAATTATTCTCAAGCATAATCAAGCAGCTTGATCGAGTTTTTCTTCAGTTCAGAAGATGCATGCTGCAAGTTAGCAAAAGCGGTGCAAATTTCTTACTTGAATCAAGCTCTCAAACATTTTACTCAAATCATACTCAAAATAAGTTAGTATCAGGCTTGAAGCATGCTGCAAACATACTCAATATTTTGCTAAAGGCTAGCAAAAGCCAGACATTTGCCATCAGCTGAACTCAAGAACTTGTAAGATTTAATTGGCCAACCTCTGATAGCAATCACAGAGTTGTAGCATAACTTAGCCTAGAGCACTTGCCTTCTGGGCAGGAAGCTGTGGGCTCAATTTTGATGGCTGGCTACCCAGGAAGAACCTGACCACTCTTTCTGGAAAAGTTCTGCATGCTGAGAGTTAAGATTGGGGGAGAACACTGGGGGCATGTGCCCCAAGATTTTAAAGTAAACTAAATTACTGCCCTTTTGTTTCAGAGGGGTCCCTTTATCTAATGAAGAAAGTGACCTGGAGGTGTCATGCGCCTTCAAGTTTTAAGATGCTTCCTGGGGTGCTTCCTACATCCCTGTGTGTGTGTTTCTCCCCCCAGAGAATAAATTGAAATACTTGGAGAGGGTTATCTCCTTGGCTGCAGCAATGGAACCCTTGCGGATACTTCTAGCAGATGAAACACTGAAAGAGAGTGGCTTGACCTACTTTTATGACTATAGTTAATCTTCTTCAAATTTTTTTATAGAAATGTTTTTCAAATATGCTTAGTTAAAGTCCAAGTTTATAAATCTACAGTAGAAATCCAATGATTGCAATCATGACTTTTTGTGATGATAATTAAAACTTCCATTTTTTTCAATTCCTTAAATTATTTACGCTCAATGAATTCTTGTTTTGCTTTTCTCTCAAGAATGCCATTTTTAGTGGATCTCTATATTCAGACCTTACTCTCTTTGCTCTGAGATTTATGCTTGAATATGAGTTGTATCTCTCTTCTAATGGCTTATAACACTCTGGCAAATTCACCTGCCATTCTGCTCCATGCCATTTTGTCACACTTAGATAGTGTGGCTCAGTAATAACACCAGCATCTTTATATATTCCTTTCCCTTTAATTTCTAGCAAATTAGAGTCTTTTGGGCCACTTGCTAGTGATTTATTCTTACTATTGCCACTAACTTTCTTGTGTTTGCGATGGCTTGTGTCAGGTGGGTTGGGCACATAGAACACATTCGTTAAATTCTCCTTGTTTACGTACAAGCCTTTGTTTCCCAGACAGACAGAATCCAGCCAACGAGCGCTTGTGAATCTGCCACCAGTCAAATAAGCATGCACTGATTCCCCTTGCACGTATCTTGGTTCCTTGCACAGTCTGTAATAATCTCTTATGTTACAGAGTCGCCTGTTCTCTTTGATCCATGAAAATTGAGAACATGTTGAAGGGGCTGATTGAACTCGTCTGAGATTTCTCAAAACAGTTGCCCTTGTTGGCCGTCCTAAAGGATGCTCCTCTGTGGTATGTATGGGTTCATCGGCATACTGCAAAACCGTAGTTGCTGTTCCCGGCCTGTATTCTTCCTGCATAAACGGTTCTTCAGCGAATCTACTGTCTGGCAAGGCTTCAATATCACTAGGGATTCTTTCTTTTGCCTTCAGCTTTTTGATGACAGAGGATATTCTGATTTTCTGCGTAACTTGCGTTGCTGCATTCTCATATTGTTGATTTTGAAATGCAACATGGTGGCCTTTCGTTTCTGATGACTCTTTGACTTCCTGTGGCACTTGTGTTTCTGCATTGTCAAATTCCAGATCCTCAAACACTTTATCGATGGCGATGTTATGAACACTTAGGCTTGTAGCCGATCTTGCCGACCTGCAAGAAATTGGAGTGTTTGGCGCATGGTTTTGAATGAACGACGCGCTTCCTTCGTGATTAACCATATGAATGTCTTTTTGCTTGAATCTTTACTACAATTCACCGTATTTCTATGTCCATTAATTATTTACAATGGTTTGTTTCTCTCCGACTTTCTCCTCACTCGTGCAGCTTTTGTAGACATTGTACACCATTTTATTTGAGCAAGGACCGTCGCGTGGCAACGGAGACGCTCTGATTGTAAACGAGGCTGCAAATGTAAACTGGGTTAATATACCCTCGGGTTCTCAGGGTCAGGGTCATGGGCTCAGGAAAAAAGCGTCTCTCTGGAAGTTTGTAGCCTGCGTGCAGACTCGACTCAAATCAATCGATACAATTAAACGATAATCAATTTCTAAATCCCAAATCACCACGAACAAATTTTCTCTTTGTCCATCCATGTCGATTCTTTAGAAAATTTGATCGACGTTTTTGATCGTTTTCAGTGTTTTCCAGAGCGAAAATTTTAAGAAACTCGCGTCCAACTCTAAAAACTGAAAATAAAGAAATTCGCAAAAAAATCCTAGAATCTAATGCAGGCTTTTTGCTAAAGATTAAGTCACGAATCCTCAATTTCGGTCGAGTGCACGGTTTATCGTGGCTTGCCAAACATGCATAGTTTATTTTGGCGCACCCGGTATCATATCTAAAATGGAATATATTTATAGATAGCCTCGGAACGGTGGAACCAGTTTGAATGAAATAGAGCTCCAAATCTAAAGACGAGCTGCCCATTAAAGCCTTCTATATACAAGCTTCACCTGCATACCGGATCACCGGGAGAACATCTAACCTCTCACACCAGTACGTATCTCAAAACACTGCATGAAGAACAATATCTGCTTCACATGTAACTTAAAAGTTGCCCTTGGGGAAAATGTCTAAATCAAATATATAGGTTTGTAACCTCAGAATGGCGAAACCGGTTTGAATGAATCCACATTTAAGCACAAGCTTTCCATCAAAACAATGCATCATTCATAATAAATAGTGGTTATAATTCACGAATCTACTTTTCCGCTGCGACGTCCGAGCTGTTTTCACTCATTCGGCATATACATTACATGTTGTATTACTTTGCCACATTTCCTGAAGAAATTAGGCACAACAATCCCTGGAGAGAGCTAGGCATATATCGTGACACAGAGTGACAGAAATCAGCTGGGTCACGAAAGGATAGCCTCGCCTTATTCTTTCAAATCGAGCATTGATCGTGCTTTAGGAGCTCTAAGTTTTGTGACCATGTCATTCTGCATTGTGTTTTAATTTGTAATAATGTGTTTCATGTATTTCTTTCTCCTAATCTTATTTCAATGATCTTCTTATTGTTATCTTACGCTCTTTCTTACGATCAGTCTTTCATAACAACGAAAAATTGGGAGGCCTCAGTGTGGGTCGTGCTGTGAAATCAATTGTGGGGTAACTGTAAACAACACATTTTTAATAGGATTTTCTCCTCACATTCAATTACAAATCTAACAAGCTTTTGGCTCGATCTTCGAATTAAAAACACATAAAACTGCTTCTGTTTTGATAAGTTTTGATAACTAAGCTATTGGTTATTTTTTGGGCAGTCCGATGACTTTTTACTCTCTATTTAATCTAATCTTCTCTGCTTGGTTTCTCGTGGCTAACTTCAAAATCGGCAGACGAAAAACAGTGGTCACCAAAGAATAATCGAAGGAATTATAGTTACCTTGTGGTTTTGGCTCAAAGACTCGTTAGGCTTGCTCACCTCATAAAGTGGATCAGTCCATGCCAACATTAGATTAAGCCTTGAATATAAAAAGCATCTGCATAGAAGGGTAACTCAATCAAGAGTCTTATGCATTCTGGTACATTGGTCAACGGCGCCGATCTTCATCAACAGAGCAGCCCTAACAACATCTTCAAGTCGAGAAGAGAGCAATTGTCAGCAAATCGCAGAAGAACAGCTTAGAGTTTTGCAGTCGTTCTTCGATAAGAGGACCACCGTTGCAGCATTCCTAAGGAGGACAACCTTTGCATCACTCCTGAACAACAGCATCAATTTGTAAAAACATTCTTCGAGAAGAGCAAGCTTCGCAGTATCCCAGAAGAACAACTTCGAATTTTGCAGTCGTTTTTCGATAAGAAGACCACTGTTACAGCATTCCTGAACAACAGAAGCAATTTTCTGAACATTCTTCAAGAAGACCAAGCTTCACACTATCCCAGAAGAACAACTCAGAATTGTCCAGTCATTCCTTGCTAAAAGGACAACTGTTGGAGCGCTCATGAAGAACAGCAGCAATTTTTCAAAACATTTTCGAGAAGAGGGGTATTGGCACCGCATCTCTAAATAAAGACTACGGATTGTAAGTAAATGTATGTACGTATTGAATCTTTTTAAAGTGAATGATCAGAGCTAAATGGAGGTAATCTATGAACAGGACGAGAAAGCTCCTGCTACGTTATTTTTCCTCTAGGTACCGGGTGCGCCAAAATAGACTATGCACGTTGGGCAGGCCACAATAAATGGTACACTGGACCGATTTTGAAGATTCATGACTTAGTATTTAGCTGAAAGCCTGGGTTAAATTCTAGAACGTTTGCAAATTTTTCCGTTTTCAGTTTTTAGAGCTAGAAGCGAGTTCCTTAAAATGTTCGTTTTCGAAAACACTGAAAACGATCAAAAAACGTCGATCAAATTTTAAAAGACTCAACATGAATGAACAAAGAGAAAATGTTTTCAGTGTGATTTGGGGGTTTAGTACGAACTCTCGTACAGCAGATTACAATTATTCGATTTCTAAATCCCAAATCACCATGAACAAGTTTTCTCTTTGTACATTCATGTCGATTCTTTACAAAATTTGATAGACGTATTTTGATCGTTTCAGTGTTTTCGAAAACGAACATTTTAAGAAACTCACGTCTAGCTATAAAAACTGAAAACAAAAAGTTTGCAAAAAATGCTAGAATCTAATTCAGGTTTTTTGCTAAAGATTAAGTCATGAATCTTCAAAATCGGTCCAGTGTACGATTCATTGTGGCCTGCCAAACGTGCATAGTCTATTTTGGCGGACCCGGTAGATAATACCTACTCACACCTGTCAAGATCATCAAAAACAATAGGCTGATTTTAAACATGCATATGCAGCTCTTGAGTTGGCTATTTGTCTCCGTTAACTAACTGTAACGTAATTTACAATATTAAGCTTACAGCTTTTTTCTGCCTGGTTTACAATCGAAAAAATAGGAAAAAAACAAATACAGGTATTTGTAAAATGGGTAAAAATTGTATAAAAAGTTGCATTTGCATAATTTACACATTGAAATTTGAGGCCATGCAGTTCTTTAAAGACTGGTGATAAAATTCTTCAAGTTGTCCAACCGCACCTGCTCAAAATTTTCCTCTGATACAACACGGATGAGACTTGCTTTAGGGGCCCTTTACATGAGCAAACTCAGACCGGCACGAGTTTCAGATCGGCATGAGTTTCATTTCGGTGTCTGGTCAAGGCCCTTAGAGTGTTTACATGAGAAGGGGCGAAATGAAACTCGTGCCGGTCTGGGTTCGTTTCGGTCTTTCAGACCGATCTGAAAACTCAGGTCGACCTGAAATTCTCATGTAAACAGAAATTTTTTCAGATCGGGGCGAAATGAATAATTGCGGAAGTGATAACTGCACTATTGGGAGCCATTTTCATTGTTTGGTCGTCCATTTGTTTTTCTCCAGACGCAAGAAACTATAACTAAGAAACTAAACATAAAAAACTAAAGCCTCCTGTTTTATTTTCAGGTTCTGAAGCAGCATTTGAACCATCAAACCAAAATAGATTTGTAATGCAGTACAAACGTACAGTTGATTATCCTTGATTATCAACTCTAATAACATCCTGTTTTGTTGATAACTTAGCGCAACAATGAAAATAGGCCTAAATCCAAAACACGAGAAAAGAAACCATTGTCACAGTTGCCTCAATTGCATTCAACGCATGTGCAATGTGACGCTAGTATAATTTCAGACCGGTCTGAAACTCCATGTAAACGCAACGCAAAAAAGCAGACATGGCAAAATTTCAAACCGATCTGAAACTCGTGCCGGTCTGAGTTTGCTCATGTAAAGGCAGGGACGCCGGAGCGATGGTAGGGCAAGGGGGGCGACTATGAACGTAAGGGCAATCGAGACCGAAGGCGAGCGAAGCGAGCCTAAAAACTGGGGGGTCCGGGGGTACTCCCCCGGGAAAATTTTTGTGGCCACGCCCTTTAGATTGGCTTAAAATGCTATCAAAAATGTTTTAACGAACATTAATCATGATCTTTCACGAAATTTTTCGGCTCTTTCTCCACATGTCCTCATTCCGAATCGCATAAAATCGCATATTGCTTATTTTGAAGTTACAATTGCCACTCATTTTTCGTTACTGGTGTGTTTCTGATAAGAGAATGAAGCAATGGCGGCTTTTATATCAAGTTTCAAAGAAAATTATGGTTTTTCATTGAAAGGGCACTTTTGCCCCCCTTGCCCCCGTTAGGAAAGGGCAGGAGGGGCGCTTGCCCCCCCGCGCCCCCCCTCTCCGGCGTTCCTGTGTAAAGGGCCCCTTAGACTTAATTTTGAATACCTCGACAGATTTGCTTGCTCGAATCTCCCATGGTAAAGAATTCCAGATCTTCGTACGTTAGTAGCTGAAATGATGCTGTGGTGCTGTCTTGAGTTATGTGAGGAGTTGCTAGCTGCATACCTCGTGATGTGGCTCTTGACATTTTTTTGGCATGACTGAAAAGCGAAGACACGTAAAAGGTGGTGCCAATCTATTCACTATCTTAAACATTTAAACATCAGTACAGCACATGCAAACTCAATTCTTTGAATTTACAGTCGTTCTTCGACAACAGAGCAACTGTAAGAACAACTCTGAATATTTTTTGCAGCCAAAGAGAAATTGGAAGAACGTCTTTGAAGAATAACAGCAATTTCCAAAGTCGATTTTCAGTGAGAACCCTCTGAAGAACTACATCAATTTCAGCAGCCGATCTTCAGTCAGTGAGCCACCGTGAAGCAGAGCAGCATCGGTTTTTGCTGTCCATCTTCAATAACATCACAACTGTTCCAGCATCCTTCACAAACAACAACAAGAACTTTTCTACAAAATTGGTAAGTTGCAAGTAATGTGATATTTTAAACTATACTTTAAACAAAAGACTGCCTGTTATTTATACCTTAGGTTAGGACTGAAGAGATATTACTGGTCAGGTAACTTTAGATGGTTACCCAAAGTCTAGTACTTCTGGTAGAAATACTTTTTACGGAATCTTTCAAAGAGCTGGAAAATGGACTACCAAATATATTTTTCTTCAGTGTCAACGAACCTCATGCATAAGTAATGAACGGTCTCTGAAATAGAGAGTTTAGAAAACTTGTTGAAGAATTTATCCAAATCCTTTTTATGAAACAAGATCAATTGTGCAACATTTGAAAAGCTTCAGTATATTTCTGAATTCCCTTTTGCTTATTTGCATGCCAAATAGTCATGATGGTCGATCTTGATATAGTCTGAAGTACAATGTGTAGAAATAGTCTCGTATTATTCTGATGATTTTGGTTAGTTCCCAATTGAAATTTGAGCCCTCCATCGTTCCTTCTTGGTTCAGCCTGCTGCCCCCTTCTTCCCAAAATAAACCCCAAATGTTCGAATCAAGATTGACAAGTGTCACAAATTTGACTGAATCAGTTTTCAAACGAAAGTATTGTGTTGAGAAAATTGTAGCGATCAATTGTTTAAATTGCATCGTCTAGTTCAGTTTGATGCAAATCATGCTTCAAATGCATCTATGCGCCTTGGGAATAGTAGGTGTGGATTTGAAACCCCAGTTGCATTTCTCGGTGCCTTGGGAATAGTGGCTTTAGTTTTGAAGCCTCCAGTTACATGTTAATTGCTGCCTTGTGTCTTGTAATATATGCTGGACTCTAACTGCAACGAGTATTGATTGCTGCGATAGAACTCCTTGAATATGTCAACTGCTTCGTTTGGTAGAATTGTTGACTTTGGAAGATTTCCTTGATTACTACTGTAGGTATTTCAGAAATGGGTAGATAGCTCAAGCAATCTAGGGCGAGGCCAACGGTGAAAAGTTTCAAACGCTGATTATTCATTTCAACGTTATTTCGAACTCATTCATAACACCTTCTACATAACACAAGAAGATTGTATCCGGTGGAAAATACCTTCAAGGATTTTACAAGAATTTCTTGATGCGCAGAATTTATCAAAAGGTGCATCTGATAAGTGTTCAGAATATATTTTGCTTGCCATGAGCAACAACTCAAGTGGTTATCAAATATTGCTTGCCTGTTTGTCCGGTGTTTCGATAGTTTTAGTAGCTATAATTCTCCTTGAGAAATCGAAGGCTCATTTCGATTACTTAAGTTGATGTAGGTTTACATTGTGAAAACAAGTCCCCTCAGGCGAAAAGTCTCTCAGCGTCGTTGTACTGTTTGATAGGTGTCGCACACTGCGTCGAGACTTTACATCATTTTCAAGAGAAGCAATCATGTGCCGCCAATTTTTTATTTATATGAATTTTAAAATGTTTGACTGATGAACTAACTGTTTAATTAATTTGGACCCACTTTATTGGTACTTACTGGTGGTGCAGTTTCTGGTACAATTGTTTCCCTGTTTTGGTAGCATTTCACTCACTTTTCTAGCAATTGGCATCTCCCAGTAAGACTTTAGTAATTTTCTTATGTCGGCTGAGTTATCAGTTTGACTTTGTAGACACCATATTGATGTCCATAACAAGAATCAATTGCTGACTAAGACTAATGTCAAGGTATAAAAGTTCTCATTTGAAGAGTGCCTTGTGTAGGCCTTTTAGAATCTTCACCAAAGATGATCGGCCTTGTTATTTGTTTTGGCAAAGTTATTATGTGCCTAATAACCTATTCTAAGCTAACAAACAGCAGGGGAGGAGATTAAACTTTAACAGCCAACTGGGACAAAAATGAACTTAATAACGAGAATCCAAAATCAACTTTGCTTCCCCTGCAAGAAGAACGTATTATTTTTCATCAAACTGAAACAGGTTCTTAATTACAAGGTGCATACGCTAGAAAAACAGGCTCTAGGTTATCATCTTTGTAGGTTCTTATATGCGGGGATTTACTGTATATGAGTCAACAAATGTGATACTGTGTAACTTGCAAAAATGCTTTCTACTTTATGCATCAAAAAATTACCAGCGTTTGAAAAACTGCGTAATTATGTATGATACACCAATTTCATCGTCCCCTATGCCCTTTTATATTCAAAAGGCTAACTTAAGTAACATTTACTTTGCAGAAATAGCTCATTTCGTTTTAGAGTTATCAGCAATTTTGTCACGGGGCTGCTTTTTTTAACATGCTCGACTAGGAATGCTGACCAAATCTTCTCTCGTGTTCAACTTATGAACAGTGACAACCAGCATAAACAGCCTCCAGGGTGGAAAACAAACGACACAAAACCCTTTCCAAAACCTGCAAAAACGAATGAAAACAATGAGCAAATTTTCCTTCCTAAAATTGATGACCCTCACATAAATTCATGTAAGTTGTCCTCTTGGGAGAATGGAATCCTCCTGAATAGGTCATCGATACCAGGGGGAGGACTCGTTCATCCTCCCAAGAGGATAGCACGTGCTAAAGCGTCCACAAGTCATTGCTGTAAGGCCATTGTAAGGCAGAAATGTTAGGGAAAGTCGTTCATGATTTTGGGCACGTTTTGAAGGTTTTTGAAGAGGCTTTCTCGAGAAAATCCCTCATAATTTCAGAATGGAGTGGCCAATTTCAGTCAGGTAAATTTTATAGTAGATTTGAACATTTCTACCATTAAACAATAGGTATTAGAAGGAAGACGGACGCAAAGAACAGACAGATTCTATATATTTGCCGATATCATCGTCTTGATATCCAGGGAGCCAGGACCTTTCAAACGGGGATTCTTTTTTCTGACTCACCCGTTATATTAATTGTCACGCTAAACTCTCCTGTAGTCTTTATGTTAATGTGAGTTCATGGTTAATATCTTCCCCGAACGTTACAACCATATTTCACGTCAAGAAAATGTCGAAAGTTCACAAACGCTTGTTTTGATGATGACATGTGGACCACTTTAAACAAATACTTAATTTAAAAAGTCAGAAAAAGATAAATGAGTTAATTTGATGTCAGTATTGACCCCTACTTCAAATTTATGGTTCTTTTGATGAAATTTATGTCTTGTTAAGTCCAGCCAGTGACAAAACTCTGACTATGTCTGGAAAGGAAAGATGGCGACGATTAGGCGAGTAATTAAGTAGATTTTGTAATTAACTTGATGAAAATGTCGTTTCTGTTTATTTGGGCCTAATAGGCCTTCAATAAAATCCGCACAAATGATGTTTTGCTTTTGAAATACTCGATTTACCTCAGAGCAGGATCATTCTATGGTCTATAGCGCTTGTACTAGGGATAACACCGGAGGACTACTGTTACTAAAAGTTGGCGAGGAGGAAAGCAATGACAGTTGATCACGTAGTGTGAATCAACCTTAGTGTTTCAAGGGTGGGCATGTCACACTGGGAACGATGGTCCTACCTTTGTCCGAAAACCGGTAGTTCACGAAAAGATTTTGCACCACCTTTGTCCCAAAAACTGGTCGTTTTTTATGGCAAATGTCCTCTGTTATATTTCTTTAATTTGGAGGACAATTTTAACATGATGTATCACTGACGATGTTTGTCCCAAAAACCGGTAGTTTCAACCAAATACTGTTTTTCGAAAGCGAGTAATAATTGTAGTCATGAAAGTACAAATGTCCCAAAAACTGGTTGCCGAACAAAGGTAGAACCGCTTTGGTGAAAAATTTGAGATACTGGTCTTTTGGGCTTAAATTTGGCGGACAAAAATAGAACCAGCTTACAGGTAAACTTTAGGATTTTGATTAGATAGGAGGTTAGAAAACTTGATTTATGTGACAAACTGATGGAATAGGAAGGTTGATTTCAAATTGTCACCTTTGTCCGAAAAACTGGTTGTTTTGGGCAGGAAAGTTGTACTATGTGATAAAAGAACCGGCTATTTTTCCCAGTTCCTTTGGACAAACATGGGGTCAAATATTTTACAATACTTTCTCGCCCCTGGGGTTTGTAAGAGACAGTCAAACTCTTAATGGTCAATTATTTGATCCAGGAGCTGTTTTATAATCGTTACATTTAAGCCTTAGATACGCGAGAATTTTAATGCCTTCTGCTCGGCTTCTGAATCAAATAAACAAAATCCGCCAGCCAGATCTTAGATTCACCTTTCTTCTTTCGTTATAAGCACATAACTTCTCATAAAAATCACCTTTCGTGTGCACAAGGCGAGAGTTTGCCCTACTGGTTTCGGGGCAGCTTTGCGCCTTGTTGGTTTGAATCACTGGTTGAGAGAATTTCTTTTGCCTGCAGTCGCTAGTCGCTTTAAATGGAGGTGTCAATCAAAGGCAACTGTTGCTATATTGTATCACAGAATCTGCCCTCGTTCATCGTACTGCAAAAACTATAGCATCGATTTGAAAATGGCAGCTCTGTTGCCTAATTCAGGGTTCTACTAAATTTTGAGGATTTGTTCATGATTTAAAATGCATGATCTTAATCGCATTGCTTCCATTGGCTTTTCCTAAAACTATAAGTGATTGGTTCAATTTCAGCAATAATTATTCATCAATGTTGTGATGTTGTGGTATAACTCAAATTGATGCCCTCCAAAAATTACAAAACTGAGCAGCCAGAATTGTTACAAATAGCAGCTATGATGTTTCAGCAGCTGGTCTGATCAAAAGGCTGAAATGGCCAATTATCTCGGACATTATTCAAAATGAAACAGCGACTATAATGTACAAGTCAACAAATAGTCTTGCGCCTGAATATCTGTTTGAGTTATTTGTAAATAAAATTCAGCTCTTAACACAATGAGACTAAGAAACAGCGAAGCTGACTTGCGTGTTCCTTTCTTCAAAACGTCAAATGGGCAGAAGTCCATTTCATATCGAGGGCCTAAGGTTTGGAACCAATTAAACTCAGATGTCAAACATGCACCCTCCCTTCTTACCTTCAGAAAGAGGCTAAACAAGAAATTTTAGAGGGTTTTTGTTTTTTCTTTTATTTTTCTTTTGATTAATCTCGGGACATTTCTATTTATATTGTATTGTTAGATTAACTGTAAATTAGGATTTTAATTTGTAGTGTTTTTGCACGACCCCCTGCAAAGCAGTCTCTGCAGGCTAACGGGGCTACCGTGGTTAAACAATAAAAAATGAAGAAAATAAAATGAAAAAATGAAAATCAATTAAGATGGAAAAAAATGCCTTCCTCCTGCGTTGCTTTCTGATGATCAGGAAACTCTTGAAATCTTATTATGCTTCCCCATCAATGCTTGGCATCAAACAGTTTGAATCTACATGATTGTGAACAAAACAAGCGATTAATTGTTTTGGACATATCAAGAAGCAGGCCTGTTGGCAAATTCCTAATTCAGGAGGAAATATTGCACCAACAACTGTAAGCCAAATGTTGAAAATTAAGTTGAAGCCTCAGTAAGATGACAGAATTCAAATTTTACAAATTGGTTGCATAGGTAATCCGGCAAGATTCTTCAAATAGCGGATTCATTTTTCTGACTCACCCGGTAGACTCGTACATTCTAATTAACGAGTTTTCGCGGCAGCATAATTTTCAAATCTTTAAAAAGGTGGGTGTAAAATTCTATGACCTATTTCTTCCAACTGTATGGCTTAAAAGAAACTTTGGCTTCCTATTTATAATTCTACCGTTGGATTTTTTGAACATATTTTTTGAAATTACAGTATATTTTATATTTCAGCTCATTTGAGGATGTGACGTCGTCAAATTTCTAAATCATAAACCACAAGAGTGACAGACTTTTGCTTGATACTATATTGTAGACATTCATAAACTAAGCATTCCTTGGAAATTATCAAACAATTTAGAAATTACGATGGTTTTAAGTTTTTTGGAAAATTCTTCTTGAATTCTCGAAAAAGAAGAAACACACTCAAATTCTAAAAATATTTAAGATTTCACAAAAGTCCAAGGGCAGAATCATAGCAAAATAGCAAAAGTTTCTTTGAAGCCATTCAGTTCAAACAAATAGGTCATTGAATTTCACACCAACCTTATCAAAGATTTGGAACCTATGCTGTTCGCGCCATGGCCCGGGTGCCATTTTAATGGTTCAAACATTATGGCCTATGGCGTTGGTAAATTCATCAATTAACCAACAAATCTTGAGCTGGTTATGGCATATACTTGTAAGAGTTTTAAGTTTATGAATCTTGCAAATATTTCCTAAATTTGTGTACATTAAAAGATGTTGAATAGATCACAGAGGATTCAAATTGATTCCTCGTTGTTCCGAATCAGTCTTAGGCGTGGAAACGAGAGATTCGAGGTTTTATGCTAATTAGATTGGATTTTAAATTAGGAAAGATAAAGAGCTATCGGTTACGAAATTCTGATGTTTTTGTAATTATTTCTAGCCTTCTTAGCCTGAAGATAACTAGCTATTCTTTTGAGAGTTCACGGTTGAAATCAGTAGAATTTTGAGGTTTTTGCCGTCCTCGTATGTTATCGCCAGCCATTGGTAGTTTTGCTTCAACCTTACAACGTTTAGGCCTAATTCCAAAAGCAAAGTATATCATGCAACAAAATGCTTGATCATTTCAACAAAACTTAGTTCACATTATATTCTATTTGCTAGAAGTCACCCATCTTGCTAGATTCATTACACAAGTCTCAGCATTGCTTATTGAATTGGATGGTTGTCGCTCATACTTATATGAATTTAAGTTTCGATAAAAGGCCAAAACTCTGGTTTGCAGGCTAAATTATATCATTGCACCCAACCAAATCTGTATACTTTTTTATCTAAGTTCAAGTCAACTTTCGAGGACCAATTTCAGAGTGATCAGCCATTGATTAAAGCTAAATTCACATCGTTGAAGGCAACCAAATCTATATACTTTTTTATCTATGTTCAAGTTATCTATCGAGGATAATTCTGGAAGTTACCAGCCATTGATAAAAGCTAAATTGACATTGCTGGACCCAACCAAATCTGTATGCTTTTTTATTTATGTTGAAGTTAGCTTTTGAGGAAAATTTTGGAAATGATCAGCCATTGATTAAAGTTAAATTCTCGTCGCTCGAGGCAACGAAATCTGCCTAATTCCTTATGTATGTCCAAGTTAACCGTCGAGAAACATTTTGGGAGTCATTAGCGATTTTGACCAATTCTAAATTATATCATTGCACCCAACCAAATCTGTATACTTTTTATCTAAGTTCAAGTTAACTTTCGAGGACCAATTTCAGAGTGATTAGCCATTGATTAAAGCTAAATTCTCATTACTGGACCCAACAAATTCTGACTACTTTTGTATCTATGTTCAAGTTAACTATCGAGGAAAGTTTTGGAAGTGATCAGCCATCGATTAAAGCTAAATTCACATCGTTGAAGGCAACCAAATCTATATACTTTTTTATCTATGTTCAAGTTATCTATCGAGGATAATTCTGGAAGTTACCAGCCATTGATAAAAGCTAAATTCACATTGCTGGACCCAACGAAATCTGTATGCTTTTTTATTTATGTTGAAGTTAGCTTTTGAGGAAAATTTTGGAAGTGATAGCCATTGATTGAAGCTAAATTTACATCTCTGGAGGCAACTAAATCTGTATACTTTTTTATTTATGTTCAAGTTAAATATCGAGAAAAATTTTGGAAGTGATCAGCCATTGATTAAAGCTAAATTCACATCGTTGAAGGCAACCAAACCTGTATACTTTTTATCTATGTTCAAGTTATCTATCGAGGATAATTTTGGAAGTTACCAGCCATTGATAAAAGCTAAATTCTCATAACTGGACCCAACCAAATCTGTATGCTTTTTTATTATGTTGACGTTAGCTTTTGAGGAAAATTTTGGAAATGATCAGCCATTGATTAAAGTTAAATTCTCGTCGCTCGAGGCAACGAAATCTGCCTAATTTCTTATGTATGTCCAAGTTAACCGTCGAGAAACATTTTGGGAGCCATTAGCGATTTTGACCAATTCTAAATTATATCATTGCACCCAACCAAATCTGTATACTTTTTATCTAAGTTCAAGTTAACTTTCGAGGACCAATTTCAGAGTGATTAGCCATTGATTAAAGCTAAATTCTCATCACTGGACCCAACAAATTCTGACTACTTTTGTATCTATGTTCAAGTTAACTATCGAGGAAAGTTTTGGAAGTGATCAGCCATTGATTAAAGCTAAATTCACATTGTTGAACCCAATCAAATCTGTCCCATACTTTGTCTGGGACACCTGATAGTTTAAGATCCTTTCCACAAGGGTATGCATGGCTGGTAAAAAACTTGTCTATGTGTGGTGTTAAACACCAATGTAATGAGATTTAATCATGAATCAGATAAGAGTTGTCGCGAAATCGGATTACTCCTTTGGGAAATGATCCTACCAAGATAAATCAACCCATAATTCGTCACTAAACCAACTTCAAGCTAAGATTATGGATATGGAATGAAACTTTTCATGGCCTCCTACATGCTTAAAGCCACAAAATTCGCCTGTAAAACTACCAACAGGGATCAATATTACGGGAGAATTTGAGTCAATTTGGCGCAAAATATCTTTTTTGCATGACGTCTAAGCGGTCGTTTTACGAATAAATAGTTACGCTCGCAGTTAAGGTAGTGGTATCAAATAAACAGTTTGTTCAAAATAAAGGTGTCCGCAATGCCCCAGCTCCATCGTAATACAAGATTTTGAAAATCTTTGACAATTCCATGTTTTAGAGAATTTCTAAAATGTGGAATAGTCTCATAATTCCCTGAATTTTCACATAATGTTCTAGTTTTTTGCTGGAGGACATGTAAAATTGTTGTTTACATCAATTTACGAAGGTTTTGCAAGAAAATAATGCAAGATCTTGAAATATTTGACTATTCCATGTTAACTATTCCACGATTCCTTATGAACATTTCCATCATTCCATTCCATAAGTCCATTTTCCATATTTTAGAGTTAGTCATAGTTTACAAAATTTTCAAACGTGGTAGCAATTTTCTGATTCAACCATGGTTAGTTAGACACTGCTGGTGTGCTGCTATGGAGGAGCGCTGGATAATATGTATCTGCGGAGGAAATATTGTTTAGTACTGCGGAGGAGATATCTTCGTTCTTTTGATATCTCCTCCGCAGTACTAAACAATATTTCCTCCGCAGATACATATTATCCAGCGCTCCTCCATAGAAGCACACCAGCAGTGTCTAACTACCCATGATTCAACCGGTATATTGATTAAAATCTTCGAGAACAACGCCGTTTTCCAGTCAGTGGCTTGTTACCCAAACCAACAATCTTTTCCAAATACATTTTCAACTTTAATTGCATTTTGGGTAGATGATATTCTAGTTCAAACATTACCGCCTATTTTTACTTATTCGATTCATTGATATAACTTGTTCAGTGGCAAATGTTTTTGTTGGCACATGAATTAAATGAAATTTATAATATCCGCTTAGGTCACTTTCCGATTGAATCGTTAGAAAATTACTGCGTTTCATATATCGATTTCTGTTTAGTTAGGTCGAGATTGCTTTGAAGTTTATCGTATGAAGATATAAAATAGTTTGTATGACTGTTTGTCCGCAAAGTTTCTTCCATAAGATTTTCTCGGGTTAATACCCCGTTTGGTAGCCTTCTTCAGGGTTCAAAACTCCGAACGTTTTTATTTGAGCTTGTTGTATCATTGGACATCCCCTATCATATGTATTTGAGAGTGTAAAACTCGAATCGATTTCTCTTGAGAAATTGAGGAACTTGACTATAGAGAAACAGATTGTTTTAAAGATATGAATATTTAACGCAATTCGTATCTTATAATGCTATGGCCGGAGTTCTGTGATATGATTAGCCTTATCTACTTTTTCAAGAGTTCAAAGCTCCGACTTTTGTTGGATGAAAATAGTTTGATATAAACTTTGGTGTCCCAAAATGTCCCCACGTTTGAAACTCCACAAGAACTCAGCAAGTCACAAGAGCTTGGCACAGATACAAAAACTTTTGGTCACTAAATTCAAGTTAGACTTTTGCCAACGAATACATGCAAACATTTTCCAAGTTGATCAATCAGATCAATTTCTACAACGTCTTAAAGATGTAATATTTATTTACTTGCCATGTAGAATATGGCTGAAATTTGTTGTTTATCCTGAAGCTCCCAAGTGTATTAGATGGCAATGAAAGAGAGATTTAACCTCTCTGTACAATAGTTAGAAATGTAGCTAGCAGTCTACTAGTGAATTGATGTGGAAAGTATTAAGTTTAGAAATGCTACCGGGTATCCCATTAAAAAGTACTCCCAATTGAAAAATCGCAAAAATTCGATTATCAAATCTTTAACAAAATTTTCTTTTCAACTTGTTTTTTCAATCACCCAAAAATATCTAAAGATGATAAAATTTTGCTTTTGATGCGAAAAGGTCAAATAATTACACATTGAAAAACTTTATTTTGAGCTGTGCTTTTTAAGATAAATAATCGATCTTGCCTAGCAGTCAAAATTTTTAGATTTTTCATTATCCGTGAAATCTCCAATGATAGTGCGCGTTTCTTTCTGCCATTTATGACCAAATCGAAAGCTTAATATGCACACAAAAATTGATCTGGCAATAATAATAATAAATAAATGATTTATTTACAGTTGGCAGCAGGAAAAAGTAGCTAACTACAGCTAATTAAAGCCAACTATTTACCTATTTACATAATACCATATATACAAAATTTATGAAAATCAACTATAAATACCCCAAATCTGCAATATATATTTTACAAAGTCGACAGTTACAGTCTATTTTCCAGTTCCTTATTTTCTTTTTGAATATTGCTAGATTTTCAGATTGCTTTAAACTTTCAGGCAATGCATGCCAAAGCCGTTGTCCTAGAAACGATATAGATTCTATTCCGTATGTTGTTGTTCTGGCTTTTGGTAACTGGAGAGTACTCCCACTTCTTAAATTATAGTTTTCCGTTTTTTCAACAAAAATATCTTTCATGAATCATTAGTGCTTTTTGCTGCATGCATCAGAACAAAAGGCAACCCTAAAAATTGTTAAATTTGCTCATCTTGAAACCAATTACAAGATGAGCTATGTCTGGCAAAATAATCTGTTCTTTGTACTACTTGATAAAAAAATGAATTTAAAGATCGGCCATGTAATCAAAGTTTGGTGACTGTTCAAGGCGGAGTACTTTTTTGGGACACCCGGTAGATATGATGTGCCAGCCAAATTTGCTTACGCCTGCTCAGTCTCCTATGAAATCCAGAACTTAGATAAGCATCAACATTAGATATTTGGTTTGAGAATATCGGAACTTTGTAGAGATTCTCTAACTCATCAAAATCTGACCAGCCTCTTTCTTAGGCCTAAAAAAGCTGTGAAATCCATCTTATATAGTGATAGCTTTTACAACGTTTAGATCGTGACACAGATACCAATCTTGGTCGCTAAATTCAAATTAGACATTCATCACTAAATACATGCAAGAATCTTTTAAATCGATCTATTAGATCAGTCCCTGCAGCGCCTCAAAGATGGAGCATTTTTCACTAACTCAGTAGAATGTGGCTGACATTTGTATTTTGTCCTGAGCCTCCAAAAGTGTGTTCTTTGTCGATGACAACAGAGATTCAAACTGTTCTGCTCTATGGTTATAAATGCAGCTAGAAGCTTCTACTGCGAGTAAATTTATTTAGAAATCATTGAGTTTGGAAATATAGTATGACATGGCGACCATATTCCCTTACTTTTGTACAGAAACCTTTGCACGTGATGACGTCAATACCCAAGATTCGCTTATTTGAACAGGTACTTTGGCGAGGAAAGGGGGAAAATTGGTTGAAAGAAGTACGACACACCATTCATAAAAGTGTGTTTTATGGCATCGTGTTTTATGATAGCATCAGTCATGCCAAGCCCAGACTTGTCTTTGACGACTTTGGCAATGTTAGGCGAATTATCGATAAAATGTTCGAATATTAGCTACTCCAATAATGTTATTTGCTTGCTTGAAGGAACCAATCTTTGCTGGTGAAATCAGAGCTTAGTCTTTTCTAAAACCAATCTGAAGCCAATTCTGCAATTGGGAAATTTCTAGTAAAAGCAGGAGCGATACGACACCAAGTGTGTGTAAGTTCTATCAGTAGCGAGTGTCGGGGGTTAAATTAAGATAAATCCCACCCTTTACTCGTTATTTAAATAAGAGGACGCTAACAACAACAACAGCCATTGTACTACATGAAGTAATACCCGCTTATATTACATAAAGTACTTGCGTTGAGTTGTTGCATGTTGTTGAGTTTACGAAAGATGATTTGAGATGGTTACTTGCCTTGGCTAACAAACATATCGAGAATTTATTCGTGTCCCTGCTGCAAAACCGGCCTGAGCGAGGGGCGCGACACGAGCCACCTTAACCAATTGTTTTTTGTGTGTTTTTAGCTTTTTTTACTTGGTACTGAGGCACCATATCGCTGTTTCGTGAATTGAAATTTTCAGTAGTTAGCCACATTAAGTAGTGCAGATCCACCTTAAGCGTTTCCAGATGGAGTTTACGCTTAAGGTGGATCTGCACTTAAGGTGGCTAACAACTGAAAATTTCAATTCATGAAACAGCGATATCGTGCCTCAATACCAATTAAAAATAATTTAAAAACACAAAAATAATTGGTCAAACTTACATTCATTCATAAAGTTACATTCATTTGGTGTCCTATCGCTCATGGTAAAAGGACATTGTCTAAAAGTGATAACAAAAACTGTTTGCTTAGGCTAAAATAGCGCTGTCTGTGAAGTAATATCTCCCAGGCCACAATATGTAATAGTAATAATTTGTCGCAAGCTTGACAAAGGGTAAGAGCGTAATTCTTGGATACATGAACGGAAATCCAGTTTTAACTAATGAGAGCTTCGTCTCAAAAAGTAATTACCTTTTTATGTTAGGTAAGCTCATTTTAATCTACGACTTTATGAAATTGTTTACATCAATGTGCTTCTGTAACAATCTACCCTCTCTTCCAGCTCAAAGAAATTAAACTGTTATTTGATGTAGCCATGGGAAGGTATCCCCCAAATTAATTTCGGGTATCAATTAATCTTTTGAAATTCTTCCGGGAAACGTCCCCGGCGGTTCTTGACCTGTTTTCTCGCTCGTGGCAGTTGCTGTGGTGTCGGGTCGGTTGTATATAATATTCTCCTTGCCTTATCAACCATAATTTCGCTGAACATAACAACAAAAGGCACGACAGAAAAAGATAACAAATTTCAGAGAGAAAGTGTAATTCATATTTACGTAAATCAATAGACAAATAATGTCGGGTTCGTTTCAAGACAGAGAAATTTCACCACAATCTGACAAATTGCTTTAATACAAACCTGAGATAAGAAACTGTTTTTAAACATGGTTTTTTCAAAAACTGCCCTTTTTATCACTGTTTGTATACGCCATAGTGAAAAGGTTTGTTTCGGCAGCTCCAGCAAATTTCCTCTGAAACCCAACTGGCGTCTGTCGGTTAATCTCGCGGGAAACTGCTTTCACATGCGACTGCATGGCTGTTTATCCAATTATGTAGTAATGCAATCAGTTTCTTGATTTAATACGAGTTCTGCGTTCTTTTGTCGTTGATAAGAAGCTGCGAAAAGAAAAGTTATTCATGGCAATCGTTATTAAATGATAGAGTTAATTCTTGTCAAGTTTATTCCTCCTCAACTTGACCAAAGTTGCTTTTATCATTTCTGGAGGTTCCTTAAACAAGAAAGATTGAACGCTTCAAAGAAATGGATCTTTCAGAGAAGGTTAGATTGCTTATTTGTTGCTCTCTAAAATGTCGCCCTCTTCATTTTATACCTGTTTTATCGAGCCCTCTTGTTGAAATCACTTTCATTAAGGGAGTAATCTGCAAGGCCTAAGAACGTTCTTGGAATTTTGTGATAATGCCCAGTGATCCTATTTCGAATCTGAAATCTTTGAGGATTCAGTAGTATTGCGTTTTAACAAGGTCAACTGTCGAAGTTTGCAAGGCAAAGAGTTTATTTTGATGGTTGATGACACAAATGAAAAGTAATTTGGAACATAACCAATGGAAATTAGGCCTTTACCGATGTGTGTATCAGGTATTTATCTGAGCTCATTTCAACTTCATGTTACTATCACTTTAGCACGACCAAATCAGCATTGCTGCCCAGCATTTAAACCTAGTTAACCAAATAAATATGTAGGTATCAACCAACTTGTTCTCCTTATCAGAAACTGCAAATTCCAGGTAGATTTTGTATTGTTAGGTCGACGAACGATGTTTGCAAGGACTGTAAACAAAGCAATGGAGTATATGTAATAATTTTCAATATATGTAAGGATGCTTGGAGTCATTTTAGTTTCGAGTTCCCTACTGTTCGTTTCTTATTTGAAACTTAGAAGGTCAGGCATATGTTATTGGGTATAAAAGCGATGTTGCGTGGAGTTGGTTAAAACACATCAGAAATGCAAAGGAAATCTAACATATCGACAGTGTGTGCAAGGAATTTGAGATTGTTGCAATTTCATGTTGCTTTTTATGTTTGAAGTCTGTAGTTTGTGCCAATGTTACTAGATCCTGGTTTAACCAATCCAAACAAGCAAGGAAACACGTAGTGAATATGTTAGAGGGTCATCCAGTTTCATATTCGTATCAACCCGAAATTCCAAATATTTTAACAGGCTTAGGCATTCTTGCTTACTTGGAGATGAAAAATTCGATTGCTTCGCTGATCCTCACCAAAATCCCTCATCTCACCATGAACGTCCTGATCTCAAAAGCTGATAACCTTACTAATTTTGGAATTAAAAAGAAAGGCGACCAGAGATATCGTGAAGTTTTCCCTCTCTCCTTTTGTTAATTTGTCTCTAGACATTTAAATCCATATTTATTTGCAAAAGTCAGTTTCAGGCTTTTGCTCTAGCTTATTTATAGTGGCCTAACTGTACACAATGCCCAGACTGCCTAGCGTCGTGGAGCTAACTCTATTTATTGTTTTTTCAAGATTATAATTCTCCTTGCTGACGTGATAGATAAGCGATATTTTGGCGGTAAAATCATTGGTTCCCAGTCCCTCAACAAAGGGCCCATTGATGTCCTTTAATTGCTACCCGCTCTTGTAGCCGAAGGACACCTTTTAATGGACGTTGCTTTATGCTCATATAATTTTGTTTGCTTACGTGATAAATAACCGATATTTTGGCGGTTCTCAGTACTTGAAAAGGCTCACATAATGGCTGAAGCACCTTGGAGTTGAGGAAATTTATTGATTTGCGTTCGCTTTTAATTTCATAATTTTTGCCTACGTGATAAGTAAGCGATATTTGGCGGGAAAGTTATTTGTACCCAGTCATTGAAAAGGCCGCGTTGTTGCCCCTTTCAAGTTTGTATAGCGGGGGATGGCTCAGTGGTAGCACCTTTGACTTGACTACCAATTTGAAGGTTGGTTGCTCGAGCCGCCTTGTAAGCCTACTTGCTAGAAGAGAGTCGCAGACAACGCTGTTACTCCGAAAATATTCAAGAATTCAAGATCAGAGGCGTAGGAACCGGGGGGCACTGGGGCACGTGCCCCCCCCCCAAGATTTTGCAATAAACAAAGAAGTGCCCATTTTTACTTAGGAATTGCCCCTTTAGCGTGATAAAAAAGTGCCCTTGAAGTTTCATGCCCCCTCCAAGTTTGATATGCTTCCTGCGTCCCTGTTTAAGATACCTGAAAGCACGCGGTATAATCATAGTATAGTACCAGAAGTTCCTTTCAAGCCAATCAGACAAAAGTACGATGAGGTAAACATCCTGTTTAGAGGCCTGTAGAAACTGTAGTTCTATACGGTGTCCCAAAAAAATTTTGCCCCGTTTGTCTGAAGATTGCGACAAAACGGCAAAAGATTCTCGCCAAACTTTTGCATGATGGTGCTCTTCAGATGTTCAATTAAAGTTTGCAACCATCCCCATGAAAATCCGTTGAAAAATGATGGAGCTATGACCTTCAGGAGGCCAAATTTGCCCGATCACTGAAACCAGCTGTCGGCCATTTTTTCTTACTATTTTGCAGCGATAAATAGCTTCATGGATTGAAAATGAAACAGCAGCCTCCAATGTCATAGCTCTCGTGAAAATTCCGATAATCCTTGGAGAGTTCCACTATTTCTGACCTCACAGAAATTATTTCTTACCTTACGTGAAGATACTTATCACTGCAAAATAGTAAGGCAAAATGGCCGACTGCTGGTTTCAGTCATGAGGCAAATTTGGTCTTCTGAGGTCATAGCTCCATCATTTTTCAACGGATTTTTACGGGGATGGTGGCAAACTTTAATTGAACATCTGAAGAGCACCATCATGCAAAAGTTTGGCGAGAATCTTTTGCCGTTTTGTCGCAATCTTCAGACAAACGGGGCACAATTTTTTTGGGACACCCTGTACATCGAAATGGTTCATAATAACCTACGGGCTATCAGATGAAGAAAAAACAATCCCCGTTTGAAAGGCCATTGCTCCCTGGATATCAAGATCGGCAGATATTTAATGGTGGACATGTTCAAATCCATTTTAGAATGTACCTGACTCGAATCGACCACTCCGCTCTGAAATTATAAGGGATTTTCTCCGGAGAGCCCCAATAAGAAACCTCCAAAACAGGCCTAAACTCACAGCGGACCAGCAAACGCCACAAAGTCACTTTAAGTACGTAGCTTGCAACTTCCTTTGTGTGAAGATAAATCTAACAAACTTTAGCATTAGTATCGCAATGATAAAATCAAGAAACCACTTTTCGATAAGCTAATCGCGTTTCGGGCTTGCCACCTCGGAGATCTCTTGTTCAGACGCCTGCCTTCTTCTTTGTACGACATCTAATCACGAAACTATTAATCATCCATCAAGCTTAGAACCCATGTACTTTACAAATAGACTTAGCTAGCATAAGCATCAAATCTTCATTGGTTGAGAGCATTAAGACACACCTTCACGGATGAGCCTATCAGATTGTGTAAAGACCAAAACAAACACAACGGCAGGCTCTTTGTTTGACTTTCTTCTATCATAAATCAGCAACCATTTGTCAGAATGTCTCAAACAAATCATATTTTCGGTAGCAGATTTTTGTTTGCAAATCATTTCATGCTTTCTCTATTTGATAAGGCATCAAAGGAGCATAAGTTCCAAATCTTTACAAAGGTTGGTGTAAAATTCAGCGACCTATTTCTTTGAACTGAATGATTTCAAAGAAACTTTAGCTATTTCTCTAAAATTCTACCGTTAGACTTTTCTGAATTTTCCAATAGTTTCAGAATTAGAGTGTTTTTCTTCTTTTTCAAGAATCCAAGAAAATTTCAAAAAAACTTAAAACTATCGTAATATCTAAACTGTTTGACGCAACATGAAAGGATTTCGGAGAAAACCATAGTTTATGAATGTCTACAATATGGTATAAAGAAAAAGTCTGTCACTCATCTGGTTTATGAGTTAGAAATTTGATGACGTCACATCCTCAAATGAGTTGAAATGGAAGATACGCTGTAATTTCGTAAAATATTCAAATTTCTGGAAAGTCAAACGGTAGAATTATAGATAAGTATCTAAAGTTTCTTTCAAGCCATTCAATCAGAAGAAATAGGTTACTGAATTTTACACCCACATTTTTATTCCGAGTTGAAGATTTGGAACATATGCTCATCAAAGGTAGCTACCGGTCTGAGCAGAAAGAAGAATCTGACCATTTCATTCCTAGGCATCGTGTCCCCTCCCCTCCATAGTAATGATTTCCAACAACTATGGATTTTTTATGTACCCTTATTTAATATAAGAAACTAAGAAATTAAGCCAGCCCTGAAAGTTTCTCAAAATGATCAGATTTTGAATACTCAGTGTTTCTTAAGAGTTTCTTATATGTTCCATAACAATTTCATGTACCTGCGTAAACATTTCAAAACGAAGCATTTTTGAAGCCTTTCCAATGTTTAGACATTGGCAAGTACCTCGCAAGTAATATGGGAAACCAGGGGCGCAAATGCAAATTTTTACGCAAATTTTTATGCAAATTTTTACATTTTTACGATTATTTTGAGGTGGGTGTGTTCAAAGGACCGAGTTTCTTCCACGCGGGACCGATTTTTGCGAAACAAATACTGTTGCAAATGTATGAAAAAATAAAGTTTTTCTATCTGCCATAATTTAACGAAAATACAACTATAACAGACAGAATGCTTTGCCAACAATGGAAACAAACAGTTTTTGACATCAAGTTGTCTCTAGCTAGCATCTTAGCAATTTGCCCTGAAAGATTCAGTCAAAGCTTCACAGAATAGCCGCGTTTTTAGGCATGCAAGCTTACTCATAAGGAATCAATTGCGGCATGGCCAGGGTAAATTAAGGAGCAGTCATGGAAAAGCAGGGGTCTGGGGGCTAAGACCCCAGGGAAATTTTTTCTGTGGCCACACCCTTTACTTTGGCGTACAATGCATCTTCCAATATCATGCTTGCCATTAGCAGCGAGAAAACCTTGATATAAGTTTTGTGACAGTTATCCTGTGAGTTATCCTATGAATGGGAGCACGAAGAGAATTTTCGAAGAAATAACCTTTACTTTGGCTTAGAATGCATCTCCCAGTATCATGCTTGCCATGAGCAACAAGGGAACTTTGATAGTTTTGGGACACTTATCCCATAAATCGCAGCACTTAAAAACGTTTTGAAGAAACCTTTACTTTGGCTCAGAAGGCATCCCTTACCCAACTTATACCAGCCATTTTCTCTTCGGTTTTAAAGGAATCTCGAGGATTTCTTTCCTGTAACCTTAGTTTCTATAATAAAAGCAAAAGACAGCTAACATAGAAATATTTGCATTTCGAGTGTCCAACCTCCTGAAAAATTCAGGTTCAAATTCAGAGCCGGATCGGGACCGACTTTATCACTATGAAATAGCGACTGGGACCGAGTTATGAAATTATTGGGAGGTGTCACACCCCCACACCCCCCTCATTTGCGCCCCTGTGGGAAACAAATGAAAATAAATCGAAAAGAGTACAGGGATTTCCTTTATCAAAAAAATGGACAGTTTCTTCAGTTATATTTTTCCTGTACTGGTGTTCCTTAACTTTAGAGTTGAGTTTCTTACAAGCTGTTTGTAAAGGATACATGCATGCAAAGGAATATTTCTGGCAAAAGCGTATTTCTGATCATAATTTTTGATACAAAACAAATTATAATCTTCTTGGGGGTAGAGGCGTCATACCCCCTCCGGACATTTCTCTCAGAGTCCTTCTGCCAAAACGAAACCCCAAAAACAAACAGTTTGTGCGGTCCGCCCACATCAATGTATCCAGTTTCGAAACAATCTAGATTTCGAGTTGATATCTGCCAGTTTTTACCAAACTTTATTGGCTTTCAAAGATGGTCGGTTTTGAAAAAATATAAGCAAAGAAATCACAAATTAGACAGGAACCCATATATCATGTTATCTGATGGGGATGATTTTCAACCATAACACCTTTCACATCAAGCCAAATTTGTGTTATCAATATGGCTTTCTGCCCGTATAGGCAGTCTGTAAACTACGGAATGACGAAAGAACAGAATCATGGAATGACTGGCCTGCGTGAACTTGACTGAATATCTAATTTGCCTGTGAATGAGAAATCAGAGGAATTGAATCATCGTAATACGGCAAGGTTTACCGTATCTGTCAGAATTTGCTGACTCTTGGTTCTGGATGACGCATCTGATTGGCTAACGTTCATGTGAAATGAAACTGATCACATGAAACGCAGTGTGCACCAGCGGGTCCTTGGGAATGATAATTGATCTTTCTCACATGGCCCACATGATACAAGGTAAAGCAGGTCTATTTATCATGACACAATGCCTTTAAGCCGTACCCCTGTTCTCCCCTTTTGACAATGGGGTGACAATGCAATGTTACTCTGTCCCTTGTCATGAAACTTGTTTACTAAATACCAACGGTCTAAATCGTTTAGTCTTTACTCTTTAGAAGCAACTGTAAAAACTGTTACGATATACAGGGTGTCCCAAAAAAATTGTACCCCGTTTTCATAAAGATTGCAGAAAAAAAGCAAAAGATTTTCGCCAAATTTTTGCATGATGCTGCTCTTCAGATATTCAATTAAAGTTTGCAACCATCCCCGTAAAAATCTGTTGCAAAATGATGGAGCTACGACCTTCAGAAGACCAATTTTGCCTGACGACTGAAACCAGCAGTCGGCCATTTTGCCTTAATATTTTGCAGTGATAAGTGTCTTCACGTAAGGGAAGAAATAATTTCTGTGAGGTCAGAAATAGTGGAACTCTCCGAGGATTATCGGAATTTTCACGAAAGCTATGTAATTGGAGGCTGCTGTTTCATTTTCAATCCATGAAGCCATTTATCGCTGAAAATAGTAAGACAAAATGGCCGACCGCTGGTTTCAGTGATCGGGCAAATTTGGTCTCCTGAAGGTCATAGCTCCATCATTTCTCAACGGATTTTTACGGGGATGGTTGGAAACTTCAATTGAATATCTGAAGAGCAGCATCATGCAAAATTTTTGCGAGAATCTTTTGCAGTTTTGTCACAATCTTCAGGCAAACGGGACACAATTTTTTTGGGACACCCTGTAGATATAGGTGGGGTCTTTTGAGGTCAAATGAGTAGGCTCGAGAAGAATGGGCAGTTTTGATAACTGGTAAATGGTATATCGGCATCAGCAACTAATAGATCAACATTCACAATGTCGATTTGAGTTGTTCAAACAGCTGGAGTGAGATTGAAGATTTTAGCAAAATCTATCCACATTTTTTACGCCAGGCTTGCCCATTTCATGCCAGTAGATTCAACTTACGAGCTTTTGAGTCGAATCAGTCTCTACCTCTACAAAGATTGGGACAAACGCACCAAGGGACATGATTTTGTACTCTTTGGTTCTTGTCATCAGTAGTGTGCAGGATGCTCCTCTCTCGTTATGTTGTGTTGTTCTTGTCCTCTTTGAAGCCCACCAAATTTCCACAATTGGAGGGCATTCGAAGCACTTTTCCTTCAAATTAAAAGCGTACAAATCGGTGTATTGGCAGGAAAACGAAGTTTAACGAGGAAGGGAAGAGCAAAAATTGCGACGATAATCATGTTTATTGTTTTTATTATTTCATTCCAAGACAAATCCAAGTTAATATGACAAATCAATGTTGTGACAATCCGAGAAATTAATTAATTAAAGACTAGACCATGTTATATAATTTTTATTGATGTTTCAAACAAGCGTACAAACAAGACATATCTGCGCAATTGCCTTAGTCGATCCGCTCGCTTCGTCATTTCGCTCCTTGGCTTCATTATTCCATTCCGTCGCTTCTCCGTTCCGTTGTTTCGCAATTCCATGATTTACATATCGCCATTTTCCAAGCATGTTTTGGAAAGTTTTTTTTACAGTAGTAACAAGATAACAAGATTACATCAGATATCAGATCGAGGTTTTTCAAACATTTGGCTAAGACACTGTCCAAATAGCTTCGATTATCTACCATGTCTAGACCTCGTAATCAATTTTAACATTGGTCAGGGATACATTGATTTATCAAAGGTCAATTTTGCAAAGAATTAATGTCCAGAAAGGAGACTTTGTCATTTATTGTGACTTTTTCATTGATCAAGATTTGTCAGACTGTATCTATCTCATTTTAAGGCCAACCATAGTTAACTATAGACCAACCCCATTAATTTCTCCATGGCATCAAGTACATTTGTCTCAATTGACAATTTGATCTCTTAAACTGATTTTTGTAATGAGAAACTAAGAATTTGACCCAGTATTCTCATCATTTGAGTCTTCAAAGTTTCTTGAAAGTTTCTTGGAGCTTCCTCAAAATCGAGATGCTTACATCCTGTGATTTCGTGAACACTTTAAATTCAAAAGAGAGAGATATTCCTTTACATTTTCATTTTCACTTTTTTTATAATCATTTAAAATGTTACAATACATGTTACATCTACAGCCTGCTATACTTTCTAATTACTTTACAGACTATACAACACTACAGGGACGGGACCACAAGGAGCAAAAGACAGTGACTACCCCGTGGCTAACATAAAGACATGCAAAAAACAGCAACTAAATAAACAACTACAAAAAGCTACAAACATGATTAATTACTGATAAATACTAGAATTCGTTTCACATTGGATGTCAGGCCAGCATAGTAGTATGATGCTGAGCAATAGGAACCCCGGACGAGAGAACAACAACGACAGCAGTTGCTAGCGCTACTGATCCCCCTCCAGAGTCCCCAACGCTCAACACATTGCGCATATGCTGTCAGCTCTGGGTTTCTGATTCGCAATATCAATGGTCCAAAATACTGTCGATTTTGTGTGGATGAATTTTCATTCAACCTTACTAACATCAAATGTGAAACAGACTTACAAAATATACGGGGAAAAAGTGTACATAGTGGTTGTGTGGCGTAAAACGATTTGAAGTTTCCAAGCCGACCTGTTTTGTGTATGAAACTTTATATTTACATTTAAATTTGCACTTTATATATATGAAGCACACGCAGTGGCGGCGCCAGCCTTAGAAAAGTGGAGGGGACGAAGGAAAAGCGGGGTCTGGGGGCGTAGCCCCCAGGAAAATTTTTCAGGACCACGCCCTTTTTATACTCAGGAAACGCCCTTTTTGCCGTCAGGAAACACCCTTTTTTGTCTATCAAACTCTAAAGATACCTACCTAACCCCTCCTAAGACATTTTCTCAATGGATTTAAACGAATCGAAAAAGTGACCTCAGAGAAAAGTGGGGGGGACTTGTCCCCCCCCTTCCCCCCCCCGTGGCTGCGCCACTGAAGCACAGTACAATATTACATCGCAACATAAAAATTTCGTTTTGAAGCCTGGTTTAGACATTCTACAAGAACCTTGCATTACGAATGATGTAATATAGGAAAACAAGCGAAAATACAGTGAAATATGGTGTGGATTTCCGTTATAGAAGGGAATCTAAGCATATTTTAGCCTTTGATAAAAATAGCCCTGCAAAGACAATTGGTCTTGACATGTGGCGAACCATATTTGGGTAAATGATCCACGTTAACAGGAAATACTGATATCTGATAGGGTAGAATTCGACAGCAAGAGGCGTGAGCCACTTTTATATGCTTACATTCCCTTTTAAATATGTAGTCTCTTTCGTTACATTTCCCCAATAATAGTGCTTTTTAATTTTTTCGCATTCTGAGAGTTGAGTTACTTATAAGTGGCTTCTTATTCAGATTAGAAAATACGTGTGGCGACAGTTTTTCTTTGTCTACTGGAAAAATCAAAAAGATGTATCGGTGTTTGATAAAATATATTATTACAAGTAGTCCACCTATGTCATCATACTGTATGCCCTTTTATAGTGAAAAGGCTAACTTAGATTTTGAAATTACTTCCATAAAGATAGCTCATTTCGTTCCAGGGTTATGAGCTATTTTGTTAGGGAACAGTTTTTGAACATGGTGGATGAAAGACTAGAAGTATTGATCAAAGTTTCCGAAATCTTCTGGCTGTAATTTCTAGCTTATGAAAAAGGAAAATGAGCAATAACAGGGTGTCAAACGAATGTACCGAATGTATCCCTCGCATTTGCATGGCTTACCGTAAAAGCTCTATTAATCTATTAGAGCCCCCCCCCCCCGGGGGCTTATTTAATTTCGGACGCTCCAGAGGGGGGCTAACAAGACAGGGGGGCTTATTCACAAAATAAAATGACAAGGATATATTTGATAGCCTGTTAGTTCTTTACACCATATTTTGCGGATTCAACATACAACTTTACGAGTCAAATACATAAATTCGACACAGTTTTTATCTCAAACCATATCAAAGTTAACATGCAAACTTATTCTGCTCAATAATAAGAAAATATTTGGTAACCTCTGGAATTTGATATAAGTGGGGGGGGCTAAATAGAGAGGGGGCTTATTAGAGAGGGGGCTTAATAGAGAAGGGGGCTTAATAGAGTTTTTACGGTATCTTAGCTTCACAGAATTCTCAGGAAATGACCGATTTATAATTTTCTATGGCTGTACCGTTTTTGCTTGATTGATAGCTGATAGATTGAAGTATTTTTTGTAATTTTTCTGATAGCAATGAACTGCACTTACGTGTCGTTGTGTGTGGGGAGATTCCTTTTCGATTTGATGAAGTGTTTTAGCCTCTTTTCCCGGAATTTCACAACCAAGAAGGCTCCGTAGAGTCGAATTTTTTTTTTTGCCTTTTTTTCAGTACTCACAAAGTGGTTCATAAAAATGTGAGAAAACTCAAAGAAATACTTTGGTCTTTCAGCTTTTAATTAGAATTTGAATCATTAAAATCCATCCAGTACTCTTGCAGAGATGCAAAAACACTACACACCGACACACCAGGTTTGGAGGAAGTTTCGAGCAAAAATTGAGGAAGGTTATTTGAAAAGATAAGAATATGGAGAAGTTGAATTTGTAAGGCTGGGAGAGTCATTCTGAGCCAAATGTAAAGGTTGATGTCCCAAAAATTTTCTAACTGACGTTAATCTACAGAAACAAAATATCACAAAATTGCCATACATCCAAAAATCGTTCTGGTTAAATTAAAGCTTTAACTGGGTGTGCAAACCATTTTTGAATTTCTTTCCAGACTGCAGACTGGCATATCATAGAAAGATCAATCAATACTTTTCTTGATGTATAAAGCCTCCTTCCCCTTTCTTCACTAAGCTTTGAAATGAGGAAGGTCAGACCTTAGAATCCAGGTTTGGAGGAAGGTCAAAGACTTGTTGCTACTCTGTACTCTTAGTGCTATGAATATTTGAAAGGGAGAACTTTTTTCTGGCTCACCCTCTATATCTTGCAAGTGCATGTACGTATTTATATACACGGTAGATATGAAAGTTCAAAAATTCGGGATTTGCCCATTCAAGGATCTATCGTGGACTTGCCCAAGTCGCCTCCTGAGACGACGACTTCCTTCCTTACAAGACGACTTGGAGACTTAGGCAAGTCCAGATCTTAGACTCCATGCTGAGATGTGAAAAATCCAAAAAGATCGGAACACAGATTAACGGGATATGAATAAAAAATTGCACAAAGCACACTCCAAGCTCACAAGATAATTCCAAGGCTCTTAGGCAATAATTGAATATGAACATTTGAAGGTTTCTCAAATTAAATAATTGTGAATGCAAAGTCGATTTTTAAATTATACCCGATGAAACTGAACTTAAATCGGCTTAGCTCTTGTTTGGGAACCCGATTAATTTTGCGTAAAAGATTTATCCTTAGTGGGTCAGGCATGGATAAAGCCACCCCACTATGTTATTGTCACTCGGTTATTACAGCGATACGAAAAGGTCTTTGTTGCAACTTAGGGCTTAGGCCACTTTTTGTTGTGACTTTGAAATGTTTGTAAAATTTGATTATGGGCTGGGAGACCTCTTGTAATCGTATACCAATGAATGTCTAGGTCAAAGACACTCAAAGACATTGGGAATTTGATTTGCCAATGAACCTCTACATCAGAGGTGTACCTTGTTTGTGAAAGAGAGCATGTATGAAGGAATGAAATTATGAATTTATCAAAGAACAATTTTATAGGATATGGACTTACTACAAGGCTCTCTCTCTCTCTCTCTCTCTTCTCCTTCTTTCTGCTCTGCGTTTATCTTGTGCTGACAAGAGAGTCTTGTAGCAAGTCCAGAGAGGATAGTCATTTGGTAATTAAAGGAAGAAGCAAGTAAATAAGCAATTGACGCAGGAATGAAGAAATTGCAGAAAGAAAGAATAAAGGATCAATCAATTAAAAAAACAAACGAACGAATTTACGAACACACACTCAACTCACGTAGTTTTTCATAAGGAACTAAGGATTTGAGCCAATACTGAAAGTTTCTTGAAAAGTTTCTTAAAAAACACATCTGCACCATCATCTGAAGTTGACCAGAACCCAGTCTCTCTCCTAAGGCTGAGTTTGTCTGCTTTAGCCATCATGCTTCAGCGAGGGGTTGAGGAAAAATGAATTCTGCGAAAATTCAGGCTATTTTGGTCATATACACGTTTTTTCTTTTATAAGAAACTTGGATAAGCCCCTAGTACTAAAAGTTTCTTAATTTCACGTGAAAATTTCATCTTTTTAGTACTAAAAGTTTCTTAATGTGTTTCTTATTTCAAGATGCATTTAGGATGCATGTAGTTTCTACCCACTGCCATGTATTCGTTTCTTGACAGACAGCACAATTTTTAGCGAGAAGGAGAGTTCTATTTGATTCAAAACATAAATCTATCATCAATAATACTAAAATATAAAGGCTCAACCACAATTATCCCATGATTTCCTCGTATTTGGCTTTAAAAGTTTCTTAGCAATTCTCAAGCATAGTAGTAGAGTTTCTTAATTTTTTCGCCATCCTAGTACTAGTTTCTTATAAACCAGTTTCTTACAAAAGAAAAAACGTGTATTCAATTCGCTCCATTTTTCTCGTGGCTAGTTGTGGGCACTGAACTATGGAAAATTCAACTCTTTACTCTTTGTGCGCCATTTTGTGAGGGCTGCAATAAACAAAAAGCTTTTGACATTGATGAAAGGTAGGCTAACAAAGCAAAATAAGCAGGATGCTCATGGGCGTTTTCCGAGGTCGAAGACTGTAGTTTTGCAGACGCCATCATTAGTGGCGCCACTGAAATAGCCTAGAAACCAGAAAATGAAAATGAGATGAAAATCCGCGAAAATCTTGTCAAAGGGACCATAACCCAACTGACTACCACGACAAGGAAATAGAGCAGAATGAGGGCTTTCAGAAAGCGAAAATAACAAGATATTGCTCGCATCGGTGCTTTCAATTAATTGAAATTCTTTCATACGGTGGAAATTGGGTTATAGTAAAAAGCAGGTACTAGGATCCTAGGATCCTAGCACCTCTATGTGCACGCATTGTTCATGTTGAAATGGGATGTGCCATTTTTGGGGGTGGCTTTTTCAGGCAGAAAATGAATTTCAGGTTGTCATTTTTGGTAAGATCACAGATAGCCATACATTTTAGGGTATTATTGTACACGGTACAATACAATAAATCTCTACAATTTTAGGGTATGTATTTTGAATGGTCCGTGACTTAATGTCTAAACATTGAAACAGGCTTCAGAAACTTTGTTTTGAAATGTTCACGGAAGGCCAAGCACAGTAGTGTCCCGCATATAAGAAACGCAAATTTAAGAAACACAGAGCAGACCCTGATTTTCAAAATAATACCTCATTTTATAAGTATTTCCTGGAAGTGAAAATTTACGAAGAAAAATCAAAATAGTAGTGCTCGTGTCTGTAATTTATCCATAGTACACGATTTTTCTAATGAGAAACTTTGTCCTGCTTTGAAGTTTATCTCATTCTATAAGAAACATGTCAAGTCAATGGTCAGACCTGACATTGAAAAAGTTGTTTCTTATATGCGAGACATTACTGCAGTAAGCGTGAAAAGATATACGTGTATTTTCGAGGACACGTTGCAATATCAAACGAAAATACAGCATCGCCATTTTATCTTGCATTGCACGTCTGGCAGCTTCCTGTCTAGCCTGAGATCAGGCAAAAAAGGCAAAAGTTTATTTTTTGAAAAAAGAAGGCCCCGTTAACAGGCTACTTCCTGTCAAATCCACACTTAAAGGTCTTAGGCTCTCGTTGGTCTTTGGTCCGGATTTTACTACATGCCCCGCAATTGTATTAGTTGTTATTGGTGCTCTAAATAGGCCCAATTATCGGCTAAGAATTTAGTATTGAATCTTAATACTATGATGACAATATTATCAATTAGCGTCAATATACAACCTCAAATTTGTTGTTGTTGTTTTGCTTGAAGTATCTTTAATAAAGCGGTTGAATTCTTGGCACTTAACATTTCTATGATGGAGCTAAAAGTAGGTCGCTAATTGCCCTCAGTGAAAAGGATTGTAATACTGCCAGCATCAGACTGCCAGATTCTTGTTGATGCCAGGAAGAAAGTGCTGGCAAGAGCGAAAGACGAAAGTGCGGTTAAAGTGAAAGAATAAAAGCGCGACACAGATTTGAAGCAAAGACTTTTCAGACTGATAGAAGCTAACGATCATTCGATCAGGTACAATGTTGAGCATATTCTTATTCTAAACTTTATTCTTTGATTTTAGCGTTTTTCAGTGAAGTTGCAGTTGTAGTTTTAGTTGTAGAAATATTGCATGGTTGTACCTGGATATGGGTCCTGTTAATTGCTGATTGACTACTATCGTATGCGTAGCCTAGTAGGGTAATATTTACTACTATGACAGTCCCTTGTAAGCACAAGTAAAAGCCAAAGCCAAATACCGAGCTTGATAAAGCCTAATACGCTTTGCTTGAAGGTGCTTTTGAGGCAGTATTGGTAGATTTTATGGGAAAGATGGTTCTTGATTTTAAGTTAGCTCTAGGAGAGGAGGGAAGACTGGGGAAGACTTGCCACTTCAATAGTCACAACTGCTTATCATTGTCAATAGAAGCAAACAGTTCCCAGGTTGGAAAACATGCACAATTTGGCCTACGCGTAGTAGCAATTTAAATAGATTGAGAGATGACAGCTACTAGTAGAGTTGAAAAGGCTGTGAGAGTCACAAAAATAACTATTTACCAATCGTTCTCTGGTGCAAGAACATATTATTCTAGCTATGAGCAGAATAAACAGAAAACAGTATATAGCTGCATACATGCTACGGTATAAAGCTGCGAGTCAATGCAAGCTTTCCCACATGGAATAGTTGCCAAGCAAAATGTTTGTGCGTTTTGCCACGGTCGAACACGGCGCAAAACATTTGCTCGCCATTATCACTACTTGTTTTCAAAGCATTGCCCAGTAGATTCTGCCTGTCACACAATGCTGAACACGAAAACAAGCATTGCCTCCAAGCAAACTCACATGTTTGGAAAACAATGTTTGCAGATGTTTTCTCGTTATGCCAATGCTTGATACTGTTTCTCGCACACAAGAGAGGGGGGTCGAGCTCTCACTGACAGAACTAGAAAGGACACTGCAAGAATCAGAAATGAAGCTCCTTGAACTTATTGAACTTATTGAGCAGTTCTGTTTTCGTAAAGTTGTTTGTCTTTGCTCGTCTAGGCCACTTTTAACTAGTTTAATTTCAAGTAAGGATGTATCCATTTCAAGTCAAACTCAAAAGCAATCAAAAGCTAACGAAAGCATGCTTCAAATAGACTAGATTTATTGTCTGTCCAGCTTTCTCCACAAACAGCCCTGCATAAAGGTACCAATGTTACGCATATTCAACGAAAACGAATTGTTGCGTTTTGCAACAATTTGAATTAAAGTTTGTATCCGCGTTTGAAGGATTTTCGAAGATAGAACTGGTAGGGCATTTAAAGTACTTTAATGCTGCATTCGTTTGCTTGTGTGTTTGTAACTTATTTCCATGGTTTGTAAGTACAGACGGTCATTTTGTTCCTTGAGATCTCTGATTTATTGTTGTTTACAAACGTTCCGCCCGCAATATATTGGGGGTGCAGATGCCTGCATATTGGCTGTTACTTGTGAATAACATAACTTTCTTTGTTCGTCTCAAAAGAAAGTAATTAATACACCCATAAGCAATTAAAAAACATAGTTCAATAAGTGCTCAATATTTTTTCAAATGATGCCGGTTTTCGATGCCAGAAAAAACGCAAAGGAGGTATGATGATTGAGGAAACAAGGAAATAAACGGTTGCCAAGATATTGAGAGGTATTTTGCATCATGCATTATGTCAACATGATTTAGAAGTGTTCCAAAATAAATCCCTTTCATCATTTAGATGTTTTGTCTCTGGACGTGTTCGCAGGGGTGGCGCCAGGGGAGGGCTAGGGGGGGCTACAGCCCCCCCCCCCCCGTCGGAAGCATCTAGCCCCCCCCGTCGGAGTAAGTTTTGGGTTATTGTCGGAGGAAATTTGGGAAAATAACGTACGAAAACTGCATTTTCTAGCCATTTTAGCCCCCCTGTCGGAAGTTCCAGCCCCCTGTCGGAAGATTTCTGGCGCCACCCCTGCGTGTTCGAGGACCGTCGAGAGGGGGGGGGTAGCCAGGGTAGTTACGAGGGGCCCGGGGCCTTTGGGGACCCGCAAGAAATAAGGTATGCATCTCATTTCTTTATTGTAGTTTTCTTTCGGGAACGATTTCAGGCCCGTTAGCCCACTGAGATTCTAAATAAAATCTAAAGGCAGCGTTTTAACAGTGTACCCAAAGATAAAAGGGCGTGGTCCGAAAAATGTTCCGCCCCTCCCTACCCTAGCCCTGGGGCCCGGCTCATCTCTCAACGGCCCTGCGTGTTACAAAGGAACATGTGCCGACGTTTTTTCAACTGTTTAAATTTTCTGGTTTTGAAATTAATTGAAATCATGCCAGATCTTAAATTTATAGAGAAAAGTCAATGCATGTGCAGAACATGGAAAGTATGATAATGATATCTCATTTTGGAAATCAAAAACAGCATTAATTGCATGGTCAATTCACTAAATTAAAAGGCAATACACCAACAATTTGCCAGGCAACTGTTACCATTTCTGAAGTTTCATGAAATTTGGGAACATAGGGCTCAAATCTTTAAAAAGTTCGGTGTAAAATTCTATTGCAGTTTTCTTTCAAATAAATAGGTTGGAAGGAACTTAGGATTTTTACTGTAAATCTGCTGTGGAAATTTATTGATATCTTGATTAGTTTCAATATGGCGGCATTTATTAAAGTTGAGGCTATGACGTCATCAAGTTTCTAAATCCTAAACTAGAAAAGCTACAGATTTCTGCTTGCCACCATATTGTAAACCTCCATAAAACTATGGTTTTCTTGAAGGTTATGTAATGTTTTCTCTCTGTTAGTTTAGGATTTAGGATGATTTAAATTTTTTCAAAATTTTCTATGAATTTTTTCAAAATAATGAAATTGCCGCCATTTTGAAAAAATCAAGATATGAAATTTACACAGCAGACAGCAAAATACCATAAGTTCCTTTCAAGGTTAAATATTATAGAATTTTACACCGACCTTTTTAAAGATTTGAAAGATTTGATCCCTATGCCGATTTCAGGACTTTAGAGGATTCTGACATAAAGGCATTCCCTGGACAAGTTGCTTTTGACCACAACGTAAATATTTTGATAAGAAAAATTCAGAGTAAAGCCAGTGTGCAGCACTCCCTGATTATTGTTTTAGCCAGAGTGGTGTCGCCCATTATGCCCATGTCGTCGCGAAGTTCTGAGTTAGATCGAAAGAGAGCAATTAATGAAAAAACCAAATAGCCAGATTATATCACCAACTAATGGAGAAAAAGATCACAAAGTATTGACTTTTTACGTAAACTCTTTATACTGATTTTAGAAGATTTTAAAGGAGGGGGTAAAAACGTCGTTTTCTTCCAGCGTCGCCCATTGTGGCCGCAGGAGAAGCAATGAATACTACTCTCCAGTTAAAAGTCTTAATAAGAAAAACAGTGTTCTTTGTTTATTATTTGGTACTTTAAACACAAAAATATCAATAAGAATGAACCTAAACTTCGAGTTTTGGCAATTGAAATACATGCTTCGAGTTGTTCTAAATCCTGCCTTATCTCTTGTGATTGGATGGATGAGTTTTGGCATAGCTTCTAAAATGAAAATAGACTTAATATAATGCTGCGTTTTTTGGGTTTCGATGATTTTCCAAGTTAGTAAGTAAGATTTTAACCCAAATTGGTGTTTTTTTTAAATAAATTTTGCATTTTAATATTTTGAAGCGATTGGAAACTTCTCTGGTAAACTGATGGGCATAATGGGCGACGAAAATAGCAATTTGCAGCACTGAGACTTCATAATCTTAAATCTGAATCAGAAGTCACTTTGCTTTGGTTTCATTGTAGATTTCCTCTCAAGAGACAGGACTTCTGAAAAATCAAAGCACATTTTAAAAATTTCTAACCGCAAGGTGCCGAGCGAACGAAAAAGAAGGAAGGAATGTAAATAGAATCATGAAATTTGCAATACTTGAAAGAATCTACAGGAGATATGAACAAAGCACTCGTCGGGTTTCAATGCAAAGAACTGAAACTTCAGTGAAGGTCAAATCATGATAAAACAGATGCCAGCGAAGATTTTCCGTGCAATTGCAATTTTATTACCAGTCGTCAGTCCCCTGATATTTAATTTCTCTTGCTAGCCGGCCATAATGGGCGACCGGCCATAATGGGCGACCGGCCATAATGGGCGACGCTACTCTAGTTTACATCATAAACCTGCTTGTCAAGTTGCCAGATAAAAGCTCGAAATTTTTCTGCCATTCAGCAATTCCCCTTGCCTAATTATAGCTCTCATTCTCATGAACCAGAATTTTCAAACAAACGCCTTAAATTCAATGGTCACACTATTTTCAGGTATGCCTAACCTATTTTTTTGGCACGAAAAGCATCCCTAGATACCTACCTACCCATCCACCTACCTACCTGCCTACCTACCTACCTGCCTGCCTGCCTGCCTGCCTATCTACCTACCTACCTACCTACCTACCTGCCTGCCTACCTACCTACCTACCTACCTACCTACCTACTTACCTACCTACCTACCTACCTACCTACCTACTTACCTACCTACCTACCTACCTACCTACTTACCTACCTACCTACCTACCTACCTACCTACCAACCAACCTACCTACCTACCTACCTACCTACCTACTTACCTACCTACCTACCTACCTACCTACCTACTTACCTACCTACCTACCTACCTACCTGCCTGCCTACCTACCTACCTACCTACCTACCTACCTACCTACCTACCTACTTACCTACTTACCTACACCTATCTACATATCTACCTACCTACATATCTACCTACCTTCAACCTTGTGTCCTTCCTCTAGGGCAAATTGCAAACATGCCTCATCACATAATGTGCTCATTCTGCAGACATAAAAATGGTACAATCTTCAAGGAAATCATAGTTGATAAACCAGGGGAGTAAGGGCGAGTTTTGTAGCGCAAAAAATACAGACCTGATCAAGACAAAGCACGTTCCACACCTAAAGAATAAATTTCACACCTTCATTGCAGCAGACAATGACGTTTTTCTCTCTTTAATTTGATTGATTGAATGCACGCAGAGGTGTGAAATCTATTCTTCAGTGCCGTAAATCGCTTTGTCTTATTGGAGAGTTGAATCATTTGTTTTGCAAAATTCGCCTTTGCTGAACGAGGGGCAAATCGTTCGTTCATTCGAAAGCGTACGAGATTTTTTTGGAAGAAGATTATTTTTTCAAGATTACACACACTGAATTTCAGACTACAGTAAAAACCCGCACATAAGAACCTTCATCTATTAAGAACCTACAGCCTGAAATATTATATTTTGTACTCAATAAATAAGAACCATTTCAGGCTGATATCTGCTTAACAATGTTCTTAATAAAGCGTTTCATTCGTTCATTGGGAAATAAATGCAATCTGTTTGCCAATCAACCTCTTTTGTGAACTCCAAAACATTACTTACAGAACTGTGATAGGCAGGGCATGCAGTAGTAAACTGGGTAAGCTTGGGTTCAAATGGATAGGGCCAAGAGTGTAAATAGGTTTGGCTAAGATTTAGATTCACATATTTCCCTATGTTAAGAACCTACACCCTGATTACTGGATGTGCCTCATGGCATAAGAACCTAAACAGGCTGATTTCAAAATCTTAGGTTCTTGTGTGCGGGTTTTTACTGTATTCATATGTGCTTTAAAGATCTGTGAGCAGCGCTGATTTTCATGGGGTTGTGGACATGTAGAATTGTTGTTTATTATATGAAAATGTCGAACTTCTCCTTAATTGGGAATTCAGTTCGTAGTTAAGAGCCTTAATTTGGTCAGCATAGAAAACAAGGCTCCTTTTGGTCTGAGCATAGTCACACCTGAGTGCAGCCCCCGGGGGGGGGTACTTGACTAGGGAAGTGACGGGGGTGTGCGGAAAACCTCTCCACACCCTGCACCCTGTCGCATAAAAAATAGGCCAAAAGTATACCCTGTCGCATAAAAGATTTTGCATCTCAAATATAGTGTAGAACGCAATTTTTGCTTGTGATACCCTGTCGCATAAAAACTTCTGCATCTCCAATATAGTGTAGAACGCAATTTTTTAAAGCTTGTGATACCCTGTCGCGTAAATTTTTAACCTATTATAATACCCTGTTGCATAATTTTCGTTAGAAAAGGACACCCTGTCGCATAATTTTTACCGTAAAAGGACACCCTGTTGAGTAAAAATACAATTTTGATCATAATAGGCCACATCAACGGTGCATTATTGCCCATGACCTGAGTGCAGCCCAACAACAAATAACATTAACAGAATCAATGAACTCTGGATTCCCGATCGAGTAATAAGTGCAAAAAATACAAATCAATGAACTAAGCTATCATCGGAGCAAAAAACTAATTGAATGAAAACTTTGATGAAAACGGGAGTAAAGTTGCGGAATATTAAGGTAAAAAAAACTTAATTATAAAACATGATTACAGACTACATGAAATATACCGATTTGTAAATTTACTTTCTGAGTTGTAAATCACAATCAAAAATTGCATCTTAAAAAACATTTGACCCATAGAAAATGAAATTAAAGATGAATTCTCTACAAACTAATGAGATTTCATTGGTTTAGATTGCGTTTCTTCAAAAATTTCTACACAACAATGTAATGGTTTTGTTTAGGCTACGGTTAGTAGGTTGTTTACGTATCGGCTGTCACTGATGTTGCCCTATTGGTTAAAACGGAAATATATCAAAGACCCAAAGCGTCATGCCTAATAAAGGACAGTATTTTCATTACTAGAATCACAATTTCATTAAGCATGCGCAACATAATCATTAAATAAGGAGAACAAAACGCCTTGGTTTCTTTCGTATATGATGTAAACATGTTTACTTATTAAGAGTGTACAGGGATACAAACGAACAAGTTTAAGTTTCCACCCCTCCGCATCACTTACTCGGCAGGCTACTGGAGTATAGAGGCTTAGTTTATTGGATCAGAAAGTGGTACTTTCACGAGTCTGTACAACTTTCAGAAGACGTTTTGGTTACATAATTGGTGCAACCATTTGATGCAAATTGAACAAGGGTGCAAAGTTTGCCAAAGAATTAGGTAAGGCATAGTGTGCTGGAAGGTGTGGATGTAATTTTTCAAATATCTTGATTCTACAATTATTACTTTCGAAGTTATGTTACCTTTTGTTCCAGAGGAGAACATTTTAGCAGTGCTCAAGGCCAGGCTATACGGCACTTATGTTGTAAGGTTGCTCCTGGAAGATAGGGATTTAGTTGTTCAAGAACTTCTAGGTAGGGTACTGGGTCAGAAAGATGTTATTTTGCGAGGCTCTGCAATTTTCAGAAGACGTTCTGGCTACGTAGTTGTGAACAGGGCTACAAAGTTTAACAAGAACGACGTAAGGCTGTAAATATTCGTTGTGAATTGGAAGGATACGTGGATGTAATTTTTCAAGGCATCTTGGCTCTAAAGATAGTACTAGTGAACTTCTATTACCTTTTGTACCAGAGGAGAATATTTTAGCAGTGCTCCAGGCCAGGTTATATGGCACTTGCGTTGTAAGGCTACTACTGGAAGATAGGGATTTAGTTGTTCAAGAACTTCTAGGTAGGTTACTGGGTCAGAAAGACGTTATTTGTCGGGTCTTTGCGATTTTCAGGTTCATTCAGGTTACTTGATTGTGAATAGGAGACAAAGTTTATCAGTTTCAGTTTCAGTTTCAGTTTCAGTTTTCATTGACAAATATACCTAAATTCATATACAAATACAACAATATCTAGTAACTTAAAATAAATAAGGAAATAAGACATGTTACATAACAACAAGACGAAATACCTAATCTACCAGGAAAACATTACAAGACATTATGAATTTAAATATATTTGTCTAAGGAGGAGCTCTCTAGTAGATGAACTAATCGAGAGAGAGCCCCCCCATCTAAAACTAAAAAGAAAAACAAAATTTTTACTAAAAAACAGAAAAGAAAACCAGAATAATCACCAAAGAACAATTTACTTCTTGATTAATGAGGAATTATAGACCATAACCATTGATGAGGAATTCCTTCAATTTTGACTTGAAGATATTGAATGAGACTGACATTTTGATAAAGGTTGGGATACCATTCCAGAGTTTAGCACCATAATATTTTATTGATTTAAGACCATACAGAAATGTATTCCTTACCGACTGGAAAATGTCACCCCCAGCAGCCTGACGAGTTTCATAGCTATGAACCATGCTACCGAGCTGAAAATAGTTGTGGAAATGAGAAGGTGTGAGACCATTAATAGACTTATAGACAAATTTGAGAATATCATGGTTAATCATATCATCTAATTTAAGAATTTTCAGCGAAAAGAAGATTGGCGTTGAAGAAGAAAAGAAGGGCTGAAAAGAGATAGACCTTAGTACTTTCTTCTGTAGCGAGAAAAGCGGTGCAAGATATGTATCATAGGAGAGACCCCAAGCAGATGAGCCATAGCTTAGAAAAGAAGAGAATATGGAATAATAGAGATTTTTCAGAATATCAAGTGAAAGGAAGTGCCTGATTTTAAAGAAGATCCCAGTTGTCCTTGAAAGTTTCTTGGTTAGTTCGCTAATATGGAATTTCCAAGAGAGATGTTCATCCATCAGGACACCTAAAAATTTAACATATTTAGCTCTAGTCACTGGTCTTTTACCAAATCTAATATGGATATCATCAAGCAATTTCCTTCTAGATGAGTGAAATACAACAAAATTTGTTTTTTCAATGTTTAGAGCTAACTTATTTATCTCTAGCCATGACTTTACTTTCAGCAGCTCTTTGTTTATTTTATCCTTGAGCTTGGTTATATTGTCAGATTCATAGTAGATGTTGGTATCATCTGCAAACAGGAAAAATGATAGAACTTTGGACACACTAGGGAGGTCATTGATATAAATTAGAAAAAGTAAGTACAAGATAAGCCTGTGAAAATTCGTTGTGTACTGGAAGGTATGCATGTAACTTTTCAGGCTTCTCGATTCTCAAAAATAGTGCTAATGGAATTGTAACTACTTTTTGTGCCACGGAGGGGAGAATTTTAGCAGAAACAGAGCTCATGGAAGCCCAAGGCCACGCTTTCTGCTGTAAGATATGGACTTAATTGTTCAAGAACTCACAAGCTAGGGACTTGATTTTTCAAGAACTTACTAGCTAGGGTACTGGGTCAGAAGAAGTAATTCTGTTGAGCTTTGTGCGATTTCAGTTTGCTGATTGTGAATGTGAACCGGAGTACAAAGTTTTTGAAAATACAACATTCTGCGACAATTCTTCCCGTAACTGAAGGTGAGGCAGTAAGTATAGCTCAAAAAAGTAGCTGAGCTAAGAATCGGAATTAACATACTTTTGCAAATGCCAGAGCTACTGAACATATCAAGCGACCAAGCCCACCAAATTGGAAAACATAAATTGGACATTGATAGAGAAGTGCTAAGTTTGGCAACGCTTATTGAGGAACGCACGCGAGCAGCACTGTTTAGAAGAATTTCTTGCACAGTATTTTTAGACCAAACTTGTTTTTCTCAAAATCCTCTCCATATAAACAGCAAGCTTGAAAAACATTCCAAAGCATTAAGGACACGAAATAGTGATTAAAAAACTCAGTAAACACATTGTTATTGTTCGCAAGATAATAAGTAACAATTTCAGATCTGACAGCGAGAGATAGCCTGCATATTGAAAGGATCTAAAATGAACCAATTGGGAATTATCATTACTGCGCGAATTTAAATTACGCAGTTGTTTTTCATGGAAATTTGGTGTAAGAAACACAGCATGTTGTTTCATATTGACCTCAACACAGTAAGTTCAAGACGAACTTTTGTGCTAGGAACTTAACATTTCACTGCACTCCATAGCGCCGTTTTTGTAGTGTTTTTAATCAAACTGTGCTCTTCTTTCATAATATATAAGTTTCGCAAACTGACCACAGATTTACAGAATTTAGCGACAAAAACAATGCTCAGCTGCTCTGCATTTTGACTTATTTATGTTGTTGGTTTCATTCTGATGAGAAGAGATTTGAGAATTTCACTACAAGAGATATTGCGGCCATGAAACTAGGCCAACACTTCTGTTAACTGCCGGGCTTGTTGACGTGATAGAAAGAAGCTCAAACACATTTGCTGATGTTTTAAAACTTCGAATTAGCTGACAGAATGTTGTTTACCAATGGTGATTATTTGGAAAATCTTCATGGTGGCTTTAACATTGTTGTCATCTGAGAACATGTAAATATGTGTGCAGAATTCGTGATGGAGATTGAGGAACACTTGTGCATGCTCTAAGACCTAAGATTTTGAGCAAGCTTTGAAATAGGTCCGCGCGAGTACGTAAAAGAGGTAAGACATTGCAGAACATAAGGTTTTGGAAGCTTCAGCCTTGTTTTCGAATTCGTGAATTGCAGAATTAGTACATTGCAGAATTTGTGATGGAGATTGAGGAACACTTGTGCATGCTCTAAGACCTAAGATTTTGAGCAAGCTTTGAAATAGGTCCGTGCGAGTACGTAAAAGAGGTAAGACATTGCAGAACATAAGGTTTTGGAAGCTTCAGCCTTGTTTTCGAATTCGTGAATTGTAGAATTAGTACATTGCAGAATTCGTGATGGAGATTGAGGAACACTTGTGCATGCTCTAAGACCTAAGATTTTGAGCAAGCTTTGAAATAGGTCCGTGCGAGTACGTAAAAGAGGTAAGACATTGCAGAACATAAGGTTTTGGAAGCTTCAGCCTTGTTTTCGAATTCGTGAATTGCAGAATTAGTACATTGCAGAATTCGTGATGGAGATTGAGGAACACTTGTGCATGCTCTAAGACCTAAGATTTTGAGCAAGCTTTGAAATAGGTCCGTGCGAGTACGTAAAAGAGGTAAGATCTTGCAGAACATAAGGTTTGGAAGCTTCAGCCATGTTTTCCGCTAAAAAGCAGCAAACACGTGACTGAAGTGCATAGAGATTCGAAATTGAAGGAACTTTCAACTGTTCACATTCTTGAATCTTCGTAAGACGTTATAGAGGCAAGAGTTAAGAGCTTGCATAAGATAACATTTTAGAAATTGCAGGCATTGTTGACCGCTCAGAAGAAGCAAACACGTGACTAAAGCTCGTAAGAGATTCGTGGTAGAAGGAACTGTAAACTGTGTTTGTTGGGGATACGAGCCATCAAAGTTCCAAGCAACGGCTATCCCCCAAAAAGGAAACCTGTGATCATGCGCAGAGAGCATGTTTGGTTTGTGAAAAGAGTGTGGGTGGAGATTCTAACCACAACCCAAACAAGGATTAGCAAAGAAACAAAGAGATTCTCGCGCATGGTAATAGGTTTCCCAGCTGTTGATCTGCTTAGAACTTTACCAGCATAACAAAAGGCTCAGACAAAAGGGGCAGTCCTCGGTATCCTCAACAAGTGTTGTCATTCTTAAATCTTGGTAAGATTATCTAGATGTGAAAAAGTGCGGAACTTAACATTTCGGAAGCTACAGGCCTATGTAAACACGTGACAGAAGGTAGCAGATATTCGAGACCGACTGTATCACATACCATGAGAGCATGGTTTCGGGAAATTTCATTTGGTCTTATACCAAGCACTAGACGACTGAGGGAGGGTAACGGTAAACAGTTCACATGTTTGGTAAGGCAATGGTGGCGAGCTCTTGCAGATCCTAGAAGTTTCGAAGGTGCATGCCTTCTTTGTTGAGATCTTCCAGAAATTAGCACTTTGGACTTGCAGAGGCTATGTGTGCATGTTGCCAGTAGTAAAATATTTTCTGTGAATCATAGAGGAGCTGTAAGAATTGTAAATGATAGCGAGAAAGCGTTGGAGATTGTCTTCCTTGGCAGGACATCTTTCAAGGATAACTGTCAATGAGAAGACGAATCTAGTGACTAAAGTTGACACAACGGGATGCCATACAAATGGATATAGCTTGTTATTCTATCAAGTCTTCTATCAAGCCTGTCTTTAAGTGTCCTGTTCTTTAGTAAGACGTTACATTGTTGATACCTCGCTAACCATTCAGTATAGGCCCTCTTGCGTGCTGGAAGAAGTAAATATGTGTCTTTATTATTATTAAAAGACAATATTTTATGTGTTGCATCGTTGGAAGATCAGTGTTGAGGGTTTTGCTAAGACGTGTTTACAACTGTGATAAGCCAAGGGAATGCATGAATATTGTATGTTTTGCATCGTTGGAAGCTCAATGTTGAGGGTTTTGCTAAGACGTGTTTATAACTGTTACAAGCCAAGAGAATGGATAACTTGTTTTCGCAAGGTCAGCTTGCTTGCTGGAAGATGTAAACAAAGATTAAAAATTAACTTGCCACCTGTCACAGTAATTTAAAGAAACCATAACTCTATTTCTATGGTGGGAATTGCTATCGAGACTACGCTGTCGCCCATACTGGCAAAGCATAATTTGTTTACAGTTTTCTATCAGGTGGTGTTTTACAGACTAACCTGCGCCACGAAAGGTCTACATAATCTACAATTGCATTCTTCTCCTTTCCAGATTTTGATTTTCCTTTTAAAGCTAGAGAGGGTATCAGATTGTTTCATGTCATTGGGAAGTCCCTGCCATAATCTACTCGCTAGAAACGATATCGTCTCTAAGCCATAGCACGTAGTATGCGCTCGTGGCAGCAGTAGACTATGGCATCTTCTAACCCATGAGGACTGTGTTTTTCAACAAGATCTCCTTCATGAAACTATGATTAAGCTCCCGTAAAACAAGTGTTAAGCTGACTTCACATTCGTAGTGCAAGTGTTGCCACTGGCCAAGTAAAACCAGGACGAGGGTAGATTTTGCAAAATAGCATCAGCTGCTTTTTGATTGACATCGGAATTCAAAGCGGTTGTCGATCGCAGACAAAGACAATTCTCGACCAGTAGTAATAATTCAAAGCAAACAAAGCCGCAAAAGTTACATTCAAACCAGTATGGCTAACTATCGAATTGTGCACACGAAGAGGCATTGTTTAGAGAAGTCATGGGCATTATCAAAAGAAGAAGGAAATAATCTAAACACCTGTCGCGCGGATTTTACTTGACTGATTTAGAAGCTGATAACTAGGCCTTACAATTCTCGTATATTTAGGATGTAAATAAAACAATTTCGTTCTTGGCATTGAATCAGATAGATAAGATCTGCTAGGTAGATATTCAGATCTACCCCAGCCTGCGTGCAGACTTTCCTTTTCGCCTCTAACTCCTCCACAATAGTACAGTCTGCACGCAGGCTAGATCTACCCTTCTTCTGTCGGTCTGTGCCCATTACTTCTGTTAAGAATTCTGTCTGTGTGCACAATGCGACAGTTAGCCATACTGTTTTCGGGCATCTTTTGTGGCTTCGCTTGTTTTGAGTCTGGTGTTTGATTTGGAAAAAGCTTACTTGACTTCATATCGCTTATTGCTGGTGTAAAGTTCAGAGACCTATTTCTTTGAACTGAATGATTTCAAAGAAAGTTTAGCTATTTATCTATAATTCTACCGTTGGACTTGTCTGAAATCTTCAAGATTTTCAGAATTAGCGTGGTTTTCTTCTTGAAGAATTTGAAAAAAAATTCAAAAAAACTTAAAACTATCGTAATTTCTAAACTGTTTGACGAAACATGAAATAATTTCGAACAAAACCATAGTTTATGAATGCCTACAATATGGCCTCAAGCAAAAGTCTGTCACTCATCTGGTTTATGAGTTAGAAATTTGATGACGTCACATCCTCAAATGAGTTGAAATGAATAATACGCTGTAATTTTGAAAAATATTCAAAATTTTTGAAAAGTCCAACGGTAGAATTATAGAGAAGTATCTAAAGTTTCTTTCAAGCCATTCAATCGGAAGAAATGGGTCATAGAATTTTACACCCACCTTTTTACGACGAGTTAAAAATTTGGAACCTATGCTTTATTTGACAACTTCTTTTCGTTTCAGATATTCCAAATGAAAACCTTCGCAAGCAGAACATCTTTCCTGTCACTCCTCATCGTCGCCGCTATGGAATTATTCCGTGCGGCTGATTCTTCTTCTTGCAATCCAGCAGTTCTCAAGCTTTATGGATGGTGCGAACAATGGACTTGTGCGGATAACTGCACTTGCACTGAGCGGCAAGATTGCCGTCAATATTGCGATGGACATATGTGCAAAGATATGAGGTGCCTGTCTCCAAGTATTTGTAAACAGAAGGTTCATCTGAACGGGAGAATTAGGCCACGCGTTTTGAACATGTTTGCGCGTGCACCGTTTGTTACGCAAGATTGTACCAGTGGCATCTGTCAAGTAATGAGAGCGAAAGGGCCTAAGCGCTATAAAGACAGTAAAAGTGGCGGAGCAAAAAGCAGACGCGGTAAAAAACGCAATTACCGTATACGACAAAGAGCTGTTATTCAGCAAGAACGCAATCAGGCTGCTTTACAGAACTGTGTTGGAGGTGTATGTCAACGACTTGTTTCGAATTTGAAAATTACCAAGCAATTCTGCTCAGATTGTGCCAAAATGCACTGTATGGGTTCAAACGCAAAGAATTGCACGCAGATTTGCACGATTGGGGCATGTCGCCAAGTGCAATGTGATGCGGACGATTGTCAACAAGCTTGTTTACAAAACAGTACATGTACGCTAAAGTGCGGCAAGAATGTTGAAACATGCTTACAAGTTTGTGAGGAAGGAAGCCATTGTATGATGTTTTGTAACGCAAAGCACTGTAGGCAGATCTGTCGAGCAAAGAAAGGTTGCCATATATTCAGAAACAATGTCCCAAGAAGAAATGCGCTCAGAACCACTGAAGTTTCCCCTTTGAATACAACAAGCATAACGAACCTTTTATATTATACAACTGCTACTCACACGGAGCCAGCAGCAATTACAACACGATACAATACTCGAGAATTGTCGACGGTTTCCAAAACAAAGCAGAAAACTGTACCTGAGAATTATATCAAAGATGGCGTAAACAAGTCGGAGGATAATTCGGTTGGAGAGACTAAGACGGCAAATTTGTCGGTTGGAAACTCATCCACCAAGTCCTTCGTACTTGATGTCAGGATTTTGTCATTTGTAATTTCAGTAGCTTTGATATTCGTTTCAAGAATAGTTTAAAAGTTTATTTATTTTTAGAAAGGAATTACATACCGGGTGGGCCAGAAAGAAGTTCTCGCTTTCGAAAATTCGTAGCACCACAAGTATACGTCATCAATTTGAATGATTCAAATTCTAGTTAAAAGCCGAAAGATCGAAGTATTTTTGTGATTTTTTTCGTGTTCTTAGGAGCACTGCAAATATAGGTAAATTTACAAAAATTTCATGGTTGCAAAATGACTGAAAAAGGGCCTAAAACACTTAATCAAATCGTTAGGACTCCCTTCACGCAGAACAATGCACGGGCGTTTCACCTCACTCTAGAGTTATAAGACATACTGTAAATTCTCAAACAGATACTGAAGATTTTCAATCCCCTTGCAATAAATGTGCAGACGATATCTCTCACCCATGAGACTTGCATTTTCTCTGTTGTTCCGAGCAAAGAGTCCTTTATGATTTGATCAAATATTTAGACCTTTTTCAGTCATTTTGCAACCAACAAGTTACCAATTTTTCCAGTGCTTGTAACAAGGCGAGAAAACTCACAAAAATGCTTCGATCTATTGGCTGTAAAGCAAATATTGATTCATTCCAATCCATGCAGTACTCATGATGCTATGAATTTTCAAAAGTGGGAACTTTTTCTGGTTCACCCGGAACACCATGTGACCTATAACAGCATCACCTCCACAAATGATATAAATGTAGGAAAAACTCTTTCGAAGAAGACCAACTCAGAAATCTTAAAAAATCCTAAAAAATGTCGAGAAAACCTTAAAAAGATCTCCAAAATCTGCAAGATTTTCAAAATCCCAAAATTTCGCACTCCATTTTTGCCATCGAAAAGTAGGCATATAACAGTACCAGATTTGTGTGATTTTATAAAAGTTGTGGGACGGTGTTTTGGGTCAGCCGGTGTATGTGTTCCTCATATTTCTATGTAAATATATCATGGGCGGTAAATTGTGGGTGTACATGGCTTAAGTCCGAGGAGAATGAGGTTCAGTTCAGTTCAGTTCAGTTTCATTTTTTAAATTCCACTACATACAATTTATCAATAACAAGACAAGAATACATCTAAAATACAAGAAATTAATACAATATTCCAATACAAAACATAGACACAAGATAGATTGTATGGAGGGAATTACTTACAGGAGGAGCTCTCTCAGTAGTTAGACTAATCGAGGAGAGACCACCCCCTATTATAAAAGTATCTCATATAAAATTGATTTCTTTAATTGACATTATGATGTTGACAAAACTACTTGATGGGCAGATGGTGACATTTTTGATATCCACTTTTCCAAAATTTAGTAATTAGTTTCAAATAGGAAGGCTTTGATTTTTTGGCGAAAACAAAGAAAATTAAACTAAAATAAGCCGAGGAAGTGAGGAGGCGAGGAGGCTATTTTTTAACTCCGAGGAGCCGAGGATTGGCATTTTTCGTGCGAGGGAGGAATCCCAAAAAATTGCTTAAACCAATGAGGTGCGAGGAAAAAATAAGTTTAGAGATTGAAAATCGAGGCGCTCAGGTTCCTTTGCATTGAAAAGCGAGGAGGAACAACGATCTGAAGACATGTCGTCAGAATTTTTTGCCCGAAATCTGATACAATTACGCTGCATTGCGCACAGCGCTGCACAGAATCATTTGTATGGAAATGAGCCTTCAAAAGTTCAGTGATGAGTTGCACAGATTACTCTTGGTACTTTTGTCGAAAGATTGTGCTCGAGATCCCTCGAAAACCGAAGAGAAAAAGCTGGATATAATAACCCATCCAGTATAAGATCATAACCCACCCAGTATAAGATCGTAGCCCACCCAGTATAGGATCATCCACCCATTTAGGCGCATAGGTTCCATAGCGTGTATAGGTTGGGTAAGAATTTCAAATCTTTCACTGGTAAATATGGAATCAGGGGAGGCATTCTAAGCCAAAGTAGAGGATGTTTTTTCAAAATGTTCCTCATACTCCAATTGATAGGATAACTGTCACAAAACTATCAAAGTTTCATTGTCACTAATCGCAAGCATAATATTGGGAGATGCATTTTAAGCCAAAGTCAAGGATGTTTCTTCAAAAATGTTACTCGCGCATTGGATAACTGTCACAAAACTATCAAAGTTACTTGTCGCTAATGGCAAGCATGATATTGGGAGATAAATTCTAAGCCAAAGTAAAGGGCGTGGCCCTAAAGATTTTCCTGGGGGCCCTGCCCCCAGACCCCCTCATTTCGATGTATTCCCACTTAAAATTTACTCTAATCACCGCTGCTTACGAGAATTCACGATGAATTTTTTTAAATCACACAAGTCGAATATTAAGTAAATCTTACACAACAGTCTTGACAAAATATTCTTATCCTGTCGTAGTTTGATTTTAGCTAGCCTGTTTGATATATATTTGGATTCGTAAATTTCCTATTTTTCCTCCAGGACCTCCGAGCATAAAATGCCCTTTCAGCAATGCACAGAAGGGCGTTGCCAAAAGAAAAGAGGGCATCACCTAAGAAGATTTTCCGGGGGCTTCGCCCCCGGACCCCCGGAGTTTTTTACGCTTTTGGCGCGAATTAGTGCCCTCCCTTTAATCTGAAAAACGTTCCTATGGGCTTGTGGAGTTAGAAGATAAACCAAGTAGAGAACAAGAGAAAAAAGGAATCGAAAGGGTGATGATTGTTATCTGCCAAAGAAGAAAAAGAAAAAGAGAAAGAGGGAAACATAAAATGTATTTATTTATCTATATCCGACGGATATTTCTTTCCAAAAATTTTCCAGCATGAAAATTCCTGTTTACATAAAGATTTACATGTTGGTTGCAAATTTATTTTGGATCTAGTTAAAGGCACATTTAAAAGTCTCATTTTCAAATCTTTTCATTTTACGCCGGTATTTAGCGTGTCCTTGATTTGTTAGATTTGTTTCGTTGTGACATCGAGGAGCGAGGAGTCAACTTACTAATTTTTGTAATGCGAGGAGGAAACAATTGGAGAAAAACGTATCTGCGAGGAGAGCTGATGGCGTTAAATGCGAGGTAGGGAGGAGGGGTAAATTTTTCAACCCCATGTACACCCACTAAATTCAAAGTCAACGGATTTGCAATCGGGTCACAAATTGACTTTTTGAATATAATTGTGGTAGATAACAGTTAAAGTTTGATTTCTTTTAACTTCGATGTGAAGGATCCTTTATGTGTTTTGGTGTTCCAACATGATGTATCAACCTTTACCGAACCGTACAGTCACGACATAGGCACCGATTTAAAGGATCTGCAGCGACCTAGACTTATTATATCAGTCCTTGTTTTCGCTCCATTCCCCCAACGATACCCCCACAATACCCATTCCGCTTCAACGAAGTTTTAGCGGAATGGCCATAAGTAAATAACAATTCAATTCAATGCGGTAAAAGTTACGAATGTCATCAGTCTAGCAGTGACCTACCATTTTGAAGCAAAAAGATTAACTGAGGTTTAGAAATTTATTTCACTTAAATTGTTCATTTCGTTCAACGGTTATGAACAAGTTTACTTTTGTGCTCTTTTTTTAAGAAATTTTGTTACAGGAGTGTTTGTAACTGAAGACATCCGCAAAGGTTCAATTTCTGGGGCAGAGAATAGAAAAGTGAGTCTGCAGAGGAGGCATGGGAGGAGGCACTTGACCAGATTTTCGATTTTTATAAGGATACGCAATACTTATAGACCAGGCGGTGTGTACGGGGGGGGGGTATCGGGGGTATCGTCTTCCAAAAGCAAAATTTATTCCAATTTCTCGGATAAGTGTATCCAAATCCATACGGATACCAATTGGCCTATAGACAAAATTGGCTAAGGTTTGTTTACATCCATTTCAAGTCATGTGATCAATCCCTTGATAAAACATCTTTTGATTTCTCTAACATATTTAATGCCATGCAAAGTTGTGCCATGAGTACAAAAAGTAGTATGATACTAAAACTTCCCAAAAGAATATATGCCAAATACCTTGAAATGGGTAAAACAAACCATAGCCGATCAGGTCTATTTATTCTTTCTTTTTACCAAAATCACAAAAATGCATACCAAAATCGTGAACATCGATACCCTTCCTGATGGCACATCTCAAGAAGCAAAATTATACGTTGTGCCCCCCCCCCCCCCCGGAGAGGCATATGCGGAAAGTAGGCATTTAAGCACCCTGGTACCAGAGCCTTACCCAAGGTAGCATTTAAGTGTCGATACCTCTATGTAACATTTAATAGATTTCTGAAACAGTTATTTACAGTAATTACCGAGTAGATTGTCAGTAATTAAAATGGGTTCAATTGATTGCAGTGATTATAATCGTATGTAATATTGTAAATAAGATAGCAAGTTACCTTTCTATACAAATATACAACAACAACAATGATGAGTCTTAGTTTTGTCGTCATGTCAATCTTTCTACTGGCGAGTAAAAAAAGTTCAAATGCTTGGCTGGCTGTGGAATTAAAGGGGACATGGGCCGATATTTAAAATTTAAATGTTATTTAACTTAGGCGTGAAAATTCTGTCTGTTTGTTTAATGTCGCTCATCTTTTAGACCCAGAAATTAGAAAACGCTGGTAAGAGGTTACCCTGGGTACCAGCCGCTCCAACATATTTTATGTTAGAGAGTCTGGTACCCAGGGTAGTAAGAGGTTTTGATGGGAGGAGAATTCCACGTTCCATTCTGGTTCCATTAATTTGCCATTGAAATGGAAATTTCTACGTTTTTGTGCAATTGTTTGTTTCAGAAATAGAACTGGCAATGTGTCCATCAGCGTGTTCACTCTTGTCAAAATATGCTGACAAGATACTGACGAAGAGCCTCGAAGAACGCCCTGTGATTGGTAGTATTTAACTGATCACATCACTTGCAAAATTAGAATTTAAATTTCACAACGAGGCTGCCTGCTGTTAGACTTCGGGTTTAGCTCTGGAAGTGCAACCGCAAGTAAGTCATCATCATCATCATCATCATCATCATCGTCAATTACGCTGTTACGTCAGTTCTTGACATTGCGAGCCTGATTATGCCATTCCAAGTGTTTCTGTTATTTGCTAGTTTCTTTATTTTGTTTATGTATTTTGCATTCAGGCCCTTGCCTCCAAGATCTTTATCGATGAGGTCTAACCAAGAGAGTTTTGGTTTGCCTTTGGGTTTCTTCACAGGTCTTATAGACTTGCCCCAAGTCTATCTCTTCCGTCCGTCTACCGTTCCCTGTACAGTAGTTCCTGGATCCGCCATTTCCTGGATCCGCCATTCCAATGTTCCGTCCAGAGAGCTCGAGAGATCTCTTGACGGAATGCTGGAATGGTAGATCCATGAAATAGCGGATCCAGGAAGTACCGTAAAAAGGGAACGGTGGACGGACGGAAGAGATAGACTTGGGGCAAGTCTACAGGTCTTAGTGCTTCATATAGGGCTTGTTTGGCAAGTGTTTCCTCTGGCAGTCTGAGCAAATGTCCTCTTAATTTCTTTGCTCCATTTTTCTACTTTTGTTGTGTCATAAAGATTCTGATTTGAGATGATTGTGGGCCATCTTTTATCTTTATAAGTAAGGCATCAGTCTGCTTATATTGGAGCATGGGCGATTCTGATACGTGAAGAATGTTTTTAAATCAATAAGAGCGCTTACCTTTAGGATTTATTCCTGTGTGCTTTGAATGTCCTCACAGCTTTCGATTTAGTTAGGCCCAATAGCAGATCCTCACATGGTCAAAATGGCAAGTTGTTGTGGTTGTTCTCGTCATAAAGTCATGGTTCTCAAGTAGGTTTCCTTATTAGCAACCCCTGGACCTAGTTTCATATAAGAAGACCTACTTGAGAACCATGACTTTATGACGAGAATAACCACAACGACTTGCCATTTTGAACATTTGAGGATCTGCTATCGGGCCTAAGTAAATCGAAAGCTGCGAGGACATTCAAAGCACACAGGAATAAATCCTAAAGGTAAGCGCTCTTATTGATTTAAAAACATTCTTTACGTGTCAGAATGGCCCATGATTGAAGCTGGTTTCCTTTTGAGTTCCATGGCAAAGTGATCACATGAAATATCACGTCAAAACAGTAAAGTTACCGATTTCAAAGACCAGTAAATCATGGACCAAAATTTGACAAATCAAGACAAATCATGATCAAGTTCCACGCGCTAAACTGTGTCGAATACCCGCATATAACCAACTAATTTTTCAGATCAGGCTGTACAATTTCTTACACTAGGGATAAATTTTTAAAAACAGGCTAATGGGCGTCTTTTAAGAAACTCTGATAAAAATAGCAGGACCAATATGGAAAGGCAAAAACTCCATGGTTGATAACAAATGCTGTATCCTATTTTATTTTGCTTTTTTACTGAAGGCTCTGTATCATACATTTCATGGACTAAACATTAAAATATGAACTTATGAGAAACTGGAAAAAATTCAGGCTCACCAGTTTCTTCTTTTTTTTGTACATAAATTTAAAAACGTCAGCCTGCAGTTTCTTATAAGTGAGTCTTATAATCCTAGTTCTATTCTATCACAGGGAGTCCAGGAGTATCAGTAAAGACTAATTTTGGTTTCTTTGGTTCCATGTGATAGGGATTATGAAAATAACTAGCTGTTAGCGAAGTTAAGTGAGTGCAGCTTCGACTTTTCCAACATAGTGCTTTGAGAAACGAATGTTGTGAGTTTCAAGCAATTCAAAAATGACAACTGTTTTGAAATGATTGGACACTTAAGCATGACTACAGCATAGATCATATTCAATAAAACTCAAAATTCCATTGGACTTCACAATTTCAAAATGATCCGGGTGGTACCAACAAGGGCAGATTTTGTAATACAATAGCAACAGTTGCGTTTGATCGACACCTCAATTCAAAGCGATTAGCGGATGCAGACAAAGGAAATTCTCTCAACCAGTAACTCAAAACAAACCAAGCCGCAAAAGTTTCCCCGAAACTAATAGGTTAAACTCTCGCCTTGTGCAAGCGGAAGATGGTTTTTAAGAGAAGTTATGTGCTTATAGCGAAAGAAGAAGGGTAAATATAAAGTTCTGTTTGGCAGATTTTGTTTATTTGATTCAGGAGCCGAGCAGAAGGCATTAACAGGCAAGGACATTTTTGCGAGTCTGAAGAATTTAGATTATGAAATGTTACAGAAACCACTTAAAAAATGCGGTGTTGAGTGCTGTGGGTAGCAATTCCAAATAGTGGTTTCGGGTATTATGGGATGTCGGGTATTTTGGGATATTATTCAGTAAATGAAGTTTAGCAGCCCCGGGATGAGAAAGAAACTTGTTATTTTCATTTGGTTCAAGTCTTCATACCTCTTCTATCATATTTTGGTCGATGTTAGGCCGCTGTAGCATTTTGTGTACTCTCCAGATCGCAGATAATGAAGGACATCAGACGAAAGTGATTTCTGGCTGCCATTTTCTCGAGATATCTCAAGCATTAACCAGTATACAAACAATAGAAATAGCTTAGTTCCAAAATACCCGACAGTGTTCCATAATGCCCAACTCAACCCGTGTTCATTTTTTTGTCTTGTTTATCAACAACCAACGTTTCAGAATCAGGGCATACTGATGAAACATTAGAGCATGCTTCAGCCTAATTGCTAATACCAAGTGTGGCCAAATGTGTCATGAATTATGTTCACAATTAATTGTTTTCCGTTAAGTGTTCCATAATACCCGAAACTACTCTAGATTTGTAATGAAACTATATTTCTAAACTTCGATACCACTGCCTTGCCATTTATATTAGGCATTTATATTTAGGATTGAGAATAATTGATACCATGTAACCATCTAAAATGAATGAGAATTGCACTGTTGTTTCTGCAAAGACATTTTCAAGTGCTTCACACAGACAAAGGACAAATGTCACACAGACACAGACAAATTTCTAATGTGAAATATCATGCCTGGATTTCTAATGTGAAATATTATGCCTGGATTTCTAATGTGAAATATCATGCCTGGATTTCTTATGTGAAATATCATGCCTGGATTTCTTATGTGAAATATCATGCCTGGATTTCTTATGTGAAATATCGTGCCTGATACCAAAATTATCTTTGGTCATTTTCTTTTTTATTTTTCTCTTTGCTTTGCTTTTGAAATGACATAAGTATCTTGTTTTCTCAAGACTTTGTCAAGGTGAAACTAAACAGAACGAAACAATAGCAACATTATCAAGCTTTACTCGCAATCCCGCGGAAGAGAAACAACACATAGTGACTAGTGAGTGCGAATACACTTGTGATCATCAACGGTGCATTATTGCCCATGCTGCAACTCGCAACTCGCACATTACCCCCGGGACCTTACCATATCACGATTGCCCTGGGAAAAGGATTGCACCATGCTGTGTATGGCATGCTGTGTATAGCATAAAGCAGCTCCCATTGCGTATGAGCTAATTGCGTTTCAGTAAGATGTTTGTACGAGACCCTGCAATGGACAAGAATGGAAGACGTCTTGTTTGACAAATTGGACGCTTTTTATTTGCCAAATTATTCTATTTGACAAATTGGACGCTTTTATGAATTAAGTACCTGTGTCATGATTTGTGTTTATTCTACGAATGACATCAAACCACCAGGAGTAAATGCCAATACCAAGCTGCCAAATTTTCAACTAGCATTGTCAAATACCAGTGATTGAATATTTAAGATTTAAAGAGTAGACTTTTAACAAGAGCTCTTTGTTCTACTATGCAAATTCACATAACTTTTCTTCCAGTGTCATCCTTAACGTTTCGAAGGAAAGTTTGTTGAAGCCTAAGTATGGGAAATACAGGTGTCCCAAAAAAGTACTCCTGTTTGAAAAATCACCAAAATTTGATTACACGGCCGATTTTCAAATTTCTTTTTTTGTCATGTAGCTCAAAAACCAAATTGTTTTCCAAGACATAGCTGATCTTGTAAGTGGTTTTAAAATGAGGAAATTTAGCTCTTTTTAGGGCTACTTGTTGAATCCATCTGCAAAAAAGCACTGATGGTTGCCAAATCAATTTCTTTGTGCGTGTAAAGCTTCTAGTATGGTCACAAATGACAGAAATAAATGCACACTTTCATTGAAGACTTTATTGATGATAAAAAATCTGAAAATTTGGACTCTAAGGCAAGATTGAGTATTTTGCTTAAAAACTATAGCTCAACATAAGGTTTTTCAACATTTAAATTTCCTACCTTGCTGTATCAAAAGCAAACATTTTATCATCTGTGAATATTTTTGGGTCTTTTACAAAGCAATTCAAAGAGAAAATTTTATCAAAGGTTTGATAATCAATTTTGGGTGATTTTTTAAACAGAAGTCCTTTTTTAGGGACACGCGGTATGATACGGGAAAAATTTAACATATCTAAACAATTCTTAAGATGTCCTCTTTAGAAATAAATAGTTTATTTGAATATGAAAAAATGTACTCAGTCATTGTCCTTGCTCACAATGATATCGTCCGTGTGAATATTGTCATGAGATTGTCCAGTTGTATAGTAATTAGAAAGTATAGTCGAATGTAACATCTATCGTAATATCTTCTTTTTTTATATACTTATAATATTTACGATATATCTAAACTACAAATACAACCTACACACAATCACATACACACAACGATGCCACAGGGAGCATGGATTTTCACAACAACGTTGTGGCCATTTAAAATTAACTCAATGTTTGTCCCAAAATAGATGCCAGGTCAGACACTCAGAAAATTTCAGTGGATATCGTGGTATGCATGAGTAGTAATAGTGATGGCCGGAGGAGAAAGCCTTACCTGGTTACTATTTTGGAAAAGACTTTGACAACAAATATTAAAGAAACAAGTAACAAAACTATAAAAGAATTTGGGAGAGGAAACTATTCTAGCGATTTAACGAAACCGTTCTGATGCATGAATTTATTTCAGAGTTGCCTTAATGATCTGTGTATTCTTTCTTCTTGCACACTTTCTTCTTCTTTCCCTGTATACCGCCCAGCTCTCTCCCTTTTCCTCTTTCTTCTTCTTTCTTTCCCCTTCATTTCTTCCCCTTTCCTTTCATTCCGCTTCTTTTCCCCTTTCCCCTTCTTCCGTCCTGAGAAATTTAAGCATTTCAGCTACCTTCCTAGCAGCGCCGCTACCACGCTACTTCGCTTTTTTACAGGATTCAACAGTCATTTTTTCTACACGGTAACCCCGTCCATCGAGAGGATTGCTTTTCAGGGGGCCGTGACGTGACACATCATTAAAAATTCAATAATACTTTAAAGCCAGTGAGATTTGAGCAATTTCAACTGCGTAGTCCAGAAAACATCGCTGCCGTACTTTAACTGCGTAGATCAGAAATCAATTGTTTCAAGTTTTCCAAACAATGGTTTGTCGCTTCTATACCTTTTATGCCTTCGTGAGTTTGGTGTTTGAACCAAGTTTCATCAAAGCTTCTAAAGATTTCTATATTCGCCATTATGCTGGCCTCTGCATGAAGCCAGATCCAGCTGGAACGGTATACCTGAGATCTCGCTGTAAGCTTAAATTTCGATGGCAGGGTGGCGCTCGATTGGCGGCATCTAAAAAATGCTTGGTGGCAGCAGGAAACAGCGATGGAACTCCTCTCGTACTTACGGACCAGTGCTCCGGTGCCGATTCTTTGTTCCAGTACCTGCCTGCATCAAACGTTATCAAACATTTGAAGTCAGGAAAATGCGCCACGTTTGAGGGAAGTAAACCAGAGAACTCAAAAGTGGTGCTAGGCTCATGTGAACCATCTAGCAATAGCAGCTTCTGGCTGCTCCCTCAAGCAATGTACATTATACGCCATCAGAAAAGTGGGACATGCATTCGCTTGGACAAAACTGATGGCCTATTCAAACTTTACCCAGGAGCTGTTTGTGATCGTTTCATGGGCACATTCGTACATGTCAAGACAGGAAAGTGCATGGGTGGTGAAGGTAAGTATATATTTTATAACAACGGCCCTTAATAATCTTCTCTGCAATGCATAATGGATGAGCTAGCTACTTGGGTTTCAGAGCAACATTCTCAGCTTCGTTTATTTTGAATCAATGGTGAATGAATGAATCAATTTTGAAACTATTTTTTTTTTGGTTGGTGCGCTGTATCCCAGCCTGAGCACCCCTATCCAAAATATACCTGAGTACCCCCTGGGTGCGTTATAGGCAATGCTTTGTTTTCCATTGTATTGCTCATGACCGGTTTTCAGAAATTTTTGGTGATTTTCTAAACGGGAGTACTTTTTTGGGACAGCTGGTAGAAACATGCCTAGCCTTTGATTTTATGCTTCGTTTCTAGATTGAAAGACTAGCCCTACGCCTATTTCTTCCGTCCGTCTGACCATTCCCTTTATGGTGGCTCCTAGCTCCGCCATAGACTGATTGCAAGTTCGTAGTTACTGCTATTGATAGGTTGATGGACGCTATAACTACGACTCATGGACTTTCACATTGAAAATTGGGACGAAATTGTTTCCCTCGACGTCACGTCATATATGGAAACCATAGCAACGCTGTACGAAAAGGCGAGTAATGGCGGTGGGCCTAAATTGTCAGCTCAATCGTCAGATAATAAAACGCCTGAAAATTCAAGTTTTGAGTGACGTTAGCAATGAACAAAAGCCACAAATATTCGCATGAATGTTTCTTTAATCTAAGAATTAACAAACCTTTCAGTTTCAACAAGAATTTCCTCATTTTGAAGGCAATCTTCATCTAGCAATAGTGCACGCCAACACGCCACAGCTTCTGAAATTCTCCAACTACTGAAGAGAGACCATTAACCTCGTTTCAAAGGGAATAGAAAAATCTGTGCGCCCATTGTTTATTTTCGTCCCACTTTTTGATATGAAAGTCCATAAGTCCCAGTTTGAGCAAAAATATATATTGTTGTTGTTGTTGTCATTGCTGTTGTTGTTGTTGTTGCGATAACTGGGACTATTTCGTGAGTCTAGCTCCGCCGTTCCAATATTCCGCACGCTGTTCCAGTACGGAATGCTGGAATTGCGGGGCCAGAAACATTCATAAACTCCCTAGAAGTCCCTGTTGAAAGAATTAAAACATGTGTTTTTATTATCATTATCACCTTTTCAGCTGGTTACTTGCAGCCAATGCCTACATGTGATAACGCCACAACGCTTGGGAGAAGCGTTCGCAATGGTATTACTTCTTCTGATAAAATAAAATGCCTGTTTGTTCATGGAGAGGATAAGGATACAATATCACCTAGCACTAAACTTTTATTGCGTGATTGTGCTGGCAGTGAAAAGACCAAGTTTGACGTGTACGATGACAGATGTAAGTTTTTCAACGACCTATCAGGTGCAAATATAGTGCTCAAATCTTTTTAAAGGTCGGTGTAAAATTCTATTACAGTTCTCTTTGAATCAAATAACTTGGAAGGAACTTAAGGTCTTCGCTGTAAATCTGCCATGGCAATTTATTGATATCTTGATTAGTTTCAACCTGGCGGCAGGCTATGACGAATTTCGACAAATGTTTTTCAACAAATTTTTACTTTTCGCGGATTTTTTCTAAAGCTGGTTATCATTTCGAGGAAAAAATGCTAAAGCCGGGTGAAAATTTTGTTCTTGTGTGCACACCCCTGTACAATTTAAAATCAAGTATCCCAACCCCCCACCCGGATTTTTAATCGTTCGTAGTGTAGTTGTATGTATCCAGACTACTTCACAGAACAACGGCAGATCTTGTAATGCAATAGCATCAGTTGCTTTTGATTGACACCATAATTCAAAGCAATTAGTGACTGCAGACAAAGGAAATTTTCTAAACCAGTATTTCAAAACAAACAAAGCCGCAAATGTTCGAAACCAGTAGGGCAAACTCTCGCCTTGTACACGCGAAAGGTGATTTTTAAAAGAAGTTGTGTGCTCATATCGAAAGAAGAAGGGTAAATCTAAAGATCTACCAGACGGATTTTGTTTATTAGATTCAAAAGCCGAGCAGAAGGCATTGTAATTCTCGCGTATTTAGGGCTTAAATGAAACGATTGCAAAACAGGTCCTGAATCAAATAAACAAATTCGCCTGGCAGATCTTTAGATTAGCCCTTCTTCTTTCGTTATGAGCATATAACTTCTCTTAAAAACCACCTTTTGAGCGCACAAGGCGAGAGTTTGGCCTACTGGCTTTGGGGCAACTTTTGCGGCTTTGTTTGTTTTTAACAACTGGTTGACAGAATTTCTTTGTCTGCAGTCGCTAATCGCTTTAAATTGAAGTTTCAATCAAGGCAGCTCATGCTATTGTATTGCAAAAAATCACCATAAATTGATTATGAAACCTTTGATAAAATTTTCTTTTTAACTTGTTTTTTCAAAGACCCAAAAATATTTATAGATGCTAAAATGTTTGCTTTTTATGCAACGAGGTAGAAAAATTACACGTTGAAAAACCTTATTTTGAGCTATACGTTTTAAGCAAAATGCTCAATCTTGCCTAACAGTCAAACTTTTCAGATTTTTCATCGACATCGAAGTCTCCAATCAAAGTGAGCATTTCTTTCTGTCATTGATGATCAACCTAGAAGCTTTATATGCACAAAGAAAGTGATATGGCAAGCATAGATGCTTTTTTGCAGCATGATTCCAAATCAGGTAGCCCTAAAAAGAGCTAAATTTGCTCATTTTAAACCAATTAAAAGATCAGCTATGTCTAGGAAAATAATTTGGTCCTTGATCTACTTGGTAAAAAAAGAAAATTGAAGATCGGTCATGTAATCAAATTTTGGTGATTTTTCAAACGGGAGTACATTTTTTTTTGGACACCCGGTTGCTCTTTTGATGTTTTATTTCATTAATACGTTATCATTCTACCAACTTTTCATTATTCCAATATTTCATTCTTCGAATATTCGTTTATTTTACTTTTTTTTTTTTTCTATAAATTCAATGTTAGAAATTTACAATTTACGAATTACCTAAGATTACAAACGAGCTACCATACAATACTACAGAAACGATACCAAGGGGAGCAAAAGATCATGACTACCCCAGGGCCATCACATGAAGGAGATAAACTAAAATACAACTAAATATATAAGAAGCCCCCTAGCTATTCAGAAAAGAATTCGAATTGAACAATATTTTGCAAATGGGATTTTCGAATGTACGCAATAGTGATAGAAGCTTTATCGCCACTCAATCGAAAGTCGCATTTGAAATGTATAAGAAAGACGCTCAATCCAGGCTCTTTTGTAGAATAGCTAAAGGGTGTGTTACGAAAAGCTACTTACAAACAAAAGAACAAAAGAATAGAGGAACGGGACTCGGCGAACAGGATATTTTACGAATATGGACTTGGTATGGTGGTTGAGCTGCATTTAGCTAGATTTCTGTGATCTTAATTGAATCGACCGCTTGTGTGGATGTATTGTAGAGTCAATACATATATGCACATTTATATATGCACAGTCAATACATTTATTTTACTAATATTTCATCACCCTAATATCTAATTATTTCAAATATTGCATTCTTCAGATACGTTGAAAGTGAAGGTGATCAGTGAAAGTTGTGACGATGCTCCTAACTGCACTTCTGCAAGAGGCCACGTGATCGTCAACGGTCATCAGTTCGTTAGCAGTGCCAGTACCGGTCTCCACGTTGTTCTCTTTGACTACCTCAGTGGAATTTTCGAGCATTCCCAGTCGTTTACAGTGCTTGAAAATGCCGCTCAACAAGACGCATTGGCAGCTTACCTGAACAGTGTACCAGATGGGAAAATACTGTGCATAGCAGCAAGAGATGCAGTAACGATAAACGATAATTTGGCCTTGGCATTGCAAAAACAGGGAGTGTCTGCAACCTTCGCCACAACCAAGTTACCGAAAAGTAAATGCTCCTTGGCAGCGGTTGTATACACGGGTAAAGAGAGAAAGAGCTGGGAAATTTCAGTCAATAATGCAAACTGCCAAGGGGCCTCGATCATTGATACAAAACTCCATCCATTTCATGACTTGCAAGGGAATAATGATTGCTCCCAAGAGATGGGAATACGGACGGGCAAATTGCCGGACTCACGTTTCACGGCAAAGTCAAAATGGAATAATGATGTAAACCATGGGCCTCAACATGCACGTTTGCAATATAAAGGTGTGGGAATCCCGGGTTGGTGCACTAGCAGTGGGGCCCCAGTGTCTGAATTTTTGCAAATCGATTTTGGTGTGGTCCAGTTGCTTACAGGCATTGCTCTCCAAGGACACGCCTATGGACCTAACAGCGTTGTCAAATGTGTGCTTGGATACAGTGTCGACGGAGTTGGATGGGAAACATACAAAGAAAATCAAATTAACAAAGAGTTCAATGGACCAACACATACGATTGGTGATATATCAGTGAGCTGGTTTCATAGAATACTTGCAAGATTCATTCGGGTAATACCAAAACAAAGAACGAGTTCCAGTCTCCATTGCATTAGAATGGAAATGTTTGGATGTGCTCCAACTTCGCCGATTTTTGATGACAAGGCCTATACTGCAGGAGATACCAACAAAATTGGGAGCGTTGCAACCGGGCAAGTCTCATTTTATGGATATGCACCCATCTCCAAACAAGTGACTGTTGAAATGTCTTCAGCGAAGTTTAGGAGCAATCTTGCACAGAATGCTGCACAGGCGCACTACAGTAAAGTGAATATTACGACAAAGTATGAGAACGGAACTGTCCTCAGTGAGCAAGTGGGAAGGTCTTCGATCTTAAACGATCAAGAAAAGAATGTAAAAAATGCAGCGAGAATAATGTATGATCTTCCTGAATCTGGTTATTACAACTTCAATATTGGACTCACGTCAACTGTGAGTATTTTGGCTATATATTAATTTTAATCAAGGAACTTCGCGTTTCATAGCTAATTTATTCAAATTTGCACGTTGCACTTCGAATCTTCTTTTAAAAGTGAAGCATCCAACACACATTGTATAAAATAGCACAATTTAACCAATATTTCTTTCAGTCAAAACAGTGTCCCATCCAAATTTCGATTAACCGTATCATCAATTTGGTTTTCATCAAAATATGGCCACAATTTGAAAATTTTCGTCTCGTAATTGTGCAGAAACGTTGATATTAACTAAACTTTTGATTTTACATGTATGACAAATATCTTATAGACTACTATTTGTTTTGTTACGAGGGCAATGGGTGGTAGGACATTTCCGGCGCTATTTTGAACCAATCGTCTGAATACTTTTGTACCCGAAGCGTACCTACCAAAACAAGGACAGATAATGTTACAATAGGACTCGCTACTTTTTATTGACACCAAGATACAAAGCAATTTGTGATTGCAGACAAAGGGAATTCATGCCCAGTTGGTCAAGTCATAAACAAAAACAAAGCAGCCACAAGAAATGCCCTGAATCCCGGGTAGCTAGCTCGCTCGTTTTGCATTCAAGAAATGGTTTTAAAGAGCAAATATTAGCACATATAGAAAGAACTACCCTGGGTACCAGACTCTCTAACGTTAAAAACAGAGCGTCTGTTTGAACCTTTTTATCTCAGGGGGGAGGGTGAGGGAAGGGTCAGGCTGCCTGGCAGATCTGTTTTTAACGTTAGGGAGTCTGGTACCCAGGGTAAGAAAGAACAAGGATATATCTAAACTTCTGCCTCGGGCATTTTATTTTTTCGTACAGAAGCTGAGCAGTAAGTGTTTTAATTACACCTACGAGATTGAATCCCCTTCCAATTGGCTTCTGCACAAAATAGATAAAATGCCCGAGGCAAAAGCTTAGATATATTCTTCTTCTTTCGATATGTGCTAATATTTGCTCTTAAAAACCATTTCTGGAATGCACAACGAGCGACCTAGTGACCCGGGTTTCAGGGCAATTTTTGAGGCTTGATTTGTTTTTGTTTATGTCTTGACCAACCGAGCATGGAATTCACTTTGTCTGCAATCACAAACTGCTTTGTATCTAGGTGTCAATAAAAACTAGCCAGTCCTATTGTAACATTATATCTGTCCTTGTTACCTACCAATGTTTTTCGTGGAACTACTTTTGCAGCTTCATGATTTCTGGACTTTAGAAGATTCTTACATGAATGTGTTGCCTGCACAAGTTGCTAATGACCAAGATCGTAAACATTTTGTTAACATTCGCAGATTCTGGACTGTGGTACAAATTCTTCTGAACCAACTTGGAACACATACAGTTACGAGACAGACGAAGAATTGACAATTGTCAGCAAACCGTTTGTGAACATCAAGCGAGGGACAACAGACACGGGACAACTGATCATGAATGCTTCCATCACTGAGAAAGAGGCATTTTCAAAGGGAGACAAAATCATTGTGAATGTTTCCGTTTCGCAGAAGGCGAAAGTTGAAGCAAATGCCTACAATTTTCAATTGAACATCTATTACAACAAACAATTTTTAAAGCTGATTTCCTTTACAGCAAATCAAAGTAAAGAATTCAGTATTCTACCGAGCAGAAATACTTCTGAAATAGGTATAATTCGTTTCGAAACAGATGTATTCTTACTGTTCAGCAGCCAAGCAATACAAATTGTGTTTGAAATCGAACAGCCTGACATAATTTTCAGAGGAAAAAAGATGATTGAAGGTATGCTACTTGACTGCGTGTATCATTCAAATCTTGCGAAATTCAATGGCCAAGTAATGACGAATTTAGGTCAGAGATTGGCATACCAACAAGGTCTAGTTCAAGATGAGAAGAAAGCTGTCCAACCTCGCTTGTCCTTGCCACCAGTAAGCATGATACACGACAGCAACAACAACCGTTTATTCATTTGCCTTCACAAAGAACAGCAGAGCCCAAAACACAGCGCAACATGTTATTACACACTAGACATCGAAGTTGCTTGGAAACCAATCCCGAATGTTGCTGCTGTTGTTGGTATTGATACATCAAGGAACATTCTCTTTGGCATCGATAGTAGGGGAATCACCTATGTTCAGGCGTCATCCCCATTTCTCACTTTCAAGCAAACCATTGATGAAGAATGGACCTCGATTGCAAGCCAGCCTCAGATAACAGCTGCAAAAGAAGCCATTGATCTAAAGTCATTTCCGTTAAACCCAAGTGCTCCCTGGATTTTCTCAGCATCTGGAAAGGAGGTCTGGGCACTAACTAAACAAGGATTGATGAAGAAAGGGGACAAGAGCTGGACAAGAGTACTTTCTTGGTAAATAAGACTGCGTTCACATGATGCTGCCACATTTTGAGAACGGTGAAAATGCGACGGTTGCAAAATTTGAGCACTTGAGCATTTGAGGTGGGTACACTGCCACATAGGGGATATTTCAGCATACTACCGGGTGTCCCAAAATGATGTATTATCATTTGATTGCTTATATGTCCATAACCAATGAATCGATTTTTTAAAACTTTATTTTATCCAATTGCCGAAAGGCTAAATTGTATTTGAGGATGTTGGTTGTGGTTTAGGCCGATTTCTTCATGTCGAAAAGAAGATCAATAAACCTGCTCAAATTCAAGCCTTAGATGGCATGAAAAAGAATCGGCCTCATTTACCAGTCAACATTTTGGATGTGATGCAAAAGGCTGAACTTATATGTCATTCAGAGAATATATGTCATTCAGAGAATATATGTCATTCAGAGAATATATGTCTTTCAGAGAATACGAATTCAGTTAATACTGAGTTCAGAGAATACAAATAGGAGTTAAGCATTTTGTATCACATCTAAAATGTTGACTGGAAAGATTGGCCATTTCTTTCTCATGCTATCTAAGGCTTGAACTTGAGCAGGTTTATCCATCTTCTTTTCGCGTGAAAACGCCGTGGTAAAACGACAACCAATATCTTAAACTGCAATTTAGCCTTTAGGCAATCGAACAAAAGAAAGTTTTTGAAAATCAGTTCATTGGTTATGGACATGTAAGCGATCAAACAATAATAAATCATTTTGGGACACACGGTACACCGGCATTGTGTGAACGGCAGTCTATGTCATTCTTTGATATGAAAAGGCAACTTCTATGAATTATCTTTACCTAGCCTGCGTGCAGACTTTACTATTGTGGAGGAGTTAGTTACTATTGTGGAGGAGTTAGAGGCGAAAAGGGAAAGGTAAACCTTTCCCTTTTCGCCTCTAACTCCTCCACAATAGTAAAGTCTGCACGCAGGCTATCTTTACCTAGCACCCGAAGCAATGGCCCTAGGACGCGATATTGACGTGGATTTCTGATGTGAAATAGCATGCTTGGATTTCTAATGTGAAATAGCATGCTTGGATTTCTAATGTGAAATAGCATGCTTGGATTTCTAATGTGAAATAGCATGCTTGGATTTCTAATGTGAAATAGCATGCCTGGATTTCTAATGTGAAATAGCATGCCTGATACCAAAATTGTCTTTGGTCATTTCCTTTTTGATTATTCTGTTTGCTTTGCTTTTCAAATGACATAAATCCCTTGTTTTCTCAAGACTTTCTCAAGGTGAAACTAAACACTGGCGGCCATTTTCTTACCTGCGAAAACTAAACCAAATTGAGGTTTGACCAAGTCCCATGGAAAAGAGTTATGGGTCTGTCATGCGCTGTTTCTTATCCAATTAGGAAGCTATAAGCGTGTCATGTGATGGTACAAGGCTCGTTACCTTGATTCATTTTGAAAAGCGCGCGCAAAAAACAACCAATCAAATCGTGAGATGGTAGTGGCTGAGTTACAGTAAGAACCCGCAAAATAGAAACCAGTTTTTTCAAAACAGCCTGTTGGGTTTCTTATTAAAGGGCATTAATCTGCAAACAGGCTGTAATGTTTCTTATCACATGATTAAGAAACCTTTAAATCTTTAAAGAAACCCCAGAGCAAATGCTATCAAACAGTATGTTCTTGTTACGTAGCATTCTCTCCAAATTTGGTCAGTCATAGCATGCATGCCAAGTATACTGTGGATGGAGATGCTCTTGCATGAAATCTCTAAAAAATAGTTAGCACCTGATTTTAACAAAAATTACTAAATATGACAATTTTTTGGGATCCTCCTATAGGAAACCTTCCAAGAATCAGGCTGAGAAGTTTCTTATATGAGGGCACCATTTCTCAAAAAAATCAGCCTGAGGTTTCTTATAGAGTGGTTTCTATTTTGCGGTTCTTACTGTACAAGCTTTGGTATAGGAGAAAATAGCGCATGACTAACCCATCTATCTGTTCTTTACGTGGACCTCAGATCAGTGGTGGACCTTGGCCCCAAACTCACTTTCATTTTGTTGTTGAAGGAAAAAAATGGCGGCCAGGGTTTAGCTTCAACTTGAGAAAGTCTTCAGAAAACAAGGGATTTTTGTTATTTGAAAACAAGGGTACAATTTGACATTATGATTCACCATTGTTAATGCAGTAGCTCTGGTTTTGACATGGGGCAATTTTGTAGTTTGTTGATTTTTAACTCTACAACCAAGTCACTAAAGACACCAGAAAATATATCAAAATTTAATCTAATTATTGCAGATTGGAATAAAAATAATCATTAGATAATGAGTATGAAACATTTTGTATTAGAATTTTTCAAATCTGTTGCGCTTTTTTTTTGGGATACCCAGTGAGCACATCCCAAAAAACATGTGCGCTCTTTGAGTAGCTGCTGCAGAGCAGCCATGAACCCATTTTCCCCATTTTTAAGATCTTTAATAAAAGAGACTTAAACTTGAAGGTTGACATCAAGTTTGAGTAAGTCTGATCAGTAGTTGCTGATTTATGGAGCAAGAAAATCAAAATCATTGGCTGCCCCAAAACCAGAGGATTCATTATTCTCCATTATGTTAAAATCAAAAGAAATTGATTGAAAAACATACCTAGCCCGGTTTCCTGCTGTTCATAAGTGAAACAGATAGTCATGAATTGGATTTTGTGATAACCAAGAATATTGAACATATTTAGGGTTGCTGGAAATGGTTATATGGAACACAAGCACTGCGGGCCATAACATGCCTCCATCAGTTATTTTGCTTCTCAAAAGTGATAAAGTCATTTTATACCAACAATATTGGGTTCACCAGGCTTTCTGGTCACTATTCTTGAGTTATGTGGTCAATAGTTACTCCCAAATGTGTTTCCTGACATAAAGGCAGAGTTTAAGTCCATTTGATGCAAAAATTCAAGTTATAAGGTTAATACGGAAATAAAATCATCTGGTTTTGAAACAACCACTGACTTTGACTTTCTTTCTCAATAAATCTGCAACCACTTATCAGATTTTTTTCAAACTTGGTGCCAAACTCTTAGTTGAAATCTCGTCTATTCAAAAATTTAAAAAATTGGGAAGTTGCATTTATGGCTCCTCCACAGTAGCTATTCAAACGGCTTACATGTTTTTGAGACACCCTGTATATTGTTTCAAAAAGTTTCAAATAAGAACATAATAATTTCAGCTGGAAAATTGTCTCCAAACAGAAGTTAGCCTTCTAGTTTAGCCTTGACTTGTTAAAGTCTCAGTCCCGTTCGATCGTTCAGTCAGGCGCTCGCTAACTCAATTCGCTCTTGGAACTGACTGAACGATCGGACGGGACTGAGATTTTAGCAAATCAAATTTAACCTTACTTTTTGGCCATAAATCGTTATAAACGAAAGGGCCAATTTTTGCAAAAAAACAGCTTGTTGGCCTTTGTTTAACCTTAGGTTTTTGCCACAAATCGGTATTTTCAAAGGGAGCCGATTTTTGTAAACAAGAAAAAGGTTAACCTTATTTTTTGGCAATAAATCGGTATTTTCAAAGGGGCTAGCCTTAATTTTTTGCGAGAAATCAGTATTTTTTCAAAGGGAACGATTTTTAGAAAGAAGCAAAGGGGTTAACCTGACTTTTTGGCCTGAAATCGGTATTTTCAAAAGGGACGATTTCTGGAAAAAAGCGAATGGGATATTCTTATCTTTTTTCCTGAAGTCAGTATTTTCAAAAGCGGCCCATTTTTGCCAACAGCTTGTTGGCCTTTGATTAACCTTAGGTTTTTGCCACAAATCGGTATTTCCAAAGAGGGCCAATTTTTGTAAACAAGCAAAAGGGTTAACCTTATTTTTTTGCAATCAATCGGTATTTTTGAAAGTGGCCGATTTTTGTAAAAAACCAAAGCGGTTAGCCTTACTTTTTGCCAGAAATCGGTATTTCCAAAGGGGGCCGATTTTTGTAAAAAAGCAAATGGGTTAACGTTACTTTTTTGCCAGAAATCGGTATTTTCAAAAGGGGCCGATTTTTGACAAAAAGCAAAGCAAAAAGCAAACCAAAGCCTTACTTTTTTGCCAGAAATCAGTATTCCCAAAGGGGGCCGATTTTTGTAAAAAAGCAAAGGGGTTAGCCTTACTTTTTTGCCAGAAATCAGTATTTTCAAAGGGGGCCATTTTTTGTAAAAAAGCAAAGGGGTTAGCCTGACTTTTTTGCAAGAAATCAGTATTTTCAAAAGGGGCCGATTTTTGTAAAAAAGCAAAGAGGTTAGGCTTACTTTTTTGCCAGAAATCGGTATTTCCAAAGGGGGCCGATTTTTGGAAAAAAGCAAAGGGGTTAGCCTTACTTTTTTGCCAGAAATCAGTATTTTCAAAAGGGGCCGTCTTTTGTAAAAAGGCAAAGGGGTTAGGCTTACTTTTTTGCCAGAAATCGGTATTTCCAAAAGGGGCAGATTTTTGTAAAAAAGCAAAGGGGTTAGCCTTACCCTTTTGCCAGAAATCAGTATTTTCAAAAGGGGCCGTCTTTTGTAAAAAGGCAAAGGGGTTAGGCTTACTTTTTTGCCAGAAATCGGTATTTCCAAAGGGGGCCGATTTTTGGAAAAAAGCAAAGGGGTTAGCCTTACTCTTTTGCCAGAAATCGGTATTTTCAAAAGGGACCGATTTTTGTAAAAAGGCAAAGGGGTTAGGCTTACTTTTTTGCCAGAAATCGGTATTTCCAAAGGGGGCCGATTTTTGTAAAAAAGCAAAGGGGTTAGCCTTACTTTTTTGCCAGAAATCAGTATTTTCAAAAGGGGCCGTCTTTTGTAAAAAGGCAAAGGGGTTAGGCTTACTTTTTTGCCAGAAATCGGTATTTCCAAAGAGGGCCGATTTTTGTAAAAAAGCAAAGGGGTTAGCCTTACTTTTTTGCCAGAAATCAGTATTTTCAAAAGGGGCCGTCTTTTGTAAAAAGGCAAAGGGGTTAGGCTTACTTTTTTGCCAGAAATCGGTATTTTCAAAAGGGGCCGTCTTTTGTAAAAGGCAAAGAGGTTAGGCTTACTTTTTTGCCAAGAATTGGTATTTCCAAAGAGGGCCGATTTTTGTAAAAAAGCAAAGGGGTTAGCCTTACTTTTTTGCCAGAAATCAGTATTTTCAAAAGGGGCCGTCTTTTGTAAAAAGGCAAAGGGGTTAGGCTTACTTTTTTGCCAGAAATCGGTATTTCCAAAGGGGGCCGATTTTTGGAAAAAAGCAAAGGGGTTAGCCTTACTTTTTTGCCAGAAATCAGTATTTTCAAAAGGGGCCGTCTTTTGTAAAAAGGCAAAGGGGTTAGGCTTACTTTTTTGCCAGAAATCGGTATTTCCAAAGAGGGCCGATTTTTGTAAAAAAGCAAAGGGGTTAGGCTTACTTTTTTGCCAGAAATCGGTATTTCCAAAGGGGGCCGATTTTTGTAAAAAAGCAAAAGGGTTAGCCTTACTTTTTTGCCAGAAATCAGTATTTTCAAAAGGGGCCGTCTTTTGTAAAAAGGCAAAGGGGTTAGGCTTACTTTTTTGCCAGAAATCGGTATTTCCAAAGAGGGCCGATTTTTGTAAAAAAGCAAAGGGGTTAGGCTTACTTTTTTGCCAGAAATCGGTATTTCCAAAGGGGGCCGATTTTTGTAAAAAAGCAAAAGGGTTAGCCTCACTTTTTTGCCAGAAATCAGTATTTTCAAAAGGGGCCGTCTTTTGTAAAAAGGCAAAGGGGTTAGGCTTACTTTTTTGCCAGAAATCGGTATTTCCAAAGGGGGCCGATTTTTGGAAAAAAGCAAAGGGGTTAGCCTTACTTTTTTGCCAGAAATCAGTATTTTCAAAAGGGGCCGTCTTTTGTAAAAAGGCAAAGGGGTTAGGCTTACTTTTTTGCCAGAAATCGGTATTTCCAAAGGGGGCCGATTTTTGTAAAAAAGCAAAAGGGTTAGCCTTACTTTTTTGCCAGAAATCAGTATTTTCAAAAGGGGCCGTCTTTTGTAAAAAGGCAAAGGGGTTAGGCTTACTTTTTTGCCAGAAATCGGTATTTCCAAAGGGGGCCGATTTTTGGAAAAAAGCAAAGGGGTTAGCCTTACTTTTTTGCCAGAAATCAGTATTTTCAAAAGGGGCCGTCTTTTGTAAAAAGGCAAAGGGGTTAGGCTTACTTTTTTGCCAGAAATCGGTATTTCCAAAGAGGGCCGATTTTTGTAAAAAAGCAAAGGGGTTAGGCTTACTTTTTTTGCCAGAAATCGGTATTTCCAAAGGGGGCCGATTTTTGTAAAAAAGCAAAGGTGTTAGCCTTACTTTTTTGCCAGAAATCAGTATTTTCAAAAGGGGCCGTCTTTTGTAAAAAGGCAAAGGGGTTAGGCTTACTTTTTTGCCAGAAATCGGTATTTCCAAAGGGGGCCGATTTTTGGAAAAAAGCAAAGGGGTTAGCCTTACCTTTTTGCCAGAAATCAGTATTTTCAAAAGGGGCCGATTTTTGTAAAAAGGCAAAGGGGTTAGGCTTACTTTTTTGCCAGAAATCGGTATTTCCGAAGGGGGCCGATTGTTGGAAAAAAGCAAAGGGGTTAGCCTTATGCCTTACTCGTTTGCCAGAAATCGGTATTTTCAAAAGGGACCGATTTTTGTAAAAAGGCAAAGGGGTTAGGCTTATTTGTTTGCCAGAAATCGGTATTTCCAAAGGGGACCGATTTTTGTAAAAAAGCAAAAGGGTTAGCCTTACTTTTCTGCCAGAAATCAGTATTCTCAAAAGGGGCCGTCTTTTGTAAAAAGGCAAAGGGGTTAGGCTTACTTTTTTGCCAGAAATCGGTATTTCAAAAGGGGGCGGATTTTTGTAAAAAAGCAAAGGGGTTAGCCTTACCCTTTTGCCAGAAATCGGTATTTTCAAAAGGGGCCGATTTTTGTAAAAAGGCAAAGGGGTTAGGCTTACTTTTTTGCCAGAAATCGGTATTTCCAAAGGGGGCCGATTTTTGGAAAAAAGCAAAGGGGTTAGCCTTACTTTTTTGCCAGAAATCGGAATTTTCCAAATGGGCCGATTTTGTAAAAAAGCAAAGGGGTTAGCCTTACCCTTTTGCCAGAAATCGGTATTTTCAAAAGGGGCCGATTTTTGTGAAAAAGGCAAAGAAAAGGCAAAGGGGTTAGGCTTACTTTTTTGCCAGAAATCGGTATTTCCAAATGGGGCCGATTTTTGTAAAAAAGCAAAGGGGTTAGCCTTACTTTTTTGCCAGAAATCAGTATTTTCAAAAGGGGCCGTCTTTTGTAAAAAGGCAATGGGGTTAGGCTTACTTTTTTGCCAGAAATCGGTATTTTCGAAGGGGGCCGATTTTTGTAAAAAAGCAAAGGGGTAAGCCTTACTTTTTTGCTAGAAATTGATATTTTCAAAAGGGGCAGATTTTTGTAAAAAAGCAAAGGGGTTAGCCTTACCCTTTTGCCAGAAATCAGTATTTTCAAAAGGGGCCGTCTTTTGTAAAAAGGCAAAGGGGTTAGGCTTACTTTTTTGCCAGAAATCGGTATTTCCAAAGGGGGCCGATTTTTGGAAAAAAGCAAAGGGGTTAGCCTTACTCTTTTGCCAGAAATCAGTATTTTCAAAAGGGGCCGTCTTTTGTAAAAAGGCAAAGGGGTTAGGCTTACTTTTTTGCCAGAAATCGGTATTTCCAAAGGGGGCCGATTTTTGGAAAAAAGCAAAGGGGTTAGCCTTATTCTTTTGCCAGAAATCGGTATTTTCAAAAGGGACCGATTTTTGTAAAAAGGCAAAGGGGTTAGGCTTACTTTTTTGCCAGAAATCGGTATTTCCAAAGGGGGCCGATTTTTGTAAAAAAGCAAAGGGGTTAGCCTTACTTTTTTGCCAGAAATCAGTATTTTCAAAAGGGGCCGTCTTTTGTAAAAAGGCAAAGGGGTTAGGCTTACTTTTTTGCCAGAAATCGGTATTTCCAAAGAGGGCCGATTTTTGTAAAAAAGCAAAGGGGCTAGCCTTACTTTTTTGCCAGAAATCAGTATTTTCAAAAGGGGCCGTCTTTTGTAAAAAGGCAAAGGGGTTAGGCTTACTTTTTTGCCAGAAATCGGTATTTCCAAAGGGGGCCGATTTTTGGAAAAAAACAAAGGGGTTAGCCTTACTTTTTTGCCAGAAATCAATATTTTCAAAAGGGTCCGATTTTTGTAAAAAGGCAAAGGGGTTAGCCTTACTTTTTTGCCAGAAATCGGTATTTCCAAAGGGGGCCGATTTTTGGAAAAAAGCAAAGGGGTTAGCCTTATGCCTTACTCGTTTGCCAGAAATCGGTATTTTCAAAAGGGGCCGATTTTTGTAAAAAGGCAAAGGGGTTAGGCTTACTTTTTTGCCAGAAATCGGTATTTTCAAAGGGGGCCGATTTTTGGAAAAAAGCAAAGGGGTTAGCCTTATGCCTTACTCGTTTGCCAGAAATCGGTATTTTCAAAAGGGGCCGATTTTTGTAAAAAGGCAAAGGGGTTAGGCTTACTTTTTTGCCAGAAATCGGTATTTCCAAAGGGGACCGATTTTTGTAAAAAAGCAAAGGGGTTAGCCTTACTTTCTTTGCCAGAAATCAGTATTTTCAAAAGAGGCCGTCTTTTGTAAAAAGGCAAAGGGGTTAGGCTTACTTTTTTGCCAGAAATCGGTATTTTCAAAGGGGGCCGATTTTTGTAAAAAGGCAATGGGGTTAGGCTTACTTTTTTGCCAGAAATCGGTATTTTCGAAGGGGGCCGATTTTTGTAAAAAAGCAAAGGGGTAAGCCTTACTTTTTTGCTAGAAATTGGTATTTTCAAAAGGGGCCGATTTTTGTAAAAAAGCAAAGGGGTTAGCCTTACCCTTTTGCCAGAAATCGGTATTTTCAAAAAGGGGCCGATTTTTGTAAAAAGGCAAAGGGGTTAGGCTTACTTTTTTGCCAGAAATCGGTATTTCCAAAGGGGGCCGATTTTTGAAAAAAAGCAAAGGGGTTAGCCTTACTCCTTTACCAGAAATCTGTATTTTCAAAAGGGGCCGTTTTTGTAAAAAGGCAAAGGGGTTAGGCTTACTTTTTTGCCAGAAATCGGTATTTCCAAAGGGGGCCGATTTTTGGAAAAAAGCAAAGGGGTTAGCCTTACTCTTTTGCCAGAAATCGGTATTTTCAAAAGGGACCGATTTTTGTAAAAAGGCAAAGGGGTTAGGCTTACTTTTTTGCCAGAAATCGGTATTTCCAAAGGGGGCCGATTTTTATAAAAAAGCAAAGGGGTTAGCCTTACTTTTTTGCCAGAAATCAGTATTTTCAAAAGGGGCCGATTTTTGTAAAAAAGCAAAGGGGTTAGGCTTACTTTTTTGCCAGAAATCGGTATTTCCAAAGAGGGCCGATTTTTGTAAAAAAGCAAAGGGGTTAGCCTTACTTTTTTGCCAGAAATCAGTATTTTCAAAAGGGGCCGTTTTTGTAAAAAGGCAAAGGGGTTAGGCTTACTTTTTTGCCAGAAATCGGTATTTCCAAAGGGGGCCGATTTTTGTAAAAAAAGCAAAGGGGTTAGCCTTACCTTTTTGCCAGAAATCAGTATTTTCAAAAGGGGCCATTTTTGTAAAAAGGCAAAGGGGTTAGGCTTACTTTTTTGCCAGAAATCGGTATTTCCAAAGGGGGTCCGATTTTTGGAAAAAGGCAAAGGGGTTAGGCTTACTTTTTTGCCAGAAATCGGTATTTTGAAAAGGGGCCGATTTTTGCAAAAAGGCAAAAGGGTTAGCCTTACTTTTTTGCCAGAAATCAGTATTTTCAAAAGGGGCCGATTTTTGTAAAAAGGCAAAGGGGTTAGGCTTACTTTTTTGCCAGAAATCGGTATTTCCAAAGGGGGCCGATTTTTGGAAAAAAGCAAAGGGGTTAGCCTTACTTTTTTGCCAGAAATCGGTATTTTCAAAATGGGCCGATTTTGTAAAAAAGCAAAGGGGTTAGCCTTACCCTTTTGCCAGAAATCGGTATTTTCAAAAGGGGCCGATTTTTGTGAAAAGGCAAAGGGGTTAGGCTTACTTTTTTGCCAGAAATCGGTATTTCCAAATGGGGCCGATTTTTGTAAAAAGGCAATGGGGTTAGGCTTACTTTTTTGCCAGAAATCGGTATTTTCGAAGGGGGCCGATTTTTGTAAAAAAGCAAAGGGGTAAGCCTTACTTTTTTGCTAGAAATTGGTATTTTCAAAAGGGGCAGATTTTTGTAAAAAAGCAAAGGGGTTAGCCTTACCCTTTTGCCAGAAATCAGTATTTTCAAAAGGGGCCGTCTTTTGTAAAAAGGCAAAGGGGTTAGGCTTACTTTTTTGCCAGAAATCGGTATTTCCAAACGGGGCCGATTTTTATAAAAAAGCAAAGGGGTTAGCCTTACTTTTTTGCCAGAAATCAGTATTTTCAAAAGGGGCCGTCTTTTGTAAAAAGGCAAAGGGGTTAGGCTTACTTTTTTGCCAGAAATCGGTATTTCCAAAGAGGGCCGATTTTTGTAAAAAAGCAAAGGGGTTAGCCTTACTTTTTTGCCAGAAATCAGTATTTTCAAAAGGGACCGTCTTTTGTAAAAAGGCAAAGGGGTTAGGCTTACTTTTTTGCCAGAAATCGGTATTTCCAAAGGGGGCCGATTTCTGTAAAAAACAAAGGGGTTAGCCTTACTTTTTTGCCAGAAATCAGTATTTTCAAAAGGGGCCATCTTTTGTAAAAAGGCAAAGGGGTTAGGCTTACTTTTTTGCCAGAAATCGGTATTTCCAAAGGGGGTCCGATTTTTGGAAAAAGGCAAAGGGGTTAGGCTTACTTTTTTGCCAGAAATCGGTATTTTGAAAAGGGGCCGATTTTTGCAAAAAGGCAAAAGGGTTAGCCTTACTTTTTTGCCAGAAATCAGTATTTTCAAAAGGGGCCGTCTTTTGTAAAAAGGCAAAGGGGTTAGGCTTACTTTTTTGCCAGAAATCGGTATTTCCAAAGGGGGCCGATTTTTGGAAAAAAGCAAAGGGGTTAGCCTTACTTTTTTGCCAGAAATCGGTATTTTCAAAATGGGCCGATTTTGTAAAAAAGCAAAGGGGTTAGCCTTACCCTTTTGCCAGAAATCGGTATTTTCAAAAGGGGCCGATTTTTGTGAAAAGGCAAAGGGGTTAGGCTTACTTTTTTGCCAGAAATCGGTATTTCCAAATGGGGCCGATTTTTATAAAAAGGCAATGGGGTTAGGCTTACTTTTTTGCCAGAAATCGGTATTTTCAAAGGGGGCCGATTTTTGTAAAAAAGCAAAGGGGTTAGCCTTACTTTTTTGCAAGAAATCGGTATTTTCAAAAGGGGCCGATTTTTGTAAAAAAGCAAAGGGGTTAGCCTTACCCTTTTGCAAGAAATCAGTATTTTCAAAAGGGGCCGTCTTTTGTAAAAAGGCAAAGGGGTTAGGCTTACTTTTTTGCCAGAAATCGGTATTTCCAAAGGGGGCCGATTTTTGAAAAAAAGCAAAGGGGTTAGCCTTACTCCTTTACCAGAAATCAGTATTTTCAAAAGGGGCCGTCTTTTGTAAAAAGGCAAAGGGGTTAGGCTTACTTTTTTGCCAGAAATCAGTATTTTCAAAAGGGGCCGTCTTTTGTAAAAAGGCAAAGGGGTTAGGCTTACTTTTTTGCCAGAAATCGGTATTTCCAAAGGGGGCCGATTTTTGGAAAAAAGCAAAGGGGTTAGCCTTACTTTTTTGCCAGAAATCAGTATTTTCAAAAGGGGCCGTCTTTTGTAAAAAGGCAAAGGGGTTAGGCTTACTTTTTTGCCAGAAATCGGTATTTCCAAAGGGGGCCGATTTTTGGAAAAAAGCAAAGGGGTTAGCCTTACTCTTTTGCCAGAAATCGGTATTTTCAAAAGGGACCGATTTTTGTAAAAAGGCAAAGGGGTTAGGCTTACTTTTTTGCCAGAAATCGGTATTTTCAAAAGGGGCCGAATTTTGAAAAAAAGCAAAGGGGTTAGCCTTACCCTTTTGCCAGAAATCGGTATTTTCAAAAGGGGCCGATTTTTGTAAAAAGGCAAAGGGGTTAGGCTTACTTTTTTGCCAGAAATCGGTATTTCCAAAGGGGGCCGATTTTTGGAAAAAAGCAAAGGGGTTAGCCTTACTTTTTTGCCAGAAATCAGTATTTTCAAAAGGGGCCGTCTTTTGTAAAAAGGCAAAGGGGTTAGGCTTACTTTTTTGCCAGAAATCGGTATTTCCAAAGGGGGCCGATTTTTGTAAAAAACAAAGGGGTTAGCCTTACTTTTTTGCCAGAAATCAGTATTTTCAAAAGGGGCCGTCTTTTGTAAAAAGGCAAAGGGGTTAGGCTTACTTTTTTTGCCAGATATCGGTATTTCCAAAGGGGGCCGATTTTTGTAAAAAAGCAAAAGGGTTAGCCTTACTTTTTTGCCAGAAATCAGTATTTTCAAAAGGGGCCGTCTTTTGTAAAAAGGCAAAGGGGTTAGGCTTACTTTTTTGCCAGAAATCGGTATTTCCAAAGGGGGCCGATTTTTGTAAAAAAGCAAAGGGGTTAGCCTTACTTTTTTGCCAGAAATCGGTATTTCCGAAGGGGGCCGATTGTTGGAAAAAAGCAAAGGGGTTAGGCTTACTTTTTTGCCAGAAATCGGTATTTCCAAATGGGGCCGATTTTTGTAAAAAAGCAAAGGGGTTAGCCTTACTTTCTTGCCAGAAATCAGTATTTTCAAAAGGGGCCGTCTTTTGTAAAAAGGCAAAGGGGTTAGCCTTACCCTTTTGCCAGAAATCGGTATTTTCAAAAGGGGCCGAATTTTGAAAAAAAGCAAAGGGGTTAGCCTTACCCTTTTGCCAGAAATCGGTATTTTCAAAAGGGGCCGATTTTTGTAAAAAGGCAAAGGGGTTAGGCTTACTTTTTTGCCAGAAATCGGTATTTCCGAAGGGGGCCGATTGTTGGAAAAAAGCAAAGGGGTTAGCCTTATGCCTTACTCGTTTGCCAGAAATCGGTATTTTCAAAAGGGACCGATTTTTGTAAAAAGGCAAAGGGGTTAGGCTTACTTTTTTGCCAGAAATCGGTATTTCCGAAGGGGGCCGATTGTTGGAAAAAAGCAAAGGGGTTAGCCTTACTTTTTTTGCCAGAAATTTATATTTTCAAAATGGGCCGATTTTTGTAAAAAAGCAAAGGGGTTAGCCTTACCCTTTTGCTAGAAATCAGTATTTTCAAAAGGGGCCAATTTTTGTAAAAAAGCAAAGGGGTTATCCTTACCCTTTTGCCAGAAATCGGTATTTTCAAAAGGGGCCGATTTTTGTGAAAAGGCAAAGGGGTTAGGCTTACTTTTTTGCCAGAAATCGGTATTTCCAAATGGGGCCGATTTTTGTAAAAAAGCAAAGGGGTTAGCCTTACTTTTTTGCCAGAAATCAGTATTTTCAAAAGGGGCCGTCTTTTGTAAAAAAGCAAAGGCTTACTTTTTTGCCAGAAATCGGTATTTCCAAAGGGGGCCGATTTTTGGAAAAAAGCAAATTTAGCCTTACCCTTTTGCCAGAAATCGGTATTTTCAAAAGAGGCCGATTTTGTAAAAAAGCAAAGGGGTTAGCCTTACCCTTTTGCCAGAAATCGGTATTTTCAAAAGGGACCGATTTTTGTAAAAAGGCAAAGGGGTTAGGCTTACTTTTTTTGCCAGAAATCAGTATTTCCAAAGAGGGCCGAATTTTGGAAAAAAGCAAAGGGGTTAGCCTTACTTTTTTTGCCAGAAATTTATATTTTCAAAATGGGCCGATTTTTGTAAAAAAGCAAAGGGGTTAGCCTTACCCTTTTGCCAGAAATCAATATTTTCAAAAGGGGCCAATTTTTGTAAAAAAGCAAAGGCTTACTTTTTTGCCAGAAATCGGTATTTCCAAAGGGGTCGATTTCTGGAAGAAAGCGAATGGGTTATTCTTATCTTTTTTCCAGAAATCAATATTTTGAAAAGCGGCCCATTTTTGCCGACAAGCAAAGGGGCTACTTTTCCTTCCAGAAATCGGTATTTTCAATAGGGGCTGATCGTTACATAAAAGCAAAGGGGTCAACCTTACTCTTTGGCCAGAAATCGAGATTTTAAATCCATATGATCATTCACCAGAAAGTATATCGAATGGCTTACTCTGCCCCCCCCCCAAAAAAAATTGGCGGTTTTCAAGAGACCTCATATTTTGCCAAAAAAAGCTATAGACTTGCCTTTTTCGTTAAAAGTGGCTATTTTCAAGAGACTTTGTTTTTGACCTGATAGCAAGGCAATAGGCTTCCCTATTCACTAAAATTGGCTGTTTTCAAAAGATCTTGTTTTTGGCCAAAAAGAAAGGCTATAGGCTTACCATTTTCACCAAGATTGGTAACTTTCAAGGGACATCATTTTCGACCAAAACGTAAGAGGCCGTCGGCAATTACCTTTCGTCTGTCACGCATCGCGGTTCATCGAAATCCCCTGTGATTGCGACCCAAAAAAAAGCCTACCGCCTTAGGCATTCATTGCCTTGATAATTGAGTCCAAATATCATCAATTTTATCATCACCTTTCAGACGAAAAAATAATGCCAACTTTATTTCCATAAACGAGAGCCTGGAGGATGACCTTCCTCAGCTGATTTTAACTGAAATGTGAGATTTTGTAAAACAAGATTGACAAGTATTCTTTGGAGATCTTCAGTGTTCTTCCAAGGGGATTGGACACTCAACAATTGGCTCGTATGAGGGTGTACGCCAGAAGAATTCCCGTTACTAGCCAACCCCAGAATACAGTGTGGTATTTTGATACTCAACCATACCGAAAAGTTTGCATGTTAGTTTTGATATGGTTTGGGATAAAAACTATGTCGAATTTGGGTATTTGACTCATAAAATTGTAGCCTGATTCCACAAAATGTGAGATATAAGAACTAAAAAGCTATAATTCGTGTCCTTGTCATTTTACTTTGCAAATATCCCCCCTCTCTAACGAGCCCCCTCTTTTAAGCCCCCCACTGAAAACTCCGAAATCAAATCTGAGGGGGGGAGGGGGGAGCTCGATAGAGCTTTACGGTACGAGGTAAAAAATTGACGTAAGAAGTAAAATCATCAAGCAAGCCATTTTATAATGACATATTTTCTCGTCTTAATTTTACAGGTAATTAATCCATAGTATATTGATTGTTACTTCACTAATTCGTTTCAAAGATTATACAAGCTATAAAACCCAAATAAATACATCGAAAGACGAACACTAAATCACAAAGTACAAAACTATCATCTTTTTATCTACGCATATAAAACTGCAGATTCTACGAAATATAAAATCCTGATTGAAATCAAGAAACCTTGTTTGTTCTTGTTATATATAATTTTATCAAAACATTTCTGTTTATGAAATTAAAATGATTCTAAGGTAAAAGAAAGGAATAAATTGGATGAATAGCAATTTTATAAATTTGAGAAATATTATAATACAAATAATTCGCTACGAGCTCTTTCGCTGAATTATCCATCGTTATTTAAAGGCAATGAACAAAAACAGATAATGTTACAATAGAACTCGCTACTTTTCATTGACACCTAGATACAAAGCAATTTGTGATTGCAGACAAAGGGAATTCCATGCTCGGTTGGTCAAGACATAAACAAAAACAAAGCAAGCCGCAAAAATTGCCCTGAAACCCGGGTCGCTGGCGCGCTCGTTGTGCATTCCAGAAATGGTTTTAAAGAGCAAATATTAGCACATATGGAAAGAAGAAGGATATATCTAAACTTCTACCTTGGGCATTTTATTTATTTGGTGCAGAAGCCTATTGGGAGGGGACTCAATTCTCGTACTTTTTAGGTGTAATTAAAACGTTCACTGCTAAGCTTCTGTACGGAAAAAGTAAAATGCCCAAGGCAGAAGTTTAGAAATATCCTTCTTCTTTCGATATATGCTAATAATTGCTCTTTAAAACCATTTCTGGAATGCACAACAACCGAGCTAGCGACCCGGGTTTCAGGACAATTTCTGCGGCTTGCTTTGTTTTTGTTTATGTCTTGACCAACCGAGCATGGAATTCCCTTTGTCTGCAATTACAAATTGCTTTGTATCTAGGTGTCAATGAAAAGTAGCGAGTCCTATTGTAACATTATCTGTCCTTGCCTAAGGCAATGTGTTCATGTAAGTAGCACGCTTCGTGGGGGATATTTCATAAACATGTGATATTTTCCTATGTATTCACCTGATTCATGTGATGAGCTGTCGTGCAAATACGAGGTTGAGTATTGGATGACTTCCCACGCAACGCAGTCTTGTACCCTATTCACACTGGCAAGCTAAACCAATTTAATCTGACCCAGGTTGTCGATGGGGCCGTCTAATTGGTCAATCTCACAAATCAAACGCATTTGATTGGTTGGAATTTAACCTGGTTAGATAAAGCTAGTTTAACTGTGCCAATATGAATGCCGTATAAAGTCCATTGTTTTTCATGTGATCAGTGTGAAACAGACGCAGTCTAAACCAATCAAATCATCCAAAAGCTGCATGTATGTCAGCATTTTGTCAGCAGTTTCAACGAGTGTGCATGCAACTGATATTTATGTGGCCACACTGCCTTTAAAGGGAGTGTGCAATGGTATATAGGCTTCTTTATAAATAGATCAAAGAAAACATTCAGACACAGCATTGTTTCTTTGGCTATCAACTGCCCAGGGGGAGGGGGGGTACTCATTGACTTTCAATACGGGGGAGTCCGTGCCAATATTTGGGGTCCGAAATTTTACGTGAAATCAATATTTGGGGTCTGTGAATTACAACATGGACAAAAGTTCAATATTTGGGGTCCACAAATTTGAAAAAAGGAAGAATCGTGCAATTTGGCCCTGAAGTTGCAACTCATGAAATAAACTTCTTGGTATTATTAAAAAACTGAGAACGATCAAGAACTTCAAATTGAAATCATTCAAAAACATTTTAGAGGCCCCAGAAATAGATAACAAGATATAATATTTGGGGTCTCTAAAAAATTAGACTCAATATTTGGGGTCCCGAAAACATTAGGCTTAACAATTAGGGGTCAGCAAAGAAATAGTGGCATGGATCCCCCGTATTGAAAATTAGGGAGTGCCCCCCTGGGATCAACTGTTCACAGCACGTGTAGGACATCGATTTGAAAGGGCTATTTTTAGATGTTTTTCTCTTTGCAAATGTGAGCTTATAACCTTGCATAAATCCTTTAAAGACCCTCTCCTACCCATTAGCCTATGCGCATTGCACATTAGACAAATAACACGAACACAAGCTGAGCAATGGTGATTGTAAATGTTTACGGTTCTCCTATTAGGCTTGAAGGAGGACATGAAGAATACACCATTCTGCTCTGCTTTCCCCCAGAAGTCTTAGTTGACCCATTCTTGACTCACAGAGTACAATTGAGTGATGTCTATTGGATAGATAGGAATTTTCTCGTTGTGTCTCCTTGGGATTGCATGTCATGGTGCAAGGAGTTCTTTAGGGAATGATGGAGTTGGAGTCGATATGGCGATCGAAGAGTGCATGACATTTAGCACCTAAGAACACTTTTATGCTCGCTAAACTACCGTTTGTCTCAGAAAAAACTACCCCCTTTTGACTGGAAATAGGAACAAAACGATAAGATATCATTACTCCCCGATTTCACAGCTAAAGTTTGCAATCTTCAACTTAGATGCACATACCTTGCATTTAAAAATCGTACACCAAACACCGGAGGTACAAGCTTGCAAAGTCAAAATTTAGCCTGCGTGCAGACTCTACTGATTCCCTGAAGAGAAGTGAGGTTCCTCCTCCAGTAGAGTCTGCGCATCAGCGACGGAAAGCCTGTCTGCGGTCACGTGCGGTTCCTCGGCTCGAGGAACCAAATCTCATTGGTAGAGAGCGATGCTATTGTTATCTCGCAATTCATGATGGCGCAACAGGAACAACAACATGGCAGGAGTGGGATGAAGACGTTTCCAGGAAGCATGGAAGCTTGCATGCTGTACTTTGAATGTCGACAGATTTAACAACGAACAAAAGAATGCACTGTAATTTTATTTCAAAGATTTTAAAGACTTATGTTTCAGCTGTGGCAATATTCCGTGGACAGGAGCACTGTACAACCCTTCTTAGATGTCTTTAAGAACAGACTCTTCCTCCTCACACCTGAATCGATGTTGTCTTCCCAACAAAATGGAGCAACTATTTAGGCCTACTGATAATTACTTTGCTGATAACTGTGTCGGAGTTGCTGTTTATGAAGCCCATTGCATAACACTATGGTAAGTTTTTCATGGTGCAAAAAAGTAAATTCTCGTTGGGGGAACATCATGGAATACTGGTGCATAGAGGGGGGACATGCCTCTAAGCAAAATGGACCATCTTCAACATCATTTTTGATACAGACAGTAGGTTTAGGTTAGGGTTTTGCCAAAATGATACAGAAATTTAATGCTTCAAATTTAATAAATGGTAGCCAAATCCATGATATGAAAAGTTATTGTGGTGCATTCATTTTTTGAAATTAACTTTGAAAATATGGGTTGTTTGTGCAGTGGTTGGGGGGTGGCAACCCCCTACTCAAAAGAATCCTTGTAGTGCCCTCTTCATTAGACAAAACAGGGTGGATGCAGATTCTTGCAATATTATTATTATTTTATTATAATAATTATTATTTGCAGATTCTTGCAATGTTTAACCCCTTGAATACCATATTATCAAGCCCTGGAAAATCAATACAGTGTGCTGCCATTGAAATAAGTTTTGAATCATTGCCTGTTGAATGATGTCAGACAGTGTTCTTTATCCCTAGGATTGGATCAGCCGTATTAGATAACCCTGGAATCCATACATTCTAGAATCTGAACTTCTGACACTAACTGTGTTTGATGTAAAATTAAATGGCCATTCTAAAACATGAATTTGGGAAATAAAGATTTTCTTATTAATTCACGTAAGACAATGTTTGATAAGAAATGCTCATAATAGATCATTTATTTAGTAAAATTAGAGATGAGTCTGACTCCCTGTGAAAATTTGTTAGATTTCTAAATAAATGTTTTATTCTCAAGCTGGATTTAAATTAAGTGCAAACATCTTTCAAAGTACAGTACAGTAGTTCTTGAGGTAACAAAATATTCTTTTGCAGGGGGTCATCAAGGTCTAACATGGATCACTCCAGGATTTGGTATGGATCAATTGGGGAGTTAAGATCTTTGCTACCAAGAGATACACAGTTTTCAGGGTTCACAGCAACTGCTACAAAAGTTACAAAACTGAAAATCTTTGAGGCCTTGTGTTGGCAGAAACACACACATCTTGGAGTTTTCACCTGGGAAGGAGAATTTTAAATTTTGCGTTGACTTATGTCCATAATGATATGTTATTCAAAAAATGTTCTACCCACTTATAACTGAGTTGCAAGTCAAAAATAAGGACAGAAAGGATTTATTTGCAAAACCCAAAACCCAGCAGCTGTCATATGGAGGACATTTGAAGAAAGCCTTGGTCCAGATTTTTATGCATTGAAACTCAAGATCCCACAGAAAAGGTCAGTAGACATGTTTCATGCAGGAACACCGAACAGAGCAAAAGTGCATATTTTAAAGGATCTTTCAGAATTAGATGGCACAATAAGAATTTTGAAATGTACTGTGGCTTTTGGAATGGGTATGAATTGCAAAAGGTGTCTGTAGAATATTGCATTTAGGGCCATCAAAATCCATTGAATCCTACATACAAGAATGTGGTAGGACGCGAAGAGATGGTTCTAAAAGCCGCTGCTTCCTGCTGTACAATGGATTTTTGCAATCAAATTGTGCAGGGGACATCAGAGAATATGTGACATCAAGCAAATGCCGCAGAGAGATGATTTCAAACAATCTTTCTGAAAACAATGATGCAATGGGTGTAATACGAGGCTGCAAGTGCTGTGACATTTGTGCTGAAAATTTTAATAATGACTGTAAAGCAGATCCATGCACTGTATCCTATTATCCTTTTATTCAGGAAAATTCTGAAGGGTGTGAACATATAGTAAAAACACAAGAGATATCAAATGAACAAATGAAACTACTTTCCAAAGATTTACAGGAATACAAAGTTATGAGCACATTATCTATTTTGTCCAATGTGAATATCAACTATGGAGATTTTCATATCAACCAAGTGTTGAAGCATGCTGACAAAACATTTAACTATGAAACTCTGAGAAAGCATGCGGAGATCTGGAAATTTTTACCCATGGAATCAAAATTTTGGAGATCTTGAGTTCAATCTTTCCAGACATCCTTGTTCAGATTTGGATCATTCATTTTTGGTGGAAGAAAATGAAGACAATGCATGACAAGACATTGTTGATGATTCTGAATTGGATGCTCTTAATTACGCAAGTCAACATCAAAATATGGACACAGCATTTAGTGCCACTCTTTGTTCAGAAAAACTCATCTTCTAGAGGATCAAATAAATATATCTGAACTCCAACAGTGTTGGAACGTTCAAACTGAGACATTGAAATGGAATGAATGATTGATACAGTAATTTCTTATTACTATAAGATCTGTTCATACTGTATTATGACAAGAGTCCTCATTTACCGTTAAAGCTATATATTAAGCCCGCAAAAGCTTTTTGGAACCTTTTATTTCGTATTGCCCAAAATGAACATACGGTCATACTCGCATAATTCAGATTTCGTCAGACCGAGAGAAATAATTTGACTTAATCCAAGCAAATCTGGCTAACCTGTCATATTTTAACTCATCATATTTTGTCCAATTTAGGGATTTTAATTCAGTCCAATCTGGGACTGATACTTTTTCTTGAGCTTCTGAAAATGCAAGACTGATTTATCCGAGTTTGACTGTTAACATTTTGAAAGTAAAACAAACAAATGCAAGTTGGTGTTGAGCCCAAAACATATAAAAATTATTCTTTTAATTGTTTTAGTTCTCTGAGAGAAAATTTTCAAAAGCATTTGTGTTTTAAATACATGGAGGGGGCCTTACAATGAGAGGGGGTCTCAATTAGGTTTGGGAATAGGTGTGAGGGGCTTATTAGAGAGGGGCCTTGATAAATAGTAATGGCCACATGCACAAATTTTCTCCTGTAAGAAGAACCTTGACTCTCAGATTGCCAAAAAATTAAGAAACTCCAGTACTGGGAAAAGATAACTTTATAACATATTTTTACTTTATCTTCATTTGTTTAATGTCTAAATATTGGAAGCCCTCAAAACACATTGTTTTGAAAAGTTCGCAAGGGCACAGGTAGTGAACATGAAGTTTGTTAGGAAACTTTTCAGAAATTCGTAAGAAAGTAAGAATAATCAAAATCTGATCATTAAGAAACTTTCAGTACTGGCCCAAATTCTTAATTTCTTATACAAAAAATGCACTCAGCGTTTTACACTGTAGTGGACATGTGGGATGAGGCCATAGAGCTGCAACCACTGGTTGATATGCTTTTTAACGGTTTACTGTAAATAATGAATCTGAATTTTTTTCTTGTCTGTTTCAACCCATAACATGTATAGAAGTCATGAACATCAAAGTCGTCTAAAATGGCTGGATTTTGCCTTGTGTGTGCTTTGTATTGTCTACCTTTGTTATTAGTACATAAATGTTTCTTTACTTTACTTGTAAGTTCCTAAACAATTTCTTGAGGTCATTTTTGATTGATGCTTTAGTGTTTTCCTGATCTTCTTAATTCTGCACTCTCTGCAGGCCTTCTGAGAGTGGCTAAGCACAGTTTCGTAATGTTGTTGAAATGTTCTAGCACCAAATCAAGGGGTATATTTCCTCCAGAGCCATATAATATTAGGCTATGCGTGCATCACACGGGCGGGGTGATAAACTTGATTGGGCCAGGTCAAAAACTCGGATTTCATTCGTGACTCCAAGAGAATATCTGACTTCATTCGTAACTTCAAAGTTTCCTCAGTAATTTTCAATGCCATCGCTTCAGTTGCGTCAAACATTATTGTTTGGTTTGCAAATGTATTTCATTTTAGGCCTCGCCAACGCCAACCTCTCTATTTTTATCGACTCATGAAAACTTTTAATGCTTTCCTCATAATCAACTTTCCTGGAATTAAGCTAAAGTCGTGCTTTGTTACTATTTCGATTCTGCAAATTCTGCACAATGTTCTTTCCAACTCCATTTTGCATACAATCTTTTAACCACCGTCAAGCGATCGTGCAGCGTGGCGGCCATATTGAATATACAACAGACGGCAACATCCGGGAACATCAGAATGTAAAATGCTGATGTCAGCAGACAGGCTCTCCGTCGCTGATGCGCAGACTCTACTGGAGGAGGAACCTCACTTTTCTTTAGGGAATCAGTAGAGTCTGCACGCAGGCTATATGTGATGTCAAATCATGGCTAGGCTCAACTGCACTCCAAATTTTGACTTTGTAAACTCATATCTCCGGTGTTTGGTGGACGATTTTAAAATGCAAGGTATGTGCATTTAAGTTGAAGATCGAAAAATGTAGCTATGAACTAAAAAAAATCCCGAGATTTTATCGTTTTTTCCCTTGTTCGATCAAAAGGGGGTACTCCCAGGGGGGGCACTCCCATACTTGACCTGACGGGATGTGCCGCTCAACAGGGTGTCCTTTTACGGTAAAAATTATGCGACAGGGTGTCCTTTTCTAACGAAAATTATGCGACAGGGTATTATAATAGGTAAACAATTTATGTGACAGGGTATCACAAGCAAAAATTGCGTTCTATGCTATATTTGAGATGCAAAATCTCTATGCGACAGGGTATCACAAGCAAAAATTGCGTTCTACACTATATTTGAGATGCAGAATTTTTATGCGACAGGGTATCACAAGCAAGAATTGCGTTCTACACTATATTTGAGTTGCAAAATTTTTATGCGACAGGGTATACTTTTGGCATATTTTTTATGCGACAGGGTGCAGGGTGTGGAGAGGTTTTCCGCGCACCCCCGTCACTTCCCTAGTCAAGTACCCCCCCCCCCCCGGGGATACTTTTTTGAGACACCCGGTACATTATATTATAATTACGTTAATTGCCTCCATAAGCAATTTATCAACAAAAAGGAAAAAATCGTACCAATGCAACTAAGGGTCATTTTGTTAGCATTACCGTAAATCATCAAATAAGCCCCCGGGGGTTTTTTTTAAAATGAATTTTACATTGGGGGCTAAATGGAAGGGGTTTATTCGAGGGGGGGGGGACTTATCAAGTAAAAAGCTAGATGTGCGATGAAATACTGCCATTGTAGTTGATAAAGGTATACAGAACAGTGAAAAACATAGCAATTTCGAAATAAATTCACAGAAAATTAATGAATGTAACATTGAACTGTAACGACGATAAACATGATACCAAGAGAAAGAATGTTTGAATTCGTGTCATTTTCAAAAGGGGATGCGTCTTCAGAACTCTCAAAAAAATTCTGTAACTCTTCTCTACACTGACCACTGCTGTTGCTCATCAGAACAATTTCCTGCACAAGAATTACGTTGATGTCTTAAGCTAAGGCCAAACTTGGCAACAATGTTGGCCGACAATGTTGCTTGAAATTTTTCTCATTTTTAAGTCGTCAAAACATTGCGGCCAAACTGGGCAACATGGTCGTGCAGCATATTGTTGCTGTTGTGATCAAAAGGCGTGCCAAATTCGATTTGATTGTTGGCTTACCGCGCCATATTGTATTTGAACGCAAAATTTAGCTAAAATATGGCAGAACGAAAGAAAGCTGTAGCTTGCTTGCTGCTACTGGAAGCCTTAGATGAAGATGAAAGTTGGAAAAAAAGGAAGTTAAGTTGAATTGTTGCCCAACATTGTGGCCAAACTGGGAAACATCGAACTGAACGACAAATGTTGCCACAAAATGTTTAAGCATGTTTGAACATTTCGGCAACAAATTTTCTGATGAATTTGTCGGCCGACAAAGTGGCCAAACTGGGCAACATTTGAGCAACATTTGCGTTTTGCCCATGTTGCCCGACAATGTTGTCCAGTTTGGCCAAGCCTTTAGGCCACTATCGCACATCTCCAGCCAGGATCGTAAAATATATCATTAAAATTTAAATTCTACGTTTTTAAACACGTATCTCATTTGTTCATCGTCTAGAAATTCCTACCTCCGAAAGCATGGCATATTCACAACAGACTTCCCAGGTGTTGAGTCCAACAAATTTATAAGGTGCTTTTGTAGACTCACGAAATAGTCCCAGTTATCGCAACAACAACAACAACAATGACACCAACAACAACAACAACAACAACATATTTTTTGCTCAAACTGGGACTTATGGACTTTCACATAAAAATTAGGATGAAAAGAAACAAAGCGGGCACCGATTTTTCTATTCGCATTGAAACGAGGTTAATTCGTAGTCATTGCAACCTTCGGCAGTTAGAAATTTTCATTGCTGTGATGAAGCTCACGGAAGCTAAGTGGCCTTCAAAATGAGGAGATTCTGGTTGAAAGTGAAATGTTTGTTGATTCTTGGATTGAGAAAACATTCATCTGGATACTAGTGGCTTTTGTTCATTGCCAACATCACGAAAAACTTGAATTTTGAGGCGTTTTATCTTCTGAGGCTTGAGCCGACAACTTAGGCCCATACGCCATTGCCTGGAGCACTCGGCTTTTGTACAGTGTTGCTATGGTTTCCATATCGGAGTTGAAATCGAGGGGACAGTTTCGCCCAATTTTCAATGTGGAAGTCCACGAGTCGTAGTTATAGCGTCAAATCAGCCTATTAATAGCAATAACTGCGAACTTGCAATCAGTCTAGTGTATTTGTGCCAGCATTTTTCTAACTATTTTTCAGATTTCTTTATCAAATGCAACGAACAATTTAGTTGTTGCTTCAAATCGGTCAAACCCTCCTCGAGCTACGAGTGTTTTATGATATCCTTCAAAACACTCCTATGCTTGTTGCAATACGTATAATTTATCAGAGGTTAGGACTTTCCACTGACTTCCAACATGAATTAGCCACGCTTTAACGTATCATGCACTGCCGAGGCTAAAAGCCATAATTACCGACATTTACGAGTATTTTAAAAGTCGTTCTACAAAGTAAGTGGCCTTTGCTGTTCATTACGTCACCAACGATCTCCACACTATAGTCCCCTGGATAAATCAAGTTTCTTCCTACGTATAGGCCACAAGAAAATCCAGTTTTGTTTATCTTGAAATAAGACTGGCCAGTTTTGAAGTAAAACTGCGTTGTAGTTGCCCCATAAATATTCCTTGCGTGTAGCCTTGTAAGTAAACTGTCAGTTTTCGTTCCCTTTGGTACGGCGTATTGTAAAAATGCGACATATTGATCCGTGCAGTAATCATTAGGACCAGTTGGGCGTCGTTTGCAAGGTTTTCTGCAGAATCTGAAATTAAAGAAGCCAGTCATCAGCAAATACCGGGTGAGTAAAAAAAAAGACAATCCCGTTTCAAAGGCCATTGCTCCCTGGATAAATTGGCAAACATACCGGGTGCGCCAAAATGAACTATGCACGGTTGGCAGGCCACAATAAATCGTACGCTGGACCGATTTTGAAGATCTATGACTTAATCTTTAGCAAAAAGCCTGAATTAGATTCTAGTACATTTTGCAAGTTTTTGTTTTCATTTCTTAGAGCTAGACGCGAGTTTCTTAAAATGTTCGTTCTCGAAAACACTGAAAACGAAAAAAAAACGTGGATCAAGTAGTCTAAAGAATCGACATGAATGGAAAAAGAGAAACCTTGTTCGTGTTGATTTGGGATTTAGAAATCGATTAATTGCATCGGTTCGATGGTGTTTCATCTGGGTTTTCTTTAAAGATTTAAATAGAAATCATTGAAGGTTTCTTCACCATGTGATAAGAAACCTTTAAGCCTGTTTCCAGATTAATGCCCTTTTAATAAGAAACTAAACAGGCTCTTTTGAACAAAACTGGCTTCTATTTTGCGGGTTCTTACTGCAGTCAAATTTGAAATTGGCTGTCAAATCTAACGGTATTAATGAGTGCTTATGCTTACCTTTTCCCATAATGTAAAAATCCTTCAGGGCAAGAGAAATCTGTGCATCGGTATGATCCATATGTATTGAAACATTTTTCTTTATTGGAGCAGCCATGTTGGCCTAAACGACATTCGTCGATATCTACAAATTAAAAAGGCATCATGTGTCTGATATACAATATGCACCAAAGCGTTTTGGGTACAAACATACACTTTGGTCAAAATTAATCTCCAGTTCAAATTTGATCACGTAGACTTTCATAATCTGCATTACTTTCTTCACCAGAACATTCTAGAAAATATCTGTAACTCAATTTAAGCGTAGCGACGAATTGCTACTTGGTGCAAGGGCGATATGAAATGGACAGTTCAATTCTTGTAAATCCATCCAAATCGCAAGATAACCCCCACAAGAATGCGAGACTGCTGCAGAGGAGGTAAAAGAAACTGATTTCAGGAAATTCCGAAATTGATGAAACCTATGTATATCAACTTGCTTAATGTTCACGTTTTAGGAAATTCCGCGGGAAAAACTTTCGCGAATTTCGCCCAAAAACTGCGAAAAATGCGAGAGTTTCTTCCCTTACAGTATTTTTTCATTATTTTTCCATTTTATAATATTTAGACACGTAAAAAGTTTCACTATAAGCTACAAATACTGTTTTCCAAACTGACGTGTTAAAAACGAATTAATAGATATACTATGATATAACAAAATAGTCCTAATACAATCTTTTAGTAAAACAAAAGTAAACATTAGCTTTGGCTCAGTGCATTGATTTCGTCTTTTGATAGCCGTTTGAAGGCACTGAGGGAGGGTGCCACTTTAGTTTCCCTACTCAAGCTGTTCCAAAGTCTGGCTCCTCGACACGAGAACGACTTTTGACGAGCGCTTGTTTTTAAAAGTGGCAATTTTAGATCGGTATCAGTTGACACGACCGTTGCTTTCTGGACATCTTGCGAATAGATTACGCATGTATTCGAGATCGGGTGCAAGCTCATTCAAAGATTTAAACATCAGTAAACAAAATAATAAATAAACAACTCATAAGGTAAACAAATCAAAATGTAAAAACTCACCACTACAATACCCATGGTACAACTTGTTATAACCAGCAGGACACGAGCAAAGATGCCATTAACAAAATAATAAATAAACAACTCAAAAGGTAAACAAATGAAAATGTAAAACTCACCACTACAATATCCATGGTACAACTTGTTATAACCAGCAGGGCACGAGCAAAGATGCATGCCATTAACTGTCATACATTTATGGGAACATGTCCTTGCAAAGTATGGCGGACATGGGGTTGGGGTTGTCACTATGGCCGCTGCAGTAGTCTTTGGCACAGCGTCTTTCTTCGAGAAAACATCAGATTCCTTTTTGGTCTCAGGTCCCTTCTTGAAACCAACTTCATTAGTATCAGTGACAGCAGCTGATGAAAAATTGAAGAAGAAAAAGAGGGATTATCGCCGATACTTTTTGAATTTTGAATGAGCTACAACAAGAATACAGTAAAAACCCGCACATAAGATAAGAACCTTCATCTATTAAGAACCTACAGCCTGACCCAATAAATAAGAACCATTTCAGGCTGATATCTTAACTAGGTTCTTAATGAAGCATTTCATTCATTCCTTGGGAAATAAATGCAATCTGTTTGCCATCAACCTCTTTCGTGAACTCCAAAACATTACTTACAGAACTGTGATAGGTAAGACCTACATGGGGTAAACTGGGTAAGCTTGAGATGAAATGGATAGGGCCAAGAGTGTAAATAAGTTTGGCTAGGATTTAGATTCACATATTTCCCTGTGTTAGGAACCTACACCCTGATTACTGGATGTGCCTCATTGCATAAGAACCTAAACAGGTTGAGTTCAAAATCTTAGGTTTCTATGTGCGGGGTTTTACTGTATATTTAGTACTGGGTCAGAAAGAACAGTCCACGTTTGAAAGGTCACTGCTCCCTGGATATCAAAGCAATAATATTGGCTAACATAACAAATGGAATTGGCCACTTGGTTCTGAAATTATGAGGGATTTCCTCGAAAAAGCCTCTTGAAGAAACTTTAAAAATACGCTTAAAATCGCGATCAAATTTCCTCAAAGGACAAGTCCGGGGCTGGAATAATTGTTCATAAAATGAAAGATTACAATGTTGTGAATGGTGTGTGGTACTTTTTTCCAACCTTCTCTGTCTTTTCTCTAAGAAATTGTGTATTTCAATCTGCGAAATGAGCGAAATGACGTCATTATTCATGACGTCATTCACCCACTTCGCCTTCGACCTGAACGAGGCTGTTTTCTTATAGAACTCTCATAGTAATTTCCGACGTCACAATCGAACCTCCAAACCGAGGCTAGCAATTTTATCGCGTTTTACAAAATGGCGACGACATTGGGCCTAACTTACGAGAAATGTTGTACGAATTTACAACAGAAAGAGATCTCAAAACGTCGAAAGAAGTCACAAGCGATGTTCGGCAGCTGGTAAGGTTGCTTTTTGACATTAATTGTAGAAATCCCGGACTTGTCCTTTAAAGTTTCTGCCTTACAGAAATGGCTTTTACATGCTTTAGCATATGTTATCCCTTTGGGATGATAAAAATGTCAGCCCTGAGAACGCAACTGCATTCTTCCGGGCCATTTCATCCTTACAAAAGGATAACACATGCAAAAACACGATGACATCATTGCTGCAAGGCAAAAAATTGGGGAAATTAGGTCGTAGCGTTTGGTGAAAGCTACCTTCTATCTACCAGTCATGAACATCGACGATAACGATTGATGGTCGTTAATGGGTGGGGTGAGTGGCCGAGCGGCTTAAACGGTTTCCGTCAGGTGACTGAAGTTAAGCTTGGTCGAGTGAGATCAAACTCCGGATGGGTGACCTCTCGGAGGCCTGGCCTCACAACTCACTTCGCCGTCCTTCGGAAGGGACATTAAATTAGGGGTCCTATGCCTGAATGCGGCATGCATAATGGGCCTAAAGTAGCTTTATATAGCTAGAAATCTTTTCAGTTCTCTTGAAATAAATTACTGGAAAAAAATTATCATGGTTGCCCAAATGTCCCTCTCCTTTATACTCTTTCATTCTCTGTCCACGAAAGCGACAGTATTTCGAACCATTGATATTGTGAATCAGAAGCCCAGAGCTGACAGCATATGCGCAATGTGTTGAGCGTTGGGGACTCTGGAGGGGGATCAGTAGCGGTAGCAACTGCTGTCGTTGTTGTCCTCTCGTCCGGGGTTCCTATTGCTCAGCATCATACTACTATGCTGGCCTGACATCCAATGTGAAACGGATTCTAGCATTTATCAGTAATTTATCGTATTTGTAGCTGTTTGTAGTTGTTTATTTAGTTGCTATTTTTTGCATGTCTTTATGTTAATGTCCACGGGGTAGTCATTGTCTTTTGCTCCTTGTGGTCCCGTCCCTGTAGTGTTGTATAGTCTGTGAAAAAGTAATTAGAAAGTATGGTAGGATGTAGATGTAACATGTATTGTAACATTTTAAATGATTGTAAAAAATAAAAAAAATAAAAATTCTTTGTCCAAGATTGCCCCGTCCTTCTTTGAATACTAGCAACATGTCTTTGCCTGCCCCGTGCTCTTTTTCTCCCAAACTTTTCTGTACTGACCAAGTCCTCTAGTTTCTCTTTTATGAATACCGGGTGCACTAAAATAAATTATGCACTTTTCGCGGACTACGATAAATCGTACACATGACCGATTTTGAAGATTTATGACTTAATCTTTAGCAAAAAGCCTGAATTAGATGCTAGGATTTTTGCAAATTTTGTTGCTTTCAGTTTTTAGAGCTATAGGCGAATTTCTTAAAATTTTCATTTTCGAGCACGCTGGAAACGATCAAAAAACGTCGATCAAGTTTCTACAGAATCGACATGAATGGACGAAGACAAAACTTTTTCGTCGTGATTTGGGATTTAGAAATCGATTAATTGTAATCTGCTGTACGAGAGTTGGTTCTATATGGGGAGAAATGTAACATAACATTATTTTCAAGGATATGAGGAAATCTATTTCCTTTTGTAATCACATTGAATTTATGCTTCGGTGCAGGTTGCGTTCCTGTGTCAAAGGGGTTAAAAAACAAACAGGGAACCTCCACGAGGCCAGCAAGCATGGAGTCTTGTTGAATTTTTGATTTTTTGACGGCTTAGGGCGGTACTTTATTGTAACTACTGCAGAATTTCGCAACAGGCCGATCGTTAAAATAACACTCATGCAGAAGTTTACACTGATCAATTTTTGAATCCCCAAATCATTCCAGAAAAGGAAAATTTTAAGAAACTCGCTTCTAGCTCTAAAAATTGAAAAGAAAATTTGAAAAAAATCCTAGAATCTAATTCTGGCTTTCTGCTAAAGATTAAGTCATAAATCTTCAAAATCGGTCCAGTGTACGATCAATCGCGGCCTGCCAAAAGTGCATAGTTTATTTTGGCGCACCCGGTAAATATATGACCAAAAATGGCATTTGCTGCTTTTTAATGGTTGTTATTAAAGCTGTGTATGCTCTGCCCTTTCTAAAATTGTTTCATCACTTAGCTTGTCCATCCATGAAGCTATCTTAACGACGCTAATGACAGAGCTACAAACCTCGCCAAACCTCGCCAAACCTCTTGTCACAAACTGAGTTTTTCAGTATTTTTCAACAAAAATCACCTACCACTTCAGCGTAAATATCTCGTAAACCCCTTTCCCCCCAAGTCAATGTTGTTTGTCTTCACTCAGGACACTTGCTGCATGATATTTTCCAAGTTAGAGAAGTCAGCAACATTGACTTGGGGGGTAAAGGGGGATTTTAGAGGACCCTCATGAAAAGCACTCTCGAGTGACTGAGGCCTTCCTCTGTAAATATCTGTATTATTATTATTATTATTATTATATTATTTTATATGCTCTTCAGATCTACCTTTCCTTGTGTGGTGACAAGGGTTTTGGCGAGGATTGTAGGCTAACTAAATGCAGAGATAGAAACAATGACGAGAAGCCTTTTAACTTACATGCCAATTTACAATGTTGCATATTTAGATCCCATTTGTAGCCTCTTGGACATCTACACATTCTTGTGCCAATAAACATGAAGCACATGGTCGGATTGGGTGACATCACTTTCTGTTTAATTGCATTTGGAACAACGATTGATTTCTCGCATCTCATGCTATTTCGATTCCACTTAAACGTGTCTGGGCAACGACAGAATGTGGACCCTTTGAAGTTAAAACATCTGATTGGGCGTGCATACAACACTCTCGCTTCACGACCCACGAAATTATTCTTTGAAGTACTTGCATCCTCTACAAAAAAGAGAAATGTTTAACAAATATGAATCTTTTGCCACTTTTTAGAGCAGAGTGGTTTCTGGTTCCCGCTAGAGAGTAGACAAAACTGAAGCACAGTGAATAAAAAAAATGATAACCCTGATAACGATTGAATGAAACTTAAATCGAGTTGTATTCTGCTTACTAGAAGTCACCCATTGTGCCGTTTGCCATTTTTCTTTAATAGAACTTTCATATTTCGATATGCTGCAGGAATTTGCTTTGATTAAAAGGCCAACGCTCTGGTTTGAAGATGACACCAATTTTTTTCTTCACATTCCTACCTAGCATCCGAAGGCAGTTTGTTTGTTTCAACTTATTTTAATTCGATATTTAATCTAGCTATTACATATAATGAAATAACTAATCTAAATCGAAAAAAATCAGTTTAAGGACCCTGAGAGGCTAAGCTTTTCAAAGCAGCGTCCTGGTCCCTTCTCTCGACGTGACCACACCTCGTGATTCATTTAGCCTGGCATTACAGAGAGTTGGCGACTCTCCTCACTCGACGTAGCAGGTTTGAGAGGGCGGGGAATCAAAAACCTTCAGATTGGTAGTCAAGCGTGCTACCACTGAGCCATCCCCGCTGACATAATAATTATTAATCAAACTGACACCAAATTTGAGCCTTCAATATCAATATTCCAATACCAAAAGAGCCAATATGAACAACTGAGGTATCTACCGGGTGTCCCAAAATGATGTATCATTGTTTGATTGCTTACATGTCCATAACCAATGAACCGATTTTCAAAAACTTTGCTTTATTTGATTGCCTAAAGGTTTTACCACGGCGTTCTCATGTCGAAAAGAAGATCGATAAGCCTGCTCAAATTCAACCTTAGATGGCATGAGAAAGAAACGGCCTATTTTTGCAGTCAACATTTTAGATGTGATGCAAAAAGCTGAACTCGTATTCGTATTCTCTGAACTCAGTATTACCTGAATTGCTATTCTCTGAACGCCATATATTCTCTGAGCGACATACAAGTTCAGCCTTTTGCATCACATCTAAAATGTTGACTGGGAAAGAAGGCCATTTCTTTTTCACGCCATCTAAGGCTTGAATTTGAGCAGGTTTATCGATCTTCTTTTTGACATGAAGAAATCGGCCCAAACCACAACCAACTTCCTTGAATAAATAATTTAGCCTTTCGGCTATCGGATAAAATAAAGTTTTTGAAAATCGGTTCATTAGTTATGGACATATAAGCAATCAAACAATAATACATCATTTTGGGACACCCGGTATGTTCAAGTTAACTATTGAAGAACACTTTCAAATGATTAGCCATTGATTAAAGCTAAATTCTCATCGCTGGGCCCAAGCAGATCTGTATACTTCTTCCTGGGACGTGGTTTTGCAAAAAGGTCCAAATAAGTCCTGCATTTAACTAAAAATGAAGTCAATTTACATACCCATACAACTTCTTTTATTTGGCTTTAGAATATATCCATTTCGACAGCTGCATCGATACGAACCAAGGGTGTTTACGCAATCTTGTTGACATAACAACATCGACGTTCGGCATTCATCCACATCTAAAAAAGACATATATGCAGATTTACGTTCTGTGCAACTTCGACGGGGGGGGGGGGCATCTGCAAAGAATACAAGGAACAGTTTCGAGTCAGTCAAATTAACTTTCGGCACAGTTAAGTCTCTTAAAAGCAGCGAGTTGTGGAAAAACTGTTCACAAAACTGCTTAAATACCAGCACTTGGATGATAAAATGTTTTACCAACTTTGTGCCAAAATATGAAATGCCGAATTTTTTCATTAAATATTCAGAAAAATACTCAGTTTGTGGCTGCTTTGGTAGTAGGTGCCGCAATCTCTACGGGAGCTGCCTCGGTAGTCACTATCACTAGTGCTGCTTTGGTGGTAAGTGCTTCAGTCTCCGCAGGAGCCACCTCAGTCTCTACTACAGTGGGTGCATATGGTACTCGGCAAGTTATAAAGAATGACACATCATTCTGCAATATTGTATTAGGTCAGGGCGTTACTATGTTGAGAAGACGTGGAATGATATTCTGATAGAAATAAAGAAGTCCCCATCTGTCATCAGTTTTCGTAAAAACCAGAAATCATACTTATTTGGCCGAAATTATAAAAATTGATTGTAGCTGAAATCAGCCATCAAGCAAACATAAACTAGATGGTTAGCCATTCTTGCTAAAATGGGGTGCTCTCTCTTCGATTAGGTTACCTACTGAGAGAGCCGCTCCTAAAGAAATTTCCCTGCATACAATTCCTGTTCCGTTGTGTTTTTCTTGCATCTTTGTTATATTTGGTAGTTTCTTTTCCGTAATTTTCTTTCTGTTTGTATGATGTAGTTTTAATTCATACTACCGGGTGTCCCAAAAAAAAGTACTCCGGTTTCAAAAATCACCAAAAATCAATTATCAAACCTTTGATAAAATTTCCTTTGTCACTTGTTTTGTCAAGGACCCAAAATTATTTCTAGATCGTAAAAGTTTTGCTTTTGATACAATAAGATAGAAAAATTCCAGGTCAAAAAACCTTATTTTGAGCTATAGTTTTTAAGCAAAATACTCAGTCGTGCCTAAGAGTCAAAATTTTCAGATTTTATAACATCATTTAAGTCTCCAAGGATAGTGTGCATTTCTTTCTTTCATTCATGACCAAATTAGAAGCTTTCCATGCACAAAAATTTGATCTGGCAATCACCAGTGATTTGTTGCAGTATGATTCAAAACCAGGTAACTCCAAAAATAGTTAAATTTGCTAACTTTTAAACCAATTACAAAATTTGCTATATGTGGGAAAATAATTTGGTCCTTGATCAACTTGACAAGAAAAGAACATTTTAGATCGGTTGTGTAAGCAAATGTTGGTGATTTTTCAAACGGGAGTACTTGGGTTTTGGGACACCCGGTATATGTAGTGGAATTTCAAATCATGACATCGAAACTGAAACAGACATAAGATAAACGTACCAACACATTTTCGGTCACCATCTCTCATCCTAAATCCTCTCTTACAAGCACAACGATGTCCTCCTTGCACATTGATGCAAATTTGATCATCCAAGCAGGAGTGGCTTCCTTCAGTACATTCATCTACATCTGTGGGTTGAAAGAAATCAGAAACGGGGAGTTATTAAACAGCTCATGTTTCAAATGGTAAGGTTTGTCCAGATGACATAACGTCACAGCAGTCTTACAACGAGACACCATCTTCTTTTGGGGGTAAATTTCCAGAGAATTTGTGTAGGTTTCTTGGGTACTGGCGGGATTTATCAGGCAGCCAGATATATCAGATAGCTTTAGCTTTCAACACCCAGTAACACCCCTCAAATACGAAAAAACAAACGTAAACTCAGGTGAAGCTTTCATAAACATTGCTCTTCAATTCTGCAGTAACACCCCTCAAATATAAAAAAAACAAACGTAAACTCAGGTGAAGCTTTCATAAACATTGCTCTTCAATTCTGCACCATTATCATTTTGATCGCTTTAAAATTAATATATTTCGATATCTAAATGAGATACTCTCAAAATCCCATCCCATAGTTCTGAATGGCTTCAGTTACCCAGCCAAGATATTTGAACACAAATTGAAAAAGTCATGTGACATGTTATCTCAACAAATAGTCTTGGCCAACAACCGATGACAGTAAACGTTCCCAGATTGTTGACATATTGGTTATCTCGACTTCAAGGTAGCTCATATATGAGATACCACGATAGCTGGACAATGTTTCTGCGGGAATGAGCTCTAAACTGAAAGTTATGAACAATTCTTCAAGCAAGTGCATGTTTCCATTTTGTTCACATTTAATTTATCTCGACTTCAAGGTAGCTCATATATGAGCTACCAGTCGTTCACTAAAACAACACAAATTTAGGTAGCTATCTTACCTTCACATACACCTTCTATGTTAGCTTGGTGCCCAAAAGGACATATGATATTTCCGACATCCCTTTCGATAAGGCTTGCTTCTGGTGCTTTTGTCTTAACCACTGGCTCTTTTGTTGAAAAGACATCAGGCTTATGTATGTCAATCGCAACTGCATGGGTATTTGGGACAACTGGCAATCCTGTCACTGCTGCAGCCTCAGTCTCTACAGGAGATGCCTTGGTAGTCACTACCACTGGAGCTGCTTTAGTAGTCACTACCACTGGAGCTGCCTTGGTAGTAGGTGCTTCAGTCTCTATGGGAGCTGCCTTGGTAGTCACTACCACTGGGGCTGCTTTGGTAGTAGGAGCTTCAGTCTCCACAGGAGCTGCCTTGGTAGTCACTACCACAGGGGCTGCCTTGGTAGTAGGTGCTTCAGTCTCTATGGGAGCTGCCTTGGTAGTCACTACAACTGGGGCTGCTTTAGTAGTAGGTGCTTCAGTCTCTATGGGAGCTGCCTTGGTAGTCACTACCACAGGGGCTGCCTTGGTAGTAGGTGCTTCAGTCTCTATGGGAGCTGCCTTGGTAGTCACTACAACTGGGGCTGCTTTAGTAGTAGGTGCTTCAGTCTCTATGGGAGCTGCCTTGGTAGTCACTACAACTGGGGCTGCTTTAGTAGTAGGTGCTTCAGTCTCTATGGGAGCTGCCTTGGTAGTCACTACCACAGGGGCTGCCTTGGTAGTAGGTGCTTCAGTCTCTATGGGAGCTGCCTTGGTAGTCACTACCACAGGGGCTGCCTTGGTAGTAGGTGCTTCAGTCTCTATGGGAGCTGCCTTGGTAGTCACTACCACAGGGGCTGCCTTGGTAGTAGGTGCTTCAGTCTCTATGGGAGCTGCCTTGGTAGTCATTACCACTGGGGCTGCTTTGGTGGTAGGTGCTTCAGTCTCTATGGGAGCTGCCTTGGTAGTCACTACCACCGGGGCTGCTTTGGTGGTAGGTGCTTCAGTCTCTATGGGAGCTGCCTTGGTAGTCACTACCACTGGGGCTGCTTTGGTGGTAGGTGCTTCAGTCTCCACAGGAGCTGCCTTGGTAGTCACTACCACTGGGGCTGCTTTGGTAGTAGGAGCTTCAGTCTCCATAGGAGCTGCCTTGGTAGTCACTACCGCTGGGGCTGCTTTGGTCGTAGGTGCTTCAGTCTCCACAGGAGCTGCCTTGGTAGTCACTACCACTGGGGCTGCTTTGGTAGTAGGAGCTTCAGTCTCCACAGGAGCTGCCTTGGTAGTCACTACCGCTGGGGCTGCTTTGGTCGTAGGTGCTTCAGTCTCCACAGGAGCTGCCTTGGTAGTCACTACCACTGGGGCTGCTTTGGTAGTAGGAGCTTCAGTCTCCACAGGAGCTGCCTCGGTAGTCACCACCGCTGGGGCTGCTTTGGTCGTAGGTGCTTCAGTCTCCACAGGAGCTGCCTTGGTAGTCACTACCGCTGGGGCTGCTTTGGTCGTAGGTGCTTCAGTCTCCACAGGAGCTGCCTTGGTAGTCACTACCACTGGGGCTGCTTTGGTAGTAGGAGCTTCAGTCTCCACAGGAGCTGCCTCGGTAGTCACTACCGCTGGGGCTGCTTTGGTCGTAGGTGCTTCAGTCTCCACAGGAGCTGCCTTGGTAGTCACTACCACTGGGGCTGCTTTGGTGGTAGGTGCCTCAGTCTCTATGGGAGCTGCTTTGGTAGTCACTACCACTGGGGCTGCTTTGGTAGTAGGTGCTTCAGTCTCTATAGGAGCTGCTTTGGTAGTCACTACCACTGGTGCCGCTTTGGTGGTAGGTGCTTCAGTCTCTATAGGAGCTGCCTCGGTAGTCACTACCGCTGGGGCTGCTTTTGTGGTAGGTGCTTCCATCTCAACAGGAGCTACCTCAGTCTCTACTACTAAGACAGGGGGTGGCAGTGTTGTAGATGGTGCCTCTGTATCCGCTACCGGAGCTGTCACTGTAGTAGCTGCTGCCTCAGTCTCTATGGGGGCTGCCTTGGTAGCCACTACCACTGGTGGTGCCAAAGTCGTGGCTAATGCCTCTGTTTCTATTGGGGCTGGCACTGCAGTTGTTACTGTCTCTTGATCTAAATTATCAGTAACTTCTTTTGGAGGGTCAGTTGTTTGGACAATATTGAGATCAATACTGGTCGGGGCTTCAGTCTCGCCTTCTAACAGAATTCCTCCGTTATCAGTTGCAGTAAAAGCAAGATTGGACACTTCCGTTGGCGGTTCTTTCGTGCTGTCTGCAGCAGCGAAGGTGATCTTTGCTAGCCCAACTGTAAGATCTACACCATCACCACCTGTTAGCACATCCGTCGTCAAAGAATTCCCTGTTGGTGTTTCAGCAACGATTACTTCTTGGGGTTGTGCAGGTGATACTACTGCACTCTTAGAGCCTTCAGGAACAATACCTTGCGATGTAGATGATGCTTTTGCATTGCTATCTGCATCAGGCGTCTTTGTCACTAAACCCTTTTGGCTCTCTGACTTATCCGTTCCAGCCGATGCACTTTTGGTAGCATCTGGTACCCCTGGCACTGCTGTTGTATGTCTTGAGGTAGCAGCGACAGTTGTGGCTTGGGTAGTTGTGACACCATTGAAACCTCCAAACAACTCCCAAAAATTTTCATATCCATTTGAGTCATCAGTGACCAACGGGAAAGCAGTTGGCATTGTAGTGGTGACTTTGACATTGTCTCTTGTGGCACTTACACCAGGGCTCTGTGTATTTGATTGCCCTTTAGGTTCCTTTGTGCCAGTTTGTGCTTCTTTCCCTTCAATGTTCTTTCCATCAACCTCTACAGCAGGCGTCCCTGTCGTGGGAGCTGCTGTGGGTTTACTGGTAACTTTAAGCTTCAATGTCATATTGACAGTGACCGGGGCTTCGGTTTGAGGCTCAAAAGGTACCTCAGTGCTCATATCAATCATCGGAGCAGTCGTCCCTTGTTGCCCCTGCTGTGGAGTAAATGTAGGAAGATTGTTCAGGTATTCTTCTATAACAGCTTTTGTGTCTGGTTCCTTTGTTGCTGTATCTACCTCGGTTTGTGTTCCAGTGCCAGGAGCTGCTCCATCTCCTGTTGGAATACTACCTGTAGTAACAGAAAACAAATCAGGGACTGTTGTCTGCGGTTTTATTGGCTGCTCTGTTGACAAAGCAATATTTGCAACGGTAGTTGTTGCTTTTGTTGGCTTAGCAGTAGTGTCATCTTCCACAACCTCTTTTGTCTGCGTACCAACAACATTATTAATTGAAGGATCTTCTGTAGCCTGCTTGTTAGTCATGACATCTAACTTAGAGGCAGCTGTAGCAGCTATTAATGTACTAGCTGATTTGCCTTCATTAATAGCACCGGGTTCTGCTGTTCCTAGTGTGTTTGCACCACTGGCTAAGCCAGGCTTCTCCTTCGTTGTCACCTCAACAGAGCCTCCGTTTATGGTAGCCTGATCTACTTCTAGAGTAGCAGGACGGTCTGTTGACTGTAACAACCTACCTGGTGTCTTATTCTCCTTTGTTGTAACTCGGATAAGTGCAGAGCGTGGATCAGCCGTTGAAACAGGTCCTTTGGTTGTCATTTCTGCAGTCGTTGTTGCTTTTGTTGTTGTCGTTGCTGCAGTGGTCGTCGGCGGAATGAAAGCAGTTGTTGTGGCAGGTTTGGTTGTGGTGGTTTTCGTTGTAGGGGCCTGGGTTGTCAGTTTTCGGCAAATAAATGATCCAGCAGTATTTACGCAACTATCGCTTGATGGACAGTTGTGTATACCTTGCTGGCATTCGTCAATGTCTGCAAAGAAAAGAAAATTGAGGATAATACTGAAGGAATCTTGGGGTAATATTGGACGAAATTTTGCATGACAATGCTATATAAAGTGTTTAGTGAAATGTTGAGGGGAATATTGACGTTCACCGTAATGCTGAAGGAATTTCGCGGTGAGAAATACTTAGGGAAGTATTGATATTGAAAGTAATATTGAATGAATTGAATAAAATGTTGAGTGAAAATATTTGGTGAAATGTTGAGTGAAAAATAAAAAAGATGTTCAGTTAAATACTAAGGGAAATACTGATGTCAAGCATGACGTTGAATGAACTAAGTGAAACGTTTAATGAATTTCGTGAAATTTTGCGCGGAATATCAAATTAAATGTTTTGTGAAATAGTGAGGAAGAATATTTATGCTGAGCGCAACGTAATAATGAATTGAGTGAAGGTGAAGGTGAAGGTGAAGGTGAAGTTGCATTTGTTAGCGCCAAGCGCTGGGATCGCAGAAGTAGAATAGGCCTTATCGAGTCCGTGACCCCTTGTCATGACGCTCAAGTGGTGGGGCTCTACCTGGGATCGAACCATGTCCGCCTGACTGTTCTGGTTGCAATGTCAGGAGATTACACCACTAAGTAATATTGAAGGAACTGAGTGAAATGTGTGGCAAAATTTATTGAAATGTTGCATGGAATACGAAATTGCGAAATAGTGAGTGAAATATTGCCAGGCATGATAGAATGTATTGCAAAATACCGAGTGGATTATTAAAAGAAAATCTGAGTGCACAATAGAGTGAAATGTTTGATGAATATCAAATTAATTGCTTCGTGAAATATTGAGAGAAATAATTACGGACAGAATAGAACGGTGTGTGGAATACTGAATGAATACTGAATGAACTATGAGAAAAGTTGAATGCACAATTTAATGAAGGAAAACAGAAAAGCGGTTTGTAACAGAAGAAATGGAAAGACATAGCATTGACTGGCAAACCTATGCCAGGAACGTCAAAATGACAAGCCAATTAAAAAAATCACATTTGAGAAACAAGGATAAATAAACAAACAACTAACCAATACATTCTCCATCTCCAACCATTTCCATGCCAGGCTCGCAAATTCTTGCACAATTATAACTTCCAATTGTATTCATACAACGCTCATCGTCTTTACAATCATTTGCTCCTTTGCACTCATCGACATCTAAATGTAAGAATGCAAACAATCAACTTGTTTTACCGGGTGAGTCAAACTAAAGTTCCCATTTTGAAAATTCATAGCACCAAGGGTACCATGGATTTGAATAAATCGAATTTTGCTTCATAGCAGAAAACCTGAAGTATTTTTTTGATAAATTCGATTTTACAAAATCTCTTGCTTGCGAAATGCCACAAAAAGGGTCTAAGACACTTGATCCAATCGCAAGAAATCTCCTCACATAGAGATCAATACGCAAGGACATTTCATCTCTCTCAAGAATTCTGAAATATTTAAACCCCATAGCAAAAATTGCACTTTCTTTACTGCTACGAGTTTCTCCAAAGGAGGATGTAATAGATATTTATATTGGCTTTTTGAAATATTACAAAAATTGCAAACCTTGGCATTTTTTCTTCAGACTGTCATATTTGTAGCCCTCTTTACAAGGAGTCAGGACACAGGTGAATGAGGGAACCAAATTGATACACCTAGAACCATCAGGGCAGGGACTTGGAGAATTTGCGCACTCGTCGATATCTAAGAAGAAATTCAAAAATAATAGAAACTGACACTAATCATTTAGATCACAAAACAAGTCTTCTCAGTACCACTTGAGTCTGTTTCAAATTAGAGCTTTCTCGAGTTCCAGTTTTGAAAACCCGCAATTAAAAGCTTTTCGGTATCTTTGTAGCTTATTCAGCCTAGCTGAGTAGAATTTCAGGTTTATTTTTTTTTTGTACTCAAGGGCACACACTAATTGCGATAGCTGTTTTGCAATTCTAATAGGCCTTAAACAGCTCTAATTAAAATATCTTTCAACTCGGCCTATGTAAAATAACAACTGATTATGATAGTGATGATCATAATGATGATTATGTTGTTGTTGTTGTTGTTGTTCTTGATGATGATGATGATGATGATGATGATGATGATGATGATGATGATGATGATGATGATGATGATGATGATGATGATGATAATGACGATGATGATGATGATGATGATGATGCTGATAATGACGATGATGAAGATGATGATGATGATGATGATGATGATGATGATGATTATAATGATGATTATAATGATGATTATAATGATGATTATGATGATGATGCTGATAATAACGATGATGATGATGATGATGATGATGATGATGCTGATAATGACGATGATGATGATGATGATGATGCTGATAATGATAAGGTATAGCTCTAGAATGGTACAATCAATACTAGCTAATTGAATTTTCAGTTTTGAGTTAGCCTTTACTTTACACGAGGATTTTTGGTTAGAATGAAATTAATTGATTATTGAAAAATGAAAAAACCCTTCACAGTTTACATGCACATTGCAATACAAAATCGATTGCTTCGAATATAACATACCTTGACAAGAACCATTGACTCGTTTATATCCAGCATTACACGGTGAGTTGATGCAAATGAAGCTACCATCTGTATTGATACAAGTCTGATCAGCTAAGCATGTTTCTTTGTTTAAGCATTCATCAATATCTGCAGGCAAATATAGCATAACCCGGTAATCCAAGATTCCGTACTTTATGAAATAATAGGCTTTTTTAGCAAACGCGAGGTAGGAGGAGGTCGGAGGTTACCAGCAGCGTCCTTATTTGAAAGAATAATACCTTATTCACATTTGCGAATTACACCAACTTAAACATTATCATAATACCGAGTGTCCCAAAAAAAGTACACAGATTTGGTTAACTCCAACGATGTGAATATGGCTCTAATCAATGGCTAATCATTCTTAAACTGTTCCTCGATAGTCACCTTGAAAATAGATACCTCGTTTGTTAGTATCGGTGCTTTGAGAGAAGAAATATTAATCTTGAAAGCTCAAATTTTCGTCCACCTGCAAACCAGAGCTTTGGCCTTTAGACCTGAGCAGCTTCCTGAACCACATCTAAATTAATAACTGAAATTAATGAAAAATTAAGACACTGCCCAATGGGTGACTGGGGGGGTGACTTCTGGAAAACAGAATAACACAAGATCTAATATTGTTCAATTTCATCACGGCTATCGTTGATTTATACTCTGTGCCTTAAGAATTTACTTAAACCAAAAGGCTAAAGCTCTCGTTTGCAGGAAGAGGCAAATTTGAGCTTTCAAGATTAACATGTCTGCTCTCAAAGCACTAACACCAACAAACGAGGTACCTATGTTCAAGTTAACTATCGAGGAACATTTTTAGAGTGATTAGACATTGATTGACGCTAAATTCCCATCGCTAGAGTCAACTAAATCCGTATACATTTTTTGGGACACCCGGTACATTGTTTATGCACGAAAAAGATCCCTTCAGAAAAGTTGAAAATATACAACTGCTAAACATAGCGATAAAAAAAGAATATTTAGACATAAGAGCTCTACATAAAATTAATAACTTGACGGTGAGGCTGATCTTCCAAGGAGTCGTGTATGAGTTTAAGTCAGCTCATCACATGTATTTTGGGGTGATTTTTAAATTGTTGCAAAGTAGAGAGAACTAAACCAAGTCATGAAATTAAATCTTCAAACTTTTCTGAGTCTCCATAGACTCTGTTTGCTTTCTGGTTTGAAACTAAAAACCTGATGGGTCTCTTTTGAAGGGTGCCTTGCAAATGAAAGAGCCACTGGGAGCCCCCATAAAAGGTAGTAGAAAGCAAACGAAATGCGGATTCTGCGAGTGAGACACGGCAAAAGCGGCATCTGTGGAGGAGCAATGTGCGCTTGGTGGCTTTGCTCCCCTGCTCTTTCCTCTCTCCTCCGCAAAGCCGCAAAGCGCACATTCCTCCTCCACAGATGCTGCTTTTGCCGTGTCTCTCTCGCAGAATCCGCATTTCGTTTGCTTTCTACTACTTTTTATGGGGGCTCCCTGTGAAAGAACGTTGAAATAGGGAGCAAAACACTATGTGAGCATTTTCAGAATCAAAGGAAACACCAGAAAGCAAAATATTTTCAAGAAATTTGCCTCTGTTGGGACGGCTGTCTGGAAAGGAAAACGCTGGAAAATTGGGAGGCTCCAAAGACGTTCAATAAACCGCCCTTTCAAAGGCATCTGCCTTTAAAGGAATAATGAATATGTAAACAAATGATTCGTGGTACAAAATTTAAAAATAGCCTTAAATAACGGACTCATCATATTAAACCCATAAACGCAACAAAAACACCGAAATCAGTAGAAAGAAGACTATTAACTCCTGTAAAAGAAACAGTAACCAAAATAAGCCTGTAACAAGAGAAAAACTGTTAAATCCTGTAAGACAAAGCCGAATTAACCTTAAAACCTGAAAGGAAAGAAATAAGTTAATAACTCACCAGTAACTGGTGATTTCCACGTTTACCTTTTCAGCAGTTATTTCTTTCCTTTCAGGTTTTGAGGTTAATTCGGTTTTGTCTTACAGGATTTAACAGTTTTTCTCTTGTTACAGGCTTATTTTGGTTATTGTTTCTTTTACAGGAGTTAATAGTCTTCTTTCTACTGATTTCGGTGTTTTTGTTGGGAATAATGAATAATGAAAGAATACTGAATGAATAAATTTTGTTCTGTCCCCAAGTAGACATTAGTACAAAAACACTCACCTATGCAACTGCCTTCTATGTTTTCATAACCATCTTCACAAGTTTGTGGGAAGCAAGCAAATGATCCGGGTGTGTTCATACAGAATTCACTTGACTTGCAAACATCGAGCAAACATTCGTTGATGTCTGAGAGAAAATTATCTATGTTGTTTAAAAGTTTAAACAGTAATAAATTATATAAATGATTTAAGTACCAAAAATAGCTTAGATGTTTAAAACACGACGTTTCGAGCATATACTCGTTATCAAGTGACTTGATAACGAGTATATGCTCGAAACGTCGTGTTTTAAACATCTAAGCTATTTTTGGTACTTAAATCATTTATTCATTTTATTACTGTTCAATTACATAGTACCACACTCAACGAACATATTTTCATTTAAAAGTTTAAACGTCTGTGATTCTAAATATTAATTGTTTACGAAATACAGAAACACAACTGTTTAGATAAAACGTTTTGATTACAAAATCTTCGTCAGTATAGTTTTGTTTACGAAATAATAACACAAAAAATACAGCAAAGGACAAACAGCAATACAGAAAATACAGCAAAGTATAAGAGATAAGAAAGACACATGTACGGAATTTTTTGAGAATGTAAAGGTTTTCGAGGTTCAGAATTCGACAACATTGTCTTGAAGCTTGAAACATAGTTTTTGAGGGCTCAGTTTTTAACTAAAGCAAATTCTAGCTGAGAGAACAATAACAAAGAGAATAGGGAGCACAGACTTTGGTCATTCCCCACTCTCAACAATATAAAAAGTTACTGGGTGTCCCAAAAAAATGTATACAGATTTGGTTGATTCCAGTGATGTGAATTTAGCTTTAATCAATGGCTAACCACTCTCAAAATGTTTCTTGATAGTTAGCTTGAACATAGATACCTCGTTTGTTGGTATTAGTGCTTTGAGAGCAGAAATGTCAACCTTAAAAGCTCAAATTTGCATCCACTTGGAAACCAGAGCTTTAGCCATTTGGCCTAAGCAAATTCCTGAAGCACATCAAAATTAAGAACTGAAATTGATGAAAATTAAGAAACTTCTCAATAGGTGATTGGAGGGTGACTTCTGGAAAACAAAATAACACAAGATCTAATATTGTTCAAATTTTATCAACGCTATCGTTGATTTATATGCTGTGCCTTAAGAAATTGCTTAGGCCAAAGGCCAAATCTCTAGTTTGCAGGAAGAGGCAAATTTGAGCTTTCAAGCTTAACATTTCTGCTCTCAAAGCACCAATATCAACAAACGAGGTATCTATGTTCAAGTTAACTATCGAGGAACATTTTAGAGTGATTAGACATTGATTGACGCTAAATTCACAGTCAACTAAATCCGTGTAATTTTTTTGGGACACCAGGCACAAAAGGAAATCAAGGAGTCGAGAAAGTTTGTCACAAACTTGTGCCTAATACTGATTTTAGATACATTATTCCCGAATGACGTTATTACGTAAAGATCAAAGGCCAGACAATATGAATGTCTACAAACCTTCACATTTCATGGTGATAGCATCTCGTTTAAAGCCAGTAGCACATTTTTCTCTTTCTACACATTTATAACTTCCAATTGTATTTTGACAGATCTGCATTGGGTTACAAACCCCTGGATTCTCTATACATTCGTCTCGATCTGCATAGAAACAGTAAAATTCACCTTTAATATCTGGCCTTTCGACAAAACTTCACGGGTATTATTACTAATGGTCACGAAAAGGTTTAGAACGAATGGCCAGCCAAAAATCTTTTATAAACACACTATAATTTAACTATAAATATCAGATCAGTCAGAAAAATGAATCACCTGTAACAAGGGCAGACTTTGTAACACAATAGCATCAGTTGTCTTTGATTAACACCAGAATTCAAAGCGATTAGCGATTGCAAACAAGAGAAATTCTCTCAACCAGAAATTCAAAACAAATGCAGATGCATAAATTTCCCTGAAACCAGTAGGGCAAACTCTCGCCTTGTGCACATGAAAGATGGTTTTTAAGAAAAGTCATGGTGGATTTTGTTTATTTGATTTAGAGGCTGAGCAGAACGCATTGCAATTCTCGCATACAGTAAAAACCCGCACATAAGAACCTTCATCTATTAAGAACTTACAGCCTGAAATGATATAGTTTGTACCCAATAAATAAGAACCATTTCAGGCTGATATGTTAACTAGGTCCTTAATAAAGCGTTTAATTCATTCACTGGGAAAAAAGCAACTTTCTTGCCAATCAACCTCCTTCCTGAACTCCAAAACATTACTTACAGAGCTGTGATAGGCAGGGCCTGCAGGGGTAAACTCGGTAAGCTTGGATTGAAGTGGATAGGGCCAAGAATGTACATAAATTTGGCTAAGGTTTAGATTCGCATATTTCCCTGTGTTAAGAACCTATACTCTGATTACTGGATGTGCCTGCTGCATAAGAACCTGAACAGGCTGAGTTCAAAATCTTGGGTTCTTATGTGCGGGTTTTTACTGTATTTTGGGCTTAAATGAGACAATTACTAGGGGAAACTTTGGCGGCTTTGTTTGTTCTGAACTTCTGGTTTAGAAAATTTCTTTTGTCTGCAGTCGCTAATCACGTTGAATTCCGATGTCAATCAAAAACAACCGATGCTATTGTCTTATACAATCTGTCCTTGTTCATCATCTGTTTGAAAAATCAGACAGGATTACTTATGCAACCAATTTGTGAAGTTTTAAAACTCTATCATCTTAACTGAGGCTTCAAATTAATTTCAAACTTCTTCTTCTAATGTTAGGTGCATTACTTCCATCTGAAATTAGAGGCCATCCAAAAATCCATTTCGTCACAGATAGCGCATTTGGCAGTTACGGGGGGAGGGGGTTTATTAACAATCCGTTAAGCTGACGGAATAGAACCTAACAATTGTTTCCATCATATTTTGCAAGGTTTCAACGCTGGATAATGTCAAACAGAGAGAGAAAGGGCCTTATAAGAAGTCTTCCATGAACACAGGTAAAGGTTTGTATCGATCTCGATAAGACTGTCAGTGAGGTTGGTAAACACAAGATTTCGTGTGTCCGTTAAGGGAGGGGGGGGGAGGGGGTATCAGAATTTAGAGGCCAAATTCCGCTATCCGTGACGAAATTGCTTTTTGGACGACCTCTTAGGAATCAGTGGATAGTTTTATCTCTTGGAATGCCCAAAATAACTACATGGCTTGTCCACTATCATGTACAGGTACATACGGACATTTTGATGCCCAGCATTGATGGGGAAGCATAACAACATTTCAAAAGTTTGTGTATCATTAAAACAAAATCCGTGAGCTCGGAAAACATTATGTCACCATTTATTGAAATATTGATCAAATTGAGCAAGTCACTTGTAGTTCTAGGAAAAGCCAATGGAAGCTGGTTTTCGGGAAAGTTTTATTAAGATTAAGATAATGCATCTTAAATTATGACTAATTCTCAAAATCAAGTTAAACCCACAATTAGACATTGGAGTTATGATTTGCAAAATCGGTTCTATAGTTTCTGTATTACGATACAGTAAGAACCCGCACATAAGAACCTAAGATTTTGAGCTCAGCCTGTTTAGGTTCTTATGCAATGAGGCGCACATCCAGTAATCAGGGTGTAGGTCCTTAACATAGGGAAATATGTGAATCTAAATCTTAGCCAAACTTTTTTACACTCTTGGACCTATCCATTTCAAGCCAAGCTTACCCAGGTTACCACTGCATGCCTTGCCTATCAGAGTTCTGTAAGTAGAATGTTTTGGAGTTCATGAAAGAGGTTGATTGGCAAACAGATTGCATTATTAAGAACCTAGTTAAGATATCAGCCTGAAATGGTTCTTATTATTGGGCACAAAATGTACTATTTCAGGAAGTAGGTTCTTAATAGATGAAGGTTCTTATGTGCGGGTTTTTACTGTATTTCAAAGAGTGTATACAGTTTGACTCACACGGTATTTATCTTGAAAATCTACTTTTACGCATTTGAACGCATTTGTATTGAAAGTCCAATGAATCGGAGAGGTATAGCAAACTCAGAAATGTTTTGAATTTGTATAAAAATGGGCTCAAACAGCTACCTGATTTCAAAGCATACAACCAAATTGCAAGAAATCATTATCAATGACTCCCATCTCGCATCACCCCGAAGGCTCCATTTTCAAGTGGGATTTGAACTCTCATATGAACTTCTTTCTAAGCCTATAATAACTGTTTCGGAGAGCAGTGCCAGAAAATATAAACCCAAAGCCGTCAGTATAAAACCGAACTTGCGAGGTTTAGTATAGAGGCTGAGGGTTAATAAAGAGGCTGAGGCTGAGGGTATTGAGGGGACCATCTGTACAAATCACCAATCTTTCAAATGATGCTTTGGTGCAGCTTTTATTATATGGTGATCAAGACCTTTCTTATGACTTGAACAGAGATATACTCGAACTAACTTTACGTTTCATTCACGAAACTGGTCGGTTTGACTAAGATCTTCCAAACCTCAGTCATGCACAAAGCAGCCACCAAGTCTCTTTACGTAAATGTTTCCTTTTCTTTGTAAATTCTGTTTCACATCAGATGACAGGCAATTGATTTACCTAAATAACTTGAACGAGTTGCGCTCGCATTGATCGCAACCCTGACCTGACATCTGATGTGGGATGGAATCTAGTATAGTATCCAGTAGTTTTTAAATCGTTCGTAGTGTACCGGGTGTCCCAAAAAAAAGGTAACAGATTTGATTGGGGCTAGCGATAAGAATTTAAGTTGATTCGACCCCTGATAAGTTTTGAAGCACTCTTCGATAGTTAACTTGAAGATTAATACCTCGTTTGTTGATATTGGTGCAACAAGAGTTGGAATACTAATCTTGAAAGTCCAAATTTGCCTCCTACTCCAAACCAGAGCTTTTGGGGTTTGGCCTAAGCTGTTAACTCGCTGTGCTGTGGAATCTCCTCAATCATAGCTAAATACAAACAAAAAACCTCGTGCTTAGGAACACATTCTAGTGGAAATCTGACTCTGAACTTCACAATCAGATTCAAGAATTTAGCCCCGAAGAGACCCCATTCTTGATTCTACAAGAAACATTAAATTACACCTGTCTGAGAAAAGTTATTCATCAGCGAAATAAGTCCCGTAGGCTTTAACACATAGACTATCTTGCAATCTTCATTGCTTGAATGAAATGTTTTTTGCATCATCTCTCACGAAATTATTACGAAACAAGCAATCGTGTATGCCCAAGGGAACATAAAAAATGCTCGTTCGTGCTTGGCTTGGTTTACTTTTGTAAATGCATTTTGACCGGAGAAAAGTATTCCTTGGTGACTATATTCATTAATTTTTTTGTTAGTTTTCAGTTTTTTACGCTCTTTTCAAACGAGTACCCAAAGGACCGATCCTTGTCCAAAAATGTCTTTGACTGAGGAGATTCCCCTAACCAGCCGTTAGCAGTTTAGGCCAAAACCCAAAAGCTCTGGTTTGTAGAGGGACGCAAATTTTGGCTTTCGAGATTAATATTTCAACTCTCGATGCGCAAATATCAACAAACGAGGTATTGATCTTCAAGTTATCTATCGAAGAGTATTTCAAAACTTATTTGGGATCGATTCGACTTATACTCTCATCGCTAGTCCCCATCAAATCTGTTACCTTTTTTTTTGGGACACCCGGTAGTTGTATTTAGTTTAACGTTGCGTGTCTTTTCATATTGGCCATGGGGTAGTCATAGTCTTTCGCTCCCCATGGTATCGTCCCTGTAGTGTAGTATAGTAATCAGGAACGTATAGTAGAATGTAAGATTTATTGTAATATTTTGATATGAATAAAAAAAGGGTTAATATTATCGGTACGGCCCTAAGGAAACGGTTAGCATATGGTTTATTGTTGCACTTCACTACAAAAAATTCAGTTTGAATTAAATAGTGAAATTTGATAATAAGACCAAATGAGAAAATTATCAAGACATGAGTTGAAATTTCATTGATATAAAGGGCTATAGATTTTACAACTTTTTGCATTATTTTATCAATATAATTCTTCAAGCATTGGCTACATATTTGACTCACGTGGTACTTGAATAAAAGTCACGTGATTGTACTCACCAACACAGCTTCCGTTATCCAATCGCTTAAGACCAGCATCAACGCATGGGTTCCAAAGACAACTATAAGAACCAAGTGTATTCACGCAAGATTGCTCTTCAAGACAAATATCTTTCTTCGCGCATTCATCTATGTCTGAAGAAAGATAGAGTTTATTTTTATCATGACAAAATAACATTGCTACAAAATGTTGTGGAAATGTTCTTGTGACATCTAATTTGAGACAGACCTTAGTTTTTATCTCATACAGGGTGTCCCAAAAAAATTGTGCCCTGTTTGCCTGAAGATTGCGACAACACGGCAGATTCTCGCAAAAAAACTCTTTTATGACGTTGCTTCTCAGATGTTCAAATAAAGTTTGCTGCCATTCCCGTAAAAATCCGTTGAAAAATGATGGAGCTATGGCCTTCAAAAGATCAAGTTTGCTTGATGACTGAAACCAGCGGTCGGCCATTTTGTCTTACTATTTTGCAGTGATAAGTAGCTTCACGCGAGGTAAGAAATAATTTCTGTGAGGTTAGAAATTGTGGAACTCTCTGAGGATTATCGGAATTTTCACGAGAGCTATGACATTGGAGGCTGCTATTTCATTTTCCATCCATGAAGCTATTTATTGCTGCAAAATAGTACAACAAAATGGCCGACCACAGGTTTCAGTCATTGGGCAAATTTGGTCTCCTGAAGGTCATAGCTCCATCACTTTTCAATGGATTTTTATGGGAATGGTAGCAAACTTTAATTGAATATCTGAAGAGCAACATCATGCAAAAGTTTTGCGAGAATCTTTTGCCGTTTTGTCGCAATCTTCAGGCAAACGGAGCACAATTTTTTTGAGACACCCTGTACATGTAATGGCTGCGGGGCAAACACAGCCTTAATGCTCCTCGGGGTATCGTTCCCGTAGTATTGTATAGTATTTTTGTAATTTTACATACCTTCACACTTCAATGTTTCTTTATTTCTGAACAGTCCTTCAGGGCATTCCTTCTCTTTGCACTCATGCCCTCCTCTTGTATTGATACACATTTCATGGTCTTTGCAGTTATGAAGTCTCTGCCTGCATTCGTTGATATCTGAAAATGAGATTCAAAGATTAGAATATCTGGCTGATAGCTCTAAGATCTTCTTAACTGATAGCTCTAAGATCTTCTTAACTTCACACAAGGAAATATCTGAATCGAAACCTAACTGAAAAGATCGTGCATGCTCTTATCACAAGTAAACTTGACTACCGTAACAGTCTTCTATTTGGTCTGCCGAATTATCAATTGCAAAAGTTGCAACGTGTTCAAAATGCTGCCACAAGGATAATTACTGGGACTCGAAAGTACAATCACATCACTCCAGTACTAAAAGAACTGCATTGGCTGCCGGTAAAAGAAAGGATTGACTTCAAAATTTTGTTATTGACATTCAAGGCACTTAACAACATGGCTCCAGCCTAACTGAAAGATATGTTGAGGCTACAAACCAGTGATAGACACAGACTGAGGTCAGAGAAATCTGTGGCATTAATAGTTCCAAAGACAAAATTTACATCTCGTGGGGACAGAGCATTTTGTACTGCAGCCCCTAGGCTCTGGAACAAACTGCCTGTTGAAATTAGAAGATCTCAGAGCGTCCAAACTTTCAAAACAGGATTAAAAACGTATTTATTTCATAATCATTTTAACATGTGAATGACATTTCTAGCTTTACTTTCTGTAAATTAAGGTTTTTAACACTAAGTTGTTCAGCGCTTTAGAATATATGTATATAGATTTTAGCGCTCTATAAGTGCATTGTTATTATTATTAACTGTGTTGAATTAGACTGATTGTCATTCTAGTTATCGCCTCGTTACCGTTCAAACTAGGACACAACATTTTGCAGTCAAAAACAGGATAATAGTTGTCTTCCTCACCCTGGCTTGAAAACATGTGCACACTTTAGATGTGGTTATGTCCAAAGGAAAGACCAGGACACTGCTTCGATAGGCTTACTTTCTCAATGTTCCTGAGAGCTACTTTTGGATTTTAAGTGGAAACAAAATATGGTAATAACGGCAAGATAGAAAGGAGGGTCTACTGGAGTAAAATGGGTAAGCTTGGGTTAAAATGGGTAAAGCAAGAAATATGAAAAAAAAATCCCAAAAATCTTCAGATACAGCTTTTCTCTCGCGACATCTGTTAGAACTATCCTCCTTGGGGTATTGAACGTTGATTAAATAGTCCATGATCTACTATTTCTGGGCAATCAACATTACCCATTTTACCCCTGCAGACCGTCTTTTAGATGACAAACCTGCACATGTGACACCATCTCTTGAAAGGAAAAATCCTTTGTTGCAAGCACAGTGATAACTTCCATTTGTATTTATGCAAAGATGTTCACAACGAGTGAGGGTCTCACACTCATTTATATCTGAAAAATAAACAAAAGAGATCGCTAAAAATCAACTCTTTGTTTTTAATTTAACTTGACACAAGTCTCAGTTATAATAAGAAATCACGTAGTACAACAACACCGAATATGCTCCTCCATTACTACGTTCTCTGAGATCAAAATGGCAGTTAGACGCAAAACGCGGGCAACAGATCCTGCGTGCCACAATTCCTACTCGCATAGGCCTAAATACCAAAACATGTTTACATTACCTCTCTGTTCGTTGTAATTCCGACGAAATTAATTGAGCACTGAATCCAGTAGTGTTCGAGAAGGTTCTATTCACCTTTCGTTTTCACCAAGCATCATAAATCTGACTCAAAAATCATATTCTTTGGTGAGTTTCTTGCCCACTTCGACTTGTAGATTATCCCTTCGCAGCTTCAAAGTTGCTCCAGCAAGATTACTGTTTACGACTTTCAGGAATTTGTCATAAACAAAATAACTTTGCAAATGCATGAAATCAACATAGACGAACAATATGTTTCAATTTAATTCACGAGATTGTCGACAAACGTAGATGCAGATAGATTGAAATAAGCGATAATCCTATTCAAAATCTCCATTGACGAGTCGATGCTTAGCCTAAGCACTTTCCATAGAAATACAATGAAAATGTCCCGCGCAGCGTCACGATCAACTGCCCCTTTAAAACTGAGACTTGTAGCAAGTCAGCTCTACCTCATGTATGGCGGAATGAGGTGGCCTATCAACGGTAAAAAGAATACACTAACAAATCCCATTGTTTTTTGGCTTGCTCTGTTCGTACGTAATGTTTTACATAACTACCTAATGTGTAATGTCCAAAATAAGTACTCTCGTTTGAAAAATCATCAAAATTTGATTTCACGACCGATCTTCAATTTTCCTTTTTTGTCAAGTAGATCAAGGACCAAATTATTTTCCCAGGCATAGTTGATCTTGTAGTTAGTTTAATGATTGCAAAGTTAGCTCTTTTCAGAGCTGCCTGGTTTAGAATCATACTGCAAAAAGCATTGATGATTGCCGGATCAATTTCTTCGCGCATGTAGAGCTTCTGGTTTGGTCATAAATGACAGAAAGAAATGCACGCTATGATTGCATATCTCAAGGATAATAAAAAATCTGAAAATTTCTACTCTTAGACCCCGTTTACACTATGCCGGTACGAAATGAATACGGCATGAAACTGTGCCGTATTGGCCTCCCGTTTACACTATTCCGGCATAGTTTTTACTTGAATACGGCAAGAAATGAATACAGCATGCTAAGTTTCAGTTTCAGTTCAGTTTCAGTTCTCATTTTAAAATTCCACTACATACAAACAATTTCAACATAAATTAACTAAGTGTAAAAAATATAAATGATAACAATAACAATGATGTAGAAAAAAAGAAAATAAATTTGTGTGCAGGGAATTTCTTAAGGAGGGGCCCTCTCAATAGATAAACTAATCGAGGAGAGAGCACCCCCTGTCTTAGAAAATATTCAAAATTTGTTTAAATATTTAAGGATTGATGATAAACTTGCGAGGAATGAAGCCACTTCATATCAATGTGGGTTTAAAGTACTTCCAGAGACTGGACAGACGGAAAAACGCCCATCCAGCCCCCAGGAGCACTCTACCATGATTAGTTTTGATAATTATTGGTGAAGAAGAAAGTTTTGAGATTTTTTCGAAAGCTGTGGATAGAGGTTGATTCCTTGATGTTTACTGGAATGCTGTTCCATGTTTTAGCACCACAATACTGCACTGATTGAAGACCATAAAGCAATGTATTTTTCTTCGTTAAGAAAATGTCATTCTTTGATGACTGTCTAGTACCATATTGATGAACAGATGCCACTGGCGTGAAGAAATTATGGAAATGAGAAGGGGAAGTTCTATTAATACATTCATACATAAAACAAAGTAGCTTGAATTGGAAAAGGTCAGAAAGCCGTAAGATTTTCAGATCAAGAAAGATGGGAGCAGAAGGTGAGGTGAAATGCTCAAATGCTATGGCTCTTATTATTCGCTTTTGTAGCAAATAAACTGGCTTGACATATGAATCATATGTAAGGCCCCAAACTATAATACCATATTGAAGAAAAGAGGAAAATAAAGAGTTAACTGGCTTCGTCGCTCAACCGGCATAGTGTAAACGGCGAATACGGCATCATGTCATGTCAGATTCACATAGAGGCGATAATCTGGCAAATGAGAGCATGCACCTTGACTAATCCTCGCTCTGCGCATGGTCAAAACCTATCGTATTCATTTTGTGCCGGTACAGTGTAAACGGTGATTCTGTTTGAACGGAAAAACCAATACGGCACAGTTTTATGCCGTATTTATTTCGTACCGGCATAGTGCAAACGGGGCCTTAGGCAAGATTGACCATTTTACTTAAAAAGTATAACTCAAAACAAGGTTTCTTATTTTGAGCAATACTTTTTAAGCACAATAGTCAATCTTGCCTAAGGGTCAAACTTTAAAAAAATTGCAATTCTTTACCTTGTAGCAACAAAAGCAAAAATTTTATCATCTATAAATGTTTTTGGGTCACTGACAAAACAAGTCAAAAAGGTCATTTTATCAAAGGTTTTATAATGGATTGTTGGTGATATTTTAAACAGGAGTACTTTTTTGGGACACCTGGTACGTTTTGGTATATTGAAATCAAGAATCACACACCTCTGCAGAATTTTCCATCTTTGAGAAATCCTTCTGGGCATTCATCCTTTCCTGAAGAAATATAAGAAATCTATTAACAATCGAATATGTAAAACAAATGGAAATAACAATAGTTGAATTTATCAAGCACAAGACAATCGAGAAGCATGTTGCAGATGACGAATAATGACTTAATTTACGACAGAGAATGAAACTACGGCCGCTTGTTTTTTCTACCGAAAGAAAGGTTTGAGTAAGAAAATGTCTGATTCAATATTTGCGTCATCGACGGAAACAAACGACTGTTGCAGTTTCAATCAATCAATTAATCAATCAATCAATCAATTAAAACCTACCAATGATAAAAAAATCTCCTTGTTGTGCGTAGTGCAATTGTAGAAAGATAAACAAGTAAATAAAGTAAAATATAAGCACTTTGATGCGAATTGAAATAAGCACGTTTCGAGCATAGCCGGCTATCAAGCAAAGAACTATTAGCAGAACCGACACTAGTAAAGCTGAAAGAAGCGCAGATTCGAAGGATTAGGATAGTAATCAAGGGAATCGACGTAACGTAAGACGAGCATAGGTTTCAAATCTTTAAAAAGGCTGGTGTAAAATTGAGTGACCTATTTCTTTGAACTGAATGACTTCAAACTAATTTTAGCTAATTCTCTATAATTCTACCGTTGGAATTTTCTGAAATCTTCGATATTTTCAGAATTAGAGTGTTTGTTTTCTTTTTCAAAAATTCAAGAAAAAAATTTCAAAAAAACTTGAAACCATCGTAATTTCTAAACTGTTTGACGTAGCATGAAATAATTTCGAAGAAAACCATAGTTTATGAATGCCTACAATATGGCATCAAGCAAAAGTCTGTCACTCGTCTGGTTTATGATTTAGAAATTTGATGACGTCACATCCTCAAATGAGTTGAAATGTAAGATACACCGTAATATCCAAAATATTCAAAATTTCTGAAAAGTCCAACGGTAGAATTATAGATAAGTATCTAAAATTTCTTTCAAGCCATTCAATTAGAAGAAATAGGTCATTGAATTTTACACCCATCTTTTTTCACCGAGTTGAAGATTTGGAACCTATGCTCGTAAGACGACTGAGAATAGGAAAGAGATGTAGGAATAAAACTGTGATTAATAGAATGTTAATGGAGATACGTAAATTGCGTGTTGAGTCCTGAAGGATACAATGCTCTAAGTTTAAAAATGATCCGTTTCTCCAATGTTTTTCTTCTTGTGCTTTCTATAGATGCATATAGCAAGCCGAGAAAAGACATAAGAAAATGCCGATTGAAACTTACCTTCGACATAAGACGCTGTGATTTCATGTCTTATTGACATTTTTGCTTCATCGACGATGAGGCTGTTCGATTTAACTTGATATGTTTGACTTGGATAATTGAGCGTTCGGGGTGATCCATAAAGAATTGAATGCTCCAATTTATACTTTGTTGAAGCTTCTTCAATCAGAATGTATCGCTCTGAATAACCAAGGATTGTGCTAGGTGATGTCTGCAAGAAACTAATGAAATGCTATGTGAAAATATTTTGATTTCGATATACGTTATTGCAAAGATTGCAGCAAAGAAAATGTCTTGCACAGATTAAAATTGCTTTTTTCCTACCAAAGAATATTTTCAAGTTCTGAAGATTTCTTGCTTAAAAATTGCGAGTCTGTCATACCCCTCAAGAATTCCTGTTTGAACGCGCACAATTTCTTCAAAATCCTTTAAAATTGTTAAGAACTGAAGAATTAATATGTGCAAGACCCTGCAAATAGCCAAATTGCTTGAAACACAATTAATTGCCAAAAAGTAGCTTATTTTGTGAATATTTCACATATCTGATCACAGCAGTTCACAAAATCTTGCAGCCTTTTTTTAGTTCCAAATACCTCACAAAAATTCTGAATGGTTGTTTTTTACTTCTTTCACCACATATTGTGCAGAGTCAACATACAATTTTACGAGTCAAATATAAAAAATTTGACACACTTTTGATCCCAAACCATATAAAAATTAGCATGCATACTTACCTAGCTAAATAAATGGGAAGTCTTTGGTACCTTCTGGCGCTTTACATAAATGGGGAGGGAAGCTTACTAGAGAGGGGGTTTGTTCAAAATTTTAGCTTGGATGGAGAAGCTTATAAGAGAGGGCTAGACTCACGAAATAGTCCCAGTTATCGCAACAACAACAGCAATAGCAATGACAACAACAACAACAATATATACTTTTTGCTCAAACTGGGACTTATGGACTTTCACATCAAAAAGTGGGACGAAAATAAACAATGGGCGCACAGATTTTTCTGTGCCCTTGGAAACGAGGTTAATGGCCTCTTTTCGGTAGTTGGAGAATTTCAGGAGCCGTGCGTGTTGGCGTGCACTATTGCTAGATGAAGATTGCCTTCAAAATGAAGAAATTCTTGTTAAAACTGAAAGGTTAATTAATTCTTACATTAAAGAAACATTCATGCGAATACTTGTGGCTTTTGTTTATTGCTAACGTCACTCAAAACTTGAATTTTGAGGCGTTTTATTATCTGATGATTGAGCTGACAATTTAGGCCCACCGCCATTACTCACCTTATCATACAGCGTTGCTATGGTTTCCATATCGGACATGAAATCGAGGGAAACAATTTCGTCCCAATTTTCAATGTGAAAGTCCATGAGTCGTAGTTATAGCGTCCATCAGCCTATCAATAGCAATAACTACGAACTTGCAATCAGTCTAAGAGAGGGCGGCTTAATGGAGAGGGGGGTTAAATAGAGCTTTCACCGTAGCTACCACAGAGATAGAGAGGCACTTAAAAAAGTTAACATACATTTCATTGTAATGCTGTGGTGAGAAACCTTTTCGTGAAAAATGCTGCACATCACCAGACAGGCTTGTCTCCATCATCAAAGATTGACTCTCTGGGATGAAAGTGACCTTGCACTCTGTTGTTAAGATTTGCACGTCATTATATTTGATCTGTTGGGGTGAGAGAGGAAAGTGTTAAAATAACTATTTAATCTTGATAATCTTTTATTAAGCATTTTTAGTAGTGAATGAATCAACAATGAGACTATATTCACTAAAATCACTCTCATTTGATTGCGTTACAAATCTCTAAAGTTTCCTTTCCTCAAAGTTTCAATAACAGCATAGGGTTCCCAATTTGTAAGAAGGTTGGTGAAATTTTTATGACCTACCAGGTGAGTCAAAAAAAGAATCCCTGTTTGGAAGACCACAGATCCCTCGATATCAAAACAATAATGTTGGCAAATATTTCATTCAATAGTGAACATGTTCACATATATTCTAAATTTTACCTGCCTGAAATCGGCCACTCCGTTCTGAAATTATACGAGATTTTCTCGAGGAAGCCCCTCCAAGAAACTTCCAAAAACTGCATAAAATCATGACCAAATTTCTCGTATGTCTATGCCTTATAGCAATTACTTGTGCATGCTTTGGCACGTTCTATCCCTTTGGGAGATGAAAATTTCATCCCTGGGGGCAAAACAACATCATTCCGGACGACATCATCCTCCAAAGAGGACAAAACATGGTAGAATGTGTTGAACTCATTGATATAAGGCAGAAAGCTTGGGAAATGTTGTTCGTTGTTTTGATCCTGTTTTGAAGATTTCTCGAAAGGGCTTTCTGGAGAAAATCCCTCATAACTTCAGAATGACTGACTGTGAGCAGAAATACAAACGAATGATCGGTGAGGGAAAGAGTGGGCAGATATTACGACACGCCCATTCTAACTGACAAAGGAAAGGGGACTGGGGCTGGTAAGCTATAGGGTCCTGGGGCGTTAATCTTTTAATAACTTCAGAATGGAGTGGGGGTTTCAGTCAGGTAAACATTGAGGTCCATTTGAACATGTCTGCTGTTAAACGTTATGTTTCCCAATATCATCATCTTGATATTCAGGGAATGGTGATTTTTCAAACAGGGATTCTTTTTATTGACTCAACCGATATTTCTTTGAACTGAATAACGTCATATAAACTTTAGCTATTCACCATAATTTCACCATAGGACTTTTCTGAAATCTTTCATATTTTCCAGAATTAAATTTCTAGTATTTTCAGAATTAGAGTGTTTTTCTTCCTATCTAAGAATTCAAGAAAAATTTGAAATAGCTTAAAACCATCGTAATTTCAAAACTTTTGAGAAATCACAGAGCAACTTTCAAGAAACAATATCTTATGTCTACAAAATGTTTATAAAGCAAACGTCTATCATTCTGCTGGTTTACGATTTAGAAATTTATGACGTTACAAATTCAAATGAATTGAAATATCAAATACGCTGTAATTTCGAAAATATTCCAAATTTCTGAAAAGTCCGACGGTAGAAGTATACCGGGTGTCCCAAAATGATGTATTACTGTTTGATTGCTTACATGTCCATAACCAATGAACCGATTTTCAAAAACTCCGTTTTATTTGATTGCCAAAAGGCTAAATTATATTTTAAGATGTTGGTTGCGGTTTGACCACGGCGTTTTCATGTCAAGAAGAAGATCGATAAACCTGCTCAAATTCAAGCCTTACATGGCAAGAGAAAGAAACGGCCTATTTTTCCAGTCAACATTTTAGATGTGATACAAAAGGTTGAACTCTTATTCGTATTCTCTGAATTCAGTATTAACTGAATTCGTATTCTTTGAACGACATATATTCTCTGAATGACATATAAGTTCAGTCTTTTGCATCACATCTAAAATGTTGACTGGGAAAGAAGGCCGTTTCTTTTTCATGTCATCTAAGGTTTGAATTTGAGCAGGTTTATCGATCTTCTTTTTAACACGAAGATATCGGCCAAAACCACAACCAACATCCTCAAATACAATTTAGCCTTTCGACAATCGGATAAAATAAAGTTTTTGAAAATTGGTTCATTGTTTATGGACATATAAGCAAACAAACGATAATACATCATTTTGGGACACCCGGTAGCAAAGTAGCTGAAGTTTTCTCTAAGTAATTCAGTTCAAAGGAATAGGTCATAAAAGAGGAAGATGACATATATGTCTTCTATTAAGACTTGTCATCATCTCTCCCGATCATGGTATGGTATTATAAACCATGTTTTATACCGAAAACAAACTACAGTTTAGTATATTTTTTTCTTACGTTTTTCGTTGTACCAGCACCGATAAGGGGACCATTATGGAATTAAGGTCATCTTGACCTTTTAATGCTATCCCTGCCACTGTGATTAGGGGTGTTTTTCCTTTACGTTTTTAACATTATTTATTGTATTGTATCTATTTTTAAATTATATAACTTGTAAATAATTGTAAATATTGTGGCAAAATGATACATACAAACATATAGAAAATTACACCTTTATTTTTAACTGAGTAAGGTACTCGAGTAATGTCTAAACATTGGATGGACTTCAAAGAACATTGTTTTGAAATTTTCAAGAGGGCAAAGAGAGCAAAGACGATTATTTTTATGGAGCCCTCAAGAAACTTTGAGTACTCAAAATCTGATAATTTTAAGAAACTTAGTCAGCACTGGTTCAAATTCCTCGCTTCCTATAAAAACATACGTGTATCGCTTACAGCTCATAAATCGGTCTCTTGACTTCTAAATTTCCTATTTTGCAACATGTCAGGTGTCTGGGATTCATACTTTATAACAAGCTCAGGACATCCGGCAGTTACCCTCCCTGATATGAATTGCTTAGTTGGAGACAATTCATTGGATCAATCAGCCACAATTTAGCTTTAAAACAAACACAATAGCATTACTTAAAAGTTGAGTGAGTGAGTGAGTAATTGTATTTAACGTGCCTAGCCTGCGAAAGTCTCGAGATGACTTGTTTCCAGCAGGGGACACGGGTTATACATAACCTTTCACTTTTTAGGCACATACACTTGCTATTCTCGCAAGGTATGGGTTTCTGCGCTTGGCGCAGGGGGGCCCATCAGGGCGACCCCGGTCCTTCCTCTCGATGTGACCACACCTCGTGATTCCTTTTGCCTTTGCCTGGAATTACAGAGAGTTAGCAGCTCTCCTCACACTTTCGCAGCAAGTATGACCCTGGTAGGATTCGAACCCACGACCTTGCGGTTGTGAGTCCGGCGCCTTAACCACTGGGCCAACCTCGCAGTGAAAAGGTCACATCAAATGGAGACAGGGAAATTAAGAAGTGTTTTAACCTGACGTGCACGAAATAAAAGGCCCCCTCAAGTGATTGACACACTTGAGATGGGTCAACAAGAACTCAGACTCAGATACATAACACACATGAAATTAAGATTTAGATTAAAGGGAATGTAAGCATATAAAAATGGCTCAAGCCACTTGCGGTCAAACTCTAGCCAATCACCTGTCGGTATTTCCTGTTGATTATGATAAGTTACCCAAATATGGTGCGGCACGTGTCACGGTCCATTACCTTTGCATGGCTATTTTTATCAAAGGCTAATATATGCTTAGATTCCCTTTAAATAAGGAACGATCTTCTTGACACTGTGTTCGGGATACTGCGAACCCCCCTTTTGTAAATTACAATGGAAAAGACGATAACTCTGATTGGTTCGCTGATCAATGGAATGGGTGAAGCATTTTGGGGCATGCACGAATTCACAAAGGAAAAATGAAAGATGATGACCCTGCAATTGCTAGTTCGCATATTCCAAAGCCCTTACACGGGGGTCTAGCTCTTCTGGGGAAAATCCGTAAGACTTTCACTGATAGTATCCTGAACTTCATTTCACAACCGAGTTTCAGTCATAAATCTTTTGAATCTATACTTGTGTGATGTCTAGCCCAGGAACATCCGCAAGCTCACTGAAGAGATCGGTGTGTGCATCAAGTCAAACTGAGGGCAATGCTGGAGAAAATGCTCGTTATCTTCGTTTCCCGTACCACATGCACAGCGAGAGTTTAAGCAGTCACAGCTGTATCGAAACCTTCGCTCGTTGAGTAGACTGAAATTTACCAGCAATTTTATCAGCTTTTTAATACCTGCCATATTATAAACATTGTACACAGATTTGTTTCACAAATGCACTAATCGCATGGCATATTAAATCTTGGATTTGACCCCTGCGTAAAACTTTGCTTAAAGTGAATGATCCGAGTTAAAAGATGAGATCTCACGGGTTTATAAATAGCCTGTTGTATTTGATAATCCAACCCATGGCGAAAGAAAGCAAAGCCAAAGAGAACGATATATAGCTTAGGTCATTCACTTTCACGAACTTTTCTGCTAATGAAAGTTCAGCCTGTCTACAATTTGCCATCAACAAATCTTCGCCAGGCAGTTGGAATCTTGGCAGCAGTATCCTTGACGTCATAGACGTTAGCTGTATCCAACAACCAAGGCGCGTCATTGACCAAAAAGAGCCCCAGATACAAGTGCCACTAACAAAACCGGTGCCTAAATGTTACCAGTTATAAACAGTGCAAACAACCTACAAAGTCTTCAAAAAAAACTGTCTGAAAGTTTTAAAAATCTGACGCCGAGAGTTTAAACCTACTTACGCAAAACCATTTATATGTTGACCATCAATGACTAAATCAAATTAGAGGCTCTGGTTTAGGCCTAAGAGGAAATTTTTACGCTTGCTGATTTATAGCTCTACAACCAACCAAACGAAAATTAAAAAGATACCATAATTCAATAAAGCCATTAAGGGTTACCAAAATAATGATTTGAGGCGATTTGGTGCAAACTCTTGGCGTAAGAATTACATAGTATAAATGGGAAAAAGGAACGGGTAGACTTCGGAGAATGTGGACAGATGACATCAAAGAGTGGACCAACACAAATGAATATGGAAAATTGAAAAGGAAAGCACAGAACAGACAACAGTGGAGATCCCTGATAGGCAACATTCGGACTTTCGAGGACGCTACGTAGGTAGATAGATAGACTGCAAACTAAACAGCACAATTAGCAAACTTAGACATAACTGCAACAGTCCTTACCTTTCCTTTATAAACGAATGAACCCACAGCCACAGAGATTCCATTAAACCCATCTCTCCCTTGCGTAACCGTCGACCAATAAACTGGGGTCAGAAATGATACAACTGATCTCATTATGTACAGCAGTCGTTTAGGTATATTCTTGACATCCAGAGTAATTTTCACAAATTGGTCCACATAACTGATTTGTGCCATCAGGGCGACAGGACCAATATCTTGTCCGTTAATTTCTCCAGTGATACCTCCGATTACTTCTGTGATGCCAACAATGCCTTGAAATGAAGAAAAAGTGTAAATGAGATTTGTCTCCGAACCGAATGAAGAAAAATCTTCTGTGGAAAGACTTTTAGCGAAAGAAGATGACGGAATGTACTAAAGTTGAGGTACCCTTTAGTACAAGTCATGTTGAACAACTTTCTCGTTGTCCAATCAACAATTTTATCCACCTTTTGCGATATTTTTAGGCTGCTTCACAATATCATTTATATAAACTCGCGAAAAAGTTGTTCAAAGTATTAAATCATTTCTCTACCCCGGGTACCAAATTCTCTACCCAGGGTACATCTGAACATGACGCGCAGAAAAACAGTCTTTTGTTTACGTACTTGATATATTTCGATCTTTTCAAGCAAATAAAAAATTTCGAATTTCTAGGTTTTGTAATTGAAAGAGCATAATGTATAAACAATATTAATCAAAATGAACAAAAACTGAGACAAAGATTCTTTAAAGTCAATCTAGAGTACTATTCATAATGGCCTACCAAAAGTGGAGACTATGTGGTGGGAAAAAACCCAGACTCGTTAGCGGTGTCTTGAGCGATGGGGACCCTGGGTGGGGAGCAGTGACAGGGACGGTTGTTGTCGTTGTTGTTCTCTCGGCCGGGGCTCTGCTTGTTCACCGTTATCACCTCTTTTGGCCTGACATCCAATGTGAAACCGCCTCAATGAGCTATTCGTTAAAAGGATTTTATATTCAGCATTTCGTAGTTGTGTAATTAGGTGTGTTATAGGTTTATGTTAATCCCAAGGGTTAATCATGATGTTTTGCTCCTTCTGGTACTGTCCTTGTAGTGTGGTATAGCAGATTGTTGGTAGTGTCAGGGCATGAAAACCCACCCAACCATGTGACCGGGCGGTCGCAGCAAATGTTCCATTCATAATTTCCTGCAGGAAATTTTTCAGACATACCCTGTTCATTGATGCTCTGATGCTCATTCTTTGGTAAAAAACGAAAAGTCAACATACGAATTCAAGCTAAATTAAGTGATCAATCTGGATTGCTTCTCAATAACCAGTTATACTTGCAGTGTAACAACAAATGTACGATCAGTGAAGACGACCAGAAAACGAAGCTAGCGTTACTGAACCCAATCATATCATTTTTTTGTGTGTTTGGGATCAAATCTATTTCAGATACAATATTTGACAAAGAGTATTGAATGGACATAGGAACTTAAAAAGACCATCATTCTGAACCTTTGAAACTTGATTTCTTTTCAAGAAAGCTGGACGTCTTAATTCCTCTATGCTTCCTGGAAATTCAAGTATGATTGATTTCTTTCCGGTCGCAGGAAGAAAGATATTTTTCCATGCCCTGGGATTCAAGTAATTTGTTATTGTAAACTTTTATATTGAATAGAAAAATAGAAGACTTTTCTGGTACACCTTGTTCCTTTACCTTTATCTATCAAATAATATAACATCGAGCGCCGGGTAAACGAGCAAAGAAGAAAATGAGCAAGGAAACGAACAGAATGAAAACAAAGAAGGAAATTGAAGTGGTGGCAGGGAACCGTAGTGTCACCAAAAATCGAAGAACGTGAATTGCGACGATGATCATTTTATTCATATTTCAGTCTTTCAAAATGATATTCAGGTTGACAAATCCAAAAAAAGAGACAAATTGAAGGTATCCACATTTCCATAAAAGTTATGACATTCCAGTAGACAAATCCAGTTTTATGAATTAATTCAAGACAAGGCAATGTTTTTTTGTAAAAGATTAGTGTTTCGAAGCAGTACTGTGCTTCATCTTCAGAATACAAATTTTTTCATTTGCATATTTTGAAAAAATTTGCATCTGGATATGTCTCTTTTTTGGATTTGTCAAGCTGAATATGATTTGAAAAGACTGAAACAAGGAAATAAACTGGCACCTAATCGGATAAAAACGGTATCAATTTCGGAAAATAAAATGATGAGATAGACATACCACCACATTTGAACATATTACAAATTCGATGATCTATTTGCACTCCCGTTTGACACTTGCCATCATTTGTTCCAGCCCGGCACTGTCTTAATCGATATTGTCTACCACCGTCACATGATCGGCTGCATTGGCCCCATGCCGACCATGGATTTTCACCAGGTTCCTCTGCAGGTTAAGAGTAAAATTTAAAAATCAAAAATGGGTTTTTTTCGAACATCTGTAAGATCGTAATTATGGCATTCTCAGAAGGAACTCAACGATTATACCATGTGTTATGTGTCCTTTCTAACTGGGAATAGAACAGCACAGGACCGCATGAATTGGGAAATGATGAAGGTGAAGATGAACTTGCGGTTTTTTAGCGCCAAGCGCTGGGATCACAGAAGTAGCTAGGCACTAATTGAGTCCACGACCCCTTGTCATTACGCTCAAGTGGTGGGGCTCTACTGAGTATCAAACCCTGTCCACCTGACTGTTCTGGCTGCAAAGTCAGAGGATTACACCACTGCGCCACAACACCTTCTCTTAGGCCCGTTCACACTGCTCCGTTTTTGTTATGATCCGTTTTTGATGCATCGAAGCTACCGGTTCACATCGTTCCGTTTTTGTAAAAAAACACAGGTAAAAACATCCTTTTTTGTCCGTTCACATTGATCCACATGATTCCAAATACGGAGCCAAGGATATCCGCTTTTGTGCATTCACATTGCTACGGTTCTTGTGCGGATCAGTGCAAACACTTTCACAAAAACGGAAGTTTTCTATCCGTATTTTTTTACAAAAACGGAGCAGTGTGAACGGAGCCTTAAATAGCAGCAAGTTGTGGGAAAACCGAAAAAACTGCTTAAATATGGGCACTTGGATCATACAATATTTTACCAACTTCATGCCGAAAATATAAAGTTTTTCTTTGTATGCATTTCTATCTAGCATCCGAAGGCAATTTTAGGACGCTGAAAAGCTTAGCTTATCGAAGCAAGGTCCTGGTCCTTCCTCTCGATGTAACCACACCTCGTGATGCCTTTAGCCAGGAATCACAGAGAGTTGGCGACTCTCCTCACACATTGTAGCAGGTTCGGCAGGGCGGGGACTCGAACCACCAACCGTCAGATTGGTAGTCAAGCATGCTACCACTGAGTCATCCCCGCCACAAAATATGAAGTGCCGAATCTTTCAATTAATATCCAGAAAAATCGGATCTTTTTGGCCTATATTCGGGTTTTCATCGCTGAACAGCCGAATTCGCTTGCTAAATAGCTGGTTTTCAAAACTGCAATATCCAAATAGTTAAACTGCAAAGAAAGTCTACTTTCGATCAAATTCGGCTAAAAACCAATCAATTCAGACCGCAAGTAAGTCATCAGTCTGCTTAGATTGATCCTTGCCACCTAGTTAGTTCCTTTACAAACATGATCATATGAAATGTCACGTGGAATTGGCATGCCTCCCCCCTCCCCCCGCAAATCCGGTGTATTTTACAGTTGCTGATGACTGAGATCTATAAAACAAAATGGGAGCTTAATCCTAACTTCATGACGGAGATCTTTGTTGAAAAACACAGTCCTTGTGGGTAAGAAGCTAACATAATATACTATTGCCGCAAGCGCGCACAACGTGCAATGGCTTGCACACGATATCGTTTCGTGGGTGTAGATTATGGCAGGCACTTCCCAACGACATAAATCAGTCAGATGCTCTCTCCAGCTTTAAAAGGAAAATCAAAATCTAGAAAGGAGAAGAATGCAATTGTATATTATGTAGACCTTTTGTGGCCCAGGTTGGGTTCTTGAGCTGATATAAATTTGCTGCTCTGTAAATACAAAAAAATAAAACAAAAATTGTTTTTGAAACATTGTCGAAATCTATAAATTTAGGTATTTGTAGCTAACTATCCTGTATTTTCTTTTAAACAAATTTTACTTTCCTAGATAATAGGCTTGAATTAGCTTTTACTTCATAGCTATTGTATATATGCCTATTTTAAATAAATTGATACTAATAATAATACTTACATGGACACATTAACTTTAAAAAGACATTACAGCCTGGCGATTGATAGGCCAAAATCAGTTTCATACAGTATGCAATTCATTGTCGGACATCACGGGACCCTAGGAAGCACAGGGTCTTCAATGGAAACATCATATTTCATGTGAAATACTTACGTATACAAGGACTTTGGTTGCAAGATCTCTGCTGCACGTAAAGTCCTTCACACTTTCTGCCACCATTTCGTGGTGTTGGACTGTTACAAAATCGATTCCTTAGCTGTTTTCCACTATCACATGATTGACTGCATGGTCCCCAATCTGTCCATTGGCTGAAACCACCATGCACTAAAATTGTAAGAGGAGCACATCAGAAATAAAAGACCCTACTGGGTAGGCCGAAGTGTTGAATCCATTCTTCGAAAATTACACTCTAAAGGATATGGATCAACAAGGGCAGATTTTGTAATACAATAGCATGAGTTGCTTTTGTTGACACCTGAATTGAAAGCGATTAGCGATTGCAGACAAAGGAAATTCTCTCAACCAGCAATTCAAAACAAACAAGCCGCAAAAGTTCTTTGAAATCCAGGTAGCTAGCTCGCTCGTTGTGCGTTCCAGAAACTGTTTTTAAGGGCAAACATCAGCATAGATCGAAAGAAGAAGGATGCATCTGCACATCTGCCGCGGGCATTTTATTTGTTTGGTTCAAAAGCCGTTTAGGAGCCGATTCAATTCTCTTATTCTTTTGGGTGTTATCAAAACATTTACTGATCAGCTTCTGGACCAAAGAAATAAAATGCCCGCGGCAGATGTGTAGATATATCCTCCTTCTTTCGATCTATGCTCATGTTTGCCCTTAAAAATAATTTCTGGAAAACACAACGAGCGAGCTATCTACCTGGGTTTCAGAGAAACTTTTGTGGCTTTGTTTGTTTTGAATTACTGGTTGAGAGAAATTCCTTTGTCTGTGATCGCTGTGAGGTGGCGCCAAGCCTCTTAGAATTGCCAGTAAAAATATGGGACCTTCTTCGAATACGCACAAATTCAAATCCGCTAGTTTAGCAACGTATGGATAGTACATATGAATATGAATGTGGTTTTCGCTACAATAGAAACAAACAAACGAAAAATATAAATAATGCTTGCCTACCAACGAATAAAGCGAAAAAGAAACGATAAACTCAAGGAAAACATACTTACAATATTCGTAAACCCTTACTGCAAGCGCCATCTTCGTAATTCGTAAACAACGTTCCAAAAAAAACAAGAAATCAAAACAAATCTAAGCGTGCAACGTCTTAGTTCGGTGCGCTAATGCGTCCTTTGTGTCCCGTACTCAATAAACAATGCGTCCTTTGATTGAATGATAAAGGTGTTCAACTATAAAACAATAACAAATAAACAATGAGCTCTCCTGCGCAGCAACATCTGGCTCCCCAAAATGTGATATGTCTTTGATTGTATAGAGCATTTTCTCTTAAATATATATATGGCTCCTCGGCAGGAACTGAACCACTATACTATTGCTTCTTCAACGTCTTCAGTGGAACATAGAAGAACAAGCTTGTTGATTGGGCGCTCTAAAACTTGTTCTGAGTGACCAGTTTTGCTTCCAATTTTCACGCGAACGCTACGAACAAGTCCCTCGCTATCTTCTCGTACATCAACGATCCTCCCTCTTTTCCATTCGTTTCTTGAAACATTCTCTTGAACGATAAGTACGATGTCTCCAACTTTGAAATTATCTCTTTGATTGTACCACTTGGTTCTCGTCTGCTGATTCTGCAAATATTCTTTGCGCCATCTTTTCCAAAACTCGTCTGCTAAATGTTGAACTCTGCGCCAGTACTTCCTTGAATACATGTCAACCCGCGAGAAATTACCCGGTGGAGGTAGTATAACCTTCGTCTTCATCGTCAATAAATTGTTCGGAGAAAGAGGCAAGCAATCCGGACTGTTCATGTTGTCAACTGTCAAGGGTCTTGAATTCAGGATACCTGTTGCTTCTGCCATGAAGGTACGTAAAGCTTCATCATTGAGAGATGTTCCATGAACTTGAAAGAGAGCAGACAAAATAGCCCGTACCGATCGTATTTGTCTCTCCCAGATGCCACCCATATGGCTAGCTGATGGTGGGTTTCTTTTCCATTTGATGAGAAGATAATCAGCTCCTTTTTTAAGTAGCTCTCGCTTAATCCTGTCATGATCCATCTCCTTAACAGCATCGCGGAGTTCTCTTTCTGCGCCAACGAAATTGGTTCCCCAGTCAGAACGTAGCTGTCGAATGTTGCCTCTGATGTTGATGAATCTACGTAGGGCCATGATGAAGGAATCTGTTTCAAGGGTGTGTGATACCTCGATATGAACTGCACGACTCGTCAAACACGTGAAAAGACAACCATACCGTTTTAGTTCTTTCCGCTTCTCCTTTATGTAGAATGGGCCAAAGTAGTCAACTGCACAGTAGGTGAATGGTGGGGCTTCTTGCATTCGATCGCTCGGCAAATCTGCCATCCTTTGCTCTCCTCGACGACCTCTGAGAAATCGACATTGAACACAGTCAGATATAGCTTTGCGTACCAGTGTGTTACATTGCAATATCCAATATCCAGAGTTCCTAATCTCATTCGTTGTTATCCCGCGACCTTGATGACGTACTCTTCTGTGACAGCTCTCTACTATAAGCCTCGATGTCTTTCCTTTGTTTGGAAGAATAATGGGATGCTTGATATTTTCTTCCAAGTCAGACTTTTTCAAACGTCCACCGACTCGCAAAATTCCAAATTGGTCTACGAAAGGATCTAGCTGCACGAGGATATCGTTCTTTCGTAAGAACTTCTTTCTTTCCTTCTTGCTCGCGCGTGTATCTTTATCGAAATCTGAATCTGTCAAAACTTTGAGCTGTTCTTCAAAGGCTTCGTTCTGTACCCACTTGAAAAGTAGCTTCTCAGCTTCTTGCAAATCTTCAACTGCAACGTCAACGCGACTGAAACTCTTTTGTTTGATTACCTTCATGATGATAGCTAGCACTCTTTTCATCCGATACCAGCTAGATGAATATTTCTCTAGCTGTGATAAAACATGATTTCTCTCTTTGACATCAGTAGCATTGACCTTTACATCTCTCTTTACTTCAGGATCGCTGTCATCTACTTCTCTCTCGATTGAACTGCTTGGCCAATTATCTTCAGATTGTTTCAAAAAGTTTGGGCCACTAAACCATTCACTGCATTCGATAAATTTCTTTCCTGTAAGCCCTCGTGACGCATGATCTGCAGGATTGTTCTTTGATTCCACGTGCCTCCACTGGTCTACGTCAGTGTAATCGTGTATCAACTTGACTCTATTAGCGACAAAAACATGGAATCTTCTCTTCTCATTGCTCAAATACTGCAAAACCAATTGCGAATCTGTCCAATAATATTCTAGCAAATTGCCAATTTGTAGCTCTTTAAATAGCAAGTAACCAACTTTGACTGCCACCGTTGCAGCTGTCAGTTCTAGGCGTGGTATCGTGAATGTTTTCAATGGTGCAACTCTTGATTTTGCCATGACAAGGGTGTTTGAAATTTGGCCATGATCGTCTAGTAATCGTAAATAGCTTGCTTCACCGTATCCAACCTCACTTGCATCTGAAAAATGATGAATCTGGGCAGACACAATCTTTCCAAAGTGTGATGGCTTGAAACTTCTTTTGATTTCGATTTCATCCAAGACTTGTAAGTCCTTTCTCCAATTTTCCCAAGCAGATCGTTGCTCCTGGGAGACCCCGTCGTCCCAGCTCTTCTTGTCAGCCACTATTTGTTGTAGAATTCGCTTTCCATGTAATAGAAGTGGACTCACCAATCCAAGTGGATCATAAATTGAACTGACAGTTGCTAGAATACCTCTTCGAGTAAGCGGTAGATCTTTGAGTGTAATTCGAAAGTTCAATGTGTCATTCTCAATATTCCATGACATTCCAAGTGCTCTCTCAACCGGTAGCGAATCTAGTTCCAAGTTGAGATTCTTGATATTCTTTGAACGATCTTTGTCTGGGACAGATTCTATTACAGTTCTGTCATTAGATACAAACTTGGTCAGATTGAAACCTCCTGAAGCACACATCTTCTTGGTTTGGGAAATGAGATCAATTGCAGATTCAGTACTATCCTTTGACTTCAGGAAATCATCGACGTAGAAATCTTCTTTTACACTCTTTGATGCTTCACATCCAAATTTTTCCTTGTTGTCTTCAGCTGTCTTTTGAAGTGCAAAATTAGCGCAAGCCGGAGAACTAATTGCTCCAAATGTATGAACACACATCTCATACTCAACCAGACATTCATCCGTGCTACCATTGGGCCACCACAAGAAACGTAGAAAGCTTCGTTGACTTTCCGGAACACGAACCTGGTAGAACATAGCCTCGATGTCTGCCATGAAAGCGACTGGTTCCAACCGAAATCTTGTTAAAACTCCAACTAAAGAATTTGTCAAGTTTGGACCTTGCAGGAGTTCTTCATTCAGTGATGTTCCTTTGTAGCTGCAACTGCAATCAAACACTACGCGAATCTTGCCTGGTTTTTTAGGGTGATATACGCCATGGTGTGGTAAGTACCATGTTTTACCCTCTTCTACTTTCATTCTTGACTCGGATACCTTTCTAGCATATTCTTTGCTGATAATATCGTTCATGAATGTCACATAATCTAGTTTGTATTGCTCATCTGCAAATTTTTTCTTTATCCAAAGAGCTCTCTGCTCAGCTTGCTTACGATTGTTAGGCATTTTCACATTGTCTTCACGGAAAGGTAAAGGTAACTGATAATGACCATCAACCAAGGTAATCTCCTTTTCAATTTTTGCCAAGAATTTTTCATCTTCTCTCGAATTCGATTTTTCATCATGCTGCAGGGAACTTCTCGTCGACACTTTTTCAGTTGTAGATTGTGGAGGATGCATTACACCTTTCTGCAACTGCTTCTTCATTTCTTTAGGAGTTGGCTCGTTAAATTCCTTTCTATACATATCCATCAAAACTGTTGCTGAATTCACATCTTTCACTTCATCTTGGACTGCAAAATAATGTTGTGAATATTGATTCGTAGTTGCATCGGTAACAGCAATTCGATTGCATCTCAAATTATTCACAGCAGACTGTCCACTCGATAAGGGACCAACAATGCACCATCCAAACGCAGTCCTTTGCGCAAACGGACCGCCATTCTCTTCTTTGATAACCTCTATTGGTCGCAAAGCAGCTGGGCAATTAACTCCAATCAAAAGACCAATCGGGACGTCACAGTCAAGATCCGGAATATCATCTGCTATGTCTTGTAAATGCGACCATCTTCTCACTCTTTCTGGAGTAGGTATCTCATCTTGGTCAACTGGAAGATCACGACGACTGAAAACTTTTGGCAGATCAATTTGGTTGCTCCCATCAATGCTTGATACAATTAGATCATTAACGATATCTGCATCTTCTGTGGTCGTTCCTGTGATTGTTTTGATGGTAATCTTGGTGTTGACCTTTGGTGCATCTAAACTTCTTAAGATATCTTTCTTTATGAATGTTCCTTGACTACAGTTATCCAGCATTCCATAAACTTTGATCACGTGATTCGGATTAGACTTGTGCCACAACAACATTGGCAGAACGCTCAGGGAAAGAACTTCAATGGAATCTTCACTGTTTTCGTCACATTTCGTACAGCCATTGCTTATGTGAGGTGCAGCTCCTGTATTAGACTTTGCCTTTCCTTTGTACTTGTGCGTACCATGCATTCCTGTTGGATGTGCAAATCCGCAATCTTTCTCTCTGCATACCAGCTTTTGTGTACAATTTGTAACACTATGCGCAGGAGAATAGCAGCCAAAGCACAATTTATGTGAGATTACAAACATCTTTCTTGCAAATGGTGATTTATTCATAAAGGTCTTGCAGTTATCTAGACAATGCTTCTCTGAACAAAATGGGCATTCTGGATCAGTGATTTTGGTATTCGTGACTGAATCGTTTGCCTGGCCAGTTGCATTTGATTTCGTCACAAAAGATGTTATTCTTGGTCTTCCTGAATCTCGTTGTGGTCTGAAACTATTCGATGGTTTCTTTGGTAGAATCTTTGACATAGCTTCTTTGCTAAAGGTGGGATCACTTGCAACTTCACTTTCTTTGCCAATAAATTCCACAAAATCACTAAAGTTTGCTCTTCTTGATTCTCTCGACTTGATGATGTACACCTGCGTAGCCTACTGTCGCTGCAGTCTCTCTTGTAGCTTTAAACATAACACTTGCAGCAATGAACTTGTGTTTAACTCGTGAACATATTCCTCGTCAGTTAAGCAGCCTTGGCATTTAACCAAATAAACATAGAATTCTCGCATTTTCTTGCTATCGCCATCATAAACTTTAGGCCATGAAATCAACTTTTCCATATGTGCATTAGCAACTTGTATAGGATTTCCATAATGCTTTTCCAACAATTCTCTTGCTCTTCGGTAACCAGATCCTGGTGTTTGATACAAGCAAGTTTCAATCAAATTCTTTGGCTCTCCACTTGTGAACTCTATTAATAAAGCAAGCTTCTCTCTTGGGTCTGAAATCCTCGAATCAACAGCCATATCAAATAAAGTCGTGAAAATCTTGTACTTCAAAGTGTCTCCAGTAAATACTTCAGGAGTAACGTTAGGTAAACCTTGTCGACGAAGATATTCTCCTTGTTTTTCTAGCAAGTGATATAGCATCTGGTTCCCATGATTGCTCGAAGGGGCAGGAAGTGATGTAGGGGCAGGACCAGGAATTAGACCAGGAGGGGGGATTGGGTCAGGAACAGAAGTGGTTGCAACACCAGGAACAACAGCAGGATAGAAAGGCGTAGCTTGTGGCTGCAAGTTGCTTTTCCCAAGGTTATGGCGTGCTTGTGTACTAAAGATTGGTGCCATATGAGAACGTTGATCATTTACAGTCAAAAAACTTTGCTTCTCCGACTTTGCATAGGCATCAGGCAAATGAGACACAGTCGGCTTTCTCTCGTGGCTGTGTGTCATAGCATCGTGGCTGATTTTTGGAATAAGAATATCCTTGTCATTCAAAGAATTCAACTCGTAGTCATCATTTAAATATTCTCGATGAATCTTTTCCGTTGCCTTAGCAATCGCTATTTCTTTTTCCAATCGTGTACGATCTAACTCCAGCTCTACTTGCCTTTCTTTCTCAAAGTATTGCGCTCTTGTTTGTAATTCTACTAATTTCGCTCGATTTCTGATGACGTCATCCATTGTTCTGCTTGAACTATGAGAAGACTTGGACGATTTAGACTTTCTAGTACATTTAGAGCCCTCTGATATTATGGAGCTAGGCTTCCTTCTAGAAAATGAAGCAGCTTGCTGATTAATCTTCCAAGACTGAGCTTCTTGTTGTACGGCTTTGACTTTATTAAATGTCTGAAGAAACAAGGGGTCACTCATTTGTTCTTCCTCCGAGTCAAACTGACGTGTGTAATCCTGATAAGATCGCGTAACCTTTGCAAGTAATTCGTCAATCAAGTCTGTGGCATCTCCCGTTTTAAAAATATCATAAATTCTTTCGATATGCCCTTCAATCATTTCCCTGTACCGATCTTGATTTTTCCGTCGTAGATCCCTCATCTCCATCCGGTATGAAAGACCCTTTTCCGTTAACCCTCGAGTTCTCTGTGGGCGCGACTCTGCAAGTAAACCTGCGACATCATTTAATTCATTTTCGAGTAAGTTTTGTGTTCTGCAATCTTTGGCCTGCGAGGTTACGCCCTCACATTTATCCTTTTCACTACGCGACATTGTTAGGCCATCCAAATTTGAATAAACTCCGTGATAACGTTTATTTTCGTGCAAACTGCGAAAGCCATTTAGGATAAATCAATATTTTCGTCGTAATTCTCCCAGCCAGAATATTCGAAAACGATGAGGTGGCGCCAAGCCTCTTAGAATTGCCAGTAAAAATATGGGACCTTCTTCGAATACGCACAAATTCAAATCCGCTAGTTTAGCAACGTATGGATAGTACATATGAATATGAATGTGGTTTTCGCTACAATAGAAACAAACAAACGAAAAATATAAATAATGCTTGCCTACCAACGAATAAAGCGAAAAAGAAACGATAAACTCAAGGAAAACATACTTACAATATTCGTAAACCCTTACTGCAAGCGCCATCTTCGTAATTCGTAAACAACGTTCCAAAAAAACAAGAAATCAAAACAAATCTAAGCGTGCAACGTCTTAGTTCGGTGCGCTAATGCGTCCTTTGTGTCCCGTACTCAATAAACAATGCGTCCTTTGATTAAATGATAAAGGTGTTCAACTATAAAACAATAACAAATAAACAATGAGCTCTCCTGCGCAGCAACAACTAAGGCTTGAATTTGAGCAGGTTTATCAATCTTCATCGTCGTAAAGCCAGAACCAACATCTTCGAATACAATTTAGCCTTTAGGCAATCAAATAAAACAAAGTATTTGAAAATCGGCTCATTGGTTATCGAGATGTAAGCAATCAAAGGATAATACATCATTTTGAAACAACCGGTATTATGAATAGGCCTTCCAGTCACACAAAAATTACACATTTTTTGACGGCACTATTTGAGAACGGTGGATTTTGAAATGGAACTCTAACCGGCATGATTTGAAAATGTCGTTGTGTGAAAACTCGAAAACGAAGAAAACGACACATTTTTCAACGTTTTAAAAACGAGGTTGATTGATTCTTTAAACGTTGATAAATTTCTTTGTCGTCATAATCCAGGCTCTTTGTCGTAGAGACTGCAAAGAAAATGGCACCGTCAAATTATTGTTGTTTTCATATTGTGTTAGTATCGTTTGAAGGTAGTATAGCTAACATTTTTGTACCTTCATATTTTTGCCGTTCTCAAAATTTACCGGTATCGTTTGAACGTAGTCTTCATTTTTGATAATCAATTTTAGAACAGCAGGAAAAATGTTTTCGAAGATTGAGCATGAAACGTAATCAACTCTGATGAGCATCAGATGAAGAAAACTTTCAGAATGTTTTATCGTGATATCGCTCTTTAAAAAGGGGCCTTTGCAACCAGCATACCTTGCACGTGCATCTCTTTGCTTCCCTTTGTTGTCGGCCATTTTAATGGTCCACTAAAATGGTTGACAACAACGAGATCTAAAGAGATGCACGTGCAAGGTATGCTGGCTGCAAAGGCCGCTTTAAAGCAAGCTTCAATAACAAGGGCAGATTTTGTAATACAATAGCACGAGTTGCTTTTGTTGACACCTCAATTCAAAACGATTAGCGATCACAGACAAAGGAAATTCTATCAACCAGTAATTCAAAACAAACAAAGCCGCAAAATTTTCTCTGAAACCCAGGTAGCTAGCTCGCTCGCTGTGCATTCCAGGAATCATTTTAAGGGCAAACATGAGCATAGATCGAAAGAAGAAGGATATATCTACACATCTGCCGCGGGCATTTTATTTCTTTGGTCCAGAAGCTGAGCAGTAAATGTTTTGATAACACCCGAAAAAATAAGAGAATTGAATCGCCTCCTAAACGGCTTTTGAACCAAACAAATAAAATGCCCGCGGCAGATGTGTAGATGCATCCTTATTCTTTCGATCTACGCTCGTGCTTGCCCTTAAAAACAGTTTCTGGAATGCACAACGAGCGAGCTAGCTACCTGGGTTTCAAAGAAACTTTTGCAGCTTTGTTTGTTTTGAATTGCTGGTTGAGAGAATTTCCTTTGTCTGCAATCGCTAATCGCTTTGAACTGAGGTGTCAACAAAAGCAACTCATGCTATTGTATTACGAAATCTGCCCTTGTTAGCTTCAATTTGGTACCGCCAGGATATTTTCAAGAAAAACTTGTTAACTTACCAACAACGGAAATAGTGAAATCTTTCATAATCTTGCCACGATCATTCTCCGCAACGCATGCATAAAACCCACTATCCTCCTCCCTTGCATCTCTCACGATCAAACTGTTATTTGGTAATATATCCAAGGGAACTGACAATGCGACACCACTTCGTTGCCAAGTAACAGTTGGTGTGGGATCACCACTAGCAATGCAGTCGAACACATGAGAGCTTCCTGGATCGATTTTTCTGTCTTCTGGAAGTCTGACAAATCTCAGAATGTCTAGAACATATGAAAAATGGCATAATAAACATTTTTGGGAAACTACTATTTGGAAATATAAAGAAAGCAAAAAAATTTGTGCAGTGAAAACGTCCAGAGCTAGAGTCAAACCAGCGACCAAGGACCATGTTCGAATCCTGTTCTGGGCATTTTCACTCGGGAATTCAATGAAATTTCGAGACAAAAAGCAACTGAGCTGTATCAAGTTACATAGTCATGTGAAGTGAAAATCATAGTCAAGTTGATTCATAGCCACATAACCTTCGAAGTTGGTTGCATGAGCAGGCAACTTCAAAGGTTGTGTGGGCTAACAATTGCATCGACAAGGCCTACAGGTGGCGGGATTAAAAGGTAAGCTTGAGTAAGACGAGTAAAGCAAAATATGCGATCAATTTTGCAAAAATATTGGTAAGCAGAATTTATCTCGCCCCCACTGTTTGGACTACCCCCAAGGTGTTGGAAATATTGATCTAACATTCCATAATATATCGTCTTCCGGACTGCCCATTCTATACCATCCTACTAACTTACCCTTGAAGAAACAAGGGCAGATTTTGTAATACAATAGCAACAGTTGCGTTTGATTGACACCTCAATTCAAAGCGATTAGCGGATGCAGACAAAGGAAATTCTCTCAACCAGTAATTCAAAACAAACAAAGCCGCGAAAGTTTCCCTGAAACTAGTAGGGCCAACTCTCGCCTTGTGCAAGCGAAAGATGGTTTTTAAAAAGAAGAAGGTTAAATCTAAAGTTCTGTCGCTTAGATTATGTTTATTTGATTCAGGAGCCGAGCAGAAGGCATTGTAATTCTCGCGTCTTTAGGGCTTAAAATGAAACGATTACAAAACAGCTCCTAAAACAAATAAACATAATCTAAGCGACAGAACTTTAGATTTACCCTTCTTCTTTCGCTATAAGCACATAACTTCCCTTAAAAACCATCTTTCGCTTGCACAAGGCGAGAGTTTGCCCTACCAGTTTTGGGGAAACTTTTGCGGCTTTGTTTGTTTTGAATTATTGGTTGAGAGAATTTCCTTTGTCTGCAGCCGCTAATCGCTTTGAATTGAGGTGTCAATCAAACGCAACTGTTGCTATTGTATTACAAAATCTGCTCTTGTTCATACCGGGTGAGTCAAAAAAAGTTACCCGTTTGGCGGGCAGTGGAATAAAAAGTACGTGGCCGATATTAAAAACTAAAGTGTTAAACTACCAAACAATTGGCCAACTTAGATGAGAAAATTTTGTTTGGTAAAATCACTCATCTTCGAGACCCAAAAATTGGAAAAATTCCTGCAAGGGGCTTGTATGGGAATCGAGAATTCCACCTTCCATTCTGGTCCATGATTTATTCGGCATGGAAATTTGAGTTCACTACAATTTTCATTATCAGAAACAGAATTTTCATTTCAACAGCAAGTAAATTATGGACCAGAATGGAATATATGTCCCTTACAGACATTTTTCTAATCTTTGGGTCTTAGAGATGAGTAATTTTACCAAACAAAATTTTATCATCTAAGTTAGCCTTAGCACAATAGATTAAAGAGCCACTGCTGACATAAGTGCTTTGCGCGCCTAGAAAATCGAAAGGAGGTAAATGGCAATGGCGACGAACATTTGTGCCGAATATCAACTGCATTGAACTGAACAATGTTTTGTTTGCGCTTATTCTTATTATCGTTTATTGATTTGTATTTACTTCATTGCTGAAACGCGAGCTGAACACTTCACACGTATTAACCACAATTTTATAGGCCCTTTCTTTACTTATAGCGTCTGTTTTATTATGTTAATTTGAAATACAGTCCTCTGGAGGGCAAAATGGCCTCATCATTTTCTTTCGTAATCTAAACTTCGTATTTGAACCGTTCGATATGGCAAACTAAACCGTACAACAACGAGAACGACAGGAAATAATCCACATATTTACGAATCACCCATCATCATGACCGTCCAAGAAGAAAGCGATGAAGATAATGATGGAGTAGGCAACAGTCGAATTGAGGTAGGCTTCTTTCCACATCCGCGATAATGTTGACATGCTAGGCCAAAAAACACTTTCAGACACCCAGAAAGTCGAAGAAGCAATGCATTGTGGAATTCGCACAGGCGCAAAGCACTTATATCAGCCGCAAATATATTATTCCACAGCCTGCCAAACGGGTAAAATCATTTTTGACTCACCCGGTAGACTTCAAAAACAGATAGCACATGTAAAATGGAATTTCAAAGAAATGCAAAGCAATTTGTAAACTTCACAAAATTTCTCAAATCATTTTGGTCCTTGAGAGAAACTCACAGAATAAACATTTTCAAGATCATTTTCAAGATCAATAACATTACCAACGTTTGCTGCTTTTTGTAAAAATCTGAATGCGAATTCAGATAAAATTAGCTGAATTCAACATTCGACCTACCTATTTGCCTTTCTTCTAACGGCTGGTTGATTCCAATACTTCCAGGCAGCTCAAATGATGTTACATCAACGATCACAAACTCTGTCATTGAAAGAAAATGAAGCGTCATAGATACAAGTCAAGTTAAAATCCAAAACACACGAGAGGAATACCGCATAGTTCATTCAAACAATATCGAGTAATATGGTCACTAGAAACCTCATCAGACCATATGTTAAAGGCTGCTGTCAATAAAACAGGCTACGATAACAGCCCATAGTAACCACACTGCTGAAATGACTCCTGGCCAAGTATATTTATGATGCCCTGCAGCCCTGCCAAGGACGGTAGATTTCATAATGAGTTCGAATCTTAACCTTTCTCCACGTTACTTCACTTGTTTCATAGTTGAAATTTTTCGGTTCCTAATGATATAATTTTTCATTATGGTAGCTGGGTATGTTCCCCTGGGGTATTTCAATGGCTGACGTGACTGTTAATAGGTGTTTAGACATAAATCTGAACGGTTTTAATCGTTCGTACTTCTCCATAGCCACTGGCTAGTTCGTCGACGCTATAGACCTTTTTAAATTGACTTATACCTCATTCACACTTGTAAGTTAAATCAGCTTAAACGAAACAAGGTTATCGAATTGGGCCTTCTAATTGGTCAATCCTTCAAATTGGATGCATTTGATTGGCTGACATTTAGCGCGGTTTGAATAAAGCTGGTTTAACTGTGTCAGTGTGAATTCGGTATTAGCTGCTTTCAAAACAATAAGATAAATTGTCAACCAATTTACGAAATAGGGTTTGGATGCGAATTAGGGTTTGCAATTACAAATCGATTTCAAACGGAAGACAACAGCATTTCGTGTGTACTCCACCCTCGTTCGTTTGCGCGGGGTTCTCGCAGAGATAAATTGATAATCGGCCAACAAATACTAGCAGTCTTTTTTTTACATTCTGCCAAAAATTTACAATGCATGTTACTCAATTACTCTACTTACAAGCTACTTTACTCTACTACTAGGACAATACCAACCATGCCTACCCACAAACTGGCATTCTTCTCTTACCTTTCACAGCGACCGTTGTTTTGGCAGTAATATTTCCACCAACATTTCCAGCATCGCACTGATAATCACCACTGTTATTCTTCTCCACTTCCCTGATCACCAAAAAGTCTTCCTTGTTTGCTAACAACTTCCCATCATGCTTCCAAGAAATTTGAGGTCGCGGTATCCCGGATGCAAAACATTCTA